>JACGCM010000560.1:2400000-4800000 GCA_014058105.1 Kingdonia uniflora | reverse complement strand
GTCATCTGTGTTTGATAAGTACATCGTTAGCACTTTGCCATCACCAGGAGTACTCATTATGGGAGAATGCCCCAAGTATCTTTTAAGGTCTTGGAAAGCCAATTAATAGTCAGGGGTCCAAATAATTTCTTTGGTCTATTTTTGGATATTGGAGCTGGATTCCCACAAAGAAGGAGGTAAAGAAGTTTGTATCGCTCAGAGGACTTGGAAATGAACCTGTAAAGAGGTGTAATCTTGCCAGTAAGCTTTTATAGATCTTTTTTGCTTTGAAGAGATGGCATTGCCACGAGTGTCTTGATTTATGTTGGATCGATTTCTATTCCCCTCTTGCTAACTAGATATCCCAGAAACTTCCCCGATGCGAAACCAAATTGGCATTTTTCGTGATTGAGTTTCATTTGGTAAGTACGAAGGATGCCAAAGATGGTCCGTAGATTGTTGCAATGACCTTCTCGCTTTAAGCATTTGCAGATCATATCGTCGATATATACCTCCTTGATTTTGCCTAAATAATCTTTAAGTATTTGAGTGACAAGTCGTTGATAAGTCGCCCTGCATTCTTTAATCCAAAGGGCATAACTCTGTAACGGTAGAGACCTCTCTCCGTAACAAATGTTGTCTTCTTTGGCAATAGGAGCCTGATTGTAACTAGAAGTTGCATCCATCATTGAGAGAAGTTCGTGCCTTACAATGGAGTCAAGGTGTTGGGGAATTAGAGAGAGTGGGAAGTTGTCTTTTGGTGTGAATTTTTTTGGTTCAATAAAATTGACACAGACCCTGATTTTTCCATTTTTCTTTGAGATAGCCACAATATTTGAGACCCATTTTTGGTATTTAGCTTCTCGAATGAATCCTAGGCAAAAGAGTTTATCTATATATTCAGTAACTGCTTCGCGAAGGCGAGGGGCTAAATTATGATGCTTTGGCACAACTGCTTTACTATCTAGATGGAGGTTGAGTTTGTGACATGCTAACGAAGGATCGATGTCGGGAATCTCTTGAAAAGACAATGCAAAGATGTCAACATTTTTTTTAAGAGTTGTACCAAAGTCTCTCATTCGTCGGATGACAGTTTTGAGCCAATGAAAGAATTTTGTCTGGGCCCATCAAGTTCAATGGAATCAACCGCTTCGATGTCATGTTCTCGAATGTAGGAGGTGACTCCTGCTGTAATTGCTATGCTTTCAAAAGTTTTATTATGTGAGAGTTAGTAGTGGTATTTTTGCACATTTGTGCCACAACTTGACTTCCTTTGATTTCATAGACTCCGTGATCTGTTGGAAATTACAAGGCCAGATGATATGTCGATGGTACTTCCTTAATAGAATGTAGCCAATTTTGACCCAAGATTCCCAAATATTTTGATTAAGCAATTGATGACAATGAATTTAACAAAAGTGTGGTCTCCAGTCATGCCAGAATAGGTAGTGTGATTTCTCATAAGGAAAATTCTTTGGAACTGTTAAACCCTGTGATGGTTATTGTTAAAGCTTTGACCAAATCCTTGATGCCTAGAACATCGATAGCTCTCTTTAATAAAATGTCTGCTGCGCTTTTTGTATCGACAAGAAGTGTGTGTAGGTAGTTCTGGCCTATTTTGAGCATAATGACCAGTGGGTCATCATGGGGGTACTTAAAATGGCTGGTGTCATAGTGTTCAAAAAAAATATGATATGAATGCTTAGCATTATTGAAGCTGGGAAGAAGTTTTGTTGATTTATCTTATGATGTCATCTTGCAGCAAGATGTAATTCTATTGTCTTTCTTTCTCTTCTTTCCCTTCTCAATTTCGATCATGTAAAGATGGCGAAAACATCAACATTGAGGCCAAACACGTTCTCTTTTAATAAGATCATTGATGCGCTGATTGAATCAGGTAAGATTGATGAAGCCAAGGGGTGGTTTGATCAGATGGTGAAGAAGCTTAAAATGGAAGTTGCAAGCTACGAATCCATGTTGAAAGTGTTTATTGAGGTTGGGAAGTTGGATGAGGCTCTAAAGATGGTTAGAGATATGCTGATGAATGATGATTTGGGCTTGAGTTCAGAGATAAAAAAGGTTGTAACAGATGCATTGAGATGCGAAGGAAGAGAAGAAGATCTTCCAAGGGTGATTGAGGGGAAGGAAAGAAAATTTTGGCTAAGAAGGAAGCAAAAGAAATTACAAAAAACAGTTTGGCTGATAATAAACGTGTGAACAGCTTCCCAATTATGAAGTTTTTAGAACTTTTGGGCAAGGGTCCCAAAGATAAGGAAGTAGAAGTTGGGGAAGTTGTTAACAAATTTATTTTGGCTGAAGTTTTGGCCAAGGAGTCAGAAGCAGAGATATTGGAGGTTAGGTAAGTTGTTACAAAATCTTTCTCGGCTGAAGCGGATGATAACATTCCCGAGGTTATTGATGGAAATGTATTAGTTGATGAAATTTAGGGTACAAACGCGGGCACACTTGAATAGATTTTGACAGAATAATTGAGTGGTTTATCTGTAGTTTTTAGAATTTAGTTAATGTTTTTCAAGATGAGGAAGCTAAAGACGAAGAAATTCAACTATGATGTCTTTTACCTTACTCATACTCAGAGTCCTGTCTTTTGGAATAATCATGGGTACTCTTTGGAATTATCTCATCAAAGCATCGGCTCTCGATTATCACTATTGGATACAAGTTCCCCTTCTTTGCTTGATCACCTGTTGCAGTTGGCTGACAATGAAACATTGGGGGGTTTGATGACTTTGAAGTATTTTGTGGCAGTAAACTATAGTCCACATAACTGTGGGTGACGAGTTAGATTTACTGCTCCCTTTTAGTTTATTTCATCCCCAAAGTCCTTACCCATATTCATCAAGGAATTTAACCACCAGAAGGACATTGTATTGAAAAAACCAGCTGTTGCAAAAGGAGTTACATTACAATCAGAATCGGGGTAATATTAAAATGCAAGGAACTAGGGGTACTTCGTGAATGGCACAACGAGAAACTGTAATTCAATTGAGAGAAGCAATTTCTAATGCAATGTGGAATGACGAGCAAAATGCAAAAAGCGAAGAAAGTGAAGAAGGTGATATTTAGTTTTCGTAGAAATAATTTGAATATTAATGCAATAATAATATTACAATCACTTGCATGTATTGATGAGTGTTTTGTTATAATTTTGAGTACATGTATTGATGTTTTTAATAAATTTAATTTAAATATTTTATTAGAAAAAATTAAAATTAATTATAAGAACTGGTTTACGATACAAGTATCTAAACAACATACAAGGAAGAACCAGGATAATAGGTAAAAATGACCAAGCAGCATATTAAACTGAACTAGTTCAGGTTTATACATATCCTGGATAGGCCAGCTAGGTTTATACTTGGTTGGCCCAAAAATTGAAGTATCCAAACAACCCCTAAGAGATCTTGCCAAGATGTATATTTTGGGAAATTAGAAACAAAAGAAACCAAAAATGTTCTTCACATGGTTACATTGCTTTACCTGCTAATGAATAAATGAACTAAACGAAGAAACATTATATTTAAAGGTTTGCACATTACATTTTAGTTACTTGCTTTTTACATAATTGAAATTATAGAAATCTAAAATCAAAGAAAAAAGACAAAAAATTACCTCAAATTCAGTGCATTTGGATAGAAGAAAACACCCAACAAATTTTGCAAAATCATCATATCAAACTACATCATTTGGCAAATTGAATACTATTTCAAGCTTCATATATAAATATTGTTTAATGTTTGATGGATGTTGGATGTAAAATAATGAGCCATAAAGTTACCGATGACGAAAAACTACAATGATTTGCTATAATATTGACATACCTGACTTTTTTCTTGTGTGATTTTTAAAATAATTCCAGAAAGAGGAAGCTACAATGGGAAATAAAGAGAAATGAAGGATAACCACATGAAGGAGATAGTGTGAATAGAAAAACTGGAAGAAAGTAAATGTGGGCAAACACAAAAGAGCTCTGCCTTAATTTTGGAAACTTTTTTTATAGGGCTTGCTAGGTGGGCGAGTCTAGACCTAGATAGGTTAGATGCACATGTAGGCTCATATGCGTATGCATTTATTGTAGAGAGGTGTACACAAATTTTTATTTTTGGACTTCAGTTTATTGTACTTACAATTTTGACCCCACCATACCTTAATTGAGCTAAGCTTATAAGTGGGGAGTTCACACATTATATAAACTCGACCTTGTGTGAGATATGCTCCAAGTCGTGTCACCAGTGTGAGTACCCATTCCCGGCAGGCTCTACATGGTGTGTTTCGGTCTTGTTAAGCTAAGCTCTAAACTAGGCCCAACCTGTTGAGTTCCCACACCCGGCCTGGCCCAACTGTTGTTGCAAGTCAAGCCCAACTATTATTGCAGGTCAAGCCCAACTGCTGCTGCAGGTTAAGCTCATGCTCCAAGACCAACTCGCATAGTATCTTGCATGCTAAGCACATAAGTACAGTGCTGACACCGTACAAGCACAACCCGTGTGTTGTGAACGTGTGTCCGGCGTGTGACTTACGTGTGCTGCAGGGGCCTATCCCTCAATCTAACCTAATTCGAGTTATTTCCAATTCGAACTACCTCCATATTCGACTTACGCATTCCAGATGCGACATAAATAGTCAGCATTGACACCTACACCAGTTACTGATGAAGATTGTGGGTCGAGCTCTACAGAAAAACATGAATAAGTCAAAAACACCTATCTCTCACGAACTCAACAGTAGCTCAGTCAACTGCCACTTACCATATTGTTCAGAGAACGTGCTTAAACACAATAAAGAACTGCGGAGATGTCATTTCTTGAATACCCGAACTTCTTATCTACAAGATCCAGCATTTCTAGTTCGAGACATCACTTGCAATAAGATATCAGCCTCAAGCAATAAAAATCACAATTACTAAAACCCTTAATACGAAGTCATGATTTTTTATCTATTCAGAGGTTTTTCACGCTAAATCACCTATGTTATTTCTTATTTCCAATTAGTTTTTGTCATAGGAACATTGGTGCAAGAACTAATTTTGAGCCATCTCAAGCTTACAAAATTAGGATATTACATTTGGCGCCGTCTGTAGGAAAGAAGATATTTCCATGATATCCTAAGGCATACATTCACTCTACAACAAATTTCAATCATGGTCACTTCTAGATGACCAACAACCAGAATCTAGCTCGATCTTTCAGTTGAGCCGGAACAACTTACAGAGCTACGGGTAAATCTCTTGACCGAGAGCTCCGTGAGAAGGAGCTCTAAACCCAGTGAAAAGCTCGTTTGACAGTATTTAAACGATATGAAAACTAGATGATAACCATGCTGACTGCATTACAAGCTCTGTAAGATACTAAATTGGCTCCTCCAACAAGGGATCACGATTAATTACCAAAAACCTCTCAGGGTTTTGTGCGGGAAAAGTTGGGGCCTCGAGGAGCCACTAGCAAAGCTATTTTAAGAAATATTCGGCACGAATATCAACCTTCCATTCATTTGGGTGGTGAAGTTTAGTCTGAAATTAGCAGAGGTCACCGATTTTCTTAATGACAGAAGGAAGAGCAGCAACCTCAATATCAAATTCCAGTACATGATCGCTTGAGTGAGGGTACCGGTACTCATAATCCTTAACCTCTATGTCAACCACTCAACCGACATGTCAATATGTTACAAATGAGCATATGGATAAGTGTATCACAGAGTTGATCGAAGCACAAGTTTTGGGCACTATAGACGACCATACCAAGTTACAAGGGAGTCCAATTACCAAAGAGCTATTCGATATAGAAATACCAAATGGTTTCCATACTCTGAAAATTTACAAATACATGGGCACCAATCCAAAGGAGCACATTCAACAATATTATGAATCTTTGGGGTTGCACTCAATCTCAACCACATCTATAGGGACTTATCCCTCGAGCTAAGGATACTCGATCTCTATAAGACTCGATCTTATCCAGTACCAGACTCACACAGTTACAAATAGGTTAACAGCTACACATCGACCATGAACTCAAGCAGAACGTGGATCATCCACAGCAGATGTAAATAGAATAGATCAACATACACCTATTTCCCACGAGCTAACAGTTACACACTCAACTGCCCATGACTCCCACTTTCAGGAAAACGTGTTCGAGCATGAAGTCAAGCTGAGAGTAGGGTCTATAGAAGGGCAGAGCTCCTAGGGAAGATGGGAAAAGGGGGATATACATATAATTATCTGATATCTAGCTGTTCGATCATTAAATTAACTTTTGTAATCAGATTCTCCTACTCTCTCAAGAAATAATACTACTTTCACAAAATCCTCCACTTGAGGTCCCGGTTTTTACCTATTCACGGGTTTTCCACACTAAATCCCCTGTGTCAAGTGCTATCTCTTAATTAATTCTTGGCATAGTAGTTCTTGGTGTAAGGATCGATTTCAAGCCAGTTCGAGCTTTACGAAATCTGGTCCCTACATTTTGCGCCGTCTGTGGGAACGTACGATTTTTCCACGTACTTAAGGACCAAGATTAATACTCATCAGTCGAGTAGTATCCAATTATGGTTCAAACATGTCAATCTTCGGGAGCCCAACCTGAAAGTTCGAGGGAACCTGATCGGGTTGCTGAGCTTCAGGCGAGCTTAATTATTGAAACCGAGAAACGAAGTCAACTCGAGCGCCAGCTATTGGAAGATGGAGAACTCCGTGAGAAGGAATCAGATCGAGAGCGTCAAGCTTGAGTTCTGTAGACAAAAAAACAAGTAGCTCAGATGTTAGCTTTTCAACAGCTCTGAAAGCATTACAGAGCAGCCAACAACAACAAGTCCTGAGAGAGCGCAAAATAGTACCGACAATCTCAAGAGTTTCCATTCACGAGAGGCTAGGGGCACATGAGGTACATAGTACAGACATTTCTAGGATTCATTGTGAGGATCCACGAACACCGATAGTCTCAATTCATTTGGGACAAGAGGCGCAAAAAGATATCAGCAGAGATCACAGACCTTCCAAGCTTCCGTTCACGAGAGGCTAGGGGCACATGAGGTACATAGTACAAACATTTCTAGGATTCATTGTAAGGATCCACCAACACCGATAGTCTCAATTCATTTAGGACAAGAGGCGCACACAGATATCAGCAGAGATCGTAGACCTTCCAAGCAGCCCGAGGAAGCCTTGCGACCTCCTTACTATGCTTCACTTCCTGAACGTGTGAGCGAGGAAACAGGTAACCACATTCCCAGACTCATACGTCAGACAATTCTAATAATTCCAGCAGCTCCGGTAGTTCCAGTGGCTCCGGCAGTTCTAGTAGTTCCAACAGCTCCTATCCCTCAGCATTATATCTTAGGAACTCATGGACTAGCGTATCAGAGAAATTATCGAAGCAACTGCTTTAAACGCGAAGGATGACTCACACAAATTACAAGGTAGCCCAATTTCTAAAGAATTATTTGATATGAATGTCCCAACAGGTTTTCATACACCCAAGATCATCAAATACAAAGGAACCGATCCTGGTCAGCACATTTAACAATTCCGCGACTCATTGGGTTTGTATTCTAATCTGAATCACATCCTTTGCCGGCTCTTCGCTACCAGTCTTCAGGACGAACCGCTCCGTTGGTTCTACTCTTTACCTGAAGGTTCGATTCATACCTTCGGGTAGTTGCAGAAAATCTTCATCAAGGCTTATGCCCACAACAAAGACAAAGAAGAGAACTTATAATCCCATATAAGTCTCAAACAGACACATGGGGAGAAGCTCGAGGACTTCTCCAAGAAGTTTCTCGAAATTGCTCGGAAGGTCGACAATCTAGATTAGAAGACAGCCATGTCCGCATTCACAAATGCTCTACAGTTCAATTGCAAAGCTAAAGAGTATCTCTTCCTGAAGAAACCTAAGGCCCTCGAAGATATGATCGAGAAAGTCAGCAATTACATCGATCTGGAGCGGATGATGCTCGAACCGAATAAACCTGTAAAGGCAGTCCACAATACCAAGGCTCCTTCTATAGATTTCAATAACAACCGCAGCTCGAGCGAACCAGGCGATCCTAAACGAGCAAAAATAGAACTAGAAAGAGACAATAATTAGAGGTCGCAGAAACCATCCAGAACAGTCATACCGAAGTTGAATGTCAAGCTTTCCAAGATCTATCCTATTCTCCAGAAAGATAAATATTTCTGTCTAGCTCGACATCTTGATCCAATAGCAGGTCGACCTTATTGCGAATATCACGAGATTAATCACCACAAGACCGATAATTGCTATAGTTTGAAAAAGCTCCTGGAAATCATTTTTAAGGAAGGGAGGATGCGCGAAAACATCATCGATCTTCCAAGCTATAAAGATGGGAGCTATCTGAAAGAAGATGACGTGGCTCAAGCAATAGAACAAGCAGAGGAGAAGCATTTATATCATCTCTACTGCAGCAATATGATCGAGATCAATCAAATTTCAAATTCTAGCAAGATCAAGCGGAGGAGGTTGGGCGAGTGCTATGATCTTGCCGTCTAAGACAAGGAAGCCAAACTCCTCCTAGAGTCTAGCAGTCGTCGAAAGGAAATCTCCTTCAAAGACTGCGACATAGGACATGCAAAGTATCCTCATCATGACGCACTAGTAATTATGCCCAAAATGAGGAACTTCTTAATGCACACCATGATGGTAGACACAGGAAGTGGGCTTGAGATCCTATTCCAGAGTATAATTGACCAGATGGGACTCTCAGATCAGGTCGTTCAAAGTGAGATAGACATCAGTGGATTTAATGGGTCCAAAGAAGAACGTGTTGGGAAGATCACTCTCCCGATCACAGCAGGGCCTACCACTATCGACGTTACTTTCTACGTCATCAACGCCAAATCAAGGTATTTGGGGATACTAGAACGCTGTTGGCTGCACAATATGGAGGCTATCCCGTCCACTTTCCACCAAACACTCCGGTTCAAGCATAACAACGGTATTAATGAAATCAATGGAAGCCAAAAACTCTCTAGAGCTTGCGAGAATACAGTCTCACCAGTTCTCGACCATTCAAAGCAGATTGCTGTATAGCAATCATAGAAGGCTGATCACCCCGATGGTCAGTTTTCTTCAGCCGTGCACGTGGAATACGTCCAGATCGATGGACCTAACTGAGGTACTTACATTGGTACTAAATTAATTCAAATAGAGAAAGAAGCTCTTAATTCTTTCCTTTAATCCAACAAAGACGTTTTTGCATGGAACTTCCAAGAAATGCCAGGCGTAGACCCCTCAAAGTCTTGCCACATCTTAAATATCTGCGAAGGCGCCGCATCAGTTAAACAAAAACAACGCAGGTTATCTCCAAGACTCAAAGACGAGGTGTACAAGGAGATCGATAAACTTATCGAGGTCGTTTTCATCCATGATGCCAAGTACCCAGACTGGATTTCTAATATCGTTGTTGTTCCAAAAAAGAATGTGAAGGTCCAGGTCTGCGTGGATTTTACTGATCTTAATAAACACACGCCAAAGGACAGCTTCCCTCTTCTGATCATTCATCAGATTCTCGACTCTACAGCACTCCACAAACTCTTGTCCATGATGAACGCCACTTCGGGGTACAATCAGATTCTACTCTTGGAGGCGGATCAAGAAAAGACTACGTTAATAATAGAAAGAGGTCTCTACTGCTACAAGGTCATGCCATTCGGCCTTAAGAACGCTGGAGCCACTTACAAAAGGCTGGTCACGAGTATGTTCAAAGAACACTTGGGAAAAATAGTTGAAGTCTATATTGATGACATGCTTTACAAGAGTCTAAAGAAAGAAGATCACATCTCTCACCTCTCCAAAGTATTCAGTATATTATGATCCTACAGAATGAAGCTTAATCCTGAAAAATATCAGTTTGGCATTCACTCAGGCAAGTTCTTGAGACATCTTATCAGCAAGAAAGGGATAGAAGCAGATCCAAATCAAATTCGAGCTCTTCTAGACATGTCTTCACCATCAACAACGAAGGATGTACAAAAGCTCATAGGAAAGATTACAACAATCAATAGATTCATATCCAAATCCTCGAACCGATGCAGATGGTTATTTATGCTGCTCAGAGGTTCTACTCAATGAGGCAGAGGCTCAAAGAATGACGATATCAACTGGACACCGGAATGCGAAGCAAATTTTCAGGAAATCAAAACTTACCAATGGAGGGCTCCAATCATGAGCACTCCAATAGGCAGCGAGAAACTGATTATCTACCTCGCAGTTACTGACACTCACTCCAGCGGAAACAAGGTACTCCAAAATTGAAAGATTACTTTTAACTCTCGTTTAAACCACACAAAAGCTCAAACACTATTTTCAAGCACATCTTGTCAAATTCATGACAAACTACCCACTTCGGGATGTACTGCCTAAGA
Source organism: Kingdonia uniflora (assembly GCA_014058105.1). Classification (NCBI taxonomy): domain Eukaryota; kingdom Viridiplantae; phylum Streptophyta; class Magnoliopsida; order Ranunculales; family Circaeasteraceae; genus Kingdonia; species Kingdonia uniflora. Next base: position 4,789,619 of record JACGCM010000560.1, on the reverse strand, counting down.
AAGAGAAATCAAGAAGAGTACAGCAGTGGTCTGTCAGTTTGGGGGAGCACAAAATCAAATTTGAGCTACGAATTTCCGAAAAGGGTCAAACAGTTGCTTATTTTCTAGCAGACTTTCCAGTTTCAGATCCTGATTGGGAAGAACATGATCCAGATCTCGCCGAAGATGCAGTAGATGAGATTCCACCCTCCAAATCTTTTAATGACCGAGCATAATAGATATCTCAAGAAGGGTGGAAGCCACTCACGGATGGTTCAGCAAGACCCGCAAAGTCGGGAATTGGGATTGTTCTCATTACACCTTCCATCGATAAAATTGAGAAATCCATCCGTCTCGACTTCGAAGCCTCGAACAACGTTACAGAATATGAGGCACTCATTCACGGCCTAGACATGGCCCTCAAACTCAGAATCACTAAAATCTCAGCCTACAGAGACTCTCTTCTAATCGTTCATCACTACTCAGAACATTACAAGAAAAATGGCATCATGGTCAATTATGCAGCTCTGGTTACAGAAAAACAAAATAAATTTCACAAAGCTACACTGGAATACCTCCCTCGAGGAGAGAATCACCACACTGACTCGTTGGCTTACTTAGCCAGAGTATTGGGTACAGAATCACGGCACCTTCAAATCGTGGTTATTTCTAGCCTCAGTATTAATCGTACTACGATATATGCGATTAATACTGGGGGCGATGAGATGGCAGAAGATGATTGGAGGAAATCTTTCGTTATTTATCTCGGTCAGGATAACTCATGCAATGGACCGATGCTTGATGATCCACAGCAGCGCAGACACATCATCGAGAATTCAAAACGCTGCACAGTCCAACCAAACGGCGATTTCTACAAATGCTCAGTCACTGGTCCATACCTCAAGTGCCTCTCTAAAGAACTTGCCGACAACATGCTTCGAGATCTACATGATGGAATCTGCGGATCCCATACAGCAGGACGAACTCTTGCTAATAGAGCTATTACCCAAGGAGTGTTCTGGCCAGGGATGCGAAAGCAAGCTAAAGAATACTCAAGGAAATGCGATTCATGACAGCACCATGGAAATCGAATTCGGGCCCCTGCCCTCGAACTCCATGCAAGTAAGGTATACTGGCCGTTCAAGCGATGGGCACTCGATCTAGTTGGTGAATTCCCCAATACTCCGGGTAATAGGAAATTTCTCCTTGTTGCCACAGATTACTTCACCAAATGGGTCGAAGCAGTTCCTCAATGCATAACTCGAGAAGAAGAGGTCATTTCTTTCATTTGGCAGCATATTATCACATGATTTGGTTGTCCACATTTGATCCGTATTGATAACGGTTCTCAGTTCGTTGGAACAAAGGTCGCAGCATTTCTCAACAAACACAACATAATCCATTCTCCATCAAACCCATACTACCCCCAGGGAAACGGAAAGGCGGAGATCACAAACAAGATCATCGTGGATGGTCCTAAAAAGTGCCTTCTGTCACAGAAGAAGGGTAACTGGATACGTGAATTACCTCGCGTCTTATGGGCTTATCGAACTACGCCCCGGAAGTCAACACAATACTCTCCTTTTCTGCTCGCCTATGGAACTGAAGCAGTCATCCCAACAAAGTACCACCATCCGGTGAGAGACCACGAGCTCGCAGATGAAGAGAATGAGTTCGAATTGGCTTGCAACCTCAATTGGATCGATGAGACAAGAGATCGAGCTATCGCAAATCTTGGTCGATATAATCAAACACTGGCAAGTTCATACAATAAACGAGTTCGCACTCGGGAGTTCGCCATCAACGACTGGGTCCTTCGAGAAATCCCAGATAACAGAAAAGATCCACATGCTGGGAAACTAGCGGAAAACTAGGAAGGTCCTTTCATTGTTATAGGTCGAACTGGTCTGGGTTTTTACTATCTCATATCGGAAGTTGCTGACAAAATTCCAAATCGATACCAGAAGATTGAAGTTATATCGACGCTGAACAGCTCCTCCATCACTCAGCAACGTTAAATCCACCTCGAGATTTCACCTCCAATGTATGTACAAACTTTTTTAAATTAATAAAATCTCATTTTATCACAAATCCCTATCAATCAATGCAATCTCATCTAAGGGTAAAAATGCAGTTTATCCTAGCTCGATCCCTAAAAGTAAACAACATCCAACATTGGTAATGGCATAGATAATACTAGCCTAGCTCCTGAGGATTCTCATACATCTGAAGGCGGGGGCCATAAAGAACCTCTTAGCCTGAAGATAACAAGCCTAAAACACGAGTGAGGAAAAAACTTGCTCACTGTCGCTAAGCTCCAGCATCTAACATTGGTATCAAGGCATAGATAATACTAGCCGAACCCCTGAGGATTCTCATACATCCGAAGGCGGGGGCCATAAAGAACCTCTTAGCCTGAAGATAACAAGCCTAAAGCATGAGTGAGGAAAAAATTTGCTCGCTACCGCTAAGCTCCAACATCCAACATTGGTATCAAGGCATAGATAATACTAGCCCAACCCCTGAGGATACAAAACCCCCGGGGCTGAGGCCATAAAGAGCCTCAGCCTACGAATTAGGCCTAAAGCACGAGTGAGACGTTGCTCGCCGCCGATATTCCTAGCTCTCCAATATAGTATCAAGGCATAGATAATACTAGCCGAACCCTTGAGGAAACACAGATCCGAGGGAGGGGGGGGGGCATAAAGAACCTCTTAGCCTCCGGTGACCACCTAAAGTACGAGTAAAGATAATACTAGCTCGCTACTGCTAAGCCTCCCTAAAGTCCAAGGGTTGAAGCACAGATAATACTTACTTCTACACCCACGGACTTCTTCTAATTCAATGGGTCAAACTAGAGAATAACTTTACTGCAGGTGTGGAAATATTATTTTCTCATTTCAGCATTTCAAATTACAACGCTCCTCGCAAAGTCTTACATCGAGCACTGAAGCATCAACATCTTCTACATACAAAAGGTACTCATTTTTAGAGTTTAACTCTATTTCTTTTTAACTCTGCTGGATTTTCCTGAAGGGAGAGCAGTCGATCTTCCTCCCAAACCAGGAGTAGGTGAGACTACACTCGAGCTTCCCCCTATTTCAGTCCTGGATGACATATATTCTGGAGCTCGTTCAGCAATAATTTTTCTCCCTCGAGCTATATGTTCAGCCGTCGTGGTCCCGATACCACGATCCATGACACCAATTGGATCTATGTTCGAGATATTAATTTTACATACACAAGTCCTTCCACAGAAGCAATCTTGCATCAAATCTCTCTCAACTTGCAGGAATTTTATTTCCTCGACAAAAAATGTAACCAATGCGCTTAATTGCCGTTGATACAAAACTTCCCCATCACATTTTTATTGTTCATGAACTACTAGTTCCTTGAAGGCTTGGTGAGTAACAGCAACGCGCTTGTTATCCTTCCAACGACGAGCTTTCGATTCGGCCAGTTCAGCTATTAATTGATCAATACGTTCACTCATCTGCCTTGTAAGATCTATTGACTTCTGCCGAGAGTTTGCGGGATCAATACACATAATCTCCTCTAACTCTTCTTTTCGGCGAAGAAATTCCTTTATCTCTCGACTCCCCTCACCATAAGCAATTTCACAATCCCTTGTATCCAATTCAAATTTTAGATCTTTCTGATACTTCAATTCACGTACACCTAACTCCCGCTCCGATTCAGAAATTCGCGCACAAAGTTGATTAATTCTTTCATTCATCTCCTTATCATGCTGTACAGCCCTCCTCACATTTCCGCGGACATGGGCCAAGTAGTCCACCAAATTTTTGTTCTTGGCTTGAACCTCTGCTAAATCAGCCCTGCTCTTAGCCTCTCTCTCTATTAAACGACGTAAATAAGCCTTCAAGCTATCTAACCTGGCGATCAAGCTATCACGTATTTGTGTAGAGTTACATAATTATAAATCTTTGCCCATAATACTGCTGCTCAATTTTTCAAAATCGGCCTCAGAAACAGCCAAGTTAGTTCACGCAGTATCCAGGTCAATCTCTCTCTTCAACAATAGCTCGTTCAGAACACGAATGTTACATTTCATATCAGATATCTCTTCATTTAACACTCTAATACGGTATTCGGCTAACTCAGCCTTGTGCCAAGAACCTGACGTAGCCTTTTCCTTCAACTCAACAAGTTCGCTAGTAAGCTGGCTCAAAGCCAAATCCCTGCTCAAAATTGTTCCAGTCTTTTCCATGACTTGTCTCTTAGCTTCTTTGAGCTTTAAAGAAAACTTCACATTATCATCCAATTGATCTTCATACTGGGAAACCAAAGCCTCATATTCTTCTGCATACTCAGCATTATACAAAAGAGTCTGCTCTTCTCTCTCCCTAGCAATATCTAGCTCTTTCTGCATAACAGTTAGCAGGGACTCACAATATCAGTACCTAATGGAGAAACAGGTCGACAGAAGCATATTGATAAAACTGCAGTACAAACATCAACAAGATCAAGACAACCGACAATAACAAGTTTTGGGCACAAGACAGAGGATATATACACAAACATTCTGAACTAGACTACACATACAAGGTACATATCATTTTATTCTTGTTCATCTAGTTATTAATTTATCTGAATTATCTAACCTGCAATTCAACAGAGGATTTTTTCTCCACTTCAGGCAGGCCCTCTGAGTCCACAACTCTGAGGCGCGAGTTTTCTATCTCCTACAATATGGAATTTCATAAGTAAAATGTTGTTGGCATCAAACGGCAATAAAATTACAAAGCTCGATTTCATTTTTCACAACCAATGTTACATTACTCGATCATCCTACCTGATTAATAGTTTCCTTATTATCGCCATCGGTCTTTTCCGCAGTATTCAGACCACCCTCCCATTCCTCAACCTCCTCTTCATCCATAATTTCCATCTCCACATAATTCCCTTCGCTAAATGCCGTTATCTCCGCCTTCGTATACCTCAGCTGGTAGAGCTTCCCTTCGAGGTTGTCCCATGAAATAGCTGACGCGGTAGCCAATCGCTCCGCTTCAGCTTTGCTTTTAGCCCTAACTTGCTTCAGTTTTAGGGCAACAACTTCCTTTTCTTTCTCTCGCTCCAACTGGAAGCCTACCCTCTCCCGAGTCAGCTTCTCTTCCAACTGGTTTTTCTCCCCCTCGAGCTGGGAGGTCTTTTTTTCCAGCTCCATCGACCTATCCTGGGAACCAAGATGAACATCCTTCAGAGCGCGAGCAAATTGGAAAAAGAAATATGTCAGCTCTAGCAACAAAATAGCTCGACAAAATCAACTTTTTACTAACCTTCTTAAACTCATCATCCATAACAGCAACCATCTTCTCTCGAGCTTTAGCTCGGCATTGTTTCTCCAAGAGATCTTCTTTGACCTCAAAACCCAGCCTTAAGTCTGATCCCTCAGCGATTTTATCACTTTCCTCTAGCATCTCATGCAACTTCGTGGGAGAAATTACCTTCCTCCTCTTACTGCTATCGTCCACACTGACCGACGACACAGAACGAGGAGCAGCCCCCCTTTTTATAGCCTTCCTCTTCGCCAGGTTCTGTACAATAGTGCTAGAGACCGTGACCATGTCCACTGGCCCATCTAGAATTTCATTAAGCCGCGCGATCTTTAAGGGGATATTAAGTTCAGCAGTTGTCAATTTTTCTTCCATTGAGCCTGGGGTTTTCCCAACCAGTCTCCTCTTTGCTTGCGATCTCCTAACCTTGTCGTCCTTGCTAGCTACCCTTTTGAACCTACTTATCTCTAACTCTTTGAGCACAGCTTCGAGCTCAGTGCCTTCCCTGGCAACGACGTCTATAAAAGATTCCTTCCTCGACACTTTGTAATTAATTCTTGTATAAACATCGGGACATAAGATACAGATAAACTATAGCAGTATAGTTCAACAAAAAAATGATAGTTCAATTTTCTATGGTATACTTACCCTTTGTTATAGTTCTATTTTTAAGTTCCAGGGGTTCCTCATCAGACCGCTGAAGACATTTACCAGACACCCATAAACGGTTGTCGTTCCATACTCGCCCTGCTGAAGACAGGTCAAAGAAGCATGGTCTTGCAGAACTAGAACAAAGATATGCACCATTAGTTGCTGTGACATACTTTACAGCATAATACTCCAGAAAATCCTTGGCAGTAACCTCTTCTCACTACCAGATGCAGGCCATCTCCCATTCAGGGTTTTGCATACAAAAATAACTTCCCAAAAATTGCAATTCAATTGCGCCGGACAAACCCCAATTAAATTCATCACACTCTTAGCCAAATATCTCAAAGGCAGAGTCAACCCATAATCGAACTGTACTAAATAGCAACAAAACCCATCAGTTCGACTATCCTTCAAAACGCCTTGGACATACTCCAAGGATACTTTGTCCCCCAAATGCCTGCATTTCTTTTCTTTGGCCAAATCAGGCAGCAAATACAAGTAATCCCCTCCTTGACTGACACTGCAAGTCCTAAAGAAATTACCCCTATATGCAAAGGCGTGCCCCCGAATCCCATCTATGCTACTTTTTGCCTTATAAAATTCCCCAAACCGACTAGAGCCTATTGGGTACTCAACACGAGAACCCTTCAGAAGAGGCCATTCTATCAATTCGGCTACAGTATCCTCCTTATCCCTTACTCCAATAACGGGAGATAAATTCCCTACGAGGTCTGCTTTATCAGCCTTTGCACAATCATAAATCGAAGCCATACTTATCTATAGTAAAGGGTCTACTTTAAACCGCTGGTCCATAAAAACCTACAGATAGGTCGAGGTATATATATCAATTTTTATCACGCACTATTAGATCACTTATACAATCACAAACTGTCTCAAAACGATTTTTATCGCCTCACAGTTTTTATTCTCATTGTTATTTTTATTTAATTTTTTTTTTTGGTAGAGATTGCATCCTTATCCCGACGCAATAAAAATATTTATACAAAAACACTTGTAAACCCAAATGCAGACTTACCTTCAACACCCGAGTGAGAGTCTGCAGCGTTGGTCCGCACCAGTTTACTCAATTTCTACAACTTCTTTAAAACCTCCTCAATATCAGCCTCCTCTCGTAGTTTTCAATTGAGACTCTTAATCACCGCTTTCTTCTTATCCTTTCATCCTTCGGCGGTAATGGAATCGCCAGTTGAGATCTCTCTCTCTAACCCTTCTATTCTTTTTTTGGTTTTCTGTATTTCGAGAGGGAGGAGAGGGGGTACTTATGCACTTTTCCCAGAACCGCTGGCGGTTTGGTGTTTTCCATTAAGCAGTCCTTGATTCCTGAGTTGAGCCGTCTGTTTGTTTGAACCTGTCAGACGTGTCGTACTGCTTCGGTGAAAACACCTTCCCATCATTACACCACATATTATACTTTAGCGTATCTCTCATCCTCTTGGTCCCACTTTTTTAACACTACCCCAAACTCATGACCCTGAAGTTTCTACTTTAAAAATTTTACGTACATTTGTTTGCCCTACTTATACACCTTGACTTTATCGTCAATAACAGTTAGCAACACAAATTTAAAAATTCAGTTTCAACAAACAATCCTAGTCATTGCCTATTTTCATCAATATATTTTTTCTTCAAGTAAATTTGGGCAATTATATTTCAAAAGTTCAAAAATACAACAGTCAATCACTCCAATCCCCGAGATACTTGCATTTGAAGCAACCGGTGTGCCCAACAACACCACAAGCCTTCAACAGCCCTGTAACAACATCCATATCCTCATTAATGATCTCCTCCATGGTCATCATCAGGATAAAATTTTTACGATCTTCAACAGATCGCCAGCAGATACGCATGGACTCGAACCAGTACACGCGATTCGTTTCCTCGGCCCTTTCTACGTCAGCCTTACCCTCGTAGTTCGCTCGGGTTTCGAGTAGAACCGCATCATTACCTTGTTACCCGAAAGCATTTTTCCTTATTTCACCAACCTTAAATGCTAAACGCAAGTCGTTCAACACACGCGCTTCAACAGCCCTCTGAGAACGAGTCTTCACCATTTTTAATGAATAATCTTCTAAGAGAACAAGTCACACTTTTATACTGTTTAGTTAACAGGACTAATTTTTCGATTGACTATACGCAAGGTATTTCAGTTTCTGTAACCCACCCTTCCCGGGTTCGAGCTACTTACTATTATCATTTCGTGCTTAATCGAGCTCTCTAAAGATTATATTTCAAGTTTTATATTTACATCTGCTAAGCTCGATTCATTTACGAGGTAAAATAAGGTATGCTATACCACCAACTATTCCCTCCCTTATTATGTACTACTCGATGACATGTCGACCATTTCTGCCTTTCGCTAGTAAAAAGCAAACAAGATATTCTTTTATTATGCTCGATTTTAATCTAACAAGCTAGTTACAGGACTATTCCTACAACGTTACTTTACAATTACAGAATCAATCTCTTAGAAGCTCGATATTACAAATACTTTCTCAAACACGGGGACAAGTCTCTAGTTCTTTTATTGTTGCCGAGATACTCCTGATCTTCCATAAAAACCTCTACCACAGATCGCAAAGTACAAGACTACAACAGGATCCTCATTCCCCTTCATTCCCATGCAAGAAGAATTAAAAGAAAAACGATGGCACCGAGAGAGGCGATTCATCTTCTACCTCTACCACCGCCGTCTCTTCCTCCTTATCCACACTAACCCGGAGTTCGTGGAAGTTGAGAAGGACTCCTACCTTAAAAACTGGAACATCAGTAGAGACCAAGGATTTTACATCGCATACACCCCGGCCGCTAAAACGAACGCTACATAATACCCAGAAATATTTCAAACAATACTCCTTCAAGAAAACAACAAAGGGAGTTTCCCTACTCTGATAACCACAAAACCATATCCAGAGTCCCCCCATGATAAAAGAAAACCGGGTATGATACACTTGATTCTTCATCTTAACCATGATTTTATAAAGGTACGCTTCCAAAAAACTCATTTTTATTCTCACTCTACAAAACAGGCATGTTTGTTTTTCTCTGCAGCAAAATGTATTGCAGGTTATTCGGCAATCAAATCTACTATTTATAGCTATACCACATTTAATGCACGTTGTTTCCCCAAACAGTCATCCGCTCAGGAAAACTAACAATCCGCCCATGACCCTCACGCGTCATAATGGCAACCCACTCTCCAAAATAGACGTTCCATTTTTCAAGTGTTGATTACGTCATCACAAGGTCCGAGTTTTAGGATTTTTCTCAACTAAAGCCACACGTGACTTCGGTTGCAAGGTGACGATTGTAGGGACTTATCCCTCGAACTAAGGACACTCGATCTCATCTGTACCTCAATCTCTATAAGACTCGATCTTATCCAGTACCAGACTCACGCAGTTACACATCGACCACGAACTCAAGCAAAACGTGGATCATCCACAACAGATGTAAACAGAACAAATCAACATACACCTGTCTCCCACGAGCTAACAGTTACACACTCAGCTGCCCATAACTCCCACTTTTAGGAAAACGTGTTCGAGCATGATGTCAAGTTGAGAGCAGGGTTTATAAAAGAGCAGAATTCCTAGGGAAGAAGGGAAAAGGGGGATATACATACAATTATCTGATATCTAGCTGTTTGATCATTAGATTAACTCTTGTAATCAGATTCTCCTACTATCTCAAGCAATAATACTACTTTCACAAAATTTTCCACTCGAGGTCATGGTTTTTACCAATTCACAGGTTTTCTACGCTAAATCCCCTGTGTCAAGTGTTATCTTTTATTTAATTCTTGGCATAGTAGTTCTTGGTGTAAGGATTGATTTCAAGCTAGTTCGAGCTTTACGAAATCTGGTCCCTACAACATCCTCTGCCATTTGTTCACAACAAGTCTACAAGAAGAACCGCTCCGGTAGTTCCACTCTTTACTTGAAGATTCCATATACACATTCTAGTACTTTCTTGAGAATAAAGGGTAGTCAAAAGCTTTCTCGAGCTTACGAAAATGCCATCTCATACATTCTAAATACCTCTGACAAATATACTGTATAGCAATTACAGAGAGCTGATCATCTGGATGGCCAGCCTTCAACAGAGGAGCCTACAGAATATGTTAACATTGATGGACCTAGTAGAGTTTTTTTTTTGGTACCAAGCTGGTCCAACACGATAAGGATGCTCTCATTCTGTTCTTACGACTATATCGAGACGTTTTTACATGGACTTTCGAAGAAATTCATGGGGTCGATTCGGCCAAGGCATGTCAAAAATTGGCCCTCAACATTAGCGTTACGGTGGTTAAACAGATACAATGATGATTATCACCTAACCTTCGAGATGAAGTTAACATGGAGATTGAGAAATTAATCAAAGTAGGATTCATTCGAGAAGCCAAATATCTAGATTGGATAGCAAATATCGTCGTTGTCCCAAAGAAGAATGAAAAAGTCTGAGTTTGTGTAGATTTCACAGATCTAAACAGACACACTCCAAAGGATAGTTTCCCTCTTTCCAACTTCCATCAAATCCTTTATTCTGCAGCAGGTCATGAACTCCTATCTATGATGAATACTACTTCTGGCTAGAATCAGATTCCACTCTTGGAAGGTAATTAAGAAAATACTACTTTCATCACTGAAAGAGGACTTTATTGCTACAAAGTCCTATCCGTCAGACTCAAAAATGCAGGCACGACTTATCAATGGCGGATGACTACTATGTTCAAAAGCATACAGTCAATCAACCACATTACAGATCTTAACACAATATTCAGCATTCATTGATCTTACAGGATATGACTCAATCCTGATAAGTATTAATTCGGAGTACATTCAGGCTGACTCCTTGGCCATCTCATCAACAAGAAAGGGATTGAGGCCGATCCAGATCAAATTCAGGCTCTCCTTAACATGCCATCTCCAAAGGCGAAGAAAGACGTATAAAACCTTGCCAGCAAGATTGCCGCTATCAACAGATTTGTTTCAAAATCTTCATATCGCTGTCGTTATCTATTCCTACTACTCTACGGTTATTCCAAATGAGGAAAAGTTCAGCCAAATATAGAGATCTAATGGACATCAGTGTGCGAGGTAGCTTTTCAAGATCTCAAAACCTATTTGGTGAAGTCTACCATAATGAGCACCCCGGTAGATAATGTGGAACTGATAATCTACCTAACAGTTAGGTACTTCAATAAGCTTGGTTCTCATTCAAATTAAAGGAAAAATTGAGAAGCCAGTCTACTTCATCAGAAAAACCCTCATTCCAGCGAAAACGAGATATTCTAAAATTGAGAGACTATTTCTAACTCGGGTGTTTACACTTTATAAAAACTTAAGCACTACTTCCAAGCTCACTCAGTCAAAGTCATGACGAATTACCCACTCTGGGAAGTTTTGTCCAAAAATGAGAAATCTAGGAGAGTGCAACAATGGTCAGTCAGTTTGGGAGAATATGATATCAAGTTCGAACAACATCATTCCAAAAAGGGTCAGGCCGTTGTTAATTTTCTGGCTGATTTTCTAGTGGAAGATCCTGAGTGGGAGGAGCACGATCCTGACCTTGTAGAAGAAATTGCAGAAGATCTACCCAACAAAGCATTTGACGAGCGAGCTGAATAGATTGCAAGGAATAGGTGGAGACTTCTTAGCGATGGATCAGTAAGACCTGCAGGGTCAGGAGTTGAAATCGTATCTCTTACTCCTTCCAACGACGGAATTGAAAAATTAAATCCACTTATATTTTGAAGGCTCCGACAATATTACCGAATACAAAGCTCTCATTCATGGACTTGACATCGCACTTGAGCTTGGTATTCCAGAACTCTTAATCTAAACAGATTTACTACTCATCGTCCACCATTACTCTGAGCAATACATGAAGAATGGCAAGATGATCGAATACGCAGCCCCTCATTGTAGATAGGATGAGCAAGTTCGCACAAGCAACTCTCAATTATCTTCTTCGAGGTGAAAACAGGTACGGCTATTCCTTGTCTTATCTAGCCGGGGTCTTGGGAACTGAAGCTCGATATCTTCAGATCTAAGTAATATAAACCCCCAGCATTAATCGTATTTTTGTATGTACGATCAACACTTGGGGCGATAAAGGGGATGACAACGATTAGTGAAAGCCCTTCCTTGCCTACCTTGGTACCAATAACGAATACAAAGGACCCCTTCTAATAGATCCAAAGATGCGCCGACAGCTAATCGACATCTCAAAGCGCTGCACAAATCAAAATGGCTTTTTATATCGCTATTCAGTCACTGGGCCTTACCTCAAGTGTCTCTCTAGAAAGAAAATAAACGAGATACTCAGAGATTTACATGAAGGAACTTGTGGCTCCCATGACGCAGGCCAATTACTCATACACAGAATAATTATACAAGGAGTATTCTGGCCAGGTATGCGCAAGCAAGCAGAAGAGTACTCATGCAAATGCGATACATGTCAACAACATGGACAAATGATCTGCGCCCCTACGCTCGAACTACATACAAGCAAGGTGTTCCGTCCATTCATAAGATGGGAGCTCGATCTTGTCGATAAATTTCCTTATTCTCTATGTAATTGCCGATACCTTCTCGTAGCTACAAATTATTTAACAAAATGGGTAGAAGCAATTCTACTATGTCAAACCCGAGAAGAAGAGGTCATCTCTTTTATCTGGGAACACATCATCACTCAGTTTGTATACCTCTACCTAATTTGTATCGGTAATGGGCCACAATTCGCTAGAAAAAAAAAATGTGGCTCTCTTTAACAAACACAATATCATTAACTCACCATCTAATCCCTACTACCCTCAAGGTAATGGCCAAACCAAAATCACCAATAAAACCATCGTGAATGGACTCAAGAAATGGCTTCACTTACAGGAAAAAGGAAACTGGGTACGAGAGCTTCTTCATGTCTTATGGGCATAACGTACCACTCTACGTTAATTAATTGGCTGTACCTCATTCCTCCTCGCCTATAGGGCCGAAGCCATCATTTTAACAGAATACCATCTTCAAGTTAGAGATCGCGAGCTAACTGACAAAGAATACAAGTTTTAATTGGCCTGTAACCATAATGAGATTGATGAGGCTAGGGAATGCGCTATCGCCAACCTAGGTCGATATTACCATATGCTGGCCAGTTCGTACAATAGAGGAGTCAGATGTAGTACTTTCTAAATTGACGATCTCGTCCTCAGAGAAATCCTTCAACACAGAAAAGAGCCACATGCCGGGAAACTAGCAAAAAATTGGGAGGGTTTATTCCTTATCACTGGTCTCACTGGCCTGGGATCATAATACTTCATTATCGAAGTGGGAGTTGATATCTCAAATCCTTGGAATATTAGGCGACTGAAGCGGTACTATCGCTAAGTCCATCACTACTCCATTTTAAATTCTCGCTTTTCCCATTCCAAAAGTGAGATTTGTATCTCCATACAATATACATCCTTTTTTATTCAATGAAAACTTCCAAGTTTTTTTCCAGTCGACTCTCTACTTACGTTTATACATAGATTAAAGCAAAGGTAATACTAGTTTTCAATCAAGGAACTCTACCAGACATAAGATAAAACAAAGGTAAAACTAGCTTTCATTTCTCAATATGGTAGCGACATTTATACTCTGCGATTAAAGCAAAGGTAATACTAGTTTTAATCAAGGAACTCTACCAGACATAAGATAAAACAAAGGTAAAACTAGCTTTTATCTCTCAATATGGCAACGACATTTATACTCTGCAATTAAAATAAAGATAATACCAGTTTTCAATCAAGGAACTCTACCAGACATAAGATAAAACAAAGGTAAAACTAGCTTTCATCTCTCAATATGGTTGTGACATTTATACTTCTTGATTAAAACAAAGGCAATACTAGTTTCAATCAAGGAACTCAACCAGACATAAGATAAAGCAAAGGTAAAACTAGCTTTCATCTCTCAATATGACTGTGACATTTATACTCTGCGATTGAAACGAAGGTAATACTAGTTTTTAATCAAAGAACTCTACTAGACATAAATATGGTAAAGATAAAACTAGCTTTCATCTCTCAATATGTCTGCGATAAATAGTTTTTTAGGTTACATATATAGACACTACAAAGGATCTTTTTTTGCTATTTGGAGGTCAGTTATGCTTTCCTCTACAACAGGAGAATGAGCAGACACAACGATCCTGCCTTGCTCTACCAATTCAGCAGGTTGAGAACCTAACTCCGTTTCCATGGAGTTCATATAGTTTCCTCAATCTACTTTAGCTCTACAAATACCTCCTCTACCTGATAAATAGTGGCACAAGGTATTCCTCTCTAACACGAGCCTTCTAATCTCTTCAACAAAATAGGTGATCACTTCCATTAACATCTCTGAGTGTGATGCCTCTGGCATAACCATTTTAGAAAAATTTCTCTCGTGGCTTGAAGACGTTCTTTCAACCTCTTATACCGTGCTTCTTGCTATTCCATGTGACTATCTGTGCGGGTCATAAATTCGATGTTTACCTTTGCCTTCTTATTAGCATTAGCTGATCCATTTTTGTTTATTGCCCTTAATTCTGCCACCTGAGCACGAAGTTCCTCGAGCTACCTATTAAAAATTTTCCCAGCAGAAGATTTCTTTAACATATCATCCTTTTTCTTTATCAAGATCTCTTTACTTCTGATAATCCACTCTAATTCTTGATCCCTGGAAAGAGTAACGTCCAACTTACTTTGGCACTCCCTTAACCATTCATTTCCTTTTTGCACACGACCTTAAGTTTGAGCCACATTTCCCTCCAACTCTCTGATTCAAGGTGATAGGCTAACTACATCTCCTTGAACAATGGAAACTCTAGCATCACCTCTATTCTTCCTCGAGCATTTTCTGGCTTTAGCATTTTTGGTGCGCGAATTGGCCTGGGCCAAATCGGTTTTCAATTGTCCCACCCTCTCATTCAATTTATCACATTTCCTTTGTACCAACCGAAACTCTATATCTTTAGCAAGCAAAGCTGTAGTCAGATGCTCAACCGCAACTTCAGAGTTAGATAGGTCATCTCGAACTCTCTTCAACTCGCTATCTTTCTCAACCATTTTCTTCATTAATCGCTTCAGTTCGCTTTTGCTGATCATTTGGTCCTTCAAACTGGCCATAAAACGGCGTAACTCTTTCTCTGACGTTTCTAACGCCTATATACGGTATCGAGCCATGTTAGCATCCCTACTCTTTGACATCAGTGCCTTATTCTAGCTTTTGGGTTTCACTGCCTTTTCCTTCGTCTCTGCGAGCTCTTTTTGCCCTTTACTAATTTTGCCATCCTTCTCCTCGACCTTCTGAGCGAGGTCATCAGCAGTTTGAGTTGCCTCAACAAACTTGAAATGTACCTTTACATGTTGATCTTCCCTATCTTTATTTGCCTCCCTCATTATATCAAACTCTACCACAAATTTTGGGTTACATTGGTGTGTCAGTTCATCGCTCAAGCGAGCTGACTCCAATTCAACCTATACATCACAGATACAATATATCAAGTTCGATTCAGAACACTCACTCAATACATACAACTTATTTCTAACATAATTTCTATTTTTTGACATCTACTATGTGAAACTACTTCTAAACTTAAGGTCGAAGTATTATCTCAATTTGATGAACAATAACATATACTCTCAATTTCAAGGTACATATTCTCTATATTCTAACTTTTTTAATACTTTGATATTTTTTGTACACAATTGAGTGACATTGCCCCTAAGCTGTTAACATGTTTCTAGTCTGTCTTTATACTTTAATTTTTACTTTGTAGCTCTAAAGAAATGAAGCATATAACTCAAGTATTTCTTACTTTTTTATAACCTGTAGCTCTGCTTACGAAGACAACAGGGACGTTGAGGAATCTTTTTTCTTAGCGGGCTCATTCTTTAAGTCTTTTATTCTGAGATGCATTTCCTTAGGTTCCTACAGCAAGGTTTACAATAACATGTTTGCCTACAAAAGTCTATCCAACAACAATATTCTATCAGATTGTATCCCTCCCTCTGGATGCTCATTATCATCCCCTTGGTTGTCTCGCACCGTTTGGGGAGAGACATCATCTAACTATCCATAACTCCAGCAGTAGCATCTTCCACCTCATTATTTTACTCCTCCTCAACATAGGTGTCCGCCATAATGCCATTTACCTCAGCTTTGGAATACCCCATTTTTAGAAGGTGGCGCCTGAGTCTATCACGCAACATTAGCACCTCCTCTATATTCCTTCCCGCTTCCGCTGACAACTCATTAATCTCTACCTCTTGAGAAGCCTTTAGGGCCTCCAGTCGCTTTCCCTCCTTAGCCAAGTCAGCTTTCAGTCGAGCTACCTTCTTCTCGAGCTTGGCCTTCTCCTTCTTAAGCTCAGCTTTCTCCTCCTCCACTTTGAGGAAGATCCCCTTCATTAGACAGGCAACCTACAAAAAAAAACAATTATCGGCCACATTATAAGCTCGATTCATCATACAAAATTCAGTAAATGCTCAAATCATCAAACTTACCATTTTGCTCATCTCCTCCTCGCCATTGCGGGTTGCTAGTCTCGCCTTTTCCTCGACTATTTTCAATTCATCTTCCTAACCAGGTCGATTCTTCATAACCTTCGCCCCTAACAGTTTAGAAGGCTCAACCCTTCTCTTTTTTGCCCCTCCTTCAACCTCACTGCTTCTTGTACTTCTAGAGGTTAATTCAAGTTTTAACATCTTCTTCTTTGGAAATGCCTGAGCTAGCTTACTCGACGTAGTAGACTCTGGCACATCCGCAAAGTCCACTCCAAAGGCCTTGGGAAATACCACTCGCCTTTCCCCATCAGCTCCCCTCTTCTTATTGTCACCAACGCCCGTCATTAGCCTAGTTGTTTGAGACTTTTGAACATTCTCGAGCCAGCTGTTAACACATTTCTTTTTGCTGATGCCAAGTTCTTTCAAAACAGCCTCTAGCTCAATCCTATCTTGAGTAATAGTATCTAATAGAGACTCCTTCCTCGTCACCTACGATTGAGGACCTGTCAATTTCAACATTTTAATCTTATACAATATACATTGTTATACGTACTATGTTTCACAGTATCACGTTATCACCCATCACCCATATCACATTATCATTCCATATTCGACCTGCTGAATTTAGATCGAGGAAGAGAGGTCAAGTCAAATTTGCAAAAAATATGCCCTTCTACTTGTAGAAAACTTTTTTACCCCATAAAACTGTAAGACATCTTCAGGAGATATCCTCCTCTCAGCCTCATCCTCCTCCCAATACTTATTCAAAAATAAACAGACATTTATTACCTCTTCACATGTTCCCGTTCAACTGAATAGGACATGCCCCAATAATGCTTATAATCCCTTTCATAAGATTGCTAAGGGGCAAACTCAACCCATACTCCAACTAAGATAGGTAGTATAGGGACAAGATTTCACAAAGCTCGAAATAGCTCGAAATCGATCCTTACACAAAGAAACTACTATGACAAGAATTACATAAGGGATAAGACTTGACACAGGGGATTTAGCGTAGAAAACCTGTAAATAGGTTAAAAACCACGGCCTCGAATGGAAGATTTTGTTAAAGTAGTATTATTGTCCGAGAGAGAGAGAGAATCTGATTACAAGAGTTAATCTAAGACTAGACAGCTAGAGATAAGATAACTGTATGTATTGTATTGTCTGTTGATCGTCCTGTTTCCTTAGGAGATCTACCCTTTTATAGACCCTGCTCTCAGCTTGACATCGTGCTTGAAGTAGTTCTCCTGAAAGTGGGAGTCATGGGCAGTTTAGTGTGTAACTACTAGCTCATGGGAGACATGTGTATGTTGACTTGCTCTGTTTATATCTGTTGTGGACGACCCATGTTATGCTTGAGTTTGTGGTCGAGGTGTAACTGTTGACGTGTATGTAACGCATTTGTTTATGTGTGAGTCTGGTATTGGATAAGATCGAGTCTTCCGAAGCTTGAGGTATAGATGAGATCGAGTGTTCAGAGCTCAAGGGATAGGTCCCTACAATCGCCCCCTTTCAACTAAAGTCACGTGTGGCTTTAGTTGAGAAAAAAACAACTCTAAACTCAGACCCTGTGATGACGTAAGCGAGAGTTTGAAAATTGGAACGTCAGTTTTGAGGAGTGTGTTGTCATTATGACGCGTAAGTGTTATGGGCAGACTTGTAGTTTTCCCAAGTGGATGACTGTCTTAGGAAACAACGTACATTAAATGTGCTATCTCTATAAATAGTGGTCAGATCTGATCGCCGAATAACTTGCAACAAATCTTCAATGCAGAGAAAAATAAACAAATATATTCTTTTTTTGAGGGGTGAGAAAAAAAAATATAAGTTTTTTGGATGCGTACCTTTACAAAATCTTGGTTAAGATGAGGAATCGAGTGTATCATACCTGGTTTTCTTTCATCATGGAGGAACCCCGGATACGGTATTTTGGCTATCAGAGTAAGGAAACTCCCTTTACTATTTTGTTGAAGGAGTGTTGTTTGAAATATTTTTGGGTATTTTGTAGTGTCCGATTTAGCGGCTGGGGTGTATGCGATGCAAAATCCCTGGCCTCTAATGATGTTCTGATTTCTAAGGTTGGAGTCATCTTTAAGCTATACTAACTTTAGGTTAGTGGGGAAAATGAGGAAGAGACGGCGGTAGTGGAGGTGGCGTATGGAAGATGGATAGCTTCTTTCGGTACAATCGTCTTTTCTTTTAATTCTTTCTGCAAGGAAATGAAAGGGAAAAAGGTGTTTAACCTGTTGCAGTCTTGCATTTTTTGAGCTGTGGCTGAGGTTTCTCTGGAAGATCAGCATTATCCTGGCAACGTGAAAAGAAATAGAGACCTGTCCTCGGGCTTGAAAAAGTATCTGTAATATCGAGCTTCTAAAAGCTTGATTATGTAATTATAAAGCAATGTTGTAGGAGTAGTTCTGTAACAAACTTGTTAGAGGAAAATCGAGCGTAATAAAAGAATATATTGTTTGTGTCTTACTAGCGAAAAGTAAAAATAGTCGAAACGTCATCGATCTGTAATATTATGGGATAAAATAGTTGGTGGGATAACATACCTTATCCAACCTCGTAAACGACTCGAGCTTAACAGATGTAAAGATAAATCTCGAAATGTAAACTTTAGAAAGCTCGATTAAGCACGAAAAGATAATAGTAAGTAGTTCGAACCCGGGAAGAGTGAGTTTTTGAAACTGAAATATGTTGCGTATAGTCAATTGAAAAATTAATCCTGTTAACTGAACAGTATAAAAGTGTAACTTCTTCTTTTTGAAGGTTATTCATAAAAATGGTGAAGACTCGCTCTTAGAGGGCTGTTGAAGCGCGTGCGTTGAACGATTTGCGCTTAGCATTCAAGATTGATGATATAAGAGAAGCTATTTTTGGGCAGCATGGTTATGATATAGTTTTTCTCGAGACCCGAGCGAACTACGAGGGTATGAATGATGTAAAAAGGGGTGAGGAAATAAACCGTGTGTACTGGTCTGAGTCCATGCGTATCTGTTGGCGGCCTGTTGAAGATCACAAAGAGTTCGTTATGATGATGGCAAGGGAGGAGATCATCAATGAGGATAAGGATATCGCCTCAGGGTTACTGAAAGCTTGTGGTATCGAAGGGCACACCGGTTGCTTCAAATGCAAGTATCTTGGAGATTGAAGTGATTTACTATTGTATTTTTGAATTTTTGAAATGTAACTGCCCGAATTTACTTGAAGAAAACTCTGTTCACGAAAGTAGGTTATGACTAGGACTGCTGTTGAAACTAATTTTTTTGAATTTGTCTTGCTGATTAATATTGACGTTAAAGTCAAGGTGTATAAGTAGGGCAAACAAATGTACGTTGAATTTAAAAATAGATATTCATAATCATGAGTTTGGGTCATTGTGAAAAGAGTAGAACCAAGAGGCTGAGAGATACGCTAAAGTACTCCCTCTCATCCTTCTCCAAATATAAAAAAACTAGAAGCAGAAAAGAAGGGCTAGGGAGATTAAGATCTCAACTGACGATTCCATTACCGCCGAAGGAGGAAAGGATAAGAGGAAAATAGTGTCTAGGACTCTCTATTGCGAACAGCGAGAGGGGGCTGAGATCGAGAAGTTTTGAAGAAGTTGTAGAAATTGAGCAAACTGGTGCTGACCAACGCTGTAGATTCTCACTCGGGTGTTGAAGGTAAGTCTTTCTTTGTGTTTATAAGAGTTTTTTGTATAAAAATATTTATTGTGTTGGGATAAGGATGTAATCCCTCCCCAAACACGAAATAAAAATAATAAGGGGAATAATGACTGCGGGGCGAGGAAAAGCGTTATGTGATAATTGTGATTTTAGAAGTGATCTAGTAGTGCGAGTTAATAATTGATATATATATACATTGACCTATCTGTAGGTTGTGTTGGAACAACTTCTTGTATAGTAGATCCTTTACTGTAGATAAGTATGGTTTCGATCTCCGGTTGTGTAAAGGCTGATGATGTAGACCTAGTAGGGCATTTATCTTCCGTCATCGAAGTAGGGGACGAGTAGAATATTATGGCAGAGTTGGTAGAATGGCCTCTTTTGAAGGGTGCTCGAGTTGAGAACCTTATGAGTTGTAGTCGATTTAGGGAGTTCTGTAAGGCCAAAAGTAGTGTAGATGGGATCTGGGGGCACACCTTTGGATATAGGGGTAATTTCTTTAGGACTTGCAGTATTAGACAAGGAGGGAATTACCTGTATTTGCTGCCTGACTTGGCTAAAGAAAAGAAGTGCAGGCGTTTAGGGGATGAAGTGTCCTTGGAGTACGTTCAAGGCGTGGTGAAGGAGAGTCGAACTGATGGTTTTTGTTGTTATTTAGCCCAGTTCGATTATGGGTTGACGTTGCCTTTGTACAATTTGGCTAAGAGTGTTATGAATATAATTGGGGCTTGCCCGACGCAGCTAAATTATAATTTTTAGGAAGTTATTCTTGTATGCGAAACCCTTAATGAGAGATGGGCTGTATCTGGTAGTGTGAGTAGGATTACTAGCAAGGATTTTCTAGAGTATTACGCTGTGAAGTATGTCACAGCAACTGATGGTGCATATCTTTCTTCTAGTTCTTCAAGACCATGCTTCTTCGACCTGTCTTCAGCAAGGCGAGTGTGGAATGACAACCTTTTATGGGTGTCCGGTGAATGTCTTCAGCGGTCGGATGAGGAACCCCTGGAACTTAATAATAGAACTATAACAAAGGGTAAATATTCCATTGAAAATCAAACTATCATATGTATGTTAAACTATATTTTTATAGTTGATGTGTATCTTACTTGGTCTATCTTTTATGCAAGAATTAGCTGTAAGGTTTCGATGAAAGAATCCTTTATAGATTTTGTTACCAAGGAAGGCACTGAGCTTGAGGCCGTTCTCAAAAAGTTAGGGATAAATTTGTTTAAAAGGGTAGCTAGTAAGGACGATATGGTCAGGAGATCTCAAGCAAAGAGGAGAATGGCTGGGAAAACTCCAGGCTCTATGGAAGTGAATATGTTAACTTCTGAACCTAACACTCCTTTGAAGCTTGTACGGCTTAACGAAATGCCAGATGGGCCAGTAGACATGGCCACTGTGTCCAACACTGTTGTACGGAATCTTGCAAAGAGGAAGGCTCCGAAAAAGGGGTCTGCTTCTCGTTCAGCTACGTCGGACAGTGTGGACGATAGTAGTATGAGGAGGAAGGTAACTCCTCCCGCAAAGTCGTTGGTGGTGTTAGAGGAAAGCGATAAGATCGCTGAGGGGGCTAACTTGAGGCTGCGTTTTGAGGTTGAAACCGGTCTCATGGAGGAACAATGTCGAGCTAAAGCTTGAGATAAGGGGGTTACTGTTGTTGATGATGAGTTTAAGAAGGTTAGTAAATATTTGGTTTTTGTTGTATTGTTTTGTCGTCTCGAGCTGACTTATTTCTTGCTGTAGTTTACTCGTGCTTTGAGGGGGGTTCAGCTTGGACTCCAGGATAGGTCTATTGAGCTGGAAAGGAGGATCTCCCAGCTCGAGGGAGAGAAAAACTAGTTTGAAGAGAACTTGACTCAGGGGAGGGAATCTTTTTAGTTGGAGCTGGGGTAAGAAAGGGAAGTTGCTGCTCTAAAGTTGAAGGAAGTCAGGGCCGAAAGTGTACCTGAAGCGGAGCGATTGGTTTCCACGTCTGCTACTTCTTAGAATAACCTTGCAGGGAAGTTCTACCAGCTGAGGTATACAAAGGCGGATATTTTGGCATTTAACGAATGGAATTATGAGGAGAAGCAAATTGTGGATGAAGAGGAGGATGAGGAAATGGAGGATGGTCTGAATGTTGCTGAAAAGACTGTTCCCGATAATCAGGAAATTATTGATCAAGTAAGATGATCGTGTAATGTAACATCGGTTGTAAAACATGAACTCGAGCTTTATAATATTATACTGCTATTTGATGCCAATAACATTTTTCTTATGAAAACTCGTATTGTAGGATATAGAAAACTTGCGCCTCAGAGTTGTGGACTTAGAGGACCTGCTTGATGTGGAGAAAGGCTCCTCTGCTGATTTGCAGGTTAGATAATTCAGATAAATTAATAACTAGATGGACATAAATTTAATAGAAGAATGGATATGTACCTTATAAGTTTGTTCTAGTTCGGGATGTTTGTGTATATACACTCTGCCTTACGATCAAAGCTTGTTTCCTGGCCGGTAGGCCAAGGGGGCACTGGATCTTTTAAGCATGCAGGAGTCTATTCTGCAAGTTTGTCAGTATGCTTCTGTCGATCTGTTTTCCAATTAGGTACTGATGTTGTGAGTCCCTGCTAATTATTATGCAGAAGGAGCTAGATGTTGCTAGAGAGAGAGAAGAACAGACTCTTTTGTATAATGCTGAGTATGCAAAAGAATATGAGGCTTTGATCTCTCAGTATGAAGATCGATTGGATAATAATGTGAAGCTTTCTCTAAATCTCGAAGAAGCTAAGAGCCAAGTTGAGGATAGGACTGCAATACTTTTGAGCAAGGATTTGGCTTTGAACCAACTTATCAGCGAACTTGCTGAGTTGAAGGAAAGAGCGGCGTTAGGTTCTCGGCATGATGTTGAGTTAGCCGAATACCGTATTAGAGCATTGAATGGCGAGATATCTGATATGAAATGTAACATTCGTGCTCTGAACGAGCAGTTGTTAAGGAGAGAGATCGACCTGGATACTGCGCGAACTAACTTGGCTATGTCTGAGGCTGATTTTGAAAAATTGAGCAGTAGTATTATGGGCAAAGATTTAGAATTGCATAACTCTGCACAAATACGTGATAGTTTGATCGCCAGGTTAGATCGGTTGATGGATTATTTATGTCGTTTAAAAGAGAGAGAGAGGCTAAGAACAGGGCTGATTTAGTAGAAGTTCAAACCAAGAAAAAAAATTTGGTGGACGACTTGGCCCACGTTCGTAGAAATGTGAGGAGGGCGGTACAACATGATAAGGAGATGAATAAAAGAATTAATCAACTCTGTGCTTGAATTACCGAATTGGAGCGGGAATTACGTGTTCGGGAAATGAAGTATAAGAAGGATCTAAAATTGGAATTGGATAAAAGGGATGGTGAAATTGCTTCTGGCGAGGGGAGTCGAGAGATGAAGGAATTCCTTCGTCATAAAGAAGAGTTAGTGGAAAATATGTGTATTGACCTCACTAATTCTCGGCAGAAGTCGATAGACCTTACGAGGCAGATGAGTGAACGTATTGATCAATTAATAGTGGAATTGGCTTAATCGAAAGCTCGTCATTTGAGGGATAACAAGCGTGCCACTATTACTCACCAATCCTTTAAGGATCTAGTAGTTCATGAGCAAGATAAATGTGACGGTGAAGCTTTGTATCAACGGCAATTAAGCGTATTGGTTGCATTTTTTGTCGAGGAAATAAAATTTCTGCAGGCCGAGAGTGATTTGATGCAAGATTGCTTCTTTGGGAGGACTTGTGTATGTAAACTCGATATCTCGAGCATAGATCTGATTGGGGTTATGGATCGTGGTATTGGGACCACGACGGCTGAACAGATAGCTCGTGGGAGAGAAATTGTTTCTGAACGAGCTCCAGAATACATGGCATCCAAGACTGAATTAGGGGGAAGCTTAAGTACAGTCTCACCTAGTCCTGCTATGGGAGGAAGGTCGATTGCTCTCCCATTAAGAAAATCTAGTAGAATTAGAAAGAAATAGACTTAAATTCTGATAACGAGTACCTTTTGTAATTAGCAGATGTTGATGCTTCAGTGACTGACTGAATTGATCAGTGTTCGATGTAGTCCCTTGAGAGGAGCATTGTAATTTGAAAGTTTGATATTGGAAACTAACATTTTCTTTGCCTGCAGTAGATGTTATTCTCTAGTTTGACCCATCAAATTAGAAGAAGTCCGTGGGTGTTTAAGTAATTATAATCTGTTCTTCAACACTTGGACTTTAGGGAGGCTTAGCGGCATCGAGCAAGTTTTATCCTCACTCGTGCTTTAGGCTTATTATCTTCAGGCTAAGAGGTTCGTTATGGCCCCCGCCTTCAGATGTAAGAGTATTCTCAGGAGTTAGGCTAGTATTATCTATGCCATTACCAATGTTGGATGCTGGAGCTTATCGGCAGCGAGCAAATTTTTTTCCTCACTCATGCTTTAGGCTTGCTATCTTCAGGCTAAGAGGTTTGTTATGGCCCCTGCCTTCGGATGTATGAGTATCCTCAGGAGTTAGGCTAGTATTATCTATGCTATTACCAATGTTGGATGTTGGAGCTTATCGACAGCGAGCAAGTTTTTTCCTCACTCGTGCTTTAGGCTTGTTATCTTCAGGCTAAGAGGTTCATTATGGCCCCCACCTTCAGATGTATGAGTATCCTCAAGAGTTAGGCTTGTATTATCTATGCCATTACCAATGTTGGATGTTGGAGCTTATCGGCAGCGAGCAAGTTTTTTCCTCACTCGTGCTTTAGGCTTGTTATCTTCAGGCTAAGAGGTTCGTTATGGCCCCTGCCTTTGGATGGATGAGTATCCTCAGGAGTTAGGCTAGTATTATATATGTCATTACCAATGCTGGATGTTGGAGCTTATCGGCAGCGAGCAAGTTTTTTCCTCACTCGTACTTTAGGCTTGTTATCTTCAAGCTAAGAGGTTCGTTATGGCCCCCACCTTCGGATGTATGAGTATCCTCAGGAGTTAGGCTAGTATTATCTATGCTATTACCAATGTTGGATATTGGAGCTTTTCGGCAGCGGGCAAGTTTTTTCCTCACTCGTGCTTTAGGCTTGTTATCTTCAGGCTAAGAGGTTCGTTATGGCCCCCGCCTTTGGATGTATGAGTATCCTTAGGAGTTAGGCTAGTATTATCTATGCCATTACCAATGTTGGATGTTGGTTATATCCTTAGGTATCGAGCTAGTATAAACTATTTTATCCCTTGGGTGGAGATGGATGGAGATGAAGTGGAATTGTATAGCTGAGATTCTTGTGATATAAAAGAGACTTCATTGATTGAAAAAAGTTTGTACATACATTGGAGGTGAAATCTCGAGGTGGATTGGGCGTTGCTGAGTGGCGGAGGAGTTGTTTAGCGTCGATATAACTTTAATCTTCTTGTATTCCACGGATTTGGAATTTTTTCACCGGCTTCCGTCATCAGATATTATAAACCCAGACCAGTTCGACCTAAGACCATGAAAGGACCTTCCCAGTTTTCTGCTTGTTTCCAGTATGTGGATCTTTTTTGTTATCTGGGATTTCTCGAATGACCCGGTCGTTAATAGCGAACTCCCGAGTGCGAACTCGTTTGTTGTATAAATTTGCCAGTGTTTGATGATATCGGCCAAGATTTGCGATAGCTCGATCTCGTGTCTCATTGATCCAATTGAGGTTGTACGCCAATTTAAACTCATTTTCTTCGTCTGTGAACTCGTGGTCTCTTACAAGATGGTGGTACTTTGTTGGGATCAATGCTTGAGTTCCATAGGCAAGTAGAAAAGGAGAACACTGTGTTGACTTCTGGGGCGTAGTTCGATAAGCCCATAAAACGTGAGGTAATTTACGTATCCAGTTACCCTTCTTCTGTGACATAAGGTACTTTTTGAGACCATCCACGATGATTTTGTTTGTAATCTCCGCCTGTCCGTTTCCTTGGGGGTAGTACAGGTTTGATGGAGAATGGATTATGTTGTGTTTGTTGAGAAATATTACGACCTTGGCTCCAACGAACTGTGGACCATTATCAATACGGATCAAACAAGGACAACCGAATCTTGTGATGATATGCTGCCAAATAAAAGAAATGACCTCTTCTTCTCGAGTTCTGGATAGAGGAACTGCTTCGACCCATTTAGTGAAGTAATCCGTGGCCAAAAGGGGAAATTCCCTATTACCAGGAGTATTGGGGAATTCACCAACTAGGTCGAGTGCCCATCGCTTGAACGGCTAGTACACCTTACTGGCATGGAGTTCGAGGGCAGGGGACCTAATTTGATTCCATGACGCTGACATGCATCGCATTTCCATGAGTATTCTTCAGCTTGCTTCTGTATCCCTGGCCAGAACACTCCTTGGGTAATAGCTCTGTTAGCAAGAGATCGTCCTGCGGTATGGGATCCGCAGGTACCTTCATGTAGATCTCAAAGCATCTTGTCCGAAAGTTCCTAAGAGAGATACTTGAGGTATGGTCCAGTGACTGAACGTTTGTAGAGATTTCCGTTTGGTTGGAGTGTGTAGCACTCTGAAATCTCGATGATGCGTCTGCGCTTCTGTAGATCATCTGGTAGTAGCCCGTTGTATGAGTTATCCAGACTGAGATAAATAACGAATGGTTTCCTCCAATCATCTTCCGCCATCTCATTTGCCCCCAGTGTTAGTCGCATATATTGTAGTACGATTAATACTGGGGCTAGAAATAACTTTGATTTGAAGGTGTTTTTATTCTGTACCCAATACTCTGGCTAAGTAAGCTAAGGAGTTGGCGTGGAGATTCTCTCCTCGATGGAGGTATTCGAGCGTAACTTTGTGAAATTTGTTTGGCTTTTTTACAACTAGAGCTGCACAATCGACCCTGATGTCGTTCTTCTTGTAATGTTATGAGTAGTAATGAACGATTAGAAGAGTGTCTGTGTAGGCCAAGATTTCAGTGATTCTGAGTTCGAGAGCCATATCCAGACCATGAATGAGTGCCTCATATTCTGTAACATTGTTCGAGGCTTCGAATTCGAGGCGGATGGATTTCTCGATTCTATCGTTGGAAGGTGTAATGAGAATGATCCCAATTCCTGACCCTGCGGGTCCTGCTGAACCATGGTGATGAGCCTCCACCCTTTTTGAGATATCTTGCTAGATCATCAAAAGATTTGGAGGATGGAAACTCATCAGCTGCATCTTCGGCGAGATCTGGATCATGTTCTTCCCAGTCAGGATCTAATACTGGAAAGTCTGCTAGGAAATCAACAAATGCTTAACCCTTTTCAGAAATTTGCTGCTCGAATTTGATTTCGTGCCCCCCCAAACTGACGGACCACTGCTGTACTCGTCTGGATTTCTCTTTCTTAGACAATACTTCCCGAAGTGGGTAGTTTGTCATGACCTTAACGGGATGTGCTTGAAAATAGTGTTTGAGCATTTGTACTGTGTAAACGAGAGTTAAAAATAATCTTTCAATTTTAGAGTACCTCGTTTCCGCTGGAGTAAGTGTTTTGCTGATGAAGAAGATCGGTTTCTCAATTTTTCCTTCGAGACGAATGAGAACCGAGCTGAGAGATGCATCTGTAACTGCGAGGTAGATAATCAGCTCCTTAGTGCCTATCAGAGTGCTCAAGATTGGAGCCCTCCCTAGGTAAGTTTTGAGTTCCTGAAAAGCTGTTTCGCATTCTGGTGTCCAGTTGATATCTTCGTTCTTTGAACTTTTGTCTCGTTGAGTGGAACCTCTGTGTAGCATAAATATCCATCTGCATCGGTCCAAGGATTTGGATACGAATCTGTTGATTGCTACAATCTTTCCTGCGAGCTTTTGTACATCCTTCTTTGTTGATGGTGATGGCATGTCCAGAAGAGCTCGAATTTGATCTGGATCTGCTTCTATCCCTATCTTACTGATAAGATGACCCAAAAACTTGCCCGAGTGAACACCGAACTGGCATTTTTTGGGATTAAGCTTCATTCTGTAGGATTGTAATATACTGAATACTGTAGAGAGATGAGTGATGTGATCATCTTTCTTTAGGCTCTTGCAAAGCATATCGTCAATATAGACTTCGACTGTTTCTCCCATGTGTTCTTTGAACATACTTGTGACCAGCCTTTGGTAAGTGGCTCCAGCGTTCTTAAGGCCGAATGGCATGAACTTGTAACAGTAGAGACTTCTTTCTATAATAAATGTAGTCTTTTCCTGACCTGCTTCCAAGAGTGGAATCTAATTGTACCCCGAAGTGGCGTCCATCATGGACAAGAGTTCATGACCTGCTGTAGAGTCGTGGATCTGATGAATGATCGGAAGAGGGAAGCTGTCTTTTAGCGTGTGTTTGTTAAGATCTGTAAAATCCACGCAGACCTGAACCTTCCCATTCTTCTTTGGAATAACAACAATATTAGAAATCGAATCTGGGTACTTGGCTTCTCGAATGAAACCGACCTCGATAAGTTTGTCGATCACCTTGTTTACCTCGTCTCTAAGTCTTGAAGATAACCTTCGTTGCTTCTGCTTTACTGCTGTGGCACCTTCATAGATATTTAAAATGTGGCAAGACTTTGAGGGGACTACGCCTGACATTTCTTGGAAGTTCCATGCGAAAACGTCTTTGTTGTATTGGAGGAAAAAAATAAGAGCTTCTTTCTCTGTTTGAATTAATTTTGTACCAATATATGTACCTCGGTTAACTCCATTGATCTGGACGTATTCCACGGGCTCGGCTGGAGAAGACTGATCATCGAGGTGATCAGCCTTCTGTGATTGCTATGCAACAATCTGGTCGAGAACTGGCAAGACTGTATTCTTGCAAGCTCGAGAGAGTTTCTGACTTCCTTTGATTTCATAAATACCGCTATTATGTTTGAAATGGAGTGCTTGGTAGAACGTGGACGGGATGGCCTTCATATTGTACAGCCAACAGCGTCCTAGTATCCCCAAATACCTTGATTTGGCATTGAGGACGTAAAAAATAATGTCGATAGTGGTAGACCCTGTTGTGATCGGGAGAGTAATCTTCCCAACTCGTACTTCTTTAGACCCAATAAACCCACTGATGTCTGTCTCGCTTTGAACGACCTGATCTGAGAGTCCCATCTGGTCAATCGTGCTCTGGAAAAGGATCTCAATCCCACTTCCTGTGTCCACCATCATGGTGTGCATTACGAAGTTCCTCATTTTGAGCATAATAACTAGTGCGTCATGATGAGGATACTTTACATGTCCTGTATCGCAATTTTCGAAGGAGATTCCCTTTCGATGGCTGCTTGACTCTGGGAGGAGCTTGGCTTCCCTGTCCTGGACAGCAAGGTCACAACACTCACCCAACTTCCTCTGCTTGATTATGTTAGAATTTGAAACCTGATTGATCTCGATCATATTGCAGCAGTAGAGATGATATAGATACTTCTCCTCTGCTTGTTCTGTTACTTGAGTCACGTCACCTTGTTTTAGATAGCTCCCATTTTTATAGCTGGGAAGATCGATGATGTATTCGAGCATCCTCCCTTCCTTAAAAATGATATCAAGGAGTTTCTTCAAACCATAGCAATTGTCGGTGCTATGGTACTTAACCCTGTGATATTCGTAATAAGGTCGACCTGCTATTGGATCGAGAGATAGAGTTGGATGTAAACATTTATCTTTCTGAAGAATAGGATAGATCACGGAAAGTTTGGCATTCAACATTGGTATGATTATTCTGGATGGTTTTTGCGACATCTGATTGTTGTCTCTTCCTGGTTCTGTCTTTGCTCGTTTAGGATCGCCTTGATCGCTCGAACTGCGGTTATTGCTGGAATCTGTAGAAGGAACCTTGGTGTTATGGACTGTGTTTACGGGTTTATTCGATTCGGGCATCATCCGCTCCAGATCGATGTAATTGTTAACTTTCTCGATCATATTTTTGAGAGTCTTGGGATTCTTCAGGAAGAGATACTCATTAGCTTTGCAATTAAACTGCAGAGTATTTGTGAATGCGGACACGGCTGTCTTCTGATCTAGATTGTCGACTTTACGAGCCAGTTCGAGAAACTTCTTGGAGAACTCCTTGAGCTTTTCCCATTGTGCTTGTTTGAGACTTATAAGAGAATATAGGTTCTCTTCTTTGTCTTTATTGTGGGCATAAGCCTTGATAAATATTTTCTGTAACTGCTCAAAAGTATGAATCGAACCTTCTGGTAAAGAGTGGAACCAACGGAGAGGATTGTCCTGGAGATTGTTAGCGAAGAGCCGACAAAGGATATGATTGAGATTAAAATACAAACCCAATGAATCGTGGAATTGTTGAACGTGCTGGCCAGGATCGGTTCCTTTGTATTTGATGATCTTGGGTGTATGAAAACCTGTTAGGACATTCATATCAAATAATTCTTTAGCAATTGGACTACCTAATAATTTATGTGAGTCATCCCTCGCGTCTAAAGCCGTTGCTTCGATGATTTCCTTGATTCGCTGGTCCATGAGCTCCTGAGAAATATAATGCTGAGGGATCCAAGCTACTAGAACTGCTGGAACTGATGTAACTGTTAGAATCGCTAGAACTGTTAGAACCGTTGGAACTGTTGGAACCGCTTGACGTATGAGTCTGGGAACATGGTTACCTGTTTCCTCGCTCATATGTTCAGGAAGCAGAGCTCGGTTAGGAGGTCGCAGGACTTCCTCGGGTTGCTTGGAAGGCCTGTGATCTCTACTGATATCTGTCTGCGCCTCCTATCCCAAATGAACTGAGACTATCGGTGCTTGTGGATCCTCACAATGAATCTTGGAAATGCCTGTACTGCGTACCTCATGTGGCCCTAATCTCTCGTGAATGGAAACACTTGAGGTCGTTGGTACTGTCTCGTATTCTCTCTGGGCTGGTGGTGGTTGGCTACTCTATAATGCTTTCATAGCTGTTTGAAAAGCTAACATCTGAGCTTCTTGTTTCATTGTCTCCAGAACTGGAGCTTGATGCTCTCATTCTGACTCCTTCTCGCGGAGCTCTCGATCTGCCAATAGCAGACGCACGAGCTAACTCTGCTACTCAGCTTCGGGAGTTAAGCTCGCCTGAAGTTTGTCAACCCGATCAACCCCCCTTGAACTTTCAGGCTGAGCTCCCGAAGATTGATGTGTTTGAACCATAATTGAATACTGTTTGACTGATGAGTATTTATCGTGGCTCTTAAGTACGTGGAAAAATGGTGCGTTCCCACAGACGACGCCAAATATAGGGACCAGATTTCACAAAGCTAGAAATAGCTCAAAATCGATCCTTACACCAATAACTACTATGACAAGAATTAAATAAGGGATAGCACTTGACACAGGGGATTTAGCGTGGAAAACCTTTAAATAAGTTAAAAACCACGACCTCGAATGGAGGATTTTGTTAAAGTAGTATTATTGCTCGAGAGAGAGAGGGAATCTGATTACAAGAGTTAATCTAAAACTAGACAACTAGAGATCAGATAATTGTATATATTACATTATCTGCTGACCGTCCTACTTCCTTAGGAGCTCTGCCCTTTTATAGACCCTGCTCTCAGCTTGACATCTTGCTTAAAGCAGTTCTCCTGAAAGTGGGAGTCATGGGCAGTTGAGTGTGTAACTGCTAGCTCGTGGGAGACAAGTGTATGTTGACGTACTCTGTTTACATCTGTTGTGGATGACCCACGTTATGCTTGAGTTCGTGGTCGAGGTGTAGCTGTTGACGTGTATGTAACGTATTTGTTTATGTGTGAGTCTGGTATTGGATAAGATCGAGTCTCCTGGATCTCGAGATATAGATGAGATCGAGTGTCTAGAGCTCGAGGGATAGGTCCCTTCAGGTAGTACAGAAACCCCCCTCCCAAGTCGCCTTGGACATTTCTATCATAATACTCCAAGGAGATCAATTTGCCTAAACCCCTATTTAGCTTTTCCTTCTCCAAATCATCCAACAGAAAGAAGTATTCCTCCCCGAATCCTACAATATAACTCCTAAAATGCCTTCCGACATGTTATACAAAATTACCACATCTTTCCCCTACAGAAGCTTTGGCTTTACAAAATTCTCTAAACATATCAGAATTTAGAGGATAGGATACCAATTTTCCAGAGAAATCTGGAAATATTGAACAACTCCTACTTTATCCTCCCTACCAGGTATTACATTCTCAGACTCTGCCGATCAACCAGAGGTCGACGCCTCATTAACAGGTGAAGTCTCCATATCAACTACAGCTCTACAAATGAGGTTTGATCCTACACAACACTCCTCACGCTCAACCTGCATACAGGTCTAGGTATTCCATTATTATCTTTTACATATATATTACCCACATACATATATCTGTCATATCATATTTTAACAAATACATCAAACAAACTTTTATAGATTGTTGTAAATAGTAATTTTTTAGATTTGCGTACCACAAAAAGTAATTTTCAAAAGAAATACATTCAAAATATCACAAATCCTCTACAAACCTTCTGTGTCGGAATATGAATCTGACGCAGCGCCAAATCCTTCCCTCATAATGGTGCTATATAACCACCTTCGTGAATCAGTCTTTACAACTCTCTCTCGCTTTTATTGTTGATCGTTTTTGATTAATTTTTCACAAAATTCTCTACTATTTTTTCTCCTTCCTCTCTCTCTGCTCTTTAAGTTTTTAGAAGCTGATAAACATATGAATGAGGAAGACGAAGCATTATTTATATTTTCTCTCTCTAACTGCTGGCATTTATTGGGCCACGTATGAGTTGCTCTCAGTTTTGGAACCGAGGCATCCCTTCTACAATTAATATCAGACCTCTTACACCTTTTCAGTGAAGACACCTTCCCATCATTGCCCCCTACCCTATATTTTAATATATTTTCATCTCTCTTTTCCAAATCTCCCTCTGATCTCCCTACTCTCATGATGTCTCGACACTTACACGTAATCAAACTTTCTCTATTTTTTCACCAAATACAAAATCAAAAGCTGCCTGCTTTTTCCATATTTTGCTTCTTCTACTTATAGAAGTGCTAACGTCATTTCCAAAGCTCTCAACATTTCAAAAATATTCAAATTCATTCATTTTTAAAATAGTCACAAAGAACATTCACAATAATAGAGGACATATTCAAATTTCATTCTCATTTCATTTCTTTGACAATTATTCAAACTCATATAATCACATATAATTATACGGCCCCTCGCTACAGTCACATCATTACATTTTCATTACAATTCACTCCCTTTCATATAATTATACCTAAAACATCCTAAATGTCCTGGAGAACCACACCAGATTAATTTGCTTACAACAATCCTCAAATCTTCCAACTCGATCTCTTATTCAGCAATTAGTCTCATACCCTCCTTTCAAACTAAAAACTCCACAATCACTTCCTAGAATAGCATCTCATAGGACCGACGTACGTACTTAAGTTCCCTACACATTCAATCTAAACCTTCAAACCGATACTCAGTCACTGGCAGGTCAGCATCATAGTCTAATAAGCTAAGAATCCGTTCCCGCACTTCAACTATCTTTATCGCCAACCGCCTTTCAGCGGCATAACCATTTTTCTCCGATTGAGTTCATACCATTTCTATTAATTTTTACCTGTTTAAAGCTCATTTCCTTTATTTATACAGCTTTTTAAATTTCTCCAGATCTCACACAATTCATAATTATATTATGCTCTTACAAAGCAGAAAGCCCTCATATCCTGAGATAAATTATTTGAGCTTATCTCTCCCTATCGACCTCAGTCAATCCGGCTTATTCTATATCGAGTTTTTACTTTCCAAATCTAATATTTTAGAACGACCTCCTTGAGCTCAAATTTCCCATTCTTGAATCTTAAATTCTACAATTATTTTTTTCCTCTAATAACTCTAAGTCATTCAGTTTGAAAATAAATCCTTATACATATTTCATATTACAACATATTTTTACAACTCAATTACTATAAGAGACTTTGAAGTTCCATTCCCATACATTACATTTCTTAAATTCTAATGATTTATAGCTCAATTTCAAGAGTTATTCTATATACCAACACAGAGTTTGGATAATAAAATTTATTAAGCTCAAAAATATTACATGTACTTTACAGATAAAAAATATTTTAATTAGGTACTTTACAGATAACATGCCTTTTAGGTACTCCGAAATCAGGTACTTTACAGATAATAAGTTTTTCAGGTACTCTAAAGCAACAAATCCCTCGGCTCATCTGACTTTAGTGATGTTTTACTCAAAGAATCTTCTGAAGAAAAGTAGGCATTAGAATCACCAGACGTCATTCTCCCTTCACACTATCTTACTCTGACCAAAAACTGGGTTTGGATGAAGTCTGGACATGAAAGCTGGAGACTCAGTACTTGAGCCAACTCTTCAAATAGAAGGTCTTCCTAGTGCCAAGAAATGATGAAAATACAGAAGTAGACTTCCATTCTCCATCTCCCTTCTCCACTACCACCGTCGCCTCTTCTATAACCGCTACCACCGCAGAGTTGGTTAAGATGAAGAAGGCCCGACTTTATAATCCAATCCTACGCTAGACATCGGCAAAACTGCCCAGCAGTTACGCCAACCCCTGCATCTGTCTCCTCAGCCATGTCTTCTACAAAGATACAGAGACACCTCTAACGTTGCTCGCCTATTAAGACAACGTGATGAAATCTCCACATACAGTAAAAATCTTCCACAACTTCAACCGCTTCTTCTTCCGACATACCCTGATACGCCGGTAGAACGGGAACTGGGATGGGCATCTCTAGGGACTGATCTCCAAAATATCTCAACTTCAACTTTTGCATCTTAACTGAAATTCTTTCTTCGTGAGCCATTCTTTGGGTCTTCACCATCGTCAATAAGACTTCCAGAGAATTTTGGAACAAATAACGTACTTTGCCATAATCCTCGGTACATAAACTATTTATATAACCCTCATGTTTAATGTGTAGGTATGTTTCCCAAGCGTCATCATTCAAAAAAATGAAACTCTTAAAACCACAACCGTCACGTATATCAATATTCCCATCATCATTCAATGCACAAACATCCCACCATAAAAATATATATTTTCCATACAATCAAATCCATATCAAATACTTCCTTCATTTTCAAAATTCCAAAACCCATATAGTCGTATACCTGCAAATTATTTCTCAACCAAAGCCACTCGTGACTTCGGTTACGAGGGGGTGATTGTAGGGGCCTATCCCTCGATCTAACCCAATTCAAGATATTTCCTGTTCGAACTACCTCCATATCAGACTCATGCAATTCACATATGACATAAACAGTCAGTATTAATACCTATGCTATGAACTGATGAAGAACTTGGGTCGAGCTCGACAGAAAAATATGAACAAGTCAAAAATACTTGTCTCTCACAAACTCAATAGTTGCTCAGTCAACCGCCACTTATCACATTATTCGAAGAACGTATTTCAGCACGATAAAGAACTACGGAGAAGTCCTATATAAAGAAAAAGATCTAGAAGGGACTAGAACCAGAAAAAGATTTATGAGAAATTACCAAGAAAACTACATTTTCTAGATTCTCGAATACCCAAACTTCTTATCTACAAGATCAAGAATTTCTAGTTTGAGAGATCACTTGTAATAAGATATCAGTCTCAAACAATAAAAGTCATTATTACTAAAACCCTCAACTTGAGGTCATGGTTTTTTACCCATTTAGAGGTTTTTCACGCTAAATCGCCTGTGTCATTTCATATTTCATATTAGTTTTTGTCACAGGAACATTGGTGTAAGAGCTAATTTTGAGCCATCTTGAGCTTACAGAATTAGGCTATTATATGTGCATCCTCGTAAGTTGTGCACGTATGTGCAGTACAGTGCGCGCATGTGATCCCCTTAACTGCTACCTACGTGTCTTACACGTATGCATGTAGCAGGACTGACCTCAGTGTCTAGCATACGTTGAACGTGTGAGAGACTTGTGGACCCCGTGTGTACGAACCCGTGTACAACCCGAGTAAGGTACACATGTTGTCCACGTGTGTGCAATGTGTGTGATCCGTGCAACTCTCCTGTGAATGACCCGCGCGAGTGGCACGTGTGTACAGTATGTATGGACTACATGCTTATGTGTGGGTGTGTCTTTACACACAATAATGCAATACTTATGTATAGGCAAACTTGGTCAAGCCCAAGCCCACTGAGTCCTGCAGACTCTAGGTAGGCCTAAGCTGACCCTATCCCCACCCCGACCCGATCCTGTCAGCAGCTGCAAACCCGATCCAAGGTTGACTTTGGTCAATACGATCCAGGTCTAGCATGTCTTGGCGAGACCTGAACTCTACCTAATCCTAACCAGATCCAAGTATCCAACATGATCCAGGTCTGACATCTAGTCCAAACCCGATCTAGTTTAAGCTAATCCGATACAACCTTGAGCTTGCTTTTAGGTGGGTACCCCTGATACAACTTGGAGACCGGTCTGAGCATACCTAGCCTAGGGCTAGATAACTTGAAGGTCTAACTCGGGTTTATGTGAACGAGGCCAAGGGCGCGAACACGCGATCGCAAGAGTTCCAACCCGAGTTTTGACAAAATTGAAGTGTCATATTTAAGCACACCTGAGCAACTTTTGCTTAAATTTTTGTCAAAAGTTACACACTAAGTTAGGAATCAAGTGTCATGAATCATAACCTAAGCCGAGTACCCTAATTAGGAATGAGCTATATTTTAGACTAGGTTCAGATCGAGTTAACCCGACTGGCGGCAGGTAGCCTAAGTCAATTCTAACTCTTTCCATACACCTTAGCTCTTTAGATTTCTTGGTTTACCTATTTCACACTCTAGGTCTCTAGTCGAGTTTGTTCCCCCTCGTGACTTAATATTTTTGACAACAGCTGTAGGGGCATACCCCTCGATCTTACCTAAATCAAGATGTCTGATAACGGCCAAAATCCGGTGTTTAGTATGGGTAAAAATTAGAGTGTCGCTCACTTTCGAACGGGACTAGAAATTAGTTTTGGTCTTGTGTTTTAGTAATCTAAGGTTGTAAAACCGTAAAAATCAATGATATGGTTTTAATCAAGAATAAAGGTCTAGGGGCTTCGGATTTCACCACCATTTACATACAATATCAACATAGTATTGTATATTAAATTCTCCACTTAATTGAAATAACAAACTTCGACCTTTTGTCGATGTAATCTCATGATTAATTATAACTCAAGTAGAATATATTGTATGAACTAAGTATGTACTAAAAACACATTTCGTGAAAGCTATGCTAACTATGAAATGTTAATTCGGATCATACCTTAAAAAAATGCAATATTAATACAATTTTATTATATTATTTGAGAATCACAAAACTCTTCCTATATCTCTACTTAAAGAGATCATAGGATGATAATAGATGTCTCCAACAATATAGTTTTGGGATTTGTGATAGTATGCTCATATTGTGTTGGAGAAAAATACATTCTACTACATGATATCATACGCTTATGGCGGATCCATCCTCACCCCTAGTGAGGACTTAGCCAGCCATTATAACAACTATAAAGCCTAAATGATATGAGAATGAAATGAACATAAACTAACAACAAAAAGAGGAATTTTATTGACTTACAAAATGAAATGCTCCAAATGCTTACAAGGCTTGCACCAACTTACTCCAATAATGCTCTCTTGTACTCTACAAGAATGATTCTCTCAAAATTGGATGATCTTATGAGCTCACCACCTCTCCTTTTATAGATGAAGGAGAGGGTTCTTACATTTAATATTAAATTTAAGCAATCGAACCCATAAACACCTCAAGGCTAATTGAAACAGAGAGAGAGATAGAATTTACAGACAAAACTGTAACCTCCCCATGTGGGACCCTTGTGTTTGACAACTCTACATCCTTCTCCAACAGTTCATCCTTTGAGCTATACATCCCGGTATTTGCACATATTTGGTAAATGAGCTACATGTGACCTGAAATATAGAAATTGGTTTTATAAGTCATGTTTAATAATAAAATTAAGAATAATAAACATTAAGTCATAGGGGAATAGTGGTCATTTTATGTGTCCATCAAATACCCCCAAACTTAAAGTTTGCTAGTCCTCGAGCAAAGAAAAGAATAAAAGCATAACGCTTTTGTGGTTAAGACGATTGCATTTAGCGTATGCAACAAGCCGCTAAACCTATAGGTTACCCATATAAGACGAGTTTTGTCTCGTGAGGGTTTGCAGTGACTATACCCACAAAAGTCAATAAAGGCATTATAGTAGTTTAGATACTCATTAGGTCATTTCAACTAACTTATTGATATCCGATAATGGTAAAAACATTAAGAAGTTAAACCCCTTAAAATTTAATTCTTTCAAATATATATAATCAGAGAACTTGGAGAATTATCCAAAACTAGAGATACTACCCAATACTTAAATGAGATTTCACATATTTTTCTAATATCCTCAAGTGTTGTGAAAATAGTTACTGCACGTACAACTTTATTTAGAGGCTCTTGAGTCAATATCTAGTCATTTTGTATTTTGTGAAACAAATCCAACGATCAATTTGACAAGTGCCATAGTCTATTCGAATCCTGCTATTAATTTTTGGGGAATAACTATAAGCCTTTTTATTTTGGTACTTGTTTCCTTAGTGAAGTCTCCATAATATGAGTCGTTGGTCGACAATCCTAGCCAGTTGGCTTAGGTTGCCGGGGTTTGGTGCCCCTTCGTGACCTAGGCTCTGGATTCTCACAAGTAAACTTTATTCCTTGCTCCTTTCACATAGTTCATGACTATACTCGAGATTGGTGATAATTCTTCCTTTTTCAGTTCTAATCATGCGAGTATGCCTTGCATCGTGAAAATTTATAGAGCTATTTTGGTTTATAGAAATCCTTATTATATTACTTCAGGATCGAATTTATTCTTTAGGCAATTATTTCCCTTGTAGTGGATCATTCCTACCTCAAATACTAGATTCCCTTTGATTGCTCAAAATTCTAGTAAAAGTAATAAGTGCAATACTATCGTGAAGTGCATTTGTTTTGAGAAATATCAGTCAACATGAAATTTTCTCTAATTAAAAGGTAGTACATCTAGCTTAAGATAATGTTCCAAAATTTTCTAAGCATGTATTTGACGAAAATTTTAACTTAACGGTTTTTATGACCAAAATGTTTAGACCATATCAAATACTTATAAGCTTACAAAAACTTACTAAAGAGTCTCATAAATTATCATAATAACCTTTCTTTTCTCTAAAAAAGTTAAAAATGTGAACGATTTTTCCCCACCCCCAAACTAGAAAGAAGCTTTGTCCCCAATATTTGAAAACATACCTTAAAAGAAGGGAAAAAAATTGGAACATAGTACCTGATATAACATGGGTTGCCTCCCAGATAGCGCTAAGTTTATTGTCTTC
Source organism: Kingdonia uniflora (assembly GCA_014058105.1). Lineage (NCBI taxonomy): Eukaryota > Viridiplantae > Streptophyta > Magnoliopsida > Ranunculales > Circaeasteraceae > Kingdonia > Kingdonia uniflora. The sequence continues at coordinate 4,750,110 of JACGCM010000560.1, read as the reverse complement.
AGTCAGACAAAATGAGGAACCCCCAAACTCAGTGAAAGTTAGGTGAAAAGGATATGAATATCACTCCTCATAAACTGGGTCCACAAGCTTCAAGCCTTTATTGGTGAAGCTAAAATGTTCATAATAAGGCTTAAGCCTTTGCCCGTTTACTTTTTGTATTTTGCTAGTACTCGGTTCTTCAACCTCAACCGCCCCATGTGGATATACCATTTTAAATATGAGAGACCCGGTCCATCGTGATCGTAGTTTGCCAGGAAATAAATGCAACCTAGAAGAGTACAACAAGACTTTTTGGTTTGGTTCAAATGATTTTTGCAAAATGTTTTTGTCGTGAAACGCTTTCATGCGCTCTTTGTAAGTCTTTGCTGAATGGTATGCATCATTCTGTAGTTCTTCTACCTCATTGAGTTGAAGCTTGCGATGCAAACCGGCCTTTCCAATGTCAAAGTTCAAGGCCTTTATTGCCCAATATGCTCGGTGTTCTAATTTAACTGGAAGGTGACAATCCTTTCCATAGACTAGCCGGTAAGGGGACATTCCAAAAGGTATCTTAAAAGCAGTACGATAAGCCCAAAGAGCATCATTTAGTCAAGTTAACCAATCTTTACGGTTTGGTCTTATCATTTTTTGAAGAATATTCTTTATTTCACGATTAGAAACCTCCACTTGCCCACTAGTCTGCGAATGGTACGGTGAAGCAACCTTGTGTGTTACTCCAAATTTTTTCATTAAGTTTGCAAACATTCGACTGTTAAAATGTGACCCCCCATCACTAATTATTTTCCTCGGCGTACCAAAAGGAGAAAAAATATTCTCTTTAATAAATTCAATAACAACCGAACTATCATTGGTCCTGGTAGGAATAGCTTCAACCCACTAAGTCACATAGTCCATGACTAAAAGGATGTACATGAACCCAAACGATGGGGTGAAGGTACCCATAAAGTCTATGCCCCAAACATCAAATGGTTCAGCGATCAAGATTGGGTTTAGTGACATCATATTCTTACGGGACAAGGCTCCCATTCTCTGGCCCATCACAAGCCTTGCAAAATTCGTGAGTATCACGAAATAAGGTAGGCCAATAAAATCCATACTGTAAAATTATTATAGAGGTCTTTTTGGAGCTGAAGTAACCACCACAAGCTTGGGAGTAACAAAATTCTATGACTTTGGTATGCTCAGAATCTGCGACACATCTTCTAATGATTTGATCAAAACAATATTTGAACAGGTACGGGTCATCTCAGAAGAAGTGTCGGGCCTCACTAAGAAATTTATTCATATCTGGCTTGGTCCAAAAACTAGGAAGGTGCCCTGTGACAAGATAATTTGTTATATCTGCAAACCATGGTGCATAAGACATAGAGCGAATGGACATAAGTTGCTCGTCAGGAAAGGGCTCACGAATAGGTAACGACCTATCTAAAGAATCATTGTCTATTCGAGAAAGGTGGTCAGCTACCACATTCTCGGTACCTTTTTTATCCCGAATCTCAATATCAAATTCCTGAAGTAATAATATCCATCGGATTAAGCGTTGTTTGGTGTCCTTCTTGGTAAGAAGGTGTTTAATAGCAGCATGATCCGTATGGACTATTACTTTAGAACCTATGAGATAAGAACGGAATTTTTCAAGAGCAAAGACTATCGCTAGAAGTTCTATCTCTGTGGTTGTGCAATTGAGTTGCGCATCATTAAGAGTTTTACTGGCATAATAGATGGCATGCGGAAGATTATCAATGTGTTGTACCAAAACTGCACCAATGGCATAGTCAGATGCATCACACATCAACTCGAAAGGTTCGTTCCAATTTGGAGGTTGGATGATGGGTGATGATGTTAGACGTGCTCGAAGATTCTCAAAAGCTTTAAGACACGAATCATCAAATAAAAAGGTGGTGTCCTTGGCGTGGAGATTGTTGAGGAGTCGAGTAATTTTGTTAAACTCAGGAACAAAACATCGATAAAATCCTGCATGCCTCAAGAATGAACGAACATCCTTGATTATTCATGGGGGTGGGAGACTAGATATGGCATCAATCTTGGCTTTATCTACTTCGATACCCTTTGCTGATATGACATGTCCTAATACTATGCCTTTTTTCACCATGAAGTGACATTTTTCCCAATTTAGAACAAGATTTTTTTGTTGACACCTAGCAAGAACAATAGATAAGTGGTGAAGACATTGGTTAAACGAATCTCCAAAGAGGGAGAAGTCATCCATGAAAACCTCAAGAAAACGCTCAGCCATGTCAGAGAAAATGCTCAACATACATCGCTGAAATGTTGCTGAAGCATTGCATAACCCAAATGGCATACGGCGATAGGCAAATGATCCAAAAGGACAAGTAAACGTGGTTTTCTCTTGGTCCTCTAGAGCGATGGGTATTTGATTGTACCCATAATACCCATCAAGAAAACATAGTATTCATGACCGGCGAGACGTTCAAGCATTTGATCCATGAATGGTAAGGGAAAATGATCTTTTAGAGTGATCGAATTGAGTTTTCTATAATCTATACACACTCGCCACCTTGTGGTCATGCGAGTGGGGACAAGATCATTGTGATCATTCTTCACAATAGTGATTTCATACTTTTTAGGAAGAACATGAATTGGGCTTACCCATGGGATGTCAGAAATAAGATAAATGATCCCAGCGTCAAGCAGTTTCAAAATTTATTTTCTCACAACCTTAGCCATAGTCGGGTTAAGCCTTCGTTGTCCTTCTCTGGACTTCTTGGCATTATCCTAGAGTTTTATCTTGTGCATGCATACAGAAGGACTAATACCCTTAATATATAAAATGTTCCATCCAAGAGCTTTTGTGTTTCCCTTTAATACACGCATTAATTTCTCTTTATTCTCAGGTTCAAGGTCGGATGCTATGATAGCAGGAAGAGTCTCATTAGGACCTAGGTAGACATATTTGATATTTTTAGGAAGAGGTTTAAGTTCTAACCTAACGGGCACTTCTTCCGCTTCTGGAACAAGATCCTTGACTTTTAGCATTTTAACATTATCATTGTTATCCACAATAGGAACAGAATCCAGCAAGGGATTGACCTCATTAATAAGGTCATCAACATCTAAATTATCTCTAAAATATGCAAGACAAGCTTCTAACAGGTCCCTAGGATTGGAACTATGAAATGTACTGTTTATAATAGTACCAAGCATGTTACACTCATCGGGTTCATTTTTAAACGGAGTATGAGAAGCATTGAAGATATTCAGAACGATGGTCTTATTCCCATAAGTTAACTTCATAGCTCCGCTACGGCAATTGATTAATGCATTAGCAGTATCCAAGAAAGGTCGGTCAAGGATCACAGGTATCTCACTATTTGGGTATTCTACTGGGTTTGTGTCAAGGACCACAAAGTTGACAGGATAGAAAAAATTGTCAACCTGGACAAGTACATCCATCATAACTCCCTTAAGAATTCTAATGGATCGATCAGCTAGTTGCAAGGTTCTATGTGTCAACTTTAGTCCTTCTCGACCTAGCTGCTCATATACCGAATAAGGGATCAAGTTGACACTGGCACCTAAATCAAGTAAGGCTTTTCCGATGCAATTTGTCCCTATGTGACAAGAAATTGTCGGCATTCCTGGATCTTTGTATTTCATGGGTGCTTTGTTCAAGATTATAGAGCTAACCTAAGCATCCAATTGAATAACATTTTCACTGTCATGGACATTGAAAGTGTTCTTGGAAACATTCATACATTTCTTGAACGTGCAGAGGTCCTTGAGATGTTTTGCATAGGAAGGAATCTATCGTAACGCATCGAGGAAAGGAATAGTGATCTTAAGATTCTTGAACATCTCCTTAACCTCTTCATCGGGAATGTTCTTCCTATTGACTAAAAACCGTTGGGGAAAAAGTGATATAGGAATTCTAGGCGGATCATTTTCGATAATCTTCTCACTTAACGAGACCTGCCCAGTCTCTTCCTCAACAAAAAGGGTTTCTTCACATATAGGTTTGCCTCCTTCTACAACTTTCTCAGTACTAGGACTAGGACTTTCACGTGATTTATCCTCAGGCATCCTAACTTTGTTGTCCACAGTCTTTCCACTTCTAAGTGTAATCACCGCATTCGCCTGATCGTGGTGTAAACTCTCGGTTTGATCCTTCGGATTGGGTTGGGTTTGACTTGGAAGCGTACCTTTGTCTCTAGTACTTAACCCAGATGCCAATTGGGTAATTGATGTTTCTATTGGACTCATGGATTGCTGATTCATTTGCATGAATTATTGTATCAACTGGTTATTATATTACAATAGGGCTTGGATGCCATCATCCGAAGATGGTTTCCTATTCTGAGGAGGAACGCATGGAGTATTTTGCTGAAAAGGTTGGTGATTGGGAATAAAGGACACACCACCTTGATTTTGATTTGAATTACTCCCTTGGTAATACGGTCTGCCATAATAGTTATTCGAATTATTCCTCCCTGAAGAAGTCCCTTGATGATGTAACTGGTTATAAGGAAAAGATGAAGGTTTTTGATGAAATATATTTACCTGATCCTTCCTGGTTTCTCTAATTTCATGAATCAAAGGGCAATCCTGAGTTTAATGTCAAACATCGTCACACGCAGCACAAGCTTGCATCTCAGCATGAAAAATTAGTGTTTTAACGGACATTTTGTTTTTCCCTATTTCTAAGGACTCTATCTTGCGCAGAATGGTCGTCAGCATAGCTTCCGAATTGGAGTTAGATCCAACTCCAAAGACATTACCCCCCTTTTATATCAGTTTCTCTCATGGTTCCCCAGGTTTGCAATTTTTCAGCCATCTCTTCTATGAAGTCCAAACCTTCTATATCATCCTTATCAGTGAATTTCCCTAAACAAAAAGATTTTACAGTTCGCTTGGTTTCAGCATCTAATCCATCATAAAGATTTCAAGTTAGGACCCAGAAGTCGATACCATGATGAGGGCACTGTAGGATCAGTCCCTTATATCTCTCAAGATAATCCTTTAATTTTTCTCCATGAAGTTGGGTAATCCTAAGAATGGCCCTACGAAGGGTATCAATTTTCTCAAGAGAGAAAAACTTATTGTAAAATGCTTCAGTAAGTATCTCATAACTCGTGATTAATTTTGGCCGTAGAGCTTAAAGCCAGCTCTTAGCTTTCCCTAGTAAAGAAAAGGGAAACAAAACGAGTTTCATGGCCTCCATTTCGGCCTCATTCCTATACTTTTGGAGGAACATTAAGTCATTAAAATCCCTAACATGAGCGTATGGGTTCTCATCTTCTCCTCCTGAGAATTTTGGCAATGAATTGATGAGCACATTTCTAAGATCAAATTGCCCAGTTGTAGGAGGTTAATCAATGCATGAGGCACGATTTGCCATTTTTGGGAACATGTGATCCTTAAGAAGAATTCGCATGGGTCCCTGACCATTCTCATTATTATTGGCATCTCCCATCTCAAGTTATTGGGGTGGAACACTAAATGGAGTGAATGAGGAAATTGGACTTGGATTAAGTCTCAATGGAGAGACAGGGAAATCAAAAGTTTCTAACTCACCCTCAACAGGGAAGAGTTCCCTACGAGTAAGGATTGTACGGCCTTTCATATCAATAGAGATTGGAATCTCTAGTTGGGTTGACTTGCCTACCTTAAAGTGGATCGGAATATCTATCAAATCAGATTCTCTAAGCCTCTCAAGACGACTTTTAGGCCCTCAAAACCATTCTTTCATACACTAATAGATGTGCGCACTATGATGATCACACAACAATGAGGTGCACAATAAATAAATACAACAACCTTTTCAAATGGGCCTTAATTAAGGTCAATTTGTAAACCCGGTCTTAGGATTCGATTGCTCCTATTCCTGACAATGGATCGGTTCGCACGTTGAGTTGTGTATACTCGCTTTAGCAATAACTCGCGTACAGTTCTAGCCACCTAGAAGTACCTGTGCTGGAAGGTGGGGCAAACCGCTTAGAATCACCTTTCCACACTAGTTATGCCAGGGAACGTACTTCCTCCAGACAAACATAGCCACTATCAGGGGTCTTAATGAGCGCATTTCTAATGCTCCCGGTTCGAGCTCTATAAGCCTTTTTGTCTATCTATATATTTTATGGCTTAATCTTGGTTTCTTTTAAAGTCAATGTCCTGTTCCACAAAATGTTAAGCCGGGTCATGACCTCCCGGGGTCCTAGTATGCGATACCGCACACGGGTGATAAAATCCTACTTTTTGTTTGCCCTTTATCTAAAGTTTAGAATTTAAAAGTGCACAAACATCAGGCACATGAACAAAAATTGACTGCTTCGCAAGAGGGTGCGGTGGAAGAAATACCAGCGGGGCAGCCTTTTTAGGGGATCATTGTTTACCTCGGTGAAACCGTTGAGATGGCGCACCCGGGCTCTCTGGCTCAAGTAGGCATTGTAGAGAGGTCCTCCCCGGATGTGGGTTCCAATATTGCCCCTGCAGAAAAAAGTACAATTTTATCCTCGAATTAATTATACACTCTTCGCTCAAGAGTACAATATTTTGCCTCACTATAAGTCACTCAAAGAGAGGAAGAAAAGATAACCCTATCTAGTTTTTGGTCGGTCCACAACTTCTTTTGGTAGTCACTCTAAAACAAAGAAAGTAGTCACCACAAAACAAAGAAAAATTTCTCAAAGTGCAAAAGTAAAATAAAAATGTAATAAACAAAATTTATGTTCTTCTAAAAAGTGAAACCGAAAAACAAATTAAACACAATAATTTTTTTTCCTAATTACCGCTTGAAACCGGCAACGGCGCCATTTTGATAACGGTCAAAATCCGGTGTTTAGTATGCATAAAAATTAGAGAATAGTTCACTTTCGAACGGAACTAGAAATTAGTTTTGGTCTTGTATTTTAGTAATCTAAGGCTGTAAAACCGTAAAAATCAATGATATGGTTTTAATCAAGAATAAAGGTCAAGGGGCTTCGGATTTCACCACCATTTACATACAATATCAACATAGTATCGTATATTAAATTCTCCACTTAATTAAAATAACAAACTTCGACCTTTTGTCGATGTAATCCCATGATTAATTATAACTCAAGTAGAATATATTGTATGAACTAAGTATGTACTAAAAACATATTCCATGAAAGCTATCCTAACTATGAAATGTTAATTAGGATCATACCTTAGAAAAATACAATATTAATACAATTTTACTATATCATTTGAGAATCACAAAACTCTTCCTATATCACTACTTAAAGAGATCATAGGATGATAATGGATGTCTTCAACTATATAGTTTTGGGATTTGTGATAATATGCTCATATTGTGTTGGGGAAAAATACATTCTACTACATGATATCATACTCTTTTGGCGGATCCATCCTCACCCCTAGTGAGGACGTAGCCGACCATTATAACAACTATAAAACCTAAATGATATGTGAATGAAATGAACATAAACTAACAACAAAAAGAGGAATTTTATTGACTTACAAAATGAAATGCTCCAAATGCTTACAAGACTTGTACCAACTTACTCTAATAATTCTCTCTTGCACTCTACAAGAATGATTCTCTCAAAATTGGATGATCTTATGAGCTCACCACCTCTCCTTTTATAGATGAAGGAGATGGTTCTTACATTTAATATTAAATTTATAACCTATGCCATGAATTATCCTCCAAAATTGTAACCTCCCCATGTGAGACCTTTGTGTTTGACAACTCTACATCCTTCTCCAACAGTTCATCCTTTGAGCTATACATCCCGGTATTTGCACATATTTGGTAAATGAGCTCCATGTGACCTGAAATATAAAAATTGGCTTTATAAGTCATGTTTAATAATAAAATTAAGAATAATAAACATTAAGTCATAGGGGAATAGTGGTCATTTTATGTGTCCATCAAAAAGCCGTGGATAATTGGAAGGAAGACTTAAATCCAAGACACGCGATCAGCACTATGGCAGAGTACATCCAGAAGGTTCGTGAAATTAAAAATGAAGGAGCTTATTTCTAATAATGAGATGAACTTGTTGCGCATTTGTGGAGTCGAAAAGGGGCAGAGTAATTGTAGTCTTCATCATTGTTTATTTATTTTCTAAAGTAATGTATTTTCTTTTCCAGTTTAATGTTGAAGTTGTAATGTTTTTTGTTTCCAAGTCTTCATTATTGTAACACTTTAATAAAACATAATTTATTGCTTCAGCTTTTTGATTTTGTATCAATTTTATGGATTATGAACCATTAATAACAATTTTATAGAAATAATAAAATTACATAGATCTTAATAACTACTATTAATGCTAAGTATTACATCATTCTTCATCACTAAAAACATTGTCATCTCTTGGACGCTGCTCCTTCGACTTCTTCGAATATTCTTTAATATGCTTCTTCATCCAACGCCTTTGTGTCAGTATTAGGTTACAAAGGTCTGTTGTCATCACCTTTAGCATATGCGAGTCGTCGAAGTTTTTTTTCCGAGTTAGCTCCGCTTCACGCCTCCTTTGAAACTCAGCCTCTTTCATCAACTTTAGTTCTTCTCGACGACTAGCTTTAGCTTCCTTTTCCTCTTTCTTCTGCTCGTCTCTCAGATTCCATGACTTCATCATGTTGGACATTATCTCAAGTATCATCTTCCCCAAAAAACCTATACTTGACTTTTTCGCTTCTTTTGCCTTGTATTTTTTTTTTGTCGTATGGTCGTACATCCCCACAAGAATATAGTTGTGCATCCACGTTGATAGAATCATCCGGAATTATGATATTTGGAGTGCCGGATATAGGTGTTTCAGGATTGGTATTGGTAGAGTTACCCGGGTTATCGTTAAAATTTGACTTCCTAGCAACGTTACGGGCGGGATGGCCGATGTGATGAATTTGTGACCATTTTAAGCAAGTTTCTAAAACCTTGTACGCTTCCCCAAGTTTAAATGCTTTGCCATGTAGTTGGAAAAATGTATCGTTTTCCATACGTTCCTAGAAATAAAGTTAGAAAATCTTTTAGAGTATGATCCACCTTTGAACATTAATGAAATGAGAAAAATAAATGAAATAGCTACGAAGTCATCCGTTCCAATACCAGTATGATGTCGGCTCTCAAGGTCTTGAATGATACCTTTAAAAATTAAACATTCCTTATTGAACCGCCCCTTATACGCACAATTGACACCGTTGTACGATCGCCACATCGATTGGTCAACATAGAAGGAGTTGAATTGATCACGCACCTTGAACCAAAATGTAACGGCTTTATGGTTGTTCGCGGTTGCGAGGTTTTGAGACACTTGGGACCAAGCGGATGCAAGATTCACGAAGTCATCGGATGACAATTCTTAGAGTTGGAGTATTGTCCTTTGTCGTCATGAATATCCTCTGAAGCCTCAAGTACATCCTCAACTATAATAGGTGTCGATGTCGTCTTTCTTTTAGACTTTGCTTTCCCGCACGTATTACTTCTCGTGAGAACCTGATTGAGTTCCTCAGCCTGAGCTACATCCTCAACTATAATAGGTGTCGATGTCGTTATTCTTGTAGACTTTGCCTTCCTATGAGTCCACATATTACTTTTCGTGAGAACCGGATTGAGTTCCTTGGAGATGACCGGAGATGCAACCGGGGATGTATTAAGATTTACATAATTTAAACCCCATGTACCTTGTATCGGTGTGGTACTCGAACTTCCACCGGCGAAATAAGTTTTTGATGAATAATATGGATTTCCCGGTTGTGGGTACGAGCCCATATACCCATCTAATTGAGGGTAATATCCTTAGTTTGGGTAATAAGGGTAATATCCATGGGTTTGAGATTGAAATTGATTGTCGGGTGGCGGGAATAGTTGGCAAACATGGTGATTCTAACCTTGGGAAGTGTTGGGTATTTACGACGGATCAAATGTGCCAATATGATGAGGAAAGACGTTTCATTGTTGGTTCGTATTGGAAGATTGAGAGTGGTTTTGAGAATTCGATTGGGAGCTTGAGGAAAACATAGTGGTTTTGATGAGAGGGGTAAGGAGGGAGGATAGTGTAGAAGATTAGAAGAGAGGAGAGTGTAGGAGATGAATGACATTTATAGATAAAAAAAACTAGGCGTTAATATAGCCGTTAACAAGTGTCCAATAAAAATAGCCGTTAATATAGCCGTTGAGTAACTTGTACAACAAGTTTCCAAAACAAAAATATAGCCGTTAATATGTCTGTTGAGTAACTTGTACAACAAGTTTCCGCGACAAAAATATAGCCGTTAATATGTCTATTGAGTAACTTGTACAAGTTTCCACGACAAAAATATAGCCGTTAATATGTCCGTTAAGTAACTTGTACAACAAGTTTTCAAAACAATAATATATTCGTTAATATGTTCGTTGAGTAACTTGTGCAATAAGTTTCCAAACCAAAAATATAGTTGTTAATATGTCCGTTGAGTAACTTGTACAACAAGTTTCCAAAAATATAATTTTCAAAATAAAAAATATATTAATACTCCGAATAAAACATAGTTTAAACAATATTAATACACAACATAGTTTAAACAAATCATAAATAAAAGTTCTAAATAAAACATAGTCGAACTAGGATGACCTCTCTTCGTTTGGCGGGCGCGTCTGCCATGTGCGAGACTCTCCTCATAGGTACATTGTACAACCGGCTTTGTCTGGTAGGAAATGGACATCTCAGCTAGTCTATCGGACGTCTCTCGGATGACCTTCTGTACCCGGCTTAGCTCCCTTCTTAACTCAGTATTGCTGTGAGTTAGTAGTCTCGAGTCTTCATATGCCGCATACCGTAATCATTGGTTTTGATGCCACAACTCATCCGCACTATACGTAGGTGGACACGGGTATGGTACCTGCATCACCGGGATCGGTATCCGTCTACGTTGATCGTTCGGTCCCGTCACATCCATGAACCATCCCATATCACGTGGATCACCGGTAGCCTGAACACCATAGTCTTGCACCTGTGAAGACATAGCTAAGCTCGACGTAGGTGGCAAGATTACATTGGGTCTCACAAGATCACACCCGACCAACCAAATATTTCCCGTCCTCTTTACTAAACTGCAACCGATCTTGGTATTTGGATGAACGAGACACCAATATGTCACGTAATCTTCATCGGGAACAAGATAATCGCGACCATCGTAGAAGTCCGCATCCTTCAGACTCTGATATAACTCTCGATCGTACCTTGGGAATTAGAGCACACTATCAAGCCCGGTCATCTGACGCATACACCGGTCTCCTAAATACCAAAGCGTACCGTGGCTGTATGGGACTGACACCAATGGAACCCTCTGGGTGCTCAGCGCTGAAGCAACACTTACCTCTAGACTTCTCAATTGCTTAGACCTGTGCCATGGTTGCCAATCTATGTTGGTTATGTCCTTCCATTCTATCATATCTCTGTTCATCACAAATGAGTGATGGATTTTAGACCCGGTACTCTCCCTTTCATCTCTCCACCCAGAAATACGAGGATAAATATGGTTAAAGTTTTGTACCTTAACTAAATTCATTCCAACCCGATAGTACTCAAAGAACTAGTACTCCAACATCGCATAAAATCTAGTGATCGATTTCTTCATCTTCCCGGGCCTCAGAACTGAGACTTCATCAAGCCCCCGATACAAAGCCACCATAATCGGCGTACTCCAGTCAAAACCCGACACACCAAGAATATCATAGTCTTTCAAGGCTGCCAGATAACCCGCCCGAAGGGATGCGACACCATTTGAGAAGAAAAGATTACCTATCATATAGGCAATAAATGCCCGTGCATACACGATATCCAATTCTGAGTCATAATTGTGGAGATTTGGATTCAAAGGCTCTTGCCACTTTTTTAAATAGGAGAGAGTGATGTTACCGTACCTCATGTCAGAGCTTGTAATTCCCTGGAAAATCTTTTCTGCTTCCTCTAACTTTGAGTACCTCTCGTCTTACGGGAGTTCACAACCCCTCCCAAAAGATATGCCCGTTAGCATGACAAAGTTTAAAGGTGTGAAACCCAGTTCCCTATAAGGGAAGTGAAAGGTATGGGTGGAAGGCCACCACCGCTCCACGAGAGCATGAATGAGACGGTTATCCGAGTTTCCTGCATTAATCGAGCAAAATTCTACAAAACCCATATCATCGACCAACTTCTTCAACGTCGGGTACACGGCAATCCATCGGTACCACTTCAGTACCTTTTCCAATGATCCCCTACACTATATTTCATCTTGGTTCTGACAAAAAAAGCACATTAACACATTATAAGTTCATTCGGGCATTTCATCGAACACATTGCAATATACGTTAATAACACATAAAATTTATATAAAACTTACCGGTATTTCCTCCGATCCAGCAAAAATATGGACCCAGCAGTCCAGGAGGATATCTACTCGGTTCAACTCATCGTACGATGGGGTGGGATCGGTGTTTTTCGTCAATTGATCCGGCCAAGCATTTGTTACATCAGTGTTTCCCATTCGTTTTACTTCCACATTGGAGTTACGTGAAGTTTTGGAAACATTTTTCCTCGGTCGCGAACTAGAAGAACCTGACATTTTGAAGTGATTAGCGGAGGAAATGGGTTGGGTTGGGAAACTTGTATAGTAAGGTTGGGTATGCCTTGGTTAAAACCTCAAACACAAGTATTATGCCTTTTAACACTTAGAAAAACCAATACAAGTAACACTAGAAAAAAAACACAAGTGTTTTAAGACTTTTAGCTTACAGGGTGATGCCGCGCGGTTCTGAGCTGCACGGCTACATATTTTTAAAAAAATACGTGTCAGTTTTCTATTGGATGATAGTTACGCGTGGTTTAGAACTGCGATGGGTTTTGGATGGCTGAGATTTGATTTTGTGGACTCATCTGGGACGTCAATTTCGCCACGCGGTTCAGAAGTGCGTGGGGTAAATTCACCTTGGGGTGGATTGAGGTGGATTGGATTCACCTCAATATTCATCCAATCCACCCTCTTAACTGCTGTGGATGCTCTAAGGACTTTAGGGATTAAAATACCCTACCTGTTAGATAAGAATTATAACATCAGGCGGTTTTGAATAGTTGTCTTGGCTAAGACTATTAAAATATACTTTAAGGTTTAAATAACCATTTTACGGGGTAAAGTTGGGATTTGACACTTAATAGGATCTCATGAGTATAAAGCCATGAATAGGGTTCACTTACAAGTAATGATTGGAAATCATATACTTTATTGCTCTATATACTAAGAACCGTAAGTAATGATTGAAAATCATGTACTTAATAAGATTTCACAAGTAATAAGACATGAACAAGGTTCACCTACAAGCATTGATTGTGAATTATTAACTTGAATATTATGAATTGCCTTTATTCAAGAAATATTTATCAAGTACTACAACTGGTATTAATTTATATGCATAATAGATGTTGGCGACACTTAGAATATTAAGTACCTCCCATACTACAACTCTATTTCGGTACCAATAAACTTGACCTGTATGGATACTAAAATCCATATGTTATTACTGAAGCTGGACAAGACTATTGTTATGAACAATAAGTTTCTGATTAACAAAGTTGGAACTTTGCTTATACCTTCGCCCCCATATTCAGGAAGACCTGATAATGTATTACCCTATACTATTCTAGTACTGTATGACCGTGGCATTTTTTTATTCTACAGCGTACAACTCCACTACGATGTTATGTGGTGAAATAGTTGAGGTAAACGGAGATATTAGGAATATTATGTTAACTTTCCACGCTTTAAATATTGTGCTTTCGAGGCAATATTTGGTAGATTACTGTGCAAGTAAACCTGATTCAAGTTTTCCTCATTTATGAGAAAAATAATGAGCTACTACTGGTTAAGAACCACAAGCTTATACTTAATAGAGTAAGTATGTGCCATGGTTACACAATGTTGGGTTTAGTGATAGGGGGAAACTATAGATAGGGTCGCAGTCGTGGATAGACGAGAAGTGAATAACCGCAGGATTTCAATTCCATGTATCAGTAACTAGAGGCAAGGGGAATAAGAAGTTCACCAATGGACCAAAATAGAAAAGGAAGAATTTAAAACTGGATACGAGATAGTCGGGAACTAGGCATGGGACTGTAAGGCACCTCAATTGATCTAAGAGGATTAGCCCGGGACTTATCACGTAATCGCAGATGACGCAGACCTCGCTATGATAGAGTGTGCGGTATTAGATTTCTTCCATAATACCAATACAACTTTGGATCAAGTTCTAAGAGTGATTAGTAGTAAATTCCTGGTAGATGAGTGATGTTACCTATAAAACATTACCAAGTAGTAATTTTATTTACTACATAATTATTTTTTTGCTTTATTAGTACTATCATTGACTGAGTAGGGAACTCATCACTAGTTAGTTTAATAAAATACTCGTGACATGCACTAGTTCGATATCACATCTATAAGATTATTTTTTGATTTTTAGGTGAATTTACTTCTTAGAAAGTAGCTAAATTCCATGTATGATAGTTAATATACAACCTGCCCTATGGATCCACCTGCTCATAGAGCATTGATCCAGGAGAATCTAAACACTAAACTACTTAAAAGATTCCAAGTCGTTCGAACGAGCCTTAGAATCATTCGAACGAAATAAAAACAAAGTCAAGCCTATGTTATGTTGCTGATTCTAGGAAAATCTGCCAAGGTCATTAAAACGAGCCTTTGAGTCATTCGAACGAGTCAAAAACAAGAAGAAGTAATTCTTCTACCTCGTGTTCTAGATTTATTTTGGTTTGTCATTCGAACGAGATTTGGAGTTGTTCGAGCGACTCTAGGTTTCCAGAAGACCATACTAGTTGTCTCAGTTTTCAAGCTTATTTTGGTAAGTCATTCAAATGACTAATGGGTTCGTTCGAATGACTATCGCGACTACTTATAAATTAGGTTGTTTTAAGGGCAATTTTATCTTATATTTTAACAAGGAAACTTGTAACCTCCTAAAGAGGGTTGGACTAGGCAATATGAAAGGATCTAAGTTGTAATCTAAAACTTAGGGTTATGAGGAGTAATTCATTATAACCAATCAAATTGAGCAATAAAAGTTCTTATTGGGAAATTATGCTGTTAAATTGTCTGTTCTTTGTTAATTCTTCTTCTAAGGTTAGTCTGTAGTTTGATTATGGATTAAGTGGTATCATATTTTAGAGTTCTCGGGTAATTATTGGTTTTTGGTCTCTACACGTGACCGACTCAAGCAAACGAAAGAGATACTTGTGAGTTTTTTGAGGATTTACAGAAAACCTAATTCGAAGATGAATGTAAATGCAGAGATGGGCGATTCAGAAGACCGACTCTCAAAATTAAAAAATTAAGTTTCAAACTTAACTACTACTCTAGGAGAGTTAGTGGAATAGTCAGCTCTTGCAAACTGCTCTAAGGCATCCACTTCGGCGAAGCAATAAGAGCGCAAGAAAAATAAACGAGTTACAAAGGATGTTTAAGGATGAGGGTAACGAGGAGAAAGATAGAGATTCTAGTGATGTCGAATTCGTGAAAGGAAAATTTATTATTGTTAGTCCATAAATCCTATGCATAATCTTCGTATTGATTTAAAATTGAAATTCCAGTATTCAACGGGTCAATCGATACTAAAAAATTAGATAACTAGTTAAATAGGTTAGAGACCTATTTTTCAGTGTATGAATATTCAAATGCTCAAAAAATCTATATTTTGACATTAAAATTCACAAGTCATGCACTCATGTGGTGAATATCATATAAAAAACACCACATCATAGAAAACTTGAGTTTGATAGAATTAAATTGTTGGTAAAGAATTTTTTTTATCCAATTAGGTAAGAGCAAGAGGGATGGTTTAAATGGTATCATTTGTGCCTAAAACTTGGGCAATCAATACAAGAGTACACTACGGAGTTTCATAACCATGCATTGGTTTTAGACATCGATGTGGACGAGTATAAAGTGTTTATGAATTATACGGGGGGTTTGTCAGAGTCACTTAGAAGGAAGTTAAAGCTCTTTAATGTGACAAATATCAAAGATGCTACCGTGAAGGCGATTTCCATTGAGGGCAAGTACTTGAAGAATGACAAGAAAGACAATAATAACAAGTCGGGGTTATAGTTTGGTTGGAAGAATGAACACAAGGGAGAGTCTAAAGGTGAGGGGTCTTTGTCCAAGGAGAATTATTGCAGTCATTATAAGGCGAGTGGGTATATTTTAAATAAATATTGGAAACTTTATCTGGAGCTTAGGCCGAAGGATGAGATGAGCAAGAGTGAAAAACTTGTACTAGCCACAGCGATTCCAGACTATGGCTACCGAGGTGGTGAGTTGGGATTTTTTTTATGTTAGTATTTAGGTGAAGCGGAGCTTAATAGAGGCCATAATTAATTTGGGTAGTCAGAAGAACTTGATTTATGAGGCCTTGGTAAAGAAGATGGGGTTGGTTACTATGGCTCATCCTAAGCTGGTTGGTTTGGGATGGATTCAGAAAGACGTTGACTTTAAGATCACGAAGCGGTGTGCGTTCAAGTTTGTGATTACTAAATTATTTATTGACGAGGTGACGTATGAGGTGGTTTCTTTAGATGCGTGTCAGGTCATTTTCGGTAGCCCTTATCTTTGGGACCAAAATGCGACTCATTACCGTAGAGCTCACAAATATCGTCTTATGAAGGAAGGAGAAAAATTTCATATCAATTCTTGTAAGGAGCATGTCACTACGAATAATTTAACAATGATGACTTAGGTTAAGAGGTTAGTTAATACGAGTGGCAAGTTTGTGTTATTATTGGTTCATGAGGGCCTATTGACTAAAGTGTTGTCTACTATGATAATGTCTCCTAAGCAATAAACTGAAAATGGTTAAGTTTCAAGAGGAGTATAGAAACTTGTTTCTTGGAATAGAAGGGATGGGTAAGAGGGATGTAGAACATGATATCACTTTGGTGAGTGGTGAGCCACTACCTAATATGGGGTTTTATCGGACTTCTATGACCGAGTCTGAGGAGATCAAGAAACATGTACAAGATACCCTATAGTAAAGAATTATTAATTCGAGTTGCTCACCTTATGGTTTACCAGAGTTATTGGTGCCAAATAAGGATGGGACTTGGAGAATGTATGAATTATCGGGCGCTGAACAAGATTACTGTGAAGAATCGTTATAATTTCCACAAATTAACGATCTTTTTGATGAGTTATAGAAGGCTCAGTAATTTACCAACATGGATCTTAAGTTGGGTTACCATCAAGTTCGAATTCGGGAAGAAGATACATGGAAGATAGTTTTGAAGACCAAATAGTGACTCTTCGTGTGGTTGGTGATGCCTTTTGGGTTATGCAATCCTCCAACAATATTTGTGCGGTTGATAAATGAGGTACTTCATACTTTTATAGGTGATTTCATGATTGTTTATTTAGATGATATCTTGATATATAGTCAGACATGGGAGGAGCACCTCGTGCATATAGATAAAGTATTGTAAGCATTGAGATCATAACAACTTTTTCTCAATGGGAAGAAGTGTGAGTTTGGGAAGAAAGACCTAGTGTACTTGGGGTTTATTGCTGGTGGTGGTAAACTTAAGGTAAATACAGAGAGGGTCTCGGTCATTACTAATTGGCCTAAACCCCGTTTAGTGACGGAAGTGCGAAGTATTATGGGTTCTTGTCAGTATTTATGGAAGTTTATTCGACATTTTTCACAAATTTCAACATCTTTGCATTCCTTGACAAATGTCGATGTGAAGTTTGTATTGGAAGATCTTCATGAGAAAATCTTTCAGTTACTAAAGTGGAAGATTTTAGAAGTACCACTGTTAGCTTTGCCGAATTGGCAGTGTCCTTTTAAGGTAGAAGCAGATTTGTCAGACTATCTATTAGGGGCAATTTTATTAATGGATGGGAAGTCGGTTGCCTACCATTATGAAATGTTTATAGGAGCAGTATGCAACTATCCAACCTATGATAAATAGTTCTTCGCATTACATCAATCAGTGAAGCATTGGCGAAGTTAGTTATTGGGGAAGGAGGTTGTGGTACATTCCAATCATAAACTATTACAGTTTTTAGCTACATAATCCAAGCTACAGTAAGCTCTCCAAATGAAGTGGATATCGTATCTATAATAATTCACCTTGATTATCAAGTATAAGAAAGGAGTGAATAACAAACTTCTAATATGTTATCTCAACCCCGATTACCAACTATTTATGCTTTATTGGTAGCTATACAAATACTGCATATTGTTCCATTTGAGTATGTTGTAAGGTATGACGACGACAGAGAGCTGAGTGTCATTCACCAGAAGTTGCTACAAGGCAAGACATGTGAGTATAAATTAAATGATGGTTTCATTTTCAGGGGGACTGTACTATGTATTCTTGAGGGTGGAGGCCATTTGCATTAGATTCGAGAAGCTCATCGTTCCCGGGTTACAGGTCATTTCGTGTTTGAGAAGATACTTTTAAATTTGTGACATTATGTTTATTGGCCAAAGATGTTGGCCTGGATGTTACTCGTATGGTTTGTGGTTGCATTTTATGCAGCACATTAAAGCCTTCCAATTGTAAGTTGGGACTATACTTACCATTACCAGTACCTAACTAACCTTGGGAGAGCATGTCGATGGATTTTATGGGCGGTTTGCCCATGACCAAGTATAAGATTGATTATCTATTTATGGTGGTTGATCAATTTAGCAAGATGATATATAATTCTTATTCCATGCCAGAAGATGAGCATTACCGGGGAAGGAGGAGCGCGATTATTTTTCAAAGACATTTGAAGGTATTTCAGGCAATTCATGGTTTACTTTAAAATCTCCGTTTGAAGTTTGTCTTGGGTTCAAAGCCCCTTTGATATGGCCTTTAGTCTTAAGATAGTGTCAAGGAAGGTAATAAAATAGTGTCAGGGAAGGAGGAAGAGGAATAAGTTAAAGCTATGCATTTCATTGAGAGGATAAGTAAGGTTCATGAGACAGTTAAAGAATAGTTGAAGAAGACTCAAGTGAAGTATATGGCTCGGCACAGCAAGCATAGGGTTGGATGTACTTTTCAAGAGAGCTATTTAGTTTGGTTGTATTTGGGTAAGGAACAACTAAAGGGAGAAGGTAAGAAGCTCAAGCCTATCATTTTTGGTCCGTTTACTATACTCAAGATGATTGATGACAATGCATTCCAATTGAATTTGCTACTATTTATGAAGATGTATTTGGTGATTAATGATGAGCATTTGAAACTCGTAAGCCGTATTTCCTAGATGAAGACTCTACAATCGACACTTGCCTACCTTCAGTTGATGACTTACAGATAGAAATATAAGATCTACTGCAAGAGTATACTATTTTGGAGAGAAAGGTTACTACTGCAAGTCGGGGAAGTAACGAATCATTCCGAGCTTGGAATTAAGGTAAACTCCCCAATAAGTCTATATGGTACAACAGGGAAATGGGCACGACCACTTTTCCTTATCTTCAGTTCTAGCCTGAGGAGGAGTTTAAGGCTCCTAAAGGGGGAGCCATGATCCAGAAGAATCTAAACACTAAACCACTTACAAGATACCAAGCCGTTCAAGCAAGCCTCAAAGCCTTTTAGATGAGATAAAAGCAAAGTCAAGCCAAGGTTTTGTTGTTCATTCTAGGCAAATCTGCCATGGTCGTTCGAATGAGCCTTAGAGCCGTTCAAACGAGTTGAAAACAAAAAGAAGCAATTCTTCAGCCTCGTGTTCTAGGATTATTTTGGTTAGTCGTTCGAATGACTCTGAGTTCCCTGAAGACCATACTAGCTATCACAGTTTTGTAGGCTTATTTTGGTAAGTCGTTCAAACGACTTATTGGTTCTTTCGAATGACTATTGCGACTACTTCTAAATTAGGTTGTTTTAAGGGCAATTTCATCCTATATTGTAACTTAGAAAATTGTAACCTCCTAAAAAGAGCAAGGCTAGGCAATATGAAAGGATCCAAGTTGTAATCTCTTGAACTTAGGGTTTTGGGGAGTAATTTATTGTAATTAATCAAATTGAGCAATAGAAGTTTCTCTTGGGAAATTATTCCACCAAATCGTTTGTTCTTTGTTAATTCTTCTTCTAAGGTCAGTCTTTAATTCGATTGTTAATATGGACATATTTCTTATCTCTAACATTGTGTATTGGGGACGTTATGAATATCATTGGTACAACCAACATGATAAAAAGTACCGGGAGTGTCACGCTATAAATCCCTAACGGTACATTACGGGGTATCAAATTTGATTTATATACTAATAAATCTAGTTAGATTTTATTGAGTCATAGGGACATACATGATAATGGTTATCACATAAAAGATGATATGATATAATGACAGCCAGGTTTATGCATTATCTATACATCAAAAAGTTAGAACACGCTATTGGAACTGTTTCCAATACACTCTTTCATTCAAGGAAAAATAGGAGGATTATTGGGAATACATTTCAATTTTCTTTAAAAGAGTAAAAGATTCCGAGAGTGTACGTATAACGATTGCTTTCAAGGAAAGTCTATTGTTCGTCCTTGTATGGCCAAGTTAGAGAGAAACCTCTAACCTTTGCTTCAAACGCATCTATAGAGGTACATATGGCATATCCATCCACATAGTGGTTCACTTTAGTATTTATGGTCATAATAGATGCATTTTGAAGATAGTTTTACGCTTGCCTGCTGTTAACAACTTGGAATATAACGTTAACATGACTTCTCACTTAGATTATTCGGCCATAGGCTCAGTTCATGGATTAACTGATCAAGTCAATGCGACTTGACGGTGCTTACAAGTTTGACTCATAGGTTTTTGATGATTATTTTACCACTAATGGGATAGATGATTGAGCATCATGAGTACCCCATTCCATACCCAACTCGGGTTGGCAGAGAACCTAATCAAGTAATTTAGGTTAATTGTTTGGCTACTGTTATTGCGATTACAACTTTTAGCTAGTGTGTGTGTTATATATTTTTGCTCCTCGCTACACTAATTAGGATTCATCCGATAACAATTCATCAAAGCTTTCCCAATGTAACTAGTAACTAGGTGGGATTCCAGTATTGCCCTTCTATGCATATGTCTGTGTGCTGTACAAGTGTTGAGGACATCTCTGTAATGTATGAAGTTGACCCCAACATCGGCATGGTATTATGTGAGTTATGATTTGCATCTATCACTAGATATTTAAAACCCATTGACGACATATATACAGGGCAAATTATCACTTTGATGAGACAATATTCTCAGCATTGGGGGGAGATATGACAATCAATGCTGAAGATGTTTCCCAGATTAGTTAAAAAACACCATCGTTCTCTCATCTAGATGCATTTACATAAGTTAAGTGATAATGAGATCCAATGGATTCTACACTTAAAATAGGTCACAAATGAATTGTCAGATACATTCATAGATGTCGTTAAAGTATCATAGGTGTATGTACCTGCAAGTAATGTACCTACATAGTTGAGCTTTCTGGGGGAATTAGTATGCATCCCGTAAATGAATATGAGACTCGCGCTTAATGCGGAGCACCGTTGGATGAAAATATTAGGAGTAGGGGAGTGACAAAATAATGGACAAATATGGCTAATGGGGAGATCCCTTTTTGTCCATGTGTTGTCATTAAGAATACATATATGGGCTTAAGTAATCATAATAGTGTACTAAATGATTTAGATATCATCAAAACTTCGGAGGAGATCGCGAGAGCCGCCAAATTCCTTGGGAAGAAATTCGATATGAATGACCTTGGGAAAACCAAGTATTATCTCAATTTGCAAATTGAACATTTTATTAGTGGCATATTCATACGTCAAACAATATATACTGGAAAAGTTTTCTAATACTTCGCTATAGAAGCAGCATACGGTGTTAAATCTTTTATAGCCGTCCATCACTTTGATGTGGACAAGGACATTTTCCACCATCGTAATAGAGGAAGAAAATCCAAGGGTTGGGGTACCATATTTAGGAGGTGTTTTACTATACTGAGCTGGGTATACTAGACCCAATGACTCATTTACAGTGAACTTTTTGGCTTGCCATAGTTCTGCTTCTAAAGGCACTGGAATGAGATCAAGCACATTCTGAGGTATATGATTAACATAAAAGATGGGGTCTGTTCTACTCAAAAAATGGTAAACGTAAAATTATAGGGTACGGTGATACATGATACTTGATAGACCCACATAAAGGTCATTGTCTGATGGATTATGTGTTTATGTATGGGGATACAACAAATTCTTGGAGATCGATGAAGTAGATGATGTTTGTTACATCTTCGAACCACGAGGAAATTCTTGCACTTCATAAGACCAACAAAGAATAATGGTTGCATTCCAAAATACATCACCTTAACTGAAGTTATGGCATGTTCTGTCTAAGATAAATCATCGAATATGTTTGGAGACAACTCAGCTTCTATTATTCAAGTCAAATCAAGATTTTATCAAAGGTGACAGAACGAAGTACATTTTACAGAAGTCCTTCCATACTTATGAATTATAGAAGACGAATGAGATTGATGTTGTTCAAAAGATTTCTGAAGACAACTTAGCAGACCTTTTCACGTAGACTCTTACACTACCTACATTAAAGAAGATGGTATACAAAATTGGTATGCTAAAGTTTTTATTCATTAATATCTCAGGGAGATACATCTTAGGGAGATCGATATCAGGGGGAGCAGTCATGACTTGACGTGGATACATGCGTGTTGTACTCTTTTTCTTGATTGTACAGTTTTGTCCCAACAGGTTTTACTGACTAGAATTTCTTATGAGGCAACGTATACACATCCATAACCCATACATGACATTTAATTGTACTCTTTCCTTGCACAACCTTTTGCTCAAGGAGGTTTTGCTAGGCTGAGGTTGGGGAGTGTTATATGTTGGGTTTGGCCCAAAGGAAAAAATGGGGTATCTCTACTAGACTCCTAATAGGCCCATATAACTATGGTTTATGGGGAGAGTTTACAGAGAGTTATATATATATATATATATATATATATATATATATATATATATATATACAGCCAACTATCTTTCTCTCCACTTTATCTAAACTCAACTATGGTGTCCTAATTTCAAAAAACCACAAATCATTAACTAATATCTCTTTCACTCTTTATATCTCTTAGGGTTACAATAGTTTCACTCGGAGACTCTAAAATCGTATTCCTCCAAATCTTCTGTTCATCCTCAACATCATCGATCTCATCATCTATGATTCCAATATTTCAAGGTCAATCCATTCGATAGATCACAACAACTACACTCGCCACAGAAAATATTACCAAGATATCCACTTTGTTGTGTTTGTTCATTCAGTTTCAATTTCTAATTTAAACTTATCTCAACAATTACACATCAAAAATTGCAAGTCTCACAAAACCATTAAGAATAATAGAAGGAAACTTTGTAGAAATTATCAAAAAAACTTTGTTGTTGTTATCTATTTCTATGAACTTTTAGGGTTTCAAGTTGGGGGGGGGTGATCCGATGATGGGTATTCTTGTTTCAGATCTAAAGTATCTCCTCTCATGGTGTTTTTGTCTTCCATAGAAATAGGAATCTTTTGTGAGAGAGACAAAGAGAGGCCAAATGGCAAGGGAAATCATAAAAATCACAAGAAAGATCATAATGTCCCAATATGGAACTTGCCTAATAAAATCACAAAACAAGGGAACTTAACACCAAAGAACAGCAGTGAAACAAAGAAGAGACTCCAAACTGTTGCCAAACATTAGTATGGAACTTGCCTAATTGGATACTTTATTTACTTAATATGGAGAGACTTGCGCAAAAATGGCCTAGGAAAGTTATATAAAAGGTTTGTAATTTGGAACTACAAGAACAAATTTGGAACTGTAAGAAATTTTTTGGATTGACAACGGTTAACTTATATATACCTTGATGTTTCCCATGTAGGTTCACATACAATAGGCCGATGACATTATACAGCTTTCAGCAATAGATTATACAATCTCAGTCTAACAACACCCCAAGACCCAAGTCTAGACCCAGTATATGCAGCCGCACTAAAATAATTGTGTCAGTCAGGAAATGATCCTGACTTGGTTATTCCAATGGACCCATCCAGTTCTGCTACTTTGGATGCTGGTGGCTACTATGGGGAAATTTTAAAGAGCTGTACATTAAGGCCTTTGTTGAGCAGCAAAGAGGCAATTGTGAAAGAGTAGCTCAAGCCATAGATGAGTGAACAAAACATGAGCAAGTCTTTTTAAAAATAGTAGCTCAAGCCATAGAAGTAAAGATAAGAGCACTGTGAACATACCAGTGCAGTAAGGTTAGCACCACTTAGATTTTCACATTCCTTCTTATGCGCAATGGTTAATAAATCATCATCATTGCCAATAGGCTTCCCTCAAGAAAGAATTTTTAAGATTGAGTGACGGTCATCAGGCAGAGATATTTTAAGGAGCTTCCCCAATTTACCAGGTCGTAAAATGGCGGGATCCATCACTTCACGTCTGTGGATATTTATTTCATTAATACATTTGGAAAAAATACAAATATCCATAAACCAATGCTACCCGTAATAACAGTCAATAGCAGGTGATATGGAGCGTGCACAATAGTGTTCTACCTTGGATGGAATACCATAAATCTTGATATAACAAAAAATTGTACCCCCGGTAAACACTATAGGGTGAAAATGAAGAATAAGAATTACATGTTAATGGCACTAATGACATAAACACCCCCCCCCCCCCCCCCCCCCCCGCGAATATGTACTACTCAAGCATTTTGACGTACTATCATGTTCCTCAGAACCATTAAATTGTGATTTTTGCTTCCTAAAAGGATGATTTTTTTTGCAAGAATCTTTTGGTTCCCATGTGCACATGCTTCATTCCATGCTGCAACCTCATTGAGCATATGCCTTCACTGCAAACGGGGCAAGCATATGTTCCTCCAGTTGTGCAAGGGAAATCATGGATAGTCCATAATAAAATTGTTTTCAATGTAGACATGGTCTTACTAAATGAGTCATATGTTAAACCGTTATACCATAAATCTTTTAACTCAGAGATCAATGGCTGCAAGTATACGTCAATATCTTTTCCCGGACTGCTATTTCCTAGAATATGTAGTGTAAGCATGATGAACTCCTTTCTCAGGAATAAATACGACGGAAGATTGTAGGGGACGACCATTATAGGCCAACAACTATATGAATTATTCTTATTCCCAAATGGATCCATCTGTAGCAAGCCCAAAATGAATATGTCGCGATTCATTTGCAAAATCAAGGTACCTAATATCTATTCCTTTCCAATGTGAAACATCTGCTGGATGACGCATTAATCCACCTTTAGGGGCTCCCTTGTGATGCCATCTCATGCTTTCTACAATCCACAAAATGTTATAAAGCCTTTTCAATCTTGGCGCTAAAGGAAAGTACCTGAGTACCTTTCTGGGTATCTTTCTTGACCTTTTCCTTGCAAGGTAATCAGATTTCCATCTACTTTTGTTGCATTTAGGAAAGTTATCACGAGTCTCATGTTCTTTCCAATATAATATGGAATTATTGAGGCATGCATGAATGCTCTCGTAATCCATACTCAACAATGTGATGATCTTCTTTACCGTATACACACACTCCGAGAAAGTGTTACCTTCAGGAATAATTATTTTAAGCAAACCGAGCAGTAATGTGAAACTACTATTAGACCATTGACCATCTATCTTCAAACTTATCAGGTCAATTGCCACTGATAACTTTGTATCTTGTGGTAAACACATGGGATATATTACTCCTGAAGCATCCTCCCTCAGGTTCTTGTATGTTGTGTCTTCTTCAGGAACTTCACTATTGGATCTAACATTATCGGTGCAATCGTTCAACCCTTCGAGTGGTGCATGACCTAATGCATCATTCGTTAAATCAAACATTCTTGTCTACCCGGCATCATTGAGTAGAATTCTCGAAGAGACGCCAAGATCATCAATGTTGGTATTCTCGATCTCATCGTTGACCTCTCCGTGGAAACACCAAGTCGTGTATGACTGGTCTATGCCATTAAGAAATAAATGGTATCGTATGTCTTTGAGTGATTTTAGACCATTCACATTGTGACATTTTTTACAAGGACAAAATGAGGGGTCTCCATAATTGTTCTTCGTAAATTGAATAAATAAATTAACACCATCGCTATACCTTTTCGATTTCCAATTTTTATCCATCCATTCTTTACCTGGACGAGTCAAAGACATTATTATCACAAACCCCCAACCAATCTGCAGCCCACGATGATTTTAAAGGTTATAAAAGTACATAAACAAACATATAATGGTTAGATTACCCTTTTATGAAATATGTATCTCCCGTTATATCTTCTACGCCTCATCATTGCTTGTATAATGTAACTCACAAGAAACAATAGACTGTACAGGGACATACCCAAAACAAGTTATAGTCAAAATTTATGAATTTAGACTCCTATGTCCTCACAATTGTGGTTTGCATAGTAACCCAAAGGCATCATTAAACCAGTGGTGAACTTGATCGAAGGCAAGTATCTCAGACTGGATCACCCAACTAGCATGAGATCCAGACCAGGCATTGCCCATGCCTGCATTAAAATTAATCTAGTAAAAGAGTACCCTGAGGAAGTGTGGATTGTGCTACCTAAGGGTGGAGGCTGGCTTCCGAAGCTGTTGTATGAAAGGAAGCCTAAATTTTGCACCAATTTTTACATGCAAGGGCACCCATTGGATCTTTTCTCAAAGGTTAAGACTAAAAATATGGGAAATACAGTTGATGTTGAAAGGTCTAAATAATTGAGAAGAGATGATATCAAAGAGGGAAAGAAGGTGTTTGTTCCTAAAACACCTTCTTTGGCAATGAAAGGAATTATGATCAAGGAACTATCTGCAAAGGGGGCAGGGAAAATGGTTCAAGAGAACAAAGCAGCAGAAGTGTTAGTGGGTGAAGATATCTCCAAGGTAAATGAAGCTGAAGTCTTGAAGATCAAGATATCTGATATCAAAGCTGGGAAATAGAAATGGACCTACACTGATGAAGAACTGGCTACAAAACCAAAGTGTGATGGAAGCATGCTGAATCTTAAAGAAGGTAATCCCATAAATGTTATGTTTGAGTTACCTGATTATGGGGTTAACTATGTGGATGAGGATGACATTCACAAAGAGGTCTAGGTTGATAAACTTGGTGAAATAGGTCTGATCTCTAATGATGTTATTGAAGAAGGATAGTTTGTGAATGGTAAAGTTTTTTTTTGAAAGTATGTATGCTTCTGACAGAGATTAGAACAGACTAAGCAATGATGGCAATGGAAGGGGAGTTGTTTCTGATTCCGAAGTTACTACAGAGCTCAATACTACATAAAACAATGAGAAGACACAAACTCTTGCCTTGCAAAAAAAGTGAAGCAAAAGAAGCGTATATATTATTGCTCTTAGTATGCAAACTAGGAGAAAATCAACAACCAAATCCAAATAGTTGTGATGTTAGGAACTGTTTTAATTTAGAATTGTAGGGGAGTAGGGAATAAAAAGACTATATCATTTAAATCACTTATTAGAGATCATTGCTTTTCTGTCATGGTTCTTTTAGAACCTATACTGAATGTGGATCAATTGGCTAGAATTTCGAAGGAAATAAACTTTACTTTTCATGCCTCTAATACTGTCCAGAATGGAAAAATTTAGGTGTTATGGAAAGGGGATTACAATGTTCACGTTGAAGTTACTTCAGATCAATAATTATATTGCTCAATCAGTCATAACAATGGGAGGAGTATTGTAGCTACCTTTATATATGCCTAATGTGAAATTTTTGAGAGAAGACTATTGTGGAGTGATCTGATAAATTTGGCTAGTAGTGTTATGTGACCATGGATGGTTGCAGGCGATTTTAATGCTATCAAAACCAATGTTGAAAAGGTTGGCAGAAGATTAGCAAGTAATACTTCAATGGTTGAATTTGAAAATATGATACAAGCTACTGGTCTTATTGTAGTAGGAGCTGTTGGTTCTAAGTTTGCATGGTGCAATGAATAACAAGGTGCAACTTGAGTGTGTGCTAAATTGAACAAAATGTTAATGAACTCTGATTTCATTCTACATTTTCCTTCTCTCAAAGTTCAATATCTAACTTGGATGTGTTATAATCATACTCCCCTTTTGCTAACTTTTAGTGACAATGTGTATAATTCGAGATCATTCAAATTTTAGAAAATGTTAACTATTCATCCTACTTTTTTGAAAAAAGATAAAAAAAGTAAAAAACATTGACATAAGCGTCAGTTGTGCCGTTAGAGGTCAATGGTACCCTTAGTTAGCCTTCGCTCGGGTACTGTAGGATAGAGAAGAAGCAATAGAGCTAGGACCTGAAAGAAGTAAAAAAAAAAAAAAAACTTGCGTACGTTGAGTCCACCTAGACTTGCGTACGGAGAAAAATCACTCCCCTCTTTTTAGCAAAAGTACGCTTAAAGAAAGTAGCAAGTAGTGCCTATAGTGCTTTATGTAGCTAGAGGTAGTGATTACGTTACTAGCAACAAAAGTGTACCCTAAACTACTCTCTGGCTTTACGATCACTCTATCTTTCCACCTTATGACTGAAAAAAAAAACTAGACACAGGTCTCCGTACGCAAGTAAGCTATTCTCTACTAGCAAGTTTACGTGCTTGCTTCACACCTTTAGCAGCCTATCCTAAAGGTTTAGAATTATTTAAAAGTGGTGGTAGTTTAGGATCCTTGTAAGTTTATTGTTAAAAGTGCTTTAAAAGGATTTGTCTAAAGACAAGAGTAACCTCTTTTCAATACTCGGATTCTCTGCTCCATCAAAAACACAAGCAAGATCCTGATAAAAGCAAAACTCACTCGCCTATAAGTTATTGCTATAACTACGCTACTTTTTTCTGCGTAATGTATATTTTTGTAGTTTAAAGCCAGGTTCCATCATATAAGGCTATAGGTTTCGGTCTTGTTCTTAAGGTTTTGGCAGTGGCTTCTGGGATTGACCAACAACACACCGGTGCTTATGTGCGGTTAGGTTCTCTTTATCTATCTTGGGTATAGTTGAAAGAACTCAAAGCATCTATTTTCAGAAGACTCACTTCTAGTATCAACGACCTATAGGCTCTATAGGCATGCAGGCTCTGTAGCTCTTTTTCACCTAGCCTAGGAAGAATCCTTGGATCCGCATTCTAGCTATAGTCAGTGGTAATGTCTAATCGCTTAGCAATGGTAGGCCTTATAGTCAACCGCGGAGAATGCGAGAGAATAGAATTAAAGCTCAGAGTCTTCAAATTTCTCACTGGGTTGACGGCTCCTCTAGTTCAAAAACCTAATGACTGAGAAGGGTGATGAATTATGGAGAGGGTTTTGTTCGTTTTGGAAGTTGATGGGCATAAAATTAGGGAAAATCACGATCTTCAAAAATTAGAGGGAAATTAGAAGATTTTAGAGGGAAATTAGGTGATATTAGATAGGGAAATTGGTGGGATAAAGAGAACCCCCAAATCTTAGTTTTTTCGAGAGGGAAAGTGGTGGGTGAAAATAAAGAGACCGAGCTCTCTTTGTCTATGTATGAAAAATGACCCTATTTAGATACTTTTTAGCCATCCCAAATATGTGACTTAAAAAAGACATTCGTAATTTCTGTCAAAAATCTCTTAAATTCATATAGTGTATTACAACATGATATTCAAGACATCAGGCAAGATGGTTGATAATGGAGCCTTGGTCAAAGAAAAATTAAGCAAATTCAAATCAGCAACAATCTCTTACCTCCCTTGAGCCAAAAATGGCCACGATGACGCGTTAGCATACATTGCTGCAATGCTCGAAGACAGTAAAAAGAGAACTTTGGATATCGAGGTTATCGAACATTCCAGTCCCGATATAAGCTATACGATGCAAATTACTGCTATTGAAGACGAAGATGAAGATGATTGGAGAAAACCTTTCTATGCATACATCAATTTCAACATCCTCCCAAGTAACAAAGAAGAGGCCCGATCACTCTTGGCCAAATGCCCAATAATCATAGTTTAAGATTAAATCCTATATCGTATTATAGGAGGAGGACCTCTTATTGAATGCATCTCTTAGAAACATGCCCAAATAAAAATCAAAGAACTTTACAAAGGGATCTGCGCAACTCACATTTTAGGACGATCATTGGCCCAACGGGCATTCACTCAAGAGTTATACTAGCCGAATATATAACAAGATTGTGAAGACTTTGTTCATAGGTATTACAAATGCCAAATCTACGCTCAGGACATCAAAAGCCCAACACTCAACTTGTACATAAGCAATGTTTTCTGGCCATTCAAAAGATGGGGGATCGATATCATTGGACCTTTCTACCCAGCATTGGGAAATTACAAATTCGTTCTTGTAGCCACAGACTACTTCACCAAATGGGTTGAAGCAGTTCTTCTATGTCACACTGACGAAAATGAAGTC
This sequence comes from Kingdonia uniflora, assembly GCA_014058105.1. Lineage (NCBI taxonomy): Eukaryota > Viridiplantae > Streptophyta > Magnoliopsida > Ranunculales > Circaeasteraceae > Kingdonia > Kingdonia uniflora. The sequence goes on along the minus strand of JACGCM010000560.1, from coordinate 4,719,652 downwards.
ATTAAGTTTCTTTGGGAGCACATCATAGCTAGATTTGGCTGCCCACACATGATACGATCTGATAACGGCAGACAATTCATCAGCAACAAAGTTCTTAGTTTCCTCCACAAATACAAAATTTAACTATCTACTTTGACACCATAATACCCTCAAGGTAATGGACAAGCTGAAGTCATCAACAAGAGTATCAAATTAGGACTACTCAAATGCCTCGACGAGAAGAAAGGCAGATGGGTCGATAAATTAGCGTTCTATGGGCATACCAGACAGCTACTCGAACATCCACAGGCTGCACTACATTCATGATGGCCTTAAGCACTGAAGTAGTCATACCTTCAGACCTTGATCTACCGAGTGGTTGAAGAAAAATCACAGATGAAGATAATAAGCTAGGTATCCTCTGCAACCTCAACTGGATCGAAGAAACCCAAGACAAAGCCATTGCGAACTTGGGACGGTACCATGACACACTCAAGAAAGCTTACAACAAATAGGTTCGAAAGTAAAAATTGGCATTGGCGACATTTTCCTTCGACGAACTCAGGATAGTACTCGACCTAAGAATTTTGAAAAATTGTCAAAAAACTGGGAAGGGCCATATATTGTCAGTGATAAGACTGATAGTGGGACTTACTGGCTAATGACTGAAGATGAAATGCAACTCATATATCCATAAAATATAACCCAACTGAAAATGTTTTACAGATGACAACTGTAACAACTTTCGACGATTGCAATACAACTATCTTTACATTCATCTTTACTATCTTTACTTAGTCTCGATACATTCTTGATAAGTATGCATCAAAACTAACAATCATCTTTACTATCTTTACTTAGTCTTGATACATACTTGATTAGTATGCGTCAAAACTAACATTCAATTCTTCGACAAACATTATCCAATTACAGGATAATCTTGTGTGCATTAATTACTTATCGAACAAAACATATCATGCTTTTTTTTTCAATCCAAACCCATATATCCCATTAAGGACTACCATTTGGGAATCATTCGAGATACTTGCCATCACATGGCCATCTTTCAATCACCATGAATACTTGCTTCAAGGCAACACTCTGCCACTATCAACATTCATATTTCATACTATTGATCTTGTCTAATATCAACACTTAGCATAAATTTAGCATAAACTATGCATCAATTACTTTTAAACAAATTCTTCAAAAAACATAAACATTAGCATTCAAGAAACATTGAAAAATATTATTTCGGCCTCATCGACCGTTTTTACATCTCATACCAAACAAAAACTCTTACAAACATGATTTACTGTGCAGGGGGAGAAACTGCATCATAAACCTTCACGAATCCACATCCAATATTTCCTGAGGACAAAAACCCTCAGAAATCATCATCGCAGGATCCTCGACAACCTCCATCCCACTTGGAACCTCAGGGGTTTCAGGAACTTTGTCATCCACATCTAAATTAATAAACTCCAAGTTCCTAGCAACGACCAATCCTTTGTAGTAATCTTTTCTCTTCACCATCGCCTCGTACTGACATAATTGGTATTCACCTTCTTACACGCTTCCAAACTGTCTCGCATAAGTTCAGCCCTCACATCTTCTATAACCTTTCAATGCTCCACCTCTATCGCCCTTCAAGCAGCGTTGACCAGCTCCGGCACATCATTCTCAAAGTTTGTTCTCTGCAAAGGCAAACCTCCTATTTATCTTTCGCAAGGTCGGCCCCAATCTCCTCAGCCTATTTATCCTAAGTTTTCTTCACATCATGGAGGGCAACCTCCTTTGCCTTCCCAACATCCAACTTGTACCTATTCGACCTCGCCTCCAATTTATGCTTCTCATCGATAAATTCTTCTTTATCCTTCACCAGATCCTTCTCTATATTCTTGTAAGTAACCAGCTAATTTGCCAGAGTGCCAGCACAAATAATACGTCCTTTGGCCTCAGGTAACAACTTCTTGATCTGTATTACATTCATAATATGAGTATTCAAATGAGGCACCAAATTCCTTAATCGAAGTAAAGCAGAAAATTTTCTCACCTTTGACATGTTTTAGTGGCCCTTGCTAAGAAAGGTGATCAAACTCCCTGTCTCAACTAAACAATCATCGACTTCCTCCTTCACCAGAGTCACCCCTGCCACATAAGAATCCATGGTCTTTTGAACCTCAGTCTACGATTCCTCGACATATTTCTTTTTCAACGATTCCGAAGATGCCTTCTTCTTCGGCAGCATGTTCGCCGAAGCTAGTGGAATTTGCCCATCAGGTACAGTACTTCGTTTTTCAATTCTCGTTCCTTCCTCGACTGTTGACCTTCGAAAAATCCTCTTCAGGGGTAACAAAGGGGCAACAACTTGACTGTCTACCTTTTTCTTCTTACCTTTCCCCAAAGTTTTCGTAAACATTAAATCTCACTCAGGAGTTACAGAATCCGTAGTATACCCAGCTAGTAAAGGATTCTCCAAAGGCAAGCTCGCCTCTACAACCCTTTTGATCCTCGCGGACATCTTTCTGTCAATTACTGGAACCTCTGCCCCTATAGCCCTCAATCTCTTTAAACCTGCCTTTTAAAACAAAGTCTTAACTTTCTCTTGGTCGATGACGAGGTTGTTGATCCTATTGTAGTAACCTTTCCTGATGTTGTACAAAGTTTCTGCTTCGATCAACCTCCTATCAATCTCCTTTAATGTTGTACAAGCAAAAAACAATCGTTATACAACAATTTTAGCTACAAACAAATCCAATTCATCGACAATTACGTTACCTAACTAGAAACCTAGATGGAAAGTTTTTCTTTTCAAGGGCTTCCCCGAATCTATCTTGTAAAACTCATTGTAACCCAAAACGAGAAGACGTTCATCGCTATACCACCTTCCTATTGAAACCATGTCATGAAATAATGAACTCTTCAAAAGCCTCGCCAAGTAGCGATACCTTCTCAAAGTTTTGTTGAGTGTATAGTACACACATAAATCATCCACTGTGATCAACTCTTCCACTCTGACCTTTAATCGACATTTTATCACCCCACATACATAAAAAATGTCATAAACGTTTGGGTTGAACTGACCTGGTGCCACGTTGAAAAAATTTAACAGCTTCTTCTGATTAGTTCAAAGCGGAAGCTTCAAACCCTTTTTAATTCTTTCTCGATGAACCAGAGTCCCACCCAAAGGAATTTCCTGATCAATCATGTCATACTGATATTCCTTTAACCTAATATCTTGAGGAATTCCATACTTCTTAAAACTTAGTATCTCTCTTATTTTTTGACCCTCTCCATAACAGGCCTCCTCACCCTCCTCCACATCTTCCTCCCCACCCCCACTACCTTCTTGATCATGAGCCTATGGCTCGTAATCCACATCTATCTTGGTACCCTCCTCATCAGACACTTCCACGTTCCTGTATGCCACCTTAAATTGGTCGATACTAGCCATGTCTACACTACTCGACCCCACCCTATAATTACCGCCTAACTTGTAGACACAAGCTATCACATCAACTAGTAGGGGCACTATATCATGAAGGTTCTCAAAAATATCTTTATCATCAATATTGATAGGTTCAGCCATTTTCATGAACTTGAAAATTAGATTCTATTTTTTAAATAATTAGTATCTATCATATTTGATATATTATATATATATATATATTCATATGATAATATTCACATCATTGTCGAGTTTCATCTCCAACATGTTATTCTATCATTATTATCATTACTATCTGAATGCACAATTACTACATTCAGTTCTCGATATAGTAATTCTTTACTATTTTTTATAAGTCCTAATATCGATTACTATATTAATGTTTTTTTATCAAAGTTCAGGAACCTCAGCTCTCGAATATGATTTGTCTGTTTCCCGCCAAAACACCTTCTCCGGCGTAAAACTCGGCCAAGTCACACCTAATCCGGCGTTCCATTACCTACAATCTCATAGATATCACAACAACCACCCTACAGTCGTGCCATATTCATAGCGGCGTTCACAAATCACTCTCTACACTCTTCGCCACCCATTTCTTATAACCTCTCTCTCTCAAATACCCTTTAAAACCTTTTTGGCAGTTCTACCACAATAAAACACACTATAATCACTTCATATTGCAACCAATTTCATACAAACCTGAATGCATTATTTCTCTAATTACTTCCACTACAACCTTTCTACGTACAATGAATTCCTATACTATCACTTACGTGTCTAAATCTATAAAGGGTTTCATCAGAATCATTCATTATCAAACTAGGGAAAAACTACTAACCTTAAATTTGTGCTGCTTCGGCATCCCTCTAATTTGCATGCTTTGCCCTTTCAATTAGCATACTTATCTCCTCGTTCCCAATCGTTGAAAGTGATTCAAGCGAAGAGCACAATGTATTCACACTTAAAGAAAAAAATTTAGAGTTTGTGAAATGTGAATAGTCGCCTACCACGGGGAAATATATAGACCCCACGCAATTGTTCATCGCTCCACTTCCCAACCGTTCGAGTACTCGAGCATAACACCTTATCCGTCTTTTCTCGAAGACTATGATTCTTTACCTTCTAAAAGCCAACAAACCCATGTACTATTGCTCCAAACCTTCCACATCTCTTTGTACATCCTCTGATATATCCATACTCGCCAATGTACAACCTATTTAATCACAAAGATAGTGTATATTCATTTCCTTATACTTCAAAATATTACATACAGGAGTACACCTAGCCATTTTAATTATATCATTACCTATACACATTTTACCTTATTTAAAATTCTCCTATATTCTTGGGAAGATCTTCAACATAAAATTTGAAATTCAAATTTTATTCAAAAAATTAATTACCAAAGTGCAACGAATCAATTGTTCTCATACCCATGCAATATTGTATCAGTAAATTTTATTCATTTACCCAAGTCAAATTATATTCGAGAAATTTTAACTCATACACATCGAGAACAAATATATTCATTTCTTTCATACAATACCTTACACATATACTCACTTATTACATTCCAACACTCATTTCACTCCTCAAACTTTTCGACCGGCCAACTCATCTTCTTTCTTCAAAAAAGCCATGACTCAATTCCTTATCTTATCGACGCGTTCTAGAGGACTCAGGAATTACAGGTTAAGATAGAATTTATACTCCTCTTTTGCCTCTTTCACCTTCACTTCACTCAACTCATTATATTTGGGCTCCACTGGTACCAATACTCCCCCGTTTACGCAATTTTTCCCAAAATACCTCTCCAGCAACTCCCAATACTTCACACGCACACGATTCCAATGCTCTTCCTCCCAAACTTGTGCTCTCATCCTCACCATCTCCACTCCCACAAATACATACAACTTACACATGGTATTTATATACATAACAAACACAACCAGTCAAATCATGCTTTCAATTCACGCTAGAAATCTACACTTTCAAAGTTAAATCAAACCTCCTAGGAAACCATTTTCGGCCCCTCACATTCAACAAACTCTAATTCGAGATCTATTAAACTCGAGATTCATATACATTCAACACAATCTACCACGACATCAAATAATTTGGTTACTTATATATTTATCTTCAAGATCACCATCTACAAACGCAATACAAGATCGAGAATAAGTTTATTCATTACACCACTCTGTTATATTTTATATTCGACAATTCAATTATTTGATCGCATTATATCAGGCTACGTTTACATTCTATTATTCGACATAAAGAACTTAAATCTATACTCTTCTTTTCACCAAAATTTGACATTTCCTCTGACGAAAAAAAAATTATGATATCCTAAGAAACTCAATGATTCTCAGGTCAGGGAACTTCAAAATAAATATGCCTGCGTGGAAGGCTGCAGCAGAAAATTGCAAGAAGTTTTTTGGGTCGACCAGATCCACAGGATGTCAAACCAGCCTTCGCATTATCATCTTCAATATGGGCAGTAACCACTTCTTTGAACATTTGATGAACTCCAAAACCTTCTACAACAGCAACTGACACTAGTTTGAATGGATACACCGCGCGTAGACACTCTCTACCTCCACCTCCCTCAATTCTCCCAACCATCATAACCACCAATTCAAGAATAAACAACAATCGAGACTTAACACCAAATTTTACCTCTGTGCAGTCGTCACAATTACCGTCTACACCCTCCAACCACTTGGTACGCCACGCCTGGGACGACATCTTTACCATCATGGCTTCCAAACAATTCAACCACCAAACAAATCCTTCATTTTTTGTCTATTTATAACCTCACCTTCCAGTTACATTGTCCAATGTTCTGCATCAAATGCTCCTTAGGAAAAACATAACCAAATTTACTTGACTTAAAAATGATAGAATAAAGACTTGTGCAACATTCGACAGCCTCTTCAACTTCCTATTTCTTCTCGACACAACCACAAGTCTTTATGTTGAGAATGGGGCGATTATAATAGCATAATACCCAGGTTCAAAAAATATAAGCCAACATGACATAGTCGAAGATAGTTCAGCATTCGAGTAGATGCCACATTTGTAACCATAAGATCTTGAACTACTAAAAGTAGCCATTGTGCTTGGTCAAGAAAGAGTCATTGGAGATCTGCGAAGTTCGCCCACTACCCCCAAAATTAGAAATTGTTTTCTTTTTCTAAATTGCTTGAATCTACTATAAATACAGGCAAAGAATAGGTTATCTAAATCCACAACCTTACTATTCAATCATCCTTATATTCTGATCATACAACAAATTGTAATAGTTAGCAACTTATTGGATTTTACATCAAAACCCTCCTCGAGGTCATAGTTTTTTACAGCTTTTACTGAGTTTCTACGTAAAATCTTATTTGTTTAGACTAGGTATTGCATCATCCTTACAAAACTATTGGCAAAGATTATCCTTCCAAAAAATATGCCATTACGCGATTTACTATCAGGAATAGGAGCAACTGAACCCTGAGACCAGGTTTACAACTTGACATTAACTAAGGCTCATCTAAAAAGATCAAAGTGAGGGATTACCTTATGTAATCGACACCTGATTGACATAAAATTACCATTCAAGGTGCTCTACAATTGGAACCCCATAATTCCTAGGTGGGGCCGTTTACAAGACAGAAGAAGTACCTGACCTTCGGTTGACGATTGTTGTATTTATTTTTGTGCACCTTATTCTTGCCTGATCATCATTATGCACACTTCTTGTAGTTTATGAAAGAACAATTTTTAGTTCCTAAGTATTGTCTTGAGAGGCTTCGAGAATCTGACCTGATTAATATTTTGATCTACTTTAAGTTAGGCGAGTCAGCCCATCAGGAGATTATAATCTCTATTGATACTATAGATCATACAAGCCAGACCCATAGGGAACTCTTTCCTACTGAGGGTGAGTTAGAAACTTTTGTATTCCCTGTATCTCTATTGGGACTCAATCCAAGTCCAATTTCTTCATTCACTCCGTTTAGCGTCCCACCCTAATCATTTGAGATGGAAAATGCCAATGAGAATGGTCAGGGACACGTGCAAATCCCACTTAAGGATCACATCTTCCCAAAAATAACAAATCATGCCTCGTGCATTATTTTATCTCCTACAACTGGGCAATTTAAACTTTTGAATATGCTAATCAATTAATTATCAAAATTCTCAGGAGGAGAAGAGAAGAACTCAGACGCTCATGTTAGAGATTTGGACAACTTAATGTTCCTCCAAAAGTATAGGAATGAGAATGAAATGGAGGCCATGAAACTCGTGTTGTTCCCATTTTCTTTACTAGGAAAAGCTAAGAGCTGGCTTTAAGATCTACGGCAAAAATCAATCCTGAGTTTTGTGATGCTTACAGAAGTCTTTTACAATAAGTTTTTCTCTGTTAAGAAAACTGAGACCCTACGTAGGGCCATTCTTAGTATTTCCCAACTTCATGGAGATAACTTAATGGATTATCTTAAGAGATATAAGGGACTGATCCTACAGTGCCCTCAATCCGAGTCTAATTTCTTCATTCACTCTGTTTAGTGTTCTACCCTGATAATTTGATATGGAAGATGCCAATGACAATGAGAATTGTCAAGGACCCTTGTAAGTCCCACTTAAGGATTACATCTTTCCAAAAATGATAAATCATGCCTCGTACATTATTTTACCTCCTACCATTGTCCAATTTGAACTTAGAAATGCACTCATCAATTCATTACCAAAATTCTCAGGAAAAGAAGATGAGATACGCTCATGTTAGAAATTTTAACAACTTAATCTTCCTCTATAAGTATAGGAGTGAGAACAAAATGGAGGTCGTGAAACTCGTGTTGTTCCCCTTTTCTTTACTAGGAAAGGCTAAGAGCTGGCTTCAAAATCAATCACGAGTTTTGAGATATTACAGAAGCCTTTTGCAATAATTTTTTCTCTCTTGAGAAAACTGAGACCCTACGTCGGGCCATTCTTAGGATTACCAATCTTCATGGAGATAACTTAAAGGATTATCTTGAGAGATATTAGGGATAGATCCTACAGTGTCCTTATCATGGTATATGTAATAGCTTATTTTCGTAGAGATCGAAAATAGTGCTTTACACGTTTGAAATGTAAAACTTTGGTTGGGAACTAAAAGCAATAGACACGAGTTTTAACGTGGAAAACCCTTGAATGGGTAAAAAGCCACGACCTCTCCTGAGGATTTATGAAAGTATGGTCTTTATTTAGATTCTAGCTATTACAAAGAGAGAAAAAGGTAGAATATCTAAGTTTTGGTAAGGATGACTTTCTCTCAGAGTTCTGTAGGTGATAATAGCCATCCTGGATCTTGATCTCTAGGTTTCCTTTTATAGGTCTTATAATACGACCGTTGGTTACATTGATGAGGAACGTTACAATATCAGGTTTTGATGAGTCTTTATAATCATCCCCTGTAACATCTTGATATTTGTTAATTTGTGACGGATATATTCTTTAGCTGTAACTTCAGACCGTTGGGAAGATACGACCTCTTATGATGTTCGCTTGCATACGACATTTTGATAAGTGAGGAGTATCTTCTGCAGCGCGAAGTCACAAGATGCTTTTGATATCTCTAAACTGCGATGAAGGTATGATCTCCAGCAGTGTTCGCATTTATTCGAGCTATTGATAGACATCTGAGTACTTTCTGTAGTGTGATCTTTATTGGATGCTTCGACCTTCCCAAACTGTAGATGAGAAAATCTATATTGTGAACTGCTTACCTTCATCCCTTGGTTAGTTACCCGTGTGTTAACTTCGACCTATATGAGCTCGAATATCAGACTCAGTATGAAGATTAGAAATATGCCCTCACAACTGCCCCCTTTCAGCTAATAGCAGGAGAAACGTGTTTAGCGAGTGGTGTTGGTTGAGAAGTCCAGTCATTTTTAATGCTACATTGATGGCTTCCTAGGTATCTAGAAGAATATTTTTTTTGACTGTTGGGCCCCCAAAAATACTTCTTAAGAGTGGTTGTGATAAATACTGTATTGGAAGTGGTGGCATAGAATTAACTGCAGTGACTATAAAAAATGGTGAATAGTTGCTATCACTATTCATCCTGGTTGAACCTATCAGTCGTCTGGATTTGTTTAAGTAGTAGCGATGGTGACTACTTGTCGTCAGGCATACGAGGAGAGAGTTCAAAAGAAGATGATGATTCTGCAAACCCGCTACTTTAGGAACCAAAGTCTTTCTTTGCCAACTCCATTCCTTGTCCCTCCAACTTTTCATAGGATGTCATGGGAAGAAGTAGAGGAGGCAGAGGATGATTATCATCAAATGTGGCACTTCCATTATATGGTTTCGCTTGCTGCTCACTGTCAGTTCTGTCTTTGGATGCTTGCAGAGGATGCGGTGGCGGCAGAGGATGAGAAGGCCGGGGTGTCCTCAGTTAAGTACTGTCGATACCCTGTGAAAGATTGGGTATTGTAATGGTGGAGGAGGTCCTTCGTCGGCAGTGGAGGTAGGGGTTATGGAGGAGGGGTGGGATTAACTTTGTCCTCTACCTCTCTCCAGTTCCTCTTCTTGGGCTTTGAGTTTTTCTGTTGTGCCCGCTATTATTTCTTCTCAAGTGTTGCACAGTCATCTACAACTTAGGATATTCTTTGTAAAAGAAAAACTTGTCTGTAAAACTTGTAATCTTGATTTTTGAACTGTCTGAAGTATTCGTCCTTGTAAATTGTTTTTCTTGAATAATAAATTCAAACTTTCTAATCTTTTCTTGTAAGTGTTTGAAAACTGCTTGAATGAACTGGTATCGAACTTGTCAAGAATGGCTTAAGGACAAAAATATGTCGATTGAAATATTGCTGAGTTGAACTGTGTAGATCGTGCTATGTATTTGTGGCCTTGTGGTGAGAGTATCATCAGAGTGAACTTGAATGATTGTTACCATCGTTAGAACTTGGTTGGAGCCTCTGACTAGTTCGATAAATTGTGCTGGAGACATTTGCTAAAGAGGATGTGAGAGCTATCGATAGAGAAATTATTCTGTGTGGTACAGAGAATTATCCGTTCTGTCATTATATGTAAGGTCGGATGATTGATCATAATAAAATAATTTGTTTGTGTTGAGGTTGTCTTGTCATTATTTTCTGTATCTATGATAACTTTTTACTAGAATATAACTGAAGCAGGATTTGTTGTAGATTTTTTGCTTCTGTCAGACCAAAATTGGGGTAAGTGACAGTTGTAATAGTTGTTCTTTAGTTTTTAAACTGGAACCATGCTATAAAAATCGTAGCAGAATCGTGCAGCCGTTGAAGGTTATTGCTGTAAGTAATCATGTTGTATGATCTGTATAAATCTTTTTGGGCAATGAGTCCTTAATAATGGCAGAGGTGAGAGACAGACGTGATAGCAGTACACGTTACTCCAAAAATCATTATGAGGTCAAACAAAAAGACGTGCCTGTTAGGAGAAAAGATATGGACACGTGTCTCGAGGAGTATCGTTTCAAAAACTGAGGGATAATATAATAGATTTTCTTATGTCTTCTCCTAAACCACAATCAGCTGCCAACAGGGGAAGAAGCATATCTAGTGAGAGAAAATCTTTGAATTTTGAACGCAGTCCTCCAGTGTTGTATGATCTAACTAAGAATAGCAAAGTTTTGTCGTCTGAGGTGCGAGCGGTAACCGGAGTTGACGACTGTTGCTCTTCTAGTGCAGGTTAGTATCTCTGCTTCCATCTTTTTTGCTGTTATATTAGTTTCTTGGAACTGGTAGTTTGCATGTTTAAAACTTTTGGGTAGATTAATAATGTGTTAGGTATGACTGAGGGAGGAGGCCTGTTTGATTAAAAAACTCTAAACATATTTTTCCTGTATTTGTAGTAGATGCACTCAAAAAACCCAACACCAAGTAGTAAATTTGTTGTATCTACCAGTAGTGAGGAATCATCATCGTCTGATAGGACTATTGATGATTCGAAGTTAATTGGTACTGTAACTGTTGATAATCTGGCTTTTTCTTCTGGGAGGAATGTAGGATTGCATGCGGGGAATGAAACTGGGCAATTTTTTAAGTATCCCAAGAACGTAGGCGTAGCAAAGAAATTTTTACAGCATAATAAAAGTTTAGACGCAGAATGGGGATATTATGTGATGAATGCAGGGTTGTGGTTTAGAACTCTGGTGAGACCGGGTGCTAATATAGAGCATTATCAGGTGCCTTCTCTGGATCAGTGGAAGAGAAGTATGGATATAGGAAATGATATAGATTTTACTTATTATAATGGAACTGGCACAGAGGTCGCAGAGAAAGGATTCCTCTGTTATTTGAACCAGGTCGTATATGGGTTGAGTATTCCCCTAACCTTTTTTCAAATGGGGGTAATGAATGCTTTAAAGAGTTTCCCTGGTCAATTAAATGGTAATGTCTTTGAGATGGTGAGGGTCTGTGAAACCCTTAATTAGAAGTGGAGAGATCGCGGTATTGTGAGACAGTTCATTGCGGACAATGTCTTGAAATACTATAAGTTTAAATATGTGAAAGATCGAAAGGGCAGATATTTATTTAGTGATTCGGCGAGGCCGAAAATCTTTGATTTTGAATCTTCTGGGAGACCCTGGTGTGACCATCATGTGATGGTGAGGGGAAATTGTATGCAAGTGCCTGGGGAACCGATACTCGAGCTGATATATAAGAATTTTAACAAGAGTAAGTATCTTCATTCTGCCTGTAGTTTGTCTTTTAACTTATTGCGAACTGCTAACATAGTTGGTTGTTGTTTTGGCAGAGCCTAATCTAAAAGATGTTGCTGATACGTCGACTTTTTTCGACGTCGTTAGTCGAGAAGGAAACAAACTAAACAAAGTTCTTGGAGAACTAGGTATTCGTAGAGAGAAGAGGCTGAAATCTATAGTTGAAAAAGTGTAGCGAGCTCATCAAAATCGAGCTATGGCTACTTCTGGCTCTGCTTATGCTGATGTTATGGAGATTCCTGCCTATGCTGTGGGTACTTCGAGCTCCTTAGTTTGGCAACCTGGAGTAAAAAAGATGGTGCTGCCTTCTGAACAAACAGCTCTTGTACAGATACCACCGGTGGTGACTGAGGGGGTGGATGCTGATGTAAATATGGCTCCTCCTCTGAAGATGTAGAAAAAAGAATCCAGTAAAGATATCTGAGCTTCTTCAAAGGGGGTCAACCTCAAAGCCGTGGAGCAGAGGGCATTGGATTTGGCTAAGCGCAATCCCATCTGCCTAGATACTCAAATTCAATCTAGTATCTAACAGGTATGCAAGATGTTATCTGATTAATTTTTTTTCCAGTAATGATTCTATCTTGTAATACTGTTTTGCTGTATTTGTGGTGCAACTTTCTGTTGCTTGGAAGTCGGCCGCGGAGGTATTGAAGTTAGCAGCTGCGGATCGTGACGAACTTGTTCAGCAACATGATGCAGAGAAAGCTGCTCTGCGAGAATAGTTCGGGAAGGAGAAGGTTCTGCAGAGGGAGACGTTCGAGAAGGAGAAGGTTCTGCAGAAAGATCAGTTCGAGAAGGAAGTTGCCGCTGCAAAGAAAGAGGTTGAAGATGAGGCCAAGAAGGCTGTAGACACTGTGGTGGCTTCTCAAAATAAGTTGATTTAAGCCTTCTACTTCTGAGGTTTGAGCAGAGAGGATCTCGATCTCGCTCTTGCAGGGAAGTATAGCGAAATCATCTTCCCAGGGGATAATGCCTCTGCAGTCGCTGAGCAGAGCCTGACTCCTCCAGTTGCTGATGATTAGACCGAGGAGGTAGCAGAAGTTAATTCTTGATTATGTAGTTGTATCATAGTTTTGAGACTTGGTCGAATTTTGTCCTTTGTACTTGTGATGGAACTGTTTTTATCGAGACTTTGAATTTTTTTGTAGCTGCTATTGATATATGTTTTGATGGTGAATGTATAATGTGTATGTAGGAGGTAGTTCGCTTGAGGGGGAAAGTGATCGAAATGGAGAAGGCCTTGAGTCTAGTGAGGGATTCCATCAATCGTACTCAACAGGTACACAATAAACTTAAATGTGAGAGACGTCTTCATAAGTCAAATTTTGATAACACCTTTAAGGAGTTATTCAAGCTTCAATGTAGATATGGAAAGATAATAATTGGGAGGGATGAGGTTTTGTGAAAAGTGAGAGATAAGTTCGCTTTACTCCAAAAATCCCTTAAAGATAAGCGGTTCGTAGATGAGAGTGATAAGTTAGAGTGTTTTCTTTGACGCTCTAGTTTAAGGCTGAAGTTGATAGCGAGCGAGGCTTGAAGGAGGCCTATTTAGAACTGTTAAATGAGAGAGGCATAGTGCGGGACCCAGCTCAGGTGAAATTCTTAGCGTAAAAAGTGCATAATCGCCATAGTATAGAGGCGTAAAGATGCTCAGCTCAGGCTGGAGTATCCATCATATGGGGTGGTGTAGATCCATTGCCTGATGAGCTTGACTTTTTTAGGGGCAAAGAGCAATGAGGATCCTTTTCTTTGACATAAAAAAGGAAGATAGAAAAATTCAGGCACAATTAGAAATCGATCTGAGGCAAGCTTGTAACGAACTAGAGTGATACAACGATCATAATGAATGTCTGGAGAGGGAAAAGGGGGAGTGTAACAAGTTGTTGCATAGTTCAGAGAAGAGAGTGACATTGTTAGAAACACGTTTACTAGATACGCAGAAACCTCTACAAGTGTCCCAATCGTATTTGAAGAAGAAAATTACTCCAAAGCGGGGAAAACATGCTATCAGCATGGATCACGAACGTCAGATAACCGATTTGATCATCTTTTATGGGGGCGAGCTTGAGAGAGTAGAAAATGAATATAGACGTTATATCTCTAGCTATGGTAAAGATGTGGAAGTAGAGAATGATAAGGTTGAAAATATGTGGTTTGCAAGGGGGAATGAGGGTGAAGGAGCTTCAACCTCAAAAACGCGAGCTGAAGTATTTGAGAAGGAGGAGGTCGAAGATCTGTTACCTCACACGCGACATAAGACCCGTCCACAAGAGGTCGTAATTTTCAATGAACATTTGCAAGTAAATGCGAGTAGTAGTAGGGTTCAATCATAAACTAACTGAATTGTGGCATATGATTGTGCTCTACATAATGTAGTGGATTCGTGTATCATAGCTTGATGTTGTAATAAGTGTTGTTGAATGAAATGTCTTGTTCGAATGAATATCTGTTGATAGATGTAATATCGTTTGTAATCTGTTCTTCTAGGCTGAAGATAATGAACTGGACGAACTGGCTATCTTATCCACATCAAATAAGGAACTGTCTGCAAAGTTGTAGCAATGTTTGCTGGTAGTTGAAAATACGATTTTGTCGAATTCGAAGCTGGAATCTGATATGCTGGAACTGTAAAGTCAGCTAAATACGGTGACTGTAGAGTTGTCATGTAGGGATGCAGAGATATTGACTGCTAATAATGAAGCCAAACTGTGGAAAGAATCTCTGAAGATGAAAAAGTTAGAGACCATGTCTGTGAATTAACAGGTTCTGGATCTGTTGAGTACGATTGAAAAGAAAAAGAACGATCTGTTATCCCATCAGTCGGTGGTAACAAATAATACTGATCTCTTAAAGAAGCATGATGCTAAAATCCGTCATATGCGAGAGCATCTGAAAAAGATGAACTGGGATTTACGTGAGGCCTGAAACTCATGGCAAAGGATAAGTGATCATGCCAAAACTCACGAGGAAGCATGTTCCAAGAGAGATCAAAAGTTGAATGAAACCATCAATAAGTGTAACACACGTATCGCTGATCTTGACCGGGAAAAATAAGCTTTAATACTGGAGTGTATGCAAGGAAATGAAGTTTTCGAGGAACTCGATGTAAAGTCTAAAGAGTCGCGGAGGATGGTGGACGCAGCTGAAGCTGAGATAAATTATTCGAGGGAGGTGGATAAGAAGTTGCAACGTCTGAAGTAGGAGATGGAGCGCAGTGTGCAGATAACGAAGCAATATTGTTGCAGGAGAAAAAATCACTGGCAGATCGATGTAAAGATCTTGAAGATGAACTAAACAAGGTGAAGGCCAAATTTTGTGAAGATACGTTGTTGACTGTAGATAATGTTACGTTGCGCGCTATAGCTATGTTGCATGCTGATGTTGAGAAATTTTAAACAGAGCGTGAGTCGATCTTGGCTGCTTTAACTGAATACATAATAGAATATGATTTGCAAGTAACGCGGTTATCTTATATAGATAATTTGATGCCGAGGGTTATGGAATTGTTGAATGCACCTTCTACTATAGTTGATGCGGTTATTTCTTTCCCTGTCTTACTTTCATCTGGGCCTGGGGAAAATTTGAATGTTGTATGCCCAAAGTTTGAACAGTAGTTTCATTGTTTATATTGTAATGAGACAGAGTGTAAATATGTCTTTGCTGTAGAAAAATGTCAAAAGTTTAGTAAAAAGTGTTTTTGTTCTGTAATCTCTTTGTTACGATTACTGAGCGAATTTTTTTGGACAGCTATGCTGTAGGTCTCAGTCACAGGTCGAATTGAGCGTGTCAATAAGCGACCGTACTGAGACATCTTTGAATATTGAATTGCTGTATGGCGCATCTCTGTCAGATCGAATTGATTATCTCAACAAGCAACCTTTGGAGAATGAATTTATTTGAATAGTTATGATGTAGGTCTCAGTCACAGGTCAAATTGAGCGTATCAATAAGCGACCGTACTGAGACATCTTTGAATATTGAATAGCTGTATGGCGCATCTCTATCAGATTGAATTGATTATCTCAATAAGCGACCTTAAGAGAGTAAATTTATTTGACTAGCTATGATGTAGGTCTCAGTCACAGGTCGAATTGAGCGTATCAATAAGCAAGCGTACTGAGACATCTTTGAATATTGAATAGCTGTATGCCACATCTCTGTCAGATCGAATTGATTATCTCAATAAGCGACCTTAGGAGAGCAAATTTATTTGACCAGCTATGATGTAGGTCTCAGTCACAGGTCGAATTGGGCATATCATTAAGGGTCGTATTAAGACATCTTTGAATATTGAATAGCTGTATGGCGCATCTCTGTCAGACCAAATTGATTATCTCAATAAGCGACCTTAGGAGAGCAAATTTATTTAACCAGCTATAATGTAGGTCTCAATCACAGGTCAAATTGAGCGTATCAATAAGCGGCCGTATTGGGACATCTTTGAATATTGAATAGCTGTATGGCGCATCTCTGTCAGATCGAATTGATTATCTCAACAAGCAACCTTCAGAGAGCAAATTTATTTGGACAACTATGTTGTATGTCATACTCCGGGATAACAGAAATGCTTGAATTGTGTAGACTTGCAAAATGATGTTGAAAAGTACTTTATTCCATAATATCGGAAGTTACAACATATTTATCTTCGATAAAGCTTTAATCGGCGAGTATTCCATGGATTAGGTACATGAACTCCATCATACGTACTGAGATCGTAGGGGATCCTAAACCACTCAATCCAGTTATGATAAAAGGACCTTCCCAATTCTCTACCAGCTTCCCAGCACTAGGTATTTTGCGATGTGGGGGGATTTTTATGAGAACGAGGTCTTTCATTTTGAATTATTTGTGTCGGACACGTTTGTTATATAACCAGGATAAAGCGAGATGATATCTTCCCAGATTAATGAGAGCTCTGTCACGTATTTCTTTGATCAAATTTAGATTGCATACAATCTGAAATTTATTTTCTTTATCTGTCATCTCGCGATCATGTATCGGGTGATGATACTGAGTGGGAATGATGGCTTCAGTCCCGTAAGCCAGTAAGAATGGAGTACAGCCTGCTGTGGTTCTAGGAGTTGTTCGGTAAGCCCAAAGTACGTGTGGAAACTCGTTCACCCAGTTCCCCTTTTTGTCGTCTAAACGCTTCTTGATGTCATCCATAATAGTTTGATTAGTAATCTCTGCTTGTCCATTTCCTTGTGGGTAATAAGGGTTAAATGGGGAATGAATGATGTTATGCTCATTGAGGAATGTAACGATCTTGGAGCCAACGAACTGTGGTCCATTATCAATTCAGATGAGATGTGGTATGCCGAATCGGATAATAATGTTCTCCCAGATAAATTTGATGACCTCGTCTACTCGGGTTTGTCACAATCAAACTGCTTCTACCCATTTAGTAAAGTAATCTATAGCGACTAATAAATGTTTGTGTTTTCCTGGTACTGTAGGAAACTCTCCTACAAGGTCGAGAGCCCATCATTTGAATGGCCAAGTAACTTGGCTTGAGTGTAGTTCAAGAGCTGGAGCTCAAATTTTAGGTCTGTGCCACTGACAAGCGTCACACTTATGGGCTTATTCGATTTCCTGCACTTTCATCTTAGGCCAAAACATTCCTTGAGTTAAAGCTCCCTTTGCAAGAGATCGTCCTGCTGCATGGGATCCGCACGTGTCTTCGTGTAGATCGTATAAGAATTGTTGTGCTTCTTTGTCTGACAGACAAAGGAGGTAGGGACCAGTGACCGAAATTTTATATAGGAGATTGTCCTAATCAGTGTATCTTCGGGCATTGTCAATTAATCTCCGCCACTTCGTAGGATCCTCAGGAAGTGGCCTATCAAATTTATTGTGAGGTCCGATATAAGTAATGAAAGGTTTTCTCCAATCATCTTCGATCACTTCGTTGCCCCCAGTATTAATGGTGTTCGCTTCGATGGTATTAATACTGGGGTAAGAAATGACGTCGATTTTTAAGTAACGAGCTTCTTATCCGAGGACACCAACAAGGTAAGCGAGCGCATCTGAATGTCTATTTTCTCCCCTTGGAAAATGCTCCATAGAAATTGTCTAGACTTTGTTTATTTGATCGACCACTGTAGCAGCATTGTCGACCATTCTCCCATTGGCTTGATAGACGCCTGTCTAATGGTTGACTATTAGTAATGAATCTGTGTAGACAGAGAGTTATGCTACTCCCAGTGTGATTGCCATGTCCAAGCCATGAATTAAAGTCTCATATTCTGCTTCGTTATTAGTTGATTTAAAACCGAGGTGAGTAGATTTTTTGAGCCAATCATTGGAGGGAGTGATAAGAATGATTCCAATCCCTGATCTGGATGGACCGACAGAACCGTCAGTCAAAAGTCGCCAACCCTTCCTTGTTACCCAATCTGACTTATATTCGGATTAATCTACGAGTGGCTCATCTTTCTGATCAATAAATTTTTCTTCCCAATCGGGATCCTCTACTGGAAAATTTGCAAGAAAATCTGCTATAGCTTTACCCTTTTCGGAGTGAGGTGGCTCGAAACGTATATCGTACTCCCCAAGTGTTACTGACCATTGTTGAATACGTCGAGATTTTTCGCGCTTGGATAAGATTTCGCGGAGTGGATAGTTTGTCAAAACGCGAATAGTATGAGCTTGGAAATACTGCTTTCATTTGTGGGATGAATAGACTAGAGCAAGAAGAAGCTTCTCGATCTTGGTATATCTTATTTCTGCAGGAGTCAGGGTCTTGCTGATAAAATTGACTGGTTTCTCAGTCTTTTCTCCGAGCCAGAGGAGAACATAGCTGAGAGATGTATCAGTAATGGCTAGGTATACTGTTAGTTCTTCTCCTTCTGCTGGTGTGCTCATAACTGCTGGTTTGCCCAAATAATGCTTGAGCTCGAAGAAGGTTGCCTCGCATTCATCTGTCCATTCAATCTCTGGGTCTTTCTTTGATTTTCCTCGAGATGTTCCCTATCTTAACAGATTGAATAGAGGTCGGCATCTGTCTGATGACTTGGATACAAATCTGTTGAGCCCTATAATCTTTCTGGCTAGCTTCTGAACGTCTTTCTTCATTTTTGGCGAAGGCATAATTAAGAGAGCTCGTATGTTGGATGGATCAGCTTCAATGCCTCTTCTGCTTATTAGGTGGCCTAAAAACTTCCCGGATTGTACTCTGAATTGGCATTTCTCAAGATTTAAATACATCTTGTAGGATCGCAAGATTTCAAAAGTTGCTCGTAAATCAGTAAGATGGTCCTCTTTCTTGAGACTTGTGCAGAGCATATCGGCAATGTAGACCTCCATTGTTTTACTGAAATGGTCTTTGAACATCTGTGTCAACAATCTCTGATAGGTGGCACTAGCATTTTTTAGGCCGAAAGGCATGACTCAATAGCAATATAGACCTTGTTCAGTAATGAATACAGTCTTGTCCTGATCTTTAGGAAGAAGTGGTATATTATTATATCCTGATGCAGCGTCCATCATTGAGAGGAGTTTGTGCCCTGCTGTAGAGTCGAGCAGGTGATTGATGATTGGAAGTGGAAAGCTATCCTTCGGAGTGTGTTTGCTGGGATCCGTAAAATCAACACAGATTCTGATTTTCCCATTCCTTTTAGGTACATCGACAATGTTTGAGATCCAGTCTGGGTAAATAGCTTTGCGAATGAAACAGACCTCGATCAATTTGTCGATCTTTTTATTTACTTCATCTCGCAGTTTTGGCGCTAGAGTTTGTTGCTTTTGTTTAACCGGTTCTGCTTTATCTTTCAATCCTAACTATAGCTGGATCGATCCCTGGCATTTCATGAAACGTCCATGTAAAGACGTCATTGTTCTCTGTGAGGAATTGTATGAGACTCGAGTGCCCCTCGGTGCTTAAAAGAGTTCCAATGTGAGTTCCTCTGTGAATGCCACTGATCTCTATGTACTTTATCGGTTCGATGTCTGGCAACTGGGGTTCTGTTGGAATTGACTGCTGTAATTGGTACGCAGTTGTTGCAGCCGGTTTAGCTTCAATAGTATTATCACAGGCTCGAGCTAATTTTTGGCTTCCCTGGATTTCATAGATCCCTTCTTTCCAATCAAATCGTAATGCCTGATGATATGTAGAGGGGATAGTTTTCATGTCATGTAACCATGGTCGACC
This sequence comes from Kingdonia uniflora, assembly GCA_014058105.1. Lineage (NCBI taxonomy): Eukaryota > Viridiplantae > Streptophyta > Magnoliopsida > Ranunculales > Circaeasteraceae > Kingdonia > Kingdonia uniflora. The sequence goes on along the minus strand of JACGCM010000560.1, from coordinate 4,699,324 downwards.
AGTGATGCCCAGGTAACGGGATTTGGTTTTGACGACGTAGAAGACTACGTCAAGTGTGACTGGCCCAGCTACGATGGGAACTGTGATTTTCCTCATGTGCTCTTCCATAGAGCCGTTGAATCCAGAGACATTGATATCACTTGGTTCAACCTTGTCTGTTAAACCCATTTGGTCGATTGTGCTCTGAAAAATTAGTTCGATGCTACTGCCGATATCGATCATCATCGTATGCAAAACTATGTTTCTTATTTTTAACATGATGACGAGAGCATCGTGGTGTGGAAAATTGACGTGACGAACATCAAAGTCTTTGAAAGAAATCCTGGCTCGCCGATTGCTGGATTATGGCAACAAACGGGCTTCTTTGTCTCTCATTGTCAGATCATGGCATTGTCCAACGTGCCATGATCTGACAATGAGATCATGTTAGAATTGTTGACTATCTGAGTCTTAATGAAATACCAATGCTTTTCTTCATTTGTTTCGTCAACTTGGACGATCTTGGCATCAGTTTTGTAGCTTCCATCCTTGTATCTTTCGATGTCGACAATGTACTCTAGCATTCATCCTTGTGTAAATATAGTCTGGAGAAAATATATCAGTGCAAAACATCGCTCTGTGTCATGATGTTGTATTTGGTAGTGAATACAGTAAGGCTTTCCTGGTATGGGCCTAAGAGTATTGGCAGTTCTGAAGCATTCATCTTTTTGTATCAGCGGGTAGAAGTCTGTAAGAGTAGTTATTAACTGTGGTATACACGGAATTGGCTTCCTCCGCCCTTGGCGTCCTTGATTGTCATTGGATTTGAGCCTCTTCTTATCACCCCCATAGTCTTTATTGTTATTATGGGCACGTTCGTCGGGATAGCCTTTTATTGGTAGGGTGGTGCGTTGAGGTCTTGGCTTCTCAGTCGTCAGCCGTTCAAGGTCGATGATATTGTTAACCTTTTCGATCATGTCCTCCAACGTCAGTGGTTTGTTGAGAACCAAGTGTTCCTTGACTCGTCCATCTACGAGTAGAGCGTTGGTGAAAGCGGAGATTGCAATTTTCTTGTCGAGGTTGTCAATTTTTAGAGCTAGCACAAAAAATTTCTTGGTAAACGTTTCCAATTTTTCATCTGGTGCCTGCTTGAGTATGAACAAAGAGTAAAGACTCTCCTCCTTGTCTTTATTGTGTGAATAATTTTTGACAAACAGTTCGCAAAGTTGTTCGAAAGTGAAGATAGATCCATCATTGAGTGTGTGGAACCATCGTAGAGGTTCTTCTTTCAAACTGGTTGGAAAAGGCGGCAGAGGATGTGGTTAGATGTCAAATGTATTCCCAAAGAATCCTAAAATTCTTGGACGTGTTCCACAGGATCTCCCCCCTTGTATTTATGGATTTTTGGAGTATGAAAATTGGCGGGCACTTCCTCATCAAGCAACTCTTGTGCGAGTGGACTCTTCTGCAGTTTAGGATGGCTATTTTTTGTAGTGTGCATTTGAGCGTCTAACAGCTCCATGATGCACCTGTCTACCTGTTCCGGAGTGAGATGTAGGCAAGATGTGACAGCTCGTCTTGTTGCTGGTCCTTCCGTAGGATTATACTCTCCTGTTGCTTCTCCCATGCAGCCATAGACCGAAACTCAAGGTTTTTCTCTGTTTTGTTCTTGTTCTGGCTACAGATCTATTATCGCTCCAGAAGGTAACGGTGGATTAACGTGACTCCGTGGAAAGATTGGTTCCTGCTGAATTTGAGGAAGTGTTTGATTCTTGCCTCGAACTCCTAAGCGATCATGAACCGATATCCTCGAGGTTACAGGCAAAGGGATCCGTGGTCTCGGATTTGCTGCTACCAAATCTTGAAGTGTTCGGATAATAAACATTAAGTCATATACGGGTAACCTATAGGTTTAAAGGCATTTTTCATACGTCAAATGCAATCTTCATTACCACAAAAGAGTTATACTTTTTGTTTTTTTCTTTGCTCGAGGACTAACAAACTTTAAGTTTTGGGGTATTTAATGGGCATGCAAAATGATAACTTTTCCCATATGACTTAATGTTTATTATCCTTAATTTTATTATTAAGCATGACTTATAAAACCATTTTTTTACATTTTAGGTCACATGGAACTCATTTACCAAATATGTGCAAATACCAGGATGTATAACTTAAAAGATGAACTGCTAAAGAAAGATGCAGAGTTGTCAAGTACATGGGTCTCACATGGGGAGGTTACATTTTAGATAATAACTCTTGGAGGTTACATTTTTATGTACATTAATGGCATATGTTACAATCACATATTTAGCGTAATAAACCTCTCCTTCATTTATAAAAGGAGAGGTGGTGAGCTCATTAAAATCATCCAAAACTTGAGAGAATTGTAGTAGAGTGTAAGAAGAGAGCATTATTGGAGAAGTTGAAATTTTCTTCCTTGTTGGTAAGTCTCATTTTAATCAAATAAAGTATATTTTTCTTTTCATTCTCTTATTTTTTATGTCAAAGTATTCTCAATGTTCATGTTTTAGTTTATTTACGATGTTTAGCTAAACCTCTCCTCTATGGAGGGATGAAACCATAAATGTATTAAATATGTAGACTCATATATATATTTACCCATATGAGCTTATTGTGAATGTTCATCTCTATATTGTTATGATTGTATTATTGGTCTATGTCCAAGTGATATAGACAAAGTTTTGCGATTACAAATATAGTTTGATTATTAATTTTTAGGTTCTTATATTATTCATACTAATCGATCAATTTTCACATTTTATCCGATTCTTCCGAACAACATCCGATCTGATTTAATTTGAAGTTTGATAAAATATTAAAAGCTTAAAACCAAACAACAGGTTTTTCTCCCCCACTCTAGGTCTGCCTCACTTCTCCACTCTAAGTTTGCTTCTCTCTTCTTTATCTTTTTTTTTCTCTCTCTCTAAGTATCTCACCCTAAGTAATTTTGGCTTGATTTATTTTTCTATCTCTTTAAGTATCTTTCGCTAAGTAATTTTGGTTTGATTTATTTCTCCATCTCTCTTTAAGTAATTTTGGTATTTGTGATGGTATCATTTATCAGGCTTACAAAATTTTATATTTTATCAGAATATTCGAAATTTTCAAAAAAAATTCGAAACTTTCGGAATATCCAAAATTTCTAATTTTTTTCGAAATGTTCAGAATTCCAAATTTTCTAAATAATCTAATTTTTTCAGATTCGGATCCATTTTAGTTTATCCAAAAAAATTGTATCGGATTATGTCAGATTCTACATTTCAAAAAAAATTTGGAAAAATTCCGGCCGCCTCCATTTCTGAATTGATCCAATCCGAAAATAGGCCTAAGTATAGTCAACGGGTGGGTAGCATCCATATGAAAGTGTTTCAATATACTCTTTGTGTATATCGCCTGGTATACTGGAATTATATCGCTAATATGTTCAATCTGGAGACCAAGACAAAACTTTGTTTGACCGAGGTCTTTCATCTCGAATTCCATCTTTAGGTATTCGGAGCACGGGTTATCTCCTCAGAAGTCCCGATGATATTTATATCATCTACATATACATCAATAATAAGAAATCTAGTGGCAGACTTCTTAATGAAGATGAATGGGCTAATCGAGCTATTAGAAAATCGTTTATTCTTTAAATATTCAGTCAGCTGATTGTGCGACATCAGTCCTGATTGCTTTATACCATATAAAAATTTATACAATTGTACTTCGTATATGTTTCAGGCATGCTCGATGTTACCTGCATCAATAGTACTCTATGTACCAGCGGACTGTTTAGTATTGGTTGCTTCCAGCAAACAAAATCCTTCATGAATCTGCATGTATATCTCAGTATCTAGTTTCCCATATAAATAGGTCGTGACTATATCCATTAGATGCTTGTCTTTCCTTTTTGAGACTAACAGACTGATTAAGAAATAAAACGTTATAGCGTCCATCACAGGAGAACAATTTTCATCATAATTGATGCCAGGTCTCTGGGAAAAACCCTGGGCGACTAGCCTTGATTATACCGCACAACATTCTTGGATACATCACGCTTCCTTACAAACGCCCACTTGTATCTAACTAGTCATATGGTATTATCATGTTGGATTACTGGCCTGAATACCTTGCGCTTCACTAGAGAATCTAACTCAGTCAGAATCGCATGCTCCCACTATAGTCAGGATCGTCATTCATGAGAGCAATTGCAGAGGCGAATATGAATATTTTATTAATGAATACTTTCGAATGATCAAACTTAGATACAGTATAAAGATAGTTGACTGATATTTCAATATTCAAATCAAATATCGCGCCATTGGCTGCCTCTCTAAGGCTTTTTTCCATAGGGACAATCTGCATGGTGATCAAGTAGCTACTGTTGCCAAGTTTATGAGTGGTGACTAACCATGAGTTTCGACTGTACCAAGAGTCGGTTCAAACTTTTGTACTCTTTTATGAGGAGAAGGATTAACAGCTCTTTGCCGAGGAGCTTTATTCTTAGATCCTTTAAGACGACTCGCGATCTTTAAGCTATAGGCTCATTGGCTTGTACAACCAAAACTTTCCCTTTTAGGACCTCAATTCTAGCTGGCGCATTCCAAGCTGGGATATGCGAATTTGTCACTTTAGCCATCATTGAATTCGTCTGGTAGTTCATGAGCAATCTACTGAAAGTGGAGGATCCTTTGAATTTCACTATCATAATGATTGTTTGGCTGGTCCATGTGAAACATATTTGGCGTATTCCAAGTTATTTCAAACTGTTTGCTAGAAACAGAACTTCTATTATCTCCCTGTAACGGCAGGAGTACTGTCTCCTTAGGTGTGAGTCTGTAAACCTTGTAGTAAAAAGATTACCTATCATGCTTTCCAAGTATCGAATGATAGTTGGTGAATCATATCCTATGCAAATCCCAAGGCATCCCTAGGGACCCATCTTGGTACGTTGAGGTGGTACAATAGGCACCTATATTGCACATCCAAAAGTATACAGATAGTGAACTATTGGATGTTGTCCAGTGATTTGTTACAATGGAGAAAACTAATGATATGCTATTGGCCGTAATCTAATACGTGTAGTGGTATGCAAGATTGCATGGCCCCAAGCGCTGACCGGAAGTGTTGTTCGTAGTTCCAAAGGCCAAATGATCATTTGAATACTCTTGATTAAATTTTCAGACATACCGTTCTGGGTATAAACATGGGGTACTGATTAACATCAATTCCCATAAACAAGCAATAATAATCATGTAATGACCCGTATTTTTATTTATAATTAGTACTCTGCATATTCTAAATCTGCATATTCCTATTCTTTAACTTCCGCATATTCCTTTGCATCATACATCTACACATTCTCCTTTCCTTAATGCATCTATATTGCTCCTAGTGCCAGGTTTTGTGTGGATTCCTTTTGGGTAGAGTTTTGGTGGTTGGGTGGTTTTGGTAGTTTGGCGCTTGGGTGTTTTAGTTCGATTGTGTGGTGTGTGTTCAGAGAGTGGTTTCTTTATCTGAAAGGGGTTTCCCACTTCTCTCCTCCGCGTGGGTTGCAGTGTTTTTAATTCCGGACGTTTCTGGCATTTCCAATTTTTGTGTTGGGGTGGAGAAATAGGGATTAGCTACCCATGGTTTCTCAACACCTATCAGACCGTGGTCGGACACCTTCCATCCATTTTATTCCTTCCGGTTAAGTTTTTAGCCATTAGATTCCTTTTCTGAGTTTTAGGAGTTCTGGTGGCCATTCAGCGGTAGAGGTGGTGTTAAACCTTGGGAACCCTTTGTGGTGGTTGTTCGGGTTGCTTCAGTCTTCTGAGGATCTTGGAGTTGTGTGTGTGTGGTTCAGGAGGACTTCAGAGTAAATTTCCCAGATTATTGTTCGAACGAGGTTCCTTGTCGTTCAAATGAATCTTTGTGTTTTCTGATCATTTCTGCGTCTTTTGGACATTTTGGCCATTGGACAGTTTTTTCGTTCAAACGTGTCGTTCGAACGAGCTGACTAACCTCCTGGAATTTGGCCCAAGGCCTCTTGGTCGCTCGAATGACTTTCGTATATTCTGACTACTTAAGTCTTTCTTCCTCATTTCTTTTGGTTGGTTTTTCTGTGAGGCGCTGTTGTAGGTGATTTGAGTGAGAGAGAGTTCTAGTGAGAGGATTATTTACCTCCAATCATCTCCTCTCCTCCATTTATTACCTCCTCACCTTCATCATCATCCTCTCCTCTCCCTAACCTAATCCCCTTACCTTAATACTCTTTACCCAATCTTCCCCATCGCTCGCGGATCCTTGCCGAGCTTCGTCGCGATAATCTCTCATATCCTCGGTAAGAGATTCTTGTTTCCCTTCCGTCAATTTTGCTTGATTTGGCGTAGGTTGACTTCTAGGGTTTTAGCTTTATTGTCGTTTCCTTAATTGTTTGGTGGATTGTTGTTCTTGATGATTGTGTTAGGTTATTCGGTCGTTCCGTAGTCGTTCCGTGGATTCCGAGTTAGGTTTCCGAGTTGGGTTTCGAGTTGGATTTTCTGCCGGACTTGGATTATTATCAGGCGAGTTCATATTCCAACTTTACTAAGTTTCTTTACTAGTTCCTGTATATGGTTTTAGAGAGTGGTATTAAACTTAGAGATTGGTTGTGTTTAACTATAGTTTAACTTAGAAATTATTCTGGTAAAATTGTTAACCTGTAGTTTGGGGTGATAACATGATTCTGGAGTTGGTCTTGGTTCGTATGGGACCTGGATTAGTTAGTGGTGGTTGGGTTGTAATTGATTCTGGAGTTGGCTTTGGTTTGTATGAGACCTGAGATTCTTGGTGGTGGTTAGACTTGCGTTTCCGTGGGTTGCAAAGGAATGCCCCCTCCAACCTTAAGAGATTGCTGGGTTGGACGTAGGCGACGGTTTGGTTGTTGTTTCGGCTATGCAGATTCGGTGCAACAGAGTCCCTATCGATCCTGTTTGAGCTACTAGGTTAGTGGCAACTGTGTTGTGCTTGGGCACCGGTTACACATTATAACTTATTGCATTTTTCTTACTTATTGAGATTGGATACACAAACACTCCGCTTCGGTTAACCTCCGACGGAATCAAAGGAGTCTGCGAGATCGGGTTAAAAGAGACAGGTGAGATTGGGAATGACACTATCATACCTAGCAAAACCACCGCAGATTGTGGATTGGTATGAGACAGAGTCCTAGTGATCCCAAACTTATCCTCGTTGAGGTTGAAATTCCTTGAAATGTGCAGGACTATTGTTCTGGGGTTTGATCCACCCTTCCACTTTGATCGAGTACGACCGTCCTAGCTTGGTCGAGCTTAAACAAATTATACCAGTGTATCCCTTTACCGAATCTCTTTAAGATAGCTTTAGACGTTAGCTTCATCATTTTAGTATTAGGGGATATTTATGGTAATATCCCCGCTCATCATATCATATCAGTGCATCCAGGATAAGTATGGGATTATCCTAGTCATCACTTCACGTCATAGCATTGCATATAAAATCATCATCTCCTCCTCTCATATTTTTAACTATTTTCCCTTTTCGAATCCACTCCACTCTCTCTCCGCATTAACTCTATTCTCCATTCTCTTATCAACTCAATCCTACTTTCCTTATTGATTACTAATATTTATTGATGGTTACTGATTATATTGTTAGAATTTCTTAGTCACTTATTCTTTATCACACTCGTCTTTACTCTATTTTTGATACCTGTTATTAGTAAGTTATTTAGTTCTATTGGATTAGTGAGCTCGTCGTTTGCTCACTCTCACATTTAACATTTTTAGAGGTTGACTAGCTTGGACTGTCGCGTGGTTAGCCGGTCCAGAGACTGATTTTGCCGCTGTAGATTCTTTCAGTTCTAGATTTTGTAGGTGTTCTCAGCATTGTGTAGCTGAGCTTGTATTCGAGATGCTGTATTTCTTTCGACATGATATGTATATATATATATATAATTATTATATATATATATATGTCTTTTGCTTCCGCGTTATATTGTTATATTTTTGTATCACTATTTCTTTGCTCTGATGATTATTGTTATATGTGAATAGCCGAGCCAGAATTTGTCTACGGCTTGGCTATTTGTGGGGTAGAATCTTTGGATTCCCCGACCTACACAACTTGGAGTCTAGTAATTGGTCAAGCTACCGATTACTAGATTTTGGGGCGTGACAAATCAAAGGTTTGGGAGGTAAATATACCAGCACCGTCGAGTCTAATGGACTTAATAGAGTGCTCAGGGAATTATGCCCGTAGCTTTATAATTTGTGTAGACAAGCGTGCGAAGGCCATGTTCCTTGTAAAGAGCAAGCATACATGTGACGATCGCGAAGATACGTCAATAATAACCATAAAATATCTGAATGGGATAGAAGGCGGATGGATAGGATCGCAACTATCTCCATAGATGTGTGTTAGAGAAATCTAGGGGATTTTGACCCCACTTTGGTCTGACTGGGTCTCATAACGAGTTTCCCTTGAGAACATGCCTAGCATGGCTTGTTCTTGAGAATTGGGACATTTTGGTCCTTTTAGAAGTGACATCAAGTTCTTGATTATTCTATTCATCATGTCATATTCAAGATGACCGAGACAATCATGCCCGAGTTGGAAAAAGTTTTTGCTACACACGGGGACATGCGTAATGGCATAACTTTCTATCATCTGAATATAGGTCATATGCAGACCTGATGAGTGTATTGGGCATTGCTCCAATACTAGCCTCTGACCATCTACTTGAGACGTAATACGCAAGAATGGACCTCTATCATCGTTCTAAGTCTCAAGGTGATATCCATTTGTATGAACATCCGTGAAGCTGAATAAGTTCCTACCATACTTACTACTATAGAGAACATTCTCATTCTTTGGGATTGTGCCTCTAGAAAGTAAAAGGGAAACTGTATAAGAGCCTTCCTCCATACTGGTTGTGCCAGTGATGGTTGCAACGTTAAAGTTACCCATGGTCAATTTCTTGAAGAATCCTTTCTTCCAGAGTATCGTATGTGCTATCCCACTGTCAATAAGACAAGAATCCACAGAGATTCGACCAAGATCTGAGTAATAGGCGTGCAAGTCCATACTCAATTCTGGTTGTTGCTTCTAGCAACGTACAAGATTAAGCATTTTGGTTATAATCTATATATGATTAATTCTATTTTAAGGGAATATATTTGCACATTATCAACCATTAAAAATATGAAGAAACGCATATATAGATAGAAGTACATGTTCACCACAATAAGTTGTAAAATGGAAAAAAGTTGCACTTCCTCCTCAAAAGGCTTATTCAGTAGTATTTTTAACTATGAATAATTAAATACTAGTCTGGAACAGAAAAGTAAAAGCAAGTTGTGGTGACATTATAATATGTAGCTGATCACTCCCTCTCTAAATCAATACTGGCATTTTCATTATCCCTAGCGAGTTATGCCCCAAACACTTTATAGCTCCTAGCCGACTCGCGGGCATGAGGATTTATCACCAACCAATGGAGAAGCACATTAGTAAACATGCAATTAATCAAGTCTGAGAACATGATGAATCTGTATCTTTTGTACCGCAAAACCAACTCTAAGTTGTTAACTGGAAACATTTCTAACATTTTCTTGAGTTTCGCAATATCTGTTACTTATCTTCTTCTACATACATTCAATGTAGCAGATGTACGGAGGATAACAAAGTAATAATCACATACTGTTCTAAAATTTTGCATCTTCAAGGTAGACCATAGTATCCTTGCATAGGGAAGGATAACTACTCTTTGGGACTGGAATCTAATGCCAAGCGAGGTCATAAGTCATATGAATCGCAGAGGAACAAATATTCTATCTTTAAGGTGTGGTCAAAATGGTTACGCAGGAGGATCAAATCTTTGGCCCTATTCCACGAAGAATCGGTCAAAGAAACTTTGATTGTTGATTCAAGACTAAACCAAGAGAGATGAAAAACAACATTTACAGCCCATGGGCATAATCTTCTGCAGGGTAAAATCACTGACATAAGATGTTTCCAATCAAGCTATGATTTAACGATATATCAATATGCATAATATGTATTATCCAGTAACGGGTAGGGTGATCTGAAAAAGAAAAACACATAATCCCTCCCCTTATTTTAGATAAAGCTAAAAATATATACAAGCAGGGAAAGGTAATAATTGAAAATACCTAAATTAACCAATTTTGTTTTAAAGGATAGTAATGTTCATACCATAGGAACATATTCACGCAGTGAATGCCGAGGCCAAATCCAGTCCATGTTTTAATTTTTCAACCCTATTTAAAAATGGTATCTAACATAGGTGTTACTCATGCGATACAGTTCTATACTAAGGTTAAGTGACCAGGAATAGTATTTGGGGGGTGACCCAGATGTCCCGCTGACTATTTGTGTCAAATCCATTAGGTATAGGGGAATAAACCAAATTCAATTCTAATATGCAAAGTTTTCAAAATACATGCCGATTTTCAAAAGAGCATATGTGGATTTTATTTATAAGCCAGAGGCAATTTGGATGCAACTCAAGGTTTAAATGGCCAAAAATACAAAAATATGACTTCGGTAGAAATTTGTGTTAAAAGAAGTAGCTGCGATACGGCCTAGGAGTGCTTTGATGCATATCCTAAAAGAAGGTGATAGAATGCGCATGCTAAGGGAATTAAACGCTAGTAAAGATTGGTTGACGGCTCGAGACGAAATCATATCTGTGTTCCACTATTCTCCTAAATACAGAGAAGTACGTTGATTGGATCCAAGAGGGTAACAAGTCATTAATTAGTAAGCCAGATAGTCAGGTAAAGAACAAGCAAAGATATAAGGAATAACCAATTCCAACCACATAAGTCGGTATTTATCAATCAGAGGTATAGGTTCAAAAATATTCAAAAAAAAATTGTTTCCTAGAGATGAAACCACATGTATCAAATGCCTAATGACATGCACGCTATTAGTCTTTAGATTGTACAAACACAGAACCTTAGGGTGGGATTAGAGAATGTTTGGGTCGGTGCTATAATGGCCTAAATTCATAAGCTCGAGGTGGCCTGGAATTAGCTCTTACACCAATGTACCTGTGAAAAAATCTAATGGAAAACAAGAAATGATGCAGGTGTTTAGTGTGGAAAACCTATAAATAGGTAAAAAAAACTACGAATTTGGGTTAAGGATTTTTTTAATAGTAACGTTTATTGCTTGAGGCTGATATGATATCTTATTACAAGTGATCTCTAGACTTAGAAATGCTTGATCTTGTGAGTAAGAAGTTTGAAGTTTTGAGAATCTAGAAAATATAGTTTTCCTAGTGATTTCTCGTATGATTTTCTGGTCTTTGTCTGTTCTGAAACTTTTTCTTTATATAGATCTTTTCCGTAATTCTTCGTCGTGCTGAAGTAGGTTCTTCGAACAATGTGGTTAGTGGCAGTTGACTGGGTAACTGCTAAGTTCGTGAGAGACAGGTATTTTGACTTGTTCAGGTCTTTTTATTTGAGCTCGGCCTACATTTTTTATCAGTTCAAGGAGTAGGTGGTAATGTTGACTGGAGAAGTCATGTGGAGAATGCGTGGGCCTGACATAGAGGTAGTTAGAACCAGAGACAACTCGATTTAGGTAAGATCGAAGGGTAGGCCCCTACAACCGCCCCCTCACAACAGAAGTCATGAGTCGCTTGGGTTAAGAAAAAAATTTGTGTATACGGGTTGGAAATTTGAATAAGAAAAGAAGTAATGATGGTGTTTGACTGCATAAAAAATATACGTGTTAAGGAGGGATGTACGTGCATTGAATGTTGATAGGAATATTGTTGTATGTGATGGTTAGGGATTGAAGAGTTTCGTCTGCATTAAATAATAATGCTTGGGAAAATGTACCTGCATAATAAATATAGGGTTATATAAATAGTACATGTACCGAGGTTTGTGAAAAAGTACGCCTGTTCTGTTATAAAATCTACTGCTATTTTTTAAGATGGTAAAGATCCGTAGAATGACTCTTGAAGAAATTATAGCTTCTGAAATGTAGAGGTTGAAGTTGAAGTATTTCGGGGATCAGTCCCTGGAGAATGACTTTTGTTCCTGTTCCTTCGACGTATCAAGGAATGTCGACAAATAAAGCGACTGAAGCTGAGGAGGAGTTTTACTGTAGATAGAAGTTTCACCACGTTGTCTTGACAGGCGAGCAATGTTGTGTTTGTCTCTGCATCCTTGCGGAAGACAAAGTTGGGGAGGCGGATGCAAAGATAGGCATGACTGCGAGGCAGTTGCGTTGAAGTCTTGCGCTCAAATAGATTCAAAGGTTAGGCTTTTTTCATCTCTACTAACTTTGAGGGGTGGTAGTTATAAGAAAGGCAATGGTGGTAGTGGTAGAGGAAGATGGAGAATAGAAGTCTGCTTCTACACTTCCATCGCCACTTTGTGCTAAGAAGACCTTCAGTTTGAAGAGTTGGTTCAAGCATTGAGTCTCCTACTTTTATAATTTCCATTTGAAGTTCGTCTAGACTTCGACCAAACTCATGGGAAGGAGGATACTCATTGTTTCCAATGTCTGCTTTGTATCAGGGTGATAGATCACTGAAGTAGAATGAACTAAAGGATTTGACGCTTTGGAGTACTTGAAAGACTTGTTAGCTGTAAAAGTACTTGAAAAACATGTAACTGTAAAGTACTTGATGTTAAGTACTTGAAAGACTTGTTATATGTAAATGCACCTGATGTTGAGTACTTGAAAGACTTGTTATCTGTAAAAGTACTTGTAATTTGTTTTGGGATGGATAAGATTTATTATCAAAACTCTGTGCTGATATAGAATAGAATAGCTCTAAAAATTAAGATGTATGATCCGAAGACTTTCAAATATTATATGAAATGAAATGTATGAGGGCAAAAAGTAAAATATTTATAATAATCGAGCTGTTAGAAATTTATCTGTGAAAATTTATGTTGTGTTAAACATGATTCGACCTGTGTACGAAAAAAATATAGGGGGAGAAATTCTAAAAGGTTAGGAATAAATAATCGATCTTGCAGAGGTCGTTCAAAAATATTAGGCTTGGAAAGAATAAGCTCGATTTGGAATAGTATGAAATGACGAGTTCGATAGGAAGAGATATGTTAACATAATTTATCTCAAGATATTAAGGCTTTTGTTACGACATAATAGGATAAACTCACGACTTACGGAGAATTTATAGCAAAAATGTATAAATAGAGAGGAAAGATAGCTGATGTGCGGAAGTGAATTTTTAGATTGTTGGATTATGATACTGAACAGCCAGTGAGGAAAGTTTAACTGGAAGGTTTGACGAGATTGGGAAGGAACGTGAGTATGAACGTTGTTTTTATGAAGAGATATTTCGAGAGATTGTTATGGATCATGCAGTTTAAAAATGTTTTGTGAGATTGCATGCTATAGAGGAGATCAAATTAGAAGATGTGAGGATTGCTGGAGGATATCTAATTGGATGTGGTTGCCCGGGACATCAAGGTTATTTTAGATGCAATTATATGTGAGGTAATGAAGCGAGTGTAAATAGAGGTGACAAAATGTATGTAACTGTATGAGTTTCAATAATTTGATAGAAAATATTATAGAATTGATCCTCTATTATTGTGAATACTGTTTGTGACTGTTCTGAAAAACAAATTTGAAAATATTTGAAACTTTGCTATGAGAGCTTCAGAAATGATGTCATTATTAATATAAGTAGAATAAGCAAGTATAAAAAAAACAGGGATTTTTTGATTTTGTCCCTTGTGTAAAAGCTGTGAAAACCAGATTTCGTCTAAGCGTGAGTTCTCATGAGTGTGGTGAGGTTAGAGGGAGATTTGGAAAAGAGAGATAAAATATAAGATAAAAGACAATGATGGGAACGCATTTTTATCGAAAAGTTGCAAGACGTTTGACATGGATAGTGGAGGGGATCCATCGATTCCAAAACTGAGGACAGCTCCTACGAGGCTCAATAACTGCCAACAATTAGAGAAAGAAAATATAAATACTACTTCATCTTTGTCAATTATACGTTTCACAACTTCTGAAAACTTGAAGAACAGCGAGAGAGGAAGGAAGAACAAAAGAAAAAATAGCACAAAAACTTACAGAGATTTAATTAACAGTGATCGTCAGTCAAAACATGAGAGAGTCACTGAAACCGAGTCACGAAGGTGGTTGTACAGCAGTGTGGTGAGGGAAGGATTTGGCGTTGCTTCGGATTCGCATTCCGACATAGAAGTTTAGTAGAAGATTTGTGAATCATATATATATATTCTTAAAGATTATGCTTTGTTTCTAGGTAAAGTAACAAATTACTATTTATAGTAATCTTTGAAAACCTGCTTGATATATGATATGCGAAAGATTTTTGTATGTGCTTGACGTATATGTCAAAGATAATGATAGATACCTGAACCTATAAATAGGTCGATCGTGAGGAATGTTTGTGTAGGAATAAATCCTTTTCTGTAATTGATATGGTAAGTTCCCCTGTAAGTGAGGCATTGACCTCTGGCTGGTTGGCTGAGTCTGAGATTAAAATATCTGAAAGGGAGGAAGAAGTAGGTGTTGAACAATTTCCAAATTTCCCTGGAAGATTAGTATCTAATCCTCCTCGCTCGGATGTATTTAAAGAGTTCTATAAAGCCAAGTCTTCGGTAGGAGGTAGATGGGGTAACTATATAAAATATGCTAGTAGGCAATTAAGGGGTTGCACTGTTGCGATAGGGGAGGAATATTGTTATTTGTTGGCCAATTTGGCAAAGGAGAAAAGGGGTAGGGGCATAGACGAATTAATTTCCCTAGAGTATTTTGATGGGAATGTTCAGAGTAAACTTTTAGAGGGTTTTTAATGTTACCTATCTTAGTTAGAGTATGGGTTGAGTCTTCCCCTTTGCAATCTGGCAAAAGAGATTATGAACCTTATCGGGGCATATCCTGTTTAGATGAAAGGGAACATGTGGGAGGTGATAAGAATTTGTGAATCTCTGAATTCACGGTGGAGAGGAGATAGGAGAAAGAGGAGGATATCCTCTGAGGACGTTTTGCAATTTTCTGGGGTAAAAAGCTATTTTGCTAGTGGAGGGGCGTATTTCGGTGCGAGCTCGATTTGGCCTCTCTTTTTTGATCCAAACTTAACAGGTCGACCATGGAATGATAATATAATATAGGTAAAGGGTGATTGCCTTTACAGAGATGATGAAGAACCCATGGAACTTCTGTTTAGAACTGTAAAACGAAGTTAGTATAACAATGTATAATGTATGAAATTGATAGTTGAAATTGTATGATGCTCTGCTGATGATAATATTTTGTGAATGAAAGCTCCCAAATCTCAGGTGGCTAGGAAATAGTCATTGTTGGACACAGTTGCTCAAGAAGAGACAGAGCTCGAGGCTGTATTAGAAGAACTTGGAATTAGAAGGAAGAAGCGTATCAACAGCCGAGTTTAAAAATTTTAAAAATCTCATTCAACGAGACTAATAACGGGCACTGACGATAGTAAGAAAGAGGGAACTAATGGGAAAAGGCGAGTCCACTCATCCATGCCCCCTAGAGTGGATTGTACAGGGTTACATGAGTCTACTACATCGAGCAAATTAGCTTGAACGTTTCCTAAGAAACAAATGCTGAAGCGTCCTTCGACCTCCAGACCCACAGGAAGTGGTGAGGCCATGAAAAAGAGAAGCGTTGAACCTTCTGAGATATAGGGGATGAAGGTCGTAGAGGATCGACCTGTTACGGAAGACAATTTGAAAGAGATGGAGGAAAAAGCCAGATTGGCTGCTCTCCACGGGGAGGAAGAGATGAGTAAAGTAGCAGGTTCATATGCTCAAATGTGTATTGTGATGAATTTTGTATTATGACTCGAGCTAATCAATGGGGTTAATTTTTTTTTTTTAGCAGGCTGATCGTCTGATGAAGGGAATATGCCTCGGGGTCGAGGAGGAGAGAGCTGAGCTGAAGAGGAAGAAGGTTGAGCTCAAAAGGAACGTAGCTTGATTAAAAACTGATCTGCTCAAGGAAGGAAAATGGGTGGAGGCTTTGATGGCTTCGCAAGTGGAGCAGATAAACAATTTACATGCGGAAGCAAGAACAAATTTGGTGGAGGTTGTTGCTAAGCGTAATAAACTCGGGCGCCACCTTGTATCAAAAAGATATTCCGAGGATGAGGTGGATGCCATTAGGGCAGACACCTATATGGAGGCGGAGGAAGATGAAGGGATTGAAGATGTTGCTATTGGCGTTATTGACGGGTTGGATGGTATGTCTCCTCAGACGATGAGAGATAACCAAGGGGATGACAACGGGTGTCCGGAAGGGGAAAATGAGAAGGTAAAGTAGTGTAATGGTTTTATAAATGTATGAATATTTGGGATTGTTTGTAAACTGATTGAATATTTTTTGTTTGATAGAATTTTGTAGGCTAAGTTTTTTTTTTGCAAACCTTGTTGTAGGAACTTAAAGATATACGCCTCAGACTAAAAGATTTAGAGGTAGAGCTTGCTAAGGAGAGAGACGCCTCAACATCCCTGTTATATTCGCAAGCGGAGCTGTAGGTTTGAATAGAGCAAGAAATATTTGATTTATATGCTTCATTTGTATAGAGCTACAAAGTAATAAATTGAGGATAGAGAGGGACCAAAAACCTGTTATCGGCTTAGTGACAATGGCACTGAAATGGCACACAGGAAATACCAAAGTATTAATAACTTAAAAAAAATGTGTACCTTAGACTTTGAAGTATATGTTATGGAGCATCTGTCTGAGATGGTACTTCAACCTTAAGTTTAGATGTAGTCTTATACAGTAGATATCCAAAATAGATATCTTGTTAGAAATGAGTCATATGTGGTGACAGAGTATTCTGAATCAAACTTGATATAATGTATTTGTAATGTGCAGGTCAAATTGTAGTCAACTCACTTACGCAAAAATGATCTTCGCCAATGTAACCAAGAATTTGTAAAGGAGTTTGATAGGATGAGGGAAGTAAATGAAGATAGAGAAGATCAACATGTAAAGGTGCACTTCTAGTTTGTTGAGGCAATACAGACTGTTGTCGACCTAGCTCGAAAGATGGAGGTGAAGGATGCAGAAATTAAAAATGGGCAAAAAGAGCTTGCTGAGTTAAAAGAACATACAGCGAAACTCAGAGAGTAGGGAGGCTGACATGGCCCGTTACCGTATAAAAGTTCTAGAAAGATCAGAGGAAGGTTTAAATCGGTCGATGGCTGGTTTGAAAAATAATTTGATCAAGACAAATAATAATCAGGAGCAAACTTGTGCCGATCTAGCGAATAGCTGGAACGAGCTAGAGCGATTGAAGAAGAAATTGGCTGATAAAGATAACGAGCTGAAGAGGGCTCGAGACGATCTATCTGCGTCTGAAGTTACAGTTGATCAACTAACTACAGCTTTACCTGCCAAAAAGATTAAATTTCGGACAGTGCAATGTAAGTGTGATGAGTTAAACGAAAGAGTGGTGGAGTTGAAGACCGAATTGGTGCAGGCTAATTAACGTGTTAGACATGCCAAGGTCATAGAGTGAATGATGAAGAATTAAAATGATGCCAAGGTCTCCCTTGTGCAAGAAGATGTTGTCAGCCTATCAGGTTGAATAAGAGAATTGGAGGGGGATGTCGCTCGTATTCAAGGCCATGTACAAAAGGGAAATGAGAAGTTAAGGGAGTGCCAACAAAAGTTGGATGCTGCTCTTTCTAGGGAATAATTGTTAGAGCTGACTATCAGAGGTAAGTATATTTTGATTCAGCAGAAAGATGAAATGTTACAGAAGATTCTAGATGTGATAGAACTGAACAGGGAGATTAAGGTACTACGTGCTCAGATGGCTAATTTGGAAGTGATTAATCGAGCTGAATCAGCAAAAGCAGACAAAAAATTGGAAAAGAACATTGCTTTTACAGATTGGGTAGATAGAGAAATGATATGGCCAAAAAAATGGTATACGAAGTCAGAAGAACGCCTTCAGAAGGCTAGAGAAAATTTCTCTAGGCCGGCTGCAGCTGAGGCATCATACTCAGAATTGTTGAGGGCAGTTATTGCCTATTTTGTAGAGGAGGTAAAAAGGATTGAGTCAGAAGGAGATACCTTGTTTAACAGTTTGTCAGACAGGGGATGCATTTGCAGAGCTGATGTAAATCAAGGAAATTGTATGCAGTCCATGGAAATGAATCTAGGCCCACAATCTGCTGAATTTATAGAGAATGGCAGAATTATTGTGGCAACTGGAGCTCGAGAATTTATGGCTGATCGACCTCCTGTTACAGGGGGAGCTCAAGAATTTATGACAGACTAACCTCCTATTTCTGGGGAAAGCGTAGCTGATATCCAAAAGCAAAAAAGGATCCATTGTAGAGGTTGCATATGTGACCTGAAATAAATAGTTATTGCAGACAAGTTGAGAAATAAAAGCTAGTATTACCTTTACTTTATCTTAAATCTGTTAGAGTCTTTGATGTAAAATAAGTGTTACCTTAGTTTTAATCGCAGAGATTTAGTAGAGTCAGCCCAACCAAGTGTTATCCTTGATCGAACTGGTATGATGTCGCAGCCATATTGAGGTAGATGAAAATGAGTTTTACCTTTGCTTTATCTTATGTATGGAAGAGTCTTTGATATAAAACAAGAATTACCTTAATTTTAATCGCAGAGATTTGGAAAAGTCAGCCCAACCAAGTATTATCCTTGATCAAACTTGTATAGAGGTCGATTTAAAGCTAGTATTATTTATGCTTTAATCTATGTGATGTCTACAAAGTAGAGAGATGCATGGGAAAAAGTTTTGTAAGTTTCATTGAATAAAAAGGGATGTACATTGGATGGAGATGAAAATCCCACTTTTAGAATATAAAAAGCGAGAAAGTAAAATGGAGTAGTGAGAGACTTAAAGATAGTACCGTTTCAATCGCCTAGTATTCCAAGGACTTGAAATATGGATTCCCTCTTCTATCATAAGGTAATATGATCCCAGGCCTAAGAGACCTGCGATAAAGAATGGTCCCTCCCAATTGCCTGCTAGTTTCCTAGCATGAGGTTCTTTGCGGTGTTGAGGTATTTCTCTGAGAAGGAGATCATCGATTTGGAAGGTACGGCTTCTGACTCGTTTGTTGTACGAACTGGCCAGCATAGGGTGATATTGACCGAGGTTAGCGATGGCGTTTTCCCTGGTTTTAACGATCCAATTGAGGTTGTAAGCCAATTCAAACTCATTTTCCTCGTTAGTTAGCACGTGATCTTTGACTAGATGATGGCATTCAGAGAGAATGACTGCCTCGGTGCCAAAGGGAAGGAAGAATGGAGTGCAGCCTGTTGACTGTCATAAAGTGGTACGATATACCCATAGGACATGAGGAAGTTTTTGAGCCCAATTCCTTTTTTTCTGAGAGTGTAGCCTTTTCTTAAGTTTATCCACGATGGTTTTGTTGGTGATTTCGGCTTGGCCATTGCCTTAAGGATAGTAGGGATTGGATGGTGAGTGGATGATGTTGCGTTGATTGTGGAAAGCTGCAACTCTTTTTCCAGCAAATTGGGGCCCCTTATCGATACGAATTAGGTAGGGGCACCGAAATTGAGTAATGATGTGTCCCCTGATAAAAGAGATGGCATCTTCTTCTCTGGTTCGACAGAGTGGAATTGCTTCTACCCATTGTATAAAATAATCGGTAGCTACATGTAGGTAACGGCGGTTACCTGGAGATTAAGGAAATTCGTCGACAAGATCGAGTACCCATCGTTTGAATAGCCAAAATACCTTGCTTGCATAGAGTCCGAGCACAAGGGAGCAGATCATCTATCCATGTCATTGATATACGGCACAATTGTGTAAGTACTCTTCTACTTGCTTGTGTATGCCTAGCCAAAATACTCCTTGTGTAATGGCTCTGTTTGCCAGTGATCAACCTGCGGCGTAGGAGCCACAAGTCCCTTCATGTGGATCGCGGAGCATCTCGTCCGCTTTCTGTTTAGAGAGGCATTTAAGGTAAGGCCCCGTGAATGAACGTTAGTATAAAGTACTATTTTGATTAGTGTAGCACTTTGAGTTATCTATCAGCTGTTGTCGCTCATTCGGATCTATTGGAAGTAGTCTTCCGCATTTGTTATCGATACCGAGATAAATGAAGAAAGGCTTTCGCCAATAGTTGCTCCCCCTTTATTACCCCCAGTATTGATAGTGCATACAAAAATACAATCAATGTTGGGGGTTGAATTCACTCTGATTTGGAGATATCAAGCATCTGTGCCTAAGACCCCAGCTAGATATGCAAAGGAATCAGCATATCTATTTTCACCTCGAGGAAGATAATCGAGAGTTTCTTGCGCGAACTTTCTCATCCAATCTATAATGAGGGCAACATATTCGATCATCTTGTCATTCTTCTTGTATTACTTAGAGTAATGGTGGCGATGAGTAGCGAATCTGTATAAACTGAGAGTTCTGGGACGCTGAGCTCAAGAGTGAGATCGAGTCCATGAATGAGAGCTTCGTACTCGGTAATATTATTTGAGGCCTCAAAATCAAAAGCGAATTGATTTCATAATTCTATCATTGAAAGGGGTAATAAACAAGATTTTAATTCCTGACCCTGCGGGTCCTGCTGATCTATCTGTAAAAAGTCTCCACCCTTTCCTTATAATCCATTAAGCTCGCTCGTCAAATGCTTTGGGGGGTGGATCTTCTGTAACTTCATCTGTAAGGTCAGGATTGTGCTCCTCCCACTCGGAATCCTGCACTAAAAAATATGTGAGAAAATCGGCAGCGGCCTGACCCTTTTCAGAATGACATTGTTCGAACTTGATATCATGTTCTCCCAAACTGACTGACTACTGTTGCACTCTCTTTGATATTTCTTTCTTGCATAGAACCTCCTGAAGTAGGTAGTTTATCATGACTTTGGCGAAATGAGCCTAGAAGTAGTGCTTGAGTTTCTGTGAAGTATAAACAAGAGTAAGAAGAAGTTTCTTAATTTTAGAGTACCTCGTTTCTGGTGAAGTGAGGTATTTACTGATAAAGTAGACTGGTTTCTCGATTTTCCCTTCAAGTCGAATAAGAACCGAGCTGCATAAAGTATCTGTAATTTTTAGGTAGATAATCAGTTCCTCATTATCTATTGGGGTGCTCATGATGGGACACTTCCCCAAATAGGTTTTGAGATCCAGAAAAGTTGTTTCACATTCTGATGTCCATTGAACCTTTACATTTGGCTAAATTTTTCCTTGTTTGGTACAACCGCGGAGTAATAAGTGCAGCCAACAATAGTGGCCTAAAGATTTTGAGGCGAAACGGTTGATAGCGGCAATCTTGCCAGCAAGTTTCTGAGCATCTTTCATCGTTCTTGGATATGGCATGTTGAGGAGAGCCCAAATCTGATCTGGATCGGCCTCAATCCCCTTCTTGCTGATGAAGTAGCCTAGTACTCGACCTGAATATAGCCCGAATTGATACTTATTAGGATTGAGACGCATCCTATAAGATCAAAGAATGTTGAATATTGTGTTGAGATCTGAGATGTGGTTGATGGAATGTATACGTTTGCACAAGAGATCGTCAATGTAGACTTCCACGACTTTCCCAAAATGTGATTTGAACATAGAAGGCATCAACCGTTGATAAGTCCTCTTTGTAGTAGTAAAGTCCTCTTCCAGTGATGAAAGTGGTATTTTCCTTATCTTCGTCTAAAAGTTGAATCTGATTGTATCCAAAAGCAACGTCCATCATAGATAGGAGTTTGTGACCTGCTGTGGAATCAAGGATCTGATGAATATTGGGAAGAGGGAAACTGTCTTTTTAAGTATGTTTGTTTAGATCGGTAAAATCTGCACAAACTTGGACTTTTCTATTCTTCTTTGGGATAGCAGCGATGTTAGATATCCAATATGGAAATTTGGCTTCTTGAATGAATTCTACTTTGATCAATTTCCCGATCTCTATGTTAACTTCATCTCAAAGTTGCGGTTGATAGGCGTCCCAATTTCTGTATGACCGCAGTGGCGCTGATGTTGATGGCCAATTTGTGATATACCTTGGCCAGATTGACCCCAGGCATCTTTTCGAAAGACTACGCAAAAATGTCTTGATTTAGTCGTAAGAACTGAATGAGAGCGTCTTTCTCGTGTTAAAGCAGCAAAGTACCTTTGCTAGGTCCAACAATGTTAATGTATTCAGTGGGATCCTCCATTGAATGCGGATCATCGGGGTGATCCGCTTTCTGTAATTGCTATGCAGCATACCTACCAGAGGTTTCTAGAATCACAGAGATTGTATTTTTACAAGATCGAGAAAGCTTTTGACTACATCTGATCTGATAGATACCTTCGTTATGTTTGAAGCAGAGTACTTGATGATAGGTGGAAGCGATTGCTTTCATATTATGAATCTAGCAACGACCCATAATCTCGAGATAACGAGATTTGGCGTTTATCACGTAGAAGATGACGTCAATTGTGGCTGATCCTGTGGTAATAGGTAAGATGATCTTCTTTACTTGCTCTTCTGTAGAACCATTGAATCCACTGGTATCGGTGTCGTTCTGAATAACTTGATCGGCCAAACCCATTTTGTTGATAGTGCTTTAAAAGAGAATCTCAATACCGCTGTCGGTATCGATCATTATTGTGTACATAATAAACTTTTTCATTTTGAGCATTATGACTAATGTATCATGATGTAGAAACTTGGCATGGCTAGTATCGCAATCTTCAAATGAAATCCCGAGCTGGCGATTGCTCGATTCATGTAGAAGTTTGGGTTCTTTATCTTGAGGTGTGAGATCGCAGCATTTGAAAAGTCTCCCGCGTTTGAATATGTTGGAGTTGGTGATCTGATTGATTTCAATCATGTTGTTGTGGCACATATGGTAGACATGCTTCTCCACATGTGATCTTCAGCCTGGACAACTTTAAGCTGCTTCTTATAGCTGCCATCCTTGTATGATTCCAGGTCGACAATATATTTAATCATTCGTCC
The DNA here is from genome assembly GCA_014058105.1 of Kingdonia uniflora. Taxonomy (NCBI): domain Eukaryota; kingdom Viridiplantae; phylum Streptophyta; class Magnoliopsida; order Ranunculales; family Circaeasteraceae; genus Kingdonia; species Kingdonia uniflora. The sequence continues at coordinate 4,676,358 of JACGCM010000560.1, read as the reverse complement.
CTCCTAGAAAATGTATTCGAGCAACCTCTATTAATCATAGCAATTATCAGTAGAATGATGGTTTACCTTATGATGTATCCAGTACGGCTAGTTCTCGATTGGTTCTAATGGTTGGGAGAGACGGTAGAGCTTATCATTTGTGTACATTGTTAAAATTATGGAGATTCGAATATTCATCTTTGAGAGGACTGGTTTGACTTGTGACCTTCCTTTCTAAGGGCTGCTGGTATTTCCCTTGGCACACTTTTGGTTACCCTGATCCTCCTTCCGTTCAGTGTTTCGATCTAGAGGTAGACCTTTCGTGGTAAGGATAAATTTAGTTAATTTATGCCTTTCGGACATCATCATTTCCAGGTCGACGTAACTATTGACCATGGTGATCATATCCTCTAAGGTTGCAGGTTTATTGAGGAAGAGCTACTCTTTGGCTTTGCAGTCGAGCTGGAGTAGGTTAGTAAAAGCGGTAACAACTATTTTTTTATCAAGATTGTCCACTTTACGCGCGAGCTTCAAAAACTTCTTTGCAAAAACCTTGAGCTTCTCTCCGTGTGACTGTTTGAGACTGATAAGAGAATATAAATTCTCTTATTTATCTCTGTTGTGAGTATATATCTTGATGAACTATTTTTGTAGCTAGTCGAAGGTGTATATGAAGTCTTCAGGTAGAGAGTAGAAATATCGGAGCAGTACCTCCTGCAGACTTGTGGCGAACAGACAGCCGTGAATGTGGTTGAGATTGGAGTACAACCCCAATGAATCACGGTATTGTTGAATGTGCTCCTTTGGATTGGTACCCTTGTACTTGCAAATTTTTGGAGTATAAAAACCTTTTGATATTTCTATATCGAATTGTTCTTCTGTAATCGGATTTCCTTGTAACTTTGTAAGGCCGTCGGCAGTACCTAGAACTTGTGCTTCGATCAACTCCTTAATACACCGGTCCATATGCTCTTGTATTACATAATGACGTGTCGGTTGAGTGACCTGACGAGGAGGTTGCAGATTATAAGCATCGGTACCTTCACTCAAACGATCTCGTACTAGAACTCGAGGTTGAGGTCGTTGTTCCTCCTCTTAACATATGGAACATCGCTGGCCTTCGCTGACCACAGACTGATCTTCACCACCCAAATAAATGGAAGGTTAAGGTTCATTCCAAATATTTCAGAAAGCGGCTTTGTTTATGGCTCCTTGAGGTCCCAATCTTTCCCGTGCTGAAACCCAGATGGCCTCGGGTACTTGATCGCGACCTCGTGTTTGTCCAGCCTATTGAGTCTTCTGTAGAGCTTGAAAGGCAGTCTATATTATTGTTATTTGATTTTCATGTCGCTTGAGCGCTGTCAAATGAGCTTGTCATTCGGCATCGAGCTCCTTCTCGCGGAGCTCTCGATCAAAAGTTAATTGTCGCTCGAGCTCGCTACGTTTCTCTTTCTCAGTGTTGAGATTTTCCCAAAGCTCTGTTAGTTGTTTCAACTCAACTGAAAGGTCGAGCTGAACTTTGGTTGCTGGTCGCCTAGATATAACCATGATTGGAATTTATAGTAAAGTGAATGAATGCCTTAGGATATCGTGGAAATGATTTCATTCCCACAGACGGTGCCAAATGTAATGGCCTAATTTTGCAAGCTCGAGGTGGCCTGAAATTAGCTCTTACACCAATGTACCTGTGACAAAATCTAATGGAAAGTAAGAAATGACACAGGTGTTTAGCATGGAAAACCTATAAATAGGTAAAAAAACCACGACCTAGGGTTGGGGACTTTAATAATAGCGACATTTATTGCTTGAGGCTGATATCCAATTAAAAGTGATCTCTATGACTTAAAAATGCATGCTCTTGTGAATAGGAAGTTTGAAGTTTTGAGAATCTAGAAAATATAGTTTTCCTGGTGATTTCTCATGTGATTTTCTGGTCTTTGTCTCTTCTGGAACTTTTCTTTATATAGGTCTTTTCCGCAGTTCTTCATCGTGTTCAAGTACGTTATCCAAATAATGTGGTTAGTGGCGGTTGACTGGGTAACTGCTGAGTTCGTAAGAAACAAATATTTTGACTTGTTCAGGTTTTTATGTTTGAGCTCGACCCACGTTTTTCATCAGTTCGTGGAGTAGGTGGCATTGTTGACTGGAGAAGTCATGTGGAGAATGCGTGGGCCTGACAGGGAGGTAGTTCAAACTAGAGACATTGATGGACACATAAAATGACCACTATTCCCCTATGACTTAATGTTTATTATTCTTAATTTTATTATTAAACATGACTTATAAAACAAATTTTTATATTTCAGGTCACATGTAGCTCATTCACCAAATATGTGCAAATACCAGGATGTATAGCTCAAAGGATGAAATGTTGGAGAAAGATGTAGAGTTGTCAAACACAAGGGTCCCACATGGGGAGGTTACAATTTTGGAGGATAACTCTTGGAGGCTACAAATTTATGTACATTCATGGCATAGGTTATAAATTTAATATTAATTGTAAGAACCCTCTCCTTCATCTATAAAAGGAGAGGTGGTGAGCTCATAAGATCATCCAATTTTGAGAGAATCATTCTTGTAGAATGCAAGAGAGCATTATTGGAGTAAGTTGGTGCAAGTCTTGTAAGCATTTGGAGCATTTCAATTTGTAAGTCAATAAAATTCCTTTTTTTGTTGTTAGTTTATGTTTATTTTATTCTCATATCATTTAGGTTTTATAGTTGTTATAATGGCCGGCTAAGTCCTCACAAGGGATGAGGATGGATCCGCCATAAACGTATGATATCATGTAGTAGAACGTATTTTTCTCCAACACAATATGAGCATATTATCACAAATCCCAAAACTATATTGTTGGAGACATCCATTATTACCCTATGATCTCTTTAAGTAGAGATATAGGAAGAGTTTTGTGATTCTCAAATGATATAGTAAAATTGTATTAATATTGTATTTTTCTAAGGTATGATCCTAATTAACATTTCATAGTTAGCATAGCTTTCATGGAATGTGTTTTTAGTACATACTTAGTTCATACAATATATTCTACTTGAGATATAATTAATCATGGGATTACATCGACAAAAGGTCAAAGTTTGTTATTTCAATTAAGTGGAGAATTTAATATACGATACTATGTTGATATTGTATGTAAATGGTGGTAAAATCCGAATCCCTAGACCTTTATTCTTGATTAAAACCATATCATTGATTTTTACGGTTTTACAACCTTAGATTAGTAAAACACAAAACTAAAACTAATTTCTAGTTCCGTTGGAAACTGAATGACACTCTAATTTTTACCCATACTAAACACCAGATTTTGACCGTTATCAAAATGGCACTGTTGCCGGTTTCGAGCGGTAATTAGAAAAAAAAAATTATTGTGTTTAATTTGTTTTTCGGTTTCACTTTTTAGAAGAACATAAATTTTGTTTATTACATTTTTATTTTACTTTCGCACTTTGCGGAATTTTTCTTTGTTTTGCGGTGACTACTTTCTTTGTTTTACAGTGACTACCAAAGGAAGCTAAGAACCGACCAAAAACTAGATATGGTTATCTTTTCTTCCTCTCTTTGAGTGACTTGTAGTGAGGCAAAATATTGTACTCTTGAGCGAAGAGTGTGTAATTAAAGCAAGGATTAAATTATACTATCTTTTTTTTCTGCAGGGGCAATATTGGAACCCACATCTGGGGAGGACCTCTCTGCAATGCCTACTTGAGCCAGAGAGCCCGGGTGTGCCATCTCAACGGTTTCACCGGAGTAAACAACGAGCCCCTAAAAAGGCCGCCCCGCAGGTACTTTCTTCCACCTTACCCTCCTGCAAAGCGGTCAATTTTTGATCATGTACCTGATGTCTGTGCACTTTTAAATTATAAACTTTAGATAAAGGGCAAACAAAAAGTGGGATTACCCGTGTGTGGCACCGCATACTAGGACCCCGAGAGGCCACGACCCGATTGAACATTTTACGGAATAGGACATTGACTTTAAAAGAAACCAAGATTAAGCCATAAAATACATAGATAGACAAAAAGGCTTATAGAGCTCGGACCGGGAGCATTAGGAAACGCGCTAATTAAGACCCCCGATAGTGGCTACGCTTATCTGGAGGAAGTACGTTCCCTGGCATAACTAGTGTGGAAAGGTGATTCTAAGCAGTTTGCCCCACCTTCCAGCACAGGTGCTTCTGTGTGACTAGAACTGCACGCGAGTTATTGCTAAAGCGAGTATACACAACTCAACGTGTGAACCGATCCATTGTCAGGAATAGGAGCAACCGAATTCTGAGATCGGGTTCACAACTTGACCTTAATTAAGGCCCATCTGAAAAGGTTGTTGTGTTTATTTTTTGTGCACCTCATTGTTGTGTGATCATCATAGTGCGCACATCTATTAGTGTATGAAAGAATGGTTTCGAGGGCCTAAAAGTTATCTTGAGAGGCTTAGAGAATCTGATTTGATAGATATTCTGAACCACTTTGAGGTAGGTGAGTCAACCCAACTGGAGATTCCAATCTCTATTGATACGAGAGACCATACAATCCTTACTCGTATGGAACTTTTCCCTGTTGAGGGGTGAGTTAGAAACTTTTGATTTCCCTGTATATCCATTGAGACTTAATCCGAGTCCAATTTCCTCATTCACTCCATTTAGTGTTCCACCCCAATCACTTGAGATGGGAGATGCCAATGATAATGAGAATGGTCAGAGACCCATGCGAATTCCTCTTAAGGATCACATGTTCCCAAAAATGACAAATCGTGCCTAGTGCATTGTTTTACCTCCTACAACTGGGCAATTTGAACTTAGAAATGCGCTCATCAATTCATTGCCAAAATTTTCAGAAGGAGAAGATAAGAACCCATACGCTCATATTAGGGATTTTGATGACTTAATGTTCCTCCAAAAGTATAGGAATGAGAACGAAATGGAGGCCATGAAACTCGTGTTGTTTCCCTTTTTCTTTACTAGGGAAAGCTAAGAGCTGGCTTCAAGCTCTACGGCCAAAATCAATCACGAGTTTCGAGGTGCTTACTGAAGCCTTTTACAAGAAGTTTTTCTCTCTTGAGAAAACTGAGATCCTTCGTAGGGCCATTCTTAGGATTACCCAACTTCATGGAGAAAGCTTAAAGGATTATCTTGAGAGATATAAGGGACTGATCCTACAGTACCCTCATCATGGTATCGACTCCTGGGTCCTAACTAGAAATCATTATGATGGATTAGATGCTGAAACCAAAAAAACTGTAGAATCCTTTTGTTTAGGGAAATTCACTGATAAGGATGATGTAGAGGGTTTGGACTTCTTAGAAGAGATGGCTAAAAAATTGCAAACCTGGGGCACCATGAGAGAAACTGATATTCAAGAAAAGGGGGGTAATGCCTTTGGAGTTGGATCTAACTCTAATTCAGAAGCTACGCTGACGACCATCCTGCGTAAGATAGAGTCCTTAGAAATAGGGAAAACCAAAATGTCCGTTAAAGCACCAAATTTTCATGCTGAGATGCAAGCTTGTGCTGCGTGTGATGATGTTGGACATTATACTCAGAATTTCCCTTTGATTCATGAAATTAGGGAAACCAGGAAGGATCAGGCAAATATGTTTCGTCAAAAACCTTCCTCTTTTCCTTATAACCAGTCACATCATCAAGGGAACTCTTCAGGGGGGAATAATTCGAATAACTATTCTGGCAGACCGTATTACCAAGGGAGTAATTCAAATCAAAATCAAGGTGGTGTGTCCTTTACTCCCAATCGCCAAGCTTTTCAACAAAATACTCCTTACATTCCTCCTCAGAATAGGAAACCATTTTCGGATGATGGCATTCAAACCCTATTACAATCTAATAACCAGTTGATACAACAATTCATGCAAATGAATCAGCAATCCATGAGTTGAATAGAAACATCAATTACTCAATTCCCATCTGGGTTAAGTACTAGAGACAAAGGTACGTTTCCAAGTCAAACCCAACCCAATCCGAAGGATCAAACTGAGAGTTTACACCGCGATCAGGCGAATGCGGTAATTACACTCAGAAGTAGAAAGACTGTAGACAACAAAGTTAGGATGCCTGAAGATAAATCACGTGAAAGTCCTAGTCCTAGTACTGAGAAAGTTGTAGAAGGAGGCAAACCTATATGTGAAGAAACTCTTTTCGTTGAGGAAGAGACTGGGCAGGTCTCGCTAAGTGAAAAGATTATCAAAAATAATCCGCCTAGAATTCCTAGAGTACCTTCTCCACAGCAGTTTTTAGTTAATAGGAAGAACATTCCCAATGAAGAGGTTAAGGAGATGTTCAAGAATCTTAAGATCACTATTCCTTTCCTCGATGCGTTACGACAGATTCCTTCCTATGCAAAATATCTCAAGGACCTCTGCACGTTCAAGAAACATATGAATGTTTCCAAGAAAGCTTTCAATGTCCATGACAGTGAAAATATTATTCAATTGGATGCTCAAGTTAGCTTTATAATCTTGAACAAAGCACCCATGAAATACAAAGATCCAGGAATGCCGACAATATCTTGTTACATAGGGACAAATCGCATCGGAAAAGCCTTAATTAATTTAGGTGCCAGTGTCAACTTGATCCCTTATTCGGTATATGAGCAGCTAGGTCTAGAAGGACTAAAACTGACACATAGAATCTTGCAACTAGCTTATCGATCCATTAGAATTCCTAGGGGAGTTGTGATGGATGTACTTGTCCAGGTTGACGATTTTTTCTATCCTGTCGACTTTGTGGTCCTTGACACAAACCTGGTAGAAGACCCAAATAGTGAGATACCTGTGATCCTTGGCTGAACTTTCTTGGCCACTGCTAATGCATTAATCAATTGCCATAGCAGAGCTATGAAGTTGACTTATGGGAATAAGACCATCGATCTGAATATCTTCAATGCAACTCATACTCCATTTGAAAATGAACCCGATAAGTGTAACATGCTTGGTACTGTTGTAAATAGTACATTTCATAGTTCTAATCCTAGGGACCCGTTAGAAGCTTGTCTTGCACATTTTGGAGATAATTTAGATGTTGATGACCTTATCAATGAGGTCAATGCCTTGATGGAATCTGTTCCTATTGTGGATAACAATGATAATGTTAAAATGCTAAAAGTCAAGGATCCTGTTCCAGAAGCGGAAGAAGTGCCCGTTAGGTTAGAACTTAAACCTCTTCCTGAAAATCTCAAATATGTCTACCTAGGTCCTAATGAGACTCTTCCTGCTATCATAGCATCCGACCTTGAACCTGAGAATAAAGAGAAATTAATGCGTGTATTAAAGGGAAACACAAAAGATCTTGGATGGAACATTTCATATATTAAGGGTATTAGTCCTTATGTATGCATGCACAAGATAAAACTCTAGGATAATGCCAATAAGTCCAGAGAAGGACAATGAAGGCTTAACCCGACTATGGCCAAGGTTGTGAGAAAAGAAATTTTGAAACTGCTTGACGCTTGGATCATTTATCCTATTTCTAACAGCCCATGGGTAAGCCCAATTCATGTTCTTCCTAAAAAGTATGGAATCACTGTTGTGAAGAATGATCACAATGATCTTGTCCCCACTCGCATGACCACAAGGTGGCAAATGTGTATAGATTATAGAAAACTCAATTCGATCACTCGAAAATATCATTTTCCCTTACCATTCATGGATCAAATGCTTGAATGTCTCGCCGGTCATGAATACTATTGTTTTCTTGATGGGTATTATGAGTACAATTAAATACCCATCGCTCTAGAGGACCAAGAGAAAACCACGTTTACTTGTCCTTTTGGAACTTTGCCTATCGCCGTATGCCATTTGGGTTATGCAATACTCCAGCAATATTTCAGCGATGTATGTTGAGTATTTTCTCTGACATGGCTGAGCGTTTCCTTGAAGTTTTCATGGATGACTTCTCCCTCTTTGGAGATTCGTTTAACCAATGTCTTCACTACTTATCTATTGTTCTTGTTAGGTGTCAACAGAAAAATCTTGTTCTAAATTGGGAAAAATGTCACTTCATGGTGAAAAAAGGCATAGTATTAGGACATGTCATATCAGCAAAGGGTATCAAAGTAGATAAAGCCAAGATCGATGTCATATCTAGTCTCTCACCCCCACGAATAGTCAAGGATGTTCGTTCATTCTTGAGGCATGCAGGATTTTATCGACGTTTTGTTCCTGAGTTTAGCAAAATTGCTCGACCCCTCAGCAATCTCCACGCCAAGGACACCACCTTTTTATTCGATGATTCATGTCTTAAAGCTTTTGAGAATCTTCGAACACGTCTAACATCATCACCCATCATCCAACCTCCAAATTGGAACGAACCTTTCGAGTTGATATGTGATGCATCTGACTATGCCATTGCTGCAGTTTTGGCACAATACATTGATAACCTTCTGCGTGACATCTATTATGCCAGTAAAACTCTTAATGATGCGCAACTCAATTACACAACCACAGAGATAGAACTTCTAGCGATAGTCTTTGCTCTAGAAAAATTCCGTTCTTATCTCATAGGTTCTAAAGTAATAGTCTATACGGATCATGCTGCTATTAAACACCTTCTTACCAAGAAGGACACCAAACAACGCTTAATCCGATGGATATTATTACTTTAAGAATTTGATATTGAGATTCGGAATAAAAAAGGTGTCGAGAATGTGGTAGCTGACCACCTTTCTCGAATAGACAATGATTCTTTAGATAGGTCATTACCTATACGTGAGTCTTTTCCTGACGAGCAACTCATGTCCATTCGCTCTATGTCTTATGTACCATAGTTTGCAGACATAGCGAATTATCTTGCCACAGGGCACCTTCCTAGTTTTTGGACCAAGCCAGATATGAATAAATTCCTTAGTGAGGCCCGACACTTCTTCTGGGATGACCCGTACCTGTTCAAATATTGTTTTGATCAAATCATTAGGAGATGTATCACAGATTCTGAGCATACCAAAGTCATAAAATGTTGTCACTCCCAAGCTTGTGGTGGTCACTTCAGCTCCAAAAAGACCTCTGCAAAAATTTTACAGTGTGGATTTTATTGGCCTACCTTATTTCGTGATACTCACGAATTTTGCAAGGCTTGTGATAGATGTCAGAGAATGGGAGCCTTGTCCCATAGGAATATGATGCCACTAAACCCAATCTTGATCGTTGAACCATTTGATGTTTGGGGCATAGACTTTATGGGTACCTTCACCCCATCTTTTAGGTTCATGTACATCCTTTTAGCCGTTGACTATGTGACTAAGTGGGTTGAAACTATTCCTACCAGGTTCAATGATAGTTCGGTTGTTATTGAATTTATTAAAGAGAATATTTTTCTCGTTTTGGTATGCCGAGAGCAATAATTAGTGATGGGGGTCACATTTTAACAATTGAATATTTGCGAACTTAATGATAAAATTTAGAGTAACACACAAGGTTGCTACACCGAACCATCCGCAGACTAGTGGGCAAGTGGAGGTTTCCAATCGTGAAATCAAGAATATTCTTCAAAAAATGATAAGATCAAACCGTAAAGATTGGTCAACTCGACTAAACGATGCTCTTTGGGCTTATCGTACTGCTTTTAAGACACCTATTGGAATGTCCCCTTACCGGCTAGTCTATGGAAAGGCTTGTCACCTTCCAGTTGAATTAGAACACCGAGCATATTGGGCAATAAAGGCCTTGAACTTTGACATTGGGAAGGCCGGTTTGCATCGCAAGCTTCAACTCAATGAGTTAGAAGAACTACAGAATGATGTATACCATTCAGCAAAGACTTGCAAGGAGCGCATGAAAGTGTTTCACGACAAAAACATTTTGCCAAAATCATTTGAACCAAACCAAAAAGTCTTGTTGTACTCTTCTAGGTTGAATTTATTTCTTGGCAAACTATGATCACGATGGACTGGGCCTCTCATTGTTAAAACGGTATATCCACATGGGGCGGTTGAGGTTGAAGAATCGAGTACTGGAAAAATACAAAAAGTGAACGGGCAAAGACTTAAGCCTTATTATGAACATTTTAGCTTCACCAATGAAGACTTGAAGCTTCTGGACCCAATTTATGAGGAGTGGCATTCATATCCTTTGCACCCAACTTTCACTGAGTTTGGGAGTTCCTCATTTTGTCTGGCTGAAGACAATAAACTTAGCGTTATCTGGGAGGCAACCCATGTTATATCAGGTACTATGTTCCAAAAAATTTCCTTTCTTTTAAGGTATGTTTTCAAATATTGGGGACAATGCTTCTTTCTAGTTTAGGGGTGGGGAAAAATTATTTACATTTTTTACTTTTTTAGAGAAAAGATAGGTCATTATGGTAATTTATGAGACTCTTTAGAAAGTTTTTGCAAGCTTATAAGTATTTGATATGGTCTAAATATTTTGGTCGTAAAAACCGTGAAGTTAAAATTTTCATCAAATACATGCTTATAAAATTTTGGAACATTATCTTAAACTAGATGTACTACCCTTTAATTAGAGAAAATTTCATGTTGACTGATATTTCTCAAAACAAATGCACTTCACGATAGTATTGCATTTATTACTTATGCTAGAATTTTGAGCAATCAAAGGGAATCTAGTATTTGAGGTAGGAATGATCCACTACAAGGGAAATAACTGCCTAAAGAATAAGTTCGATCCTGAAGTAATATAATAAGGATTTCTATAAGCCAAAATAACTCTAAAAACTTTCACGATGCAAGGCATACTCGCATGATTAGAACTGAAAGATGAAGAATTATCACCAATCTCGAGTATAGTCATGAACTATGTGAAAGGAACAAGAAATAAAATTTACTTGTGAAAATCTAGAGCCTAGGTCACTAAGGGGCACCAAACCCCGGCAACCTAAGCTAACTGGCTGGGATTGTCGACCAACGACTCATATTAAGGAAACAAGTACCAAAATAAAAAGGCTTATAGTTATTCCCCAAAAATCAATAACAAGATTCGAATTGACTATGGCACTTGTCAAATTGATCGATGGATTTATTTCACGAAATACGAAATGACTGGATATTGACTCAAGAGCCTCTAAATAAAGTTGTACGTACAGTAACTATTTTCACAACACTTGAGGATATTAGAAAAATATGTGAAATCTCATTTAAGTATTGGGTAGTATCTCTAGTTTTGGATAATTCTTCAAGTTCTCTGATTATATATATGTGAAAGAATTAAATTTTAAGGGGTTTACCTTCTTAATGTTTTTACCATTATTAGATATCAATAAGTTAGTTAAAATGACCTAATGAGTATCAAAACTACTATAATGCCCTTATTGACTTTTGTGGGTATAGTCACTGCAAACCCTCACGAGACAAAACTCGTCCTATAAGGGTAACCTATAGGTTTAACAGCTTGTTGCATACGCTAAATGCAATCGTCTTAACCACGAAAGAGTTATACTTTTATTCTTTTCTTTGCTCGAGGATTAGCAAACTTTAAGTTTGGGGGTATTTGATGGACACATAAAATGACCACTATTCCCCTATGACTTAATGTTTATTATTCTTAATTTTATTATTAAACATGACTTATAAAACCATTTTTTATATTTCAGGTCAAATGGAGCTCATTTACCAAATTTGTGCAAATACCGGGATGTATAGCTCAAAGGATGAACTGTTGGAGAAGGATGTAGAGTTATCAAACACAAGGGTCTCACATGTTGAGGTTACAATTTTAGAGGATAACTCTTGGAGGTTACAAATTTATGTACATTCATGACATAGGTTATAAATCTAATATTAAATGTAAGAACCATCTCCTTCATCTATAAAAGGAGAGGTGGTGAGCTCATAAGATCATCCAATTTTGAGAGAATAATTCTTGTAGAGTGCAAGAGAGTATTATTGGAGTAAGTTGGTGCAAGTCTTATAAGCATTTGGAGCATTTCATTTTGTAAGTCAATAAAATTCCTCTTTTTGTTGTTAGTTTATGTTTATTTCATTCTCATATCATTTAGGTTTTATAGTTGTTATAATGGCCGGCTAAGTCCTTACTAGGGGTGAGGATGGATTCGCCATAAGTGTATGATATCATGTAGTAGAACGTATTTTTCTCCAACACAATATGAGCATATTATCACAAATCCCAAAACTATATTGTTGGAGACATCCATTATCATCCTATGATCTCTTTAAGTAGAGATATAGGAAGAGTTTTGTGATTCTCAAATAATATAGTAAAATTGTATTAATATTGTATTTTTCTAAGGTATGATCCTAATTAACATTTCATAGTTAGCATAGCTTTCATGAAATGTATTTTTAGTACATACTTAGTTCATACAATATATTCAACTTGAGTCATAAATAATCATGGGATTACATCGACAAAAGGTCGAAGTTTGTTATTTCAATTAAGTGGAGAATTTAATAAACGATGCTATGTTGATATTGTATGTAAATGGTAGTGAAATTCGAAGCCCCTAGACCTTTATTCTTGATTAAAACCATATCATTGATTATTACGGTTTTACAACCTTAGATTACTAACACACAAGACCAAAACTAATTTCTAGTTCCGTTCGAAAGTGAACGACGCTCTAATTTTTACCCATACTAAACACCGGATTTTAACCGTTATCACTTTTCTAAACTCGGGATCAATGTCCATTTCCTGGATATAAGTATGACGTTTATCTTCCACGATCATATTGTGCAAGATTATACATGCGTACATAACATTTTCTAGATCACTAGGTTTCCAAAATCGCGCACCGTTTGCCAATATTTGAAACCTAGCTTGTAATACCCCAAAAACACGCTCTACGTCTTTCTGGCATGATTTTTGTATCTTCGAAAAATGTCTTTGGGCATCATTGGACGGATTTCTTATGGTTTGAACAAGTGTTTGCCATCTTGGATAGACTCCATCTGCTAAGTAATACCCCATAGTGTGCGGTACCGTGCCTATATTATAATTGCATGGCAGCGCAAATTCATTAGATAAGTTGTTGAAAAGCCACCCTTAATGTAAGACGTTCACGTCGTTGTTAGAATCGGGCACCCTAAAGAATGCGTGTCATATCCAAAAATCTTGGGATGCAACCGTTTCAAAAATCACCGTCGGGATTTTCTTATACCCGGTATATTGTCCAGCCCACCCGGTAGGACAATTCTTCTATTTCCAATGCATACAATCTAAACTACCTAATATCCCCGGGAAGCCTCGCGGTCCATTCACTTATAACAAGTGTAATGTATCGTCTTCATTGGGAGATCTAAGGTATTGAGCTTTGAATTATGTCATAATAGTTTTGCAAAATTCTTTCAAGCAAAAAATAGCCGTAGACTCCCCAATCCGAAGGTATTCTTCTTGGGCGTCTGCGCTCGTACCGTAACATAACATGCGAAGTATGCACATTATCTTTTGGTGCGATGATAAGCCCATAGTCTTTGCGGCATTTTCTCTTTGAATAAAATAGAGGTTCGAAGAAAGTATTTGATAATAAATACGTTGATACACACATTCGCTCATACGGAATCGACGACGAAATGAGATACCTTTGAATCTTGAATTATCACCGAAGTAATCCCGGTTAAGGCTATCCTCCCCCAATTTACGCCCACGGCTTTTCCGCTTGTCAATCAGTCCCCTTTCACTACCTCCCCGCATCCGTGATGATGTCGCCTCTTGCTCTTTTTCTTCTACTTCTCCCATCTCAATCATTATCTTGCCATGCTCGTACAACAACTCAACTTGACATCAGAATAGTTCTTCATCACTGGATGATGATGAAGACGATGACTCCCAAGATGAGAGTGATGTCTCAGGCCTGAGCAGGTCAGCAATGATTTCGTCAGACATGATTCGGCGCAATTGAGAAGAAATGAAGAAGGTTGAGTTTTGAGATATAAGATGAATGAGTTGATTGTAGAAGAGAGTAAGAGATGAATGGGGGTTATAAATAGATAAATAAAGTAGCTGTTTATAGCCGTTGAGCATCTTGTTAAAGAAGTTCGATGAGGGAAAAACTCAGGTGAAATAATGGGAAACCAATGATATTTTTTATGCAGGCTTATGCCACGCACTTCTGAACTGCGCGGCAAAAACTAGCCATTTGAAAATCCTTAAATTTTAGTCATCCACGTGGTTTAATCCTAGACGTTGAAGTTACGCGTACTTCAAAAGTGCGCTTAATAGGAACCATTGGATGGGAGGACAATTGTTATCATCTTAGGGAAGAAGTGTGTACGCGTACTTCTGAACCGTGAGCTATGGCTACACACACTTATAAACCACGCGGCGTGAATTCACCCTCAATCCACCCTCAGGGGGGAAAATCCACCCTTGGATACATTTTGAGAGAACCACGTCACGTATTCACCTAGCTGTTGGGAGACGAATTGGGTGGAAAAGAGAGTGGATTTGGAATTCACCCTATCACGTCAGGGTGTATCTAGCTGTTGTGGGTGCTCTTATAAGGTGTGTATATTCTAGCCAAATGACTCATTTGCCACAAATATGAAAGGTATTAGATGTTTACCGGACAAGTGCTTCCATCCCAAAGTCTGCTGAATTCACAAGATAGGTAGATTAATCTTGTCTTTAAACTAATATTTTTGGGTAATATAGGTTGCTATTAGGACCTATATATCTCTAAATGTTATCAAGTAATATTTTATTGTACCTAGATACGTAAAATTGGGTCCTCATATACCAAGCAGTTATAAATTAGACTAAGTCAATTCCTAATAAATCTTTAATAGTATCCCTAATATTTAATGTATTTTACATATGACTCTCAATCGTATTCTAAATTAATCTTGGTTTTGTATTATCTCTGACCCCCTGTTAGAATAATTAGTATCCTTGGGGCATATAGCATTAATATCTATAAGCTACCGTTAGATAATTAAGTGTGTATTAATATTATTCTTATATCTCATATAAGTTAGTTATTTTTCTTATATAAGACATTCGTTCCCAAAAATTAAAAAAAATTTAGTAATTTTTTTTTTAAAATAGACCCCCCCCTCCCCCCCCCAACTCCCTCGGGGTAAGTCCAATCAACCAAAATTTGGGCTTTAAAACCCATTTCTAGTGTTTAGACTGGTCTAACTTGGTCTGGGTCATGCCCTGGACTGGGTTGGACCAGTTTAACTTGGTCTGTCACGTGCTACACACTGACCCTGCTACATGTTGAGGCACTATAGTGCCACGTGTTGATTCACTACACTTGACACATGTCAACACATGACTGTGTTACGTGTCAGCACGTGGTCCTTCCCCATCAGTGTGTAACTATTGACATGTCAACGTTGACTTTTGACACGTCAATGTTGACTTTTGTATAGGATCCACCTACTACGCGTTACTGTCATGTCAGCATGTGGGCTCCACATGCTACGTATCCCTGCCATATCAGCACGTGGGGTACACACGCCACATGTCCCTACAATGTCAGTATGTGGGGTCTACACATAATACGTCATCTGCCACGTGGCCTTCCCACGTCAGTATGGCGCATCAGCGTGTGGGTCCCATGTGGGCTATGTCATATCACCCTAGGTAGGTCCCACATGCCACGTGTTGGCAATAAACCCTGCCACGTCAACACAATGGGTCATACTCCCTGCTACATCACCAAATCTGGATCTAGTCTAGTTTTAAGTTGATTAGGTGTGATCTAGGTCTGAGTTTAGAAAATTAGATTTGGATCGGGTTTACAAACTCTAGGTGACGTCAGCATGTATATAAAAAATATTACGTCAACATGACCTAATCCACCATCAAAACTTTGTTTTTTGGGCGTAAACTGCCTATGTTCAACGCTAATTTTCCGCTGACAGGGGCATCTCCCGGTGGAGCATAATATATCATCATGATCATCATAGAGTAGGCTTTGTAACGAATATACGAAGTCCTCAATCTAATCAATAAAATGTTCCCTATTTTTGTTTGAAAATAACCCTCCATAAGTGTAAAAATAAGAAAGGCAAAAATATGATTTTTATTCGTCAAAAAAATACGATATTAACGTATATAATCAGATCTAAGTATCCTATGATTGAGATCATTAAATTAATACCAAAAAAATGAATCTTTGAAGAATTACCTCTCCACAACGCAAAAAAAAATCCAAAAAAATGGTTCCTTTGAGAGCTTTTTCTTTCTTAATCCACTAGCTCTTTTTCTTGATGTTGATAACGTGTTGGATAACAAGTTGTTCTACAATCATACACACATAGATATGAGAGAAGAATATATAGCTTATTATTGATAGAATCTTTAAGGATTGTTGTAGGTTACAATATTAAACCATTATTGTGATATATATAACTCTCTGTAAACTCTCTTATAAACCCTAGTTATATGGGCCTATTAGGAGTTCAGAGACACCCAACCCAATTGGGTTCTCTCCTTTGGGTCAAACCCAACTCCTAACAGTCTCCACTCTCCAATGATTTTGACCCTAAAGAGCTTAAGAGTATAATTGGCTAACTATATAAAAAATATAACGGTACAGTAAAAGTGAACCTGTATGGATAAATTATGGTATGTTGTATGGCAGAGATTGAAAGTATGAATCTATCTATACTTTTAAGCCGATTGCCCTGAATCTATCTATCTATACTCTTCAATATTCTCTCTACAGTTATGTAAACGCCTAAAATCTCTTCGCCTTGAATATTAAGAATCCTATGGGGTTGGGAGTCTAACTCTTTAGCAGAAAATGAGACAATCCTTTAAAAGTCAAAACATCTCCTCCAATAATTTTATTTTCTATTTCTTTGTCCCTTCATTACTCTTTAATTCAAGAACTTGGAATTATAATTTATCAACAAATATAGTCTCTCTCTCATGAATGCGATTTACAAGAACCTAACTGTCATTCTAGATTACTGATTTTTCATCCGATAATCATCAAAATTTAATAATTTTTTGTCAAACGAGTTCACAAAACCCAAAATGTACATATTGTTTATTCTAACTCTTTTGTCAGATGCTTCCGGTTCTTATAACTGTTTTGTTCTTATCCAGATTGTTAGACAATTATTCAGATTGGTGATTATACAGGTAAAAAAAAATTGGGTTGAACAATGTTCAGATTGTGTTTTCTCAAACTGCATTCCATTTGTTTTAACCTATAATTAAGAGGGTTTTTTTTTTTTTTTGTGAAAGCTGAACAAGGAGCAAATCCCCATAAATAACACCCAAAAAAGAAAGTATAACATGATGGGGATACAAGACTCTAATAAAATTTAAGTTGCACGACATGCAGGTACACTAGTTTTTATAGTTGAAACTAATTAGCCCTATATATTAGTATAGAGTAGTTAGGTCTTATTATTATAGAGGGGTTTTAGTGTAGGTCTAGAATAGAGATTTTGCGAAAAGCATGAGCAATCCATGAGATTAGGGCTGTCAATGGATTGGATTTGACCCTGATCCGATCCGTTAACAAAGGATTAGGATTCACCATGACCCGATCCGTTAGCTAGGGTATATACCTATTGGTTGTGTAATATGTCTCTAACTTTGTCTCTAATTTTAATATATGGGATACATCATTTTTTGGATTAGAGGTATGTATTGTCAATTTTATATATATGTTAGTGTCCATAGTTTACAAAAATATGTTTCGTGTTAATCTCTATAACTTAATATACCAATAATTAAAAAAATTCTAAAAGCTTTAGGCATAACGGATCGGATCGGATCACATAAATCCTTATAGGATCGATCCTGGCCCGATCCGGTCCATTGATATCAGACAGTATGGTTAACCTGTATCAATAATTGCGCGGGAGTGATATCAGACAGTTGATAATAAATTTTCCGCGATTCAAACGCGGCTTCTCCTTTCCCGCCACGTGCCTCTCTTCCCTACCCGAATCCCAACCGCCAAGTCATCATCACAATCATCTCCCTCATTTCTTCATTCCTAAGTAAATTCCCCTCTTTTAATCCTCGAATTACAAACCCTAATTTCAACAACAACAACAATGGAATCTCAATCTCAAAACCCTAATTACAAAACCAACAACAGCAATAGCTCCCTCTACCCCAACATCATCCAATCAAACCCAGAATCTCCCTCCCCTTTCACCTCAACCCCCTCTTCACTTTATCCAACGATCGATACTTCGGACCCGATGAAGGACTCGAAACCCACGCCTTCGCCTTCGTTGTCTTCTTCGTTTTACCCTTCGTTTGATATGAAAGACCTAGTTGGTAATTTATTTATGGATGATGACGAGAAGATTGTACAAAACCATCATTTGTATCCCCCGAGTGCTCCGGTTGAATCGGTGGAGGAGGTCATGGTGAAGATCTCGGGTGCAATTGTGCATTTGATTGATAAGCAGTATAGTGTTGAGCTGGCGACGGGGGATTTGACGATTGTGAGGCTTCGGTATGGCGATAGTGTTGTGGCGGTGTTAGTTAGGGTTGGGAATGAGGTGCAATGGCCGCTTGCAAAGGACGAGGCTTCGGTGAAGCTTGATGAGTCGCATTATTTCTTTTCTCTGAGGGAACCGAAGTTGGATGGGTCGGATGATAGCGATGACGAGGAGAAGGCAGAGAGTTTGTTGAATTACGGGGTGACCATTGCGTCGAAAGGGCAAGAGAATTCGTTGAAGGAGTTGGATGGAGTATTGGAATATTATAGTAGTTTTTCAGTTCAGAAGGTTTCGAAAAAGTCTGAGGTATTGGATGTGGCTGCAGCGAAGGATGTTTCGCCGGGGGATTTGGAGTCGGAGAAGAAGAAGGAGATAATGGAGGAGAGGTCGGTGGCGTATTGGACTACGCTGGCTCCAAATGTTGAGGATTATAGTGGGAGTGTTGCAAAGGCGATTGCCATGGGGTCGGGACAACTAATTAAGGGGATTTTGTGGTGTGGGG
This sequence comes from Kingdonia uniflora, assembly GCA_014058105.1. Taxonomy (NCBI): domain Eukaryota; kingdom Viridiplantae; phylum Streptophyta; class Magnoliopsida; order Ranunculales; family Circaeasteraceae; genus Kingdonia; species Kingdonia uniflora. The sequence goes on along the minus strand of JACGCM010000560.1, from coordinate 4,657,515 downwards.
ATGTTACGGTTGATAGATTGAAATGGGGGGATGAGTTTTTGAAGAAGAGGATGGAACCTTGTAAGAAGGATACCGAAGTTAGCCCCGAAACTTTGAAGAGAATCAAAAGGTTTGAATTTTTATTGCTTTGTCATTGCTTTGATGCTCATTTCGATTTTATGTTCTTTTATGGTATTTATAGATTAGGACAATCTTTATATGCATAAGCTTTGATTCAAAATTCCTGCCCTTGCGACTATTTAGTAGAAAATGTATAGAAATTGATTGTGATGTTATACATTTGTGTAGGGTTAAGAGGGTCTCAAAGATGTCGGAGAAAGTGGCAACTGGTGTCCTCTCCGGGGTTGTGAAAGTCTCTGGATACTTCACGAGTTCAGTTGTGAATTCAAAACTGGGGAAGAAATTTTTTGGTCTTCTCCCAGGGGAAGTGGTTCTTGCTTCCTTGGATGGATTTGGTATGTTAATCCTTTTTCACTTACATAAAGTAGTTGAGCATGAGTATTACTATCAGTTAGATATTTTGTCTTGTTGCTGTTTGAAATACTTTTTTCTTCATGTTTTACTTGCGCACGTAAGCTATGAGCGTGTTTTCCTTCATCATCTTTTCATTTTTTTTTTTCTTGTATAGTTGTTTACTTGCCGAAATTTCTTACATTGACAATGAATCCTATGGTTAAATATCATGCCTTCTAATGGTCTATGTGAAATTGGAGACAAGCTATGAACTTCTACTCCTTAATTATCTACTAAATTTTATATTTACATCAATGTTTACTTGACCAGTTTTTCTTTACTATCTATTTTGATATTTGTGGATTTTCGTTACAGATACGTAGTAGGCATCAGGAACTTTGCTTCAAACTTTTCTGATTTTCTTACTTTGTAAAAGAATATACTAGAAGAAAATATGTTCTTGATCTAGGAGAAATTGGAGTTTTTACCAAAGTTGTTCGAACGAGGTTGAGAGTCGTTCGAACGATTTGAAACCTTAGGCCAAAATTCCAGAGAGTTGTTCAGTTCGTTCGAACGACCATAAGAGTCATACGAACGACTATCGTAATTCCAGTTCTAGTTTTAGAGTTTTAAATACCTTTTAGAGTTGGATTTCGAGTTGGATTGTAACTAAAGGGCAAGCCTAGACTAGAGTTAATTATCTAGACGTAGATCTTTGGTTAGAGTTTCCTTTAGATTTGAGAGATTTGTAACTAGGGTTTGTAACCTTCTATGAAGGGCAAGACTAGGCAAGGTTAGATCTAGGTTAAGCTCATTTTTTTAAGCAATTGAAGCTTATTTTTTCCATCGAATTTGTGTTCTTCAGACTTTTCAGCTAACTAGAGCTTCTTCATCGTATTGTGGATTAAGTGGTATCAGATTCTTGTTAAGATTCTCGGGTTTTGATTGTGGTTTATGGTCTCTACACGTGACCGTCTCTAGCAAACGAAGGGGAAGTTTTGTGGATTTCTGACGTCTGCTACTGTGAATTTTGAACTGCTACAGTAAATTCAGTTAGCGCTACAGTGTTTTTGGCGGCTGCTACAATATTTTTTCGTCTGCTACAGTGATTTCGCGACTGCTACAGTATTTTTTAGATCTACACAAATTTTGGGAATTTTTGTGAGTCCGTTGACAATCTATCATAGACTTAAATCGACGAATAAGGACGATTTGGAGATGGGTGATTTCAACGATAGACTCACGGTTTTAGAAACGAAAATTTCGAAGTTATCTGCTACTGTAAAGCAGTTAACTGCACAATTTCGTCTCACAAACCCGCATTGGGTTCTCTTTCGGCAAGTCGGCGAAGCCGTCCAGTGAAGAGGTTGGTTATTGCGAGTAGCAAGCCTTTATTACCGATTCAAGAGAGTATGTCGTCTATAGCATTGTCTACGATGACAATGTCTCCTATGCAACAAACCAAGATGGAGAAGTTGCAAGAGAAGGTTATGGTACCAACTATTTCCGCTATGTTGGTACTTTTTCAGAGTCAGCCTGTTGTTCCATTGGATGTTGCAGGATTTGATGATCACCATGGGCTTCGTGTGGTTTGCCAGAAGTTGCGGCAAAGCAAGGCCTGTGAGTATATTTTACAAGATGGGGTGGGTGACAAGAAGCTATTTGAGCCGTTTCTTTTGCTGTTTAGTACGTCAAAGTGGTACAGCAGGGAATTGGGCATCGCCGCGTTCTCACATCTACAGTTCTGGCTTGAGCAGGAGCTCAAGGTTCCTAAGTGGAGGAGCCATGATCCAGGAGGATCTAGGAGAAACTGGAGTTTTTACCAAAGTTGTTCGAACGAGGTTGAGAGTCGTTCGAACGACTTGAACCCTTGGGCCAAAATTCCAGAGAATTGTTCAGTTCGTTCGAACGACTATCGTAATTCCAGTTCTAGTTTAAGAGTTTTAAATACCTCTTAGAGTTGGATTAGAGTTGGATTGTAACTAGGACTTGTAACCTCTATAAAAGGGCAAGCCTAGACTAGAGTTAATTATATAGACGTAGATCTTTGTTTAGAGTTTCTTTTAGATTTGAGAGATTTGTAACTAGGGTTTGTAACCTTCTATAAAAGGCAAGGTTAGATCTAGGTTAAGCTCATTTTTTTAAGCAATTGAAGCTTATTTTTCTCATCAAATTTGTGTTCTTCAGACTTTTCAGCTAACACAGGCTTCTCAATCGTATTGTGGATTAGTTCTCCATGAAATAATTTTTTTCATGAAAATGAAATAATGGAATTCTGATTTTCCTTGTTTGACATGGAAAAATGATGGAAACTATGTGAACTAATATTACTTGTGGCAAAGAAGATGCCTGGTGGCTTTCTTTTATGGAGTGACCACATAAGTCATTTGTGACTCCAATTTTATGCTAACATAGGTATTCTACATCTGTGTTTTAAGCAATTTTTTGCCCGCCATGTTTTCTCCCTACCCCATCGCTAGCTTTTTGTTTCCAAAATTCTCTCTCGACTAAATATTAGGTTTATTGATTTTCTCATTTTAAACCTTCTCTTCAAAGAGGGAGTTAATTTTCTCTCTTTTCATGCGCATGCGAAGTTTAACTTTTTACCACAATTTTCCTTCTTTACCTGCAAACTAGTCGCATCCTTATATCGTGATGTTGTCCAATTCCGTTTTGCACTTTAGTAAGTTTTGCCATATGGCAGTTGCGAATTCAGTTTTGCACTTAGTAAGATTTATGCGTGCTTAGAAATCATCCCTTTAGACTCTCTGTCTTCACGTCATCAAAGTTGACACATTTGACTAGTATCCTTGACCTAAGTCGCTGATGTTGGAATGTAAGAGTTTCACATGCAATTTTTGGGATCTCCTACAAACTGTTAGTCTTTAGTGTATAAATGCACCAAATATGTTGGAGGTTAATAGGATTGTCTCCACTCTTTAGATGGGTACTATAGTGTGTGAATACTTAGGAGTTCAGGAATACAGTAAGGTTAAATGAAACTTCGATGATGGCTTAGTACATTGCCCAATAAATTTTGATAATTTTGTGGTCCTAGGTGGTGACTAATGTTTACAAGAGGATAGTTGCATTGAATATTTTTTGGTACTTCATCTCTTTGAACTGATTCTAGATTTGTTGTTCATATCTTTTAGTCGTCAGAGGTTCCTTTGTCTAGTCTTTAAGCTGTTTCGTTTGTGGTACATTGCTAGTCTTCCATGAAGGGATTTCTAGATTAGGTGTCAACTTTTAGATGCGTATGGTAGGAACCTATGGATTTGGTGCCAACAGATATTCAACTATGATCTAGGTGGCCAGCCTATTAGATTCATTTGGGGGCAAATACCAGATCTTTAAAATTAAAAGGTACCAAGTGCTTGTTTGATTGCATTGAGTATTTCAAATATTTGAAATATCTATGAGAATATCTGTGTGCATTTGGCAATGCAAATATTTGTTAAAAAGATTCCGACATATCCTAAATTAGACTAAAAATAGATTATTTTTTTTAAAATCCAGGAGACCCCATGGACGTTCTGGGTCGTTAAAGCTCTGCAAGAGATGAATTACACTCCATGGGCGTTCTGGGATTTGTGTTTGTGATTCTGAGATTTTTATCGTGTTTTTTCAGCTTGCAAGCGTAGTTGAGTATTTGAATTTTTTTGTTTTCGTTAGGTTTAATGAAGAGATGACGAATGAAGAGAGAAAAGGAGACGGGGGTATTTGCGTCATACAAGTTTCTTAAGTTGAAACTTGCTGGTGGGCACCAACCCTTACCTCAACCAGCGAGATTCCCATTTTTCTGTTTTATCCTTGCTGTTAAAAATTTTTATCCTTGCTTATAAAGTCCCCTATTTAAAACCATTATATATATTTATCATTTGATATGAACAACTTGGAGACATTCTTAATGTGAGGATAATTTGTAATCGTGTTCAATAAAACAAGTTTTATGTACTCATTTTGAAGCCATAATTATTGTTATTTATAAAGCAAGCTACAAATAACAATCTTACCACAACATTCTATAAATAACATGAGAAAAAATTTATTTATTTTCAATGTAGGGGATTTTGCAATTAAGGATTACACAAGGTCTATATAATGAAACTATTTTCAACCAATCAAATCAAACTCATTCAAAAAAGCACAGGGGTGCGAAAGAGAGAAATATCATCAAGAGACATTTTTTTTCAAAGTAGGTTATTACTAAGGAGGTTGACATAATGTGAGATACTTATCTTTTTATCTTTTCATTTATTCATGGTTTTAGTAGTAGAAATATAAAACTGAGTATCTATCAACCTCCCTTGATATAACCTTGTCTCTACAACTGAAAAAACAACCACCTTATCTGTGGATGATATCTATCTCTTTCTCACTTTCGTGCCTCTGCTCTTTTTTGAATGAGTTTGATTTGGCTGGTTGAAAATAGGTTTATTATATAGACCTAATGTTTTTTCCCAAAAAACAAACCAAATTAATGATCCTTAATTGCAAAATCTCCTACATTGAAAAAAAAATAATCATTTCGTTTGTTAATTACAAATTTTTGGGGTTAAGATTGCTTTTTTTATTTTTAGCTTGTTTCATAAATAAAAACAATTATGGCTTCAAATGAATAAATGTTGTCCATATCAAATTAAATAAATGTTGGTTTTTTTAAAGAACCGCATTGCGACAATATTCAATAATGATTTGACTGCTACCATAAACGCTAACATTTGAAATGAGGCAACATTTAATTACTACAAAATCTGACTGCTACCAATAATCACACAAATCAATGTATTGACGCAAAATGATATTTTTAGGCTTTCCCCTTAAAAGGGCACATTCCTGCCTCTAACCCTTGATTGTAGCATTTCTACAGGAGTGCGATGTCTCGTACTTGTTTTCATCATCTTCTGAGTTTTTTGTTTCTGTTTCATACAGTATCTGGGTGCTCAATTTAATTATCTGAATGTACTGATCTTGACCATACAAATCCTAACTATTTTTATTTCCTCCTTATTGGCAGCTAAGGTATGTGACGCCGTAGAAGTAGCTGGGAAGAACGTCATGTCAACAACATCCGTTGTGACTACAGGACTTGTTTCTCACAAGTAAGTCTAGGAAACATAATAGATATTCATTTGAGATGTATGATATAGTCATCCTTTAAAATTAGATCACAAGTAAGTCTAGGAAACATAATAGACATTCATTTGAGATGTATGATATAGTCATCCTTTAAAATTAGCTATCAAAATTGAGTTACTCTTGTTTCTCACAGGCACTTTTTACTTGGTCATTTGCTTAAATTGAAGCGTTTTACAGATAAGCAATTCTAAAATGTTGTTGCAGGCATGGGGAACAAGCTGCTATGGCAACAAACCAGGGGTTTGATGCTGCTGGACATGCCATAGGGACTGCCTGGGCTGTCTTCAAGATACGTAAAGCATTTAACCCTAAGAGTGTGATTAAACCCTCTACTCTTGCTAAAGCGGCTGCTAAAGATATGAAGTCTAAATCAAAAAAGTAGCTCAATTGAAAAAATTGAAATCCGTAGTTCATTTTTGTTTCTTTTTTAAGACCTGGACATCAGGAGCACGATTTCCTCTATTGTTACATCTTCGAAATAATTAGTATGTGCAGTATCAATCATTTATTTGTTGTTGTAGATGTCAAAGTCTAACTGTCTCTTGTATTTGCTTAATGTTTTATGTTTCTATGACCGAGCACTTTGTTAAACCGACAGAATGTATCTAATTAGTGTTAATTACTTCTTCCATTTGGTTCTCTCCCTTTTTTTTTACTTTTCATTGAGGGACAAAAGTTGGGACTGAGAATTCCTTGTTTTTATTGTTTATGGTTGTCTACAATCTCACAGGATACAAGTCTCCTGGGCATCTGAATATTTGTGGCTTCCAAGTTCGAGGGAGCTTGAGCATGGCTTGTCTGTACGACTTGGCCTGCCGAGTTCAAGTGCAAAATGGGAACCTGGTTTTCGTGTTCTTTGGAGAACACTCCACATTGCAGGAACAAGGCCTACTAAGGCCTCTATTGACTGAAAGCTGCATTGCAAAGTATACCACTCCACTTTGCATAAAAGGGCCTCGCATGCCACACGGCCTCTTAGAGCATCCACAGTAGGCAACCGACCTTGTTTTTTACCAACCGGCCACCCAGCAGTAGTTGGGTCGTCTCGCCTAGCTGGCAACTTTCTGAACAAAAAAATCCACCCTGAGGGTCGGTTCAGAGACTCACAAGGCGGGTTATTAAAATAATCATGTAGCGCAATTCTGAACTGGGCGGCACAAGGCAACCAATAGGGGATGTTACGTGTCATGTTCTGATTAGTTGAATATGTCGCACAGTTCAGAAATACGCGGCAGACCAATTGTTGCGATGTTGCCACGTGTATGTGAAACATCCATATTTAGAGTTTGCTTCATTTCGTGTCTAGAATAGGTGTCAACACTATCTATTAGTTATACGTCGTCAGAGAGTGTACGTGGAGTGACTACAGCTGGACTGACACTGAACAGGTACGTGGGTTTGTACCTCTCCGCTCTAAAAACTCAATCTGCTAGTATTTTACAAAAGATCAAAAAAAATAATCATGTTTTATTGAAGAAAATAGGTTTCTATTTGAACTGACTTTTTTTTTCCTGTTTGAACAGATCTATTCGAACATTTTACTCAGACCACTGTTTCTTCGAATATGATATTTGGTTATGTTCGAATAGAAACTTGTCTGTTTGAACAGACTATTTCTCTGTTTAAACAAAGTTCGGGTTTTTAGTTTTTTGATAAAAAAAATCATTTCTTATTTTTGTTTTTTACCTCTTCCAAAATAAACTTTTCTAGGGCTTGATATTTTTAGAGAGAAGAGAGATTTAAACGAGCGAGTTAATGTGAAGTAAAACTCAAATTGAATCAATCAAAGATTTAGAAAACCTAAATCAAATTTTATATTTTGTGAGTTTGAGCAATTCAAACTTTAAAGCTTTGGTGCGTTATTCGAAGTGAGACGTTACGAGAACGAAGAGCGTTGTGAGAACAAAAAATTGATTGCGAGGAGTTCAATTAGAAGAAAGGTAACCACGGTATGTGCTTATAAAGTCTATAAGTAATAAAAATTCTTGCAATTTTGTTTCAATAGTAGATTTTTAGCTGTCGGGCGATTCGATAGCGACCTATAGGTTTTTCTCCTGAGAAAGGTTTCCCACTGGGTTAATTGTTCGTCATTGTGCTTTTGATTCCTTATTGCTTATTATGTTAACTTGAGTTAGGTCATAACAAGACAATTAGTTTCAAGGATTATCGGCCATTTCAATTTTGACCTAAATTATTCAAAATCAGTTAATCTCAATTAGTCAAAAAATTTAATTGGTATCAGAGCGGCGGTTGCACTCCAAGGCTTAACAACCTGAGCATGGATCCTAACTCGATTATTTGAGATTAATGGATTCTAAAAGATTTGGAGGTCCCATAAATCGTCCGCCCCTCTTCGATGGCAAAGATTATCCTTATTGGAAAATTTGAATGGTTGATTTCTTACAATCACTCAGAGAAGATGTCTGGATTGCGATCGAGGATGGATGGATGCACCCAACCAAATTGAAAGGAATGGGTGATGAAGCTGAAGAGGTCATTAAGCCTAGGAGTCAATGGTCTGAGGATGAAAATGAAATTGATGGTTATAATAATAAGGGCAATGTTATTTTTATGGTTGTGAGCCTAAGTGAGTTTCGAAGCATATTTGCTTGTACCACTTCGAAAGAAGTTTGGGATATATTAGTTCGAACTCATGAAGGCGATGATATAGTTAAGGAAAATAAAATGCAAATGCTCACCTCACAATTCGAGAATATTCGAATAGATGAGAATGAACTCCTTGATGAGTTCTATGCGAGACTGAGTGACATTGCCAACACTAGTGCTGCATTAGGTACAGCTTACTCCGATGTTCAAATTGTTCACAAAGTCTTGAGGTCTCTTCCCAAGAGCTTTAGATCCGGAGGTGATGCTATAGAAGAAGATTAAGATCTTAAAGAAATGAAACCAAACACACTTCCTAAAAAATATTGAACATTTGAACTCAAGATGCATATGCTACCAAAAAAAGGGTCTTTGGCAACACACACATATAGCTTTTAGCAACAAACTATGTTTGTCGCACATTTGCAACAGTCCAAGTCCAATGCAATATCTCCAAGTCTGGTGCGCTAAAGTTTTATTAAAATTAGACCCCCGAATACTTTCATGGTTTTTCACGTCTCTCTCCCAAATTCCCCAGCGAAGCTTCCCTCTTATTCTCAAAGACCCCCCCCCCCCCCCCCACCCCCCAAATCTCTTCTCTCCCACGATTCAAGAACGAATCTGTTATGATAGCCTCCTGTTCCCCTATGTTTTTCTCCAAATTCTCCTTTTCCCAGGATTCTTTATATTTTGTGGTATCTCTTTCTGCGACTACAGTCTCGTTGGTGGTTCTCGCACTCCTCTTCAATCAAAGATATCTCCCTCTACCTTTCCTTCTTCTTCTCTAAGCAGCAATCAAATTTATATTTGATAAAGTTATAGTTATGATTCCAAATCAACTTATTTTATGAAATTAAGGGTTTTGGGTAAGCACTTATGGTTTTCAATTATAGGTTTTCAAGTTATAAGGCTTTCAAATTATAGGGGGTTACTTCTATAGATTTTTATTTAAGGGTTTGCTTAAATAGATTTCAGCTTAAGGGGTTTGCTTATTTAGATTTTGATTTCCCTATAATCACTACTTTATCATCTACACTAATCCCTTCAAACTCATTAACACATTCTGTTAGTTGTTGAGGATTGTGCATTACTTGGTAAACTGCTGAAATTGTAAGACTGTGTAGCACACATTCTTCCAGTGATAGTTAATTTTCATAGGTGAACACACAATAGATGCATATAATCTTCTATTTACTTTCTCGGTGTATTCGAGTATTTCTTCTTTGTGTTCCCCTATGTTTTTCTTAAATAGATTTCAGCTTAAGGGGTTTGCTTATTTAGATTTTGATTTCCCTATAATCACTACTTTATCATCTACACTAATCCCTTCAAACTCATTAACACATTCTGTTAGTTGTTGAGGATTGTGCATTACTTGGTAAACTGCTGAAATTGTAAGACTGTGTAGCACACATTCTCCCAGTGATAGTTAATTTTCATAGGTGAACACACAATAGATGCATATAATCTTCTATTTACTTTCTCGGTGTATTCGAGTATTTCTTCTTTGTGTCATGTTAACTTATTGTACCATTTTATTTTAAAATAGAAACGAGCTTTGTGAAGCTGTTGGGCCCGAGCGTACCAGGTATACTATCTATGTCAGTGAACCAAGTATACTATGTCAGATTGAGCAATATATCATGTGTCAAAAAGTGTGTCTTGTGTCATGATTACTTATTACACTAGGACTTTTACTATACATTGGTTCTTATTACATACTAAACAGTTTACTCTTCCACATTACATTATCTTGTGCTCATTGCATCTATCTTAACCCTTGTGATCGATATAGACAACAACCTTATATTGTTTGCTACAGTGACACTTTTTTTTTTTGAATTAAATTGACTGCATATAAGTAAACTTTCTTGCATACCATTCACCGAGATTACACAACTACAAATTTCTGGTTGTAAAATAAAGTACAGTATACATATGATATCAGAAGTCAAATGTTCCGGAAGGCTTGCTCTGCATATTCTTTATACCGTTTATAAGTTTTTCCTTTTGAGGGTCATCATTGCCTTTAGTTCGCCCAAATCCCAACTTAAGCAAGCCACGATTCATACCATCCAACAACACACATGCTTTACACCATTTCTGGCTAGAAATATAACCACAACGCTCAAATGTCCCCTGCTCTGGCATTTTTGTGGAAGTTGATATCCTAAAGTTTTCATCTGATTTGATGATATCGAGTATGGCTCTAGATCTGATTCTTTCCAAATCTTTAATAAACTCACGAGCAAAACCACTGTAAGCATTCGGAGAATAAATACATTCAGTGGAGAAGTAGTCCAGCTTCTTGAAATATGCATACATAACAATCTCTTTCTCATAGGTGTATTTAAAAGGCTTGCATCTCGGAATTGGTCCATCTTCTCCAGTGGTAATTGAAGCGCATCTACCCAATCTAGCAATGTCACCTCAAAATATATTTAAAAGAATCATTTCAACCATATCATATGATTTATGTCCTGTTGCAATTATTTTTCAGTCCTATCATCTTCGCTATGTCATCCATTGTCCATCCATATAGATCTTTATATGATACAACTTTTAATGGCAACCCATACTGAACTTCATTTCAATTGATAGTTTCAAACAAGTTATCCTATACCCAGTAATATCCCTTCATCATTAGATAACAGAAATAGATCTAACCCATAATTATGCTAACGAATTAACTCTGATAACACAAAAGCAAGTACCGTCGAATCCTTTCCACCAAAAGTGACAATGGCAACGCGTTCACCAGACTTAAACAACTAATTATCAACAATAACTCTATGAATTTCTTCCTCAAATATAGAATAAAAATACTCCCTGCAAATCTGTTCTAGGGTTTTGGGTCTTTTAGTTACAGCTCTCCCTTGATTACAAGTAAAGCAGTTCTAGGGTTTTGGGTCTTTTGAATGCAGCTCTCCCTTGATTACAAGTAAAGCAATTACGACTATTAGTAGTTAGGGTTATTCACGGGTCGGATCGGTCCTGGTTCAGGCCGGGACCGGCACCAACCCGGAGTAATCGGGCCTCTCACTAATAAACCCAAACCCGAACCGATTTGTACCAAGACCCGATCCCAAACCAAACCGAAATCATCGGGTCAGTCCGGGTCCAAGTCGAGTTTTGTTTTAAAAGTAAACCCTGCTCTACTTTTACCTACATTTTTCTAGTCCATTATTTGATTATAAAATAATAAATGTTTGAATAATGTTGTTTTGGTCTTGCTTTAATAAATCCACTCAAAGACATTACTTCCTCTGCCCAAGAATATCAAGGAAATTAAAGCTGCTGAAGAACAAAAACACCCTTAAAAACATATCTAAAATCTCAGATATGCCGATACATGACGATACATTATCATCCACCATGACTGGAGACCCCATTACAATAACTAAGAAGAAACGAAGTCCCTAGAAACCCAGATCTAGATGCAGAAGTCATAGTTTTATCTCCCACCACGTTAATGGCAACAAACAGGTTTGTTTGTGAGATCTATAACAAAGGTTTTCAAAAAGATCAGAATCTCCAACTTCATCGAAGAGGACATAATCTACCATGGAAGCTTAGACAGAGGTCAGGTAAAGAAGTTAAGAAGAGGGTTTATATTTCCCCTGAAGTTGGTTGTATTCATCATCAACCAAGCAGGCCCTTAGGTGATTTAACAGGGATAAAGAAGCATTTTAGTATAAAACAAGGTGAAAAGAAGTGGAAATGTGGGAAGAAATATGTGGTTCAATCTAATTGTGATAGAGGGAGGTTTCTAGAAAGATAGAGGGGAGGATTTTGTGATTCAGTTTGTGATAGAAGGAAGAAAGAGGCTGTCGGATTAGGGTATGATGAATAATAAAATATTTATTATAAAGTCAGTCTGGTCTGGGTCTGGTCGGTTACCCGAACCCAATAACTGAAACTGAACAGAATATAACCGGGTCTTAATATCCAAACCCAAAATCGATCTGGTTGTCTTCAAAATCGGACCGAACCGGCCTGTTCGGGTAGGTCTGGGTCGGTTTTGCAGGTTAACAGGCTTTGATGTACAGCCCTACTAGTAGATGTTGTCTTCTTCGCCTCGACTTCCTCCATTGAAATTGCAGAGCAAGAACCAGTAACACTTGTAACTATTAGTCTTACTTATTATACTATATTATCTTGATTCAGTTTTCATCGCGTCAAAATTCCAACATTTACAAATTTTGGCTGTTTTTTTCATAAGAAAAACAATTTGGCTGTGATTTGACAGAAAGGGGGCATTGCCAAGTTGGATTTTTTTTATGAATCTCCCATTTTGTATAGTTCAGGATTTGATGTAGGGGTGTGATTTAGAGTAATGATATGTAAGCTTTGAGGTCTTTTGATTTCTGTGATTTTGTTCATTATGTTCTTTTTAAAAGGTTGTATCATTCTATGTATGTATTAATCGTATTGTTTTCTTTAATTTCTTTTTTCAGGATATAGAGATTTGAATTAAAGCTTTGAATCGGGTACTTGTTTCATTTTCGTCGCCAATTTAACTATGGATTCTATTGCGTCTAGCTTATACATCTCATCAATACAATGTTGATTATAAATCATGTTTGTGATGAATGTTAAATTGAAAGGTAGGTAATTTGCATAGTTATTTTCGATATTAGAACCCACAAATTGTCAAATTGTCTTACCTATATTGGTTTGACCGCTCTACTAAATATCAGTTATATTGATTAACTAGTAGACTTAGTGAGATACCCATATTCAATGACCTCTATTTCTTATTTGTTCATTTTAATTGTTAGATATGGTACGCGGGCGGGGGGGGGTGTTGGGGGTTGAGCGTTAGATACCTAATATTTGAGGGTTTAACTCTAAATGGGTTCGACAAAGGGGTTGAGGGCTAACTTTCTGAATTATCAATTTTTTCTATTAATTTTAGTCATGAAACTCATAATTCTTTTATATGTGTTACATATGTTTAGGGAGAGTCCAAAAAGAAATGATGGATAGGAATTGGATTACTCTTCCTTTCCGTGGCCTAAACCATATTGACTCACAATATTTAGCTGGCATTGAAACCTTTTTTGACTTTGCACGTATACACCTTCCTGGTAAGAAAAATATTTCTTGCCCATGTGTTAGATGAGGAAACTGAAGGATTCCGGTTTCTTGCGACGAAGTAAGATGCGACCTTTTAAAGAATGGGTTCCTACTGACATATAGTGTTTGAGATTTTAACGGTGAGAAAGTAGATACCGATGATAGTTTTGCACCACCAATTTTCCAACCAGCGTACAACGAGAGCTCAGTACCTCAAGAGGTCAAAGATATTATAAATTAGGTTATTCAAGCTGAGCCAAATTTAGCGTTGGAAGACATTGAAGAGTGTATTCCCCTCGATATCTTTGATTCTAAAGTGCGTGAGGCTATGACTGATTTGTACCCTAGCTGCAAAGACTTCACAGTTCTTAGTTTCATTTTGAAGATGTACAACTTAAAGGTTGAAAATGGTTAGAGTGAAAAGAGTTTTACACAACTACTTCAATTACTCCAAAAAGTACTACCATCGGGAAATAAGATGCCAAATAATACGTACTGCGCCAAGAAGATTGTAACAAGCTTGGGTCTTGATTATGAAAAAATGCATGCATGCCCAAACGATTGTAATCTTTATTGAAGGAACATGCTTCGAAGATCATCTCTCCAACTTGCAGCAGCTCGAAATATAAGACCGTGAGGTAGTGGGGTCCAAATTTGAAGAACAAAAAAGTTATGTTTAGGAAGCAAGTCCTTGTGAAGGTGTTACGATATATCCCATTAACGCCTAGGCTACAAAGGATGTATAGTTGCATTTATTTGTCATATTTCTTAAATAATATAACATTCACTTAAAATAAGGTTTATATTAGGGAGTGTGCTTAATTTTTTACATGCTTGGGTCCTATTACAGTGTCCCATGGGATGCAAAGGAGATGGCTTGGCATTCAACTAGGCGCATGCCACCCGGAAAAATGAGACATCCGGTCGAATCTCCTGCATGGAAGTCCATTGATGAAAAATACAAAGAGTTCTCAAGTGAACCACACAATGTTCGCTTAGGTCTAGCTACAGACGAGGTCAACCCTTTTGGCACTTTAACCTCAAGTCATAGTTGTTGGCCCAGTTTTTGTGTGCCATATAATCTTTCACCTGGTTTATGCATGAAGCCAGAGTTTACGATGCTTACTTTGATCATTGAAGGTCCCAAACAACCTGGAAATGACATCGATGTCTTTTTACAACCACTAGTTGCCGAATTGTAGGAGTTATGGAATAGAGGGACTACGACTATGGACGCACACAGTAATGAAAAATTCAATATGCGTGTCATTTTACTGTGGACTGTCCATGATTTTCTGGCCTATGGGAACATATCTGGTTGCCGAACAAAAGGTAAATTTGCATGTCCTTTGTGTGATCCAAAAACTGACTCATTGATACTACACCATGGGAAAAAAACTTTTATATGAGTCATAGACAGTGGTTGGCATTCATAGATGAACATGCTAGCACCTTCAATAAAAAGGAGGAGGTTCGAAGGCGATCGATACTTTAAAGAGGACAGAGGTTGAAAAGATTGTCGCTAGCTTAAATGTGCAGTGGGACAAGGCAAAAAAGAAAAAACAAGTGGGTAAGAAAGATGTTGAAGAAGATGTTGAAGTAGATGATATCAATAAGGAATCTCCAAGTTTCTCAAAATGATCAATATTCTTTGATCTTGATTATTGGAAACATTTTCCTTTAAGGCATAACTTGGAAGTTATGCACATTGAAAGCAATGTTTGTTAGAACTTGGTGGCGTTAATGTTGAATACGAAGGGGAAAACAAAAGTTGATGCAAACACTCGAAAAGACTTAAAGCGTCTAAAAATTAAGGAGGGTTTGTGGCTGAAAAATGAAAATGGCAAAGAGATCATGAAACCGGGTCGATATTGGTTACGAAAAGAGGTCAAAAATTGTTCCTCAAAACTTTCCGTGATTTACATGTCCCGTATGGGTTCAGTGGTAATTGGAAGAATATTGTCGAGGAAGGTGACATGGATTTAAAGGGAATGAAGTCTCATGATTATCATATCTTGATGCAACATCTACTTCCCATTTTGGTTCAACGTGCATTTACGGATAGGAAGAAAATTCGTCCACTAATTCATAGTATATGTACATTCTTTAGTGCACTATGCTTAAGAACTTTAGATATTGATACCCTGATCACATTAGGAGAAATGAGTGGAAAGAACATTATGTGATCTAGAGAAAGTTTTTCCTCCCTTAGTATTCGTCATAATGATGCATCTCCCAATCCACTTAGCATACAAGGCTCGTTTATGTGGTCTTGACTTTTATAGATTGATATATCCTTTTAAAAGGTATACGATATTCTCATTCGAATCATTCAATAATATATATTTTATTTAGTAAAATTCCTAATTTATTCTTTAATTTATAAGATTAATGAAGACGTTAAAGGAGTACGTCAGTTACAAAGCACGACCAGAAGGTTGTATAGAAAAAAGGTACATACAAGAGGAAACATTGATATATTGTACCGAATATAAAGGTAAAGGTACTGAAAGCCTATTGTAAAGACTAGAGGTGTCTCTGGATTGATAAAACTCTTTGCCATATGGGGCAAATGACTACATTTATGAAAATGAATATGGTGGTGATTTTGGCCCGGTCGGTCCTGGTAAAAGTTTGGTCTTATCCGGTATTGAGTATGAACAAGCTCGAAAGTGGGTAATCGGTAGTCATCCTCATTTTGAAGATTGTAAAAGGTATGTTATTTTTCATATATTCTCTTGAAAATGGTTTAAACCTTATGAATCTTTAATACTTAAAGTATTAATTTGTGGACGTAGTCGGCATAATGGCTTCTTAAAACATCGTAAGACGGCTGGAAAACGGAAGTCGGGGAATGTTAGAGTAGCTAACGAAGAAGAGCTTATACCCTGGTTGAAAAAATAGGTATTACATAGTTATTATGAATTATAAATAAGTTGTTGAGTCCAAAAGAGGAATGTTTTGATAACTTGTAAATTTTGTTTTTAGGCTGAGTTTACCGAATCAGATGACATTGACTTTCATGATATTGTAAGAGGACCATTGGCTTTTATGACATGGTACAATAAGTATTATGTTAACGGCTTCCTCTTTGTCACAAAAGACTACGAGGCAACTAAAGTAAATCAGAATAATGGGGTTAGTATGACTTGTATTACGACATTTTGTTCTTGTTCTAAGGACAAAGATCCGACAGACGAGTCCGCAACATACTACGTTTTCTTAGAGATATAGTTAAATTAGAGTACCGGGAAGGATTCAAGCCTGCCTTATTTAAGTGTGATTGGGTGAAAGTGACTAAAGGCGTAAAAGTAGATGAGGAGGCGAAGTTAAAATTGGTCAAATTGTTAAACTTTACTAGCTCAGACCAAGTAGGGGGTGAACCATTCATTCTTGCAGAACATGCAAAACAGGCTTTCTACTCTTAAGGATTCATTAGATCCTGACTGGCATGTAGTATTGAAAACTCCAGCAAAAGTTTACGTTAAAGATGAAATATCCCTTATGTCAAAACAACCTAATTTAAAAGTTGTAGATCTAAATCCAAACAATAATTAACCTATAACTAAAAAGATGAGTTAATATCAGACGACCTCGATGATAGTTATGTGGTAATTGAGAAAACTAGGAAAAGGAGGCAAAAAAATTAACTTTATTGGACAACTACATTATTCTCGGCTTACGTGTAGTTTTAGGTTGTATTTTCATTCATTAGAATTCACTATTTGTTGGTTTTTATTTTTGACTTATATTGGAATTCTTGTCTTGGAGTAAATTTATTTCTGCATAAAAATTCAGTTTCATTTTAATCTTTGATATTTATGTTGATAAGATGTACATCACCATGTCCCTTTATTTTTTGATTATAATTACATCTTATATTTTGTACTACCGTTATGAATTATGTTTATGCAACTTTATGTTAACCTTCCATTTTTTCATCTATATTTTCTTTATGTGACAAGTGGTTTTTAGATTTATAGACTCTAACACCACAGCTGGAAATGATACACTTGGTAGTGTTGGCGGAGGTAAGAAATTGATTTTTCTTTTGATTCTTAACAATTTATATCTTCCATCTAGTAATAGGAAATCTTTAGTGACTAATGTATAACCTTTTGTACTTTTCATCGTCTACAGCTAAGAAGAACAGGGGTCCCTCTCGGGGTCCACCTAACTTTACCAGATGGATGGAAAAGAAATGTTAGTGTCAACCATTTAGGGCAGCCAAATGGTGTTGATGAAGATACGATCGCATTTGTCACAAATGTTGGTGTGTTGGCTCATACTGATTTACCACTAACTTACGATGATATCCGACTTATGCTTGCTTACTTTACTAACAGGATCCCAGAAAAGTTGGAGGTCTAATTTACGAAGTTAAATCATATCAAAAATGGGTATATCTCAAGCTTCATTATTCTATTGATTTTTTTGTTAATTTGTGAACGAAACCATGTTTAGGAAGGTTATGAAATGTTACTTGTATCGGATGATTACTTGAAAAAGAAAATTACATCTTCTTGGAGGCTTAATAAGAGTATATTACGAACAAAATATATTACTAGTCATGATCCTGCAGATGTTAAAGCTCATCCTACCCCTCCGTTAGTCCCTGATGATAACTGGCACATGTTTGTTGATATTTGCAATTCTGTAAAACATATGTTATGTACAACTGTAACTCAATAATGTTAATAGTCATTAATGTTACAATAACTACGGCTTATACATTATTTTTGCATAGGCTTCCAGTGCAAGGAACAAAGTCAATCGGAGCAAACTAAAAGCGTTTATATGTGTAGGAAGAAGGAGCTTACCTATTATACGATCATATATATGCTGGTATAAGCGGCAAAGATTTCCTATTAATATATTCATATTCAATTATATCTTTACATGTTATCTCCAATTATATTTAATATTATTTAATTTAAACTTTAGGCTATGAAGAGGAAACTCAATTCTTATGCATTGGTCGCGAGGTCTGAAGTGTATCTTAGAGCTCATACAAAAAGAGATAATACTGTTTAATGTCCTGAACTAGCTGCAAGTAAAATTTTCATTCATTGCATTAAATGAAAATTGTAATTCTTAATATTTTCCTATAATGTTTTCCATGTTCATTGATTTATATAGGAGAAAATAATGGCGATTGAGAGATTAGAGTCTCATCTAAAATTTGCAAGTGTAAATGATTCCCTTACGAAGGTATATGTTTAACTTAATGTTATAAAGCCCTAATTAACTAGGGATGGCAATGGACATGATTTAATCCGTTATCACATTCGGTCTGATGCGTTTATATTGGATTAAAATCATTTTCTCATTTCATTTATAGAAATCCAATTCGCCATGTTAACGGATCAGACCACAATCAACACTAACCTGATATGATACAGATCTAATTCGATTCATTGACAATCCTATGCATAATTGTACCCTTTGGTCTATATTCTCAATTTTATAGAACTTAAGATCTATTGATTTCTAGGCATTGCAAAAGAAAAAAAACAAAGGGCATATGCATGAACTTGGAGTGGGTGTTTGTCCAATAGTCATGAAAAAAATGAAACACTTGATAAGACAAAATGAATATCTACGCAGTTAAAATTTGCAATTGATTAATAAGGTGGATAAGCTGGAGGTTGACATAACCAAACTCACAGACACTTAAAAAAATTATGGTAACTTCTAGTTATTTTTATATTTTCTTTTATTGTAAAACCACGGTTAATAGTACATATAGATGATTGATATTTATACATATATGTGATTGTAGGAGATTTCACAGATTAGGAGTAACTCATCATCAGAACCATCTGTGGGATCATGTCAACATCCATCACCGGTATAGACTTTCCAAAGTTCTCTCATTATATTGTTAATTAAGCATTTTCTTTCCAGTAGATTATTCAAATTATTGGTTTTAACATTTAGGTGCTTTATCGTCATCTTAATAACAAATGTACTCTAAACAGCCAGAAGGATCGTGGAGTTGCTCATGGTCGCGATAGATCCAGATATATTCATAATGTTCTATTAGGTGATGAATTTTATAAGAATATCTTTCCAAAAGTAATGAAGCCTAGAACTCTATTGAGTAAAGATGATGGATACTCAGAGGATTTAGGTGACGTTGGGGAAGGAGCTTATGTTGCTTGGGCTATATGGTGCCTTGAGTTTGACGAATGATATGTCGAGTCATTAGTTGTTTCCTCGTAATTCTAGGGATTATTTCTTTTTGGACTGAGAATGTTTTTATTAGTTTTTGCTCTTGGATTTCATAAGAATTTGGGAATTTTTGGTTTAGTTAATGTTTAGTCTCTCGCATATACATATGTTGCATATTTTCCTTTTGGTATCAGCCTATAAGTGAAAAGATACTTCAACAAACCAGCATGCAGATTATGATCAGGGACCAAACATTTTCAGGTACCGATTATTACTATAGATATAGCAAACATTCCTTTTTTTCCTTCTAATTTCGCTGCTTTGCTGGTTTACATAAAGTTTGTATGACTTTGCAGGGGAACGGTGCATTACGCAAGTGTACATGCGCACCTTGGAAGAACTAGATGCAGGAGAGATGACTTGGAATCTCTTGCTTATGCCCTAATTTTTTTGTTTGATGAAATTCAAAGTGATGGTTGATTTTAATTATAGTACTCTGAATTTTAGGATGGAAATATAGTGGCCTAAACATAAGATTTTCGCAGTATTTTGGCAATTTATTAATCTAAATTTGGTTGTCAAGAATTCATTGAGCCAAATTGTAACATGGAATTTCCTTATTTATTGTATGCAAACAGGGGCAGAGCCAGGATTTCATGTTTGGGGGGGGGGGGGGGGGGGGGGGGGCGAAGGTAGTACGATAAATTGTATTAGGGTATCGGGGGGTTTAGGGGTCTGCCCAAAAAAAAAGGCTATTTAACAATATTTTAAGCTTAAAATTAATCAAATATAACATTATATTTGACAAGCAAATTATACGGATTCACTTCTCCAATCGTAAAAAAAATTGAAGCTTTTTGCGGCAATGACATGAACAGCTTAAGGTGAAAATTATCAAAATAAGGTTTTTATTTGATGACATCAAGAATTGAACCTTAGACTCTTAGATTAGGAGCTCTTCATTTTACCAGTTGAACTAACTTTCCATGATGTCATTAGGACAAAGAAAAATGTACATTTTTTTTTTAAATTTATATATATATATAAGTACTTTTTTTTAACAAAATTCTTGGGAGGGCGACCCCCCCCCCCCCCCCCCCCCCCCCCCCCGCGGGCCCCACAAATCCGCCCCTGTATGCAGAGACTCGGGAGTCTCATACTGCGGAACAAGATTTTGACGATATGCTCAGTCCATTAGTGGACAACGATTCTCTTGATGTCTTTAAGGCTGCCTTAGAATTCCTTGGTATCAAGAAGCCTGATACCTTCAATGTACCTCAAGTTATCAATCTTCTAGATTTATTACTAAAACAATAAGTTTTTTATGATTATATTAAGTTTCTTCTCTTTGTACTAGTTACTAAGATATATATCTGTAGTTACCACTTCTGTACTTAATTTCAATCTTTCAAATTTTTGTCTGTTATGTGTTATGTCTTTAAGGGTATGACATTGATCCCTCAAGGTGGAGCATTTGTATCAATGATAATAATGTCCTTCAGCAAGTAGGTGTCGTTAACCATTTTTTCATGATGTGACCTTTAACATTTGTTTAGGGTTTATGCTGTCCCTTTTGGTCAATAAATATATTCAAAACTGTCAGGAAATGTACAGTATGTTAAGGATATTATGTCGTCCCTTTAGGATTGCCATTTGTCTTTTCATTATTTTTCTTAAGATTTTAGTTTTTTTGATATCCTTTTTTTTTCTCTCGATTTTTTCAGATTCAAACTTTTCATTTCTATTTTGCAGTTGATTACTGTTATTCTTGGTCATCTTTGGTCGTCGGAGTAAGTTTTATCATTTTTTTGGCATTGGCTTCTTTATTTTTTTTGCAAAAGTTTAGATTTTATATATATGTTGAATCGTAGAGTACAAGATACTTACAAACTATGGACAAATTTGTCCTTACACGCTCAAAAGAAGAGCTGAATCATGCCTCTAAGTCTATTCGAACAAAATTTAAAAAGGTATATTCGAATAGATTATAATTCTATTCGAATAAAACATTACAGTCGAAAATGTATTCGAACAGAGCAATTCCTATTCGTATATATTCACTCAGTCAAGAGTGTGTTCGAACAAGAAAAGCTATATTTGACTAAAAGTAAAAACCAAGAAAACGTCGATCAGCTAAACCAGAAGTACTCAATATGGGGGTCTACAATTCTTGCTAGAAATTCCGGTCTACCCTCAACCCATTCCGCAAAAGGTATGTCAGCTCTGGAGCCTCTCTTAGCCGTGGTGTCTGCAGAGAAATTTGCTTCTCTCCAGGTTGAGTTGAAGCGAATTGATTGTATGGATGTTAGTAGGTGCCTCTACTTGCTTCAGAACTTTCAGGGAATCTTATTGGTAGCAAAAGATTTGATGGTTGCCGGGGAGTTCGACACAATCCACAAAGTGTTTCAGCTTCTTTACATTATAAGTCCAAGGAGCTTATGGGAAATATTAAGAATTACTTTAATATCCTAAAATGGATGATATTGCATTGTGCAGACACCATTCTATAAGAGAAAGAATTGAACTGTTACTAAGGCAGCAAAAATTGTCAAAGAGAGATGTAAGGGATGTTTTCCAGGTAAATGTTCACAATATTTTCTTCAAGCATCTTCATTTATGCTACAAGTTTTTCTCAATGAGCTTGTGATATTTGTTACCCACATGACCATCCTTGACTTTCGGCAAGTCTTTGTTGGAATTGTTTCTCTTGCCCTTTATTTGCTTGGCTCTGTGTAGATGGGCTAGTAAAGGAGTTTCAAAATCATTCTTTATACCCTACCTCCAGAACGCCCACTTGTGGTCTTATATAGAAGCACTTTTCAACTAATCTGAATGCTTGGCCACTTCTTTAGCTGAATAAGTTTCTGATAATCCCTCGCAATGCCTTTTAGATTTTAGTTACACCGCTTATTAAATAGGCAGCTGTCGAGGGTTATAATTTGGCTTATTTGAAGTACTTTATCTAGTTTTAGGCTATCGCTTTCTGGTATTTAAATTCTACGCTGATACTTTTCTTAATTTTTCCACGATCAGTGTTTTTATATATAAAATGCCATTCTACTAATGCCATTCGTGTAGTATACCAGCCGAGGGTCTAAATGGTCTTGGTTCACCAATAGGCCTAAGACAGCTAAGGTAAAATGCAATTTGCTATCTGCTCTCTAACTACCTTTCAGTCCTTACCTTACTCCCAAGTTTGGACCAGTGACTTTAGGTCCAATAGAGAAGAGAGGAGCGAGCCACAAAGTAAGACATGATTTAGCATCACCTTGACTGCATTCACCAGGACTATAGACGTATGACTTGAGTTTGCCATTGATGAAAGAACTGCCCTTTGAGAGTATTGTTGTCTCTTCAATAGCAAAAAGAAGAGGGAAATACTTTGAACATCATAGGTATGTAGTTGTTCCATACCATCTCGAATATTGAAACTTCATACTATATGCATACAAGTTCACCTAGTTCAACAAGGATTTGTTATCTAGCATTGCAGCTCAGATCGAGGATCATTGATCCAGCCTCCATTACAAGGACAAAGAAGCCAAGTTAAATGGTTTGTTAGCTATTAGTTATAGCCTAATTAGATATAGAGAATATGATGCAGTCTTCTCCATTAATTGGAGGATGAAGGTCTTGAGATATTAATAAAGTTATCTGAATGTATTTTTTTTGTAATAATGCAAGTTTATGTGATATTTTTTGGTGATTTTATTGATATTATTAGTTTTAAATGAAAAAAGAATTTGTGACGGGCAATGGCCGTTGCCAAAGACATCTTATTAACAACATAAAATAATTTCAACAACAGAGTTTAAGTATTGTTGTTGGCAGAGTTGCCAAAGCTGTTGCAACGGACAAAACCCGTTAGTAAAAGTCTAACAATGGCAACAGACTTTATCTGTCACAAAAACATTACTTTCGGCAACGGACTTTCTATGTTACAGTCTCATCCGCAACACCCCCTATGGCAACACTTATGTTATAGACATAGTCCGTTGCGAAAGGGTTTTTTTAATGAATATATTTTGTTGCTAAAACCCATTTTTTTGGTGATCTCAAAAGAATAAGAGTATTACTTTTAAGTCTTCCTCTACCTCTTCATCTTCTAAGGGTACCAAAGAAGCTGACAACTCATATAATTCAGATAATGATGATGGGTATGATATGGATTCACAGATTGCCTCTATAAGCAACCAGCTTAAAAACCTTGTGAAAAAATATTAATTTCAAAAATAAGGGCAATCAGTAAATTATAAGCCACAAACCCATGATCAAGTTAAATCAAATAACCGACAGACCAACCCTGACACTGACCTAAGTCAAGTTGAATGTTATAAGTGTCATAAGTTTGGTCACTATGAACATAGTTGCCCTAATAAAAAATATGGTAGTAATAATAAGGCTATGAATATTACTGTTACTTGGGATAATAATAATGATGAGTTTGATGCTAATAATGATTATTCCTAAGAAAATGAAAATAACAATTATTGTGCGTATCCTATCCTGCTAAAATAAACTCTGGGAATGATCATTCTGACCCTTTTGAGCTAGAAAACCATGTTGAAAGTCAGAGTGATCATGAAAATAGTGAGTTTGAGGACCCTAATCTTGAAGATTTATATGCTCAGACATTTGTAAAGTGTGTTAAACTTGGTAAAACAAACAAGGTATTGAAAAATCAAGATAACACACTCACACTTGAACTTAAAAGATCGATAATACAAGTCATGAGATAGAAAGGCTTGAAGGTGAGAAACAAGGTCTCCATGAGATGATTATAATTTTAGAAAAAGAAGTTCATGATGTTAGGGCGAAAATGAAATCAACTTTGGACAAACTTGATAACTCCAAGCTTGATTTAGTTTACTCTCAGCAGAAACTTAAAATTTTGTGTCATGGAGCAAAAAATATTGATAAGATGTTACGTATGAGGAAAACTGATAGTGACAAAAGGGGTCTAGGATATGAAGATTATGACTATAATGCCCAAATTTCTCAAGTCTCAAAATTTGTCAAAGCAACAATTACTTTACCTTTGACCAAGCATAATATAATATACACTACTCATAATAAAGCGAAGAGGCTTTCCTTCTCAGATTTTTTATTGCCAAGCGTGTGGTCGAAAAGGTCATATTGCTTCTTATTATTGATTTGTTGAGCCCTATCGATCATGTGTGAGACCATCTAATTAGCAAAGATATAACCCAAACATGAATTCCTCTAATGTGAAAAATAAGAATATGAGTATGTGGTTTGCTTAAGAAACGTCACCTCGAAAGGTTATTCGGGACGCTTGGGTACGAAAGGATGACTTGTCGCAACAGATAAGGTAATGAATCTTAATTGAGATGAGTAATCAGTATATGCTCCATTGATAAGGTACATTTCTTACCCTGTCTCATTTTGGTTATTTGTTCTATTTATGTTTAGGATAGCAGGGTATTGTTTTGATTTTATTTATACTTTGCATTTTAGGAGCTTTTGTATGTGGAATATTCTTGTTAGACTTGGACTGTACTTTTGCGTTATATTCATTCATAGAATAATTATTTGGTAAAATAACTATTCACAATAGTCAGTAATCCCTCAGTTTAAACTAAGGCCTCATCATGATTAGAATCACTTGAGAATAACTGTGGCGACTTTGTACCTAATATTATGTGAGGATCTAACCTTTTTACAAGTTTTGAGTATTATTTCATAAATTCTTTCCATATTCAGTATTTTGTTTTTTCATGATCTCATTTTTTATAATCAATTGTCAATGGTAACATTAAGTTTAAGTTAGTCTAATAGAACATTCTCTATACTTGATTCGAGAAGAAAAAGATATTATGTGAGACCGAAGATATGATAATAGGCATTTTAATTGTTATACCTTTTTTGGCCTTCGTCTATGCTTACCCAAAATTTTATCCGTTTGTAGCCCTTTGTACCTTAAAATATGTCATTCATTCAATATTCAACTCCTTTTGAGCCATTTGTTCTGAGACTTTTCAGTAAAATAAAGGAAGGAGTGTGGCTTTAGTGGTGGAGATGAATATAAAGGGAGAGTATTTCTAATGATTTTTAAGTACATCTATATGATTAATTCTGTCTAGAAACAATATGTTATATATGTACTCGTTAAAAGATAATAATGAAGGGAGGTGAACTCAAAATGAAGGTGGGGGAGTAAGAGTAGCTATTACTCACTAAGGAAAATAATGAAAGAAGGTGAACTCAATAATGAAAGAAAGTAAACTCAAAATGGAGAAAGAGGTGAAGTAAGTATAACTGTTAGTCTGAGAATGCCAGTAAAGCACATACTCCATTATGAACCTACCATTACCTATATTATCACTTTTTCAAGACCTGTTTGATTTTGAGTTTAGCACAGTCAGTTTAGTGGTGTTGAGAGATAGAGATTCTATATTAGTTAACTTGACACCATTTATGACAATTAATTTCATGTCTATGAGATCTTTCAATTCATAGTGCGCAATTTATTTGATAAAATATGAATTTTTCTTTGCATTTACTCATATATAGTTCTACAGAATGTTTACCAATAAAAACTCAGTAATTTTTTAGTAACCACCCTAGTGAGGCCACAGTTAAAATAAATTTCCAACATAGTATTCTAACTACGGTTGAGTAATGCGTTGAAAATTGGGTATCTATCTAACTATGCACACACACACCAAGTAATTCATTTAGTGATTATTTTATAACACATGGGTGATGTCTTGGTCTTTATAGGATATTTTAGACTCATTGTCTTTCTATCATGCCTTGTTTTAGGGGGAGTGTTGTCTTCTTTTGCTTACTTATTTCAGAGATACACCTTCTGTGTATTTTCCACTTTTTTCATTTTTTTTATATTATTAAAAAAAAAGTCTTAGTTTTTTTAATTTCTTTTATTGGTTGTACAATCTGACTATTTAATATGGCTTTTGTGCTTTGATTCTCTCAGGTTCTTTTTGTTCGCTCCTCGTATATTGCTCAAAAAATTGTAAAATTGGATTCGTGATTAAGGGTGGTAATTGGTGTTTATTGATTGAACTACGTTTTCTTGTTAAATTTTGATATTGCAATTGAGGTATTTGTGTTTGGTTTGTTATTTACAGGTTGAGTATTTTCTGTCAACTGTCTGCTTCTCCTTTTATCTACTATTGTGTCTGCGACAGAAAGGGGGAGAGATGATTCTGACAGGTAAGCCAGGTAAGTTTTGATTTTTCATAAAGATAAATAAAAGAATTTGAATCATTAGACGATGGATGACTTTGTAAACCTTGCATGTGCCTAATCTCATGTTTATCAAAATCTCAAGACAATGAACCAAAAAAAGCTTCCCAATTTTGGTTGAAAATGCGTGACCAATTTAATTTGTTTTATGCAGACCAATCGATGTGGCGATCATATAATGGCATCAATTGCAAGTACAAAAGTTGGCTTTATAAGGAATATACAATCTTTAGAGGCATTCTTCAAGAGCTTGAACACTGATAATTTACTAGTCTTAGAACGGGCGCCGTGGTAAGTATTTCAATTTTATCTTCATTTTCATAGTCTAGTTAAGGTAATATACTCAGTATTTTCAAACATTTTCAAATGCCCAAATAGCTCACGAGACGTATGAAAAAGTGAATGGAAAAGCGTTTCAATTTCGGGCCGCATATAAAATTTTAGAATGTTACTCAAAATGGTCCCAAATTAATCTAATTTGGCATCCCAGTCGTAATGTATCAAGGAAGTCAAATTATAGCGAAAGTTCGGGAAACTCCACTAATACCAAACACCCCACACCTACTTCTGCCACCCCTACTTCCACAAATCCAGAAGATTCTATCGACGACAATCCATCACTATATGCTTTTAGGGAAGTACGTCCGAATGGGAAAAAAAATTCAAAGCGAAAGAAGCCGCAAAGTCAGGAATAGATTATTAGGGGAAGAAGATGTTTGAAACAACGGCCAACATGATTTTGGCATGGAGTGAGAGGGACAAGAAGAAAAAAGAGGAAAAGAAAGCAAGAGTTAGAAAACAGCGAGAATAGCAAAAGTTGGCTAAAGAGGTGGAGACACAAATGAGACATAAAGAGGTAATGGCTAGACAAAAAGTAGATGAAGAGTAAATTTTTCTCAAGGTGATGACAACCAATACAACTAACCTACAACCTAAGCAAAAGCATTGGATGAAGAAGCAAATAAAACTTTATTTCGCAAAGTTGAAGGAACGATGTCCAATTGATGAAGATTGATGCAACCGTTGGCTTTATTAGTAGGCGTCAACTTTTAAATTGCACTTTGAAATTGATATTGATGTACTCTTCAATACTCTAATTTGACAAACATAACTTGAAAAATTCTATACTTCAATCAAACATTACAACTTCAACATTAAAATTACGATCTCGAAAAAAAATACATCAATAGCAAACTTCAAGTAGAGAAACGATATTACTCTGCTACTTATATATAGCGCCCATAAGTGGACCACGAGTTGATCTCATAAGTTAAAATGAGCCGCTTAATCTCTAATTTTATTAATTTCACAATGCACTCTTCCATAGTATTGAGAGCATGAATTGGATTTAAGACTATATTCAACCGCTCCACCGACCTTTTAAAATCCGGATTGATATCTACTTGCCAGATAAAAGTATGACGTTCATCTCCAACAATCATGTTATGCATAATTATGCACGTGTACATAACGTTTGCGGCTCTGTGCCTATCATATAATTGCATAGTTGTGCAACTCTATTAGACAAGTTGTTAAAAGGCCACCCTTGATGTAAGACGTTCATGTCATTATTAGAAAAGGGCATCTCAAAGAAGGCAGTCATATCCAAAGATCTTGCGAACTACTTCTAAAATTACAGTTAGTATCTTATACCCGGTATATTATCCGGCCCACCCAATTGGACAATTCTTCAATTTCCAATTCATACAATCTAAACTACCTAACATTCCCGGGAAGCCTTACGCTCTATTCACTTCTAATAACCTGCTTGTATCGTTCTCGCTTGAGGATCTAAGGTATTGAGTTTTGAATTCTTTGACAATTATTTTGCAAAAAAATTTCAAATTTAAATTAGTGGTAGACTCCCCAATCCGAATGCATTTGTCTTGAGCGTCTTCACAAGTACAATAACATAGCATGTGAAGTGTGCATGCTATCTTTTGCTAAGTTGGCAAACTCATCATCCTAGTGGCATTTACTTTTTAAATAAAATAGGCATTCAAAGAAATAAATTTATCATAAATACGTTGATATACAACTTTGCTCATATGAAATCAGCGGCAAAATTAAAGACTTTTGTAGACCGGATTGGGACTAAAATAATCTCTCATAAGACTAAAATTCCCCAATGCATGATCAAGCTCTTTCTGCAAGTCCCTCATTCCCATCTTACTACTACCCCCCCCCCCCCCCTCCTCTTACGTGACGATGTCGCCTCTTTGCTCTTCCGTTTTATCCATTTCAATGATAACCTTGCTATACTCGTGCATCATCAAAATTTGTCGCTGGAAAAGATCTTCTGATCCGAAAGAAGATGAGGAAGATGATGATAGCGAAGAGAGTGATAGGTCGGACATGATGAACTTGATTGATAACAAAAGATTAGAAGATGAAGAGAGTGATTGTTGTAAGAAATATATAGGGAGATTTACTTAATTTATAGTTGGAAAACTAGTCGTTGAGAGTATTGTTTAATAAGTCTTCTAGGGAATATAGCCATTGGGATGGAATCCCCATAAAAAATACTAAGTATTAATAGAGAGGGGAAGCCTTTGTTCTTGCAGACTGAGCCGCACAGTTCTAAACTATGCGATATATAGAGAGGCCAGATCATGCCATGTGGACCTCATGTATGCCACGCAGTTCAAAACTGTGTGGCTTAGTCTGTAAGAACAAAGGCTTCCCCTCTCTCTCAACACTTAGTTTTTTTGAAAGATTTTCCTTTGAGGTATTTAGCTAGTCAAACACCTTCTCGGGGGTGCAATATATACTTAACACTTAGTTTTTTTCTTAAAATCTCTTGTAGCATTTAATCAAATACCTTTCATCCATCGAATATACACAACACTAGATACTTAACACAAATAACATAAAGTTAAACATCATCCTACATAAACTTAACATGATCCAAATTAAACTTAACACAAATAACATAAAATATTATTTAAACTAGTAGGAAAAATGCACTAAATAAACATATACCTAAGCATGACGACCCCTCCTCCCTCTACGCCCGTGTACGAGACTATCATTTAAGGTGTACTGCACCTATGGCTCTGCCTCATACCTGATGGATATCTTAGATATTCTCTCTCCCATGAGTGTGATAATCTCCTGTGACCATCTCAGCTATTTGTCTATCCCATCTACGAGGGTCAACATAGTGCTTCGAATCTTCATATAATGCATGCCGCATTTCAATGTTTTGCTACTATAGCTCATCCACAGTATACCTGGCTGGACATGGCTATTGGACCTCGATGGCTGGGATCAGTATCAGTCTATGCCCTTCGTCGGTTCTCGCTATATCCATGAGCCATCCAATATTATGAGAATCTGACGTCGTGTCCACTCCACAGTTTTCCACCTGAGATAATTTAGCTAAACCTAAAGTTTGTGGCACACGTACACCGGGTCTAACTAGATTGTGCCTGAACATCTACATATTTCTGGCCCTCTTCACTAAAGTACAACCAATCCTAGGATTTAGGTGAACGTTCTTTCAACACTTCATATAATCCACATTCTCAATGATATAGTGGTTTGCGTCGTAGTAATCGATTTCCTTTAACAACGCCCATAGAGTGGGATCGAAACGTGGGAACTCCATAATAACCAGAGGGGTCATATGGAATACTGTCTACCCCCATGATATGACACGTGCATCTCTCTCCCAAATACCAAAGAGTCTTATTCTTGTACGAGATTGATATGAATGGAACCCATTTTACCTCCCCACGGATTCCATTTATGGACCTTAACCACTGTTGCCAATCCATATTTTCTTTGTCCTTCCAGTCGATCATGTTCCTGATCAATTCAAACAAATGGTAGATTTCCACTCCCGATTTACTCTTCTTAGTTTTCGCCCACGCACCCATACGGGGATAAATATGTCAGAAGTTAGGATCATTCATAATGCATATCCTTACTCTGCAGTACTTATAGAACCAAAACTCAAAAAGCGACCAGAATCTAAACAGCGAATTCATCTCATACCCTTCTTTTTTACTGATGCTAGGTCCAGTCCCCGATACAATGCAACTATGATCGGAGATCCTCAAACATACTTTGTTCTGCCTATAATATGCCCATCTTCTATAGTGGTGAGATAACTCGCTGCAAGTGAGGTGCTGCCATTTGTAAAGAATAGATTTCCTATCATTTGTAAAGAATAGATTTCACAATATACAATTACGGGTTGTAAGTGTAATTTTTTTCTCTTGAATCCAAATCTCCCATATACGACTTCAAAAATACTAACGTGATGTTCCCGTACTTTATATCGTTGCTCATAATTCCAGAAAACAACTCAAAAGCTTCATCGACATTCAAATACTTATTGTCATAAGGGAGATTGATTCCAATTCCACAAGAGCATGAACCAATTGATTATCGCTATTCCCAACCTCAATCAATAAAAATTCCTCAAAACCCATATCGTCGATCAATTTCTTTAATCGACAGATAGTTGGAGATAAGCCCGTACCACATCAATACCTTGTATAGCGATCCACAATATATTTTATTATCTCGGTTATACATTCAAACACAAAAATATATATTATAATTTCATTCGGGCAGTTCATCAGCCATTTATAAAACCACGTTTTAATACTAGAATTTTAAAGAAATTTTACCAGTTTGTCTTCCAATCCAATGCTAATATGCACCCAATTCTCTGGAAGAACGTCCACTTGGTACAAATCATCAAACGTTGAGATGGGATCATTAATGTAGGGACCTATCCCTCAAGCTAACCCAATTTGAGCTACCTCCATGTCAGGCTCACGTATTTCACACGTGATATAAGCTTTTAGCATTGACACCTATCCCGCGAACTGATAAAGAATGTAGATCGAGTACAACAGAAGAACATGAATAAGTTAAAGACACCTGTCTCCTACAAACTAAATAGTTATTCAGTCAACCACTACTTACCTCATTGCTTGGAAAACGTGCTTCAGTACGATAACGAGCTGCGGGTAGGGTAATAAACCACCAAGAAAACTAGATTTTCTATATTCTAAATACTTCTAATTCACAAGATCAAGTATTTATAGTTCGAGATATCACTTGTAATAAGATATCAGCCTAAAGCAATAAAAGTTACTGTTACCCAGCTCGAGGTCGTGGTTTTTTACCTATTCAAAGATTTTCCACACTAAATCACATATGTCATTTTCTTACTTTACATTAGTTTTTGTTATAGGTATATTGGCGTAAGAAATAATTATGAGACATTTCAAGCTAACGGGATTAGGCCATTACATTTGGCATCGTCTGTGGGAAAGAAGACATTTCCATAATATCCTAAGGCATACATGCATTCTACTATCAATCTCCAATAATGGTCACTTCCAGACGATCAATAACTGGAATCCATCTTGATCTTTCAGTTAAGCTGGAACAGCTTACAGAACTACGGGCAAATCTCTATGCTGAAACAGAAAAATATAATGAACTCGAATGTCAATTAACTCTTTAACGGGAGCTCCGGGAGAAAGAGCTCGAAGCTGAGTGACAAACTCATTTGACAGGGTTCAAGCGACATGAAGACCAGATGGTAACCATGAAGACTGCATTGCAGGCTCTACAGGATACTCAACAGGCTCCAAAACTAGAAATCTTAATCAAATACCAGAAACCTACTAAGTTTTTACACGGGAAAGATTGGGACCTCGAGGAGCTACCAGCAAAACAATTTCCAGAAATGCTCAGCACGAACCTCAACCTTCTATTCATTTTACAGTAAAGTTCAATCTGATATCAACAGAGGTCTTTGACCTTCTAAACGTCAAGAGGAATAATAACGACCTCAACCTCAAATTTCCGTGAGTGATCGCTTGAGTAAGGGAACCGACACTCATAATCCTCGACCACCTCGCCAGGCCACTCAAGCCACACGTTAATAAGTCACACAAGAGCATATGGATCAGCGTATCAAGGAGCTGATTGAAGCCCAGACTCTAGGCCATAAAGACGATCTTACCAAGTTGTAAGGAAGTCCGATTGCCAAAGAGTTATTCGATATGGAAGTGCTAAAAGGTTTCCACACTCCAATGATACGTAAATACAAGGGCACCGATCCAAAGGAGCACATTCAACAATACCGTGATTCATTGGGATTGTACTCCAATTTCAACCATATTCTTTATTGTCTCTTCACAACAAGTCTACAAGGAGAACCGCTCTGGTGGTTCTACTTTCTACCTGAAGATTTCATCCTCACATTCGATCAGCTACAGAAGCAATTCATCAAGACATATGCTCACAATAGAGACAAGGAGAAGAACTTATATTCCCTTATTAGTCTTAAATAATCACAAGGAGAGAAGCTCAAGGCTTTTGCCAAAAAGTTTTTGGAGCTTGCGCGAAAAGTAGATAATCCTAATCAAAAAATAGTTGTTACTGTTTTAACCAACGCGTTCCAACTCGACTGTAAGGCCAAAGACCTCTTCCACAATAAACCTACAACCTTAGAGGATAAGATCACCAAGGTCAATGGGTATGTTAACCTAGAAAGGATGATGTCTGAAAGGCATAAATCTACTAAATCTGTCCAAACAACCAAAGGCCCACCTACAAAACGAAGCAATGAATCAAAAAAGGATCAGGGAGATCAAAAGAGTTCCAAGGGCAGCACTGATTACCCTCGGAAAGGCGATACATCACCCAAACCGGTCCTCCCTAAAATGAATGTCCAAATCTCTGTAATTTTTCCAATTCTATTAAAGGATAAGATATACCGTCCATCTCAACTACTGGAACCAATCAAAAGCTACCCGTACTACATGCATCACATGGTAAATCATCATGCTACTGATAAATGTTATACTTTATAGAGGTTGCTAGAATTCATTTTTAAAGATGGGTGGACGTACGAATACATTATCGACCTGGAATCCTACAAGGATGGCAGCTATAAGAAGTAACTCAAAATAGTTCAGGTCGAAGATCAAGATGAGGAGAAACATCTCTACCATATGTACCACAAGAACATAATTGAGATTTATCAGATCAATAACTCTTACAGATTCAAGCGTAGGAGACTATCAGAATGTTGCGACCACACATCACAAAATAAAGAGCCCAAATTTCTACCTGAGTCGGGCAATCATCGGCTTGGGATCTCATTCGAAGATTACGACATTAGTCATGTAAAATTTCTACATTATGATGCATTAGTCATAATGCTCAAGATGAAGAAGTTTGTCATGCATACAATGATGATTAATACTGGAAGCGGTATTGAGATTTTCTTTTAAAGTACAATCTGACCGACATCGATATTAGTGGATTTAATGGCTCCAAAGAAGAGCGAGTATGCAAGATCATCTTACCTATCACCGCTAGACCAACCACAATTGATGTCGTCTTCTACGTCATCAATGCCTAATCTCGTTATCTCAAGATTATGGGCCGCTGCTAGATTCACAACATGGAAGCAATCGCTTCAACTTATCGTCAAGCACTCCGCTTCAAACACAATGATGGTATCTATAAAATTAAAGGCAGTCAAAAGATTTCTTGAGCTTGTGAGAATACTGTTTCTGTCATTCTAGATACCTCAGACAGATATGTTACATAACAATTACAGAAAGCTAGTCACATCGATGATCAACCTTCTATAAAATACATCGACATTAATGGACCCAGTAAAGGTACTTTCATTAGTACCAAGCTAGTCCAGGATGATAAGAATTTCTCTCCTTCAATTCTTACAAATGAATTGGGACATCTTTGCGTAGACTTTCAAAGAGATGCCTGGGGTCAATCGGACCAAGGCATGTCACAAATTAGTCATCAGCATCAACGCCATGGCGGTCAAACAAAAATAGCGATGACTCTCACCACATCTTTGAGATGAAGTCAACATTGAGATCAATAAATTAATCAAAGTGGGGTTCATTCGAGAAGCCAAGTATCTAGATTGGATATCCAACATCGTTGTTGTTCCAAAGATGAATGGAAAGGTCTGAGTTTGTATAGATTTCACCGATCTAAACAAATATACTCCAAAGGACAGTTTCCTTCTTCCCATCATCCATCAAATTCTTGATTCAATGACAGGTTTCAAACTCCTATCTATGATGGACGCTGCCTCTGGATATAATCAGATTCCTCTCTTGGAAGAAGATCAAGAAAAGACCACTTTTATCACTGAAAGAGGACTAAACTGCTATAAAGTCATGCCTTTCAAACTCAAGAACGCTGGCATGACTTATCAACAGTTAATGACGACTATGTTCAAAACACATCTTGGGAAAATTGTTGAAGTCTACATCGATGATCTCTTGTGTAAGAGTATACAGTCAGACAACTACATCACAAATATAGCCACAATATTCAACATTCTATGATCTTACAGGATGTAACTCAATCCTAATAAGTGTTAATTTATAGTATATTCAGACCGATTCATTGGCTATCTCATCAGTAAGGAAGGGATTGAGACCGACCCAGATCAAATTCAAGTTCTACTCAACTTTCCATCTCCAAACATGATAAAGAACGTACAAAAACTTATCGGCAAGATTGCCACTATCAATCGATTCATTTCTAAATCTTCAGATCGCTATCGTTGGTTGTTCCTACTACTCTGAGATTGTACCAAAAGAGGAATGGTTCAGCCCAACGAAGAGATCAAGTGGACATCAAAATGTGAGGTAACTTTATAGGAACTCAAGACCTATCTGGGGAAATCTCCCATCATGAGCACCCCGGTAGATAATAAGGAACTGATCATCTACCTGGTAATTACAAACACTTCTATCAACTCATTTCTCATTTGACTTGAGGGAAAGATCGAAAAGCCAGTTTATTTCATCAACAAAACCCTCACTCCCACAAAAATGAGGTATTCTAAAATTGAAAGACTCCTTCTAACTTTTGTTTATACTTCACAAAACTTAAGCACTACATTCAAGCTCATTCAGTCAAAGTCATGACAAACTACCCACTCCAAAAAGTTTTATCCAAAAAAGGAAAATCCAGAAGAGTACAGCAATGGTCAGTCAGTTTTGGAGAACACGATATCAAGTTCGAACAAAGACATTCAGAAAAGGGTCAGGCCGCTGCTGATTTTCTTGCGGATTTTCTAGTTGAAGATCCCGATTGGAAGGTGCACAATCTTGTCCATACATAAGAAATTACAAAAGATCCACCCACCAAAGCATTTGACAAGTGAGCTGAATGGGTTACAAAGAAATGGTGTAGACTTCTTACAGATGGCTTAACAAGACCCATAGGGTCAGAAATTAGAATCGTATTGATTACCCCTTCCAACGACAGAATCAAAAAATTAATCTACTTAGATTTTAAAGCCTCCAACAATGTCATAGTATACAAAGTTCTCATTTATGGACTCAACCTTACTCTCGAGCTTGGCGTTCTAGAGCTCTCAGTCTATATAGATTCTCTACTCATCGTCCACTATTACTCTGAACAATACAAGAAGAATGGTAAGATGATCGAGTATGCAGCCCTCATTACCGATAGGATGAGCAGATTTATGAAAGCAACTCTCGACTACCTACCTAAAGGTGAAAACAGATACGCCGATTCCTTAGCTTATCTAGCTGGGGTCTTGGGTACAGAAGCCAGATATCTGCAGATCGAAGTAACTTCAACCTCCAGCATTAATCGACGTTCTGTATGCACGATCAATACTAGGGGCGATTAAGAGGAGGAGGACGATTGGCGAAAGCCCTTTATTACCTCCCTTGGTCCTAACAACAAATACAAAGGTCCCCTAACGACAGATCCAAAGGAGCGCCGATAGTTGATCAAGAATTTGAAGTGTTACACAGTTTAAAATAGTTTTTTATATCGCCGTTCAGTCACAAGACCTTATTTCAAGTGCCTCTCCAGGAAGAAAGCAGACAGAATGCTCCGAGATTTACATGAAGGGACTTGTGGCTCCCATGTCGCAGGTCGAACACTCGCTAATAGAGTAATTACACAAGAAGTATTCTGGCCAGGCATCGCAAGCAAGAAGAAGAATACTCACGCAAATGCGACACATGTCAATGACATGGACACCTGATTTGTGCCTCTGTGCTCGAATTATATGCAAGAAAGGTGTTCTGGCCATTCAAGCGGTGAGTACTCGATCTCATCAGAGAATTTCCAAATACTCCAGGTAACCGACGATACCTACTCGTAGTAACAGATTATTTTACAAAATGGGTGGTAGCTGTTCCACTCAGTCGAACTAAAGAAAAAGAGGTCATCTCTTTTATCTGGGAACACATCATCACACGATTTGGATGCCCCCACCTGATTCAGATCGATAATAGGCTCCAGATCGTTGGTGAAAAAGTTGTAGCCTTCCTCAACAAAAACAACATCATCCACTCACCATCAAATCCCTACTACCCTCAAGGAAATGGCCAAGCTAAAATCACCAACAAAACCATCGTAGATGGACTCAATAAAAAGCCTCAATCACAGAAAAAGGAAACTGGATATGAGAACTTCCTCATGTCTTATAGGAATACCGTACCACTCTACGTATATCATATCATGTAATTTTTACACATATACCAAACAGTTTTCTATAGGTTACTATAAATAGTAATTTTTTGAAATTTGAAAACCACAAAAATCTTTCAAACACTCATTAACGATATCACAAATCATCTACTAACATTTAACGTCTAAAAATGAATCTGAAGCAGCGCCAAATCCTTCCTTCACAACGCTGCTATACAACCACCGTCGTAACTCAATCTCTACAAATTTCTCTCTCCTTGATTGTTAATCACTCTTGTCTAATCTCTCACGTGATTCTCTGTTATTTTTTTCTCTTTTTTCTCTTACTGTTCTTTAATTTTTAAAAGTAGATAAGCGTTTGAATGAGGAAGATAAAGTATTATTTATAGATTCTCTATCTAACTGCTGGCAGTTATTGGGCCTCGCACGAGCCACCCTCAGTTTTGAAACTGAGGTATCCCTTCCATAATTAATGTCAGACATTTACCTCTTTTCGATGAAAACACCTTCCCATCATTGCCTCCTGCCCTATTTTTAATATATTCTCATCTCTCCTACCTAAATATCCCACTAACCTTCCCACACTCATGATGACTCAACACATACACGCAATCAAACTTTCCCTGCACTAACACTAAAGATAAAAATCAAAGCTACCTACTTTTTCTTTTCTTGCTACTACAACTTATAGAACTGCTGACGTCATTTACAAAGCTCTCTCATTTCAAAATTCAATTATTTTTATTCACAGCAGTCGCAAACGACATTTACAACAAAAGAGGACAAATTCAAAACATCATTATAACTACATTTCTATTACCGATATTCGACCTCATAAAATCTACTCCCTCACATATAATTACACATAAAATATCCCAGATGTCTTGGGGAGCCACACCCAATGGAAAATTTGAGGGTTTGAATCGTAGTGCTTTAGGGTTTCAGCCGAATTTGAGGGTTTGATTCGCAGAGCTTTAGGGTTTGATATCGTCTTTGGTAATCTCTTTTCTCCAAATCTCTTATTTTTGATTTATTGTCCTTATCTATGGTTTACCATCATATTAGTTTAACCCTAATTTGATATCTATTTTGAGGTTTTTTGAACTTTTATATTAGAGGCATTGACCTTTTACTTTTATGAATGATGCATTAAAGATGTCTGTTAGACAATGGGCTTCACTAAACTTTGATCTTTACAATAATATATTATCTTCCAATGTTACTTAACATCCACTTTATGGGGATTTATGATGACTTCGGTTTATCATATTTAGTTAACTACTTTTGCTTGTTATTTGGTAGTATTGGATGTTGAGTGATTGTTGATCTTTAAGGGGCAAATTTTTTTGTGATATGAATTAAAGTTTATTCCTTAATTGGATCACTGCGGGTACTTAATATAATGTATGTGATTTGGTTATATGTATATTTGTTTATTGAAGATTGAGTTGATACTGTTTATATTCAATCACGAAAACAGTTACTTTTTATTCATACTATTTTGATATATTATACTTTTAAACTAGAGAGACCACTGCTTAGATTCCAGGCAGCTGAAAAAGAAATTTGTGTTGGCTTTGGTAGTCCTAAATGATGTTTATATTTTAGTCTCTTATTAAAGTTTTAAGTTAGGAGTAGGTAATATGGAACCAGTTAAGGCAATGCAAGGTATCGATGACATTTAACTTTGGCTTGAGATCAAGAGATACCAAAATCATCGTCAATGGAGCTCTGTTTCATGGGAC
The DNA here is from genome assembly GCA_014058105.1 of Kingdonia uniflora. Classification (NCBI taxonomy): domain Eukaryota; kingdom Viridiplantae; phylum Streptophyta; class Magnoliopsida; order Ranunculales; family Circaeasteraceae; genus Kingdonia; species Kingdonia uniflora. Next base: position 4,618,591 of record JACGCM010000560.1, on the reverse strand, counting down.
AACCTAGTTGTTGTTTCTTCTCCAATAATCTCCCTTTCATCATGTGATGGGATTGATTTCTAGGCTTTTTTTAAAGCTCAAAAGCTCACACTAGAGAGTATAAAGTCTAGACACACTCACACCAACTCTGGGGTCCTCTTGGTTTGCATAGTTTGTCTGTCCTCATAATCACTCATACACACCAATAGTAGTACCATATCTGACACCACCACCATTATAGTAATCCACAATTGTTGAGCTTTAAACCCTCTCTGATACAATTCCTTTGCTTCAGTTTTCTTATCAAAGTAGTAAAGCAAATCAGAAGCAAAGTTGTTTGCTTTGGTTTAGGTAAGTAAATGCATATAGGTTTTATTGTTCTTTCTAATGGGGAAGAAGGAAGGAGGAGGAACATCTTGGTTGACTGCTGTTAAGAGGGATTTTAGATCTCCTACTAAGAAGAGTGATAAGAGCTCTAATAATAGAAGGAGAGAAGAACATGAGGAAGAACAAGAAGAAGAGGAAAAGAAAAGAGAGAAACGTAGATGGATCTTTCGAAAACCTTCGAATTCGGACACATTAACACAACAACAACAACAATGTGGAGCAAAGATGAGTTTTGTGGCGATCACAACACCATCAACTGTTGATCAAAGCCATGTCATTGCGGTGGCAACAGCAGCAACCGCGGAGGCAGCTGTTGTGACAGCTCAAGCGGCCATGGATGTAGTCAGGCTCACCCGTCCTTCGAATACTATTAGAGAGAATTACTCTGCCATTGTGATTCCAACTGCTTTCAGAGGATATCTAGAGAATTTATAAAACATAGACAATATTACAGGCATTAGAATAGTATACTTCCATAATTTCTCACGATTTGATGGTATTCTAATATTGAAGTACTATACTTCTAATGGGGATACCTACACCATCAAACCTCTCATGAGGAATCTGAGGATTTAAGAGCTAGTGGTATTTAGGGACAATAAAAAGATTTTGATCTTTCGGGATTCTCTTACCCTTCTTCCAGGAAGTCTAGCTGAACTGGCTAAGAACCTATGTCCTCACTTAGGTGTCAAAGGATCGATCCAACATAATAAACTGAGGGTATCGATGCATCAGAATCAGAGAGATTAATTACTTGACTATATGAGGCAGGATATACGTCTTTTAGCAAGGGTTGCGATGAAGGCTCAAGAGATATATTGGACTGAATACAACATAGACATTACTTCGTGCTTAACCCTGTCTTCGCTAGCTATGAAGATCTTTAGATCTAGGTATTACAATGACAAGGAATTCCCGATCCATATTCCAAACAGGAACGAAGATGAGTTCTTTCGAAGTGGTTACTATGGCAGGCATGCAGACATGTATAAAGCTTACGGAAAAAATCTTTACTACTATGATGTGAACTCATTGTATCCATTCATCATGAAAACCTATCCTATGCCTTGTGGTACACCAGTCTAGAACGGGAATATGCGAGTTATTGATCTATCTGAAATCTTTGGCATCGTTCAAGCTTATATCATTACCCCTAAGAACATTGACAAGCTTTTCTCGCCCATAAGAGACAAGAATGGTACTTTACTCTTTCCAAAAGGGAAGTTCGTTGACGTGTATTTAAGCGAAGAGTTGATATATGCACAGAAGCTAAGGTATAAAATATTCTTGCTAAAGGGTTATACTTTTGAGAAGAAACAGAGTCTTTTCAAGAACTTTATTTCTGAAGTCTATGAGAACCAGCTAAGAAAAGCGGTGATGATGCTATGTCGTATGGATATAAGATTCTAATGAACTCTCTTTACGGGAGATTCGGTATCAATCCTGAAAGCACTATCACAAAAATTTGCAAGAGGAAAAGATACGACAAATTGACACAGTGGGAGAAAATCATAATGGGGGATAAGCTGAGCGATGATTACTACATCGTCAGTTATATAAGTAATGTAGGATATGTAAGATTTTGACTAAAAACCTCCAAAGAACTCCGCTGTTCAAATAGTCGCTGCCATCACTGTTTATGCCCGCATTTATATGTACCAATTTACGTCGAGAGACAACTGTTATTACATCGATATAGATTCAGTTATTCTAGGAAAACCCCTTCTTGAAGAACTAGTATCATCCACTATATTAGGTTTGTTAAAGCTATAGTATTTTGTAAAGGAAGGTATATTCTTAGCACTAAAGTGTTATAAATTTGTAATAGAAGATGATAAAAAAGTTATGAAATATAAGGGTCCTTCGAAGAACTATGTTAATGCTGATTGGTTTCAGTCGCAATACAAAAAACCATATACCACTCAAAACATCAGCATTGAATCTAACTTCATAATAGATTGGCATACCCAAAACATAGCAAAGAAGGTAACTCAACTCAGCTTAAGACTCAAAATGGGTAATAAAAGGGATCTAGTGTATGATGAGAACGACTTATGGATAGACACGGTACCTAAGGAAGTCCTAGATTTGGCGGGTAAATATACTAGTGTTCTTTAAATAGATTTGCAGATGGTTAAGGATGAGCTAGATAATAAAAATAAATAACTAGCTATCAAAAATCTAAAGATTACGAATAAAGATCAAGAATACTCTAAGAGTAAGAATAGTATAGAGCAAAAAGTTGTAACACTACGTCAAAGGATTCAATTGCTAAAGGATGCAGCCATTCCCGATGATCAAGCTATGAGCTCTCACCAGAACAAGAATAAAGATTCTAAGAAGGAGAAGAAAAAGCTTCGATTTTAAGAAGGAGAATAAAAAGGCTTCGAATCCTAAAGGGTGGCAACCACCACCAACACCTCCTACCTCTTTTTCCCCTGGGTGTGTCAGTACCTTGCCAAAACATTACTTTAGGTAGCTATTTCCTTATCCTTCCCCTTCATATTCCTCCTTAGTATGCTTTGATATAACGCTATAGGAGGAAGAGATTCTCGTATCAGGAATAGGTCATTTCAATGAAGTATGGAAGGTGGTAGCTAACAAGCTTGGGGGGCCCCAAGTTTGTCCTAGTATCGATTGCGTAGCTGACCTTGGATTCCTAGTTCTTAGATTCCCTGGTCCCAGGTACCCAGGTTCCCAGATTTTTAGCTCAACCATACTTCTAAACTATTAAAAGTTGCTACACAACTCCTTTTTTATCTACTAGCATAGAAACCATCAGGCTTTAAAGGCTTTATAACTCTTACTATACATTCAACTCCTCACTCGCATATCGGCCTTGCTCCGGTAGCTTTAGCAACCCTTTCGGCTTCAACTCCTTCTTTACGCCTCTCTTTAAAGGTGCCTACCACACACTAGGATCCTCGCCTCCTTTTTAAAACCCTCTGACAACCTAGCTTTTTAATACCCCATCTCTTTCTTGTGGTAGCCTAGGATTTATGTTTCATGGTATCCATTTTATAAATGCTTATGATATTTTATAGTTCTTAATACAATACTTAGACGCATGGCTCATTACAATCCTTTTGATAACTTACAATCACCTGGTGATGACTCAAATACTGTAGATAGAGGTTAGATTTATTATTTCTTATCATTTTAAAATCAAGTCATATTTCATTAATAATATTACTCAATGTTGAAATTTATTTTATTTTTCAGGAAATAATTCTTCATCTAATGCATCTTCCAAAAAGAAAAGAGGATTAGCACGAGGTTTAAAACCCCTACCAAATGGAAAGAAGAAAAAGATTGACGTAAATTCATGGGGTCAACTAAATCAAGCAAATTCGGAAATGAATACCTATACTTCAGATATAGGATTCCAAGTTCGCATGTACCTCCCTATTATTTATGAAAGCTTTAAGGATGTCCATAATAATCGCATTGCATTAGTAGTAAAGGGGCTGGAGGTAAATTTTTATAAGTTCAATGTTATAATTTTCTAAATGGTTATCAAGATCTTCACTTTTTAGTCAATTTGATTATTTGTTTTTCTTGTATCTGTAGGAATGTTACGATATCTCTCATGTTGTCTGGTTTGATTTAAAAGAAAAAATTAAAGATGCTTGGAGAAGGTATAAGTATCGTTTAAATACCACATTGATCATAGGAAATAATCCAGGAGATGTAAAAGCTTCTCCGGCCCCTGAATTTGTTCCAAGGGAGGATTGGGTGAAGTTTGTTGATTACTACAATTCGGAGAAGTTTCTGGTATATGTTTATGTTATACGTACTTATCCTTGCATAAGAATTTTTTATTTTATTTTTTTCATTTGAGCGATTATCGTGATATTTAGACTTCAGTTATATTTTACTAATTTCAGGCTAAAAGCAAAAAGAACAAAGAAAATCGGGCAAAACTAATAGCGTCGTGCACTCTTGGTAGAACTAGTATGCCAATTACTCGTCATAAATTGGTAAGACACACATGCTTATGTATCTACGTTTTCTACTCTTTTTTTAAAGTAATAATTAAATACGTTTTAAATGGATAGGCTGAGGAAAGAGGAGTTACAAATGAGGAGATTGGTAGGGTTGAAGTGTACATACCAACCCATACCAAAAAAGATAAGACCATTCAATGCCCTGATGTTATTGTAAGTATATCTCTTTTAACTCTTAAATACTCTTAAAATATAGCTTAGAAATGCATGTATTGTTAACTTTGTTATTATTTAACGAACAAAAACATTTGTAGACGGAACTGCAAAATACTATGCGGAAAGACCCTAAAAGCATTCGAACGGGACCCAATGATGCTATTGCTCAGGTTTTTAATGTGATTGAATTAATTATATAAATATACTACTATTTGTCAATTTATAGTTATATTCATATCTACACAGATATTTGGCAAAGAGAGGAAAGATGGAACTCGAGGTATGGGTGCGGGCATGAGCATATCCTTGGTGGAAAAAATTGATCACATTGTCAATGAGAATGAAGAGCTGCGATCTAACAACAATGAATTGAAGTTTGCCACTGAGAAGTTAAGAAAAGATTTGGATCCACTAACCAAATATGTTAGAAACATCCCGGTAAGGCATTTAATTGGGTTTTATGCTGTAAATACAGTTTATTCTTTATGTTACTGTTACATGCTAATAAGTGAGTAAAAATTATATGTGAGCAAAGAAAATGACATCGATATTCATTTTAAAGTAGTGTACATGTGGCTTAATCCATCTGACCACTTTAATTGGTTTGTATCTAACTGCCTTTATTGTAATTCTGAGAATCTGGAGAGATAAACTATCTGAGAAGTCACATTGCTTAAAACAATTGAGTTTTGGCATAAGAGATTGAAGAAAACCAACAACTCTGTGAATAATATTCTCAGCAACCATTTGGCAGTTATCGAACCTAGCTGCACAACAAGGTTTCCATATTTCCCAGCTAATGATAGAAGGAAGCATAACGGTAATGATTCCCATTTGTGATCTATGTGAGGCCTTAGGGAACCACATACCCTGCCTTGCAAATAAATTTTGATTAGAGACACATCTAACTCCACAAGCTTTACCAAAGTACTCCCAAACATGTGTGGTTGTATCACTATGAACCAACAAGTGATCTAAATCATCGATGCATCCTCTTGAATAACAGCTGCACTTTGAAACAAAACTGATAGGTCTGAATCAAACTATCCACTGAGACCACTCCTTTCCATACCTTCTAATTAAATACTTGTACTTTCTTTGGTAATGCCTTGAACCATAACCACTTCATTCTATCAATCTTAGCATTAGAGATTCTCCAGAAGTTTTATGTTATTTTTATAGAAAAAATCCCATCATCAGAGAGAGCCTATGTAGCTTGATCATCTGCAGTCCTTAATTTATATGTGTTTTAGAATGCTTTTCTAAGTCTCAGGTATTTCCTCATGTAGTTTATCTCAATACCATCCCCCATCATTATTAATGACCTCTTTCACTTGTATTTGTTGGTGCACCTCAACATTAAGAATGCCAGCTAATGTACCCTCCCCAGACCAGTCAGTGTTCCAAAAATCAATTTCACCTTTGCAAATTGCCCAATTGGTATTAGAAGATACTGAATAAATGAGATCAAACATATTTCTCCAGAGCTTTGATATTCCAGTACCTTCACAAGACAGTTCCCCATTTTTGGTATATTTACTATGCATGAACTTACTCAAAAGATTCTTCTTGTGCAACAGGTTCAACACTTCTTCACGAGGAAACTATATCTCAAGTCACTAAGATCACTTAATAGTATTCTACTTAATACTAACTTTCTAATATTTTTGTACTCAGGTTATATCACCGATGGATAACTTTCCTTCTCAACAAGCAACTTCATCATCGCAACGTGAACAGGTATTAAATTAGTTTTAGTTGTTATAGAGTATTAGTAATTTGGGACTTAAAGCTCATCTATGAAACTTTTAAACTACAGGAAAAACACCAACATATTGACAAAGAATGTATGTTGGTGGGTTGCCCTTGGAGGATAGTTGTGCATGGTGTCATCGTTGGTGTTGATTCAACTGACATGTGTCATTCAGTTTCCTTGGGCGACGACTTTTATAAAGTCGCAATCCATGATATTGTTGATGGTAATGCTTTGCTGTTCAGGCCCAGCAGTAATATTAAGCGACTCTTAGATATGGGAATCGGAATCTTTGTTGCATGGCCTAAAAACATGATTACCTTTTAGAATATGAACTTTTTTAGTTAATTAGATCTTGTTAGTTTTTCTTTTTATAAACATGGGACAGTGTTAGTTACTTTCTTAGTTTCTTTTCTATTGAAAGATATGAATGTCAAGTATTAACATGTATAAAATTACTTATTTTACGCAATTAGGTAAACCTTTTTTAACTCTGCCTATGCAAAGTTATAGCTTTGCATAGCCGGTTCCAAGCCCGGGTAAAGGAGGAGGGAAAGAGGTGAGCTTATATACTTGTAACTGGCCCATATGTAAATTGCTTATTCATATTGATTACTATGTGTTTTAATATATGTGCTCACTTTCTGATGGTCATTATAATTATGAAGGTTGGAAATAAAGCAAACATTAAAGGGAAAGGAAGCCCCTGGTCTGGTCGAAGCTCGAGTTTATAGTAGAGATGAAGTATAGGAGCAACTCATAGGAAGCCAAAAAAGAGCAGTTGGATCAATCAATGCTAATGAGCTCAGCAGCCGTAATGACGATTGATGAGGCAGACAACAAAATAGAAGTTCGATAGAGATATTTGGTGGCAGGTTAGTGGAGTTGATTTGATGTATGATCTGCTATAATTTAGGAATTAATACTTTATCTGCACTTAATAGAGCTTGGTCCTATATGTCTATAATCATCTGCATATAATAAAGTCAATATGATATCGAGAAAACATTTACAAGCAATATCGCAGGGGCCATAGTTTCTAAGGACTTCTATCCTCGATATTTTGGCAGGTATAAAGATGATCAAGATGTTAGGTCTGCATCAGATATGGTTTTACGGAGTGAAGGACTATTACATGTTTATAAGCTCAAATGTCGTGTAAGTGCACAATATCTTTAATTTGATTTGTAGAAATTGCAGGATTATGGCCAATGAAGCTACCTAAGCAATTATTTCATTTGTAGATTCATAGTTCATTAGTATGTCGATATCCTTAAGGTCGTACCTTTTCACAATGTGAATGCAGGTTGTAGGAGCATACTTTGAAAAAACTGGATCAAAAACTTTTACAGTTTATTCAATTGCTGTGACAAATACAAAAAACAAAACTTGGTTCGTGAAAAGAAGGTATTTTTTATCCATCTGTTTTCCTTAAAGTTAAGTACAAGCAAAAGTTACTTCCTCAAAGACTTTCCATTGTCCTTGCCTTGCATCTCATGGCAGTTATTGTGCTTATATGACTTACAAAGCAACATGCTCTGAGAATGCCTATATAAGCATCTTTAACTAACTGTTTTGTGAAAGTGTTTAGTTGCATCTTTAACTGCTTTGATAGTACCTGGAGAGCTTAATTCAAAAATGAATGTCATTATATTTAAGGTGGCTCTCCCAACCATTTTCTGAACAAACTTGTGTTGGTAGGCAGCTGTTTCGTTGCTTCCTTTTGCTCAATTTTTGTTGAGGTTCTGAACATGCTTTTGTAATGTTGTTGTAGCTTGAAGCTCTGCCAACTATAAGAGGCACGGATCAGTTAGACAGCAACTTCAGAGTTTTCCCTATCCATTTTCTGAACAAAGATAAGCGCTTGAGATAACTGTCTCTGCATTTTTTTCTGTCCATTTTCTGGATAGCTCGAATCTGCTGGTGTAAGTCTGTTGCTTTCTTCTACCCCATTTTTATGAGGTTCTCAAAATCTTTCATGTGCATCTTTATGTGAGTTGTTGTTGTAACTGTAAGCATCTTTATGTGGCTGTCTCCAGATAATTGTAGCTCTATCTACAGTTTACAGTTATTCACTAATCATTTGTACTTGCAAATTACAGATACATAAATTTTGAGAGATTGTATCGGCATCTTAAAGATATACCCAACTATACACTGCATTTGCCACCCAAAAGATTTCTCTCATCGAGTATTAATGATAGTTTTGTTCATCAACGTTGCATTCAACTTGATCGATACTTACATGTATGATTTCTCGGTTTAACCTTTCCTTAGTCAAGTGTGTATTGTTCTTTATAACACACTCATATTCTATTTTTCTTGCAGTGGACGCCACCCAATGTTAGTGTGCCTCTGTTGAATTTAGTGGATAAGATATTTAAGCTAAATAGACGAGGTTGGCTAAGGTGAACAAGTTAATACATTATGTTCTTAATGTATATTTTTTTTCATGATATGTTACCAATTTATCATTTGAATCAACGACAAGTAGTCATCCTATTAGTAACAAGCGCAATATTTTCTAACTTATTGGTAGAGTTGAGACATCATCTTGTAGCTTCTAAGGAGCTTCATCCCGGATTGTTATCTCCTTGAGTCTGAGTACAAGGTGTGAGTGGTAAATTCTTTTACTTTTTGCCATCTGCTTTAATATATGTCTCAGTGCTTATAGCTCTTCTTGGTTGTTCAGGTTCTTCAACGACTAATGGGTGGAGTATTGGCAATAGTACTAAGACTGCGAGAAGCTTAATGCCCCCTGGTTAGATCTATTGGAAGAGAGCTTTTAACTTGTTTGGAGAACTCATCGGCGTTTGTTATATGGATTTATCGTATATTTTTTATCGGAGAAACATGTTTATAATTTATCTCATTTTCTGTATATTTTTTAAATAAAATATATTTTTTTGAAATAATATTTTTTTATTTTTTTATGTTTTAGCCACGAATTATGTTGTGGTGAAAGTAGGCTTTTGCCACGGATTTTGCAATAGCAAAAAATTGATCATTTACCACGGCTTATGTTGTGGTAATAATAATCTTTTGCCACATATTCTAAAATATAGCACGATAAATACCGTGGTAAATAAGAGCTTTTGCCACAATAGTAGCCAAGTAGCCACCATAAAAGTTGTGGCAATTGAGACACTTTTTGCCACGGTAATAACTATGCCAAAGCTTTAGCCACCCCATCTACGGGCACGACGCCTGCCACGGTAAAAACTATGGCAAAAGCCTTTTTGCCACAGAATTTTTCGTGGCTAATACCCTTTATTCTTGTAGTGCGAGAATCTCCTGAAGCAAAGCTGGACATGGAAATCACAAAACATCCTCCTTTCTTTTAAGTTTGATCGAAGTCTAAACATGGAGCCAAACTTCAAATAGAAACTATGGAAGCAAGGACGCCAGTACTTGAACCAACTCTTCAAATAGAAGGCCTTCTTAACGCCAAGAAATGATGATTGTGCAGGGGCAGACTTCCAATCTCCGTCTCCCCACTCCACCACCATTGCCTCCTCCTTCGTAACCCCCATAAACAAAAAATTGATTGAGACGAAATGGAGTCCTATCTTAAAATCTAGTCCTTCGTAGAATACCGGCGGTACTACCTCACAATTACGTCGGCCACCACATCTGTCTCCTCAACCTTATCCTCTGCAAGGATGCGAAGACACCTCCAACTTGCCTCGCCTGTCAAGACCACGTAATAAACTCTCTACATACAGTAATAGTCTTCCTCAGCTTCAGCTTCTTCTTCTTCTGACATAACGTGATACGTCGATGGAACGGGAATTGGGGTGGGAATCTCTAAAGATTGATCCCCAAAGTATCTTAACTTGAATCTCTACATCTCAGCAAAAACTCTCTCTTTATAAACCATTTTCTGGGTCTTCACCATTATCACTCAAGAATTCTAGAGGATTTTTTAACAAACAGCGTACTTTACCAGAATCCACAGTACAAGTACTATTTATATAACCCTCGTATGTAATGCACATGTACGTTTCCAAAGCAGTCAACAGAATCACTCTCGAAACCCCAAACATCCATTACATTTATACTTTCTATCGTCATTCAATACAGATACATCCCTCCATAAAAAATAAATACCCATTTCCATACCAGTCAAATCAACGTTAAATACGTCATTTCTTTTCAACTTCCAACACTGTAAATACACAGGATCTTTCTCAACCAAAGCCACTCGTGCCTTTAGTTGTAAGCGGGCGATTGTAGGGACCTATCCCTCGAGCTAACCCAATTTGAGCTACCTCCATGTCAGGCTCACGCATTTCACACGTGATATAAACAGTCAACATTGACACCTATCCCACGAACTGATGAAGAAGGTGGATTGAGCACAACAGAAGATCATGAACAAGTCAAAGACACCTGTCTCCCATGAACTAAACAGCTATTTACTCAACCATCACTTACCTCATTGTTTGGAGAACGTGCTTCAGTACGATAACAAGCTGCGAGTAAGGCCTATATAAAGAAAAAGTTCCATAAGAGACAGGGACACGAAAAACTACCAAGAAAACCAGATTTTATATATTTTAAACACTTCTTATTCACAAGATAAAGTATTTCTAGTTCGAGTGATCACTTGTAATAAGATATCAGTCTTAAGCAATAAAAGTTACTGTTACTAAAACCCTCAACTAAAGGTTGTGGTTTTTTACCTATTCAAAGGTTTTCCATATTAAATTACCTGTGTCATTTTCTTGCTTTACATTAGTTTTTGTCACAGGTACATTGGTGTAAGAGCTAATTCTGAGCCATTTTCGAGCTAACGAGATAAGGCCATTACAATTAATGGTGAGCAAGAACGGTAAGGCACTTGTAAATGTGTATTTACCCATCCGCATAACTTCGGTGTAAGCATTGTGTTTGCTTTTGGGATATTTGTTGCGCGGTTGCGATGACGATTTTTTTGACATTATGATTGGAGTTTACAGAACAAATTTGGTCGAGAAAACCCAAACTTATTAGGTTGGGTTAGGTGTTGGGTTTTGGAGGGAAGAGTTTTTGAAGGTGGAATGACAAAAAAAAAACTAAGTGTTGAGAGATAAATGATGCGTTCTTTTCTTACATATCAAACCGCGCAGTTCAGAACTGTGTGGCTGCGCAGCATTAAAAATATGAATTATGGTCACGTGGTTGCTTGTGATTGGCGTTTGTGCCGCGCAGTTCTAAACTGTTATCAGACGACCTTGGGTCAGTTTGGCACTGCTGTGTAAGAATCAAGGGGTTATTGTTGCTGCATTTTAGTCGGTTTAAAGTAACCTTACTGCTGCATATGCTCTTAGGCAACACCGTATAAATTCATCATGGGCTCGAACTTATGAAGTAGACCAATTGTGGCAAGAACTTTGAATTCCATACGACAAAGTAGTGGTATTTGGTTTTGAGGCCCACAATAAACGCAATTTGTTAGTTATACCAGTAAATTAATGTTAAGGAATGGGTACCAATACCTACATCATACTTCCTTTTAACAAATCATACTTTTGATACACTTTTATAGTACCGATTCCACCAATCAAACTCTTAATTAGTGCGAGAATCGTTATCCTATACTATACTAGTCTAGAAAGAAAAATGCATGGTCTCTTTTAGGTTTTCTTTTGTTTAAGGTCCTTATCTTGTACAAATTTTTATACAAGATCACATAAGAATCAAGAGAAAAAAGAGCAGTCACCTTTAGATCTTTAAATCAAATCCCAAATCATTGACATTTCATACGCTTATTAATTCGTAAGAATATCGTGAGTTGTCTACTTATGAGCCTCTCTCCTAGATTCATATTGGAGGTCCAATTGTGTAAGAATATCATGTGTTGTCGATATAATAGCCTTTCCTAGTTTCATATTGGGGATACCATAAAACAGACATTATATGAAGAATACTTCGTAACAATGCCATAATACATTATGTGCGAATTGTGCACCGACAAGTTATTTATACAATTCTCTTTAATGTTTTGGTTTATAGCTTGATGTTGATGATGATGGGCGAGCAAGTAGTGAGCCGAGGCGGCGACAAGTCCAAGGAGTGGTTTTGAGTGGGAGCGACAAAATTTAGAGGGATGATGGATTAGTGAGGAGGAGTCCCACAAACTAAGTTGTGATTATATGATTTAAAAATCAAGGAAAGATAAGGCTCACGCATACATAAAAACTTTGTGCCTTTGTGCATGCTTACACATTTTAATAAATCTCCCTTAATCATACAAAAGATTGTTTTTCTCCTCACGCTTCTAAAGATAATTTTGTTTAAACATTTCATGACTAAAATGCCCCTATGCCATAAGATGTTTTGAGATTAAAATCGCAATTAGTTTGGAATTCAGAATCATGCCTTACAATATAGAGGTCCTAAAATTGTTAATCCGGGAACATGGAGAATCCACTAGAATTTATTCTGGCTTAAATTGGAACATTTGGTTTTTGGGGTCCAGGGGTTAGTTGGGGAAATGGTGATAAATCATATATTTGCCTGCAGCCAAAGTCGAGCTGCACTACTATCAATGCAGTGTCTTTGTACACCATGGTTGGATTGGATCCTAATTGCAACAAACCAAACTAAGCTTTTCATGGCGGAGGGAAAACAGAAAATTCTAACAAAATAGGGGCATATAGGTAAATTTACCTCACTACTTGCTCTCAATTGTTAAAAAGGGAGGGAAAGTGAGATATGGGGTGAGTAACAAGGATCCTCAACTTTTGAATATTGGAACCAAATGTACATTTCCAAAAAAAGGTGTAAACAACACCTCAATAAATCTTCACTTCCACTCTTCTTCTTCTCCTCTCTTCTACTTACTACTTCCTCTTTTTTCTTTAGTAATCCAAGTGAAGTAAAAAATTTCTTAATATTAAGAAAACGACTCCTCCAAGTTTCAAATCTATGGGTTCGCATGCTAGAACTCGAATTGAAAAGTTGTGTGGTGGTTTGAATGTCTCGGGGACGGAGAGACGAGGTGAGCGTCCAAGGAGAATTCTTCAAGAAGATGAAGAGTTTCAGCACGGAGGCGGAGCTGCTCATTGTCTTTCATCGTATTATAGCGTCTTTGTGGCTCGTCTCGCTATCATGGTAAAGCTAAAATCAACTCTAGTAAATGTTATAAACTTAGTTCAGATATGCGAAATATATGCTCCTGCAACAATCATAGTTATTTTTCGTAAATGTACGGTGAAATTGAAATATAAGCCCAAAAACAATAAAATCTCAAAAGGGGGGCCAAAAGGAGTACAAGGATATATATATATATATATATATTTTTACGTGAACATCAATTGCTGCACCTTTCCTCCTCGCTCTTTGTTCCGCGTCTCCGTTCTTCTCCTCACAAAACCTTCTTATTGAGCCATTGCTGCTTCCGCCTTTTTTTTACCATGTATCCTGTACGACTGGCGACCGCCACAAGTCATGTCTTTCACACCGGGTACACATACAACACAAGTTTACAAATCTGGGTTCGGACCTAAAATTTAAAACCAAGAGGTTTTACTTACCAGGCTGGGATATTTCTAGCTCAGCCCAAATCTGCCATTAACATTCAGTGTGCAACAAGTGAAGAAAAACCAGAGATGAAAACTAAAAGCTATAATCTTGGACGGAGAGTGTTTGAAGAAATGCTTGAAAGAAGGTTTGAGATAAATTTATTTGATCAATCTTTACTCAAAAGAGTTGCATCGCATCGTCGCTATTCATTGCTTCTGTACGACACGAAGCTGTACTTTGAAATTTGTGACTACATATAGATGTAGTAAAGTATTTTTTATTTTATTTTGAGAAGGAAGCTGTGGTTTAGGCAGACCCTTACCAGGATTTATTATATTCACAAAAAAAATTACAAACTAGGGCAATTTTTGTTTACAGCATCATCAATACACAAGTTAATAAGAGGGTTAGTGAAGTTACAAGGAAAGAATACATAGTCCTGTACAATGTCCATGACTGTGACTATGTGTTTTGCAGGCTTATTCCCCCACTTGAAAATAATAGAGAACTCGGCTTATTTCCCTACTTGGACTTGAAAATAATAGAGAACTCTTCCATGCTAGATAATTCTTTGAGCAACTCTGAGATCAGACAGGCAACTCCATGGTGGACTGCACTCATTTTGGATAACCTTTGAAGCATATGTTGATTTTGTCATAATACACGTACTTCTGAAATTCAGCTTTTCTGCAATTCTTAGTCCTTCACAAATCACTTTAATATCTATATCACCAATCCCACCTTCTCTAGATGCTTCCCTGTTGTATGCCATGATGGGGATGCCATTTGGATGTCTAAAAATTTCCCGAAAGGGGCTCCTATCCAAAGTGAGACATCCATCAACATTAAGTATGATCAGTTGCTTGACTTCTTGTTTTCGTTGGATCCATTTGATAATCCTAGGCATCTTAATGATAGGGTTTAAACCCCACTCTTCATTAATGAAGGTACGAGAGAACTTATGCTTTGATCTGCTACGAGCATCTCCAGCAATTCCATTTTGAATTTGAGTTAGGTTGGGTTGGTCTGACCATGAGTTTGGATTGGCTGAGCTGGCATTGTCAAAACTCAAACAGAAAAATAAATAAAATAAGTTTGGCCTACTTTTGATTACGTGCAGGACTTTTAAACACGGTGCATAAAACAAATATTTATCTCCTCCGTTTGTCTCCTAATTCTACTCTCCCTCTCTCTCTCTATAGGTTATTTTTTCTTTCTCATCCACAAGCAGATCTCTTAATTAACTAATTTGCAAAACTTAAATGGGGGAGCAACAAATCTCTTCAAAAGCTTCACACCAATTTAAACATAGTCATGGATTCTCACCTAGTCCAAATTCCTCCCAATCTCTTTGAGGAACCAAAGTTGAAAGGAACAACACCACTCAACATGTTTCTACTCAAATTGAAGTGATATATGTGAGAGACGCTACTTAGACCAACTGTAACCTCATATGTCGATCGTGCTTTTGTGAACTTTCACCGAAACAAAAACTACAAAGCCAAGCCATTACAAAAATCAATATCAGAGATCAAAACCAAAATCGAAAGCCACCAAAACCGAAGATGAAACCTCGAACAGAGTTCAATCTAGAGAGAGACACATTTGAGTGTTTTTAGAAAGAGAAATTGGGTTTGAAAAAGAGAGGAAGAGAAGACAATATGTTTTCCACGTCAGAACTGCTGGGATGCTGGTTTTTTCCTCTGACATGGTGGGCCATAAGAACCAACCAAACCCAATTGCTGAGATGCTCTTAGAGCAACTCCTAGGGCTGTCAATGGACCGGATCCTAGCCCGATCCTTTAAGGATTTATGTAATCTGATCCGATCCGTTATGTTTAAAGTCTTTAAAAAAAATTCAATTCTTGTTATATTAAGTTATAGGGATTAACACGAAATATATTTTTGTAAACCATGGACACTAACATATATATAAAATTGACAATACCTACCTCTAAACCAAAAAATGATGCATTCCATATATTAAAATTAGAGACAAAGTTAAAGACATATTACACATAACCAATAGGTATATACCCTAGCTAACGGATCGGGTCATGGTGAATCCTAATCCTTTGTTAACGGATCGAATCAGGGTCAAATCCAATCCATTGACAGCCCTAGCAACTCCTAAAGTGCCTCACTACCTTGGATTTTAAGCTGCCACATCAGATTTTTGTCCTCTAACAGTGCCTGACTGACTTGGATTTGAGTCTCAAAATCCAAGTCTCAGCCTTGGAATCCAAGACTCGGTCTTGAATTTTTAAGTAGCGATTGGGCGCCCAAGTGTTGTGCGCATCTTCTGTTTTTAAACAGGCGTCTAGTCTTAGGCGCTAAGTTAAAAAAAAAATTAATTAGGCGCCCAACTTTTAGGCGCCTGTTTCACTGACTAAATTCGTTAAAACTTATTTTCTTAGACAATGGCACTGCGTCATTATCTGCCACCCAATAATAATCTTTTACGTAATTTAAAATACAAACAGGCGCCCAAGTGTTATGCGCCTATTTGAATTAGTTTAAAATCCAAGTCAGGTACTCTAGGAGAAAATTGAGTCCGACTACCTTGGATTTGGCTTTTTTGCATCCAAGCCAGACATGCACTTTAGGTGTTGTTCTTATAAGAGCATGTCCTGGGAGTTTGAGTTGGGTTTGCAAACCAAACTCAAATTCACACTTTGAGCCTCCCAGTAGCGAAAAAATGGGTTTGAGTTCACCTACGTGGCTGTGTCAGAACCTAATCGAGTGTGAGGAGCTCACACCCAAAAAAAGAGAGTTTGTCAGTGTTTTGAATACCGCGCGGTCTTTTGATTACCGCCATGCTTAATTTATTTTTTTGATTTTTGATTTTTATCTTTTATTAATGTGTGAGAGAGATGAATAGTTATGCGGATAAAGAAATACCGCGCGGACTAAAAAAAAACTCAAACTCACTGCCGGAAAGAGTTGGATTTGGGTTGGGTTTTTGGTGGGCCAACTTTTTAGAGCCCACACCCAAACCCGCACTCGTTGTTAGAGATACTCTAAGGGGTTTCAAAAAAGATTCTTCTGTAGATGATATCGGCTCCTGTAGCCTCATTCCTAAATTGTCTAGCATTCCTCTCTAAACACACATGGTAAACAGTTGTTGTAAGGGCTATTTTGAGAACTTTTTTCCTTGTCGAGTCAGTTACAACTTTATTCAATACCCACTCAATCTCTGCATCCCATCCATTGATGTTCCTGAAATAGCTAATATTATTTATGATTTTTGTCCAGATATGCTTAGAATAGGGGCACAGGAAAAGCAAGTGGTCTATATTCTCTCACCAACATCGCAGAAGGAGCAATAGGCTCTATTTTTTTCAAAAAAAAATTTGGTAAGCTGGGGCTTTTGGGCACCCTAGGCTCTGTCAAGTTTCTCAATCTTCACTTAAAAATCTCTGGTCTTAATAAGTCTGCCCCTCATATTCAGCCATGTAATGAAAGAGTGTTTGTGACGTAAACTCTCAACGCGGAAGCTAAATCGAGAAGTCTTTTACGCTAAAATTAACCTAAAACTAAATTAGGGCTGAACCTTGAACTTTATTCAATAACAACTAAGAAATAAACTTACACCACCCTCTCCTTATATAAGCCTCAACCCTAATCCTCCTAGAATAGCAAGTCCCCTACCTCTCCAAATTAAAATCTAATTAGACATTAAAATAAAAGCATCTCCAATAGTTAAGCCATTAATCTTAATAAGCTAAAATAAGAAGATCGTCAACGAGTGAACGACGTGCACTAGGAGATGTTCACATTAAACTTTCTGTCTTCAAAAAATTTCGACCACGAAATTAAATCGGGGGTGCTTCTGACGAAGCTCATACCACCTTGGTAACACCTTCAAAATCATCAATCTTGTCTTCATCTTCTTCCTGTAACACTTGTTGTACTGTGGCAATCACGTGTTCCCTCATACCATCAACGACTAACCCAACCCGTTTAGCAACTATTGGGCAAACCTTTTTCTAGTGAGCCGGTTTTCCACATCCAAAACAATTACCATAAACGAAAGTATGTGGAACAGTATATGTTGAATTAGCTTGAACAATAGAAGCTGAAGTCGCACTTGAGTTGATAGTTGGTATGTATAACTCTTCTGACTTCAAAACATATTTTACGGCATCCGCTATCACTAAAAGGTCTTTGAATGCGAGATCCTTCTGAATAAAACTTTGTAAACCGTTGACATACCATCCCACCTTTTGTTCCTCATATATACACAAATTAGTGCGAGCGCTCAATAAGAAAAATTTATCTGTATACACGATCACATTGGACTTACCCTGACGTAGGTTTTGTAGTCGCATAAAAATATTACCACTACGTAAAAAAGAGTAAAATATGACTTTGAAAGTCAGTCGTTATTTGCCTAAAGCGACTTACTTTTTTGTCGAAATAAGAGTCGTGTTTTTTGCAGTAGTTTTTTGTTCTCAACTTTTACTTGAATCGTAATATTACGATTGAAAGTTAAGTTGTAAAAACAATTGGTTTTTACAATATTTACGACACATTAGAACATCGTTTTATGCGTCACAATTAAATAACATAAATAAGTGTTGTAATATTCGTCGTATTTACCGCAATTTGCAACTGATATAGTTGTTGTTTTATACGTTAAATTATAATGACTCTGCTATAAGTCGTCAAATACGTAACATTTTTTTCATTTTTGCGACTAACATGAGTGTCGTATTAAGCGTCATACAAAATACGACATAAATAAAGGTTGTTACAATCATCGTTTTTGATTAAACTTTGTAACACACAAGTACGTCGTATTATGTGTCACATAAAAAAATGACTTACATATATGTTGTAGGTACTGCCTTATTTTTTGCATTTTACTAATTTTTCTATTATTTTTTACGTCTCAGACAAGCCCTCACGAATTTTAAATAATCAAGCAACACAATCAACTAACATATAAAGCAATAATGACAAACAATTTTCAATAAAAAGAAGATAATGAAATACCAATTAAGAGATCATGTCAAACAGCTTACTAATATCCAAAATGAAAATAGAAATGTCAAACAACTTAGCTTTAGATTCTAAAAAAAAATACAAAAAAATTCTTCACTGGATAATGGTAAAAATCTTGAGCCAAGCTACGGCTTCACCTGTACTTCACCTGTAGAGATATCACCAAGGGTACGACTCTCAACAAATAAACACGCCTCTTCACGAATAACTTCGTCAACTATAACACTGTAAAAACCCTTATGGTACAATTAATACTGGAATAGATTGGATGGTACTTGGCAATCCCCAAGTAGGGTAAGACCAAGAATCGACAAAGTTGGCAGAGTCAGACCAGTACCATTGACAACAGGAGTCGTAAGTGAGTCAGCAATGTTGCAAGTACAAAGTGCATGTCAAACTCTAAACGTGATTGCAAAATAGAATATAAAGAATACAGTTTGGTAGTAGCATACCTTGATGCACCTCCACTCTGGTCCAACATCTCCATGAGAATAGCTCTAGAACGAGCATTCAAGGACTGTCAAAATATAAAAAGGAAATAAGAGGAAAAACAAACTCTTATCAGTTTCTTTTAAAATTGTTTTATTGCATAATATTAGTTCATTTGCTTTATTTTAGAAATTGCTCCCTTAAATATATCGGTAAATGCCATGAATATGGTTGGTATCCCTAATAAATACAAAAATATTTGTTTCCTGAGTGCAAACATTTAGCTCCAGATCAAATTTCTTCTTGTTTACCATTATATTTAATTTCCACCTACCTGGTTCTATCAACAGCAGATGCACAAGCCTGACCAGCAAGTTGACGTTTGCAAGCATACGCAACATCAACCCCATCATGACAAACAAGGGGCATGTGCAATCCCAAAGAGTTACTTCTTGATCGAAGTGAACCATTCAAAACTCCAGAATCTTTTACTTGCTTTCCTAACAAATAGAAACAACAAACTTGAAATAAACATCCATTTTTTTTTCTTACAATATTACAGTGAAACACAAAAGTACACGGACAAGAGAATCTAAGAGTTACTGGTCATGAAATTTTTTTACTGAAATTTGAGTTACTTACGAAGCCTCCTCCATCATCCATCATCAAAATTGCTAGCATTCACCCCAATATCTTAGATCTTTACTTGGTCAGAAATAACCGATACCTTATATACACACCCAACAATGCTTAACTGTCCATTTAAACTCTAAGCAGCTCTAGCATCTTCAAGGCGTGCAAACTAGAAAGATCCACCTTAACTAATTAGCCTATAATGTTCAAAGAAAATAAGAATTACATGACCTTAAGTTACACTAACATGTACAAATCTCAGTTCCGAGATACTTTGATTCTATTATCCGTAAGATTTTCAAACCTGTAAATATACATTAGCATCAAATTCGGCCTTACATTCATTGCTTATTCATGTGTTACTTAAGTCATAACCCAATCTAGTATAAAGAAAATACATGTTCTAGCATCGAACTAAGAAGTAAACGATCGAACTTTTGTCCCATTCATTAACAGTAATCATAATGCAGCAGCTGCCTATACAATTCAAAATTGCATCAACTGTGGAATGTAGGGGATTCGATAGTAAATACACAAAAAACATAACACTCGCGCGAGCAGTATATTTATTTACCTTAGTAAACACTTGCTCCTTCATATTAAATACACTTGCTTCTTCAGCATGAAATAAC
Organism: Kingdonia uniflora; assembly: GCA_014058105.1. Taxonomy (NCBI): domain Eukaryota; kingdom Viridiplantae; phylum Streptophyta; class Magnoliopsida; order Ranunculales; family Circaeasteraceae; genus Kingdonia; species Kingdonia uniflora. Next base: position 4,598,099 of record JACGCM010000560.1, on the reverse strand, counting down.
ACACCCTTCATTGTCTACAAAACATTCAAGAAACAGATGGCTTTAAAGCCATTTTATGTTTTTAATGCTTTAACAAACAACAACCTTAAACCATGCTTAAAAGCACAAAACTGAAACCTCCTTCCCTCCTGACTTGGTGCAAGTCTTTGCTTTCTCCCCAATATCATCAGTTTTACTTTCAGTTGCTCTTTCTTGCAAGGCATCACCTAGTACCCCAGATTTCCTCTCTTCCCCTCTACTCAAATCCATCCCTCATTTCATTACTGAAACAGGTATGAAACATGCTTTCATGTCTATATTGATGTTTGCTGCAGTCGCATTGTTTGATCAGAACGTTATGAATTATTTATACCCAACACCGTCAGAGCATACTAAGGAGCTTCTGACATCATTGCCAGTCGGAATTGGCTTGATATGCAACATAATGTTTGTCGTTTTTCCCACCAAATGTCATGGGATCGACTTTCCTCTCTCTTCCGATTAATCCACTTTTATTCACTTGGTTCATCAGTGATAACGGAATGTCGGGTCTATGCTTCTTTGTACTCAATCCTTTGAAAATGTATTGTCATCAACCAGAAAGGATGGCATTATGCATTCTTCCTCATGTGTACCTCAGTTTAAAAGTTATACCCTGGTTTCCAGAAAGTTGTTGATAAGCTCAACATATACCACCTCAGATGCTTCTTTCACCTTAGTGTGATGAAGGAAACCACACACAACCGCATTCCATATGCATTCGTCAGGAATAGATCCTTCAAGCAACATCTCATTAACAATCTAAGAAGCTTTGTAGACATCTCCTTTCTTAGAAAAGCAACCTACAAGATACTTATAAGTCTCACTATCGACAGAAATATGTTTAGTACGCGTACTGAGGTTAATTTGAAATGCTCGATTCAAGTCTTTCTCAGTACTAAGTCCACTTACTACCATATTATGATTGTTTACGTGAAGGCTCCAACTTACATGGATAGGCAACATTCCACCAGGAACCATCTTATCGAGAAGGTTTGTAACTTCCTGGAACATAGAGGAATTATAAAGGCTATTTACGAGCCTACTATACAATACACCATCTGGTTTCAATCCTTGAAGTTTCATTTTTGTCAAGAATCTTCACGGCATCTGGAACTTTCCCATCTTTACATAAACGACTAACTAAATTATTATAAATTATTGTGTTAGCAGAAAAGCGCTTGCCAACCATCTTTTCTCGTAGCTTCAAGGCTTGTAAAGAACGTCCACCTTTGCAAAGTCCATCCATTAGCGAGCTAAAAGTAACCATATTGGGTTCGATACCTTTGCGACTCATCTCTTCAAACAATTCCATGGCTTCATCCAAAATGTTAGACAAGCACAACCCATGTATCAAATAAGTACAGGTAACAACTATGGGTAAGCAATCTTTTGCATCCATTTCTCCAAATAGCTCTTTAGCTTTGTTAATCTTTCCCAATTTACACAACCCATTGATCAAAGTACCATAAGTATAAGAGTCAGGAATACATCCATGATCCAGTATCTCCCTGAAAAACTCGAAGAGTATCATCCACAGTCTCCTTCTTCATGCAAAGTACCTTGTGAAAGCATTCAAGAAAGAAACACTCGGAGGAACCCCAACTTGCTTCATATACTTATGAAACATTTGTGTCAACTTCAACTGGTTTTTACTAAGTATCGAAAACACAGTGACATAACTTTTATCAGTGGGTTCACATTGAAACTCCATCTTCTGAAAAATCCTAAAGGTACCCAATGTCCTATGAATACGACCATAAGATCGACACAAACATAAAAATACATCTTCAGTAAAACTACACTTCTCTTCCTTCATTCTATCAAGAAGCTCCTTTGTTGGTTTAAACTTGTTTACAGAAACTAATCTCGATATCATAAACCCATACATAGTATGATTGTGTCGAAAGCCATTACTGTACTCTGTTGTCGCCGACTTAAAGACAAGGATTGCTTTCTCGATATCTCGCTCCGCTCAAATCAAGTGTTAAACTAAAGATGAAGGACCAGACCAGTCCATGTATAATGAATGCCCCTCCGAATTCTGGTGTTAAGCAGATGTACTTGTGGTTTATGCTCCAAAATTTAAAGTCTTTCTTCTAAGTCTGTAATAATGATTGGAACACAATGAACTTGCTTCAATCAAAATATTAGTTTTCTAGGTCATCCAGGAAAAAAAGAATGGAAAACAACCTCGAAATATAATACTAGGAACTAAACTACTTAATGAATATAACCCAATTAATAGGAGAAACTTGGCTATAATTATAAAATATATTAAAACAATTCCTAAAAAAAGTCTGAGCACATAAAACCATAATTATGAAATGCTTAGAACCAAGGAAAAATCCAAAGTACAATCTAAGTGATAGGGATACACACCAGAGCGAGAGCAAGATTTAGCATGTACTTTGGTGAACTCCTTAACCTGAGGCTGAAAATCAGGACTCCTGAATTGTACTTCAAACATCACTGCATATCTGCGAAGAAGTGAAATCATATTAGTAAAGCAATAAGTAAGGGAGATTCCCATTATGTAAATGAATATATCGAATCCACAAAATTAATGGCACTCCTCTTCTCACCATCTCTCAAAACCTCAACTGCAACTATGATCTCTATCTCAAGCTCTTAAGCTTTGTTTATTTTTTCAAAGTCCTTATTTTTTTTTCTCATAAACACCAAATTAAGAAAACATCGACACCAAATCGTGAGTATAACAAAAGAATTTAAACCCCTTTTTATAGATGACCAAATTAGCAAACCATTAAGCAAAATAGTAAAATTATCGATTGGGAAATTTACCTGATGCCAATCATTATATTCTTTACAGATTAGGGTTGTAGACTACTGAAATCGAGACTGGTATCAATCGAGGTGATCAAAAACTACATAGTCAATTCATCAAATTTGATGAAATTTTCTGTAATCGTTCTGTTTTTCACAAATTCTCCGATTGATAATCTGCTAAAATTTGAGAATTTGTTCCAATTGATAATCGAGAGTGACCTCAAATTAGGGTTCCTCGCTGAAGAGTGCAGTGGTTGCGATGCTTAAACATCCTAAATCTTATCTTGGGTTTGCCTCTCATCGAATACCTAAAAAATCTCCCCTAGAAATCTCTCCCATCAAAGTTTTGTTTCCCGCGACCACTCTATCAAGTTCCCTCTGGTTTTTTAATTAGAAGAAACTATGACATTAGTGAAAAACGAAGTAAATGTTCTTTATAAACAAATCACGTTATTTTCACATTTTAACGTAATATTTAAAAAATAACATTGTATATTAATAAAAATAGGGCAGTAACATCATGTTCTAGTCAAATGACTTAGAATGATAATTGAGCATGTTAATATTCGGGATAAAAGCAGAAAGTATACTAATAACGTCAGTATTATAAAAAATAACGTTATTTAGCTGAAGTCGTAGCCAGTATTTATTGTAGTGTGTGAGAGACAAATTCGCAGAGAAATACATAGATTGAAAAGTTAGATTTTAACTTTACCTCAAAGATTTAAGGATTCCCAACTTGATTGAATCTTAATTTTGGATTTGCACGGGTATATTAGTTTTCTCTTCGTTTAATTTAAGCGGGAAATTAATAGAGTTTGTTTAAAACTACTAAACTCGTTTGATTTCTAAAATTTTATAGTGTTCCTACTGGGTGTTTTTCTTTCTGAACGCTTTATGTCTTAGACTGACGTGCCCCCTCTCTCCACGACCTTTCCCTAAAAGAAAGGCGTTGCTTCTCTTCTCTGGACACTCGTAGTCTCAGCCCTCTTAATACTGTAAGCCCACCTCCTTTTAAGTCCTAGCATATTTAACATTAGCACGTTTAGGGACCGGAGGTAGAATCGTAGCCCTCCACTAGGCTATTTGATTGAGGAGGCCAGACTTTAAGTAGTTAGAGGCTCAAAACGTTATAGTTTTTTTACTAAAGATTCTTCTTGCCGAAGACAAGACTGCCCTACCTTTTTAAAATAGCTCCAAGAATAGCGCACATGAATAGCCTACCAACGCCTACTCTTATTTAACTACGGTGCCTTTTGTCTATGTTTTGTTGGGGCCTCAAGAAGCTACTAAAGGCGTGGTGCTGGTAATGGGGAGTGAGCGCTCAAATCTCTATTTTAAAGATAAATACACCATAGCCAGCCTACAATGTTCATTTTAGAAAGAAAGTGGGCGACTCCTCCTTACTGGCACAAGAGTTTGTTTTTAGGGAGAAGGATTAAAGTTGTATATTGCTAATCAAATAAAGTGACTTTATCAAGCGTCTAAATTAAAATAGTTTTACAACTCCTTAAACAGTCGTATGTTTTAAAACATAAATAAGAAGAAAAAAAATTAAAACGACGGGGGTTCTAAAATTGTGACTTCTAATGGAAGTCGTATTTTTCATCCAAAGTATGGCACATGCGCCAAGTCGTAAATTACTATCCAAAAGTGTTGGTATTTACATATTTTTACGCAGTGTATGCTCATAATCGATTGGGATATACTGCTTCACAAAATCCTAACGCATCTATCCCCATTCAGTGATTAACGGATACCCCTGCTGACTACGACCAGTTTGCATACTATTCCACCAAGTAAGTACGTAACCCAATAGCTTTGTCTCGATGAGCATTACTCGATTGGGATCCCCATACTTTTTATAAGAAAAAATTTTGTCAACTCGGGTAATCCAATCCATAAAGGCATCTGGGTCAAGTTTTCTGTCAAACTCAGCGGTATTAAGCTTAACATCATGTTGAATAGAAGTTAGAATGCGAGCAAAAGAAGAGAGATTGTTACCTTTCGATGATTGTTGTTGATAACGAGGAGGTGGGGGTGCCTGATTAGGATTGCCTCCATAGGTGTTGCCATTGTTCCAGCCCCCTTCCCGATCAGCCCTGTGATTACTGCCCCTTCCCCCAAATTGCTCATGCGACCCATTTTTACGACCTTGTCCATGTTCAGTAGTTGGAGGAGGAGGACGTGGTGTTGGTACATAACGAGTATCCTCATGGAAAGGATTAAAAAACAAGTCCTCAACTAATGGTTCGAAAGGCTCTTTGTCATCATCATAAATTGGTTCTTGTGATTGTTGCTCATCAAGTACCTCTTGATTTTCTGCACTCGTAACCGCTTCTCCGATAGTGTTTGATGCCTTATTTTGGGCAACAATGAAAGTCTTAAACATCTCTTGTATTTTGGACATCCTAACTTTCAGCTCATCGATCGACCCCTCAATACGATCAACACGTGTCTCAAGACTAAGAGGTCTCCCCACCGGTCTCTTAGTCACCATTGAAAAAAATTCTGATTGAAGATGAAACGAGAAAAAAGAAAAAGATCCATGTTTTTACTGTAGCAGACTCAGAAAAACACTGTAGCAGTCCTAGGGCTGCAACTTTTGTTCGAACTTTCAATTTTTTTTAATTTCCAATCCGATATTTCCGATTTTGGAACCCTATTTTGCAATTCCGATTTTTGAAAATCCGATTTCCAAATTTTTCTGAAAAAATTCAGATTGGAATCGGATAGTTATGTCCAATTCCGAAATTCTGAATTTTTCGATCCGATTATTCTGAATTATTCCAATCCGATTATTCCGAAAACCATCCGATCTGATTATTCCGAATACCTTCCGATCCGATTATTCCAAAAAATATTTCGAATATCCCTCTAATCCGATTTAATTCTGAATAATCCGAATTGAAATGTAAAATATTAGACCTTAAGATTTTTAGCCTAGGGCATTCTCCACCGCCTCTTCTTCTTAATTCTCCACTGCCTCTATTCTCTACTACCCTTCACTTCCTCTACTCTTAAGTTAAATCTCTACCGTCTCCACTCCCTCCACTCTTAAGTTAATTCTTCACTGCCTCTATTCTCCATTCTCCACTGCCTCGATTTTGATTCGCAGCAAAGAAGAAAAGTTAAATCTTATCTTTGGCTTCAGTTATCCTCTGGCTTCGATTTTAAATCTTTGATTCTTGGAGAAGTGAGAACTCTGTTATTATGGTTTGATTTGAAGAAGTGAGAATTTTGTTATTCCAAAATTTATTCCGAAATAGTCAGAATTTCGAAATTTCTGAAAATTCCGAATTCGGATTCATTTTTACAGTTTCGAAAAAAATCCGATCAGATCGGAATAGATTTTATAGTTCCGAAAAAAATTGGAAAAATTCTGGCCCCCTCTATTTCCGATCCGAAAACAGGCCTAAGCAGTGCAGAGACACTGTAGCAGACTCAGGAAAATACTATAGCAGTGCAGAGACACTGTAGCAGACTCAGAAAAGACATTGTAGCAGTGCAGGGAAAAAAATGATCTTCAGACCTGTTTCTTAGAGTTTCAAATCACGAATCAAGAGAGAATCGCCCTAAGAAACATAGTGAAAACCCAAGAATTAATCTCGCTCTGACACCAATTTGACGTAAACTCTCATCGTGGAAGCTAAATCGAGAAGTCTTTGACGCTAAAATTAACCTAAAACTAAATTAGGGCTAAACTTGAAACTTTATTCAATAACAACTAAGAAATAAACTTACACCACCTTCTCTTTATATAGGCCTCAACCCTAATCCTCCTAGAATAGCAAGTCCCCTACCTCTCCAAATTAGAATCTAATTAGACATTAAAATAAAAACATCTCCAATAGTTAAGCCTTTAATCTTAATAAGCTAAAATAAGAAAGGCGTCAACGAGTTGACGACGTGCACTAGGAGATGTTCACATCAGTTTGGGAGCATTGTCTTTATCTCATACTACTCTATACCATTTTACTTTGTCCTTTCTTTTTCTGATAGCCTGCCATGTTTACTTTGTAGAAAATGATCCATTTATAGTAGGTTTCCAAGTAACTTTGTCTGCATTACTAGCAATAGGTTTGTATAACATAGAAATATTGTGCCTGATATTTCTCATATCATGGGATATAACTCTTGCATTTGGGATGACCCACTCTTCATTATGGATAATGTCAATGACCTTAGCTCTTTTAGAAATACTTGAGAGGATCATATTGACTCTACCATAAGATATCAGCTCCCAGCCAAGGATCATTCCAGAAGCTAGTAGCTTGTCCATTGCCAATAATGTGAATGCAGTTTTGTTGGAATATTTTTATCTTTTTAAGCATTGATCTCCATCCCCATGAGCAATCTAGAGCTATTGGGGCAGACCATAATGTTTCTTCTTTTAAGTATTTTTGCTTCACACAGACCACAAAGATGCCTTACCAGAAATGAGGTTCTATATAGTTCTCATAATAAGAGCATCATTGAATTCTTTGAGCCTCTTAATACCCAGTCCTCCTTCATTCTTTCGCAGTCCTCCCATGCTACACTTGAGACTGTTTTTGCTTGATCCAGGCCTGACCATAGAAAATCTCTAAAAATTCTTTTTATTTTGTTAATTACACTTTTTGGTAAACCAAAACAAGCTGCCCAATAAACTGTATTACTTTGTAAAATAGATTTTATGAGTTCCAATCTCCCTCCATATGATAAAAATCTGTTTTTCCAGTAAAATACTTTTCTTGAAACCTTGCTAACAAGAGGATCACAATCTTTCTCTGACAGCTTGGAGGCTAATAAAGGAAGTCCCAAGTATGTAACTGGTAATTCACCTTTCTCAAACTGTAAAATCTCACATATAGCTGATTTGATAACTTCTATTATAGAGCCAGAGAAGAAAATTGTACTTTTTGAGGGGTTTATTTTCAAACCTGAATTGTGAGAAAACTCTCTACAAGTATCTCATTGGTCTTAAATGCTGACTCCACTGTAGCTTTAAGACAAAGAACTACATCATTTTCAAAAAGCAGATGAGAAATACTGGTTGCTTTGCAATTAGGGAAGACAACTATTTTTCTTTCTCTAGCAGCTTTAAGACCATAGATCAAAATATCGAAACCAGCGATTTTATCGATCCCTCACCATTCTGATTTTATCATTGTATTTTGATTTTATCACAATATTTTTATCACTCAATATTTTAATCATTAAAGGAAAGAACCGGTTTATACCCAAAAAATATGTATTTATCGATGATATTTTTGGTATTTTGATGTTTTAAACGATAAATTGTAATGTTGTTTAAAATAATAAGAGATGGAGATGATGATGATGTCATACCTATATGTTATATGTCTCTTTACTTTTTCTAGCCCTTAGAGCATATGCAACAGTAAGGTTGGTTGCTTAGGTGGAGGCAACCAACCCTTTTTTTCTCCAACCGACCACCCAGCAGCAAGGTCATACCTATATGTCTCTTTAGTTTTTCTAGCCCTTAAAGGCATCAACTATGTATGGTTATAAGTTATAACTTATAAGAGAAGAATCATTTTCTCGACAATGTTTGTGTTTTAGTCTTTTGGTCTTCAGATATGAGACTGTCTTCTTTGAAATCTTTAAATGGGTGGCCATACTTATTTTATTATAAAATAAATCTCATACTCTTTAGGTTTTGAGAATGTTAAAAGTTAAAACCAATTATCTATTAATACCATCAAATTATCATGATATTTTGGTGATAAATTGATAAAATCATGATACATTAACGGTTTTATGCCACAAAACTAGCCATTGGTGAACCACTAATAATATCGCAGAAATAGCAAACTGTCAATTTTTTTTTTAAAATATTTATTTAAGTATAATCAATTTATCATGGATATTTTAATCTATGGTTAAGACTTAAACATCTATGTGAGGGGCTGTATTACAATTACAAATAGGTAGGGAGAGAGTGGGTCTCCCTGTTTGATACCCTTACTATTTTGAAGAATCCCATGACCAAGCCATTTATATCAATTTTAAAACATGGTGAGGATATGCAGACTTCAATCCACTTGATAAACCCTTGGGGAAACTCCATATACTTAAAAACCTGCAGTAGATAAGCCTACCTTATAGAATCAAAAGCTTTATGGGCATCTATTTTCAACATCATTCTATCTGCCCCATTTAATCTATCAAAACCTCTTATCAATTCATGAGTTAACAGTATGTTGTCTTGTATTATTCTTCCCTTGATGAAAGCTGATTGACAAGGGTCTATCAAATCACCCATGAGCTTCCTCATCCTCAAGGTATCAATTTAGTGATGAACTTAGAACACCTGTAACAACTAGGTCGATTATGAGATTGCAGGTGGATTCATTTTTCCACTCTCCAAAAATGTCAATCCACCCCACAACAGCTAGGTGGAGATGCTGACGTGGTCACCCCAAACCCACCTTGAGGGTGGTATCTTTACCCTCTGGGTGGATTTTTGGTGGATTGATGTCGTGCAGTTCAGCGTATAGCCTTTGAGCCAATATAATGATGACACTTGTCAAGCTTTAAGTAATCCCCTGCTCCGCACTTCAGAATTGCGCATAGTGTGTACATTCAAGATTGAGACACGTGGGCAGTTGAGATTTAAACTTAGCTAACGGCTAGTTCTTGTCGCGCAATTCTGAACTGCATGGCTAGAGTCTGCATAAAAATACCAATCCTTCCCCTCTCCATACTTGGTTTTGTTTTTTTGGTAATCAGAAGGTCTATAGTTTTGGGCATACTTGTTCAACAAGAACCTCAACGACTATATTTTTAGGCAAACTTGTTTGGCAAGCATCTCAACGGCTAGTTTGCTGGCCAAACTTGTTTGACAAGAAGCTTAACGGCTAATTTTTTTACCAAACTTATCTAATAAGAAGCTCAACGACTAGTTTTTGCATCTATAAAAACCATTCCTCTTATACACTTTATTATCTTACTTTTCTACACTCAATTCTATTATCTTAAAAACCATTCATCTTCTAAACTCTACTCTATTATCTTGTTATCAATTTCGCCCAATCATGTCTAACCTAATTTTAGAGGACCTAATCATGTCTGACCCATCACTTTCATCATCACCTTCATCATCGTCCAGAAGCGAAGAGCTCTTCTGACGTCAAATAGAGATGATGCACGAGTATAACAAGGTTATGATTAAGATGGGGGGAGCGGAAGAAAAAGCGCAAGAGCCGATATCATCACGGAGGCGGGGCGGTAGTAAAATGAGAAGATGAATGACCTTTATAGATAAAAAAATATAGTCGTTAAGCTACTTGGTGAACAAGTTTTCACATAAATATAGCCATTGAGCTACTTGGTGAACAAGTTTCTACATAAATATAGCCGTTGAGCTACTTAGTGAACAAGTTTCCACATAAATATAGCCATTAACCTACTTGGTGAACAAGTTTCCACATAAATATAGCCATTAACCTACTTGGTGAACAAGTTTCCACATAAATATAGCCATACTTGGTGAACAAGTTGACAAAAAAAAACTAAGTATGGAGAAGAGAAGTATATACATTCCATACTTGGTGTTTTCAAGCGTTTAAAGAAATTATATGTATTTCTGAGCTCATCCTCAACCTAATGGAACTAATTTTTCAATAGAGAGAATGTGTTTGAGGAAATACATAAACAATAGATAAGAAAAAAAAAACAAAGTATGAACCAATGCATATATAATAGAGGGCAAGAGAAAACGTTTGAGGAAATGCCTAAAAGAAACTTACCTAAAAACAAAACTAAGTATGGAGAGGGAGGCATTTCAAGGCAAAAGTTCTAGGCTTTTGCCGCGCAGTTCAGAAGTGCGTGGCAAGCTTGATGAGACCAAATTAAGCCACATGTCTCATTTCAAGGGACCAGATTAAGCCACGTGTTTGAGGAAGCCTGTCACGCAGTTCTGAACTGCGCGGCAAGAGCCTGAAACTTTTGCCTTAACTTCCCTTCTCTATACTTAGTTTTTTTTTGTAATTTTTCTTTGAGGCATTTTCTCAAACACTTGATGTGCCATCTATTGTGTGTGCATCTCTTCATACTTAGTTTTATTTTTCTCCTCTTTCGTTTAGGCATTTCATCAAACACATTCCTTATATTGCATTATTATAAGAATTAGATTGTTTTATCAGCTCCTGTCTACGAGGAATTCCATTCAAATACTTGAAAAAATTTAGTATTTAAAGCAAACACAAGTTTAAACATAATGCATAATCAATTAAACATAATTTAAACATAGGATATCAAAGTTCCATATGAAAACATAACATAAACTTGATAGTCTAAACAAAATATAGCATAAACTCGATAGTCTAACAAAACATAATAAAACATAGCCTAAGTAAGACGGCTTCTCTTCGTCTGACAGGCGCGTCTGGTACCATTGAGACTCTCGTCATAGGTACACTAGACTTTTGGCTTTGTCTGATAGTTGATAAACATATTAGCTAGTCTTTCACCCGTGACTCGGATAATCTCATCCCTCTGCCGCAGCTGTTCCTCTAACTCCTCTGTACATTAAAAGTATTGCCTCGAATCTTCATATGCCGCATACCGCATTCCTTGGTTTTGATACCACAACTCATCCACACTATACCTAGGTGAACATGGGTGCGGTACCTGCATGACCGGGATCGGTAGCCGTCTACGTTCTCCATTGCTTCCTACTATCTCTATGAACCATCTCAGATCCCCCACTTCCTTGCATATACCTTAACACCATACTTTTACACCTGAGAAGATGTGGCTAAACTCAAACTAGGTGGCAGAGCAACATCGGGCCTCACTAGATCATACCCAACCATCTAAATATTCCCGACCCTCTTCACTAAATTACAACCGATCTTGGGATTTGGATGAACGGCTTGCCAAAGTGTCATGTAATCCACGTCAGCAACGATGTAATCGTGTCCATCATAGAAGTCCACATATTTTAGTCCCTGATAAAGCTGTCGATCGTACTGCAAAAATTCCATAATTTCTTGTGGGGGGTCATAGGGAACACTGTCAACCCCGAAGTTCTGACGCATACACCAATATCTTAAATACTAAAGTGTACCGTTCCCATATGGAACTAAAACTAATGGAACCTTTCTTTGACTAAGCTCTGTGGCAACTCTTACCTCTGGACGGATTGCTTGTCTCGGCCTCTCCCATTGTTGCCAATCAATGTTGGTTATATCCTTTCATTCTATCATTTCTCTAATCACAACAAATGAATGATGAATCTCAGCCCCTGAACTATCCCTTTCATCTCTCTACGCACCCATACGAAGATAAACATGGTTAAAGTTGTTCACCTTGACCATATACATTCCAACGTGACAGTACTCGAAGAACCAAAACTCCAACAGAGCATAAAAGCCTGCAATTGATCTTTTCCCCTTCCCACTCTTCAGAATTGAGACTTTATTTTATTATGGTATGAACTCGTATCTTGTTCGAGGAAGTTCATCGGAGCTCGTGGGACGAGCGAGGATCGAAGACGGTTTGATTTTTTTTTCAATGTTCTGTTCGAATAGACTATTTGTCTGTTCGAGCAGAAGAGACAGATGCATGTTTGTTCGGAAAAAAAAAGTTTATTAAAAAAAAAGGCAAGTCGTTCGAACGAGATTTTGTCTGTTCGAACAAAAACACTTAAAACCCACTTTATTCGAATAGACTGAGAGTTTGCTCGAACAGACTTCGTAAAGTCAGTTTTAGAAGTTCGTTCTGGAGGCGTTGATGTGTCTCGTGATTCGTGCTTTGAGTCTATCTTTATGTAATGACTTTCCATGTTTATAAGGGTACTATGGTGTGCTTCTATCCCTATCTTAGTGAGTTTAATTCTAGAGACCTAGAATTTAAAAGACTCAATTTAAAGCTTGAGAAGCTTGGAAAGATCGTTGTAACCTGTCTAATCATCATAGTGGATTGTTTGGGGAGTGGTTTTTATCCGTAAGGGTTTTCCACTTCCCTCCTCCGGGTAAATTATTGTGTTCAGTCTTTCGTTTAAATTCTCAATTGGTGTTTTCGTTTGACGCTCTTGGGCGAGGGATTGAGATTAGCTACCCTGATTCCTAACATATCTAATCCCCGATATAAAGCCGTCATGATCATAGTACCCCAGTCAAACCTTGACACACCTAGAATATGGTGGTCTGTCAAAGTTGTAAGATAACCGGTCGGTAGAGATGTATTTGTATTCGAGAAGAAGATATTACCCATCATATATGCAAGAAATGCCCTCGCATACATGATATCCATGTCTTGGTTGTAACTGTTGGTTTGATGATTCAAAGCGTCTCTCCAGGTTTCTAAATAAGCTAGTGTGATATTACCGTACCTAATGTCGACCTGAGTGATTCCGGGGAACAATGTTTGTGCTTCTTCGAACTTCCAGTACATATCGTGGTACGGGAGTTCGAAACCCTGCCCAAAACTTATGCCTGCTAGCATGACGAAGTCTAACGGCGTAACGCCAAGTTCCCCACAAGGGAAGTGAAAAAGTATGGGTGGAAGACCACCACCATTCCACGAGAGCATGAATTAAGCGATTATCCGAGTTTTCTGTCTTAATCGATAAAAATTCTTCAAAACCCATATTGTCAACTAACCTCTTCAACGTGGGACACCTGACAATCCATTGGTACCACTTTAAGACCTTATCCAGTGATCCCCTACATTGTATTTCATCTCGGTTCTGCAAAAATAAACATTACCATATTTAATTTTCATTCGGGCATTTCGTCGAACATTTGACAAATAACGTTAATAATATATAAATTTTACACAAAAAATTTACAAGCAATTCTTTCGATCCAATAAAAATGTGGACCCAGTTGTCCGGAAGGATATCTACTCGGTGCAAATCCTCGAGGATTGGGACATGGTCATTATTTGGCGTGAGGTGTAACGGCCACATATTCGTGACCAATTCTTTACCCCTTCGTTTAACTTCATCACTTTGCCTACATCTAGTTTTGGAAATTGAATGACTAGGTCCCGACATTGTTAATCTATGGATAAAATGATTGAATTACTAAGTATAGGTGGGGATTGGGAAACTTGAGAAAGAAGTTGGGTTTGGGTGTAAACTAGAAGCAACTATCTTTATTTAGCAATATGTGAGTGAAATAGTGTGGCAATTCGAAGTTATTTCATGCGGGCACTACCCGCGCAGTTCTGAACTGCGCGACATTAATAAAAAATAAAAATAAATACGTGGCTTAATTTGATTGGTTTTCCTTGCCACGCAGTTCAGAACTGCGCGTGGGGATTGAACGTTCCAGATGTTGAGACATGGCTGAATCTGGGGCGTATATTGTGCCGCGCAGTTCAGAACTGCGGTGGCTAAAATCTACCTTGATTTTGGGCCTGACTGCTGTGGGGTGGATTTGGGCAAACCCACCCTCCAACTGCTGCATATGCTCTTATAGATCACATTACATAGGGAGATTGGTCTGAAATCAACAAAGGTGTTTGGGTAGAAACCTTAGAGCACCCACAGCAGCTGGGTACACCCTGACGTGGCAGGGTGAATTCCCAATCCACCATCTTTTCCACCTCAAATCCTTCCTAGCAGCTAGGTGAATTCCTGACGTGGCAACTCAAAAATCCATCCAAGGGTGGATTTGGGTGGAAAATCCACCCTGAGGGTGGATTGAGAGCCGCGTGGTTCTAAAGTGCGCTGCATACATAGCGCGCGGTTCATAAGTGTGCGACATCACTTCAGGCCTAAGATGATGACACGTGTCCCAAGATCAATGCTTCCTATTAAGCGCAGTTCTGAAGTGCGCTAGGTTTCAATCTAGCGCACGGTTCAGAAGTGCGCTGGGTTTAATTCACCTTGGGTGGATTGAAAACTGCTGTAAGGTGGATTAGATTCACCCCAAAATTCATCCAATCCACCCTCTTGACTGCTATGGATGCTCTTAGGAATGAGTTTGAGGATAGTGATATTAAACTCTTTGAGAAGTAGTGACTTCCTGAAGAAACTAAGAATAACTTTGATAACATCTGATGCAACTATCTCCCAGCATTTTTTGTAAAAGAAGACATTGTATCCATCAATTCCAGGAGCTCTATCCTCTTTTTCATTGAACACCATCTCTTTAATTTCATAAGCTGTGAAATCTGCCATAAGATAGTCTGCTTGTTCTTGAGGTACCTTGTTTGAACATTGGATGCTGTTGTCAAGAGAATTGTTGTTATCTGTTAACAAATCAGTATAAATCCCCATTGCTTCCTCTTGGATCTTCTCATGTGTATCAGCTATGATCCCATCCCTGCAATGTATTTGGCTTATGTGATTCTTGCATTTCCTTTCTTTCATAAATTGATGAAAAAAGTGGGTATTTGAGTTGCCCAGAGAAGCCACTGACATCTGGACTTTTGTTTCATATCCATCTCCTTCTGTCCCTTTCCCTGTTCATTATTTCATCATCAATGATTGGGATAACTGCAATTTCTTCCTGTACTGCTCTAGATCCTTTCTAGCATTTTCAAAACCAATATGAAGATCTCCATTAGTCTCTCTCTTCCACTTGATCAGGTCCTGCTTTAGAAGTTTAAGCTTTTGAGTAAGTATGTACATTGGTGTACCTTGAATTTTGCAGCTCCAAGAGATTTTGACTATATTCATGAAGTTTGGACGAAGAGTCCAAGAATTCGTGAATCTGAAAGAGGCTTTTGGTCTTGGTGGTTCCTCTTGAATTGTTATACAAATTGGAGAATGGCCTGAAATCCCATACTGCATAAAGTTTGCTTCAGATAGTGGAAAAGTGTTGAGCCATTCGGAATTTATTAAGGCATTATCAAGCTTAGAGAAGATCTGTCTGCTTGATAATTGGTCCATGTGTATTTTGCTCCTTTCCATTTCATGTCTTTCAACTGTAGATCACACATAAGAGATCTTAGGGGTAACATCTCTGCTTCTCTAACCGGTTCCCCTCCCTTCTTCTCATCATTATATGTAATTGAATTAAAGTCCCCTGATATTATCCATGGATATTATTTGCATTGCTCAAATCCCTCAGGTAATCCCATAATTCTTTCCTCTCTTTTGTATTGTTAGATGCATAGGCACATGACAAAAGCAGCTTCCTTTTTGAAGATTTAATTGTAATGGTGACTGAAATAACCTGGGCAGTCTTTGAGACAAGATGCACCTCCAGAATCTCAGCATCCCATAGTAGTAGAATTCTCCCATTAGCAGCCAAGTCATGGTTGGTAATTCTGCTCCAACTAGCAGCAATAGAGTGATGAACCTTTTCAATTTTTTCTTCCTTTTCTTTATTTTCTATCAGCCCCACAATAGCCAGTTTATTAACTTTAATGCTAGTTCTAACCTCCCTTTGCATTTGAGGTCTGTTAAGCCCCCTAACATTCTAGATAAGTGCTTTAGTCATCAAAAAACCTTGTTTAATGTGTTCCTTCCCTTGCAACATCTTGCTCAGTCTAACCTTTTCCATTTTATCAGCTGACTTCTTTTTCTTCTTTACTATCTTCTGCAGGTGTTTAGATATCTTATCAAGTTCTTGTTGTGCTGTAGTTTGTAGTGGTGTATATCTGGCCCTTTCTTTTCTGTTGCTATTGTTTCTCCCTTTGAACAACTTCTTTCTATTGTTTTCCCTGAATTTATTGTTGGCTGGGATGCAGGTGAGATTTGGCCACTGATAGATGATATATTAGTTTTTAGTGAAGTACTGTTACCTTCCTGCTCTCCTGTACAATTTGATGCATTACTGGTTTGCTTATGTTCTCCCATTTTCTGCTTATTTTTGTTTTTACCCTTTTTCTGTACTTTCTGCCAGTCATCTTCCTTTGAGGTTGCTTTGCTTGCCACTGCACAACATTCATCACTGCTTATAGGTTCTTTTCCCTTTGCATTTGCTATCCTATCTTTCACAACATCAGATGTAGCTTCTTTTTTTCTCCATACTTGCTTGGGTTTTTCTTTTGGTTTCTCAATAACAATCTGTTTAGCACATGAATTTGGGTAATGCCCAAAGATCACACATTTCTCACATATAGGTGGCTTCCATGGGTACTCAACAAATACTTCTACAAGAATACCATCACCCCTATGTGACGTATTGTTGAACCTAAAGAGGACTATAATCTATCATAATGTATCACTATATACTATGTTATTTTTGTGTGTGTATAGGATGAGTGAAGTGTGACTAAAGCGTCTACAACGTTAAAAGTTTAATTTTCTTATTTGTCTGCTTAACCTCGATTTATCAATTTTCTAAACGGGCTTGCCTTCCAAAAATTTATGTTTATTCTTAATACAACTACAAAACTTTGAATTTCTCCAGTGCACCTACTCCAATTCATAGTCGAGGCTTCTTTTTCTGTAACCATAGCAACATAACATAAATTATAAAATTTTCTAGGACTGCAAAACCTACTAAACTCATTAAGTTTTCCTGTTGTGTTGATCCGGTTTAGTGGAGGACCATCTAGATGAAATGATCGTGCTACTTTACTATTTCATTTCTTAATGCAGGTCATGTTGGCTATTTTAATTGGGATGCTAACAATATTGACGTGGCATTTTACAAGAGTCTACACAACAAAATCAATAAACAGTTTGGCATATGGTCTGCGCTACGAACTTCTACAGCGTCCAATATTGCGAATGTGGAATATCTTGAACTCAACTGTAGAAATAACCATGGCTCAGGTTAAGCTCTCTGAGTATGTTATTAGACGTTATGATAAGCCGATGGCACAGACAGCAAAAGGCGAGGTTGATCCTGACTCTGTTTAGATTAGCTGCTCCTTTTTTTGTACTTGACATCTTCCACACAAGTTTCATAGGATTATAATTTTTATAATTCCATTGTTTTGAATTATTTCTTACGGACACTCTTTCTTCATCTGAATTATGAGTCCTTATTTACAGGTTTACGAAGTGATGAGGGACGTAACATGGGCTCTCTTTGCAAGTCGAAAGGCTCTCAATGCAATAACTATAAGTTACAGGAATGGTTTCGTCCAAGCTTTTCATCGAGATCACAGGAGTAACAACACATTTTACATCTACTCGGATTTTGCGAACACATCACTTACAGCGACTCGCAAATCTGTATCTTCTCATGGTGGCTGGAATGATCAATCCTTAGATGATAACGTCTCTGCAATTTGGTACCGTGAACCCCTTGATCCTGTGACTGGTAAGACAACAGGAAATTCAAAGAAAATCCCACCGGACGATCTCATAGATATTGCTGGTCTGTCAGAAGTAGCAGATGGTACGGCTTCTTGGCATGTTACAGTGAGCAAATATACGAATTCACCATTGTTATCTGCCGCATTACCAGTTTGGGACTCTCCTAATGAAAGTATAGTGGCAGTTGTTGGTGTTACTACGGCACTATATAGTGTGGGTCAGCTAATGAAAGAACTGGTAGATTTTCACAGTGGGTTTATGTACTTGACTTCTCAAGAGGGCTATGTACTTGCCACTTCCACTAATGCTCCACTTTTGAGGAATTTGAGCAGCGGACCCAAACTTATGATGGCTGTTGATTCTGAAGATCATATGATACGATTAGGAGCCAGGTGGTTGAAGAGAACTTACGATGATAAATTTAACCCGAGAAATGAAATTCATGCTGAGAATGTCAGGCTTGGAAAACATCAATATTACATTGATTCATTCTTTCTAAATCTAAAGAGACTTCCTCTGGTAAGATTCTCATTCTATTATAGGCATTATTTATTTTATTTTCTGGAACCTTGTTTTACTCTGTCTATGTAGTTTGTTGTTATAGTTGCAAGTCAAAAGTAGAGTCCATATTATGGGGGGTTTTTTTGTGGGATTATCTAGAAGGGTGTTTGAAGCAAACAGATTCGCAATATATGAGAACAGAACTATGAGGAGATAGGGAAGAACAATCATGAACCACAACATAAAGATCTATGGGGAAATTAAGGATATAAAATAAATGTGCAATTTATTAAACTGCAAAGAAAACAAAAAAGAGGTTATGTTACTCTCTTTCATGCAAACTACATGCAGGTTCCATATACTAACACAAAATATGGTGAGGGATCACTATCTGTTGCACAACAAGAAATATATAACCATTTATGAGGATCCCTCTCCCCAACCCCTGGTATCAGGGCACCCCGTAACATAAAGCATTATGATCCTGATAAACAGTTCCAACTGAGCCTTAAAAACTCAAAATTCATTTTGTTTTTCTTCTACTGCTCTGCATTATTATGAACAAAGTTTCAACATTCTAGCAGTATGTTTATTTTTCGGCCAGACCCTAAACTTATTTACAGAGTGAGATTATTATTATTTGTATTTACTAGAATTTATAAATTAAATATGGTCTAAAATGAATCCGATTTCGTGCAGGTTGGGGTTATTATTATTCCAAGGAGTTATGTAATGGGGAAGGTAGATCAAAGAGCCTTCACAACATTGGTTATATTGATATCAGCATCTGTGTGTATTCTAGTCGTTGGTTGTGTATGCATCTTGATCTTGACAAGTGGAGTTTCAAAGGAAATGAAACTAAGAGCAGAACTAATAAGCCATCTTGATGCAAGAAGACGTGCAGAGGCATCAAGCAACTTCAAAAGCCAGTTCTTAGCAAACATGAGGTAATTAAATGACTGTTAGCGTAATGGTTAATAATAGAAACTAAGTGCGGAAGCAAAACGATTTACTGAAATTGAAACTAGGGTTTTTAGAGTTTTCCCCTAAACTCACATAAAACTCATAAACTAAGAGGATCACCCCCAATAGGAGGTTCCCCTCCTATTTATTAACCAAAGCAACTATTAAAACATAAATAAGTACGTGCCTTGTGGGTCACGGTCCATCCCACGATCTATCAACACTCCCCCTCTAAGAAGAATTTGATTGCAAATTCTGTAGCTAGATATAATCCTCGTAAAAAACTGGGTCCAAACTTGCAAAAGTCTCTTCCGAAATCCAAGAATCGTCTTCCGTTCCTTTATCTACCCAATGTATAAATAACTCTCTTCGCCCCAAATCATCAACCCTCTGATCAAGACTCTCATCTATATCGTCTCGATAACGGATACCTGGTATAGGAGATATCGGTAATGGTGGTGAACCCTGTCCATGATAGTGTGATAATAACTTGACATTTACTACCTTGGAACGGTTGCTTGTAGATCAATCTCATATGCCTTCTCGCTACACCTCCGAATAACAGTAAAAGGCCCCATCTTGCGTAGTAGAAGCTTAGAAGCTACACCCGTTCGACGTTCCCTTTCAATGTATAACATGACAAGGTTTCCTGGTAAAAAAAATTCCTCCCGTCAATGTCTATCCACTCGATCCTTAATGCCTGGATAAACGTCCTCTATATGTTGTCGCACATCTGTATGGAGAGACCGAATACCTTTAGCGAACTCTGTAACACTATCTGAAACTAGAACAAGCTAAGGAATAGGAGTCAAATCAAGTACGGTGTCAAGATTGTATCCAGTCACAATCTGGAATGGAGATAGTCCTTTGGAACTGTGGAGCTATTGAAAAAGCTATTAAATGCAAACTCAGCTTGCGATAAAGCAAAATCCCACTCCGTTGGCTGATCTCCTGTAATACATCTCAACCAATTACCCAAACTACGATTGACGACCTCTATTTGCCCATCCGTCTACGGGAAGAAAGCTGTAGAAAAACATAGCTTGCAGCGAAGTAACCTCCATAATGTGCCTAAAAAATGCCTTTGGAATCGCCGATCTTTTTCTGACGTGATTGAGTGTGGTACTCCATGTAAGCGAACGATTTCTCGAAAAAATATACGGGCAACGTTTGCAGCGTTCTCTGTTTTGCTGCATGGAATGAAATGTGCCATCCTGGAAAATCTGTTGACCACCACAAAAACGGAATCAAAACCCCTGATCTTAGGTAACCTTGTTACAAAATCCATTGATATGTCTCTCCAAGGGCATCCGGTATCGGTAAAAGAGTGTATAGACCCGTATTCTGTTCTTTTCCCTTTGTCGTTGCATAGGAATAATACTTTCGTATAAAAGTGTTGACATTACGTCGCATCGAGCACCAGAAGTATTTCTCTCGCATGAGAGCCACAGTCTTGATCATTTTGAAGTGTCCCCCTAAACCCCCTGCGTGAACCTTTGAAATGAGTTTATCTCTCATAGAAGAAGAAGGAATACATAACGCCGTTCTTATGAAAAGATAACCATCCTGTAAGAAGTAATCATCAAGAACGTTATGCCTTTGTTTACAAGAGGTATAAATCTGACCAAAGAAATCATCTCCTGCATACAACTCTCGTAACTCGCTGAACCTAAAAACCGAGGTGTTAAGTGTGACCAGAAGGTGAGCTGTATGACTGATCCGGTCGACGAACCCATTATCCTTGTCTTTGATATGTAGTATATGGAACTAAAAACTCTGGAGATACCAGAACCATTTTGCCTGCCTATCGGTAGATACCCTCTGCTGACTGTGCATTTGTCGTAGTGCATCATGGTCTGAATGGATAATGAACTCTCGGTGAACCATTTAGTGTCTCCAGTGCCGTAACGCTCGAACAACTGCGAATAACTCAATATCATATGTGGAATATCGTAACTGAGCTCTTGACAACTTCTCACTAAAATAAGCAAGAGGTCATTCTGATTGAGATAGCGTTACACCAATGCCTATTTTGCAAGCATCTGTCGTAACCTCAAACGCAGGACCTGAATAATCTGGTAGTACTAAGACCAGGGTTATGGTAAGCTTATGCTTGATCAACTGGAAGGCAGCCTCTGCCTTTGTAGACCACTCGAAGAACACGTTTCCCATAAGGGATGTGATAGGTGCCATAGTGCTACTGAACCCGTCAATAAAATGTCGATAGAAGGTAACTAACCAATGGAAACTTTGTACCTGTGTACTACTTGTGGGTACCGGCGAATTCCTAATCATCTGAACTTTCTCCTCATCTACTTGAATCCCCTCAAAAGAAATCACATAACCCAAGAAGTCCACTAAAACAACCATAAAAGAACACTTCTTGAGTTGCAGAAATAATTTGTGTCTTTGCAGAGCTTGTGAGACCCTTCTAACTTGTATTACGTGCTCTTTTTTGGTCTGACTATGGATCAGGATATCATCAAAATAGACAACGGTAAACCGCTCTGCAACGCAGTCCCGTAGGACTTCTATCATCAATTGCATGAAAGTAGGCAGAGCGTTAGATAGCCCAAATTGCATAACCCACCACTCGTAGAGACCATCTTTAGTAGTTAAAGTTGTTTTCTACTCATCCCGTGGCCACATACGAATCTGATGGTACCCACTCTTGAGATCTAACTTTGAGAACATCCATGCCCTAAAAAGGTCATCTATTATGTCTTCTAACCTCATAATCGAAAATCTGTATTTTACTGTAATCTTGTTGATCACTTGACTATCAATGTACATACGACAACTCCCATCCTTTTATAGGGACTAGAAATGCTGGAACTGCCAAGAAATGCTGGAACTGCCAGAGGCAACATACTTTTTCTCAACAGACCTTTCATATATAACTCGGTGACCTGCCTCTGTAATTTCGCATACTCAGCGGGAGCCATTCAGTAATGGGGCAAATGTGGTAATGATGCACCTGGGACTAAGTCAATAGCATGCTGAATATCTCGTAACGGGGGCAACTCTGAAAGTTCTGGCTCGTGACAAACATCTAAAAATTGTTGAAGCAATGGTTGTAGCCCGTTAGGAACTGCGGTAAGGGAAGTTGTCGTCGTACATACCAATGTATACGCGATTTCCTGTGCTCTCGCTTTTGATAGAAAACTAGTGTGCTGAACCATGGGAGCCCGTACTGACGGTACCACATGGCAACTTCTGCTCAACTCCCTTCCAAGTGAAAATGTATACATTGGGTCTTCCCACATGTACGATGTTTCTCTCCCATTGCCAAGATTGCCCAAAAATCAAATGACACATCCATCTCAATTACCGTGCACAGAATAGTATCATCGTAGCTACCCATCTTGATTTTTACCTTTGTACGAAATAGTGGACGAGTCGTACTATCCCTCTGTAACCAATGGAGTGTGAAGGGTTTGGGATGCTGAGTCAATCGGAAATGTAATTTCTCTGCCACGTCTTTTGAGATAAAATTTTATGTAGACCCATTATCAACGATCGTTTCCAATCCCTTACCATCTGATTCGACCCTTGTTCAGAAAGTATTATGCTTCTTCCAGTACTCATTAGCTCCTGAACCGTTCTTGTTGTCTATGTTAACCGAACCATAGAACGTCGATAACCTCATAGGTAGAACCCTTGCCGTTTTTGGTCGTTGGTGAGGCAATGGGTCTATCATAATCGATTCGTGAATATCCCCTATCTCTTCGCATAGCGACGAAGTGGTCTCTCCGTCAACTTCGGAACCTTCTCCCTTCCTCGCGACTATTGGCGTCGTCGTTGGGGGTGCCCCAACGCCCTCTCTCGCTACTGCCAGTGTAGGCCCCTTGACGGGGGCCTGCGGGGACGCCTTTTTCGCTGTTGTCGGCGTTGTCCCGACGCCCTCTCTGGATGCTGTGGGCGTGGGCTCCTCGAAGGTGGTCTTCGGAGACGCCTCTCTCGCTGCTGCCGGTGTGGGTTTCTCCACGGTGGCCCTCGGGATCGCCCCTCTCGCTGTTGCCGACGAGGGTGACACCGGTTCGGCTTGCGCTGACGCCTCTCTCGCTGCTGCCGGCGCTAAACCTGAATTGACAGTTAGCGGAGACCTCTCTCCCTCTCTGTGATTGGCGAATTTGTGGTAATGGGGTGGGTGCGATTTGGGTTTTCTTGGGTTGAATCTCATGATGATTAAGAACTTCAATTGGGTAAGTTTCACGCCCCAAAACCGCGACCTCATTGTGGGATTTTGCTCGTGAACTTCTTAGCGCAACATCACATTCTCTACTCATAATACCAATTACCCGTTAAGCCTCTCTCTCCATTGATTCTTTGTGTTGGATCATACTCGAGTTTCCTCCATCAAATTCAATCGACCCCCTTTCCCTTATACTCACCTCAATCTCCGCGATTCGCACAATAGCTTGAACATACATCGCAAAACTAAAATTCGACATCTTACCCACATAACGAATCTCGCTCTGGTACCAAATTAATAGAAACTAAGTGTGGAAGCAAAACGATTTACTGAAATTGAAACTAGGGTTTTTGGAGTTTTCCCCTAAACTCACATAAAACTCATAAACTAAGAGGACCACCCACAATAGGAGGTTCCCCTCCTATTTATTAACCAAAGCAACTACTAAAACGGAAATAAGTACGTTCCTCGTGGGTCACGGTCCATCCTACGATCTATCAGTTAATGATCATTTTTAATGAGAAAATATCTTGATGATGCAACTACAAAATACATATTTTTATTAGCTTTTCCTCTCAATCCCTCCCTTCAATTGTACCCATGGTTAAGGTGGTACAAAATCATTCGAAAATAAATCTTTTGAGGATACATGTAACGATATAAAAGTTTTTACAGGGGGGAAATGAAACCCTGTATTGTTCTTGTAAAGGAAGAAATTTGTTAATATATGTTTCTATATCACAATATGACTATTGCTCTTATAAACATTGACATCATTATATTCCAAATTGAGCTTTCAAGGGTTTTTGTTCTTTTTTGTCAATTGCATAATTTTTGTTTCGCCCATACCTGAAAATCCCTCTCTCTAGGAAGCTGTCAGGTAAAACTCAAGAATGGCTAAACTACTAAACTTTAATATTCTCTAATCCATTGAAGCTTGAGATAGACTGAATGACTAGACATGGATCTTGTTCTCCTTTAATTGAAGCATAATTTTGCTCTTTTTTTAGTACTCCTGTGTAGATCTTTTGTCAGTTATCTTTTCTTTGAACCTTTTTGTTCATATTGTAATCTGCAGGTTTATTTCTTTCTCTTAACACATGAACCCTATATATTTACCATATACCCATATTATGACCTCTTGTATCTCTACTTCTGTGTATACTAAATTCGTTGTTTCTTTAAATTACAGTCATGAGTTGCGAACGCCTATGGCTGCAGTGCTTGGGTTGCTGGACATTCTTATATGTGATGATTGCCTATCAAATGAGCAATATGCAACAGTTACACAAATTCGTAAATGTTCAACTGCTCTACTCCGGCTTTTAAATAACATTTTGGACCTTAGTAAGGTGAGATGTGTCAGCCTTTCTATTTCTTACTCCTTGTAATCATGGTGGTTTCCCACGTCAATGGTCTTGGTACACGAATGATGTTATAGGCCCAAAAACCTCTTTCTTTTAAACAATATATACTGAGAAATCTCTAAAACGAGAGTACTCCTACAGTCCAACTACTCAAAAGCTATGTAACCATATATTTTTAAGTGTTAAGCATTACCAGTTTTTTCACAATGTGATACCCGTTACAATTTACAAATACAAACGCTGATATTGTAGAAATAGATTAGAGAGAGAAAAATATTATTATTGAATTAATTATTTAGATTACATCATTCTCTGTATATATAATAGAGAGATATTAAACTATTTCTATGAATAACCAATGTGGGACTAAAAGAACATAAAATAGCACAAGCACGAGCCATAATAAACACCACCGTAAGAACAACGTCAGACCAAAAACGCGAGGGGACATTCATGCTAATAGACATAACATGAGCAAGATCAAGAATATGACGATTTTTCCTTTTTGATTTACCATTTTGCTGCGGAGTTTTCGTATTAGAGGTTTGATGCTCAATGCCATTGACATTGCAGAATTTGCGAAGACCTTGGGACATAAATTCCCCACCCTGATGGGAGCGAAAAACTTTAATAGTTTTCCTAAACTAAGTACGAACCATTGCGGTGAATATCTGGAAAATAGAGGAGACCTTATCTTTGGATTTCATCAAATAAACCCAAGTACACATCGAAAAGTCGTCAATAAACAACACCAAATAACGAAATTCTAAACAAGAGGTAACGGGTGCAGGACCCCAAACATCTGAATGCACAATATCAAAACAATAAGAAGTTTTATTAATACTCAATGGATACGTGCTACAATGATGTTTAGCCAATTTACGCGTCTCATAAGACAAATCAGACATGGATACTTTGGAAAAGGAAAACGGAAACAAAAAATGTAGATACTCAAAGAAAATATGACCTAAACGGTGATGCCAACGTAGCACCCGCTTTATATTTTCACTACTACACATAGACTTTAACAGGAGAGCTTGAGGGGAAATAGAAGAGACATGTCCATCCAGGAAATAAAGACCACTTTCTTCACGTCCACTGCCAATCATCTTCCGTGACACCAGATCCTGAAAAACAACATAATCAAGAAAGAAGGCTATACTGCAATTTTTATTTTTGGTAATTTTACTAACAAAAAGAAGATTAGTATCCAATTGAGGGACATGAAGGACATCAGGTAAAGGGAGGGAATCTGTAATCGGGATACAACCCTTCTCTGTAATAGGAGTCTCAGTTCCATTGGCAAGACGAACAGTTCGTCGCCATAAAGTAGAAGCATAAGACTGGAAAAGAGAAGACATACCAGTCATATTATCGGTTGCACCGTAGTCAACAATCCAAGGTGAAGTCGGAGATGTAAAAACACTATTTGCAGATGCGAAGTTACCTGTATGAGAAGCTGTCGGTGTGGAAGACTTAGAGAAAAGCTGTCGAGACCTGTTGATTTTATCTTGAGAGAGAGCACTAAATGCTGAAGAATCTGGCGTACTAGAGTCTACAGATAAGTGTGTTGAGGACTGAGATGGGAATGTTGATAACCAGCAAGACGACTGTGCAAAACATGACAAGTTATCTTTAGATGTCCCTACTTACCACAATAATCACACTTCTTCCTCGAGGGGCGAGAGTTAGCGGAAGCCGCTGGTAACGGAGAAAGGCTAGGTGATGACGTATGTGAAGTTTGTGAAGGAACTGACGGTGGTGCCGGATAAACATAACGAATAACCATAGCAAAAGTCTCTAAAGGGATCTTAGAGATAGGCATAGGTGATCGACGACTCTGATTGGAGAGACAATATGCGTGTGCCTCTTCAAGAGTTGGGAAATGAGTCATGTCAAGTAAATGAACTCGTGCATACTCAAAGTTGGGATTGAGCCCTGCAAGAAACTTAAACACCCGAGTTTTCTCCACAATCTTTGCATAAATCTCTGTTGTCGTAGGTGGAATAAGAACCTTTTCACCTTGTGCGCTAGTCGGCCGCTTGATGAAACTATCATAATGAGATAATTCTTCCCAACTCAATCGAAGTCTCGCATAATACATCCCCTAAGTCTAAGTACTCTATTTAAAATTCCCAATCTCATTGGAAAGTTGAAAGATCCTTGCATTATTCTCTCGCTAAGAATATACCTTACGAAGTGATTCCCAAATCAGATGCGCATTGTTTGTGAATAAGTACTTAGCGGAGATCGTTGGCTGCATAGAATTAGTCAACCAAGTTCTCACCATCGAATCATCCGAGAATCACTTTGCATACTTCATATCTGATTCTACAGGTTCTTTTTCTATGCCAAGAAGAAACCCTATCTTTCTACGGCAACCAACAAACAATTTCACGGACTGTGCCTATCGAACATAATTCAAGCCATCTAATAGCTGTGAGGTAATCTTCAGATTTGGATTATCATGAACAGAGTTGAAGGACTGGACATCTTCACTCGTTCCAATCAAAGAAACGACCGAACTCGAACTCGAACTCGACTTATCACCGATAGCTATCGCGATCGATTACTTCAAATACATCAAACAGATCTGAGATTCAGATCAACATCTATCGCATCTCGCAACCAGATCCAAAAAACTAAAAAATTGCTGAAGCTTAGGTTGCAATCAAAACAACGTTACCAGAGAGACAATGATAATTGTCGTTCTTCAAAATAGAGGAGAGAGAGAGAGCGGCGGCGTGAGTCAGACCAACAAGAACACAAATTGCAACCCGAGGAGAGGGTGTGGAGCGAGGGTAACTCGCTCCGATACCATGTAAAAATAGATTAGAGAGAGAAAAATATTATTATTGAATTAATTATTTAAGTTACATCATACTTAATATATATAGGAGAGAGATATTAAACTACTTCTATGAATAACTAATGTGGGACTAAAAGAACATAAAATAACCTTGCTAATAGATACGTCATAAATGCTTTGTTGATATTTCTAAATATTATATTTTCTTGTATGTAAGCATTTGCATCTCATAAGCACATACATACATATTCCAAGAATCTTGCTACCAAATGTTCCCAAGAAAACTTCATGTTATGTTTGTTTTTATTTAATTTAGCACATTGGAAAGATACTCGGTTTTCATAAAAACTAGCCATTGTCGTACGTTAGTATTAAAGGGTTGAACATTCGCATTTTTATCCATATCCAACATTTCTGGAACTAAAGAGTCATGCCGCACCACGATATCCTGTATCACGTACACTTGTCTGGATAAATATTATAGCTCCAAGTCTTCATCTCTGAACAATAAAATATGCATTAGCTGCCAAAAAGGAATTCGACATATTGCTCTAAACAAAAAAATTTCAGGTTGAATCTGGAAAACTAGTACTTGAAGAAGCTGAATTTGACTTGGGAAGAGAACTAGAAGGACTGGTGGATATGTTTTCTGTTCAATGCATTAACCACAATGTGGAGACTGTTCTAGATTTCTCTGGTATGCCTACAAACTCATTATTTACGTAAAATGATCTCAAAAAGTAGTACTAGATATATAAACATACCACCTTATCTATCTCATTCTTTGTCTAGATGGCATTCTTTCTGATAGGAATCGTGCACGTCTCCGCGTCTCCAATTTGGGGCACACTTCGTGGGATCACTATTTTCTATATTTTCTATTTTTGCAATATTCTTTTTAGATCAGTTTCCTAATTAATTGGGTAGTGTTTTAGAAGGTTAGGGTTTTTCTTCTATAAAAGAGCCTAGGGCTAGTAGAGAGGGTTGATTGAGTTTGTGATATCAAAGAAGAACCCTAGTTGGGTAAAAAGAACTTAGAGATAGAGAGTTTGTAGTAGAGATTTCAATTCAATGAAGAGATTGCTTGATTAATTTATTTGCTTCTGCGTACACAGTAGTTAACAACTTGGTATCAGAGATAACAAGATTATGCGGCAAGAAGTTTGATCTGCGGGGAGGTTTGATTTTATTTTCTTGGCGATGTTAAGCCAAGATTTAGAAGTATTATGGGACAAGTTTGGGGTGGAAGACTGCAAGGTAGAAGACTACATGAAAAATTGGATAGAACAAAGATTAGAAAAGGACGAAAGCGTACTTCTATGGAGAGAAGCCAATAAAGTATGGATTCCGAATCGTCATGGATCATAAATGTTTTTATGTTTAAAAAAAGAAATGTTGAGGGAGGTATTTCAAATGTTAGAGAACTTTAATGTCAGAAAAGATGGGTTTCAGACGAGTGTAGGTGTTGAAATTGATATAGATGGCTTGAAGATTAACCACCACGATGTACCAAAAGAGAGAGAGAGGTTCCTCGTGCGACCGATTTCATTGGTGGGGTAGACGAAGACGCATTGGAGAGTTCACGGTTATGGTCTTACGAAGGGATCGCGATTATGGCGTGCGAAGTCCACCCAATCGAAGTTACCAGTCAAAAGTTTTATTCGAAAGACAATACCACCAAATCGAGGAAACCCTGGAAAGAGGATGGAGGATTCACCGGTTCAATCATCGAAGTCTAGTGAACCACCCCAATCAAGGATGGGACTAGAAGCACGATCGAATTCAATGGTAAGGTCGTTGATTTTGCAGGTTGCGCTAGGGCAAAGAAACCAGGTCGTGAGAGAGAAGGAAGGCAGGCACTCGGCCAGCATGTGCTGCCCCAATCTATACCAAATCTGTTCCAGCAGGCCTTGCCCGTCCAAACAAGACCCAAGCCCAAGCCCAAGTCCAAACCCCCAGACCCAGATTTACCAGATCTGAATTTCACCACAAGTAAACAACACGTGTTCAAGTCAGCTGGTTTCTTTCCAGCCACATCAGCCTACTTAGAAGATCGCAAGCAAGTCATTAAAGAGGGTTTAACGATGAAGCAAGTTGTTGATTCGCAGGGAAGAAGAAAGGTAAAAGAGAGAGGAGCAGCAAGTGTTAGGCATGTGTTAGCCAAGTTTTACTTACCAGCTCTAGCAGTGAGCACGCCTAAGCCAAGCCAACACCAACTTAAAAAACAGGTCAAACAGTTATGTTACCAAGGCAACTCTAGCAGTTCAAACTTGAGCCAAACCAAGCTAGTACCAACATGACCACTCAAACAATAGTTATCGATCCTTGTGCCATATAATAGTAGTGGAGTCCAGAGATTCATGCTTCGTTTGGAGCACCACGAAGGGAGATTAGTTTTGGCTATAAGCAAAGGAACATATGGGAACCAGGAGGGAGTAACTTTTTATAGCAAGGTATACCGACAACAACTCCTTATGTTAACCTGTATTGGATAGAGTTTTTGGTTCGTTCTTTCGATTGTGTGGGTCTGAAGTCTTGGCGACTCTAAGTACAATGTATCGTGTCAGCAGTTGGTAATACAATGAAGCAAAATGAACTTCGAGATGATGTGTTACAACGTCCAAAGGGTATACTAGCAAGTTACGGTAAAATTAATGGACGTTTTTCCGAGCTTTTCATTGTGCACTTTCAGTTTCATGTTGATGACTTGCTGATTTTCTTGCCTGAGTTCATGGTCGAACTCTTCAAAGAAGGGGAGAGTTGATAGGAATCGTGCACGTCTCCACGTCTCCAATTTGGCACACTTTGTGGGACCTATTTTCTATGTTTACTATTTTTGCAAAATTCTTTTTAGATTAGTTTCCTGATTAATTGGGTAGTGTTTTAGAAGGTTATGGCTCTTCTTCTATAAAAGGGCCTAGGGTTGGTTGAGTTTGTGAGATCAAAGAAGAACCCTAGTTGGGTAGAGAGAACTTCGAGAGAGAGCTTGTAGTAGAGATTTCAATTCAATAAAGTGATTGCTTGATTAGTTTATTTGCTTCCGCGTATGCAGTAGTTTACATTTTCTATTGTTATATATTGTCCTTTCCCTTTTCCGTAGATGATATGCCAAAACTAGTCCTTGGGGACTCTGCCAGAGTGGTACAAATATTTGCAAATCTTATTAGCAATTCGATGAAGTTTACATCGTGTAAGTGAAACTCTTTCTTTATTTCCATTTGGTGTATTTCGTTTTTAGCGTAAGTGCAATTTTTTAGTGCTTAAAGTGATTAATACTTTACAGCCGGGCATATTATTCTGCGGGGATGGTGTGAGAGCTCCAATACTGGTACTTACACCAACAAATTCCCTCTTGATCAGAAAGAACCGAGATCTGCTGTCAAAGCAAAATCAAATCAACACGGAAACCATGGAAAAAAGACCACCAAAAAAGATAACAAAATTGTTATTTGGTTTGAAGTTGACGACAGTGGCTGTGGTACAAACTGCATAGCTTTCTGTATCACATTAACTTTACTATCTATATTTCAAAAGCATTTTTTTAGATAAACTTATTGAACTTTCTCTTGATATATGTAGGGATTGATGCAAGCAAATGGGAGTCTGTATTTGAAAGCTTTGAGCAAGCTGATCCCTCGACAACGCGGACGTAAGTAGTTTGAGTAATCTTACGGAAAAATTTCCCAATTTTTGTGCAGGAAATGGCACACTGTTCTTTTAGATCAATGGCTGTGTGTACAAATATCCACAAGGATGTTTCTTGTTAAAGTGAAGTAAAAATTTTTGGTAGTCGCATCCTTCTGAATCTAGAATGTATAAAATCATTGATAAAACTTTTCTTAAACCTTTTTTTTTTGTAGGCATGGTGGCACTGGTCTTGGTTTATGCATAGTTCGCACCTTGGTAAGCGGACATTTTTTTCAGTATCTTAGTCATTCATTCATATATACTGTTATTAAGAAGGGTATGCATAATAGTGAAGATGATGTTATTTGTATCCGGTACTTACTTCGCTAAAACAAACTTACAGGGTGGAGCTCCCAAAAAAAATTCGGGTAGTTAAAGAAATCTTTTAACTTACCAAGTTAGAAAGAAAAAAGAAGTACCGTGAAGAGAGAGAGAAGTAGTGCTAAACCCTTATGCTTACATAAATTTTTCTCTTCTTTTTGATTTTCATAAGGAAAAAGAACTCTAAAAAAAAAAGTTGGGGGCCGGGCAACCCCCCACCCACCAAAAAAAAAATCTACCCCTGGTTCAATGCTAACTCGCAAATCGATATTTAATAAACTATTGGGATTTCTAAGTTTTCGTCATAATCAAAATAGTTAGTAAATACCCACATTTTTATTTCTAATAGAATGAAATTCAGCCTAGAAAACAAAAAAAAACTACTTTCTAATCATCCTTTTCAACATTTGTAAAATGGAAACATCTTCATGTGCTGCAAGTGTTTTAATTACTTGGAATCTTGGATGCCTATAGATGTTAACAAAATTTAAAGAAGCATAACAATCAGTTCTTCAATTAGCGACTGCTCTTTCTTAATATGAGAGAGTGTTTCCAGGTTAACCAGATGAATGGAGAGATCAAAGTTGTGAAGAAGGATGGTCCGGGAACTCTGATGCAACTCTATTTGGTTCTTAATACACCTGTTGACGCCCTCCGACAGAATGATCAAGTCCTATTTGCCGAACACAACTTAACAGTCAGTAACTATAATCTATTCTTAATTTTTTATTTCATCTTTCATAACTTAGGGTTCCATACAGAAATCGGATCACTGGGAGAGGTCTTGTTAAGGTCTGATGTAGTTCATACAACTGAGCATCACTTAATTGTGTTCTTATTCCTCTTAAACACACATCACTGTTTTAACCCATATATTCAGGAAAACAACAGATTAATTTGCAAAAAAGAATAAGGAAATCTTAATTTTATAAGAACCAATATGTTTGTCTCATTGTGTGACCCACAGGGATTCCACATAGAATACATTGAGAAATAGCATACTTTTCATCTGGTTTAGTTCAAAAATTGCGCTAATTTAAGTATTAAACATCCATTAATATTAGCTCCTTTTGAAGCAGGTATTACTTTCTCTTAATGGAACCAAGGGTAGATCTATCATGTCCTGCTGGTTACGGAAGAATGGGGTTCAGACCTTTGAGGCATCGGAATGGAATGAACTAACCCAAATACTACAGGAGATATTGCAAGGAAGAAACACAATCGCCAAGAGTAGCTTTAAGATGCAGTGTTCAGCAATTGAAAGTTCAAAAGCTGGTGAAATAGAGATCGGAAATCTAGCTGCTGAATTTATTATTATAGTTGATATTGGACTACTTGACTCGAGCACAAATATATGGAAAGAACAGCTGAAGTTCCTTGAGAAGTATCTTGGGAAGGCAAAGTTTGCGTGGATACTGAACCACGATACTAACAATGCCATTAAACTGGAGCTTCGGAGGAAAGGGCATTCAATGGTGGTTAACAAACCACTTTATAAAGCAAAGATGGTCCAGATTTTGGAAGCCGTTATAAATGAAAGAAGTCTCGAACTCCATAAAAATGGTTTAAGCACAATACAAGACAATTTGCACGATTCTCTCGAGATTCCATTTAATTATGATGCTGCCAGCTCAGAAGAATCTGATACATCTGACGGTAGGGGTTTTAATTCAATAAGTGCATTTCACGTTGAACCAAAATTAGTTGAAAGAATAATGTCACCTCAGTCGTCTCGCTTCAATGAGGTTAACAACAGCTTAGTTGAGCTGAGTGTAAGGCCCACTTCACAAAATTTACCACTTAAAATGGTCAGTAGTGATCGTAAAGAGCAAAATCATGTAGAATCATGTAAAGTGGGTCCCATGAAAAATTCTCTTGAAGGACTGCGTATACTTCTAGCTGAAGATACACCTGTACTACAGAAGGTAGCAACAATTATGCTCGAAAAATTAGGGGCCATGGTTTCAGCTGTTGGAGATGGACTGCAAGCCGTGGAGGCTTTGAAATACATGTCAACTGCAGAGGAAGGTAGAAGGCGGAAACTTCCAATGCGAGATGATGAAACCATTTCTCCAACACATTTCCACGAACTTCCAGCATTTGATCTGATCCTCATGGATTGTCAAGTAAGCAAATAGAAGATAATGCCTATACATTGATCTGCTCTTTTGTTATACTCTGCATGTCTGTATAATATGACAAACCAAAGCGTATCTAGAGAATCAAAGCACAAATATCTTGTGCCTTACTGCCATCGGAGGCATCATGGATTTATCTATTTATATCACACTGGCACTATGATAGGTGGGCAAAAGTTTGAGTTTTGACGCCTCTAGAGAGGTAAATATTGTCTAACATGGGAGGACTATTTTCAACCATGTAAGGAGATTTATAACATTCAAATGAATTATGAGAGTTAAATGAAGCTTCTAAACATACATAATTTCTATGAAAATAAATGCAGATGCCCAAGATGGATGGTTATGAAGCAACAAAGGCAATCAGAAGATTTGAGGAAGGAACTGAGTCACACATCCCCATTGTTGCTCTAACGGCTCACGCAATGTCATCTGATGAAGCCAAATGCTTGGAGGTTGGAATGGATGCATATCTCACAAAGCCAATTGACTGCAAGTTGATGTTGTCCACCATTCTTGTGCTAACAAAGAGGGTTCTCTGACTTAAACACATAAAAACATAGCCTCATCACCTCGTAAGTCGTATCTATAATTTAGGTAACACTTACATCTTAAATCTGTAACTACTGTAAATTGCAATTTCTCAAATGAAATATAAATGTATTGCTATTTCATTTTGTTATCATGTCACATGTCAGAAACCAACCACTTAAATAACATGGTCATTAGTACATCTTAAAAACATTCTTATCCGGAATAGGGAATTGTGTTGGCTAATTTTACTACACCAATTCGACCAAATTACCATGGACTTAGAGCATCCACATCAGCTAGGTACTCCCTAACGTGGCAGGGTGAATTTGGTTTTCCACCCTCAAATCCACCCCAAATGGTTCCCAGCAGCTAGGTGAATCGGTGACGTAGCGATGAAAAATCCACCCTGAGGGTGGAGCCGCGCGGTTTAGAATGGCGCGTAGTCAATGAGCCAATAAGATTAGAACACGTGTCAACAATCCAGTAGCTCCCATTGCGCGCAGTTCTGAAGTGCACGTACACACAACGGCCAAGATTAAAACACGTGGACGACTGAGATTAATTTTTTTTTCAAACGGCTAGTTTTGTCGCGCGGTTCAGAAGTGCGCGGCAAAAGCCTACATGAAAAAAATACTCAAGTTCCCATTTATTTCTTGGATTTTCCCTTATCAAACTTCTTCAACAAGATGCTCAACGGCTATAAACAGCTAGTTTTTTCTCTATCTATAAAACCCGTTCATCTTCTACTCTCTTACTCTTCTACAATAAACTCATTCATCTTATATCTTAAAACTTAACTTTCTTCATTTCTTATCAATTTCGCCAAATCATATCTGGCAAAATCCTGGCTGACCTATTCAAGTCTAACATATCACTCTCATCTTTGGAGTCATCGTCTTCATCATCGTTCTGAAGCGAAGAGCTCTTCTGGCGTCAAATTGAGCTGATGCATAAGTATAACAAGATTATGATTGAGATAGGAGAAACATAAGAAAAAGAGCAAGAGGCGACATCATTACGGAGGAGGGGAGGTAGTAAAAGGGGAATGATTGACAAGTGGAAAACACGTAATCATAAATTGGGGGAGTTTAGCCTTAATCGGGATTACTTCGGTGATAACCCAAGATTTGTCGGTATCCCATTTCGTCGCCGATTCCGCATGAGCAAATGTGTGTATCAATGTATTTATGATCAAATACTTTCTTCGAACCCCTATTTTATTTAAAGAGAAAATGCCGCTAAGACGATAGGCTTATCCTCACACCAAAAGATAACGTGCGCACTTCGCATGCTATGTTACGGTACGAGCGCATACGCCCAAGAAGAATACCTTCGGATTGGGGAGTCTACGGGTATTTTGTGATTGAAAGAATTTTGTAAAATTATTATAACACAATTCAAAGCTCAATACCTTAGATATCTCATTGAAGACGATACATTACACTTGTTAGAAGTGAATGGATCGCGAGGCTTCCTGGGGATGTTAGGTAGTTTAGATTATATGCATTGGAAATGGAAGAATTGTTTTACCGAGTGGGCAGGACAATATGCCAGGTATAAGAAAATCCCGACGGTGATTTTAGAAGCTGTTGCATCGCTAGATCTTTGGATATGACACGTATTCTTTCGGGTGCCTGGTTCTAATAACGACGTTAACATCTTGCATCAAGGGTGGCTTTTCAACAACTTGTCTAATGGAGTTGCACCTCCATGCAATTATAATATAGGCACGGTACCACACACTATAGGGTATTACTTAGTGGATGGGGTCTATCCAAAATGACAAATACTTGTTCAAACCATAAGAAATCCATCCAACGATGCCGAAAGACATTTTTTGAAGATGCAAGAAGCATGCCAGAAAGACGTAGAGCGTGTTTTTGGGGTATTTCAAGCTAGGTTTCAAATATTGGCACACGGTGCACGATTTTGGAAACCTAGTGATCTAGAAAATGTTGTGTATGCATGTATAATCCTGCACAATATGATCGTCGAAATAAGCGTCATACCTACATCCGGCAAATTGGCATTGATCCCGAGTTTAGAAGATCGATGAATACTTGGAAGGAGGACTTAAATCCAAGACACCATATCAACACTATGGTAGAGTACATCTAGAAGGTTTATGAAATTAGAAATGAAAGTGCCCATTTCCAATTACGAGATGAACTTGTCGCGCATTTGTAGAATCGAAAAGGGACGGAGTAATGTAGTATTCATCATTGTTTTTTTATTTTCAAAAGTAATGTATTTTGTTTCCAAGTTTAATGTTGAAGTTGTAATGTATTTTGTTTCCAAGTCTTCATCATTGTAATACTTTAATGAAACATGGTTTACTACTTCTGCCTTTTGATTTTGTAACAATTTTAGGGAATACGAACTATTAATAACAATTTTATTGAAATAATGAAATTACATAGAACTTGAGAACTACTATTAACGCTAAGGATTTCATCAATCGTCATCACTAGAAACGTCATCATCACTTGGACACTGCTCCTTCAACTTCTTTAAATATTCTTTAATTTGCTTCTTCATCCAATACCTTTATGTCGGTAGTAGGTTACTTGGGTCCGTTGTCATCACCTTAACCATATGTGTATCTTCGACGCCTTTTTTTTTAGTTAGCTCCGCTTTACGCTTCATTTGAATCTCAGCCTCTCTAGCCAACTTTTGTTCCTCTCGTGCTCTAGCTCTAGTTTTATTTTCCTCTTTCTTTTGCTCGTCTCTCTCATTCCATGCATTCATCAAGTTGGTCGTTGTCTCAAGCATCATCTTCCCCCAATAACCTATACCTGACTTTGTCACTTCTTTTGCCTTATATTTTTTTTTGGGCGTCCGGTCGTACATCCCCATAAGAATATAGTGGTGCATCCACGTCGATAGAATCATCTGGAATTATGATATTTGGAGTGTCGGATGTAGGTGTTTCAGGATCGGTATTGGTAGAATTACCCGGGCTATCGTTAAAATTCGACTTTCTAGCGACGTTGCGGCCGGATTGCCCGATGTGATGATTTTGTGACCATTTTGGGCAAGTTTCCAAAAAAATTTACGCTTCCCCAAGTGTAAATGGTTTGTGATGTAGTTGAAAAAACGTATCGTATGCCATACGTTCCTAGAAATCAAGTTAGAAAATTCTTTAGAGTATGATTCATCAACTTCATTAATGAAATGAGAAAAATAAATGAAATACTTATGAAGTCAGCCGTTCCAATACCGGTAAAATGTCGGCTCTCAAGGTCTTGAATGATGACTCTAAAAATCGAACATTCCTTATTGAGCCACCCCTTATACGCACAATTGACACCGTTGTACGATTGCCACATAGATTGGTCAACATAGAAGAAGTTGAATTGATCAAGCACCTTGAACCAAAATGTAGCGGCTTTTTGGTTGTTCGTGGTAGCAAGGTTTTGAGACACTTGGGACTAAGCGCGTGCAAAATTCACGAAGTCATCGGACGACCAATATTTGGAGTTCTTATATCTTTCTTTGTCGTCATCAACTTCATCCTCAACTACATCCTCAACTACAATAGGTTTCAATGCCATCTTTCTTTTAGACTTTGTTTTCCCCCGCGTATTACTTATCGTGAGAACCAGATTGATTTCCTCAGCCACAACTACATCCTCAACTATAATTGGTGTCGATGTCGTCTTTCTTGTAGACTTTACCTTCCTACGCGTATTACTTCTAGTGAGAACCGGATTGAGTTCCTTGGAGATGGCCGGAGAGACAACTGAAGATGCAACCGGCAATGTATTAAGATTTAAATTATTTAAACCCCATGTGACTTTCATCGGCGTGGTACTCGAACTTACACCGACGAAACCTGTTTGAGATGAATAATATGGATTCCACGTTTGAGGGTACGAGGCCGTATACCCATCATATTGAGGGTAATATCCTTGGTTTGGGTAATGAGGGTAATATCCATGGGTTTGAGATTAAAATTGATTCTCGGGTGCCGGGAATAGTTGGCGAACATGCCTTAGATCCTGGGAAGTGTTAGGCATTTACGACGGATCAAATGCGCCAAATTGAGGAGGAAAAACATTTCCTTGTTGGTTCGTATTGGAGGATTGAGAGTGGTATTGAGAATTATATTGGGAGCTTGAGGAAGACATAGTGGTTTTGTTTGTAAGGTAAGGAGGGAGGAGAGTGTAGATGATTAGAAGGGAGGAGAGTGTAGGAGATGAATGACATTTATAGTTGAAAAAAACTAGCCGTTAACAATTGTAAAAAAAAAACTAGCCATTAATATGGCCGTTGAGTAACTTGGACTACAAGTTTCCATAAAAAAACTAGCCGTTAATATGGCCGTTGAGTAACTTGAACAACAAGTTTTTATAAAAAAAACTAGCCGTTAATATGGCCGTTGAGTAACTTGGACAACAAGTTTCAAAAAAAAAACTAGTCATTAATATGGCCGTTGACTAACTTGGACAACAAGTTTCCAAAAGAAAAACTAGCCGTTAATATGGCCGTTGAGTAACTTGGACAACAAGTTTCCATAAAAAAAACTAGCCTAAGGTTTAACATACTGAAACATTGGTTGGGCTGTTCCAATAAGAGTGAGGTCAACCAGACTTGACACTCCTCACTTCACTTCAGTCTCATATTAATCAAACAATATTAATACTAGTCGCTGATGATTGAACATAACTAGATCGACTCTTGATTGTAATCGTGTAGTAACTTTGGCCGTTGAGTAACTTGGACAACAAGTTTCCAAAAAAAAATTCTTTAAAAAAAATAATATTAATACTCAACATAGTTTAAATAAAACATTGTTTAAACAAAACATAGTTTAAACAATATTAATACACAACATAGTTTAAACAAAACATAAATAAAAGTTTTAAATAAAACATAGCCTAACTGGGAAGACCTCTCTTCGTTTGGCGGGTGCGTCTGCTACGTGCGAGACTCTCATCATAGGTACATTGCACAACCGGCTCTGTCTGGTAGGAAATGGACATCTCAGCTAGTCTCTCGGACGTCTCTCGGATGATCTCATCCCTCCGCGCCAACTCCTTCCTCAATTCAGTATTGTTTTCAGCTAGTTGCATTGAGTTTTCATATGCCGCATACCGCATTCCTTGGTTTTGATGCCACAACTCATCCGTACTATACGTAGGTGGACACAGGTATGATACCTGTATCACCGGGATCGGTGTCCGTCTACGTTGATCGTTCGGTCCCGCCACATCCATGAACCATCCCATATCACGTGGATCGTCGGTCGCCTGAACACCACAGTCTTGCACCTGTGAAGACGTAGCTAAACTCGACGTAGGTGACAAGTGTAAATCGGGCCTCACTAGATCACGCCTGACGATCCAAATATTTCCTGCCCTCTTTACTAAACTGCAACCGATCTTGGGATTTAGATGAACAGTAAGCCAATATGTCATGTAATCTACATCGGGAACAAGATAATCGCGACCATCGTAGAAGTCCACATTCTTCAGACCATATATCTTTCGATCGTACCTTGGGAATTCCATAATCTCC
The DNA here is from genome assembly GCA_014058105.1 of Kingdonia uniflora. Taxonomy (NCBI): domain Eukaryota; kingdom Viridiplantae; phylum Streptophyta; class Magnoliopsida; order Ranunculales; family Circaeasteraceae; genus Kingdonia; species Kingdonia uniflora. The sequence continues at coordinate 4,558,078 of JACGCM010000560.1, read as the reverse complement.
TGAGGGGGCTCATATGGCATACTATCATGCCCGATCATCTGACGCATACACTGGTCTCCTAAATACCAAAGCATACCGTGACCGTATAGGACTAACACCAATAGAACCCTCTGGAAGCTTAGCGCTGAAGCATCTCTTACTTCTGGACGGATTAATTGCCTAGACCTGTGCCATGGTTCCCAATCTATGTTAGTTATGTCATTCAATTCTATCATATCTCTGATACGGCAAAAAAATGATGAATTTCAGACCCCGTACTAGCCCTTTCATCTCTCCACGCACCCATACGGGGATAAATAAGGTTAAAGTTATGTACCTTAACTAGATACATTCCAACCCGATAGTACTCGAAGAACTAGAACTCCAATATCGCATAGAATCCGGTGATCGATTTCTTCACCTTCCCGTCCCTCAGAACTGAGACTTCATCAAGCCCCCGATACAAAGCCGCCATAATCGGCGTACCCCAGTTAAAACGTGACGCACCAATAATATCGTAGTCTGTCAAGGCTATAAGATAATCCGCCCGAAGATATTTGCTACCATTTGAGAAGAATAGAGTACCCATCATATAGGCAATAAATGCCCTCGCATACACGATATCCATTTGTGAGTCGTAATTGTGGAGACGTGGATTCAAAGGCTTTTTCCACTTTTTTAAATAGGCGAGAGTGATGTTATCATACCTAATGTCGGAGCTTGTGATTCCCGAGAGTGATGTATCATACCCCCCCCCCCCCCAGAAGATATGCCTGTTAGCATGACGAAGTCTAACGGTGTGAAACCCAGATCCCCGTAAGGGAAGTGAAAGGTATATGTAGAAGGCCACCACCGTTCCACGAGAGCATGAATGACACAATTATCCGAGTTTCCCGCCTTAATCAAGCAAAACTCCTCAAAACCCATATCGTCGACCAACTTCTTCAACGTCGGGTACACGGAAATCCATTGGTACCACTTTAGTACCTTATCCAATGATCCCCTACACTGTAATTCATCTCAGTTCTGATAAAAAAACATATTAACACGTTCGAAGTTCATTCAGGCATTTCATCGAACACATTGCAATATACGTTAATAACACATAATATTTACACAAAACTTACCGGCATTTTCTCCGATCCAACAAAAATATGGACCCAGCCGTCCGGGAGGATATCTACTCGGTTCAACTCTTCGTGCGATGGGGTGGGATCGTTGTCTGACGTCGGTTGGGAAACTTGTGGAGTATGGGTTGGGTATGCCAAGCTTAATGTCTTAGATATGCCTTAACACTTGAGGAAGTAATACTTGATGTTCAAATAGCACTTGAGGAAGGATGTAACAAGTTTTAGCCTCAAAGATGTAGCGTTAAGCCGAGCGGTTATGAACTGCGCGGCTATTTTTATTTTTATTTTTATAAAAATGTGGCAATTTCTTATTGGCTTAAAGTGCCGTACAGTTTAGAAGTGCGCCTGAGAGATGGAAGGCTGGGATTAAAACACGTGGACATATCTTGAGCATTGGTTCTTGCGCGCGGTTTGGAACAACATGCAGCAAATCCACCTTGTTTTTTTCGTCTGAACTGCTGTGGGTGGATTTGGGGTGGATTGGATTCACCCTACTTTTGGGCGAATGCACCCACCCAACTGTTGTGGATGCTTTTAGTCCGTTGGATGGTCCATTGAGATCCATGATTAAATATTTGCCGCTGATCTTAGGTGTGGCAAATTACTTGAATTTTCCATAACTTAACTCTGTGGTTTACCATTTGCCAAGGATTAAGTTTGTGATAAACTTGCTATATTTAAAAAAAACAAAAAAACTACAAAAGCAGTTACTAGCCTACACCTACAACTCATCTGTAAAACACTTTGGGTGTGTTTGGTTCGTGGAAAACGGTAGAAATGGCAAACTGGATTTCCATGAAATCTATTTTTCCGTAGTTCTCATCAAACCCATGGAAAACTCATTTTTCTTGAACTAATTTCCATTGTTTGGTTGGGCATGGAAAATGATGGGAAAATCCTATAAAATAGATTTAAATGTATAATCTATCAGTAGAACACGTCACAAACACACGTGTGCCCTCTGCATAATAATCATTTTACAATAACTACAAAATTTCAATTTCTAAATAACTACAAAATTATCAAGAATTTGGATAAATATGAGCAATGCAAAATACTGCCTTATTCACAGCCATAAAAATGAACTATCAAGTCCTCTCAATGATACTCTTTACTCTCTTTTTCACCTAACTTAATACTTGGGCTAAGTCCATGAAAAAAACCAAGCAAACAAAGTATCTAGTACACAATTCAACTTCAAGCACGTGTTACATAAGGGTAGCTGAAGTATCGATACTTAAAAACAATTACAACCCACAAATCCTCTTGATTTAAGATTTTCGCAACAAAATCTGGATGCATATCTACATAAGAGAAGCTGAAGTTTATACATTTGAGTCGCGTAGAATCAAGATTCTTCTTCAGCAAGCTGCACACCATATCCATGTTTCAGACCTGTCAAGTTCACAGTTTAAGTGTAGATTAAGTAATAAAACATTGAAAGATAGATATTGTAAAACATAATATTAAATATGGATTTACTTCTTGTTCTATAGGATCAAAGAGTCATGCAACAAGGAGCATATTCCTCTTCAGAAATTGAAACATGCACCGATAATATATCTTACATGCGAATATACATGTTTCATATTACTTCCTACTTTACCCAACACTTTCAACTTAAACTTAAGAGTTTAAAGCTATAAACACTTGCAATACTTTATACCATAATGGCTTGAGTGAACCTCTTGGACATGTTTGATTAACTCAATGCAACTACTTAACTTTACAAACAATAAGGACTCCATTTTGCAACAACAACTCATTCATGTGATTATTATTAGTATCTAAAACATATACGATGCAATGCAAATCCGATGTATTTACAATGATTTGTTTTGTGATAAAAGTCGGGGGATTTTTTTTAATAAAGGCAGGAATTCAATGATTTGGAAGTGCAACTAACTGTTGATTAATGTTTATGTTTGATTAGGTGCATTGCTATGCAAATGCAAAAATGGGAACTACCTTTTTTTTAGCCTTTAAAATGTCATTATTTTTCTCTTATTTTCTTTCCCAAGTAGAAAGCCTAAATGCAAACTTTGTTGCAGAGATTTTTCACTGCAATCAAATACAAGCAAAAAGAGAAGTTTTTGCATGAAAATGCAAGTTGTTTGTTTTACAAAAGTGAACCACTCACATACAAGTATTTTAAAAGGCACCACATTACAATTGCAAATCGAACCAAACACATGGAAGTGGTTAGAAATGCAAATTGCTTGTATTTGCATCATGTTTGTAGCGAACCAAACTGAGCCGTCATGCCAAAACAAGAGATGTATAACTGTTTATTGCTACTAAATATGCAAGAAATGTATTACAAACACAATATTTAACTAATATGTACTGTATCATTGGCTTTACTAGTCTAAATTCATTCCTTTAGTCTATATAAATACCTTAAATCAATAAATATGTACTACATCACATTATCTAGAACGACATGCATACAAAATTATGAGGAAACACACAAAGTTCGTATTATCTACACTAACCATGTAGAAAATTTCCAGACATCCCCAAAATGCCAAACAAACATCCACCTCTAAAATGGGTATCTCATATTGATATCAACTATCAACTAACAAATGTCAATGTCAGTTTTTCCCCATTTCATATCTTGATATAAACTTTAACCTAAAACCCCATTTATTTTATCCCCACATTATTGAAGAACCGTGAATAAACACTTTTTAAATTCAATTTTAGAAAGAACCCAACAATCTATGAGCTAATAAAACAAACCCATAAAAAAAAACAATCCCAAATCATTCCAAATAATGCTTAAAAAATCCAGCTAAGAGATCGTACTCAAACTTTATTACTGACATAAGAGATCATGCTCAAACTTATATTGGGTTTTAAACTATAGGTCACCATTTTAGATAATCTCAGTATAGGCCATCTTATATTAACTTATATTGGGTGTTATAACTATTTTACATCGCAAATGATCATTTATTCATCGACATACTAATGGATTATCATTCGGGTCTATTTTTATGACCAAATAAGCAATCTTTCTCAAACCCAATTGATAAAAATCGATACAAACATAAGGGAATCTCAACAAACTCGCATAAACTACTAAGGTGGACAAATCAAGCTTACCAAATGACTTGATAGAATGACTTTAGCACCATCACGGCATCACCCATCAAATACTTGATAGAAGAAACAACAGCTCTAACCCCAATATCTGAAAGACTTTGAGCAGAGAAACATTGTTTTTGTATTATATCTCTTGATCTAAACTGTTACAGCTCTATTTATAGAGATACAAATAACAGAATAACATAATGTAGTTTACTGTTGTAACAGAAACTGTTTACAGTTATTACAGTTGGAAGTAGCTACAGAGGTTCTGTTTATATACTCTTAATACACCCCTCAAGCTGAAGGGAGGAGGAAGAACTGAGAGCTTGTATTGAAGTATCTTGAACCTCTGTGTAGAGAGTGCTTTTGTGAAGATGTTTGTAATTTGATCCTGAGTGCAAAGATACTTTACTGTGAGAAGTTTAAGTAAAACCAGCCCTCGAATGTAGTGATAATCTACCTCAATATGCTTGGACCTTGCATGAAAAATAGGATTTGATGTCAAGGTTATTGCACTGATGTTGTCACACCAGAGAATAAGTGTAGAAGATAAAGGAAATTGAAGATCTTTGAGAAGTGTGCAAATCCAAGTGAACTCAGCACTGGTATGAGCTAGTGACCTGTACTCAGATTCTGTGGAGGATCTAGCCACAGTGGGTTGTTTCTTAGCACTCCAAGAGATGGGATTATTACCAAAGAATACACAATAACCACTTGTAGATTTTCTATCATATGGACACCCAACCCAATCTGCATCAGAATATGTTGTGAGGCTTTGTGTACCCTTTGTAAAGTTGATGCCATAAGAAACAATTCCTTTGAAAATTCTTAAAATTCTTTTGGCTGCAGTCATATGAGAACTTCTTGGTGCATGCATGTGTTGACAAACTTGGTTGACAGCAAAAGATAAATCTGGTCTTGTCCAAGTTAAGTATTGTAAACCACCAACTAAAGACCTATATTCAAATGCATTAGAAAGAAGTTCTCCACTTGTTGTATCTAGTTTGAATCCAGAGGATACAGGTGTGCTACAAGGCTTTGCCCCTGCGAGGCTTTGTGGAGAAGATCAAGTGTGTACTTGGACTGAGATAAGAAGAGTCCTTGTGATGTTCTGTGTACCTCTAATCCCAGAAAATAATAGATATTACCAAGATCTTTCATTGTAAATTTTACACTGAGTTGGGTGATTATCTGATTGCAATAAGATAGGGATGTGCCTGTAATGATTATATCATCTACATATACAAGGATAAAAGTGACTGTACCAACATAGTGTCTTGTGAACAATAAGGGATCAGATGTACAAGTGGTAAAACCTAAACCAAGAAGGCCATGCATTAGTTCCTCATACCAAGCTCTAAGAGCTTGTTTTTAACCATAAAGGGACTTGTGTAGCTTGTACACATGTGTAGGTTGGTCTTTGCTGATGAAGCCTGGAGGATGTGACATGTAAACATGTTCTTGGAGATGTCCAGGAAGAAAGGCATTACTCACATCTAGTTGTTTTATGTCCCAGTCAAATTGGACAGCTAATGATAGAACCAGTCTGATTGTTGCAGGCTTAACCACAGGATTGAATGTATCCAAAAAGTATATCGCTTGTATTTGGTGATAGCCTTTAGCCACTAGTCTGGTTTTATATTTTTCTATAAAGCCATCTAAGTGTTGTTTGACCTTAAAAACCCATTTACAGCCAACAATATGATGATTAGGAGGATGGGGTACAAGAGACCAAGTGTTTGTAGCTTGTAGGGAATTGTATTCTGATGACATGGCATCTCTCCACTTTGGATCTTTCATAGCTTAAGAAAAATAGGTTGGTACAGGTATAGTTGTTGTATTAGTATGCAAGTCTGAAAGAGGATGCTTTATTGCCAATAGTACTTTTGGTTTATATATCCCATTCTTTGATCTGGTAGCCATGTGATGTATAGGGGCACTGTTGTTGCTACCTATTCTGGTAGATCTAGAGGCATGTGATGAAACAGTGGTAGATGCAGGAGCAAAAATAGTGGGCAATAATTCATTGCTGGTAAGTAATGGTACATGGATAGTTATAGATGTAGGAATAGTTTGGGTAGGAGTAGGTAAGTTAGTAGGTGTAGGTACAGTAGGTGTAGGTAAGTCAGTGTGTGGAGGTATGATACAAGGAGTAGAAATTGGTTGTGGTGGTACTGCATTATTGAAGGTAGGAGTAGTTGAGGTATTGGAGGATGTGATATTGCATTATTGGTGGTGGAATGATTTGAAGAAAATAAAGGGAGAGTAAGAGGTATAGAGTTATGTGATTTTGGAGGAGTGATATTAAACTGAGAAGAGTTGGATAGAAAGGGAAAAGTTGTTTCATTGAAAACAACATGCCTAGAGATATAAACTTTCTTTGTAGTGATATCAAGATATCTATAACCTTTATGATGTTGACTGTACCCTATAAAGACACATAATTTGCTCCTAGGATGAAGTTTGTGGGACATGTATGGTTTGAGCCAAGGAAAACATGCACAACCATAAACTTTAAGAAATGAGTAATCAGGTATGTGGTTGAAGAGCTTTTGATAGGGAGAGATATTTTGAAGAGCTTTGGAGGGTTGTCTATTAATGAGATATATAGAGGTATGTTAAACTTCAACCCAATAATCAAGGGGAATATGAATTTGAGAGAAAAGGGTTTTACTGAGGTTAATTATGTGCCTGTGTTTCCTTTATGCTATGCCATTTTGTTCAGGAGTGTGTGGGCAGGAAAATTGATGAGAAATACCATGTGTAGTCAAATTTTTTTTAAAAACATTACTAGTAAACTCACCCCCTGCATCAGACCTGAGGATTTTAATTTTTTTGTTAAGTTGGTTTTCTACTTGAAATTTGAAAGTTACAAAGATGCTGTAAAATTTTGATTTGGCATATAGAGGAAAAATCTAACAATATTTAGAGTAGTCATCAACAAAACTTGCATAATATCTAAATCTTGAGTTAGATTTATGTGGTGAAGGACCCCACAAATCTGTATGTATAATATTCAAAGGAAACAAAGATTTTGAGTGGGCAAGATTAAAAGGCAATTTCTTGCTTTTACCAAATTGGCAAGCATTACAGAAAGTGACATCTTTTATTGAACTACTAAGAGGAAGTTTATTGTGACTAACTAGACAATGTAAAATCGAAAGAGAGGGATGACCGAGTCTCTGGTGCCAAATGGTAGAGCTAGTCCTGACTCCAATGAATACAGTTGGTGAGAGTTTGGATGTTGTAGACTGTGCTTGTAGAGGGAGAGGGTAAAGGCCATTTTCATGTTATCCTTTGAAAAGAATCTTCTCTAAGGTGTTGTCCTTAACAAAGAATGAGTTGTAGGAAAAAGTTAGTGAACAATTGTTATCATTAACAAATTTGTGCACTGAAATGAGATATTTTGTGATTTGAGGAACATGCAAGATGTTAGTGAGTCAAATATTAGAGTATGGTGATGAAAATTTTGAAGAACCAGTATGGGAGATGTGCAAACCTTGTCCATCGCCCACCATGACTGTATCACTGCCATCATAGTCTAAAGGTTCAGATAGATTGTTGAAGTCAGAGGTAATATGGCTGGATGTTCATGTATCGGCATACCAATTGGATGTTGAACTTGTTGAACTCATGTTAGCTATCATTACAGTTAATCTGGAGGGTGTTATTCGACCTTGATAGGCATGATTCATCCTATTATGGCAATCAATTGCAACATGCCCTAATTTGTTGCAGATTTGACAAGTTGGCCTTTGTGAGTAACTGCTACTTGCACCATTATTCTGATAGTAAGACTGACTCCTGCCTTAAGTAAAGTTTCATGAAGAATCCCTGTTATAGCCATTGTTATGGTTGTTGCGAAGAGGAGGCTGAGAATCATTGCTTTGATAATTTTTACTGTAGTTCCCTCCACCTCTGTCATTTCTACCTCCTCTGCCTCTATAGTTGTTAAAAATTTTGACTTGCACATTTTGTTGAATACCTTGTGTTATGCTTGCAATGAAGGCTTGTGTAGTAGAGTCACTGGGTAGATGAGTCTTATTTCTTGACTCAATGGACAACTCTTCACTCAGTAAGAGGCCATGAAGATCATCTGTAGTTATTGAAGTTGATCGCACTCGAATAGAGGTTGCAAATGTATCATATTCAGATGGTTAACCATTGAGAATGTGAAAGACTGTGTCTTCATCATCCATGAGAGAGCCAGATGCAGCAAGATTATCCACAATTTGCTTGATATTGTGGAGATAATATGCCAAAGAAGTTCTGATGATGGTAATCCAACTACATAGGGAAGTAATCCTTCAGAAAGAGTTGCATTCAGCCATATAAGAAGAGTTTGATCTCCTTTGATCCATTCTGAGAATTGAGGATTGGAGATCATAACTTATTTCCCCAATTCATCAATGCTGGTAATGAATTCAGCTGGAGATGTGTTAGAACCATCAATAAGACCAAGAATATTGAAACTACGTATTATTGGAATCCAAAGTGATTTCCACAGTATGTAGTCATCCTTAGTCAATTTGATCGAGACGAGGTTTGCAATGTTGTGAATCGCTATTACTGAACCTGAATTGGAGCTCGAGGACACCATTGTTGATGATGATGAGTTGTAGTAGAGGATGATTAGCTTCAAATTGATGATCTTTGATAACAGCCTTCAAGCTTTGATTGCCATGAATGAGCTTCAGAAGCTTGAGATGATGTTGTGATAAAGAGGAATGAAACCAATTTTTTTTTTATCGAGATCACCGTTTGATTTGTGGCTCTGACACCATGAAAAACTTTGAGCAGAGAAACATTGTTTTTGTATTATATTTCTTGATCTAAACTGTTACAGCTCTATTTATAGAGATACAAATAACAGAATAACAGATTGTAGTTTACTGTTGTAACAGAAACTGTTTACAGTTATTATAGTTAGAAGTAGTTATAGAGGTTCTGTTTATATACTCTTAATAATATAATCTGTAATTTTCAAATTGTCATCCAAAATAACATTCAAATCAGCCCTAACAAAAACTTTCTTCCCCTTTAGATCATATTCTTTCAGGTCAGCAACAACTGCTCAATCAACACTTATCTAATTGTCGCCATTAGATCACTCAACAACACCTGCTCAATCAAATTAACCCTAATCAAATGAGAGATCAATCGCATAAGAGAGAGATATAGAGAGGGAGAGCAAAATTTATGATTAGAAGTCAAGTTCGATTTGGGTGAGCAATTAAAGGAGCAATTGTTGAGGTTTAGAGAGAATCTCTCGTTTCTCTCTTCTTCTTTTTTATATTTGACTAGCAGACGGGCACCTTAAAATGTTGTTTAAAACACATTGTTTACAAGAGTTTAGTCATAGAGGACACCACTATGACAAGGTAGAATCTAGCCATTCAGCAGTGCCATCTCCAAACCTCTCTCGACCCCCATGTTTTTAATTCAATGCCAACGATTTCCAATACTTAGAGCATCTCTAACAGAAGAGTATGTTGTTAAGATTTTCTCATATTTTTGCAAAAACCCCTTCCAACATGAGTATGGGGTTCAACATACTCACCCCTATACCCCTCCAAAGAATGTGAATCCAGAATTTGGAGATAAATCTTTTGGATAGTAGTATCCAAAACAGGAATAGCATACCGTCTCTGTTGAGGATGCTCGTACATCCCATTTTCGCAATATTTTCATCCAGGGAATGGCTAGCGCAGCCCATGTGGCCAAGCTTTTGGTGCATAGAAATATGCTTCATTGGGAATTATTTGTCAGAAGGCCATGATTTTGCATTTAGGAGCCGCTATGGCTCTTTCTTTCCTCTATTGGTATTCAGGTCCAGTTCTTCGCGAAATTGGGCAGTCAGATGCTATTGGCGAACAAAGACAGATATTTGCTCGTGGATTGATACCTCAACTTTATGCATTTGCCCTAAATTGCTTGATGCAAAGAGTCCTTCAAGCGCAGAATATCGTAAACCCATTGGCTTATATTGCAGTTGGGGGTCTTCGTGGTGTATATAGTTCTCACTTGGTTGGCTGGTTTGATAGAGAAGATGGCCCTACCCTAGTAGTAGACTTGAACCTACGTTAATGGTCGTAGGTTGTTTTGTAAGAGAATAAGACTCACAATTCCCTCTTGAATTTGCATTAACTCCGATTTATTTTAAATGATATTACACGATCCCAAGGATCAGTGTTACTGTATAACTACTAGACCTTTTCACAATTCTAATTTAAGCATTAAGATAAAGCTCTAGGTGTCCGAGTAGATAAATAATAAAAAGCTGAAAGAAAATCTAAACTACGATTTAGGCATTGGTGTTCTATTTACCAATACAAAACTTGGAAAAGATAGTTGAATAAATTTCTTCAAATATGTCTTCTCCACTGATCTGCACAAGTGTAGTGCAGCATCCCTGAGATCAATTGTCCAAAAATCCAGAGGCAGGTCTTCTTCCATTGATGACTTTAACCTCATCAGAGCTTCCTTTGTCCGAAGTAGCTGCTCACATTGCCTCTGATGGTTGTTGCATGCATCACACATAAAAAAATTATTATTAGCTTTCTGAGGCCCAAAATAATTTACCATCTACTCTGATTACTAAGAAAGTCATCTATATGAATTATATCCTCACAGTAATCTACTATGCAAATTTACTTGGTCAGTTCACTCAACATTGAAAAAATAAACATGCAAAAGAACTCTAATATGCAAATCAATATTGTGCATGGAGTGATCTTTCTGGGTTTGGATACATTACATTCTGAACTGGATTCATCTGTACATCAAAATTGAAAAAGAAATCAAGTTCAACAATTTTTTGGAACTGAAGTTTTGTTAGTAGGTATACCTCTCCACTACCTCCTTTTATTTGACTCTCATCATTACCCAACATTACAATCAAATTTAAGAGAGAATTAAAATAGTTTTCAAAAGCCACACCTTCTTGTTGGGATAAATTGTAGTAACTTAGTACTTACCACAAACACAGAGATGCGAGTTGCTGAACCCAAAGCAACACCTAAAGAGATATCCTGCAATATGTCAGAGTAAATTTAGTTTACAAATATAGTAAATCATGAATAAAATCAGTGGTAAAAAGAGGTTAACGTATTTAACGTACCAATTTGTTCTTAAAAGAAAATATGACAGCCCCGGTGTGTTCAGTAATGTTTCCAACAATGAGCAATAAAATTATACCAATGAAGCTAACAGACAATCCCCAAGTTTCTGATGCATCCTCAATTGTACCCACAACATACTCAGGTAACACAGCGATAACCACTGTCATTCATGCGAGCCAGGTAAATCCACTCTTGAAACTTATCACCGCATCTTCTTCCATAACTGAATCATCACTTTCATCTTCTAAGTCTTCAGTTTCGAAAAGCTGCCTATGAGTCTTTAATTGGAAGAAGAGATACGCGGCATAGGCACGCAACATGATAATGCTACTTGCTCTCGACAAATTGAGAATTGGGACAGCTGTGATAGCGCCTGAAGTGCATGTCTCCAAGAATTTTGAGTCTTGAAGAGCTCGTTACCATTTGATCAAGCTGCATCCGCTCTTCGAGTCCTCCTTAATATTGCATTTATCACCTTGTTGCTCGAATCGACTCGACTGGCCCGTTGAGCGGCCACCACTGCACCGTCAAACCTATTAACCCAAACCCAACTAAGTTCTTTGGAAGGCTCATAATAATCGAATGTGTTTATCGCATGATAAATGATATTAAATGATAGCTTCTGGGGTAAAATTTTTTACTATCACAATCTGTAGATTTCCATTCCAAGGTTAGAGCTATATTAACCACTAACCTGCCGGTAACCATATCAACCTGCGCCCTTATTAGCAAAAGATTTACATTTCCAATGGGACCAAAAAACTTGGTACAATCATCGAAGTTAAAATTTGGTCCATTCAACAATGTGGTGTCTGCATCTTGGTGCTTATGAAGTTTTAGAAAGGCCTCCACTTGTAACGTGAATATCTTTTATGCCATACATTCAAAGAAAACCCGTGTAAGGAGGTCTATATATACACGACAATTTAGTGCAAATAGCACATAATTAATATTGATATGATAACAGGGGAATTGCGACTGTTCGGGGTCTAAGGAACACTTCAGGAAAGACATGTTGTAGTAAAAACATCTAGAATGTAAACTTAATTCTTATTAGAGGAATGCTAACCTGTGGAGCTGAATCGGCACTAGAGGATATTGTGACTTCAGTCTCTTTTATCAAGGTGTTCCAATCTCTATGCCTCCTTGCTTCTGTGCACTTAAGTAAATGCGTCTGAAGAACCTTAGCTTTCGCAATATCAGTAGTATCCGCTTCGGATCCAGAATGTTTGTAATGGTATAAAGCTTTCTTTGTCTCTCCCAATCTGCAAATCATAATAAATAAGTAAATAAAAAAAATATATAATCAAACTATGAATAATACGAATTTTGAATACCTGAGGTTGAGATTTGCTAAACGATGATGAGCTCTATGATAATAGGGGTCAATCTTAATGGGTTCTCTACACTCGAAAACTGCTTCAAGAAGTCGACCTAATGCCGTTTACGCCGCACTCTTGTTACTCCTATACGAAGCTTTACTGGGATCAATCAAAATTACATATTCATACAATGCCAAGGCTTCTGCAAATCTTCCCTCCTTGTAGTCCTTGTTGCCCATTACTTTTAACTGCTCGGGATCCATTATAGTCGATATAGCTTGACATAGAGACCCGGTTGGTTCTTTGGGTTTTTGAGGTTCCCTTGCCCCATATTTTTCATTTGCGGAGGACTCCATTTATCGCGCTGTCTTTGGAAGATAATCAAGAATATTATCATTGCTTGAAGTCTTAACGTTTGATATTTGGGTCCCCCCAGATTGCCTCAAGTTACCCAAGCTTCCCATCAACATAACATTGCTTGAAGAAGCTCGAACGAGATTGCTACTTCCTTTTGATTGTTGATAGTCTGTAATCATACTCTCCAGCTCCCCTGATATGCCAATGCGCTCCCTGGGTGCTCTTCTACCTTGGCCTAAACCTTGGGATGGTGCCGGCTTTGCTCCAACTGTAGGTTTTCTTCCTAAATCTTGTTTATTGTGAGGGGTCATATGAGGATTTAATATAGGTCTATTTGAGATGGGTCTTTCTACTAATTTTGGTAGAGATAAATGAGGGGAGTCGAAAAATGAGGCTTCATCAAAACCACCTCGTCTCCGCTTAGTATTGGGACTTGGGATTAACTTAAAATTTAAATTAATTAATAAAACCGAGAATAATAAGAAATATAAAAACAATATTGCGATAAAACATATACAATTTTTGTAATTACTCAGTTAGAAAACTGACTATTTCAGCAAGTGGAGTTAGCCCAATTAAGCTTAGAAAAAATATCCATGGCTGTTTAGACAAATAAAAGTGTACATAAGAAATCAAGTACGAAATGACAATGGTTGGAGTAAAAACTTGAAGATAAACTCTAAGGAGAAATTTTTTTTTTTTGTTAAGGAGAAAAGAGGTTCTCTTTTAGTTTATTGTTTTGGCAAGGCGAGACCCCAAGAGGAAATGAATTTAGAACTATAATATCTCAAGAACTTAAGTAAAAGGAACACTTACTCTTCCAAAATTGAAGCATTGGGTAATGATAGCAAGAGGAATAACAGGGAAAAGAACTGTTAGTTTGGTTCCTAAGATGACCTCCTGAAGGTTTGTCAAAAATTGTCTAAGCAATCTAATCTTCACCTTGGAAACAAGTGAAAGATCAGACTTCTTCCGCATTGAAGAAGACATATTATGTGTAGTCCGTCCATGCCGGAACTCCTTGCTAGACCCCTTCATATTGCCCCTTCATATTGCCATAATGCTATGGATTTTCAAGAACATGGTAACTACTAAATATATATCTCAAGCCATATTAAGATTAAGAAATGGTTAAAACATTTGGAATGAAATGGTTAAAGACATTTAGAATGAAATGGAGTACCTTCAAAGCTTTTTTCAGCACCCTCCAACGCCAGTACAGGAGTTCTATCTTCCACAATCTTAGAATTCCTCTTTTTCTTATCTGACTTTGCTTTTGTAGCCTTCTTCTTCTTTCCAGAACAGTAGCATCCACAGTACACCCACTTTGGCAAGCAATTGCAAGTCCTCAACAAATATGGCTTCTTTGTCTTTGGTGCATCAAACCCATAGAAAGCCTGCCTTCAGAAAACGTATCCCGTCCCGACATAAATGGGTCCTTGAAACCCTTCCAAACCTTTCATGTTAATCTGGAGAAAAGATTAGCCATTAATTTCACATATACAGAAAACCAATTTCAAAGAACAACAGTAGTATAAAGGAGTTTGTGCTTACATCAAAGAATGCAGTATTCCTATTAGCATATCGATCAATACCGTCTAACCTCTGTGGAAACTGCACATAGCATACTTTTCTCCCAGCAATGGATCCATCATAAAACACATTCCCTCCTTGAGAACCTTTCTATTGTTAATGTAATGATCACAATCCAAGTTCAGTAGATAGGGTGCATTTGTCAGCACAGCGGAGACTCTCACCTATTTTTCATACATATCAAGCAGAAAATTAGAAGCAAAAACTTCCAAATATAACAAACTGCAAGAAACCAAAACATTGGCTTGTAAATTATCTACTTACCAGAGCATTCATGGCGCCAGCCTTCTCATGATGATTTTGTCCAGACTTCTTCTCCCGAGACACATACACTAGACGTGGTAATTGATTTCCATCAGTGTCAAGTGCCCCACTTTGGCCTAGAAATACCTAGATTGGATTCAAAGGAAGAATCAAATTTTCAGTCACCAAAGATTCATGTAACTCAATATTAAGAGATTAGAAAACATAAATCAATCTCGAGTTTTCAATATACCTGTATCATTCCAGGATGATCTCTAACATTATTTCCTGACCACAAAGTTCCATCCTGCATGGTCCACCCTTCTTCTAGAACCTTTTGAGCCTTAGCAACTAATGTATTTATCCAAACTTTGAACTCCTCATACTCCCTCTACAAGCATAATTCAGTACATGTTTATCACCTCAGACACAAAAGGTACAATTATGCAGTCAGTTGGTGCTATATATCAACTAAATTCGCTTACCTTCATAGCTCTTCACTCTTTCACAAACGATAGAATAATCTTGTCCTTAAGATAATCTAACTTACGGGCAAAATAAAAGTCAGGTTCCCGTGTCTCTGCGTTAAACTTCTTAACAAAAGGAATTTACTTTTTCGCAAATTCGAAAGTCTCTGATAAAGCTTCAAATGTCAGCATAGCAGCACCATCATCAGAAACATAGCAAGACACTTTGTCCATGGGATAGTCCATAGCAAGAATGGATTGAACAGTGTTTGCAATCACAAGAGGAGGCTCCTTTAAAGGATCGACTGTGCTCACAAATATATCAATTGCAGAGAGTTGAGATGGGTGACCGTCCTTTACATACCTGAATATACAGTAATTCAAATTAGAATTTAGATTAAAGAGTGGGTGCATTATGAATGTAAAGAAGTAAGAAAAAGAAGAAGAAGAAAATATAGTAGGGCAACTGCTTACCTCAAGGATAATCTATCCAGATAAGTTTCCCTTTCAATCGGGAGCCACTGGGAGAACTGATCAAGAATCCACGAAATCCCAAACCAAATCTCACAGATCACAGATATGGGCCACAATGCAAAGGCGTCATTAACAGGATGCATGACTTGATAATGAAAGAAAAAACTAAGAACAACAAGCCGAATTACGATGATCATACGGTATGGATTGATTTGGCTTGATGGAAGGGGTTTTTTCCTTGATAATGGTTGTCTACCTTCATTCATTCTGATCAAATTGAAGTTGAAAGAGAAAAATCAGAATTACATAGCAGAAGTTTTTGATGAGAAATGTGTACAAGGCGTTTGGCAAAGGAGAACAATAGGAGAATACTAATTCATCAGCTGGAGTTTCGAATTACCACTAACACAAAAAATAGCCTTTCAATATTGAGCTTGTTGCTCTCACATTACAGAAGGCTACATAACTGAAGCTTAAGTTGAGTACTTATATGAAAGATCTATCAAGAACTTCACTGAGAATCCTTAATTTATCCCCATTCTGGCAATTGCTGCTTAAATAATAGGAATGTTAACGAAACAGACAATGGGGGTCAAAGTGAACCATCTCAAATATTTGCAACGTCAATATGGAATGAGGCATATCTTAAAGATTGCAAATTTGAGGGTCAATGCCAATTTATTGAGCACAGAGGAGGATAAAGTGACAATACCCTTAAATAAAAATTAGCAGATGATATTTTCTTATTATTATTAGAAGGGGACCTTAAAGGCTCAGAATAACTCAAAACACTAAGCACATTAACAGAAGTAACTATAAAAAGGGTTGCAAATTATGCAACTAAACTATCCACTATATCAATAAAATAATTCTATCAAAATTCTGGTTAGATTCAGGTAAGATATTTTGAGTGCTTATACTGGTAGATCTGTCCTGTAGCCATCGTTGCCCCAATCTTTATCACCATCTTTATTTTTCATCAACCTCTCTTACTTTTGCCTCCAAATCTCTACCCTCTCCTTCCATGCAACACTTCCATAACCATAAGCAGACAAGTCCTTGGAGGGATCCATGGATCTGGTTTGAACTACATACATATGACAATTTACAGCTAAGTCAAGTAGTTTGAAAGTAAGACAAAAATCTGCAGAAGATCTCATAAGAAAAAAAATTTCGTAGATCCAAGAACAAAATTGCAACTAACAAAAAAATAATTGAAAATACAAATATATACTTGGAGTGGAGTCCGAAAAAGGGAGGGGGTGGATCCTTTTCCCTCCGCCGCCAACCATGAAAGAAGGTACCAATGCATGATGTTTAGGAGGAATATCATCACCCTGCATGAATCAAATTCACTTCTTCTGTATAAAACACAATAATTCCATCATCTGAATTTAGCGAAAGACTACAATCATAAGAAATACAGTACACACAATAGAGATGTTCAGGAGGAATATACCACTTGCAGCATCATCGTGAAAAAATTCTAAAAATTCTTCTGGCACTGGTAGTAATCCTAAGCCTACCTTTTCACTCATACAACAAAAATCATTGGGTTCCCTAGTGAATAATCATGACTGGCAGTGTATACACTGCTTTGGGGGTAGAAGTCTATAGGTTTTGAAATTTTTAGAATCTGCAAAATTTCTTGCACAATTATGACCAGATAGTCTAACACTAGGTTTGCCACGCAAAATAACGATGGGTGTTTCTATTGATGGAAGTGCAGTAATATTTATTTCCTGGTTTATGGTAGCATTAGGGTTGT
Organism: Kingdonia uniflora; assembly: GCA_014058105.1. Classification (NCBI taxonomy): domain Eukaryota; kingdom Viridiplantae; phylum Streptophyta; class Magnoliopsida; order Ranunculales; family Circaeasteraceae; genus Kingdonia; species Kingdonia uniflora. Next base: position 4,540,528 of record JACGCM010000560.1, on the reverse strand, counting down.
CACGAATAGTTCTTGGAGATATATTACTGGTTATTTTTGTTTGTCAATTACAATCATCAGTAGCCATACAAGTAGACATGAATTTTGTTAAAGAAGGATCCATTAGAAGTATTAGCTATGCATGCATTAGACATACCTGTTGTATTGGCAGACACAATAGCAGACGGATTGGCGGTTGTTACAGATTGGTCAGATTCAAGTATAGCATTGATATCAATAGGGTTTCCCATAGCCAACAATGCAGTATTCATAATCAAACACGCCTGAGAGATATCTCTATTAATTGTATTGTTAATCCCGAGATTTGATATAATTAGTCTCATTGCGTTTTGTTCAACGGATTGATCAATGCTTGTTCCATCGGAATCTGTTTAGTAAATGTATATGTAAGAGTACAATATGAAATAATTGGGTAAAGGAATATGATATGAATATTGTTACCTGATATCGCAACATCAACCTTCCTTTTTTGACATTGTTGCGTAGACAGTACTTGATTAGACGAAACTTATTTTTGCTATTTCGGAATATCATATTGGGGATTAGAACAAAGATATAGGATTATACACTATATTGTTAATATAAGACATTATACTCAAATACAAACCTTCTCACGTTGTTTATTTGTGTATGTTTGACGTTAATTTGCATTTGCTAGGTCCCGCTTCTCTTTATGTTGTTCGAAGGTAAGCAAATTGTCTGATAGTTTATAAGGTGCAGCCATACCAGAAGGTGTATGAATATTGTTAAAGAAGGATCCATTAGAAGTATTAGGTATGCATGTATTAGATATACCTGTTGTATTGGCAGACAGAATAGCGGACGAATTGACAGTTGTTATAGAGTGGTCAGATTCAAGTATAGCATTGGTATTAATAGGGTTTGCCATAGCCATCAATTCAGTATTCATAATCAAACACGCCTGAGAGATATCTCTATTAATTGTATTGTTAATGCAGGGATTTTATACAATCAGTCCCATTCAGTTTGTTCAACGGATTGATCAATGTTTGTTCCATCGAAATCTGTTTAGTAAATATATATATAAAAACACAATATGAAATAAATTGGGTAAAGGAATATGATATGAATATATTATTACCTGATATCGCAACATCAACCTTCCTTTTTCGACATTGCTGTATAGACAGTACTTGATTTGATGTAACTTGTTTTTGCTATTTCAGAATATCATATTGGGGATTCGAACAAAAATATAGGATTATACACTACATTGTTAATATAAAGCATTAAACTCAAATACAAACCTTCTCACGTTGTTTATTTGCGTATGCTTGACGTCTTTTTGTATTTGCTAGGTCCCACTTCTTTTTGTTGTTGTTCGAAGGTAAGGAATTTGTCTGATAGTTTATGAGGAACACATGTGATGCAGTTTTTTCTTTTAAATACTACTAGATTACGTAAATATAATACATTGGCTCAAAAATGTTCTTGCTCCTCAGAAGTTTAATAGCTTGAATGTTCAATTTTTCGAAACTCCTATGATTTTGAGTTATTATTTTACATACGATGTTCTGAACCCCAGACATAGGATAGATAGTTTTTGAATAAATACCTTTTATAGGTATATTTGGGGAATTTGTAGGATTGATTGGTATATTAGAAGACATTAGGTCAGAGGCAGAAATGGCTACATCAATCGAGAATCTTGAGTTTCATTTACCGTTGGGACCTACAATAAAACTTAGACACTAGTTATAGATTTAGTTTTATATATGTAATTTGTAGAGTTAAACATAATGACATGCTTAAGTATAAGAAAAACTTCATAGAGAGCATCAAAAATAGTAAAATAAATAAATTAAAACAACATATTTAGCCTTTTCATATGATAAAATCCCAAGTTGGAAGAGACAATAATAGTCTAAGTAAGGTAAATAAGATTACCAAATACAAAGAACATCTTTTTTTGATGAATACATTACTATGCCCCACCCACCCCCACAAAGCTTTTCATGATGAGGCTTACGTCTCACAAAGTGCCTCACTAATTACTTGTAAAAGTCTCAAATCAATTTTTAATCTTTAATTTCTTTTTCTTTTTTTTTTACCAAAATACATTTTTTTAATGTCCATCTCTAGAAACACACATCCCCACAAAGCTTTTCATACTAAGGCTTATGCCTCACAAAACGCCTCACAAAGCGCCACACATAAGTCTCAAATCAATTTTTGACCCTTAATTTTTTGTTTTTTTGGTAATCTAAATAAGGCTTCAAAGAAAATTAAACCTACCATAAATTGTATCAGAGGGTGATCTAAAGTACTTAGGTGCATGAAGAATATCTCAGTATTACATAAGTTCTTTGTAAGAAAAAGTATTACATTAGTAATCCAGTTCAGAATTGATCAAGCGCGCTGACAAAACAAATATTTTAAAACTACGTACCTAATGCTAAACATTATTTAAACTTCCTGATGCTTGCTAATTAAATCAGATTACAGATCCACATTGTCTTTCTGAGAGAAAGATACATTTTTCGAAGACTTAGTTCATTTTACAGGGATGATAACCTCAGAGTTCACAATCATGGGGGTATCTATCCTAAGCAAAGCAGCCATGTCAAGAGGATTGAGCCCTTTTGTCTATGTAGTCTACTATCATATTCTCGGCACTCTTCTCTTCCTCCATTCTTTCATCTTAGAGTACAGGTCTGTCTATCTATGGTTCAACATATATCGTACTATTTTCCTCTCCAACTCTATTTATCTCTGGATATACTAGCATATTACCAAGATTTTTTCTTCTCTTGCAGAGCAAAATGTCCTCCGCATACTTTCTCGATCTTCTGCAGATGCTTCCTCCTTGGGTTGATTGGGTATACAAATATTGTTACATGGACTTTCAGTTTATACAACTATGGAAGATCATGATACAGCCTTTGACACTAAATGCAATATAAGGTCATCGAGAAGAGAAAAAAAATGCATTACAAAATTTTACAGCCTTACTTAATAATTGACTTATCTTTCTAAGTTAATGTTCTGGGTTGGTGATAGGTGTAACATACTATTTTTTGTAGGGTATCTACTGCACAAATACTCGTATTTGTTGGTATTTGCTACAGGACATCTACAATATTATCTCTTCTTTGAGTGGTTGTTGATGTTTTTATTTTTGAATGGAGAAGCTAAATATGAGATGCTCAAGCAGTCAAGCAAAATCACTGGGCACCATAATATCAGTTTCAGGAGCATTCACAGTTACTCTCTGCAAAGGCCAACCTATTATAATATCTTCATTGCCTTCTACCTCACCTCCTCAACTGCTTCATTTTTTCTCTCACCACAACCAAATTGGGTCCTTGAAGGCATTATCTTTGTGGTTGTTTACTTGTTGGCTGCAACATGGAACATTTTGCAGTTTTTTTTTATAAGCTTAAATTCTGCAAACTAAACTATATATAATATTAGGTTTTCTATCTTTCTAGGCAGTAACTGTCAAAGAATACCCATCAAAGATGACCGTAGTATTCTTCTCTTGCTTCTTTGGTACCATTCAGCGTGTTGTTTTCTTACTGATTGCAGAGAGTGATCCAATTGACAGGAGAATAAAGCCTGATATCAAGTTGGCTTCAATTTGATGCTCCGTAAGTAATGCCTTATGGAACCTTAAAGAAAAGACTACTTTACGTTACTCATCAAGTCGAGTTTCTTCCAGCAGCTGACCTCATCCTGGTATGTAAAACCATTGTTTCCAAGATTTTCTTTTCTACAACTCAACAAATAAACTTAAGAGAGTCTCCATTGGTGTTGTATTATTACTAAAATTACTAACGGTCCTAATAAAGCTCGAGATCTACTTAATTAAGGCAAATACAGTCGTAAACTATTTTTCTGGCATATAGCCAGTTGAAATTACTTATTCGTCTTTTACTGTGTCACGTACTAAGACGTATTCAGAATGGACTGATCTGAAAAGAAAGAGAGTATTTTTTTTTGCCATTTTAACCCTCGTTTTTACAACTTGGAGAGATAAACACTGAGGAAAATGCAAAATTCTGTTAAAATTTTGAAACTTTTTAGGACTCATGTCGATCCCCGTTGTGAATGCTCTCATATTAAAATCAGGAGTAGGTTATAGAGCATGACTCATAATGGATTAATTGCAGGTGATGCAAAATTGAAGAATTGTTGAAGTCCCTTAACTAAGGTGCTATGCTTTTGATATGATAGCAACAGACTCCCCTTGGGCTAAATACTTGACTCGCTAAAAGTCACCCTTCCTATAAGAAATCCTCGCTCTGAGGTGGTCTTAAAGCTGCGCTCTCTTCTATCCTTGCTCACAGTAAATGGTTCCTTGATAATCAGTCTAAAGCCAGCTTCTGAACTGATGATTGGCTTTCTAGACCAATCTGTATCTCTTCAGACATTCTCAAGTTGTTAAAATCTGAAGTTTAGGAATTTATCAGAAATAAAGAGTGGCACCAATCTGGTTGTGGAGGAGTATATAGAGATTCTAATGGAAACTTTATTGGAGTGTGTACTCTTTCTACAGGCCACCAATCTGCCTTCTTAGCAGAGTTCATTGGTGTTTTTGTCTATCTTGAGAGAGCTCGGGCTTAAACCTTACTCACCTTCCGCTCGAGCATGACTCCTCAGCTATTGTCACAATGACCCATTTGAAGTCTACAAGTGTCCATTGGAAAATTCACACTAAATGGTTAAATTGCCTTCACTACTTGAGCACTATCCATTACAAAGCCTCCCAAACTTACAGAGAAGGAAACATAGCTGTTAATAAAGTTGTGACCATGACAATCTCAGCCTGTTCTACTATCACTTGCATGAGAGAGCTCCAGAGACTAAGAAACTTCCATTAGCATCTTCTCCCATTGAGCTCTTCTATATTTCATATACTAATCAATTTGTGTGAAACCTTAAATAAACTAAGGGAACTGAAGGAGACCAGAACTATAACCACCAAAAGTCATATTTTTCAATAATTACTTTGAAATGTTAACATCAACATCATAAGTATTACCAGTGTTATGATCATGCAATTGAGTTTTTTTAATTTTAAGATCTCTTAGCTAAGACCCATCATAAAATTATCACTCTAAAATCCTTACCCCTAAAATTTACACACAACGAAATACTATTACGATTATCCACAATTCTAAATTTCTAGAAAATTAACATTTCCTAATTACAATTTCAGACAAGCTAAGCAATCACAGTGACCTAAATCTACAAATCAAACATAGATGAGAGGGTTTATGATAATTACCACTTGAAGCTTATCAGAGACGAGAGCTTCGATTTCACTAAGTATATCTAGGGTCAAAGTAATTTATATACCATATACCATTGCTAAGATACATTAATATAAGAACCTTTAGCAAGATTTTTAAAGAATATAGTCTGAGTTTCTTACATAATAAACAAGAATTCCTTCGCCACCGCACAACTGAACCTCAATACCAAGCCATCGATTGACTAAGATGATCTTTCTTATGTTATCTTCTACTGCTGCATCCAATAAAAACTAATTAATCAAAAGGTAAAGCTTAATAAATAGTGTCGGTAATCTAAATAAGGCTTTAAAGAAAATTAAAACTACCATAAAATTATACTAGAAGTATTCAGTCTCTATGTATTTGACAACAAACAACTATTTACTCTATTTATCTCTCAAAAGCTTTACCATTGCAAAGAGATTCAAATATATCAAGAGCTTAATTAATTCTCATAAGATAGTTTTGTAAATAGTTGCTGCTCTTGGGTAATTTTTTATTAAAGTTCTAATCTGCATTATGTAATGAGTTTTGTCTTACACAAACATCTATAAAAAAATAGATTTGTACGAAATAATCTCTTAGTCCGTGAATGTCATAGATTTTTACTTACCACTATAGCTCTTCAATCAAGCATAAGAAACAGTTCCACAAAAAATTATGATGTTCTCGAATTCAGCCATCCAATTACAAGCTAGGGTTTGAGAAATAGGGGTGGAGATAAACTTCGAAGAAATTGGGGCTGATGTCAATCCTGAGCTAGTAGATTACTTAGAAGCATCAAGCTATCGTTCTTGCACACTGAGCATCACCGTATGGTTTAGAAGAAAAGGTTTTGTTTGGGTTTGGAAGAGAGGAGCTTGGTACATTTGGGAAAGATGAAATGTCTAAGGAAAATTTATTGAAATACCCCTCATTTCGCATATACGAAAAAGTTATGCGCTGGACTTCCATTTATACCTATTCTTTCATTACGTAATTACGATTGAGTGTATGGGATTTGGTATATACGAAATAGGGGTATTCTAGTATTAAATAAATTGTGAGAATAAACGAAATAATCCTCATGATCTAACGACTGTGTTATAAACTAAACCATATATTTTCCTCAGCATGTGTAAGGTAGTGTGATCAACAAGCAAGATTAATTCTCATGGCATAGCTATTCCTTTAGTATTATATTTTTAGAGTGAAACCCGAGCTCGAAAGTCATGAAAATCAAAACATTATGTTAGGAGTTGGGTCCAAGCCCAACTTAGGAACCCAACAGGGGTGGGGTGTCATATTAGGACTCCTAACAATCTCATAGGCCCAATAGGGTTATGCGAAGAGTTTGAATAGGTTAGGTAACCTTTGTTGTAGGGTTATCCTTATATCACTGTATTACGTACAGAGAATACTATTTAGAATCAATAAGAAATTTTCTCTTCTCTCTCTCCTTTTGTTCTCATGATATAAAAATGTTAGTATACTCTATATCGATTATCTCTCAACACATTATCAGCACCCAAGCTCTTGGAACGAGAAGAGCAAAAAAAAACAACCTTATAATCAGAGTGTTTAGGAAAACCAAGCTATCAAAAGAAGAGGTATTTTATAGTTTTTGAACTCCTATTCAATTTCTTACTAATCTATACTATATGATAGATTATCATGGTTCAAAAACATATTTTCCCTGCTTATTTCTAATTAAAAATTAGGGTTTTTGATATTTTTTTCCTCTTGAAAAATGGATGCATTCAAACTTGAATATCTTTTTCTGTCGACATCGTATGGAGGCGAGATACTTTGGTTGGATAGCCAACACCGAGATCTTTCCAACGGTATATGGCACGTCTCAGGGAGATGTCTAAATCGCCAGGAAACTAGAGTTGAAATTGGGCAGTTTCACAGCCAAAAATGAAATTTTTTGTCTATGGCGTCAGCAGAGATATTAAATTATTTATTATTATTTTTAATAATTATCTGATGTGACTTCATCATTATTCACTGTGATGTTAGCAGTGATTCGAGTCAATGACATGTGGCATGCTGACGTGGCAAGGTGACACGTGGCATGACACGTGCGTGACATGTGTGCAACCCGTGTGTGTAGCACGTGTGACCTGTATGTGAGTGGCACATGGTAGACCAAGTCAGACCAGTCGACCCAGTCCAGGCCTTGACCCAGACTGAGTCAAACCGGTCTAGAACCGGTCTAGACACTAAAACGGCTATAAATAGCCCTTTTTTGGTCAAATTAAGCCCAATTTTTTTTGAAAAATTCCTATTGACTGGACCTACGCCATTGGGGGCACATTTTTAATTTTTTTTATAAAAAATATTTTAATTTTTTTTTGGGAAAATGTGCCTCGTATAGGAATATTGGCTTACTTATATATGATATAAGCACATGATGTAATACCTATTTAAGTATATTGCGATAGCTAATAAGATATTATTGGTATACCCCAAGGATACTAATTATAATGATCAGGAATCATAAATAATACGAAACCAAGACTAATTTAGTATACGACTGTGAGTCATATTTAAATCACAGTTAATTGTCACGGACAAAGAACTATAGCTCAATTGAGAATTTACTTAGTCTTATTTCTAAAAACTTGGTGTCTGAAGAACCAATTTTTTGTATCTAGGTGTAATTAGATGTTACAAGATAACATTTAGAGGTATATATGTATTAATAGCAACCTATAGTACCCTAGAATGTTAGTTTAAAGGCATGCATAATCAACCTATCTTGTAAATCCAGCAAATTTTGGGATAGAACCACTTGTTAGCTAAACATCTAATACTCCTCATATTCTTAGAAAATAGGGTCAATTGGCTAGAATATATCTAATTTTATAGAACTTGAGGGCTTTGAACACTCTAGTTTTCATAATAAGGATAACATATATCTAGTGGTTTTGAATAGTAATCTTGGCTAAGATTCTATTAAAACGCACACCTAAAATTAAGATAATCATTTTTACGGGGTAAAATTTGGGATTTAATTATTAAAAAAGAATTTTATAAGTTTTAGAATATGAACAGGGTTTACCTATAATATGATTAAAAATTATTTATTTCTCGTTATTCAAAGTACTATAATATATCTTTAATGCGTTTGATATGTTTATCAAGAGTTGTTACTGATTATAATATATATCTTGCATTACAGATGTCTGCGATACTCAAAAATATTAAATTTCTACCATTGCTGCTCACTGGAGCCAATTACCTCACTTGGTGCATTGACACTGACTTATTCTTGAAGTCTTTTGGTATACAGAAGACCACTGTCATTGGCAACAAGGAAGATCCCACGAATAAAGTAAAGCTTTGTCTATCCTCCGTCATCATATTCATGATGACCTGAAGACTGAATACCTCAACAAGGTTGAGCCAACTAACTTATGGGAAAGCATGAAGGGGAATTATGGTCATCAAATGGCCATTATGCTCCTAAAAGTGATGCACCAATAGAACATCTTTAAGTTTCAATATTTTAGGCTGTCATTGATTATAACTCAGCAGTTTATAAAATCAGTTCTACACTTGACCTGTGTGAGAAGAAAGTCACTGATGCTGAAATGGTAGAAAATACTCTATCAACCTTCTATGCTAATAATATTACGATTCATAGGCAATATCGATGAGAGAACTTGATGACTCATGAAGTCTTGATTTAGGCACTTCTCCTCTCTGAGCAGAATGATAAACTTCTGATAAAGAATCATGTTATGCGACCTTCTAGGAGTGTGTCGTTGCTTACAATAAATAATATTCAGTTTCAGGGAAACAACTCTGTACGTCAGGGATGAAGATATAGAAGGGGCAAGGGAGGATACCAAGGGTACAGGAAGGGCGGGAACCATAAACCTTTTAGCCTTAGGAGAGGTAAAGGATTTAAGAAATTTTGGACATTAGGCAATGTGATGAAGGAAAAGAAGACTGATTAGGGATCTACTTGTTTTAACTGTGGTGATACAGGATACTGGGCACGGGAATGCCATGTACCATGGGTGGCTATAGGTGATAGAGTCCAGACCCGCCATGCAGTTGTTAATACTAATTCTGCCCCTGTGGAGTTTGCGACATCAGACTTCTTCGACCACACGGCTGTCGGTTTGGATCAACATACGGAGTAATTCGTAATGATATCTCAGTAGATATGTGATGTCGCATTAGAGAGAGTACTAGCAGTTTCTTTTCTAGTACAGACTTGATTTACTATTCCTTTTGTTGTCAGAATTTTTGATTTTGTTGGGAGCATATCATTTATATTTCAATAAAGTGCTCGCGACATACATGAGATTTCCAATTTGTTCTATATTGTGATTATTCGAATTTTTTTCTTGGGAAGTACTTAAATTCTATGTATGATAGTTGATCTACTATATACTACCCGCTTATGAATCTATCTGCTCATTGAGCATGATCGATAATCGAATGAGTGGCAACGCGTATCTAAGAAACATTTTACCACGCACTTGATCCTTTTGAGATATGAATATATTTCTTGTCTAACCATGTGCATCGGGGATGGTAAGAATATCATTGGCATGGCCAACATGATAGAACGTACTAAGTGAGTTATGCTATTAATCTCTAACAGTACGATACAGGGTATCTAGTCCACCTTATAAACTAGTAAATCTAGCTAGATTTTACTAAGTTTAGGGAAATACATGATAATGCTTATCACGTAATGACTATCAGAAAAAATGATAGACAAGGTTTTATGCATTCACTCCATGTCTAAAGGCTAGAACACATTATTGGGACGGTTTCCAATACACTATTTAGATCTCATATAGTAATGAGGACTATCGGGACTACATCTCAACTTTCCTTCAAAGGAGAGATGATCCGAAGAGTGTACCTATAATGATTGCTTTCAAAGAAAGTCTATTATTTCATCCTAGTATGACCAAGGTGGAGTGGGATCTCTAGCCTTTGCTCTAAACGCATCTATGGAGACACATGTGGACATTTCCATTTGCATAGTGGCCCACTTGAATATTTATGGTCATAAAAGACGCATCTAAGATATAGTCTTACGCCTACTCATAAAATCTAGGAATGCAACGTTAGTACGACTTCCCATTTAGATCATTCGATCGCAGGCTCAGTGCATGGATTAACCGATTAAAGTCGATCAATGGGACTTGACGGGGGCTTGAGAGTGTGACTCACATGATTTTGATGATTATTTTACCGCTAAATGGGATAGATGCCTGAGCATCGTGAGTACCCTATACCATACCCAACTCGGGATTGGCGGATAACCTAATCAAACAATTTAGGATAATCGCTAGGCTACTATTATTATGATCATAGCTTCTAGCTAGTGTGTAGGATATATATTCTTGCTCCCACAACACTAATTAGGGTTTGTCCCTTAGCAAATCATCAATTAATTTTTCCCAAAAATGACTAATAACTGGGTCAGAGCCCGGTGTCCCCCATCGGCGAACATTTGGATGCTTCGTACAGGTGTCAATTACACCACAATGTATGAAGTTGGGACCCTAAACGTCGGTCTGGTATTGTATGGTTTATGACTCGCATTTATCACTGGATATTTGGACCCACTGACGACGTATATGCTGCAGGAAGATAATTATATCTTTGATGAGACGATATTCCCAGTATTGGGGGGAGATATGACAGTCAATACTGAGGATATTTCCAAGAGGTCTTGGAAAATACCATCATTGTCTCATCTTGATCCCTATATATAAGTTAGGTGACAATAAGGTTCAACGGATTATAAACCTCCAATAGGTCGTAAATGAACTGCTAGCTGTATTCATAAGCACTATTAAAGTACCGTAAGTGTACGTACCTGCAAATAATACACCTACACAACAAAATTTTATGGGGGAATTAGTACCACAAACGAATTTGAGGCTCATGCTTAATATAAAAGTACCGTTGGAAGAAAATATTATGAACCGGGGAGTTGTAGAATATGGGGCAAATCTGCTAATGGTGTAGTCAGGTCATCGAGGATGGAACCACCCATTGACGTGGCAATAGTAGCTACGCGATCAATTGTTGCATTACGAGACTAGCCCAACATGGCGCATGCATAGGATAATAATAAGATCTCAATCTATTAAAAGTTTGCAATAAACATAGCGTGGAATCGTTCAGTAGAGATTTATCGATAAGGTATTCATATTCATTGTTGTGTTCATCACCAAGGATGAGGATTCAGAGCCACTTATTGTAAATAACTGTATGTTGTTAATTATACATTGGCCAATGTAGGCATCTGGAATCCAAGCGGAGCTCAGCTTGCTAGCATAATGCGAAGTGATACAATTGAGCCTATCGGTTATAAATGGGAAAGGTACGAAAACATGATTAACTTAGAGAGATAATTTTGTCAAGGCAAGACTAGTTGCCCATAAAATCTTTAAGAGATCTGGCATTGATTGCAGTGTGACCTATTACCCAGTTATGGACGCTATAACATTTCTGTACTGATCAGTCTGTCAAGTTGTCGAGGACAAACTAGACATGTGTCTGATGTAAATACCACATATCTATATGGGAAACTAGATACGGATATCTACATAAAGCTACCTGGGAAGGTATAAGCTTTGGAAGCAACTAAGCCCGATACAAGAAGTGTGTACGTAATAAAACTAGAAAAGTTATTGTTGACTTGAAGCAATCAGGGCCCATGGGACATAATATGTTAACTGAGTATTTAAAGGTCAGGGACTTTGCAAGTATCCTTATCTATCCATGCATTCTTATTTGGAACACAGAAACTAGCTTTGGTATCATCATAATATTGTACTAAATGATTTGAATATCATTAGACCTCCGGGGGAGATCGCGAGAGCCGCCGAATACCTTGGGAAGGAATTTTAAATATAAGACCTTGAGAAATCAAGAGTGTCTCGATTTGTAGATCGAACATCTTGATAGTGGCACTCATACACCAAATAATATATATCAAAAGAGTTATCTAACATTTTGATATGGATATAACACACTGTGTTAAGTCGTTTATTACGCATCAAACACTTGGGTATGGAGAACGACATCTTCTACCATCATAATAGGGGGAGAAAGTCCTAGGGTCATGGTACCATAGCTAGGAGGTAATTTGATATAGTTAGTTAGGTATACTAGACCCAATGACTCATTCGCAGTAAACTATTTGGTTTGCCATAGTTCTATTCCTACCCAAAGGCACTAAATTGAGATCAGGTACATTCTGAGGTATCTGATCAGTATGAAAGACTGGGGTCTATTCTACTCAAAATTGTAATAAAAGTATATAGTACATCGATACAAAATACTTTTCAAACCCATATAGTGGCCATTGTCAGATAAATTATATGTTTATGTACGGGGGATACATAAGATTCTTGGAGATCAATGAAGCAGACGGCTGTAGTTACACCTCGAACCATAAAGATTCTTGCACTTCATGAAGCTAGCAGAGAATGATGGTTACGTTCTAAGAAATATCTCATCAACCAAAGTTTTTGCGTGTTCTATCCAAGATAAATCATCGACTATGTATGAAGACAATTCAGCTTGCATCATTCAAAGTCCATGGCAATTTATTAATAGTGACAGAATGAATCACATTTCATAGAAACCATTCTAATCTTATAAATTATAAAAGGCGAATAAGATTGGTGTTGTTGAAGATATTTTAGAAGATATCTTTGCAAATCCATGCATGAAGACTCTTGCACTACTTACGTTCAAGCAGCTAGTACATAGAATCGACATGCAAAATATTCATTTATTAATATCTAAGGGAAATAGATCTCAGGGATATCGACGTCAGGGGGAGTAGTCCTAGCCTGATGTAGACACATGCGTGTTGTACTATTTTTCCTGATTGTACAATTTTTATCCTAAGAGTTTTTACTAACTAGAGGTTTCGATGAGGCAACGTATACGCGTCCATAACCCATACAGGGAATAGGATTAAGTATTCTTTCCTTATACAACTTTTTGGCCAAGCCAGTTTTGCTAGGCAGAGGTTTTGATGATGCAAGTTGTCCTGGTATAGAACACCCCAAGGGGGAGTGTTGGGAGTTGAGTCCAAGCCCAAGTTAGGAACCCCACAAGGTTGGGGTGTCCTATTAGGACTCCTAACAATCACATAGGCCCGATAGGGTTACGGGGAGAGTTTAAGTAGGTTATGTAATCTTTGTTGTAGGGTTATCATTATATTACTGTATTACGTACAAAGAACACTATTCAGAATTAATAAGAAATCCTCTCTTCTCTCTCTCCTTTTGTTCTCATGATATAGAACTATTAGTATACTCTATATCAATTATCTCTCAACACATCCTACTTTTCAGAGGTTGGTCGAGATTTCCATATTTTCCTCTGTTTTCCACTACGATGGAAAATGTGTTTTCCATATTCTAATTTTTATGACGAACCAAATGGTAGAAAATATATTTCATGGAAATTCAGTTCGCCATTTCCGTCCGTTTTCACGAACCAAACACATAATATCAAAGTGAAACACCGTAAAAACAAGACTAGATGTACTACATTTTTATTCACAGCAAAAATCCGTACATTTAGATTTCACATGATGAGAAAATTAACTACATTCTCTATTACATTTGTTTTTCTACATAACATTTGGTATGAGCTCTCCCAATCTTCAAAAAGTACTATTTTCATCATCGATCAAACCAACTAGACCGACCTGCAAGTTATAATATACACTTTTTAGCTTCCATGGTATAAAAAAGATAATCTAACAAATAAGAAAAACTGATGTGAACATCTTTTGTGACTATTTCCTAAATGTCCTTGTACTATTCCAATTTTACTTTATGTTATGTTGGGGATGTTCTAAGGGGTTTCTATAATTTATTTTGTTTATATTTGGATAAATATTTGGAGATATTCTAGGAGAGATATCATAGGGTTCTAGGATATATAGGAGAGGGTGGTGTAATCTTTTACTCAGTTGTTGTTGAGAGAATTAAGAAAGTTAAGTTTAGTACTTTATATTTTATGTTTAAGTTTTAGAGTTTAGAAAACCCTAATTTTAATTAGGTTAATGTTTATCAATCCGAGTTTTTGCTTCCGTGACTTAGATTTGCGTTAAATTAACATCAAAGCCAGTGCATTTTCCTTGGAGGAGTTCAGATTGTCGATCCATAATGCTGGGTTGTTTATCTCAATAAATCAAAAACCTTAACGCAAGGATTGCCGAGATGTTTGGACAACTCAATCATCAATTTGATCGATTTATCAATGTGTTCACCGCAGGTAATATTTACGTAGCACCTCTCCAACTAGCCTCATTGGGGCCAACGGCGATATCGCCGACAATTGTCGAAACAGGGAAAAGGTTCGAAGAAGACAACCAAATTTGTTTGTTCCATGTTAAAAGTTTCATAAATAGAGTGTTCGAAGGAGTTTAATGGGACCAAAGAATCAGAGTTTTGAGTGATACAATTGCCGAAAGTGAAACCAGCAAGTCGGGAAAAAGTCGAAGCGACGTCACGTGGGTTACAAGCAACTGAAGATCCAACACAAACCCACGCCCAATCCCAAGCTGAACCCAAACCCAGATCTACCAAACCAAGACTTCAATGCATGTACCACATGTGAGATGGAGTTAAGTGAGAAGCACGTGCCTCGCACGCCTAACTTGATCTCGCTCTAGCAGTCGCTCCAATCGATTGAACCGCTCCAAACCTTGGACAGAAATGGTTTCCAGCGTGGGCTCAAAATGAGAATAATCGACGCCAAAGCGAGTCCCTACAATCCCAAAATCAGGCCTTAGAGTTTTACTATGAAATTAGTCTCGAAGTAGTGGAACCCGAGCCATATCGCGATGGGAGTTGCAGGGTCAAAATTGAAAGTAAAGAAGATGTAGGAATTGGAGAAAGGGGTACTAGAAGAGAGGCCTAGGAGCTAGTGGATGTGGGGTTGGGGTTTCCCCGCCAAAAACTCGATCCAAATCGAGTCATAGAGTTAAGTTTGTAGAAGAGAAACAAGAGAGGGAGATTTGGTGAAGCAGGGTACAACATACCCATCTCCAAATCAAACAAGCACATGCCTCACTTGCCCATTCCAGCTGTGCATGCACCAAATAAAGGGCCAAAAGATGACCGAACAACCAATGTTTATTAACCCATTTTGGGCAGACTTTCTAGAAAATTCTGATAAACGAACCATATTGATTTCTTCGTTTTTAGACGTCAATGGACGTAGGGATGTTGGTGACAACATCGTACTCCTACACTTGGGTACGACAATACTAGAATTAGCGTCAATAGCCATCACTCTGGCTGTGGCTAATACCATTCGCCACGGGTACACCCGTGCCTAGGTTCGTGTCAACTGGTGGTGTGGCTAATGCTCAAGCACGAACTTGATTGTGGCTAATGAATCAGATATAGCCAGGGATAGTACCGTGGCTATTAATGCACATCAGATACATTTAAAACAGTGACAAATGGCTCCATTGGCTATGAACTTTCCCACGTAATATCCCGTGGTTAATACTTGTCAATCACTACCATAATATATGTGGCTAATGCTTGTTAATTACTACTATTTCGTTTGTGGCTAATACTCGCTATTTACTACAAAACTAGTCGTGGCTAAAGCCATTTTACAAATATATATATACATATATATATATAGTCACTACAAACTGGTAGTACCACCTTTTATTTGCATTTATTAGCAATACAATATACAATAATATCTACTAAATTAACAAAAAAAAGATAATTATGATGATGTTCGCCTGAAGCAACTCTTCTCTCTTCCTAAGAACTTGACGCAACTTGTAAATTTTTTCCACTGGGAACCTATCTCCCTTGCGCTTCGTATTAGATAGTATATCTAACAAATTTTCCATCAAATAAATACCTTGGACTAGTTTGTTGTTTCATCTTATGCAATGGTAGTTGGTCAGTGTCCATCTTAGCAATGTTTCTTCCTCCTTCCCCCATAAATCTGTAAATTGATTAAAATAAATAAGTGTGAATTGGATGATATATGTGTCATGAGTGGATATATCAGAAACCATAACATGTAATAGTTTGAAATTATGCTTATTTTAGCCATTGAATAATTTAGAGATATGAGGGATGGGCTTCATAGTAAAGAGTAAGCAGCATACCATTGGGCTCTTGGCCCAGTGGTGGTTGTACCTCTCCACTTAGAGAGAGGTCGTGGGTTCGAAACCTCATGGGGTTGGAAACTCAGGGTTATGGATCCCTATTTAAAACCGGTTCCTTAAAAAAAAAGCATACTAGGAAGATCCAAAACAACAACTGCTGCAGCACTTGAAACATTTACAGGATGCCCAGCTATAGTTACAACAGTGGCAGGACAGCCTAAAACATGTAGAGCCCATCCCTCACATTTCTAAATTATCCAATGGCTAAAATAAGAATAATTTCGAACTATACAATTAGGCCACAAGGAAGCATCTAAGATTATATAAAAATGGGCATAGAAGGTGCAGATTCTATGTAACATATTTAAATAGATTTTTGAGAAAGTCTTCAAATGTACTACTGACTAAGACGAACCCAAAAAAAAATAGAATAGAAAACTTGCAGAAGCACGAGCTCTAAAAAGTGGGTTTCAAAGATTTACCACTTTGGCTTGATTTAGTCCAAAATTTTATGATATCGACTAAACACCATACTAAAATGTGCAATAGTGGAAAGTGGCAAAATTACCAGTTGATAAATGTCTTAAATCAGTTGAAACAAATTTAATTTTATATTACAGTTGTTACCTTCGAATAACCATTAGGCATATCTTGCACAATACAGCCTGAAGGAAGCCTTCTAGAGCTCACAAATGTTTGTGGATTTGAAGTATCTCGATTCATGTCAACCGACACATCAACTACTGTCCAGACACCCTCAGCGTATTGCTTGCAAAACTGCAGAAAGTTTACCTCACAAATGGGGACTAAAGGTAAAAGAACTTGAAGTTCCCCATGCATCTGCATATGAAATTTGCTTCCCAAAAGTTACTACATGATGAGGCCAGTGAAGTGTTCATGGAAAAAATAACTATAGGATAAAGGAAATTACCAGCTAAAGTGTGCCATTTTTCATTCTACCAACACCACTAAAAATCACCTTAGCTGTTGAAGTTCTTGCAATCATACACACAAATATTTTTGCCCATCGATTCTATTTCAATCACAAGTAAAAAAAAATTTAACAATAGGATTTCTTTAGGTTACACGTATCAGAATTAAACGTTGTACATTCTGAAGACTATGTAAGCAAATAAAGCACAAAATATAGCCAAACATAAAGTTGTTTAGATAACTTACGTCGTTTATTAGTATCTCTACAAGAGCCAAGCTGTTGATAATTACCGTCTCTCTTGTCGCTTCACTAACAAACCCAACTGGGTTTCATTCCTATGCAAGGGGGGCAAAGTAGCTTGCACTCGTAAAGGTTTAACATTGATGTTTCCCTCCCTCCTACCAAACTGGGAATCCGAAGGGGTTCATCAGTCTGAGCCATCTTCACTAACTCGTCCATGGAAGCCAATGCAAGCTCCAAGAACATATATAGATCTCTCAAATGATCTCTCAACGCCTGAAGCGGATCTTGTTGGGGGCATTACCGCTGATAATGGACTTGACACCCCACCATAGTCATTACCTAGAGGTAGACTTGTTATCACGGTACTCAAACTAGTGAGGCCATTACATCCAACTGCGAGTTCCAAACTTTAGTTTGACATATGAGAAGAAATTGATGTGGCCAATGAAGAAACTAGCCTGCCTAAGAACTTTTCAGCAAGGGTACAAACTTGGTTTAGCTCATCCTGAAGACGGGCATTCTCAACCCTAACTTGTTGCACTTCTAAAGAGATTTCACCCAGCATTACAGGTCCACCACAGTTGTTGTAAATTGGGGTTCTCATAGCATCCCAAATCGACATGTTCTCAGCCCGAAGCTTATCATTTTCTTGCCTTAGGATTGAATTCTCATGGCGTTCAAGTTGGCTCTGGACAATTTTATCAAATTTTCAGCCCCAAAACATAAACTATAACTAATAATGTTAAAAGCAAAAACTAAGATACTTACCTTCATCTGAGTGCGCCAGTTTTGAAACCAGAACTTGACTTGCCTACTTTTCAGGCTGAACCTCTTGCTTAGTTCATTTCTTTATTTCTCATCAGGATGAGGGACTTCTTTGAAAAGCCTTGAAGACCACAAGAAACAAACATTAGAAATCACACTGGTACTGTTGTGGATAATTACAAGGTTACAAGAAAATGTTCATAAATTTTACGATTCAAGCTCTTGGTTCTGTTGAGAAGTATGTCGATGATATCTCTTCTTCCGCGGTGGCTTATCAGTTCCTTGAGATTGGGACACTTCACGCTAACATACTTTTCCTTTTCAATAATAAAATCAACATATCTCTCGAATATTTTGGTTCTTAAGGGGCTTCCAGACAAACCCCTCCGGTAAATAAGGATATGAGCTAATAGAGTAAGAGTGAAATCATTATACACAAATACGCCATCTTCCAAACTCAAGATTTGATGAACGAGAAATTCTTCAAGTGAACTAGAGAAAGCGTGCTACAAGAGAAGGCGACCAGCTTCAGAAAAAAGATTTCCAAAAAGGGATTTATCTTCATGGCTTATAGCACTTTCCTAGTTTGAGTGGCCATAGGTTTTTGAACAACTGGAATGTGATCTTTCAAATTTTGGCTTAAGCTTTACTCCTTCTGCATGACGGAAAAAGGTGAGATGCACTAAACTGTATCATAATAATAGACGAGCATCTTCTAAGCCAATCAATTTAAACAGTAACTCAAAATTTTCTTCAGCTCTTTCACCAGCAGTTAGAGATGTTGGTAGCAACGCCATAAGTAAAGCTAAAATTCTTAACTGTCTGGCTGAACTCTGTATACAAAGAAAGGTAATCAGTGTACACATCTCCGGCGTTATAGACTGTGAACATGCACTTAATGCCAATTATGAGATCCAAGAAGCCAGCTCAAATGCTGATAGGTTGCTCTTAGCCACCTTACTACAAGTCCAACGTTTACATCTAAGAGCAAACTTGAGAGCAAGATACTTAAATCTCTGAGACCGGGACTTTTGCCCAGCAACTCTCACTGCCTGAGATACTTTATAGCACCTCCTAACAAAATCAAGATATGAAGTTCCTTTCTCCCATTTTGAATAGCTGAGTAGTTGAATATTTAGTACCTTGTGGACACCATCCCATTTTTTTTGATAACCCCAATACAAACTTACCTCCACTCGCATTGGCATTTATGGGACTTGCGCCATTATCATCTTTTGTCTTAAGGACTAAAGCAACTTGATCTTTATCTGGTGTGTCAGATTTTGGAGGGGTACATGCTTGAAATATAATCCTTAAACAAGGAAGAATGACATGCTCAAATATAGCAGGATGCCTAGTGTAGTAACCTACTCACAGCCTTCCTGCATCAGTCAAATACTTGAAGGCTGCATCGAAGCCTACCTAGAGACTTAAAGTCCAGCAAGACGGTAACTTAGGTCCACGAAGTCTTCCGAGATTAATCGAATACTTGAAGGCATCATTAAAGTTAACTACCATAGTCGAAGCCGAAGATAGATGGTTAGCACCATAAATCAGCATCAGTACCATAGCGACTTTGACCATGGTAATACGTGGTCAAGGCAGACACACCTGACAGCCAGCTTACCAGACAAAACAGTGAAACGAGCCACCAAACAACTACAGTATCAGAACCGACTCAACGTACAGAACAACTGTCCCAAAGGATATACATGTAATCTGACCTCCTATGGTGACTCACCTCTTTCCTATCTCCTATAAATAGGAAGAAAGTAGCACTATGAAGAGATAAGAAGAAGTCTCCAAAAAGGCCATTCAAGATTACCTTCGAATACCCTGTAACTTGCATCTTACTCGATCTGTCACCTAACTCGATATATATCATCAATCATTCAAATCCTCACTAGAGGTCGTGGAGAAACTAATTCTAGGACTCCACGCAAGTATATTAGTTCAATAATATAGTATATTATTGCCTTATATACTTACTTAAGCCCTTAGTCGAAGATAAAACCCGTGGTGTAAGAGCTAGTTTCTCCTCTCACGAAACTTGCCCCCTAGATCTAGCACCCAATTTAATAGAAGAGAATAATAACTAGAAAGCGACACGCAACTTTATTCCCACAATTCATCTGTCATTGAACAAGTCTCTGAAAGTAACAATAACTCATGATTAGCCAACGCAATATCCAATTGAGCGATGTGTTCAAGACAATATAATACTTTTTTGCAGTTTCCTCTACAGACATGACCCCAATGACCTTTCCACTTGTATCATATTCTACCTATTATCCAAATGACGTTAGTAGAAGGTGCAGATTCAATTTCATATCAACAACAACAAAAATGATCTAGCTCTAGTTTTTAAAACGAAGCCAATTTATTGAAATTTGTCTAAATGACCTGAGGCGACAATAGCCAATAGAAATGATATATGATATGATATACGTATGAAATGACATCTCGTGCTTTAACTTTTGTTAGGTCTAGTCCTTCATGAGATTTTGGGTCATTGTCTTCATAGACCTGCACATAAATAAAGAACTTCCGAGCACGACGCTTTTCAAACAATCCCATCAACGGGGATTTCAGTGCTTCAACATCAGTAGCTGGCACTTTGTGAATCTGGTAATTGTATGAAAAATTCTTTAATAAGTTCAGTTCTGGAAAAGAAACTAAGGCCTCCAACCACAAAATTAGATAGAACTTTAAATATCACGGTTTTAGATATAACAATGAAAAGAAACATACCTTCGCTTTATTGTACACAAAACTACCGTCTACAACCTTAAAGTTGAGATACTTAGTATCATCAGTGTGGATGAGAATTTGGAGAAGAGCACCATTGGCTATCATGAACTGCCAAAAGATAAAAATAATGAATTTGATCAATGTAACATGCAGAGGTAAAATACTAAAATGCCTCCACTGAATAGTAAAACTTATAAGTATTAGCTTTACCAAGGCCACAAATAAACAATTCGGAATACCTTAGGTATCGTATCCACATTGTACTCCTTACTGGAACCCAACTCTTTTAGAGTTTTGTCATTACCCCTGAATCGTTTCCACAGCTAGAATTCAGGAAAATAACAAAAAGACAATTAATACATGTATATTGTATTTTCACACACAAAGGCATGTGCAATTCATAAAAATACCTGCGTGAGATTAAGGGAAGTAGATTCACCACCATAATAGTCATTCATATCCATATGCTGTACCTATTTTAAAATAAATAAATCAAAAACTAGCAAAGTTGCAATTGGTGCTTTGATAACACCTATAGCAGCTTCAGACACTGTGTAACAAACGCGGTAGCACAACTGTAACAATTATTAAGCGACCTTGGAATTGCAAATTTTGGAGGAGCCACAGTATTATGATCAGACTGTTTGCGGTGAAGGTAACCCATTAAAACATGACGGAGCCCCTGTAGAGTTTGGACACTTTTACTAACAGAATCAAAAGCTGCTTTGCACTTTTCCCCATATAGCACACCAAGAAGAGCAATTTTGTGATTTATCTTACAAGAAGGTCCAGGCAAGGAAACCATCATTTGTTGAATAGAGTCCTTCTGTTGCGAGTCCATATCATTTTCATTAATGGATATGGCTCTTACTAAGTTTTTCACAGGCATCCTTATATATCGAAGATGGACATTCTGGAGAAAATATGCATTGATTTAGAAAACTCAAGAACTCACTTGCATTAACAGGATAAAAGGATGAAACAAATACCGTTCGAATTGATAACTTGAATTATTTTGCATACCAGAGAAGTTTGCCCTTTCTTCTCACCATGGATCTGTAAACCAGAGATACATGCCCGAATAAACTACCATTTGTTTCGTTGTTTTCAAGAAGAAGATTGTCCAGAAGATCCTTTAGATTCCTATTACAATGGCTTATTAGATTAGTCTTCTACACAATGAGACCTCGAATGATGATAAGAGCCTCAAGGACCTCAGAAAGCAAGTCATCTCGCATGAATCTAGAACCAACATAAGATGGATCAAGAAATAAAGATAATATAATTTCACTAATAATATAAGTTATGTGGAAGATGGGATATACCTGGATCGGATATTGGGAACCTCAAGAAGCTTATAAGAGAATATAACCTTCTCCCTCCTCCTTTATCCGGGTTTGGGACCGGCAATGTAAAGCTTAAGTTTGCCATTGGCAGAGTTAAAAAAGTTTTACCTAATTCATATATTACTCAACGAAACAAATGTTAGTTCTCAAAACAAATATGCATATAAGTTCATAAGCATACAACTTGGTCTTTTCCAAAAAAGAAGAAGAAATTAAGAGGTAAATATAATAAAAGACTTGGGCCATGCAACAAAGCCTCCAGTACCCACATCTCCCATTGTCTTTGTGAAACTGTCTTGCCTAAAAAATAAAGCATCTTCGTTGATGATATTGAATATCTCAATCTTATAGTACCCATCTCCGAGCTGCTTATTGTGGCAATACGCATCAAGACTAACATCAGCAATAATACCATAAGCGACTATCCCTTACGGACACCCATTCAACTTGCATTCTCTATTCAAATCTGATTTCTTTCGCTACATATGCAATCATAATAAAAATGAATACACTATAAATTTTAATTTGTGATACTAATCAGTATATTAAAACTTTTATTACCTGAGTAGCTTGCGATGAGTTACTTGTTATATTATAAGACAAAGAGGGCTATATTTGTGGTGCACCATGAGTGTAAGGAAGTCGCGACTTTGGGTTATGGAAAATTCCACCAAAGACTTCAAGACTTTCAGAGGAGTTGTTAAGGGTGAACTCAAATTGTCAAAGAACTTGAATTGTCGAAGCCGTTTGAACGAAAATGGATGTCGTTCGAATGAGATTGTAGTTTCTGTGTTGAAAACTTGGAGATCAAAAAGTTGTTCGAATAAGCTTAGATGTTGTTTGAACGAATTGTTGTTTTCTAGGGCTGGAAACCTTTTATCGTCGTTCGAACAATCTTAGAGTCGTTCGAACGAGATGTACGTAGGTTTGTTTTAGAAGCTATTCTGGGACGTTGAGTTTTCCCCAAGATCCGTTCTATTTGTAATTAGTCATCTAGTATTTAAAGAGGACTTAGGTTATTTGTTAGCCTATCTTTTTGTGAGTTTAATTCTAGAGAGCTAGGATTTGAGAGACTCTATTACAGAGCTTAAGAGGCTTGGAGAGATCGTCTAAAACCTGTTTGATCATAGTGGATTGCTCACGAGGAGTGGTTTTTCATCCATAAGGGTTTTCTACTTCCCTCCTTCAAGAAACTTCTTGTCTTCTTTATTGTTCTGTGTTTCTGTCTATTTTTTGATTCGACGTATTCTGCATATTGTTCTTGGCGTAGAAGAGAGAGTAGCTACCTCGATTCTCAAGATGAGTTCCAAATTTTTTCCAAATATGGAGGGTTTGATATGAACATCTTCTGTGATCGTTTCTCAAATGTCCTTGTACAATTCATATTTTACTTTATGCTTTGATGGAGATGTTCTTAGGGGTTTATATTATTTATTTTGCTTCTATTTGGAGAGATATTGGGAGATATTCTAGGGGAGATATCCTAGGGTTCTTCTAGGATATATTAAAGAGGGTGGTGTAATCTTTTACTTAGTTGTTACTGAGAGAGTTAAAGAAAGTTTAGTTATTATTTTGTATTTTATTTTTGAATTTTAGAGTTTAGAAAACCTTAACTTTAATTAGGTTAGCGTTTATCAATCCGAGTTCTTGCTTCTACAACTCAGATTTACGTTAAAAACAAGTGGAAATTTAAAAAGATTGTAGTGATAGTAACTTACTTAGACGAAACGTAACATACAAGACAGATACTGAAACTTGGTGCCAATAATTACATTACCAACGAAAACCCCCCGTCGACCACATAGAGAATGTGTAAGGGCTTAATTCTGTAAATGGGGAATCGACATTATACCAGTATAAAGTTGGTATAAGTAGAGGCATATAACAATATATGAGTGAGTTCCGTTAAAGAGGAAGACTCACGACCTCAGGCGAGGATTTGAATATGGTATTGTATATATTAATCGACGTAGATGTCTTTAAAGTGGTTGCATATAATATGGTCAATCTAATTATTCTCTCTGCATGGCAAGTCCGGACCAACCTCTTATTCTTTGTCCCTCCTCCTCTATTTATAGGGTAGGGACAGCTAGGTCAAGGGTTTGGGGTTTAATTATTATTATACCCTTAATACAAGTGCATGTTACTTATACATCTCACTTTACAGTTGTCTCTTGCTGGCTTTACGCAGGTGGCTGCTTTAGCTCGACCAAGAAAAACTCGATATCTTTGTTGACTCCTTTGCTAAGTTCTAATTGGGGTGACCAGGTTGGCTTGGTCGATGTCGACCGTATGTTTTCTCCATAGTGAAACATCCATATTTGGAGTTTGTTTTATTCCGTGTCTAGAATAGGTGTCAGCGCTTCCTCGTGGTTACTTGTCGTCAGAGATTGCACATGGAGCGACTACAACTGGACTGACACTGAACAGGTACGTGAGTTTGTACCTCTTCGCTAAAAAATACCAAGCCCTTAATATTTTACAAAAGGTTAAAATGGAATTATGTTTTTTTTGAAGAAAATAGGTTTTTGTTAGAACATACTTTTTTCTGTTAGAACAGACCATGTTCGAACAAACCTTATTCGAACAGACTTTTTCTTACAGACCCTGTTCGAACAGACTTTTTCTTTGTTCGAACAGGTTACTCAGAACCTTGTTTCTTCGAATATGATCCCGATTCTGTTCGAATTAATATTGTATGTTCTCGCAGACTATTTCTCTGCTCGAACAGACTTTAGGTTTTCAGTTTCTTATAAAATACATCCTTTCTTTTCTTATTTCACTTTTTACCTCTTCCAAAAGACTTTTTTCTAGGGTTTGAGATTTCAGAGAGGAGAGATTTCAACGAGCGATTCAATGCGAAGTAAAACTCAAATAGAATCAATCGAAGATTGAGAAAACTAAAACCAATTTCAAATTTTATGAGTTTGAGCGATTCAAGCTTTGAAGCCTTTGTGCATTATCCGAGGTGAGGTATTGCGAGAACGTGGAATTGATTGCGTGGAGTTCAATTAGTAGAGAGGTAACCATGGGATGTGCTTACCGAGTATGTAAATAATTAAACTCTTGTAATTTTTTTTTGTATTTGATTGTTTAGCTGTCGGGCGATTCGGCAGCGACCTGTAGGTTTTTCTTCTAAGAAAGGTTTCCCACAGGGTTAAAATTATTTGTTCTTGTGCTTAATTTACCTTTGCTTATTGTCACTAGAACATTGGACCAACTTGAAATTAGGCTAGGGTTAGACCGTTAATTCCAAGTTTTTCAGACCTATTGATTTTGACATAAAATTAATCGAAATCGGTTAGTCTAAAGTGATTAGAAATTTCACATAGTCAACCGTTGTGACGGCCTACCGAACATCGGGAAAATCCAATTGAGCGTTTTGAGATTTGACCTTGGATATATGTTCTCTATATCCTAATATAGTTGCACGCCAAGTTTCGTTAAAAATGGATTCGGTTAAGGGGGCGAAAAGGGCTAGTACGCTTCGTCTCCAATTTTAACGTTTCCTTTTGGAATTTAACTATTTACTTAGTAGCTATATTAAGGAGGAACCTTGGTCCAATCCTCCCCATGACTAAAAGAGCTTTAATGCTTGCTCATCAAGGACCCCGGCTCATGGGCTATATACAAGGGATAGTCATGAGTTCTTCTAGGCCTAGGGAAGGCTAGAGGACATTGCCTCGCAATACGGGCCACTTTTTTAGAGAGGGCTTTATATGGTGCCGCTATTCCCCATGGGCTACCCGAGATGTGCCACCCCTTACAAATGGACGATATAAATAGTCCAGGCTCATCGCCCCTTCATATATGAGTCCCTTATCTGGAACCTGACATATTGAACTACCCTGATCCGCTATAGGATATGTGTGTTTGCCGTACCTCGTGCGCCTCACGAGAGATTACGATGTAGGGATTATTGAGGGAACCTTCAGCATTGTTGCCTATTCCGAATACATATTCGATGACCCCTCACGAGTATCTAGGATTTCCGGATGACGCTCTAGCATCCGTGGGTTATATGCCACTAGCGCGACGCACCCGGGAAGAAGGTTGGTATACGACTACGGAACGTGAGTGTATGCCGCACGATCCCTTATTCCGCTGTGCTCCGAGCACTGTAGAGGCAGTCCCGGGGTGGGCCGTGACAAATGGTATCTGAGCTAGACTTGTTTGGTCTAAGCTTATCCAAGCAAGGCTTGTTGGTGTTTGCTTGTCATAGCGTACGTGGATTGTGCCTATGTCTGTCAGAGTAGATCAGAGTAATGATTCCCGAGTTGGTAATATGGGATACCTATTTGGCAGTTGTTATCCCCAGAGCCGTAGTTGCTCCGTACAAATGATCCAAGCACCGTTGTGAACGCTTGTAGAGCGATTTGCCTACATGTCAGTTGATATTGGACGCGTGGGAAATGCTCCATATCTGAGCGCGAGATTGCTCAAGTTAAGTGTGTCTTGGACAATGACGCTAAGAGGAGGATTGAGATTTAAGTTGGACGCGATGATCAATAACGTTGGTTATCTCTAGAAGGCTGGTCAGTATGGCAGATGCTCTATGAAGAATAGTAGTAAAGCAGTCTAGCAGGTTATTATTGCATTCGGTCCACATAGGCACTGCGAAGTTTAGTAACAGTTGTGATCAAGGACGATGCCCCTCAGCAGAGATCGATATGGTCAGTGTCAGTTGCCGAGTACTTTTGTGTGGAAGCCGTGAATCCTGCGAGATACTCGTTTTGATTATCCTGAGTTGGACACAAAGATGTTCTGGAGGTGAATGTCATGATCCGAGATTGAGTCGGTGAAGTAATAGATGAAGACATAGTTTGGGTCCCAATTTTGCACACAGTGATATTGTCAGGTAGACGTCGAGGGAAAAGTTTCTCTTGGTACGCGACATGAACTGCGATCCCCAAGTTGGGTTCTCGCTTGTCCCCAGTTGGTCCCACAGTTCTAAAGGATACTGCTTTGTTCACTCAAAGAAGGCAAGTTGCCGAGTGATGCTTATTCTCTAGCTCCGTAGTTGAGTTTCAGGTTTGTCGACGCTTGACTGCTCTAGCCGAGTTGATCCATGTTATTCCGCAAGATGGTTCTGGATCATTTTAAGCTCACAGATGGATGAAGACTCACGTTTCCAAAGGTTAGCAAGTTACGTGGTTATCGTAGAACAGAGTTGAGCTACAGTCAGTTGTGTGGGTTACCTCAGACATGATCTCAGATGAAAGAATGCTTTAGGATGAAAGATCCAGAGCAGAATTGGATGTTAGTTTCCCAATTCCTTATCACTTGGTGGTTGGCGGTAGGGATAGAGTTCCCACGCCTCATTCTTTATTTGTATTAATGAAGTGTCTTTAGAAGACCACATCCCAGTGACCGGTTAGAGTTAGCTGTATTTGCTGAAGGTAGTACAAAGACAGAGAATGGCTACACTTCAGTTTAAAGATGATTGCGACAGTATGAAGGTTGCTCTCTGTGAGTTTGATAGCAGTTGGACAAGGCAAGCCAACGAGCTCAGAGCGACAGGTGCAGTGGCAATATCTTGTTCCCAAATTTCCCAAGTACTCATGTTGGAGTAGGGATGAAGAGATGGTGAAATGCTTCAGCAGTCAGTCAGTTATATGTCACAGCTTTGTTCTCGACGCAGTTGTCGAGCTTATTGAGTGTGGGAAGAGCTGTAAGTTATGACGCAGATGTACGCAGTTCCAGCATGGGTCATTACCATAAGAGTTTGGCAAGTATAGATGTCATTGTTAAGTCCTCGTTAAAGAAGAGGCATTGAGAAGTCCTCCTTGGAGATTGAGGTAGATTAGAGTCCTCCGAAGTGAGAGACCTTGGTGATGCCAGAGTAGCAATCACGCTTCCTGCAGCCAAGTCAGGTACAGATGCCATCTATCGTTATATTGGTTAGATGATGGCCTACTATGAAGTGGTAGAGCAGAATGTGGCTGCATAGATAGATGTCTCATGGGTTTTACAAGTTCATACAGGATACCTTTATGGCGGACCTCGATGGTTAGCTGGCGGTATAGAGTATAGTACCCGTACCTTGATAGGCTGCCTCGATTATTTTGTTGGCGGTAGGACAGAGTGGTCCGCGCCTTGTTGAAAGTATGCTACCTTTTAGGAGCTACCCTCCCTCGCCCAAGTGAACAATGAGTACCAGTTCTGTTCTATACTGGTAAGGCTAGAGTACCGCATCTTGATGTTGTGTCCCAGATGTTCCATAAGAAGGGCGAACATGGTTAGAAGACCTTTGCAGAGTTAGTTGAAGAGCAGTCAGGTAGTTTCAGAGTACGGCAGTCATTCCATAGCAGATGGGGAGAGTTTACCCCAGGTTTTTAGCAGACTTGTTCCTTACCACTCGCAGAAGAAGAGTGAAGTTTGAAGCCGAGATTCACAGAAGATTGAATTCTCGAGCAGAGAAGGCATTGCGTGACTCGAAAGTTAGCGCACTTTTGGATGGGATTGCAGATATTCTCATCGGGCTGTCTGGAGGAGACGCCCTGGGTTTGTCGAATACAACGATATTCCACATTATGTCAGGGGAGAAGGCGTTTTGCAGTAGAATGCAACGCATTTCAGAGGGCACGATGCTAGGAAGTACCGCCCATACATTTATCAGAAGGCTAAAGGCCGCAGAACATTATCCAGTGAAGATGGCAGACTCCAGAGTTCGAATGAAGGTACAGTCACCACCCACTTCAGTTGGAAAGGCTAGAGTTAAGGTTTAGTTCTGAAGACACAGTTGTCGGCATCGAGACTAGCAGTTGGACTCAGTATCCGCTAGTACATAAGAAGATATAATACTCTAAACTAAGTGCGGGAGAGTTGTTAGTTTCTTGAAGATGCAGAAGATTGAATCCTTGCAAGAGCCGTATGGAAGAAGGTTCTCGACGAGGATGTCAAGATTATTTTAAGTGCGGAAGGGTGTGATGGCCTACCGAACGCCGGGCAAATCTAACCTTGGATATATGTTCTTTATATCCAATTATAGTTGTACGCCAAGTTTCGTCGAAAACGGATTTGGTTAAGGGGGCAAAAAGGGCCAGTACGCTTCGTCTCCAGTTTTAACGTTTCCTTTTGGAATTTAACTATTTACTTAGTAGCTATATTAAGGAGGAACTTCGGTCCAATCCTCCCCATGACTAAAAGAACTTTAATGCTTGGTCATCAAGGACCCCGGCTCATGGGCTATCTACAAGGGATAATCATGAGTTCTCCAAAGGCCTAGGGAAGGCTAGGGGACATTGCCTCGCAATGTGGGCCACTTTTTCAGAGAGGGCATTATGTAGCGCCGTTATGCCCCACAGGCTACCCGAGATGCACCTCCCCTTATAGATGGACAATATAAATAGTCCAGGCTCGTCGCCCCTTCATATATCAGTCCCTTATCTGGAACCCGGCATATTGAGCTACCCTGATCTGCTACAGGACAGGTGTGCTTTCCGTACCTCATGCACGTCACAAGAGATTATGTTGTAGGGATTATTAAGGCAACCTTCAGCGTTGTTGCCTATTCCGAATACATATTCGATGACCCCTCACGAGTATCCAGGATTATCCGGATGACGCTCTAGCATCCGTGGGTTATATGCCATTGGCGTGCTGCGCCCGTGAAGAAGGCTGGTACACGACGACGGCACGTGCATGTACGCCGCACAGCCCCTTATTCCACTGTGCTCCAGGCACTGTAGAGGCAGTCCCGGGCTGACCATGACAGTCGTTGTTCCAACAATTTTTGGGGTCACGGCCTTAGTAGTCAATGGAGATTGGTCTGATCGAGGAGGCTACTACATAATGTTTTTCCTTGACATAATCCAGGAAGACTTCTAAGATGCCATAAGCAGCAATGTAATCGTGACAGTCAATAAAACAAACAAGTACCACGTTAGTTACAACTTACAATTATACCTTGAACTTCACCCTGCAAATTTGCATACTGATGTTGTGTACATTGGGAAAAAATTTAGCTTTCTCCAGAGCCATGGTTTATATATCTCTCACCCTCAAAAAATAGACACGGGGACAGTGACAGCAACGAAAACTAACGACAAGTTATTATGAAATGAGAGAAATATTTTCTCTCACTGTCTGACTTTCTCTCCCTCCATTTAACAACCATTCAAAATTCATATTCCTCCCTTTTCTCTTTCTCTCACCTGTCTGGTTTTTATTTCAAATACAACCTTTTGCTTCGGATTAAGCCCCCAAAAGAGCGAATCTTCGACTCATAATTACAGAAGCTTAATCCCTTTGTTTTTTAGGCAAGATGGGGTTAAGGCAGGAACGATGGACTAAAGTATATTACAAAAAAATAAATAAATTTCATCCTAGTATTGTTTCCGACTAGCATCCTACTTTAGCATTGCTATAAATTCGGAAGATATAGAAATAATTAGTACCTCCTAGAGGTAACACCCTTAATTAATGCATTCCCTAAACACGTATCTAATACATACAAGACATTCAAGTACCAATCTCATAGGGGATTTTTTTTCTTGGAGATACTCATCACACTCCTTGAATCCGTGTACACAGGCCACAATGATATTGATCCCATTAAGAATAGCTTGCTGAAGGACTCTGTCAATGGTCAGTAGTTCATGTAAAGTTACACACGGTTGGGTACGATGTCCATCATTAGCCAAAATGTATCTTCTTTCATGATCCCTGAAGATTCCTCCACAACTCCCTAGTGCCTGAGAGAGAGCCATCACATTTAAGAAAATCTCAACCAATATTTGGGTATTAATTCGTAGCTGTACAACTTCTAGCTGCCTCAGAGTCCTTCACAGAATCTAAAGATGAAAGCCTGGTAGTCGAATCTATCTTTTTGTACACTAGTGATAATAGACTGGACAGACGTCTTCCCATTTCTAACAAGGGAACTCCAATTTACTATGCATACTTGTCATGGCAGATATAATTCCCGTCAAATCCTAGATCTTCCATGTTCCAAGTATCCTCAACAGATGTAATTTCCACATTCTATTCCGATCGAAATGTCACATAAGTAGGCTGGATTTAAAATCTGTTGGACAGTGATCTCTTTCATCTGCCAATACTAAAATTTACGATGCATGGCAAAATGTTGTTCTCCGTCTCCGTCTCCGTCTCCGTCTCCGTCTCTGCCTGCCTCTCATGAGCATACAAACATATGTCTCTACTGTTTATCCCACTCTGGTTGTCTCACCTGATGCAACTAAGGATACCAATGATAACTGATAACTCGTTGTTTTCCTTTAACAAATACCAATTTCTCCATTTCCCCTTGTCTAGGGTTGGGGTCTTCTTCAAGCTCTTAAGAAATACATCCACTTTCTCCCTCCAAGATTCTTTCTTCTTCAAATGCATTAGGTTAATGGAGGGAGAGAAAGTCAAATAGGTGAGAGTCTCTCACTTCATAATAACTTGCTCTTAATTTTCCTTGCTGTCACTTTCCACGTGTCTATTTTTTGAGGGTGAGAGATATAGAAACGATGGCTCGGGAGAGAGCTAAATTTTTTCCGTGTACATAGACGTGGACAAAGACAAAGACAAAAACGATTTCAGATACCAACCACAACTAAGACGTCGGCAAAGGCAAAGACTAAGACAAAAAATGATTAACCACGACTTAGGCGTAGACGTTTGGCTTCCTTTATTTCAGATACCAACCCCTTCATTAAACAAAGGAAGAAAAAAAAAATCCACTAACACTCCTTTATCGTCATCTATTCAAATCTACATCATCTTCCACTTGCTGTTGGAGCAAATGACCAAAGCTCCGAATCCGGATTTGATTATTGGCTTGATTCAGAGCTGTAACTATTTATTGTTACCTACAACCGGTTATACCAGTATCAGAATGCTCAAGTTTTCCTCGGCTCTATATAAAGTTCCCCTAACCACAAGATCTCAATACACCTTCACTCACCCTCTTCACCATTACAGTTGTAACAATGGTGGTAAAGGTATATGGTTCACCCTAAGCATCAGCGAGGCGAGTCCTTGCTTGCCTAATAGAGAAGGAAGTAAAATTCGAGATCGTCCCTGTTGATATCCTCAAAGGAGAAAATAAAGATCCAAAGTTCCTCAAACTTCAAGTAACATCTTGTCTTGGTTTCGTATTTTTTTATTAGCTTTCAAATCATGGTTTGGTTGGATTGTATTAATAACGTCTTGTTAATTCATGCAGCCATTCGGAGAAATCCCCGTGATAGAGGATGGAGATTTCACCTTATATGGTAAGTGAAAATCGATATTTATGCTCTACCCTCTTTTGACTATGTTCTAATTCATTATCTTTATATTGACACAGAATCACGGGCCATTATAAGATACTATGCAGATAAATATAAAGCGCAAGGAGCGAACTTAGTAGGGAACACTGTTGAGGAGAAGGGTGTGATTGAACAATGGTTAGAGGTGGAAGGACAAAACTACCATCCTCATGTTAACAACCTAGTACTACAGCTCCTTTTCTCCTCCAAGTTGGGTTTCCCTTTGGACATGAAACTTGTTGAAGAGAGTGAAGAGAAGCTGAGGAAAGTTTTGGATATCTATGAGGAGAGGCTCTCAAAGAGTAAATATTTAGCAGGAGATTTCTTTAGTCTTGCTGATCTTTCTCACCTCCCCTTTACTCATTACTTGGTGAATGCTCTTGGGAAGGAGTATATGATAAGGGATAGGGTGCATGTAAGTGCTTGGTGGGATGATATTAGTAATAGGCCATCTTGGAAGAGAGTCCTCCCAGCTTGCCCCAGTCACTTCCCTTATAAAAGGCATCCAGCTTTAGGGATCCCCTCTCTCTCTCTCTCTTTCTCTCTCATGTTTGTTGTATGATCTCAAATGAATAATTTTTGTTGTATTAAGTTCAGATCAAGCATGAAGAAATCAATAAAATGGGGTTGTTGAAATCTTTCACATATTATTATGTTCTCTTATAATTTCGATTAGATCAACATTTGTTCTTTATCCTCACAATACATATATAGTTCAACAATTTCATATATAGTCGCAAAACTGAAGGTAATCCACAATACAAATTGAAAAACCCTAAAAAGAAGAATTATACGAAGAACACACAAATTGGTTGGGAAAAATCCCTTTTAGAGTTTCAATTGCTCAAATAAATCGATTGCAATAAAATTTCTCTCAAGCCCTAAGTCACTTTCTCATAACTTCGATTTATCTTACCTCCTCTTCTCTTGCCTAACATTACCTCTTTATAAGAGCATCTCCAACAGAACAGTATGCAGTTCCGGTTTACCATACCAATATTCCAGAATCGCATACTGTTTTGGTTCACCAGTAAATTACATTTTTTCTCCTGGGCGCGCTTAACAGTTCAGCGCCTAACATTTGAGCGCTTAACAGTTCAACGCCCAATAAAAAAGCCAAATGATTTGTAATATATGATGAGCGCTTAACAGTTCAGCGCCCAATAAAAAAGGCAAATGATTTGTAATATATGATGAGCGCTTAACAGTTCAGCGCCCAATAAAAAAGCCAAATGATTTGTAATATATGTTGGGCGCTTTTCGGTTCAGCGCCTATCGTCTGGTCATAAGTTTGTTGTTTTTCCCTCCTTCCCCTCTCATTCAGACAACCTCACCACCAACACCCTAATTCATCACTTAACCCAACAACCCATAATCAAACATAACGAGTCTTGGGGTATTATAATCACACCGAGAAGAAAATTAATGGAAGATTTGGAAGAATATAACCCCTACCACACCGTAAGACGCAACAATCGCAAGGCGATACCGGAGAGAGTCATGCAAGATTCTGGACTCGCACACCGACCTCCACCTCTTGATATTTGTATTGATAACATGAGGAGCGTGGTTATATTGCACGTGTCAAGCTAAGGCAAGAAGAAAGGGAAATAAAGAAGGCCATGGTGGCGGAACATCTCGAGCTATATCGAAAAAAGCAAGAAAGAGAAGAACAAATTCGAGACATGGAGATTATGGAAAAGAATTTGTATGGAATGGATAGAGATACCGCCATGTGTTGGCAAATGTTGAAGAATGAAGTGATGAAAAAGATTATGGCAAAACATAATGCCACGAGTTCGTCAAATACTAGTGATGGTAATGATGTAGTTTAAATTCTAATGGGCATTGATCATTTTGAAATGCATTGCAATGTTTTTAGTTTGGAATGAATTATAACTTAGTGAAATTTTGAAATGATATAGTTTAAATTCTAATGGGCATTTTTCATTTTGAAATGTTTTTAGTTTGAACATTAGTGAAAATGAAATAACATACGTAGGCATGAAAAGAAACTACAAGTTCAAATTATTGAAATTGAAATAACAACTCAAACATTACGTCTGGCAAATTTCCAACAATGTTCCACAAGATTGGCTTGGAGTTCGAAATGTTTTTTTTCATTTCGGTACTTCAAATGTTCCCCAAGATATTTATCAAAGTCATTATCCGTAAAAATACCTAGAGAAATTTTTGGTGGATGCCTAAACGGGTTCTTCGCTTTATCATACTTGTAATCACGTGTTGTCCAATCACGTTCATCGTCGGTAATCATATTATGCAAAATAATGCACGTGTACATAATCAAATTTAATGTTTCGGGCTTCCAAAACCATGTCGGATTACGAACAATTGCAAAACGAGATTGTAAAACACCAAAAGCTCGTTTCACATCCTTCCTAGCCCCTTCTTGCATAGCCGCAAAAAAAAATCTATTGCCGTGAATGACATTGGAATTGTCTTTACAAATGTTCTCCAGTTCGGGTAAATACCGTCCGTAAGATAATAACCAATATCGTAGTCGTGACCTTCAACTTTGTAATTTACGGGAGGGGTATTTCCCATTGCTAGGTTATTGTACAATTTGCTACGTTCAGCAACATTGATGTCGTTGTTCGACCCCGACATGCCGAAGAATGCATGCCAAATCCACAAATTATACAAAGCCACCGCTTCAAGTATGATTGTCGGTTTTTTACTCTTCCCATTAAAAGCCCCTTGGTACGCCTTAGGACAATTCTTCCAACCCCAATGCATACAATCGATGCTCCCCAACATTCCCGGGAAAACCCTCGCCTCATTTTCTTTGATAAACCTTGCTACGTCGGCCAGAGTAGGAGATCGCAAGTACTCATCTCGATATAAATGAATTATCGCTTTACAAAATTTATCCAACGCTTCCAAGGCCATACTCTCCACCGTCCGACAATACTCGCCCGTCGAATCATTGGGTGTACCATATGCAAGCATATGAAGTATGGACGTCATTTTTTGATGACCCGTTAATCCTTATGTGTTTGACGCATTAGGCTTGAATACGAAATACGAGTCGTACTTGGAAATACCTTGAAGAATACATAGAAATAGATCACGCGACATTTGAAATCTTCGCCGAAAAAAGTACGCATCGTAAGTCGGTTTTACTTCGGCGAAGTAATCATCCTACAAAATTTGATTGAAGATTTTGTGCTTGCGATTGACGTATTTCCGACCCATCATCGATCCTCCGACCTTTCCGAGTAATCCGGATTTGAAAGCTTCATATGATAACATCAAATTTAAATGAGAGCTTTGACACAACGCGTACTCTTCCAATAACTCATCATCTTCGTCGGAGGAACTAGCCAAATAATTTGCGAGGGGACTATTAGTTGGGAACATGTTGCTTGAGAACTTGGAAATAAAGATGGAGATAGTTGTTTGAATGTGTAAAAATGAATGTGTTTGGTGACATATATATAAGATAAATAAAGGCGGGAGATTTGAGCGGGAAATAAAGGCGGGAAAATTAAGCGGGAAATAAAAGTGGGAAAATTAAGCGGGAAATACCAAGGCGGAAGACCTAAGGGAAATAAAGGCGGAATACATAACGACATAAGTCAAACATTAAAAAATAACGACATAATCCAAAATTAAAACATAACGACATATCCAAAATTAAAACATTACAAATTATCAGAAATGGTATCGATGAAGTTGTTCCTGCAACTCTACAATAGATTGTTCTAACTCTTGATTTTGATCATAAAGCTCTTGTATTTGGGCATCTCTCTCTCTGATCGTGTCGTCTCTGTCAGTGATCATACCAGTATAATGCTCGTACATTGAAGCCGTCCAATCATATGCAACCTGCTAGCCACCGACATACATACGTCTAGACTCATCCAGATACTGCGTGTACTGCAATAAAAAGGGTGTAATGAGAAAAACTTATATATGTAAATAAAAGGATATCAAAATGTTGCAATATCAAATTAACCATTTACCTCTGTATCATTATATAAGCCAGCAGATGGTACCCCCGGGACGTTGCTAAGACGAGGTACATCAAGCAACCTATCAGTGCCATCAATATCAACAACTCTAAGCCGCCATGTGGGATCACCACTGGTATCCATGTCCTCCTGTGTCAACTGTGTCTCCTGTGGCATGGAATGTGCAAACCTCTGAGGAATAATCCGCCCTCTAACCACTCTTGGATCGATCACATCAACATTGATCGTCCGTGAGTAGTCTGGTAAAATGTATGGTGTGGAAACCCTAGCCCAGTATAGATCATAACTGATGTGATCTATGAGAAACTGCTCACCATCTACCCATCTCTGACCTCTAAGTTGGTCAAAATAACGATCCCCAAGTAATCGATAATCCCCAAACATATCATTATTTCTATCCATCTTCGTTATACCCTCATGGGCCTTAATTGCATTTTCAAACTTCGTCAAAAGGTTATTTTGCATTTTTTCCTTTTTTCCTCCCGTTGGCTTATTCATTAACCCCGGGTCCGTCACTTCTTCATCATCGTCAACTAAGCTATCGGGGTCCGAACCCATTGAAACCCTTGGACTTACATTTGAAGATGTTTTTTGTGCCTTAGAGCCGGACTTAGAACCACCGCCAACTTGCATTTCATGGACGCTTCTATGGACGATCTCCGGATTCTATCTTGGATGTTTTTTTTTATAATATGCCAAATATGTTCGAAACCAAACTTGTGTGGTTTTTGATTGTTCTCGGTTTTAAACGTTTTCTCAAACATAGTATCCGCACGGTCATACTACGTACAAATGTCAAAAAATTCCAACACTTAAACAAAATAAAGTAATGTACCAAATTTAAACAAACATGTCATATAAATTGAAACGTACCTCGTGATCTTCATTTCCAATCCCGCTATGGCTCTCCTTGTGAACTTTGATAACACAAGATACAAAAAAAATGGTTTGCCGTTGGATTTTCCCCCAACGTTGTTTTAAGGCGGCTCTTGTACGGGTTTTCACACCACTTGTTCCTTCATAGCCATTTGCTATTTTCCCCCAAAACTTAGATTCATCTTGTTGGTTACCGTTTAGAGTGTCTTGCGATTGTGCTACCCAATATTTGGCAAGAGTTTGATCCTCAAGGTCGGTCCAACAACTATTATCACTTATCTTTTCATTGACATTGGGGTTGGGTGGCGCGGAAAAGGAATGCGGGGGCATGGAGTAGTTCGGTGATTCCGGAAGTTGCGTTGATGGAACGTATTGAGAGTATTGGGAAAATTCGTTATCCATTGAATTTGATGGAGCTTGAGATGCTAGAGAGTTGATAGATTGAAATGGGTGAATTTTATTTAAGAAAACTACCCTTTTTATTTGAAGAATTTGGGTAAAATCAAAAAACTAACTGTTCCAGAGTGTAGGCGCTCTTCCGTTCAGCGCCTAGAGTTCGGAAAAAAAAAACTTATGCGCGCTGAATGGTTCAGCGCTTAGACAGCTGTAATTAAAAGTTTCTGGGCGTTGAATGGTTCAGTGCCTAGGCGGTATGCAGATACTCCTTGCCAAGTTCAGGATTCGCATACTTTGGTGGGGTATGGGGGTGAGTATGTTAAACCCCATACTCCTGTTGGAAGGGGTTTTTGCAAGAGTATGCTAAAACTGTAACACCATACCACTCTGTTGGAGATGCTCTAAGGGTTGCAAGTTCCTAGTTATAAAATATGACAAATATGACCTTAAACGCCTAAACAATAGGCTGAATTGCGCATCTGTTCGAACAGAAAAAAGTGTATTCGAAGAGACGTTAGTGTATTCGAATAAAATAACTAAGACGCATGTTTATTCGAATAGGCCTTATGTCGTTCGAACGACTCCAAATCTCGTTCGAACGACTTGGTCAAAAAATGGCTAAAACGGCTTAGATCCTCCTGGATCATGGCTCCCCCTTTTAGGAGCCTTGAGCTGCTGCTCAAGCTAGAACTGGTGATATGGGAAAGCTGTTATGCCCATTTCCTTGTTATACCACTTCGACTTGCTAGGTAGTTGACCCTTCTTCCCTACTCGGAACGACTCAATACTACCCTGTCTTGTAGCATGAACTTTCCTCTCTAGAATACCATCCTCCTGTAATGAATTTTATCTTTCCATCCATAAGTCATCAACTGATGGTAGGCGAGTGCCGATTACAGAGTCTTCATCTCAAAGAGACGGCTTAAACAACTTTAAATGTTCGGCATTAAACACCAAATACATCTGGAGATAGGTGGCAAATCAAATTCATACTCACATGTCCTGCCTTACAGTAACTTCTGGCAAAACACACTACGCCCCTTGGGATCATCATATCTTGCAACATACTCTAATGGAACAATAGGCTATATCTGAATGGCTACCAACATAGCGGAAGTAGTTGGTAATGGGGGTCGAGATAACCTATCAACCATTTTGTTGTCTACTCCCTTCTTATACTTGATAATCAAGGGGAAGGAAATACGACATCCCCTTCATATGGCGAGCTTACTTTAGCTTGGTCTGTGTAGCTAAAAACTGGAACGGTCTGTGATCAGAATGTACCACAACCTCCCGTGCATATTCCCCATATCGATTTGTTGCTTATAGGACGTTGTCATTGTAGAGAACACGCTAGCCGATGTGCCCTATTAAACCGATCGTACCAATAATATAAACTTGCCGCTCGCATTAACCAACCGCTTCACCTGAGTTGCCATTACTAAATTATTTGTGGTGACATGCTCCATATAAGCATTGATATGAAACTCCTTTCCCTCCTTTACAAGATGATACTTGCGAGCTCTGCGGTAATAAAGCGCATCTTGGTCCCAAAGATAAATGCTACCCAAGATGACCTGACACACATCTAAAGGAACCATCTCACACATCATTTCATTAATAAACCTTTCAGTGATCGCAAACTTGAATATACATTGCTTCGTGATCATCAAATCCACATCTTTTTGAATCTACGCTAAACCATACGGCTTAAGATGAGCTGTAGTAATCAAGTCCATCTTCTTCACCAACGTTTCAGAAATCAAAATTTTCTGATTACCCGGATTAACAATGGCCTCGACTAAGCTCTGTTTCACCTGAATACTAACATGAAAAAGTTCTTCCCGACTCTCTTCCTCGGTAGCCAAACACTGCTGAATCATAAATGTAAGCTTAGAATTCGGTTTATCTAAATCCAAGAGGTCAACAACCTCTGCGGCTAGTACATATCTTTCTTTCTTGCTCTTCTCCTCCTTCGGCCTAATCTTCGGGTGAAGTTTGTTACATCTACCTGAAATATACCCACTCGCCTTATAATGATTGTAATAATTCTCCTTGGACGAAGACCCATCTCCTTTGGACTCTCCCTTATGCTCATTTTTCTAACTAGACTTGTACCCCAACTTGTTTTTGTCGTCTTCTTT
Organism: Kingdonia uniflora; assembly: GCA_014058105.1. Classification (NCBI taxonomy): domain Eukaryota; kingdom Viridiplantae; phylum Streptophyta; class Magnoliopsida; order Ranunculales; family Circaeasteraceae; genus Kingdonia; species Kingdonia uniflora. The sequence continues at coordinate 4,500,424 of JACGCM010000560.1, read as the reverse complement.
ATCACTCTTCAAGTACTTGCCTTCAATAGCAATTGCCTTTAAGATAGTGTCTTCGATATTAGCCATAGTAAAGAGCTTCAACTTTCTTTTTATAGACTCCGGTAAACCCCCCGTATACTTCATGAATACCTCATACTCGTCCACGTCAATGTCCAAAGCCAAAGCTTGGTTATGAAATGCCAGAGTGTAATCTTATACGGATTGTGCAAACTTTTGCCGTAAATTGTACCATTTGTACTATCGCTCTTGTTCATACCCAATTGGATAAAATTATTTTCGTATTAACACTTTGAACTCCTTCCAACTCAAACTTCCTACTTTGTGACGTTTCCGATAGGATTTCCACCACGTGAGTGCATGACTTGTGAATTTTAGTGTAGAAAAAAAAAATTTGAGCATTGGAATATTCGTAAAAAGAAAAATTGGTCTCTAACCTATCTAACCAATTATCCAACATTTTGGCATCGATTAAATCGTCGAATACCAAAACTTTAATCTTAAAATAGATACGAAGATTATGCAGAGGATTCGATGACTTACCAATACCCAATCGCTCATTAATGGATTCAGCATCACTAGAATCACTATTAACCTCCTTAGTACCCCTGACTATATTCTCCTCTATAGCCCTTTTCTTCTTCGAGCGTACTCGCAGTTTTACCGAAGCGAAAGCTTGCGCGAGGTTCGTGAGACGTAATTGCTCTACCAACTCTCCTAGAGTAGTAGTTAGGTCAGAAACTTTTGTTTCCAAACTCGTGAGTCGATCTTCAAAATCGCCTATCACCAAATTTTTCTTCTTCTTCGAGTTAGGTTTTCAGTAAATCTTCAACGAACTCACTAGCTTTTCCTTTGTTTGCTTGAGTAGGTCACGTGTAGAGATCATAAACTATAATCACCCCAGAGAATCGTTACTAAAAAACTGATATCACTTAATCTACAATACGAATTGAGAAACCTTAAAAAGAAGAATAGTATAAAGAACACACAAATAGGTTAGGAAAAATCCCTTTTAGAGTTTCAATTGCTCAAATAAATCGATTACAATCAAATTTTTCTAAAGCCCTAAGTCTTTCTCTCAGAACTTTAATTGATCTCACCTCCTCTTCTCTTGCCTAGCCTTACCCCTTTATAAGGGTTACAAGTTCCTAGTTATAAAATAAGATAAATATGCCCTTAAATGCCTAAACAATAAGCTGAATCGCACCTCTGTTCAAACAGAAAAAAGTGTATTCAAACAGATATTAGTGTATTTGAATAAAACAACTCAAACGCTTATTTTTTTGAATAGACTTAAAAGCTTGTTCAAATAGACCTTAACTCATTCGAATGACTCCAAATCTCGTTTGAACGACTTGGACAAAAAATGCCTAAAATGACCTAGATCCTCCTCGATCAAAAGGAAGCAAGAGTACCCATCCATTGCACAAACATAATCTTCTAAAAGATAATACTCGATACAAGATATCTTAGGCATTCAACAATAACAAGGACATTCAGGAAATGAAGATGGCTACATTCCCCTGGCAGGTAGATCTAAGGTTGATTTACTTTATCTGAGGAGGGTCATTTTTAGTTCTTACAAACATGCAGGAGTTGTGAGGTGTAACATCGTGTAAGTGTCTAACGTTTGAATTTTGTGAAAGATACGATATATCTTAAGAAATTTGATAAAAGCAAAAATGAGCTTCAATGTGGAATAAAGAAAAGCTTCATTATCTTCTCTATGTTGAGAACAAAAGCATTACTCTAGTCTAACATACAATCACATATAGTATAGTACATGATAGAGAGAGAAGAGAGATAACCTTTATTATGTACTTGTTAGGTTACAGAGAAACCACCACTAAGGTACATATATAGGAGGCTACAACAGGTTGGATTAGGAGTTGATGGGTCACTCCAACCCAATATGGGTTAGACCCAAACTGAACTTGTTCTTAGCACTCCCTCTTGGGGTGTCCTACATCTAGACGAATTGCCTCATTAAAACCTCTGCCTAGCAAAACACTTTGGGCAAAAGTCTATGCGAGGAGTGCAATCATATGTCACAGATGGGCGGTGGACGTGTATAAGTTACCTGGTCAAAATCTCTAGCCAGTAAAAACCCTTTGGGACAAAAACTACGTTATCAGGAAAAAGAGTACATCACATAAGTGTTTATGTCAGGTGGAGACCTTTCCCCCTGAAATTTATCATTTATCAGGTAGAATAGACCCAAGTCTATTTTACTGGATTCAGGTGCTATGGAATGTGTTGATCTCATTTTAGTACCCCTAGGTAGTAGTAGAATTGTATCGAGCCAGGCAGTTCACAACAAATGAGATATCAGGTCTAGTACACCTGTCTAAGTAAAGCAAAACACTAATTACTCCTAGATATGGCACACTTCCCTAGGAGTTCCTCCCCCTCATTAGGAGGGTAGAAGTTGTCCTCATCCACCTCTAAGTGATGAGCTATAATAGGCATGCTCAAGTTATAAGCTACATCCATATCATATATTAAACGAGTATGCCACTACCAAGATGTTCGATATGCACATCATTATATTACTTGGTTTCCCAAGGTCTTTCATTTTGAATTCCTTTCCCAAAAGTATTTGGTGGCTCTCGTGATCTCCCTCGGAGTTCTGACGATATCGAGATCATCTAGTATATTGTTATGATGACTAAATAAGTATCTAGGTTCTTATTAAAATCACATATGCAGATAAGATTATTTGTGAAGTCCCCAATCTTTAAATACTCAGTCAATTTACTGTACCACATGAGCCCTGATTGCTTCAAATCAACAGTGGCTTATCTAGTTTTATTACGTACGCACTTTGTACGCTGGACTTAATTGCTTCCAGAAGCTTACACTACTCGGGTAGCTTCTTGTAGATGTCTGTATCTAGTTTCCTGTGTAAATATGTGTTACCTACATAAGACGCAGGTCTAGCTTATCCTGAACAAGTAACAGACTGATCAAGTACTAGAAAGTTAAAACACCAATGAACAGAGAATAGGTCTTATCGTAATTGATGCCAGGTTTCTTTAACAAGTGGGCAACTAGTCTTGCCTTAACCTAAGAGAATCTCCAATAGTTTGGTTTGGGTTCTAACGATATGGCCCATACGTTAGAACCACAAACCTAAACCCACACTCATTTCCTTCCAGTAGTTGGGGTGTGGTGGATTTTAGTTATTTATTTTTTTGTAATCAAAATACCGCGCGGTGTTCTAATTACTGCGCAGTAAACAGAACACCTCCATGTTATCTGTTGAACAAATCCAACTCGAACTCAATGTTTCATCATTTTTCATCATTTTTCTCATGGAGGTGTTCATGAGAAAAATGTTTCATCATTTTTCTCTCATTTTTATCAAAACCTTTGAAAATTTTTACCTAAGTCAAACCCAATAAAATGCAAATGCCAGAGGGAGACCCACACCAAAGTTGTGATACTAACTTTCAAGTAACAAGAGATTCAAGGGAAGCCGTAAATCAGTCGAGGTCCAGAAGAAAAAAAAGGGTTAAATTTGAAGAACCAGAAGAAATTCAAGGCCAATCACATCCAATTGAAGATAAAATTTCACAGATACGGTTTATTACTGCTCTCCCAGACGGCGTGACGCACACATTTTACACTGGCAAGGATCTCACGGTAAGTTTTTTGTCCAAAAGTGATTTTGTTATTTTTGTAAATTAAATATTTGACAAAATGTACTAATGAACATAATCATGATTCAATGCATCCACACGGCACATTCACTACGGTGATAAAAGTTTGGAATGAAATTTCTATAGTTATGATAATAAGGGATCCTGTGGTAAAGATATTCAGGAGGTTCATGGATATCAAATTGGGTAATTCTGATAATCGACTAATTTAAGCGCTAACAAAGCGTTGGTGGCCAACAATATACACTATTTTTCTTCTCGTGTGCGGAGATAGGGATTACTCAATTGGATTACAATACTTATATCATTGTCAATCGACAAAAATCCTACACCATTGCCGTATGACGACCGATGGAGTGTTATATCTAAGGACCAAAAATTACTCCCCCGCATTACATCTAACAATTAAAAGAGTGGAAATGTCAGTATTGCACATCTGAGGAAGTACTTGACCATCATAGATGATCAGTCTAATGATATTACAGTTGCTCGTGCTTTTATCCTTTTCATGATGGGACATTTATGGTTCCAAACGGCCAACGACACCGTCCCACTTGAATATCTTAAGGCCGTGGCCGATTTGGATGAAGCTCCCTCATATGATTAGGTTATGCTATTCTTGCTTATATGTACCATGGCTTGGATATTGTAGTCACGACTGGGGGTACCATCACTGATTTTTGCAACTTATTGAGGTACACTAATACATTTTCTAATGATACAAATCAAATATCTTGCAATAAATATCTTAAATAGAATTTCTTATTATTTTTTGTGTAGTTCCCAAATGTAATATTGGTTCTACTAGTATTGTGGGGTTGGTTACCCCATTGTTAGCAATGTGTTGAAGATCACGTCGTATCCTCACCTTTGAGCATGGGAGAAGGGGAACAAAAAAGAAAACAAATGACCAGGCAGGGAACTTGTTTACGATAGCCAGATACCTCCTTGACCACCGAACTATTGATTTGATCAACTGGAGTCCTTGGGATATATCTACGACATTAGAGTTAGACGAAGTACATATCACTTCAGAACTGTCCTTAAAGAAGATGCCACTTCAAGTCCCAAATGGAAACTGTGAGTATTACTTGGGGGATAGATATTGGAGGCAGTTGCCTGGCTAAGCGGGTATTTTAATGAATCTTCTATCCAACATGCTGCCACATCTTAGTCTAGCTGATTTAAAGGCTTTGAGAGAGTCTAGCTTCTTTGGCTGTAGGTAGTTTGTGATGGACGAGTCAAGGATGACTTACGAAACATATTGGCGTAGCCAAACTTTTAAGGTTGCCACCTGTTGACAAATTTGGAGAGGATGGGGAACATAGACCTGTTCGGGGTTAGTTTACTCAGGTCTGGTATTATACCTGTTGTGGTTACGTCAGCAGAGGTTCATAGCTTATCCCAGGACTTTAGTTTGCCCAACTTGGAGATGTGGCCAGACCTAGGGTAGAATATGGAGTGGACATGGAGGTGTCAGACCATCCCCATCCACCACTTGAGGGAGCTACCAATGGTGCCTCGTTCCAACGAATTAGAGGAGTTATGGAACCTGAGTCTGGGTATGCGGCGAGTCACCCTTTCAGAGTCTGTGTGGGATACCAAGACAATCACATCGTTGACTGATCAAAATGCTACTCTGACGAGGAGTTATGAAATTATCAACGAAAACCTATATCAGCATATAAGTTATTTATTTATTTATTTTTACTTTTTAAGGTCATATTTATTTTTTCAAAATCAAAATAAATTTTATTTCTCCCTTTCAGAACTTACAACTGAGAATGACACCGACTATAAAGGTAGTGCCGCTACCAGATGGTAGTAGCGCTAGGACTAGGCAGATAACCCGTAAACCTGACATTCAATCCAGGGAAACTGATAGTATTCGCAGGGGGTGGGATACTGGATATGATATTGGTTCGTCTCAGTAGAAATAAATGTGAGATGAATATTCAGGTAGACGTATATTTTTATTGTGTGCATCAGTGTTGAACTATTTATATTGTAGACTTTTGTTTCTCTATATAAGTACTTGTACGACCTGATGTCTCATTTCTTTAAATTCAATTATTATTAATCAATTTTTGCTATAAATTGAATTTAAATGGAAATGTATTTACAACTCTTAAAATAGTAGTTCCACGCACAAAATTAAACTCAAAACAAATACAATTAAACCTAATTCATTGTTCATGACTGATGTAAGGATTAAACTCGGACCATTCAGTAAAAGGGAGCGGATCTCATCCATAGTTGGAAAGTTGATAATTTATAAGGAACTCATCAGGCGGGATGTAGTTCTGGCAAAAAATATTGTATAGTCTCGAACGGGAATAACTGGTCATATTTCTCATACTATTCGCCTCTGGCTTCGCGCAGATTATAGGCTAGTAGAACACCTCTGACCCATCTATCAATTCTCTTTTGTATCTTATGAAACTCATCACATTTAACCTTAAGAACATTCTACCTATTATATAAATCAACAGGAGGGTATCAAAGTTTCGTGTAGTCTCTAAAGATAACATAAACTCGGTCCCATAACTGATTGAAGTTGAGTTGTCGGAGAGATAGATTATCAACAAAATACTGCCAGGACACGGTGAGTGTACAATCTTCATTCCAGCCAAATACCATTGAAGAATCTTATGTTAAGAGTTAAAAAACTTGGCATTATTGAGTTGAAGTGGAGGGACGGTTGTCAGAGCATCTCCAGCCAACATTTTTATATATATATATATAAATAGCCGTTGGGATGCAAAAATAGCCGTTGGGATGGAACCAAAAGGAGAACTAGCCGTTAGGAAACGCGGCGGTATGGTAATCTAAAGACCGCCGCTAGTTTTGATCTCCCACAACAGCTAGTCCTTCTTCCTTTTATCTTTTTACACTTCTCTCTTCTCTCTGTTTGTTCCTTCTTCACCTTCAATACCATTATCTTAGCCTCAAATGTCTTCCTCATCATCATTTTCATCTATTGATAATCCTTCACATGTATCATCCTCCTCTGACAATCTTATATTTGATTATACTATGGTAATGGCCGTTATACACCAAAATGCAACGAACCTAGTACATAATGAAACTTTGAGTCACCGCTGTAATGGCCAAATTTTGTAAACTCGAAATGGCTTGGAATTCACTATTACACCAATGAACCTGTAACAATATTCTAATGGAAGCAAGAAATAACACAGGTGATTTTAGCGTGGAAAACCTCTGAATTGGTAAAAAAACCACGACCTCGAGTGGAGGATTTTTATAAAAGTATCTTTATTGCTTCAGGCGAATATCTTATTATAAGTGATCTTTATATTTAGAAATGCTTAAACCTTGTAACTAAGAAGTTTGAATATTTCAGAGAATTTAGAACAAGTAGTTTTCTTGGTGATTTCTCGTATAATTTTCGTTTGTCCCTGTCTCTTCTGGAACTTCTTCATTATATAGGCCTTCTCCGTAGATCTTAATTGTGCTGGAGCATATTTTTCAAACAATATGGTTAGTGGGGGTTGACTGAGTAACTGTTGAGTTCGTAAGGGACAGGTGTCTTTGACTAGTTTAGGTTTTTCAGTTTAAAGTTTGACCAACGTTCTTCATCAGTTCGTGGAGTAGATTAAAATGTTAACTGGAGAAGTCATGTTGAAATGCGTGAGTCAGAGATAGAGGTAATTCAAACTGGCGATAGCTCAATTTTAGGTGAGATCGAGAGATAGGTCTTTACAATTGCCCCCTCGCAACCAAAGTCACGAATGGATTTTGTTGAGAAAGGATCTGTGGGTAATTGGTATTCGGTTTAAAGTTCTTGGATATTGAAAAGGAGTAATGATGGCTTTGACTGTATGGAAGTTGTGCGAGTTATGTGAAAATAACGTGTATTAAATAAAGATGTTGATGTTGATGTATGTGACGGTTATGATTTGAAGAGTTGGTTCTGTAATGTATGATGATGTTTGGAAAAATATACCTGCACAATAAATGTAGGGTTATATAAATAGTATATGTACCGAGTTTTAAAGCAAAGTAAGCCCGTAATTTGCCAAATTCTTTAAAATTATTTGAAGATGGTGAAGACTCGGAGGATGGTCCTTGAAGAGAGGATTACTTCTGAAATATAGAGGTTGAAGTTAATGTACTTTGGTGACCAATCCTTAGAGATGTCGATACCCACTCCTGTTCCTCCGACTTATCAAGGTATGTCGGAAGATGAGGCGGTTGAAGCTAATGAGGAATTTTACTGTAGGTGAAGGATTTATGTCGTCACCTTGACAGGCGAGGAACGTTGGGCTTGTCTTCGTACTCTTGCGGAGGACAAGGTTGGGGGGATAGATGCAGAGATAGGCATAACTTCAGGGTAGTTATGTTGATAACTTGTATTAGAATGGATTCTAAGGTCGGGTTCTCTTCATCTCTACCAACTCTTCGGAGGTGGAAGTTTCAGAGGAGGAGGTGATGGCAGTGGAGGAGGGTGTCGAACAGTGGAAGTCTGCTTCTGTATTTCCATCACATTTTTTTATGCTAAGAAGACCTTCAGTTTAAAGAGTTGGCTTCAGCACATAGTCTACTGCTTGCATAGTTTCCATTTGAAGTTTGACTAGACTTTGACCAAACTCATGTGAGAGAAGCTTTTTGTTGTTTCCAATTTCTGCTTTGCATCAGAGTGAAAAATAACTGAAGCAGGGCGAACGGAAGGACTTGATGTGTGGAGTGCCTGAATGACCTATTACTTATAAAAGCATTGAAAACTTATTATCTGTAAAGTACCTGTTATTAAGTACTTGAAAGACTTGTTATCTGCTAATGTATCTGTAATTTGATTCGAAATAAATAGTATCTGTTCACCAAACATTGCGTTGATATAGAATAGAATATCTCTGGAATCGAGCTAAGAATAATGTTATGATATGTATGACATAAAAATTATTGTTATCATAATAGCACCGTTAGAAATATGTTGTCATGTAGAAACCATAAGGTCGACCTGGGGTTGAATAAAAATATAGAGGAAAGGAAATTATATAAATTTCGGAATGGTAGGTCAATCTGCGACAATTTGCTGGAAGGAATCAGGTCGATATAAAATAGGACAAAATGATATAGTTCGACAGAAAGATATATGTTTAGATATAACTTCTACCAAGATTCTATGGTTTCTGTTACGAGATAATAAGAGAACATCCTGAGCTGCGTAGAATTTTTGGCCGACAGGGTATAAAATGAGGGGGGGGGGGGTTGAGGAGGAAGAAATAGGTGGAAGGAAAAAATGATAAGGTGGACTCATTCTGAAAGAATCCGTTACGCCGCTGAGGAGCGATTGGTTATTAAGATTGCCGAAGTGCGTGAACGTATTTTTAGGTTACGGGATTATGATGTTGAATTGCCAGTTAGGGAGGTGAATGTTGAGGATTTGGATATGATTGGGATAGACCGGGAATATGAACATCGTTTTAATGAAGATATGCTATGAGAAATAATGGTGGACCCAGCGGCTTGAAAGGATGCAGTGAGATTACTTGTTGTGGAAGAGATCGAGTCTGAAGATGTGATGATTGCGAAAGGATATCTGATCGGATGTGGTCACCCAGGTCATCAAGGCCATTTTAGGTGTAATTATATGTGTAAAGTGTTATCATAAATAAATGTAAGTTTTTAAATTTAGCAGAAAAGATGAAAGTCAAATTAATCCTCTATAGTTACAAATATCGTTTGTGACTATTTTGATAATAAAAAATTGAATAACTTTAAAAATTTTGCTAGCTTTGAAAATGACATCACTAGTACTATAAGTATAAGAAACAAGAACAAAAAAAACAGGAGCTTCTAGTTTTGTTTTTTTATGTAAAGCTGCAAAAATCTGATATATGTGAGTGTGAGTCATCATGAGTGTTGGAAGGTCAGAGAAAGATATAGAAATAGGAGAGAAAAATAGATTAAAATATGAGGGCAGGGGTAATGATGGAAATACAGTTTTATTGAGAAGATATAAGACGTCTGACATGGATAATGGAAAGGACGTCACAGTTCCAAAACTGAGGGCGGCTCATGCGAAGCACAATAACTGCCAGTCGTTAGAGAGAAAAAGAATAAATAATACTTCTTCCTCATCATTCAAGCATTTTTCAACTTCAGAAAACTTGGAGAACACAGAGAGAGAAGCGCGAAAAAATTGCAATTGATTTGGTAAGGATTTATCTGAGAGTGATCAACAGTCGAAGAGAGTTGCGGGAACTAAATCACGTAGGTGGCTATACAGCAGCATTGTGAGGGAAGGATTTGGCACTGCTTCAGATTCTCATTCTGACATAGAAGGTTAGTAATGATGTGCGTTGCATGTTTGTATCTTTTACAAATTGTAATACGTTTTAAGCAAATCTCTAAAAAATCACTATTTATAGTAACCTAGGAAATTTGAAATATATAAAGTAAATGAAGGATATTTTGTATGTGAATTATCGATGTGTATGGGATAATGATAGATACCTGAACCTGTATGTAGGTTGAACGTGAGAGGTATTTGTGTAGGATCATACCTTTGCCTGTAGAATTGTAATTGAGATGGATAGTTCACCTGTTAAGGAAGTGTCGACCTCTAGTCGGACGGTAGAGTCTAAAATTGAAATGTATGATAGTTAGGTTGAAGTAGGGTTTGAACAATTTCCAGGTTTCCCTGGAAAAATTGGTGATCGATCCTCTCTATTCGGATGTATTTAATGAATTTTGTAAAACCAAGGTTGTTGTTGGAGGGACATGGGGTAACTGTGTAGAATAAGCTGGTAGGCTATTTAGGGGGTATACTATAGCGACGGGGGAGGAGTATTTTTATATGTTGGCCGACTTGGAGGATGAAAAATGAGATAGGGGTATTGATGAATCGATCTCGTTGGAATATTTTGATGGGAGTGTTCGAAGTGATATTTTAGAGGGCTTTTGTGTTACCTGTCTCAATTAGAGTACCGGTTGAGTCTTCCCGTTACCAATTTGACAAAAGGGATTATAAATAAGATTGAGGCATGTCCTGTTCAATTGAACGGGAACATGTAGGAGGTAATAAGTATTTACGACCATCTGAACGAAAAATGGGAGAATGAGGGGAAAGTGAGGAGGATATCCCCTGAGGATGTATTACAATTTTATGGGGTGAAGAATTATCACGCCAGTGGTGGGGCATATTTCTGTGCGAGCGCAACTCGGCGTCGCTTCTTCAATTTGAACTTATCAGGTCAAGCCTGGAACGATAGCGTAATATGGGTGATGGGTAATTGCCTTCAGAGAGATGATGAAGAACCTTTGGATCTTCTGTTTAGAACTGTAAAACAAAGTAAGTAGAACAATGCATAACGTATAATAATGATGTGTTTGAACTGCATGATCTTTTGTTGATAATAAAATTGTTGTGCATGGCAGGCCCGAAGTTTGAGGTGGAGAGGAAAGATTCGTTGTTGGACGAAGTTACTGAGGAAGAGGTTGAGCTCAATTTTTTGTTAGATGGACTTGGCCTTAGCATAAAGAAACGGGTGGGAGCAAGTCCAAAAAGGTTCAGAAATCACAACGACCAGGCTGATGGCGGGTGTTGATGATGGAAAGAAGAAAGAAACTGGTGGGGAAGGGCGAACGAACTTGCCCAAGACCCCTAGAATAGACAGTTCGGCTCAGATGGAGTCTATTACGTCGAGCAAATTAGCTTGAATGTTTCCAAAAAAATAGATGTTGAAGCGTCTGTCGGCCTCTAGTACCACTAGAAGTGGTGAGGTTGACAGAAAATAAAAAAGGGGAAGGATTGAACTTTTGGGAAAATCAGGGGAAAAGGTCATTGAAGAGCAACATGCTGCTAAGGACGATCTTAAAGAGGTGGAGGAAAGGGCCAGGCTTGGCAGATCTTCACGGGGAAGAGGACATGAGCAAGATGGTAGGTCTTTATGCTTGATTATGTGAAATATATTTATGTATTGCGTTTTGAGCTCACGCTGAGGTCGATTTGTGCTTTGCAGGTTACTCGTTTGGTGAGGGGGATTTGGCCAGAGTCGAAGAGGATAAATCCGAGCTGAAGAAGGGGAATATCAAGCTTGAAAAGACGGCAGCTCGAGCGAAGGCAGATACTCTTAAGGATATCAAAAAGTTGGAGGCCCTTAAGGCTTCCTACGTAGTGGCAAATGGTCATCTACAAGTGAAGGCGAGAGAAAACTTGGAGGAGGTGGTGGCAGAGCGTGAAAGACTCGGGCGTCACCTTATGTTGAAGGGGTATTCTGAGGATGAGGTAGATGCTATTAAGGCAGACACCTATATCGAGAAGGAAGATAATGAAGAGGCGGAAGAGGTTGCGGTTGGATTTGTTGATGGGTTAGACGGTATCTCCCCCCAGACGGTGCTAGACAATCAAGGGGATGACATCGAACTCCCAGAGGGGGAGAATGAGAAGGTAGAGCAGAGAAATGACTTTATATGAATATTTTAGAAGTGTTCTGTAAATTGATTAGATCGTGTGTATTGAATAAACTTCTGTAGGCTGAGGGTTTTTTATTTTATTTTTTACAACCTTTTTGTAGGCACTTAGAGAAATGAGTCTCAAAATAAAAGATTTAGAGACTGAGCTTGCCAGGGAAAGAGAGATCTCTACATCTTCGTTGTCGTCGCAAGCAGAGCTGCAGGTTAGATCGGAATAGGCCATTTGACTTGTATGCTAACTGACATAAAACTACCAAGTAAATAAGATAACATAGAACGTAGAGGCAGACCAAAAGCTTGTTATCAATTTTAGTAATATGACACTAAAATAGTGTATAGGAAAAATCAAAGTTTTAGACGAAGTAGCATATAGAGAACATGTACCTTAGACCTTAAAATATATGTCATGGAACATCCATCTTAGATCGTACTTTGACCTTTAAGTCTAGAACTGGTTGCACATGGTAGATGTTAGAAATTAGATATCTTGTTAGAAATAAGATAAATTAGATATCTATGTTGATGGGGTGTTCTGAATCAAACTGTATATAATGAATTTATATTGTGCAGGTCGAATTGGATTCAGCTCGCTCGTGCGAAGACGAGGCACTCCAATACAATTGAGAATTTATAGAGGAGTTGGATAGGGTGAAGGAGGCGAATGAGGACAGAGAAGACCAGCATGTAAAGGTATACTTCAAGTTTGCTGAGGTAACCCAGACTGTTGTCGACCTCACTCGTAAGATCGAGGAGAAGGATGCCGAAATTGATAAGGGGTTAAAAGAGCTTGCAGAGATAAAAGAACACGCAGGGAAGCTTCAAAGTCAGATTGACACGTTAATGGCAAAGAGTAGGCATACTGACATGGCTCACTATCGTATTCAGGTGCTAGAAAGATTGGAGGGACAATTTCGAGCTGATTTTTAGAATTGTAGAAGCGAGCTGGAGCGACTGAAAAAGAAAATGATTAAAAAGACAACAAGGTGAAGGTAGCTCGAGAGGATCTATCGGCTTTAGAAGCTACAACCGAACACTTGCATACAGCCCTACCTACCAAGGATATGGAGTTTCGAACGATGCAACAGAAGTACGAAGAGTTAAATGAGAGGGTGGCACTATTGAAGGCCGAATTGGCGCAAGCCAACGCGCGTGTCAGGAACGCCGAGGCTGGGGAGCGCTCGAGGAGTAGTAGAATTGATGTTAAGGTTTCTCTAGTCTAAGGGGATGTAGTTAGCTTGTCAGGTCGAATTAGGGAGCTGGAAGGTGACGTAGCTCAAATTTAAGGGAATGTACAGAAAAGGAATACAAACTTAAGGGAGTGCCAACATAAGTTGGATGCTGCTCTTATCAGGAAAAAATCTTGGAAGGGGAAATCAGGGCGAAGGAGACTCTGTTGAAGAAGAAAGATGACATGTTAAAGGATACTTCAGCCAGGGAAGAGTTAAATGTAGAAATTGAGAGACTTTACGCTCAGGTGGCGGACTTAAAGGCCATTAATCATCAGCTAAAGCAGTTAAAAAATTGGAAGAGAGTATAGCCTTTGATACTCTGATAGAAAGGGAAATGGTACATGATAAGAGACTGTATGTGAGGTTGGAGTCATGCCTCAGGAAGGTGAGGTCTCATTTTTCAAATACAGTTGTATCTCATCCATCACGCTCAGACCTGTTAAAGTCGATCGTCGCTTATTTTGTAGAGGAAGTAAAAAGACTTGAGTTAGAACAAGATATATTGTTCAAGAGTTTGTCGGACAAGGGTTATATTTGTAGAGTTGATATAGATCGAGGGAATTGTATGGCCTCTATGGAAACAAATTTAGGCCCTCGACCTGCTGATCTGATAGAGAGGGGCAGGGTTACTGTAACTCGTAAACTGAAGTCTGATAGACCTCCTACGGCTGACATCCCAACAACAGAAAAGAATCTACTGTAGTAAATCTGTATAAGCTTAAAGTTCAGGGGCATCGAGCTCAAGAGCGAGGTCGAGTCCATGAATGAGAGCTCCGTATTCAGTGACATTATTTGAGGCCCCAAAATCCAAGGGATTGATTTCTTAATTCTGTCATTGAAAGGGGTAACCAATACAATTCCGATTCCTGACCCTGCGGGTCCTGCTGATCCATCCGTAAGAAGTCTCTACCCTTTTTTTGTAATCTATTCAGCTCGTTCGTTAAATGGTTTGGGGGGTGGATCTTTAGAAGTTTCCCAATTTTAGAGTACCTCGTTTCCGCTCGAGTGAGGGTTTTGCTGATGAAGTAGACTAGTTTCTTAATTTTCCTTTCAAAGTGAATGCAAACCAAGCTGAGTGAAATATCTGTGACTGCTATGTAGATAATCAGTTCCTCATTATCTACTGGGGTGCTCATTATGGGAGACCTCCCCAAATAGGTTTTGAGATCCTGAAAAAGAAACTTCGCATTCTGGGGTCCATGTGACCTCTGTATTTGGCTGAACTTTTCCTCATTTGGTACAACCATGGAGTATCTCCATATCGAATAGTTATTTGGCAATCAGACTTCCTTGTAATTTTGTGATGTCGCCGGCGGTGCCCAGAACTTGTGTTTCGATCACTCCTTAATGCGTTGGTCCATATACTCTTTCGTAACGTAATGACATGTTGGGTGAATCACTGGGCGAGCAGGTTGTGGATGATGAGTACCAAGACCTTCACTCAAACGATCTCATGCAGGAACTTGATGTTGAGGTCGTTGTTCTTCCTCCTAACGAACAGAAATTTGGTGACCTCGGCTGGCTTCGGACTGAACTTCACCACCCAAATAAATGGAGGGCTGTGGTTCATACAGAATATTCCTGGAAATAACTTTACTGGCGACTCCTCGAGGTCCCAATCTTTCCCTTGCAAAAATACGGGAGGTCTCTGGCAACTGATCGTGACCTCTTGTTGGAGGAGCCTACTGAGTATTTTGTAGAGTCTCTAGGGCGGTCTCCATTATTGTGATATGATCTTCATGTCGTTTGAGTTCTTTCAAATGGGTTTGTCGTTCTATGTCGAGCTTTTTCTTGCGGAGCTCCCGATCCTTAGTTAACTGAAGTTCGAGCTCGGCGCATTTCTTTGTTTTGGCATTGAGATTTTCCCGTAGTTCTGTAAGTTGCCCCGGCTCTACTGAAACATCGAGTTGGATGCCTGTAGCCGGTCGTCTGGAAGTAACTATGATTGAAAATTGTATCGAAAGATTGCCTTAGGATATCGTAGAAATGCAATCATTCTCACAGATAGCGCCAAATGTAATGGCCAAATTCCGTAAGCTCGAAATGGCTTGGAATTCGCTATCATACCAATAAACCTGCTATAATATTCTAATGGGAAGCAAGAAATGACACAGGTAATTTTAGCGCGGAAAACCTCTTAATAGGTAAAAAACCACGACCTCAAGGGAAGATTTTTGTAAAGGTATATTTATTGCTTGAGGCAGATATCTTATTACAAGTGATCTCTAGATTTTGAAATTTTTGAACCTTATAACTAACAAGTCTGAATGTTTATGAGAATCTAAAACAAGTATTTTTCTTGGTGATTTCTCGTATAATTTTTTGGTCCATGTCTCTTCTGGAACTTCTTCCTTATATTGGCCTTCTCCGCAACTCTTCATTGAGCTGGAGCACGTTCTCCAGATAATGTGGTTAGTGGCGGTTGACTGAGTAACTATTGAGTTCGTAAGAGACATGTATCTTTGATTGGTTTAGGTTTTTCAGTTTGAAGTTCGACCCACGTTCTTCACCAATTCGTGGAGTAGGTTAAAATATTGACTTGAGAAGTCATGTTAAAAATATGTGAGTCTAAGATGGAAGTAATTTGAACTGGTGATAGGTCAATTTTGGGTTGAGATTAAGAGATAGGTTCTTACAACCGCAGGAGTGTGATGGGTCGTAAGGATAAAAGAAATATGCGAGACCACCCATTGGGGAATTACAGCATTATGTGAGACTACTTCAACACGGAGTGCTCATATACTCGAGAAGAATTTCAAAGATGTTTTCATATGAGTAGACAAATACTTCTACAGATATTCAATGCAGTAGTTGGACATGATGATTACTTTATCCAAAAGCCCAATAACACAAAAACTATGGGGTTGTCACTGTACCAAAAGATAATCGCGGTACTACGTTTCTTAAGCTACGGTGTCACGGTGGATATTATTGATGAATATTTGAGAATAGAAGAAAGCAGAACCTTGTTAAGTATAGAAATGCTTTGTGTTGCGGTTATACAATTTTTTGGCTAGGAATATCTTTGAGCACCAAATGCAGCTAACGTAGAAAGGTTAAAAACGATAGGAGAGTCATAGAGTTTTTGAGACATATTAGGAAGCCTTGATTCCATGCATTGGATATGGAAAAATTATCTCTAAGCTTGGCACATTCAATTTACTGGTCATTACCCCAAGTCAACTATGATTCTTAAAGCGGTAGCTTCACACGACCTTTGGTTTTGGCATATTTTTTTTTGGGTTACCAGGGGAAAACAATGATATCAATATCCTACACAAATCACATATTTTTACCGACCTCGCCGATAGTATCGCTTTGCCTTGCAATTATACAATTGTCAGTAAAGCTTATGATATAGGTTATTACCTAGCGGATGACATATACCCCAAATGGGGAACACTTGTCCAAACCATCTCCAATCCGGTTACAACGAAACAATTTTTTTTTTGCTCAATAACAGGAAAGTTGCCGAAAAGACATGAAACAGGCGTTTATGATTTTACAATTATGGTTCAATATTAACAAAAATCTAGTTAAATGATAGACCCCGAGGTTTAGAACAATGTCATGAAGGCGTGCGTGATAATGCACAATATGATCGTTAAAGAGGAACGAGGTTCATTCCCATCATACTTAGGCTACGATCTGGACGATCCCAAAATTGTCCAAGGAGAACCTATTGTATGCGAAGGAGAAACAATAGAATATTTTATAACGAAAATAAACAGAATTCAAAGTCGAGAAACACACATTTATCTAAAGAGTGATCTAATCGAGCATTTGTGGGTCGTGAAGGGAAATTTTAATTCCTAGTATTATAATCAAGTATTATCTGAGAATTTTGTATAATTTAATGATTCTTGTCATACATGCTTATAATTTAATGATTTCTTAATGAACAAGTTTTTGATATTGCATTAATATTGTATTTTTTATTTATTTAGGTGGATCTGGAGAGTTTTATGGATTTTTTGACCAAGTCGTTGAACGAGATTTAGAGTCGTTCGAACAACTTAAGGTCTATTAAAAAAATTGATTTCAATTTGAATATACAAACTTACACTCCTTTCTGAGTGTTTTATTCAAATAAACATTTAGTCTACTTGAATACACTTTTTTTTTCGAACAGAGACTTGTTCTGCTCGAACAGATATACAATTTAGCCTATTATTTAGGCATTTAAAGGCATAATTGACATATTTTGTAACTAGGAACCTGTAACCCTCATAAAGGGGCAAGGCTAAGTAAGATTAGATCATGTTAGATCAATCCAAGTTTAGAGAGAGAGAGGGACTTTGGTTTGAGAGGAATTCGATTGTAATTGATTTTGATTATTCAATTGAAGTTCTAAAAGGGATTTTTCCTACCAATTTGTGTGTTCTTCGTACTAATCTTCTATTTAGGGTTTCTCAATTGGTATTGTGGATAAAGTGGTATCAGTTTTTCAGTAACAATTTTTGGGGGTGATTGTGGCTTATGGTCACTACACGTGGCCCACTCAGGCAAACGAAGGAGAAGCTAGTGAGTCCGTTGAAGATTCATTATAAACCTAACTCAAAGAAGAAGGCCAATTTGGAGATGGGCAATTCTGAAGATCGACTCACGACTTTAAAAACAAAAGTTACTGACCTAACTACTACTCTAGGGGAGTTGGTAGAGCAATTATGTCTCACGAACCTTGCCCAAGCTTCCGCTTCGGTGAAACCACGAGTACGCTCGAAGAAGAAAGGGTCTGTAGAGGAGGATAGAGACGGGGGTACTGAGGAGGCTGATAGTGATTCTAGTGATGCCGAATCTATCAAGGAAAGCTCGGGTATTGGTAAGTCAATGAATCCTATGCGTAATCTTCGTATCGAATTTAAGATTGAAATTTTGGTATTCTATGGTTCAATCGATGCCGAGAAGTTGAATAATTGGTTAGATAGGTTAGAGACCAATTTTTATGTTTACGAATATTCCAATGCCCAGAAAATTTACTTTTCTACATTAAAATTTGTAAGTCATGCACTCACGTGGTAGAAGTCCTATCGAAAACATCACGAAGTAGGAAGTTTGAGTTGGAAAGAGTTCAAGGTGTTAGTGAGAAGACAATTCTATCCAATTGGGTATGAACAAGAGCGATGGTACAAATGACACAATTTACGCCAGAAGTTTGGGCAATCCGTACAATAGTTCACTACGAAGTTTCATAACCAAGCATTGGTTTTGGACATTGATGTGGATGAGTATGAGGTGTTCAGGAAATATACAGGTGGTTTGTCAGAGTCCATTAGAATAGAGTTAAAGCACTTTACCATAAATAATATTGAAGATGTTACCGTTAAAGCAATTGCGATTGAAGGCAAGTACTTGAAGAATAATAAGAAAAATGACAAGAACAAGTTGGGGTACAAGTCTAATTGGAAGAATGAACATAAGAGGGAGTCCAATGGAGAGGTGTCTTCATCTAAGGGAAATTATTGTAGTTATTATAAGGCAAATGGGCACATTTCTAATAAATATTGGAAACTTCACCTGGAGCTTAGGCCGAAGAAGGAGAGGAGCAAGACGTGTGCTAGCCGCAACGATTGTAGATCTTCCAGATTTAGATAAGCCAAATCATAGGCTTACTCTAATGTTCAAGCAACCTATAGCTACCGACGAGGCAAGTTGGGAAGAATATTTTCATGTTAGCATTCAAGTGAAGCAGCGCTTAGTCGAGACTATCATTAATCTAGGTAGTCAGAAAAATTGGATTTCTGAGGCGGTGGTGAAGATGATGGGTTTGACTATTGTGACTCATCCTAAGCGATACGGTTTGGGATAAATTTAAAAAGACGCGGAGTTGAAGATCACTAAGCAGTGCACGTTCAAGTTTGCGATTACTGAGAAGTTTATTGACGAAGTGACGTGTGAGGTGGTTTTATTAGATGCGTGTCAAGTATCTTGGGTAGCCCATATCTTCTGGACCAAAATATAATTCTTTACAGTAGAGCTCGTAAGTATCGTCTTGTGAAGGAGGGAAAGGAGTTTCATATCAATGTGTACAAGGAACATATCATTACCAATAGTTTTAGTAACGATGACTCAGGCGAAGAGGTTGGTTAATGCGAGTGATAAGTTTGTTTTGTTGTTGGTGCGACCAGTTCAAGAGGGTTCGTCGGCTAAGGTGTTGTCTACTTTGGCAATGCCTCCTAAGCAACAAACCAATATGGGGAAGTAATAAGAGGAGTATGAAGACTTATTTCTGGGCATAGAAGGGATGCCGCGCAAGAGAGATGTGGAGCATGATATCACCTTGGTGTATGGTAAACCACTACCCAATATTGGGTTATATCGGACTTTTGTCACGGAGTCTGATGAAATCAAGAAACAGGTACATGAACTCCTAGAGCAATGAGTTATTACTCCAAGTTGCTCACCTTGTGGTTCACCGGTGTTATTGGTGTCGAAGAATGATGGGTCTTGGAGAATGTGTGTAGATTATCAGGCGTAATAAAATTACTGTGAATAATCGTTATTCGCTTTCACGGATTGACGAGCTTTTAGATGAGTTGCAGAAGGCTTGATTTTTCACCAAGCTGGATCTTAAGTCAGGTTACCATCAAGTTAGAATCTGGGAGGAAGATATTTGGAAGACAACGTTTAAGACTAAACAGGGCCTCTTTGAGTGGTTGGTAATGCCTTTTGGGTTATGTAATGTTTCAGCAACATTTATACGGTTAATGAATGAGGTACTTCGTACTTTTATTAATAATTTTGTGATTGTGTATTTGGATGACATCTTAATATATAATCTAATATGAGAGGAGCACCTTGTACATTTACGCAAAGTATTGGGCATTTACGATTACAAGAACTTTTTCTAAATGGGAAGAAGCACGAGTTTGGGAAGAAGGAGCTGGTATTCTTAGGGTTTATTATTGGTGGCAGTGAGCTTAAGGTTGACCCAGAGAAGGTCTCGGTCATTACTAATTGGCCTAAACCCCTTACAGTGACGGAAGTAAGGAGTTTTATTGGTTCTTGTCAGTATTTAGGGAAGTTTATTCGGCATTTTTCACAAATAGCTGCACCGTTAAATTCCTTAACAAAGGCTGGTGTAAAGTTTGTGTAGGAAGATCACCATGAGAAGACTTTTCTGTTACTGAAGTGCAAGATTAAAGATGTACCAATGTTAGTGTTGCCCAATTTGTAGCGACCTTTTGAGGTTGAGACAGATGCGTTAGGCTATACATTGGGGGCAATAATTTTACAGGATGGAAGCCGGTTGCCTACAATTCTAAGATATTTATAGCAGCAGTACGCAACTATCCTACCTACTATAAGAAGTTCTACGCATTATATCAATCAGTGAAACATTGGCAGAGTTACTTATTGGGGAAGGAGGTTGTGGTACATTTCAACCACAAACTATTGCTATTCTTATCTACGCGGTCCAAGCTACAACAAGCTCGCCATATGAAGTAGATATTGTACCTATAGTATTTTACCTTGATGATCAAGTATAAGAAAGGAGTGGACAACAAAATGGCTGATATGTTATCATGGCCCCCCATTACCAACTATTTCTGCTTTGTTGGTAGCTATGCAAATACAGCCTATTATTCCTTCTGAATATATTACAAGGTATAGCGAAGACAAGGAGCTCGGTGTGATTCATAAGAAGTTGCTGCAAGGCAAGACATGTTAGTATATATTGAAGGATGGAATAATTTACAGGGGCAGTCCGCTATGTATTCCAGAGGGTGGATACTGTTTGCATTGGATTCGAGAGGCACATTGTTCCCGGGTGGCAGGTCATTTCGGGGTTGAGAAAACTCTTTTAAATTTGAGGCGTTATGTCAATTGGCCAAAGATACAGGTGGATGTTGTTCGCGTGGTTCGTGATTGTGTGTTATGTGCAACACATCGAAGCATTCCAATCGGAAGATAGGACTGTACTTACCATTACCAGTTCCATGTCGACCTTGGAAGAGTATTTCGATAGATTTTATAGGTAGTTTTCCCATGACCAAGTGTAAGAATGACTATTTGTTTATGGTGGTAGATCAATTCAGCAAGATGATAGTTCTTATTCCAAGCCAGAAGATGGTCACCAGGGAAGGTGCAGCGCGTTTGGTTTTTAGAGACGTCTGGAGGTATTTTGGGCACCCGTCTTCTATTATTTATGATTGGGATAGCCGCTTTTTGGGGCATTTTTAGAGATTGTTATGGGGGATGATGGATACTAAGTTGAAGATAAGAACCACCTTTCATCCGCAGATTAACGGGAAAATTGAGGTAGTTAATCGCACTTTGGTACATTTACTATGGGGATTCCATTCTAAGCATCCTAAGACTTGGGATAAGAGTTTACCGTATCTTTAGTTTGCATTTAACTAGGCAATTCATGGTTTTACTTTGAAGTCTCCATTTGAAGTTTGTTTGGGGTACTTGCATCAAAGCCTTTTTGATTTGGCTTTTAGTCTTAGCGACAAGACTGTGTCAGGGAAGGAGGAAGAGGAACAAGTTAAAGCTCAACATTTCACTAAGAGGACAAGCAAGGTTCATGAGGCGGTTGAAGACAATTAAAGAAGACTCAAGCAAAATAAAAGGCTCATCATGACAAGCATCGGGTTGAGTATACTTTTTCAGGAGGGCGACCTAGTTTGGTTACATTTGGGTAAGGAACGGCTAAAGCGGGAAGGTAAGAAGCTCAAACCTATCCGTTATGGTCCGTTTATGATACTCAAGAAGATTTGTAATAATGCATTCCAATTGTATTTGCCACCTTTCATGAAGATGTATTCAGTGATTAATGTTGAGATTTTGATGTTGATTGAGCTGTCTCTTTTAGATGAAGAATCTACAATCAACATTCGCCTACCTTCAGTTGATGACTTATGGATGGAAAGAGAAGATCCGTTATAGGAGGATGTCATTCTAGAGAGGAAAGGTTATATTGCAAGACGGGGTAGTATTGTGTCATTCTGAGTTGGGAAGAAAGGTCAGCTACCTAGAAAGTCAAAGTGGTACAATAGGGAAATGGGCATGGCCACATTCCCCCATCTCCAGTTCTAGCTTGAACAGGAGCTCAAGGCCCCTAAAGGGGGGTGCCATGATCCGTGAGGATTTGGGGCATTTTATAGATTTTCTGACCAAGTCGTTCGAATGCACTTTTTTTGAGTATTTTGTTAAAGTCTGTTCAAATACACTTTTTTTTGTTCGAACATAGACTTGTTCTGCTTGAACAGAGGTTCTATTCAGCCTATTGTCTAGGCGTTTAAGGGAATAATTATCCTATTTTATAACTAGGAACTCTTAACCCTCATAAAGGGGTAAGGCTAGGCAAGATTAGAGCATGTTAGATCAATCCAAGTTCAAAGAGAGAGAGACTTAAGGTTTGAGAGGAATTCGATTATAATTGATTTTGATTAAACAATTGAAGCTCTAAAAGGGATTTATTCTACCAACTTGGGTGTTCTATGTACTAATATTATATTTAAGGTTTCTCAATTCGTATTGTGGATAAGTTTTAACGCAATATTCTCAGAAAAAAAACATATCTTCAAAAGACTGCATTCTTTAATAGAAAAGTACATTCTTCAAACAAATACATTATTTGAAAGTAAACTACGTTCCTGGAAATTAAACAACATTAATCAAAGTTAAATTACATTTAATAACCTGAACTGGTACTTGGTTCGCTATTCTTGTTAATACATTTCATGACCTCAGCTTGCCTTTGCTGATAGTATTACAATACATGTTCAGATAGATTACTTAGGTATTTATCCATGATTTTGCTATCTTTCCTTGCTTGTTCCAAATCTATTTTGGCTTGCCATTGTTGACTAGCCTTCACTCTTCTTATTTCCTTTTCTTCCTTCGCTTGTCTCTTCTCCAACCTCATCTCCTCTAGCATTGTCGCCATACTTTTGCCGAATGCAATAATCTCATTAACGCCCTTGTTTTTTACAACATTTTTTTCTAAAATGTTTTTGGCCGATAGGCCTTGTTCCACCCTCATACAACAAACCATCTAATTCATAATTTTTGTGAGTGGATTGAGGTGTAGGTGGGTCGTCGAGATCCTTCGATAGGTTGTTTGATCCGATCGAGTTCCTCGGAGAAAAATTATGCGATGTTCTCGGGGCCACATTTCTAGGTAGATTCCCCGTATAGTTTAAACCATCATCCTTTAGGATGGCCCATTGCGGTTCTCGTGCTAAAATCTTATACGCTTCACGGTGTTTGAAATCATTACCGTCATTCATACTTTGATAGATCATGTGTGCATCTTTTTCCTATAATTCTCAAAATTAAGAAATACAAATAAATAACGTGTATATCCAAGAAAATTAAACAAAATTGAGCTCAAACAAATTAGAACGTACCCGATCATCAATAGTTTTTCTGCCTTCGTGCCAAAATTGTACTTGAGCAACTATCCCATTGTATATCACACATTGTGCATTAAGGGGATACCATTGAGCTTTGGTCGACCTACATGACCATCGTGTGGGGCACTCGGGGTCTCTGTTAAAGGCAATGTTAAGCTTTTGATAGAAAGTTAAACCCTTTGTGCAACCTATGGTCTGGACAGAAGCTGTTACCCACTCCCTTGCAAGACACGTGAAGTTTGCATTCGTTCAATAAAGTCCAACATCATCCATCTCATCTAAAAATTTAGCATCATCCGGGACTTGCACGTTATGTCTTTGTTTTGCAGGTACTTTTTTCTTTTTTTTTTCCTTTTTCTTTCCCGTGTAGGGCACTCGGGGTCTTTGTTAAAGGCAATGTTGAGCTTTTAATAGAAAGTTAAACCCTTTGTGCAACCCATGGTCTGGACAGAAGCTGTTACACGCGCCCTTGTGAGAGACGTGAAGTTTGCATTCGTTCAATGAAGTCCAACATCATCCGTCTCATCCAAAAACTCGTCATCATCTGGAACTTGCACGTTTTGTCTTTGTTTTGCTGGTACTCTTTTCTTTCTTTCTTCCTTTTCCTATTTCTTTCCCGATCGTCGTAACGTCAACAGGTATTTGAGCATTTGCGGAACCCATATTTAACTCGGTAGATTCACCATTGAATAGGTAGTTCTGAAAGTAATTTAGAGGTTGAAAACCTTGAGGTTGAGTGACCGGATAGTGTTGATAGTACGGGCTAAACGCCTAAGGTTCTGGTTGAAAGAAAGGGATTTTGATATTGTCCTCAGAAGGTATCCTCTTGTGACATGGTAAACATAAGTGGGGTATGTGATTGGAATTACGATTGGTTATGGAAAAGGCATAGAGTGAATTGTGATGATGGGTGTTGAGCGAAGGGTGTTGAAGGTGGGTTATGGGAGGACGGGGTCGACGGTGTTGAGTTATTATTGTCGGTGCTGGAGATTGCCCATTTGGGACATGATTTTTTAGAATAGGAAGAGGTTCTCTTCTCTTCTCTTAAACTGGGTTAGAGGAGTGAAGAACTAGCTAGGAGAGAGCTCAGTCAACTATAATGGATAAGAGGACATTTAATTACCGCGCGGTGTTCTGATTACCACCCAGATTTTTGGACGTTAATCAGAACACCGCGCAGTAATTAAAAGTATGCCAAACTCATTTTTTTTAGTGTAAGGAGCTCACACTCAGTTGAGTTCTGACAAAGCCACATCAGTAAACTCAAACTCATTTAGGGACTGCTGGAATGTACTTGAGTGTGAGTTTGGGTTTGAGTTTGAGTTTGGGTTTGGTCTGGTTATTGGTGGCTGGATTATAAATCCTGCCAATATCAGTTGACTAATGTTTCCTTTTCCACTTTGGTTCATAGGTGAACTTTGTCTTCCCCTTGCCTGGTTATTGGTGGTTGGATTATAAATCCTGTAAATGTTGTCATCTCTCACCTATCCATGGTTGGAACATTGTCTGTAACCCTATCACCATACCTGGCATTGTGCGACGCATACACATTCGAATGCTTAGAAAGCATGAGCTTGTGGTTATGAACCAACAACTATCAATTTGCTCAAGAATGAGTAAAATTGAAATCAGGTAGTGAGCTATCGAATATTTGCTCCAAAACACAATACTTGAAGCGTGGAAAGTAAATAGAGTATTTTGAATATATTCTATCTTCCTCAACTATTCCTCCACATAACAGCATAGTGGAGTTGCACTACTAAAACATAGTGATATGATACTTGAATAGGAGGGTAATCCATTATCAGGTTCTCCTAAATATGGGGGCGAAGGTGCAAGCAAAGTGCTAGCTTTGTTGACTAGAGACTCATTATTCTAAACAATAGTCTTGTCCAGATTCTATAGAGGCAGATGGATCTCTGAATACATACAGGTCAAGTTTGTTTGTACCAAACAGAGTTGCAATATAGGTAAGTAACCAATGTACCGGGTGTTACCAACATCTGTTATGCATGTATATAAATACCGCCACTAGTAGTATTAGATAAAAATTTATGGCATAAGGTAGTTCAGAGTATTCAAGGTATTGATTGCCAATCATTATTTGTTGATGAACGTTGTTCATGTCCTAATACTCATGAAATCCTATTATGTACATGATTCTGAATCTTTACTTGCGGTTCATAGTATATAGCTAGCACAATGAAGTAAATAATTCATAATCATTACTTGCAAGTGAATATGGCTTTATAGTCATGATATCTTATTAAGCGTTAAATCCCACATTTAACATATAAATTGGTGATCTTAACCTTAAAGTATGTTCTATTAGAGTCTTAACCACGAAAGCTATTCAAAACCACCCGATGTTAGAATCCTTTTCTTACCACTGGGAGTGTTCTAATCCCCAAGGTTTTGTATAAGGAATATATATTATAGCTAAATGACTCATTTGCTACAAATATATGGTGATATTCGATGTTTAGCAGATAACTGATTTTATCCCCAAATTCTCCTGAGTTCCCCAGATAGTTAGATTAATCCTATCTTGGAATTAACGTATATCAAGGTGATATAATGTCTTATATAATTTTATATGTTATTAGGTAACATCTAATTGCAAAGAGATACGAAAAACTGGTTCCTAAAAGCCATGCTTTTAGAAACTGGACTAGGTCAATCAGCGATTGAGTGCTCAGTAATATCCTGGATATTAGTATATTCAGAAATGACTTTAAGTCGTATCTGAATTAATTAATGTTTCATTTTATCTCAAATCCCTAGCTAGAATATATAGTATCTAGGGGCATAGAGTGTTTTAAAATTTTACTAGCTCTCGTAAGAGACTAGGTAAATTAAAACGTTTACATATATTTAATATAAGAGTGATCATAATGAAAAACTATAGTATGTTAACCCTATAGTGCTATTTTTCAAAAAAATCAAAAATAGGTCCTCGAGGATAAAGCAGGAATATAAAAAATAAAATAAAAAATTTGTTTTTTTTCAAAAAAAAATTGGTATGTCCTGATCTCGAGGGTTTGAACCGTGTTCAAATTCAAAATCTAGGTCGAAAACAGTGTTCAAAACAAGTTTGGATCAATTTAGACTTGATCTAGACTAGGTCTGGGTCAAGTCTAAGTTGGACTGGATTGGACCTGGTTCAGACTAGGGTTTAAACAGGATCTGGACTGGGTTCAATCGGGTCTAGACCAGACTGAACAAGGTTCAAGTCTAATGACGTGTCCCACTATCAGGTTGACACATGGCGAAATATCATTGTAACACGTCAGCACTACACCAGATCGTGTAGGCCTTGGTCTGCCATGTGGGAGTGTCATGTCAACGTGTGGGACCCCAAGTGCCACGTTATCACGTGGGACCTTAAGTGCCATGTTAACAGGACACATGGCGGTATCACGTCAGCAAGCAGGACACCAGTTTCACATCAGCGTGAACCCTAGGTGCCATGTTAGCAGATGACACCATCTTACACGTGACAGATCCACGTCAATCAGGTGGGCCCTACCCCTATACCATATTAGCAGTGATACGTGGCATGCCATATCATCTCAGTGGGACCCCTAGGTGCCATGTCAACTCGGTGGGACCCCCAGGTGCCACGTCACCACTAACACACGGTAATGACACGCTAGCACGCGGAACCCTCGGTACCATGTTTTCAGTGCCACGTGGTAGTGACACGTCAGCATGTGGACCTCAGGTGCCATGTCAGCTAGTGGGGTCTTGCCAAGTTAGTACGTGTGGGACCCACTATCTAGCCTATACGAAATGACATGTCAGTATTGTGGGTCCCACCATAGTCTGATGACGTCATCAACACGTCATCCTTAGGTCAGCTGTCATAAAAAAAATTGAGAAATTTGTCGAGTTTTTCACTATTTTCAGGGCCAATTTCTCGAAGATTCGTTCACTTCCAGGAGGCGTGTAATATACAGTTGCGATCGTTGGAATGCAGGCTTCGCAAAAAAATTACTACCGTAGTTTAATGTTGACAAAAATGTACCCTAAAATACCTTTGAAAACAACCCTTGGAAAAGGGCAAAAAAAGGTAAAACTTCCCAAAATTCTTCATTTTTTCACCAAATCAGATCTAAAAACATAGTAATATGATCTAACATGTATTCAATTATAAAATGATAGAATTCAACGAGTATATCGAGTTAAATAATCCAGTATCAGAGATAGAGAGAGAGAGAGAGAGAGAGAGAGAGAGAGAGAGAGAGAGAGAAAGAGAGATATGTAATCAACAAATTCAATAAGCTCCTCTTAAAGTCATACTGATAATGTGCTGAGAAAAAAAGCCTCTCCTCTAGTCTAACATACAATCACAAATATTATAACACATGATAGAGAGAGAAAAGAGATAGCCATAAACTCCCTAGGGTTTATGGGTTGGGTTAGAAGTCGGTGGGCCACCCCAACCCAGTGCGGGTTAGACCCAAGCCGAACTTGTTCCTAACACTAGAATTATTATGTGTTGGGATATGATCAATCTAGAATAGAATAATAGTAAAACATGAACAAGAGAGAAAGAGATTTATTGATTATCATAACCGTGTTCTCTGTACATAGTACAGTGATATATATAGGTAACCCAGAAGGATTCTTTATTCTACTCTAACTCTTCCCATATCCCTATTGGGCCTATGAGTTTGCTAGGAGTCTGTATAGGACACCCCAACCCTATTGGGTTCCTAGCTTGGGCTTAGACCCAACTCTTAACACTCCCCCTTGGTGTGTTCCATACTAGGACGACTTACCTCATTAAAACCTCTGCCTAGCAAAACCCCTTGGGAAAAAAGTTGTACAGGGAAAGAGTACAATCATATGCCCTGTATAGATTGTGGACGCGTATACGTTGCCTAATTAAAGCCTCCAGCCAGTTAAATCTCCGAGGATAAAAACTGCGCTATCAGGAAAAGGAGTACAACACGCATGTGTCCACGTCAGGTTGGGACTACTCCCCCTGACGTTGATCTCCCTGAGATCTATCTCCCTAAGATAATAAATCTTGTAAAGTGCGCATGCCGATTCTATTGACTACTCTCTTGAATGTAGGTTATGCAAGAGCCTTCGTGAATAGATCAGCCAGGTTGTCTGCTGAACGGACTTGAATAACGTCGATTTCATTCGTCTTCTGCAACTCGTGTATGTGGAAAAACTTTGGTGAAATATGCTTCATCTTGTCACCTTGAATAAATCTGCCTTTGACTTGAACGATACATGCTGCATTGTCTTCATAAAATATTGTCAGTTTATCTTTGATATAATTCAGACCGCAACTCCCGTTGATGTGGTTGTTCATAGAACGCAACCAAAAACATTCTTTGCCGTCTTCATGTAGTTCAAGAATCTTCGCGTGGATCATCGTCTGTTTTACTGATCTTCATGAAATTGCAGTATCTCCATACAAGAATACATAACCTGATTGTGATCGGCCTTTATGCGGATCTGACAAATATCCTGCATCGACGTATCCAATAATGTCCCATTTGCTAAGTTGTGGATAGAGCAGACCCCAGTATTTCGTGTCGATGAGATATCCCAGAATGTGCTTGATCTCAATCCAGTGCCTTTGGGTAGAAACAGAACTATGGCAAGCCAAACAGTTCACTGCAAGTGAGTCATTGGGTCTGGTATACCCAGCTAACTATAGCAAAGTACTTCCTAACTGTGGCACCACAGCCCTAGGAGTTTTCTCCCCCCATTAAGATGGTGGAAGATGTCGTTGTCCACACCCAAGTGTTGGACGCGTAATAAATGACTTAGCACCATGTGCTACATCCATATCGAAGTGTTAGATAACTCTTTTGATATATATTGTTTGGTGTATGAGTGCCACTATCAAGATGTTCGATCTAAAAATTGAGACACTCTTAATTTTTCAAGGTCTTATATTTCGAATTCCTTCCCAAGGTATTCGGCGGCTCTCACGATCTCCCCCGGAGGTCTAATGATATCCAAATCATTTAGTACACTATTATGATGATATTGAAGCTAATTTATGTATAATAAAGCATGGACAGATAAAGATATTTGCAAAGTCTTTGACCTTCAAATACTTAGTCAACTATGTCACATGGGCCCATTGCTTCAAGTCAACAATAACTTTTCCAATTTTATTACGTACACACCTCGTGTGTCGGGCTTAATTGCTTCTAGAAGCTTATACCTTCCTAGGTAGCTTCATGTATATATCTGTATCTAGTTTCCCATATAGATACGCGGTATTTACATCAGACGTATGTCTAGCTTGTCCTTGACAATTTGACAGACTGATAAGTACTGAAATGTTATAACGTCCATAACCAGGTAATAGGTCACACCGCACTCGATGCCAGATCTCTTAAAGATTTCCAGGGTAACTAGTCTTGCCTTGACCCTATTATCTCTCCGAGTTAATTATGTTTACGTACCTTTCCCATTTATAACCGATAGGCTCAATGGTATCATTTTGCATTATGCATAAGCTGAGTTCTACTTGGATTCCAGATACCAACTTTTGTTAATGTACAACAACACACAGTCGTTTACAATAATTAGCTCCGAATCCTCGTCCTTAATGGCGAACACAACACGAATATGAATACCTTGTAAATAGGTGGTTCCATCCTCGATGAACCAACTACACCATTAGACATATTTGTCCCTTATTCTGCAGCTCCCCGGCTCATAATACTTTCTTCCATCGGTGCTTCACACTAAGTGCGAGCCTCAGATTTGTTTACGGTACTAATTCTCCAGGAACGTTCTGCTGCGGTACTAGTTCCCCCAGAATGTTATACTGTATAGGTGTATTACTTACAGGTACATACATTTACAATACTTCAATAGTGCCTATGAATGCGTCTAGCAAATCATTTATGATCTATTGGAGGATTAAAATCCGTTGAACCTTATTGTCACCTAACTTATGTATAGGGATCCATATGAGATAATGATGGTGTTTTTCAAAATCTCTTGGAAACATCCTCAACATTGACTGTCATTTCTCCCCTCAATGCTGGGAATATCGCCTCATCAAAGTGAAAATTATCTGCCCTGCAGTATATACGTCGCCAGTGGGTCCAAATATCCAGTGATAAATACGAATCATAACACACTTAATACTAGGCCAACGTTGAGGGTCCCATTTCATACATTATGGTGTGATTGGCACCTGGACGGAACATCCAAATGTTCGTCGATGGGCGATACTGGGCTCTAACCCAGTTACTAGTCGTTTTTAGGAAAAAATAATTTGATGATTTGCTAAGGGGCAAACCCTAATCAGTGTTGTGGGAGCAAAAATGCATATCCCACACACTAGTTGGAGGCTGTGATCGTAATAACAGTGGCTTAGCAATTACCCGAAATCGTTGGATTAGGTTCTCTGCCAATCCCGAGTTGAGTATGGTGTGGGGTACTCACAATGCTCAATCATCTATCCCATTTAGCGGTAAAATAATCATCAAAAGCCTGTGAGTCCAACTCCCAAGCCCCCATCAAGTCGTATCGATCGACTTTGATCGGGTAATCCAGAAACTGAGTCTGCGATCGAATTATCTAAGTGAGAAGTCGTGCTAACGTTGCATTCCTAGAACCATCCCCTAGATGTGTCTGTAATGACCATAAATATTTAAGTGTGCCACTTTGTGAATGAAAAGGTCCACATGGGTCTCCATGGATGCAGTTGGAGCAAAGGCTGGAGATCTCACTCCACCTTGGTCATAATAGACTTTCTGTGTAAATAAACATTACACGTACACTCTCTGGATCATCTCTCCTTTCAAGAAAAGTTGAGATATAATCCTAATAATCCTCCTCGGTATCCTAGCCAGAGGATTGCATTGGAAACCATTCCAATAGCATGTTCTAACCTTTAGCCATAGAGTGAATGCATAGAACCCTGTATGTCATTTTCCTCGATAGTAATTACATGATAAGCATTATCATGAATTTCCCTAAACTTAGTAAAATCCGACTGGATTTACTAGTTTATAAAATGGTCTAGATACCTTGTATCGTACCGTGATAGAGTAATAGCGTGACGCACTCGGTGCGTTCTATCATGTTGGTCGTGCCAATAATATTTGTGTCATCCCTGATGCACAAGGTTAGACAATAAATATATGCATAGTTAAAAGGATCGAGTGCGTGGTACTAAATGTTTCGAAGACATAGGCCGCCACTCATCCGATTATTGGTCATGCTCAATGAGCAGAGAGAGCCCGAGGTAGGTTGTATGTAGTAGATCAACTATCATACATAGAATTTAACTACTTCCTAAGAAATAAATTTAAGTAATCATAATTTAGAACAAATGGAGAATCTCATGTATGTCACGAGCACTTTATTGAAATATAAATGATATGTTCCCAACAAAATCAAAAATACTAACAACAAAAAGTAAATCAAGTATGTCTAGACAAGAAACTACTAGTGCTCGTTCTAATGTGACATCACATGTCGACTGAGATATCATTACGGATTACTCCGTATGTTGATCCATGACGACTTCAGTGTCGTCGAAGAAGTTTGGCGCTACAACCTCTACAGAGGCGGAGTTTAGTATCAGCAACTGCCTGGTGGGTTCAGACATTGGGAGCTCTAGCCACCCTTGGTGCCTGACAGTCCCGTGCCCAGTGCCCTGTGTCGCCGCAGTTAAAGCAAGTAGATCTCTGATCAGTCTGCTTTTCCTTCTTCGCATTGCCTAGTGTCCAAGATTTCTCAAATCCTTGACCTTTTTAGGGCCAAAAGGTTTCGGGTTCCCATCCTTCCTGTATCCCTGGTAGCCTCCCCTGCCCCTTCCATATCTTTGTCCCTGACGTGCAGAGTTGTTTCCCTGAAACTGAACATTGTTTGATGCAGGCAACGGCGCACTCCCAGAAGGCTGCATATCATGATTCTTCATCAGAAGTTCATCACTTTGCTCAGAGAGGAATAGTACCTGAATCAAGACTGCATGAGTCTTCAAGTTCACTCGCCAATATTGCCTCTGAATCACAATATTGCTAGCATGGAAGGTTGATAGAGTTTTCTCTATCATTTCAACATCATTGAATTTCTTCTCACACAACTCAAGTGTAGAAGTGATTTTATGGGCTGTTGAGTTGTAATCAGCGACCGTCCTAAAATTGTGGAACCTAAGGGTATTCCATTGGTGTATCGCTTTTGGGAGAATAATGGTTTTATGATGACCATAACGCCCTGGCAAGCTTGCCCA
Source organism: Kingdonia uniflora (assembly GCA_014058105.1). Classification (NCBI taxonomy): domain Eukaryota; kingdom Viridiplantae; phylum Streptophyta; class Magnoliopsida; order Ranunculales; family Circaeasteraceae; genus Kingdonia; species Kingdonia uniflora. The sequence continues at coordinate 4,467,501 of JACGCM010000560.1, read as the reverse complement.
TAAGTCAGCTGGCTCAACCTTGTTGAGGTATGCAGTCTTCAGGTCATCCTGAATATGATGACGGAGGATAAGCAAAGCCCATGCTTTGTCCATGGGATCTTCCTTCCTGACAATGACGATGGTCTTTGCAGACCAAGTGACTTCAAGAATAAGTCAGCGTCAATGTAGCAAGTGAGGTAATTAGCTCTGGTGAGCAGCAATGATAGAAATTCAACATTTTTGAGTGTTGCAGACATCTATAATGCAAGATATAGATTATAATAAGAGACAATAGTTGATAAATATGTCAATTACATTAAAGACAGATCATAGTACTTAGAATAAAGATAAATAAATGATTCTGAATCATCTTATAGTTGAACCTTGTTCATATCCTAAAACTCATGAAATTCTTTTATAATAATTAAATCCTAAATTTTACCCAGTAAAAATGACCATCTTAATCTTAGGTGTGCTTTTTAATAGAATCTTAGCCAAGATTGTTATTTAAAGCGACCAGATGTGTGCGTGCCTTATGAAATCCTTTTGAAGTACATGATCTCCAATCATTACTAAAGGCAATTCATAGCATAGAAGTCAGTAATTCTCAATCATGATCTAAAGGTGAACCTTGTTCATATCCTATGAAGCGTTAAATCATAAATTTACCCCGTAAAATGGTGATCTTAACCTTTAAAAATGTGTTTTAATAGAGTCTTAGCAAAGACAGCTATTCAAAACCATTAAATGTGTATTTTCCTTATTCTGAGAACTAGGGTGTTCTAAGCCCTCAAGTTCTATAAAAGTAGTTATATTCTAGCCAAATGATCTATTTGCTGCGAATATGAGGGGTATTAGATGTTTAGCTGATAAGTGGTTCCATCCAGAAGTCAGCTGGGTTCACAAGATAGGTTGATTATGCCTATCTTTGAACTAGCAGTCTAGGGTATTATAGGGTAATATTAATGCCTATATACCTCTAAATGTTATGCTTATAACATCTAATTGCACCTAGATATAAAAAATTAGTTCCTCAGACACCAAGTTTTTAAAAATAAGACTAAGTCAATTCCCAATTGAGCTCTAGTTATTTTTCATTGACAAGTAACTGCGATTTAAATATGACTCACAGTCGTATGCTAAATTAGTCTTAGTTTCGTATTATCAGTGATCCCTGATCAAGATAATTAGTATCCTAGGGACATACCAGTAATATCTTATTAGCCATCGTAAAAATACTTAAATAGGTATTACTCTAAGTACTTATATCGCATATAAGTGAGCCAATGCTCCTATAAGAGGCACATATACCCAAAAATTTTATAAAAAAAATTGTATAAAAAAAATCAAAATGGGTCCCCCACGGGGTAGGTCCAGTCAATAAGAATTTTTCAAAAAAAATTGGGCTCATTTTGACCCAAAATAGGGCTATTTAAAGCCGTTTTACTGTCTGGACCGATTTTGAACCGGTCTGGGTCAAGGCCTGAACCAGGTTGACATGGTCTGAACCGGTCTGACTCGGTCACACGTGCCCCGCACGTGCACTACACGTGTCACACACGAAAACAGATCCGGCACCGACAAAGAATATTCCGTTCACCGGGGCATACCACACGTGTGCGTGTGTGACAAAGAATATCCACGCACGTGCCAGGGAATACTACACGTACCATACCACGTCAGCGTGTCATGTGTCATCGACACGTGTCATAACTAACGTCACTATGGATAAGGATGACGTCATAAATATATAAAAAATTGAAATAAAAATAAAAGTAATTTTTTTTTATGACGTCAGCTACCAAAAAACTCTGTTTTTGGCCGTGAAATTGCCTAGTTTCAACGAGCTATTCCCGGAAATTGGGGCATCTCCCAGATATGTGACATATATCGTTGGAAAGCTCTTGGATTAGGCTATCCAACCGAATTGGTCTTGCCTCCATCCGATCTCCACAGTAAAAGATATACTCATTCGAAAACTGCCATTTAACAAGGGTAAAAAATGCTAAAAACCCTAGTTTTTAATCCGAAAAAAATAGGGAAAAAAATAGGTTTTCGAAACATGCTGATCTATGATATATTATAGATCTGAATATAGGTATTAAAAAAAATGTAAAATACCTCTTCTCCTGATCATTTGGTTTCTGTGAAATCTCTGATTAGACGGAAAGATCTGTTATCCTCGCTCCTAGAGCTTGCGTGCTGATAACGTGTTGGGATATGATCAATCTAGAACAGAATAATAGTAAAGCATAAACAAAAGAGAAAGAGATTTATTGATTATCATAACCGTGTTCTCTGTACATAGTACAGTGATATATATAGGTAACCCAAAAGGATTCCATATTCTACTCTAATTCTTCCCATAACCCTATATTGGGCCTATGGGTTTGCTAGGAGTCTGTATAAGATACCCCAACCCTGTTGGGTTCCTAGTTTGGGCTTGGACCCAACTCCTAACATTATGAAATTAAAATGTTTGTTTGCGGGTTTCATCAAAGTTGTGCCTATGTGCATTATCAGACTAAACTCAATTGAAAAACTTTAAGAAAAAAGTGGTGATAATTCCATCAGGGTATGACACGAACGGTAAAAAAGTAAAGCAGAAACCTCGAGATTAGCATGCTCTAGAGAGGTTCACTTGAAAGAAGAAGAAAAACCCGCTAAATAGTATCGAAAAGATAGAGGGAAAACCACGAGGTAGCTAGGAGAGTGCGAAAAGTAAGATTAACTCGAAAATTTTACCAAAAATAGAAGTTCTATATTGGTCAGAAGTTCAACATGGCCTCGGGAAATATCTGAGATTACATATATCAGGCAAGTATTTATATCATAATCGCTGGCCTTTATGAGTAGTCCACAAGGTCATTCGCCTCCTCGAGCATATTACAAATATGTGGCTTGTTGTACGTAGACACCTCATGCAGCCAAAGCGGTAGCTAGTGTCTAAATTACAAGATCTATCTATTAATACGAGCACTGAGGCATGCGCTAACGCGCGCGTGCTAGATCGTTATACTCAGTAATTAATTAGGCATTAAATGTGTATAAAATCAGTATTCAACGCAATCTAGTTATATTTTTTAAAGCTTCCTGGAGTGCCCATGATACACCCAAAAAAATATACTGGACTAGATGGATTTGAACCATCACCCTCTCAAAGGTTTGAGCGCTCGTACCATTTAGAGCTTATAGTCCATAAAACACACAAACTGCTCTGTTACTCATCCTACACACGTAAATATTTATTTGTTTTCATGGCTTATACGACTAATAATGAATATCAATGCTTGCTTTGATATTTTCTTCTCCACGGTTTAACATATTACAAGATCAAAGAAAGCAAGTAAACATAGCCAAGTTTTTTTTTTCTTTCTTAGAGTAATACATGACAACCAAATATCATCTACTAGAAAGTAAGTGAATTGTTGTACAAAATAGTTTCACGCATATATTAAAGTTAAGAAATACTATTCAAAACAAAGGATATTATAATACTTTATCATCCCCAAATGATGAGTTACTGGTAAATATGATAAAAAAGACATAATCAGCATGAATTGACCGAAATCTAGTCTTAGATGGAGCAAATATACCTAAGCCATTAGAATCTATCTAGGTTCCTTTAACCTCATATATCTGCATAAGGGCTTAATGACATGGTATTGTTTAACACATAATTTGAGATGCTTATAACTCAAAGCAGATTATAACTTGTCATTGTAGTTAATTTCATTGTGGCTCCTCTCAAGGTCCAAGTAAAGCATATATGTGGTTGATGGGATCAATTGACGTAGATCAAAGCCGTTACAAGCCCCGTGGAAAAAGATTATAATCACCTACAATGTCAAGTTTCTAAGAGAAGGGAGATTTTACGTCAACTCAAAATCTTTCTCACCAACTGCCACTGAGAGGCCATCCATAGATAACAATCATAACATGCCTCATGGCTGTCTATGCCCCAAGCATGCAACAACGGCGTTTGACAGACCATTTGTTGGTCAACAGTAAGTTTGTACATGGGATGCCAAAAGTGAGAGGGAAATTTTAAATACGTGATGGTTTAAATCCATTTTCTTTTTAGCTAGCCTAGTCTAAGCTATTTTAAATACGTTTGATTTCTAAAACCAAGCTTTTTAGATTTTGCTAGTCTAGGCTAGGTGCACCTCCCATGTCTATAGCTAGAAAGAAAAGCATGTAAAAACCATAAGCTTGATCGAGCATAATATATTGAATTTTCCTAGAAAGAAAGAATCACCAATTATCAAAAGATGTGTACACATAGTATTCTTGCAGGTTATAAAATGTGAATGGAGCTTTTGGTCATAGTTCTTGCCCCAAGCTGATCAACTATGTTCACTGCAAACGCTGGCTAGCAGTAGATGTATAAAATATCAAGGAAGGGCCTGCAGTTGTGAAATCAATATTTGCAATTTGCAATCCAAATCAAATTAAACTTGAAAGCAGAAAGTAAAATGGACAGCAATTCGAATTAGTGATAATAAAAGCCATCCCACTCAACCATCTTACTCAAATAGAAAAAAGAAATAAAGCAAAAAATGAATAGATAAATTCAAGTAAAGAAACTTTCTTTCCTTCCGAGAAATGAATTCAACAAAGCCAATTTTCCAGCATTTTTGGTCCAAAGACAAAGCACTGGAAGAAATTTCTTTTGCATTGTTGCTTCATGGGGTTTAATTTTCTCCTCCTGCTTATACATAGCGCGGAAGCAAGATCTCCGGAATAGCCAATGTAAATCAAATTACCCAAACTATTTGATGGCTTTAGTAGTGTCATAAGGGCCTACTGCAGCAAAATTAATCTTCAGTTCTAGCATGAATGATAAATGATGAAAATTAGCATGTGTTTAAACAACTGGTGGTGGATAGACAATAATTATATTTTTAATATAAATCAAAATATCTTTGGATAAACTGAGATGAACTCAAACCAAGTCATCATACATGATTTTGGGCAAGAAATCTGGTGGTAGAAAGGCACACAGTCTCATGAATGATAAATTGATATTCTCCATGTAGAAATATGAGGAACATCACAAGTTTGCTAATTATTGTCTCAAGTTATGCATATAATGCAAAACAAATCCAGCATAACCCCAAATGATATTTGCCCGCCCCTAGAGATCATGCATATATCATATGCCTCCAAACAATGCAGTAATAGTAACTAGCTCACTTATTCCTTATCCATTTTACAAATATAACAATAACAACCATGACACATTTTGCAGTTATAAGTCCATTTGCAGAATTTTTTTATCTAGTTGCAGCTACAAGATTATCTGCAAAAAATCTTACCCATTTGCAGCTACAAGATGTCATTTCAAACAATCTGAGAGAACATCCTTAGTTACTTTATAAGAGCCGCTAGATAAAGCATCTCATGGTCGTTGACGGTCCCTTTCATAGTGCATTACTGTCCTAATATATACCACAAGTTCATTCCTAGGACTAGATGTTGCAAATAAAAAATGAATATCCTCTATCCTCCTAGAATCCAATCTCATGTGTCTCACCCGCATCCTCTAAATTCCACAAGGTATCATCCCAGGATCAGAGCGTTGATGATTGAATCTTGTTAATGTCATTTCCTACTAGATAATGAACACAATTGCACAAATAACTTTTAGTCAGGGCCACTATTTTTCTTTTTCTCGTAAAAGTAATTTCTTGACGGAGAAATCTCAGCCTCGCGCTCACAATAACAATAGAAAACAAATCTCGACAAATCTTCAAATATTAGTCACATAAACTCAACTGGAGTAAACTGTCACAGTATGCTAAGCCTTTTATAGCACATCAAATTTCCAGCATTACTTGCTCAGTGGTCATCACCTAAATATTTATTCCGAGAGAATTGTTTTATCAATTGTGCTAAATAGTATATACAGTTGGGAAACATTTAACTTTAACTTACACGATATAGAGGAATACTGAGAAGCAATTCCGCCATGACTTAGGGTACAACTAATATAATCGGCCATGGGACACTTCTCACAAAAATAAAATACTGTCCAACAGTTTACAACCCTTTCATTAGAAAAAAAATCTCTACAAATCCAAGGAATGCTGCTCTATGTTTCAATATATTACATTAAAACAATGTGTTTCATGCAACATCAAACATCTTTTGAAAAAAATTAGTCCATAGAAGTATTTTAGCCAAATCTTTTTACGGTTGTTTGGCCTTTAAGAGTATGTCCCATGGGCAGTTATCTAGGGATTTGGACAGCACAACTTTTCCATACTACTCGTAATAAATTGAAGGACATTGTCGCAGAAAATGTTGTTGTGCCATAAAAAGTATGCTCACAGAGAACAAGTGATGGAACATTCACCTTTGACAGAAACCCATCAATGGGCAGCCCTTCTAATGCAGTTCTCTCTGCAACATCCACAAATGGCTCTTCATACCAAAGACTGCAAGTCTCCACTGCAAAGCATACAATAAAATAAAATAAAATAGAAGACCCCCAATTCTCAGAAACACTTTCTGATGATAAAAAAAATACAACAACCATTATTTTCACTTACCTTCCACCATGAATAACACTAAGCATTTGGTGGCTTTGCCAAAAAATCTCATTTGGGTCTTCTTTACTAGTACTTGTGCTCCCCATGTAAACAACATACACCTGCAAGCACCCCCACCCACCAAAAACCATGTAAACATTGCTAAAAACAAATACACAAAGTCATGGAAACTAATGTAACTCCACGACTCTGAACTTTTACAAAGACGACAAACTCTAGAGGAGATGAAAGCAACATTGCCTATTGGAAATCCCACTAATCTAATATCACTAAGGAGATTTGTGGTCTTCCTTGAATTGATTAAAGTTTCTCTAACAACATACATAGAGTCCAAAAAAGAAAAAATATAGTTTACCTCTGCTCATGTACATATACCGTTCTAGTTTCTCTTCGTACAAAGCTTAATTTTTCCTACAAATTCAAGACAACCCCATTGTTAAACATCTCAAATTACAAACACCTAAATCATAAAAGCAATTAAATAACTACACATAACTAAAATTGGAGTAAAAACTAATAAATTTCACAGCACTTACAAGCTCTGTTTTAACAGGATGATCATTTGGGATAACTCCTTCACATCTCAAACGCACTGCTAACACAAATTCCAATCAAAATTAGAAACCCCATTTACATAAACAATAAAAACTATAATGCGAAGAGCCGGCAGTGCAAGCAGAAATACCTAGATTAAGAACATGCAATTCAAAATTTATGACTGAAAGTTTACAAATCTTACTTTGAAAGTGTACAGTAGGAAATAAGGGTCCCAAGAAATTTAAATGATACCTTGGCTTTTTGTTTGCAACAGAGGAGTCGCAAGCTTAGTTTTGTTTTTCCATCTCCCATATCTCTTTCTTTTCAGTTGCCTATTGTTCAAGGACAAATCTTGTTATTCCCACAAACAACCAAAATGAAGAAGTTTATCAGAACTACGTAAAGTAGAGAGTGAACAATAGCTGAACCGTAAATAAGATACTGAGTATAACTCATACCGTCGTCCATGCGGCTGTTAATACTGCGACAAGCAAGTTCCCACTAAATAATAGATCGTTGTACCATCTACCAACTGCCGTTAGCAGCACAGTGTACTATAGATGATTAACTGCAGTGGGCATGAGAATACCACTAAAGACATCCATTGATCCCCATTTTGCTAGGTATTCACCAGGATAGATCCTTACTTGAGCTGAGAGGTAACAGAATAGTTAAATCAACAATTCAGTATAGATGTAAGTATCAAATGCAAGGAATGCATCACAATAGAGAAACCTTTCTAGGTGGCCCATCAGTGAATAAGCAGAAGATAGAGAAAAAACTAAATTCTGAGTCCAACTCTGAGATTTTAAAGGCATGGGGACTTATAACTTAACACGGCAAGGCCATTGAGAAAATGAATTCAACCATGGGAAAGGGATAAAAGAAAGTGGGAGAGATAGTGAGGGAGGGGTTGGGTAGAGAATATACAAGGAGGAAGGACCACCCAGGCCTTCATAAATTCCCTTTTTTTAAAACTATCAAGCAAACAAAAACTCATTGCATGTGGAGTCAGAAATGCATACCATAAGATGCAACAGAAGGCGAACAGCACCATTGTCAACAAACCAAGGGACAAATGATAGAAAAATTGTAGCCGCGATGAGAAGAAGGTGTCCGGTTGTTATCGCAAATATGTACCTTGCACCTAACCCGAGACCGAGAGCTTTAACTATATTGAAAAATGCCGAATAGGCCAACATCATAAAAAGTACTATAAGCTGTTCTATGCCAATTACATGGGCTGTCGATCCCTGGACCACGAAACGTGTCTCTCTGTGAAATCATTGAAACAAAACCTCGTTATACTATATCACTTTGACAGAATAAATTAGAAAAATAATTATGCTAGCTGAATTTCAACTTTACAAGAAACAAATTATTGAAATGCATGTTTATGTCATAAAAATTAGGCATGGCCTATCTTCTATCTTGGTACCAACTAGGATGTTTGAAAGACAAATAATTGAAGCTGGAACTTAGAGTCTCTTATATCCTTAACACTCTCTTAATGCTTTCCATAGTTGGTCAATTTATGAATAATAATAAAAAAATGCCAGTAGTATTCATTGAAACCGTTGATGGCAATATATTGTAAACTACCAGTATCTTGATGGAGTGACAGATCCAGAAATTCCCACGTTCACCACATCTAGTGAGTTTTAGCTTACCACTTCTAAATGTTGATGTTGTATTGACGGGCATTGTGAGATCATGGACCACTTGCTGATAAATGGGAATCTTGCAACAAGGGTGCAGCATGTATGGCGTTTCTATGATCTACAACCAGTCAACATGGGCCAGGCAATATACATGGTGGAATATAGTAAACAATAGTACTCATATGGGGATAGTGAGAGGTATATAACCAACATTCATTCTTTCGTCACTAGAATTCTTCGGTATCACCGGTTGAATTAACTTTACGGAGTCGTATTATTTAATTCTCATAGTATCGATGAAAGCCAAATGATCAGCACCACATGTATCGATTGAAACTGATGTTGCGAACTCTAAAACCGAGTTAAGATACAAGAAGCTCTTATCGAGAGTTGATTTTACTAAAGATTTCTTCTATAGTTACACATATCCTATAATGTGTAGCTTATAGAAAAATGTATTGGCAATTGGTGAGAAAAATATGCCATACAAAAACATATTTGTGCGGAATGCATTTCTTACACACCTAATTCGATCAAGATGCAAAAATACTATCTGGACATTTACTCTGGTTTACGGACATTTTAAGCAGGTTGGGCTATCAATTCGGGCGGGAGTTTAGTGTATATCCTATTTCGAGACGTTCACGTCATTTTGCAGGGACACGTTATTTAAAAAAGGATGGAAATGACCGCGGCAGGGCTGCAAATGATGTTGAAACAGAACAAATTGTGCTTGTTGAAGAATCAGGATCTTGCAAAGGGAAAATGAGTTCTGTAGTGCATATGCGGGGTTCAATTCCCCTTTTCTAGCCTAAAGAAGCAGTTAGACTTAGTCCTAAACCTGATATTATCCTACAGAGATACGATCCTACATACTAGACAACCAAGCTACACTTTGAAGACCTGGCAAGAATATATGGCAATCCAATTATTGTGCCTAATCTAATTAAGAACGTTGATAAAATACCTCGAGAAATGATGCTTTGACGTGAGTTTGCAAATGCAGTTGGTTATCTAGACCAGATTCTATCGGAAGAGAACCATCTGAAATTTATTCACTAGGACTTCCACAAATATGCCAAAAGCAAGTCCGCAAATGTTTTGGCTGTTTTAGCAGTTTTGTGGCCATTGAAGCACTTGATTTAACTGGCTTTTATTATAGTGTCCTGTCACTCTTAAAAGAACAACAACATCTCAGCTCTCTTTAAAAAAAAACATCCCAGCTCAGTCGAACAATTACTGGGAGGGACGCATCTCTAGGAGATCTCAGAGCTAATTCCGGTGATATTTCGAGAATAAATACTAATAGTGAAACTTTAAAAGCCGAAAGACACAGAATCTGAATTAACCAACAGTCAACACCACATTTTTAAAGTGGAGTTCTACGAACAAACTGCATTGACTGCTTGGACCAAACAAATGTTGCAAGTCTATAATCTTGGTAGGACCATCAAGGACAAATACTTCGGTCTAACTTCCAAGAAACTAGATTCTTAAAATGTTGCCGAGAAAATAGCCATTGTAATCAACTCACGAAACCTGAAGAACATCTGGAGACCATTTGCGTTAAGTACCTATTTTTATCCCTTTCTTCCTATTATATAGGTCAAGATAGTGGTAATTACTGGAGGAAAATTTGATATCTTGGAATTTTTAGAATTAGTCATAAACAAAAACGACAAAATCATTCCCATCCTAACTTATCTATAACTTAATGCAGAATTCACACATTAATTAGCAAAAACAATAAAATAAAGGCATAATCATGTTCTAAATTTGAGATTAAATAAGAACGTACCTATAACCAACGCCAAGAACATCTGGTTCAGCAATGGCTAAGAATTGAAGCAAGTTGGCTTTGAGATCCTCTATGTTTACTTAGCTTCTCTTCACCGCCTCCATTACTCTTTCTAGGATTACCTTGTTCACAACTTCCTCTTCTATGTTTTTCGTTATTAGAGAAGACTAAATTGTATCAAATTAGTATTAATTTTATATTCTGAGAAAATTGAGAAGGATTTATAGGGTTTAGAAGTATCGAATTTGGATTTTATTTCTCTCTAAGGTTTTAATTCTCCCCTAATATCCGAATTAGGAATTTCGCGTTATGAAATTCTGATTCGATGACAGAAATTTGGCCTATTTTGGCAGATGATTTGTCATTTTAGGTGTGTAAACATTGACCAAATTTGGCGGATGGAACTTAATTTTAATAGATATGATCAATCAATTAATCATCGCACGAGATTTGGGAAAGGAACGTCCAAAGAGTTATTCTTTTAGGTGTATAGATAAAAAAAACCTATTCAAAATTAGCTGCTAAAAGGAGCATGTCTAGAGCTATACTAGTGGTTCGCATTGACCAAATCATTCAAAAGATTTTAAGTGTACCAATCAAGCTGATTGGCCACACCACTTAACAATTCTATTTGTTTAAGGGCTCACTATGCTTTTCTACGACTTGCTCCACGCCCCTTTACCCATACTTCTAGACTCTAACATTTAGGGCGGCTAGGAGTGAATAAGTGACATAGGGGAATGGATTTCCTACTCATCCCTAAGCAACACTCGCGTCCTCCGGCCGGCATTAAACTCATAACGTACTGGATCGGACCGCCAATTTTTTGGTCAGGCGGGTCAGGTTTAGCAATGATCCGACCCGAATATGGATCCATGAAAAGTTGCCTTGAAGCTGAAGTCTCAATTCCACCATTTCTCTCTCAAGCTCTCAAATTCAAACACACAACACAAGAAGATCTCCTTGATCTTTGATTGAGAGAGAGAGAGAGAGAGATGGCTCGATACGACCGTGCGATCACAGTGTTCTCACCCGATGGTCATCTATTCCAAGTTGAGTACGCACTAGAAGCAGTTCGAAAGGGTAACGCAGCTGTTGGGGTTCGAGGCACTGATACAATCGTTCTTGGGGTTGAGAAGAAATCCACCGCTAAGCTTCAAGACTCAAGGTATACCCACTCTCTCTATCTCATTTTACAGATCTTGTTTTAGTAGAACATAGATGTTGATCTTTGAAGAAAATTAGGGTTAGGGTTTTTAGGGGTTTGAGATTCAAGTACAAGTGGTTATTAGTAAAATTAGACCTAGCTAGGGTTTAAATGTTTGAAGATGTCATCATCTTTGGAACTTAATTTGGAGTTTTAAGTCCCAGAGGAACTCGAAGATGTGTTTTTTCAGTAAACATTTTCGAAAACTCTTGTAATTCTAGGACCTGTTTGTTAAACCATGAAATTTCGGATATCCAATGCTTTAGATCCAACGACGGAAACGAATAAAGTGTAGGGTGTACCAAATTGGGCCTTAAACCCAAATATTATGGGGTCCCCTCCCACTCCACACACACACATTTTTTAATTACACGCTTTGAAGTTTTCATCATCTTGGGAAGCTCAAGTTAGAGTTTAGGTTGACTATGTTTAGTTTTCCTTTCATTAGGTAAACATTTAGAGTTACAAGGATCTGTTTGGTAGACCTTGAAACTTCGAGACACAATGTTATAGTTCCAACTAGCAATTCCACACAAGGAACATTGGTTACATCAAGCAGGGCCTTAATTCCAAATAGTATGGGCCTTTTTTTTCAGAGTAGCTATTGAGATTTCGAGTGATCTTTAACCTTCCCGGTTTTCTTACAGTAGGTTTGGTGTACTGGTTAGTTGTTATCTGTCTTTAGTTTCTGTACTTCAAGTATATTTCGTATTTATGTTTTGCAGATCTGTTAGGAAGATTGTTAACCTGGATACCCACATTGCTTTAGCTTGTGCCGGTCTAAAAGCTGATGCTCGTGTTCTGATAAACAAAGCGCGAATTGAATGTCAAAGCCACAGGCTTACAGTTGAGGATCCTGTAACTGTTGAGTATATCACCCGTTACATTGCTGGTCTTCAGCAGAAATACACACAAAGTGGTGGTGTTAGACCCTTTGGCCTTTCTACCTTGATTGTGGGTTTTGACCCGTACACTGGTGTTCCATCGCTATATCAGACAGACCCGTCAGGGACGTTTTCTGCTTGGAAAGCAAATGCAACTGGAAGAAACTCAAACTCCATGAGAGAGTTCTTGGAGAAGAATTATAAGGAAACTGCTGGACAAGAAACAGTGAAGCTGGCTATTCGTGCACTGCTCGAGGTATGTTGTTGTTCAAGTTTTAGCTTTATTTTTCTTATCCAGGTGGTATATTATTGCAGATATCAGATCTCAATTAATAGCATCGTAAATGATTTTTATGTTGTTGGTTTACACATGATCTCAATGTGTACTTATAACTTTAACTCTCTCTCTCTCCTATTTTGCTCTATTCACCATCTGCACAGTCTTCTCTATTCCTCCCCTTATCGTCTCATCCCCGTCACTAACTACCACTAGTTCATTTTTATCCAGCGATCAATATCAGGTAATATCCTCTTTTATTTTCATTCTTCAATCACACTCAACCCCAAGATTATGGTTCTTTTGAATGGAGGTCATGATGGAGTGAGCTGATTTACTGTTTGGATTGGTAGTTATTGTCTATAAAAATGCAGTTCTTAAATGAAGAGGTCTAGCAAATGACCTAGATGGAATAGTTGCATGGAGATGGAGGAATGAAGACCTACTTTTCATGAATATTTTGGAATCAAGGATGGAAAATTTATGAAACTTTTATTATGGGAGAACGAGAAAGAGAGTCCGCATCGATATATTTGCATTCCGAAAGGCAGAACAATGAGGGTAGGAAGAGCATGACTGATGGTTTGAAGATGGTCTTAAAACACTCTGAAAGATCATGTAGTTGAAGAATAGAACTGGATAAGGAATGCAAGTTGAGATTTCTTATACTACTTTTGTGTAAGGGCATTTGGAGGTGGCTGAAGGCCTTAAAAGCCTTATGGTTGAGCCAAGCAAGGAGAGAGCAAAGCTCGTGAAGCGGGAGAAAAAAGATGGTGACTTGGTTGATAGTGAGACCTCTTGGAGAGAGGTAGGGCATGTTATATTAACCTTTTTAAATGGAGAATCTTACCAATTTTTATATATGTAAAGGGAGAGCTGCGTTTTTCCGACTGTGATTGAAGTAGTGGCAATGGGTTAAGGTGGTGAAGTGCTTGTGCTTTAAGGTTATGTGATGCTTCATTCGTGAAACAAATTCTTACATGGATAGTACAGTCAAGTCGGAGAGTTTGAGTAGCAGTAACAATTTTCTTTCTATTTGTGCGCTTCAGAGCTTGATTGGTTGTTGTGAGGAAGTTCTAACTATCTTGTGGAAAAAAACCTTTAATATATGGACCACAGTACTGTTAGGGATCTGCGGGGTTCAAGGGAGTATGAGTGGGCACTGTGGATTCACTGGGGGCTTTAGTAGGTTTTTTTAGTGATTTGGGGTATATGTGTGATTCAGATTCTAAATGATCTGTTGTTAAGGGCTTATTTTATCTAGCTCCATTGTGATATTGTGCATGACCGGTTCAAGTGGTGAGGATAGTGTTGTATGGTCAAGATGATAAGCAAGATATGGCACCCTTCTGCGAGATGCTATGTGATATTAGGTATGTATGGGATGAGTGAGATTTCAATATCATCAAGTTCATTCATGAGAAAATGAGATATTAACATTAATAGAAGCGTGAGGGAGTCAATAACTTTTTAAATTGCATGGGCTCAAATTTGCCGTTAAGAGGAGTATAGTTTACTTGGGCAGATAGCCAAATATGCAAGTAGATCCAGTAATGAGTAAGATTGATAGATTTTGTTGCATAATGCTTGTGAACTATTTTTTTTGTAAGGTTTCACAAGATGAGTTGCTGAGAATATTCTAAGATCGTGCTCCTTTACTACTTGATTGTTGGGCGATTCGGCCATGATATTTTTTTCAGTTCCGAGTTGTAGAGATTTTTTATGCAAGGATACTCGCCAAAGAGAAGTATGAGAGTTAAAAAAGAATTTCACTTCAGATTAGCAAATAACACACAAGTTAATCAAGAGGAAGAAATAGTCTTGTAAATGTTTTAATAATCAACATGTTTTTGTTGAAAAAGAAAGAATAAAACCCTAGGCTTAACTATAAATATCAAAAGTACTTCTAACAGGAATAAGGCTCCTTAAAAGCAAAACCAAAGGGAAACTTTACCATAAGGCCCGTTTCCTTATTGAAAAAAAAATACTCCTACTAACTACTGCATAACATGAAGAACGCGCACAAAGAGAAAGGGTAATGATCTCTCAAGAAATAGAGGGAGAAGTGTTGGCATCATCAGTTTTAATAGGATGAGCTAGTTCCTTTAATCTAAAAGTGGTGGAACTCCTTTTTGTTTAAAGGATCACCTGGATACATATTTTGGTGTAAGTTGAAAGCCCTCAAGCTTAAGGTGAAGGAGTGAAATAAGATTAAATTCTAAAAGATGGATTTGAAGATTCAATCTCTTGTAGAAAAATTGAGGGGTAAGTAAAAATAGGAGAGAAGAAGATTGTCGAAAAAACGAGTTTAGAGATGGGAGTTGTGACAGAGGACTCGAAGAAATTCGATGGGGATGGCTTGGAAATGAAACACCACGAAAAGACGATGGAAAGAGATAGAGATGTTCATCGTGCGATTGATCTAGTAGGTGGGAAAGACGAAGAAGGCTGCGACATTGATGCGAGAGGTTCACATGATCAGGGATTTCCAATTGTCTGGAAGCCCAATCCCAATCCAAACTCTTGTCAAGAATTCGAAAACGATCGGAGGGGAATTGATTACATCGCCAACGACGGAGGAAGGATTACCGGTGACTAAGGTGGCCGGAATCCAGGAGAGAGAGGTCCCCATCGCCGCTAAGGTCTGCGAAAGACACGAAATTGAGGGCAAAATGAACTAGGGATTTTTGGAGACGACGTGGGTATGCCACAGGGGTATGGCATGCTAGGCATGGATATGCCGCGGCATTGGGCAGGTACGAGTAAAGGCAAGGCACGGGAAAGAGTGTGATGGGCACGGGTCAGGACATGCCTGCAGTATGGCATGGCAGAACACAGAGCAGAGTGCGACAGGCACGAGGACGGTGATAACGGGAACCGGGCAGGGCATGCCTTTGAGTGACTCTGGCATGCCACTGCAACAACTTACAAAACCAAAAGATTTGGATCATAATAGCATCGAAAGAGGGGGATCGTGGACTCACGAACACATCACGGGCACACTTGGACGTCGACCCGACACTAATCGGGGGTTGTCGTAGCCGACTAGAAGCAAGTACATATCAAGCGGAAGGATCGCGGGTTCTGACGACGGACATGGTTGATAAAAATTTGACGGAGAAGTCGGAGAAGAGAACGAAACAGTGGGAGATTGCTCGTAAAGCGAGTAAGGAGAGGGCAATTAGTTTTGGCGATATGCAGGGACACATTTGGGAACTAGGAGGGAGTAATTTTTCATAGCCAGGTATATCGAACATAGTTCTGTATGTTGACCCTTATTGGATAGAGTTTCTAGTTCGTTCTTTCGACTTTGTGAATCTGTTTTGGCAAGAGATGGAGGGTCGTTTAAGTATGGAGGTAAATAGAATTTTGGGGAATCTGAATAATGTTACCAACAATAATGTTACCAACAGGGTTTTTGGCAAAGTATTTTGTTTCGCATGCAGAGTTATTGCATACTGCAAGTACCGTGAACGGATTTGCAATCGTCTTATTCTCAGAGGTACATCTTTTGAGTTTAAGATCGTATTTTGTTATGCAACCAAAATTAATTGGTACAGAAAGTACCCTGAAAAAATTTGCAGCTATCGTCGTATGCATAGAGTTACTTCTTCTGTCTTCAAAATTCGTGGACAAATTTTTCTTGCAAATTTTTTCGCCAGAGTTCGTGATCAAACTCTTCTTTAGACAGGGAGAGTTGATAGGAATCGTGGTCATGGATTCGTCACGACTAACAGATTGGCTGACCAAGTCGTTCGAACGAGCCAGGGAGCCGATCGAACGAGTTAGAAGAAAGTCAAGCCAAAAGTTATGTTGTCGATTTTAGGCAAAAATTGGGAAGTTGTTCGCACGGATAGATCTGACACCATCATCAATGAAGTCTCGAAGTCCCTGGATGGATGGGCTAGACTCCGTCACCATTAGTTCTTAGCATGCAGTTTGGCTTTAGCGGGTACTCGATGAAGAAGAAATTTTAGATGCCATGAAAAGTTGGCATATTTTGTTGGGAGATGTTACGACAGCGGCAACAGATTTTTATCACGATGCTTTCATTGATTTATGATTTAAGACGGCTTGTTTTAATCTTATACAAACGCCAACTTTAGGCATACCAATCAGTATGGAAGATATTAGCCAAGACTATAATGTGGAAGACTATAACGTGGAGGTTGAGGTAAATAGTAGGCCACATTACATGATTTTCTAAGGGGCATTTGTTTTGAACATGGGAAATTGATGTGTGGATACTTGGTTGAATCTAGTACTGAAGAGGTTATTATTAAAGTGTAGACTTCCTGAAATGCTTGGTTTTTAGGAAGAATATTCCATCTAAAGTGGCCTTCTTTTATTGTTGGGTGGCTTGGGGCCGAATGCGACTAGAGATGAACTAAGGCGAATATGTATGGATGTGGATCCGTTGTGTCTACTTTGCGGTATAGCGTATGAAGCCATCGATCATTTACTTTTACATTGAGTTGTTCCGAGGGGGGTTTGCAATTGTTTACTTAGTCTTTTTGGTGTCTCTTGAGTCTTTGAACATGGGTTATTTACCCATTATTGAAAGCATAGTGCTGTAAATTGTTTAGAAGGAAAATGGGAACAATTCTTTCGGGCCTTAGCTAGTACGTAACTAGATGAGCTTTACGGATGAAACAATAGGCATTTTGAAGGAAAGTTAAACACTATGGATACAATCATATTTAACATGTACGCTACGAATTTCTATTGATACTCTTTCTTCATTTTATGAGGGGATAAGCTTTGTGTGATGCGAAGGAAGATTTAGTTATAACAAATCCAACATGATGTTGTGTGTTATTTGAACTGTTTTTTTACTCTTTGCCTTCGGATTATATTCTTTATATGTTGGAAAATTTCCTTTGAGATAATCAATAAATTATTTATTCATTTTCAGAAAAAGAAGAAAGAACTATACATTATATAAACAATCAATTAATGAATTAATTGGATTTTAATTGCCGTGACCTCTTTAGTTCAGCTCATCTGTTCAAAAATTCATCAATTAAGGAAGTGAATCAATTCTTAAGAATTTCATTAATTTAGAAGAGGGTTGTTTCCTAGAGGCTCATAATAGATCTTTCTTTTATTAATCTTGAATTCCTTGCAAAAGTAAGAGTACATTCTCTTTCGTCCCACAATGGTGAATTTTTTTTTGAACGGTGAATACAAAATGGTGATCCACTTTATCTTTCTTATTTGCTTGTTGATAAGTAGCAAGATGAAATTCTTGGCAAATAATTTTTGTAGAGTAGATGGTAGTTATATAGCAAGTGGCGTGTAGGTATTGGATGATCTTTAGCTAGTTGGTGGATAACTTTAAGGTGGTGTCAAGGGACCTTTTATTTGCACATGTTGCTTATTGTAGCTTTGAATTTTGAAGTTTCTTGGTGATTGTGCATTTTAAGAGATATTAGGGTTCTTCAAACCAATCTTCTCAATCTTTAGTTTTATCATTGTGTGTAATCTGTAGAGTGTTCTTTTAAACTTGAATGCACAGATAGTGAAAAAGAAACAGTGGCAGACCAAGCTGACCTCAACCCAATTCCTAATGAAGGATATAAAATGAGCTTCAGTCTCAAAATGGGCTTCCTATAATTAATCCAATTTGTGAAGTTATGGATTCTTTGGATAGAAGAGTACTAATTACAATAGAACTAATTAGAAGAATTGGTGGGAGAGTACTAATTAGAAATAGAATTGGTGGGGAGGAAAATATATCCTTGGGGTTTATTTATTGCTCCATTGAAAGATTACAATAGAACTTCTAAATTCCAATGAGGTTTTCATACTTTAGGCTTGTTCGTTTATAGGGTGCAATTCCTATTTTAGAAGTTAGACTCCTATTGCTAAATTAGAGTAATACTCTAAATAGAAATAGAAACTCATACTTTTAAAAGTAGAGAAATACTCTAAAATAGAAGACACTAAATTAGTGATACTTCATAGATCTTCCTGGATCATGGCTCCTCCTTTTAGGAACCTTGAGCTCCTGCTCAAGCTAGAACTGGAAATGTAGGAACTTGGAAGCCTCTATATCATGAGTGTACTACTTCGATTTGTTGAGAAGCTTTCCTTTTCTACCGTTTAGCGGTGTGGGAAAGGGCCCTAATGCGCTCTTCAAAGGACTTTCTCGCTCAATCCATAGATCTTTAACCGATGGTAGACGAGTGTCTTCTATGGAGTCTTCATCTAGTAGAGATAAGAATATATAATCGCTTCCAGATCTGATAGTAGCCAATCCTCCCTTAAAATCCACCGAAGTACTCTCTCAATAGTTATTAGGTACTGGTAATTGAAGATTCGGTCCCAACTCCTGATTGAAAGACTTCAGCTGGTACTCACAAGGCTTCCTCCGTAGTAACTTCTTGTGAATCACCCCAATCTTTAGACCTGTATCATACTCGTGAGGTACAATCGACTGAATATGTATGTATAACCTCCAGTAATGCAGAACTTACTAGTATTGACAATCTACCAAAACGATTGTTCTCTTTTTCGGCATCTACAAATCCATGAAAAACGGTGATATAAATCTTAAAATCAATTTTAAGATCTTTTATAAGATTCGTAAACTTACCAATATCTGTGATTTCCTTGGATTTGGCATTTTCGGAATCTCGAGATTCATCATCATCACCCTCCTTCTCTTTGCTCCCTTTCTTATCTTCATGATCACATCGTCTCTTGGAAGTAGAAATTTTTGAGATCTTGGCAGTAGACATCATCTTCTTCTAATTAGATCTCTTCTTCCCAAATTGCTTAAGTTGGTCGCATGTCGAGACCATAAACCACAATCCTCAAGGATGAACGGAACACTGCTCTGATACCACTTAATCCACAATTTCTAGGAGAGTACTAATTAGAAGAATAATCAAAAAGATAACGAAGAACACACAATAGAATTGGTGGGGAGGAAAATATATCCTTGGGGTTTATTTATTGCTCCATTGAAAGATTACAATAGAACTTCTAAATTCCAATGAGGTTTTCATACTTTAGGCTTGTTCGTTTATAGGGTGCAATTCCTATTTTAGAAGTTAGACTCCTATTGCTAAATTAGAGTAATACTCTAAATAGAAATAGAAACTCATACTTTTAAAAGTAGAGAAATACTCTAAAATAGAAGTAAAACACTAAATTAGTGATACTTCATAGATCTTCCTGGATCAATAGTATTGTTTTGCTAGGATTGGTTTCATGTTTTCTTGTGCTTTATTTGGTTGTTGTTGATGACTAGTTGAAGATTGCTTTGGAGATGAAGAAATTGGAATTTCTTAAGTTCTGTAAAAATAAAAATAGAGGCTCATTTTAGTGTGAATTATGTGGCCTTTTTATTATAGGTTATGTTATGTGATCCATGTAAATGAGTTTCATCAAGCTTAAGTTTTTTCCATAAAAAAGTAAGTGATGTTGGTTTGTGTTATGTGGATGATTTTTTTATCTTGAAAACTGGCCAATCAAACAGCAACGGTAGAATTTATGGGAAACATAGATGAGAAATGGCAATGACAGCCAAGTAATAATGAGGATTGGAATTTTGGTGAGAATTGTTGTTCTTGAGAAATGACATTCTTAGGAGTTTGCATACTCGTGGACAGGAGTGAGCCATACATACCCTAATGGTGAAATTGAGAGGCACCTATTTTGTGTGAACTACATATGTGATTTGGCTCCCGATCTATGTTGAGGTTTGGAGTTCTTAAGAACTAACATTCTCAAGAGTTAATTCTTCTCGCGTATTTTCTTTCTCATGTCTTTGTTTTCCGGTTCTCACCTTCTGTCCCTTTTTGAGGCTTCCCGGTCTCCTATCAGACACGATTTGAGCCGAACATTCCCTAAAGGTGATATTAAGGGGCACCTCTAGCTTTTCCACATGTTTATTATAGCATTTCTCTATATTGGTGAAATCTCCATCAAACAAGGAGTTACTCGGTGGTTATCGTAAACAGCCCACTTTAGTTAGTAGCCAAATCTCCATCAGTTTTGGGACCTTACTGGGCATCTCATGAGTACGTATTCTCGTACATCTACTGCATGGGGGATCAATGCGGGTCAATAGACCTGCATAGTAGTTTGTGTTGTACCATTCACGCCTTTTATGATTGCATTTGACTACCTTGGGTGTTGCGGTGTGTTATCTTCAGCTGATGTTGCAGTGATAGGGTCTAAAGTAAGGTTTGTATAGGTAAATGTATATCCCTTTGATAGTATTGATGGGCTTGTAGGTCTGTTTAGCTTACAACACTACTCACACTCGTACCTGAAATAGTTGAATTTTATTTTCTTTACCTATATACGTAAGAGAACGTTGGTATTGAAATGCATTCTTAACTTGAAATTTAAACGTATGCAAAAGAGAGGGTGGGAAAACTGTAGAAAGATTGGCAACAATGAAAGAGGAGAGAGTTGAACATGGGAGAAGAAATGAAAGTTGAGAAACTTTTTTAGGCATGAAAGGGTTGTCTGCACAGCTGTTAAATGGGTGTCAGCTACGATTTTGCTCCTCAAAAAAAGATTGCTTGTTTAAAATTGTGTCCTGAATACGCTTCATTTTCATCTCCATATTGAAGGTCGACGGGTTATGTTTTCTGTGACTTGAGTTAAGGATCGTGGAATAGCTTACTTGCATGAAGATTGCCGTCCTAGTTATATCACAGTAATAATAAGTCATTCAACATTCTTATTAAAATGACTTTGAAGTTCAGGTTTTAGATTTAGGCTTGTGAAACTAGTCGATACTGTGGCTCACGTTAAGAATCCTGCTGTTCAGCTCGTCGAGTAGCTTACTTGCATGAAGACTGCCGTCCTAGTTATATGACAGGGATATAATAACAAGTCATCCACCATTCTTATAAAAACAACTTTAAAGCTCAGGTTTCAGATTTTGGGTTTGCAAGGCTAATGGATACTCTAACATATGTAATCATACGTGTGATGGAAACTTTTGGGTGCATCCGTGCTTGGCTCTAGAATATACATCGATTAGCTACTTGACTGAGAAATCGGATGCATACTCTTTTGGCATTGCCGGTCAAAAGCCCATGGATCATCTCAACCTTTGGGATATGAGATTCTTGTTGAACGGGCTGGACTGTTGCACTTGATAGTGAAAATATTAATCCAAGGCTTTAAAAGGACTACCTTGGAATCGAAATGCTCCTAATGATTGAGGCAGCTGCAATGTGTGTGTGAAGAAGCCGCATATGAGCCAGGTGGGGAGTTCTCTAGATTCCATGGAAAATTCCTCCCTTGCAATTATGCAATGGAATGCGACCACATCTAAGCCAAATTTGCGATTTTACTTCACAGTCCGTCGAGATCCGAATGTTCCGAGGATGGCTTTTGGTCAAGAATTCAGTACAGATTTTTGCAGCCAAAATAACTGGTGTAACAATTCTTTTATATGACATTTTCTTTTGAGAGAGTACCTGGGATCTGGGAGTAGGCTAATATGAGTTTCTGAGATGCACCTGGCTCTTGAACTTCATGTGAATAGAGACGTGCCAATCCATCTCAGTGTTTAGCCTCAGTGTCAGGGGGTTGACCATGATAAATAGTGATCACTATCTTGTAGAAAGGTCCAAGTCTCTTTCCTCTGTAATCTTTGTATTATTTTTGTATGTTTGTAAGGATACATGCTTTACTTTCAGAGTTAACAAATTCTTAAAATTACGTATTTGTCACACTATCGTTACTGAATTGGTGAACTGTACATGGTTTCATTATTGTCATCAGGTTGTTGAAAGTGGAGGGAAGAACATTGAAATTGGAGTAATGACAAAAGATGGTGGCCTCCGACAACTAGAGGAATCTGAAATTGACACCATTGTTGCTGAAATTGAAGTAGAGAAAGAAGCAGCAGAGGCAGCCAGGAGAGGCCCAGCAAGGGAAACTTGATTCTCGCGAATTTGTTTTATAGATCAGCCAGTTTACATCTCCAAGAATCGTGAACTATTGTGTATGAATTTATCTTTCCTTGTGGATGGATTTTCTTTCCGTGAGATTTGAATTTATAGTATTACTTTCTGATGCACGGTTCAGTTTCAGTAATTCATTTCTATAATGTTTTGTCACATGTTTCCATTTTGCATGAGCAGCTATATACCCAGGAGGCCATAATACTGGCCGTTTTGAGTGCCATGTTATAAACTAATAATGGCTATATTTCTTCCACTTCAATAATTAAATAGATCAGAAGATGATTTTTGTGGACCTGTGAAATGATTTCACAAAGATATATCTTGACAATTGCTGCATAAGCTTTGGCCTAATTGCCTTGATCTCAGATGGAAATTTCTTGTGTATGACACATCTAACCTCCTAGTAATTAGATAAATCAGTAAATGATAAATATGTCATGCATACAAATTCTCAGGCTAGAAGTTACTACACATAGTTTGGGCGTACCGAACCGTTAATTGGTATCAGAAAGATTGTGATGCCTCCAATACTACCTGTTGTCGTTTCTTTGACCTCTACTCTCTGATCATCTTTTCTGATTATTATTTTGTAGTTGTTGGGCCCTGTCAGAAAACAATGCTGCAGCAGGATTAGGACTACAGTTGCGAAATTTCCTACTACTTAGTTGACCTATTGAAATACTCGTAAATGTCTTGATCATATGTTTCTCTCATTTATTTAGCTTCAATTACTGGTACTGCCAGCACCACCTTCCACCACTAAACAATCATAATAGGGATCTCCTCTTGGTCTACAGGTAACAACACTCTCTCTCTCTCTCTCTCTCTCTCTCTCTCTCTCTCTCTCAGTTAGATTTCTCTCATGGGATTTATGATCCTCTCACCAAACTTCTTACCTGCTTTTCTCCATTGCCTATATGTACATCTCTCTCTCCCTCATCAGAGGAGAATCTGAGAGGGAGAGGATTTGACTCCTCTTGTCCCCAACCATAGAAGCAGAACCATCCCTGCACGGTTTGTAAATTGTAATGGTGAATATTGGACCTACAAGTGTTAAATTTGGTGCTACTGTGGGTACCTACTTACATAAACTATGGTCCCACTTTTTCTACCTAATACTTATTAATGTGGCTTCTGCTGACAACTACTTATCTATATTCTAAGAGCATCCACAAAGAGCTAGGTGCACCTTTACGTCGCAGGGTGAATTCCAAATCCACCATCTTTTCCACCCAATTCTTCTCCTAGCAGCTAGGTGAATACGTGATGTGGTTCACTCAAAATGCATCCAAGGGTGGATTTTCTACCCTGAAGGTGGATTGAGGGTGAATTCACGCCGCGCGGTTCTGAAGTGCGCGTACACACTTCTCCCCTAAGATGACAACACGTGTTCTCCCATCCAATGGTTCCCATTAAACGCAGTTCTGAAGTGCGCGTAACTTCAACGTCTAGGATTAAACCATGTGGACGGCTGAGATTTAAATATTTTCGATCGGCTAGTTTTTGTCGCGCGGTTCAGAAGTGCGCGGCATAAGCCTGCATAAAAAATATCTTTGGTTCCCCATTATTTCACCTGAGTTTTTCTTTGATCAAATTTCTTAAACAAGATGCTCAACAGCTATAAACGACTACTTTTTTTTTTCTATTTATAGCCCCCATTCATCTCCTACTCTCTTCTACAATCAACTCATTCATCTTATATCTCAAAACTCAACCTTCTTCATTTCTTATCAATTGCGCCGAATCATGTCTGATGAAATCATTGCTGACCTGCTCAGGCCTGAGACATCACTCTCATCTTGGGAGTCATCGTCTTCATCATCGTCCAGTGATGAAGAACTATTCCGATGTCAAGTTGAGTTGTTGCACGAGTATGGCAAGATAATGATTGAGATGGGAGAAGTAGAAGAAAAAGAGCAAGAGACGACATCATCACGGAGGCGGGGAGGTAGTGAAAGGGACGGATTGACAAGCGGAAAAGCCGTGAGCATAAATTGGGGGAGGATAGTCTTAACCGGGATTACTTCGGTGACAACCCAAGATTCAAAGGTATCTCATTTCGTCGTCGATTCCGTATGAGCGAAGGTGTGTATCAACGTATTTATGATCAAATACTTTCTTCGAGCCCCTATTTTATTCAAAGAGAAAATGCCGCCAAGACTATGGGTTTATCCTCGTACCAAAAGATAACGTGCGCAGACGCCCAAGAAGAATACATTCGGATTGGGGAGTCTACGGCTATTTTGTGCTTGAAAGAATTTTGTAAAACTATTATAACACAATTCAAAGCTCAATATCTTAGATCTCCCAAAGAAGACGATACATTACACTTGTTAGAAGTGAATGGATCACGAGGCTTCCCGGGGATGTTAGGTAGTTTATATTGTCCTGCCCACCCGATAGGACAATATACTGGGTATAAGAAAATCTTGACGGTGATTTTAGAAGCGGTTGCATCCCAAGATCTTTGGATATGGCACACATTCTTTGGGGTGCCTGATTCTAACAACGACGTGAACGTTTTGCATCAAGGGTGGCTTTTTAACAACTTCTCTAATAGAGTTGCGCCGCCATGCAATTATAATATAGGCACGGTACCGCACATTATGGGGTATTACTTAGCGGATGGAGTCTATCCAAGATGGCAAACACTTGTTCAAACCATAAGAAATCTGTCCAACGATGCCGAAAGACATTTTTTGAAGATGCAAGAATCATGCCGAAAAGACGTAGAGCGTGCTTTTGGGGTATTACAAACTAGGTTTCAAATATTGGCAAACGGTGCTCGATTTTGGAAACCTAGTGATCAAGGAAATGTTATATACGCATGTATAATCTTAGACAATATGATCGTGGAAGATGAACGTCATACTTACATCCGGCAAATAGGCATTGATCCCGAGTTTAAAAAAACTGTGGATAATTGGAAAGAGGACTTAAATTCAAGACACGCGATCAACACTATGGCAGAGTACATCCAGAAGGTTCGTGAAATTAAAAATGAAGGAGCTCATTTTTAATTATGAGATGGACTTGTCGCGCATTTGTGAAGTCGAAAAGGGACAGAGTAATTGTAGTCTTCATCATTGTTTGTTTATTTTTTAAAGTAATGTATTTTCTTTTCAAGTTTAATGTTGAAGTTGTAATATTTTTTGTTTCCAAGTCTTCATCTTTGTAATACTTTAATGAAACATACTTTATTGCTTCAGCTTTTTGATTTTGTATCAATTTTATGGATTACGAACCATTAATAACAATTTTATTGAAATAATAAAATTACATAGATCTTAATAACTACTATTAATGTTAAGGATTACATCAATCTTCGTCACTAGAATCGTCGTCATCACTTGGACACTGCTCCTTCAACTTCTTCGAATATTCTTTAATCTGCTTCTTCATCCAACGCCTTTGTGCCGGTAGTAGGTTACTTGGGTCCGTTGTCATCACCTTTAACATATGCGAGTCGTCGAAGTTTTTTTTTTCGAGTTAGCTCGCCTCCTTTGAAACTTAGCATCATTCATCAACTTTCGTTCTGCCCGACGTCTAGCTTTAGCTTCCTTTTCCTCTTTCTTCTGCTCGTCTCTCAGATTCTATGACTTTATCATGTTGGACGTTGTCTTAAGCATCATCTTCCCCCAAAAACCTATACTTGACTTTGCCGCTTCTTTTGCCTTATATTTTTTTTGGTCATCCGGCCGTATATCCCCACAAGAAAATAGTGGTGCATCCACGTCGATAGAATCATCAGAAATTACGATATTTGGAGTGCCGGATGTAGGTGTTTCAGGATCGTTATTGGCGGAGTTACCCGGGCTATCGTTAAAATTTGACTTCCTAGCAACGTTGCGGGCGGGATGGGCGATGTGATGAATTTGTGACCATTTTGGGCAAGTTTCCAAAAATTTGCACGCTTCCCCAAGTTTAAATGGTTTGCCTTGTAGTTGAAAAATGTATTGTTTGCCATACGTTCCTAAAAATCAAGTTAGAAAATCTTTTAGAGTATGATTCACCTTTAAACATTAATGAAATGAGAAAAATAAATGAAATACTTACGATGTCATCCGTTCCAATACCGGTATGATGTCGGCTCTCAAGGTCTTGAATGATACCTCAAAAAATTGAACATTCCTTATTGAGCCGCCCCTTATACGCACAATTGACACCGTTGTACGATCGCCACATCGATTGGTCAACATAGAAGGAGTTGAATTGATCACGCACCTTGAACCAAAATGTAGCAGCTTTTTGGTTGTTCGTGGTAGCGAGGTTTTGAGACACTTGAGGCCAAACGCGTGCAAGATTCACGAAGTCATCAGACGACCAATTCTTAAAGTTGGAGTATTGATCTTTGTCGTCATGAATATCCTCCGAAGCCTCAAGTACATCATCAACTATAATAGGTGTCGATGCCGTCTTTCTTTTAGACTTTGCCTTCCCGCGCGTATTACTTCTCGTGAGAACCGGATTGAGTTCCTCAGCCTGAGCTACATCCTTAACTATAATAGGTATCGATGTCATTTTTCTTGTAGACTTTGCCTTCCCATGAGTCCACGTATTACTTCTCGTGAGAACCGAATTGAGTTCCTTGGAGATGACCGGAGATGCAACCGACGATGTATTAAGATTTAAATAATTTAAACCCCATGTACCTTGCATCGGCGCGGTACTCGAACTTCCACCGGCGAAACATGTTTGAGATGAATAATATGGATTTCCCAGTTGAGGGTACGAGCCCGTATACCCATCAAATTGAGGGTAATATCCTTGGTTTGGGTAATAAGGGTAATATTCATGGGTTTGAGATTAAAATTGATAGTCGGGTGGCAGGAATAGTTGGCAAACAT
Source organism: Kingdonia uniflora (assembly GCA_014058105.1). Classification (NCBI taxonomy): domain Eukaryota; kingdom Viridiplantae; phylum Streptophyta; class Magnoliopsida; order Ranunculales; family Circaeasteraceae; genus Kingdonia; species Kingdonia uniflora. The sequence continues at coordinate 4,439,816 of JACGCM010000560.1, read as the reverse complement.
GGTGATTCTGACCTTGGGAAGTGTTAGGCATTTGTGACGGATCAAATGTGCCGAATTGATGAGGAAAGGCGTTTCCTTGTTGGTTCGTATTGGAGGATTGAGAGTGGTTTTGAGAATTAGATTGGGAGCTTGAGGAAGACAGTTATTTTGTTTGTAAGGTAAGGAAGGAGGATAGTGTAGAAGATTAGAAGGGAGGAGAGTGTAGAAGATGAATGACATTTATTGATGAAAAAAACTAGCCGTTAATATAGCCGTTGAGTAACTTGTACAACAAGTTTCCAAAACAAAAATATAGCCATTAATAGGTCCGTTGAGTAACTTGTACAACAAGTTTCTAAAACAAAAATATAGTCATTAATATGGCCATTGAGTAACTTGTACAACAAGTTTCCAAAACAAAAATATAGCCGTTAATATGGCCATTGAGTAACTTGTACAACAAGTTTCTAAAACAAAATATAACCGTTAATATGGCCATTGAGTAACTTGTACAACAAATTTCCATAAAAAATATAGCCGTTAATATAGTCGTTGAGTAACTTCTACAACAAGTGTCCAAAACAAAAATATAATCGTTAATATGGCCGTTGAATAACTTGTACAATAAGTGTCCAAAACAAAAATATAGCCGTTAATATGGTCGTTGAGTAACTTGTACAATAAGTGTCCAAAACAAAAATATAGCCGTTAATATGGCCGTTGAGTAACTTGTACAACAAGTTTCCAAAAATATAATTTTTAAAATAAAAATTATATTAATACTCCGAATAAAACATAGTTTAAACAATATTAATACACAACATAGTTTAAACAAAACATAAATAAAAGTTCTAAATAAAACATAGCCTAACTGGGATGACCTCTCTTCGTTTGGCGGGTGGATCTGCCACGTGCGAGGCTCTCGTCATAGCTACATTGCACAACCGGCTCTATCTGGTAGGAAATGGACATCTCAACTAGTCTATCGAACGTCTCTCGGATGACCTTCTGTGCCCGGCTCAACTCCCTCCTCAACTCAGTATTGTTGTCAGTTAGTTGCCTCGAATCTTCATATGCCGCATACCGTAATCCTTGGTTTTGATGCCACAACTCATCTGTACTATGTGTAGGTGGACACAGGTATGGTACCTGCATCACCGGGATCAGTATCCGTCTACGCTGATCGTTCGGTCCCGCCATATCCATGAACCATCCCATATCACGTTGATCGCCAGTCGCCTGAACACCATAGTCTTGCACCTATGAAGACGTAGCTAAACTCAACGTAGGTGGCAAGATTACATCGAGCCTCACTAGATCACGCCCGATCGACCAAATATTTCCCGTCCTCTTCACTAAAGTGCAACCGATCTTGGGATTTGGATGAACGAGACGTCAATATGTCATGTAATCTACGTCGGGAACAAGATAATCGCGACCATCGTAGAAGTCCACATTCTTCAGACTCTGATATAACTCTCGATCGTACCTTGGGAATTCCATAATCTCCTGAGGGAGGTCATAGGGAACACTATCAAACCCGGTCATCTGACGCATACACCACTCTCATCAATACCAAAGCGTATCGTAGATGTATGGGACTGACACCAATGGAACCCTCTGGGTGCTCAGCGCTGAAGCAACTCTTACATCTAGACGTCTCAATTTCGTAGACCTGTGCCATGGTTGTCAATCTATGTTGGTTTTGTCATTCCATTCTATCATATCTCTGATCACAGTAAAAAAGTGATGGATTTCAGACCCCGTACTCGCCCTTTCATCTCTCCACCCAGAAATACGAGGATAAATATGGTTAAAGTTTTATAACTTAACGAGATAGATTCCAACCCGACATTACTCGAAGAACCAGTACTCCAACACCACATAGAGTCCGGTGATCGATTTCTTCACCTTCCCGCGCCTCAGAACTGTGACTTCATCAAGCCCCCGATACAAAGCCGCCATAATGGGCGTACCCCAGTCAAAGCCCGACGCACCAAAAATATCATAGTCTGTCAAGGCTGCCAGATAACCCGCCCAAAGGGATGTGGCACAATTTGAGAAGAAGAGATTACCCATCATATAGGCAATAAAATGCCCGTGCATACGCGATATCCATTTCTAAGCCGTAATTGTGGAGACGTGGATTCAAAGGCTCTTGCCACTTTTTTAAATAGGAGAGAGTGATGTTATCGTACCTAATGTCAGAGCTTGTGATTCCTGTGAACATCTTTTCTGCTTCCTCTAACTTGGAGTACCCTCGTCGTACGGGAGTTCGCGACCCCTCCCAAAAGATATGCCCGTTAGCATGACGAAGTCTAACGGCGTGAAACCCAGTTCCCCGCAAGGGAAGTGAAAGGTATGGGTGGAAGGTTACTACCGTTCCACGAGAGCATGAATGAGACGGTTATCCGAGTTTCCCGCATTAATCGAGCAAAAGTCTGCAAAACCCATATCGTCGGCCAACTTCTTCAACGTTGGGTACACGGCAATCCATCGGTACCACTTCAGTACCTTATCCAATGATCCCCTACACTGTAATTCATCTCGGTTCTGACAAAAAAACACATTAACACGTTAGAAGTTCATTCGGGCATTTTATCGAACACATTGCAATATACGTTAATAACACATGAAATTTACATAAAACTTACCGGTATTTCCTCTGATCCAGCAGAAATATGGACCCAACCGTCCGGGAGGATATCTACTCAGTTCAACTCATCGTACGATGGGGTGGGATCGGTGTTATCCGTCAATTGATCCGGCCAAACATTTGTTACATCGGCGTTCCCCCTTCGTTTTAATTCCGCGTTAGAGTTACGTGTAGTTTTGGAAGCATTTTTCCTCGGTCGCGAACTAGAAGAACCTGACATTTTGATGTGATTAACGAAGGAAATGGGTTGGATTGGGAAACTTGTGGAGTAAGGTTGGGTATGTCAAGCTTAATGCATAATGCCTAGGATATGCACTTGTTAATGCACTTGTAAGAGCAACTCCTAAAGTGCCTCACTACCTTGGATTTTAAGCTGCCACATCAGATTTTCGTCCTCCAACAGTGCCTGACTGACTTGGATTTGAGTCTCAAAATCCAAGTCTCAGCCTTGGAATCCAAGACTCGGTCTTGGATTTTTAAGACGCGATTGGGCGCCCGAGTGTTGGGCGCCTGTTCTATTTTTAAATAGGCGCCTAAGACTTAGGCGCCCAATTTTTTATTTTTTTTAAATCAATCGGGGGACTAAGATTTAGGCGCCCAATTTAAAAAAAAAATCAAATTGGGTGCCCAAGTGTTATGCGCTTGTTTGAATTAGTTTAAAATCCAAGTCAGGTACTCTTGGAGGAAATTGAGTCTGACTACCTTGGATTTGACTTTTTTACATCCAAGGCAGTCAGGCACTTTAGGAGATGCTCTAATGCCTAGGATATGCATGCACTTGTGGAAAGTTGTTCAAATACACTTGAAAGGAAATGCCAAAAATTAAGCTTAAAAAAATTAGGGAGAAGCAGCGCGGTTTTGAACTGCGCGACAAAAAAAATTCAAATGCCTGACGTGTCTGATTCTTATTGGCCCAGCTTGCCGCGCGGTTTAGAACTGCGTTGGGACTTTGATGGCTAAGATTAAAACACGTGGACTCATCTGGGACGTCCATTTTAGCGCGCGGTTCAGAAGTGCACTGGGGTGAATTCACCTTGGGGTGGATTGGATTCACCTTGAAATTCATCCAATCCACCCTCTTAACTGATGTGGATGCTCTAAAGATAAAGAGAGAACGTTGGTAGCATCTGTGTATGATACAGATATCTTTTGCCATAACGTTCACGCTTTCTTGCTAAATTTTTGTCTTAGGTTTACATATGCACAAATATAACTCAAATTACTGAAATTATGAGATGATCAATATATCAACTTTCTAGAAGTCGAAAAAGATTGTTCTCAATAAATATTTCAAACCATCCCATTGTTTAGCTAATTCTGGGAAGTGAGATGTTTAACTGATAAAAGCAAAGTCAAATGTGTGAGAAATGAAGACGGAAACCACCGGCTTAAAACCTGTTGAAAGTTGGGTTAAGGTCTTTATCTAGAAGTCTAACAGCAAAATGCTTTAAAGATCAATGAAAAGGAAGAAGAGGATGGGGAACTAGAGGGCCTGCAAGAAAGGTTAAAGCATGTGTTTGGTAGGTGTTGGTGTTATTATATAAGTGACAAGCAATAGCCAATAATCCAAAGTATTAATAAGTGTTGTTAAGAAGATATAATTTAAACCTTTTATTAATACAAAATCTGGTTTAGGTCTTTTGAAGGGTTGAAGGAAAAAAGTTAAAAAAAAAATATTCATAGAAGCTTCTTATGTCTACCTAACTTGGAGAAGTGATTGCTTTTGTTGATACTTTAATCTCCATTCACCCACCTCCCATTGGGTTTTTTTTGGATCATGGTAACCACTATACACCTAAGGTTTTGTTTTAGTTGTCTCTTGGGCTTTGGATTTTTTCTCCTTTTGATACTCTCTATTTAATTTTTGTATCTCAAAATAAATGTTTTAATACATATTGATCGGGATGTAATCAATTCATTTGCATATAGCTTTGTTAGATAAATGATTTTAAACAGCACTGATCCTAATAAGTAAAAATTCTTCAATTTTTTAAAATTTTCCTCGGTTTTTCAATATTTTTTCCCCACTTTTTGGAAAACTTTTTATTTGGCTATTTATTACCAATATTTTCTGTTTTATCGTCTATATATTGATATTTTTAGATATATCTCCAATGTATTATTCAAGGGGGTCGACGTTTTAATTACTTACTGGCCAATGTTTGGTAGAAAATCCCATTTAATACTTACATTATTTTGTTGTTAATATATCGAATGAAGTATGATATGATGGGTCGTTTTAATTAGATGGACCTCAATTAAATATATACAAGTTTATATGTAATCTGTATCGAGATTAGATAATGAACATCAACATCAATGACCGACGAATTTAGTCTTATTTCAATTATACAATCCTAGCTAACGAATAGCAAACGAATCAAGTTACTCCGTTCAATTCTATGATTTACATCTAAAGACATTCCGAAGTGACTTTCAGAAAGACGAAAGGGATTACATAACTGAAAAGTGTATGATATATAGGCATTAGGTAGCTAGGTTGAGTGCCAAACATTACCTTTTATTAAGACAATATTAGCAAAATTTTATGGATAACATAGAGAAACAAATCCACGAAATCGTTTTATCTTTATGCCTTTGTTATTCTTATTTGTTTGCTTGTCTTTGGGATTTTGGCCATTTGGTTAGTATGATTGATATTTCTATGTTTCTATTTAGAGAGGGAAGATAACATAGTGTTTACAAATTATGTGTTGTTTTGGAGTTCATATTTTATGAAGAGATTGGTCACCTACCTCTCTGACTTCCTTGATTCTCCTCCTCTCACAACTTATCAACAGTATCTCTTTTATTTGTTTTATTTTTGTTTTTTCACAAAATCGATAATTGCATGTTTAATTGCCTGAAAAACATTCATGGAAAATTTTCATTCATTCTCTTAGGCCAATATCTCCTGACAGTTTTCTAGAGAAGTTTTGATGGAAAATCTGCATGTTTTCATTGGGTTATGTCACAATATTTTTGGTTTCTCATAGATTATCTAATAACTAGAGAACATAATAGCTAGCTAGAGCATATAAGCTGATCACCATACTCATTTCATTTCCCATATTCTCCTTTTCAAGTGAGTAATCAAGGAACAAAAACACACAAACACAATAGTTGACAAGACGATGAAGAGTAATGAATTCTAATAATAATTATAATTATACAATTAGAACAAGAGAAAGTAGAGAGATTTACACAACTAATAACAATCTCTTCTTTCTCTCTTGGTAATTTAATAAAATGAAATAAAAAAGAAATTCAGTTATATTTCATCTCCAAGCTTCTATAATCCAAAACTCTACTCTTGAAGCCAAAGAAATCTAAACCACCAACAGTTCCAACACCGCTACTAGTGTTACTACTACTATTACTACTACTACTAGTGCACCTGCACTCTTTACTATTTCTCAACCCCAAACTACAAGAGAAACAAAGACTAGTTCTCCTCAATGGTGGTATTGCCTCTTGATTAATGCTAGGAAGGCTTATTTGGAGATCAAGATTCAAGTCTGGACAGCGTTCCAGGATTTGGGTTTTATCTCTGTTGCAGTGATCAAACCCTCTAAATATTTTCTCTTCTTCTTTGATAACTGCGGCAAAGGAGATAGTTTTAGCATCAGGCACGGACTCGTTCACGGGTCGGTGTGTTGAGGGATCAACCCCTCTACTCAATAGCTTTCTCCTTATGTGAGTGTTCCAGTAGTTCTTGATCTCATTATCAGTTCTTCCAGGCAGTCTTCCTGCTATAAGTGACCACCTACATATACAATGAACAAAACAATAAGGATTTGCTGTTTTTAAAGAAAAAGAAGTTGTAAGAATGTTTGTTTTGGATTGGTAGACTTACTTGTTCCCAAGTAAACTATGTAGCTTGATGATGATCTCATCTTCATCTTCTGTAAAATTGCCGCGTTTAAGGTCGGGCCGTAAGTAATTGATCCACCTTAGCCTACAACTCTTACCGCATCGGAGAAGGCCAGCAGCCTTAGGGAGAGATCTCCAACACCCTTCACCGTGTGCCCGAATATGGGCAATAAGGCGATCATCTTCTTCTTTAGTCCATGCTCCCTTGTTAGTATGAGCTTTCTCACAACAAGGAGACCTACCCATCTTTAGTGCTGAGGATGGTGGTGATTATGGTACTGGTGTTGGTGGTGGTGGTAGTTGTTGCCTCAAGAGAGAGGCCCTAGTATGGTTCTGAGATAGGAATTTATAAGATTTTGACTAGAGAGATGGGGTGGAGAGGAGTTGGACCCTTATTACTTCTAGATGTGAGTTGGTGAGAAAAGGTTTTTGTTTTGTGAGGGACTCACACTGCTGATGACCTCTCTCACTCTCTCATGATATCTTTATCACCATTTAATAAAGCAAAGGACATCAACTATAGGAAAACTTCAGGTAGGTGTAAAGTGAGATATTAAAGTATGGTGTGTGTGATCTTGCCCATTTCCCTACCTTCTCAACTGCTTTAGTTAAAGACCAAATAAATTACCACTTTTGACAGAAACCTATCTCCTTAACAAATGGAAATCATGTTTCCAATCTTAATAAAGCTAGGCTAATCTAATGGTTGTTTATCCTATATATAGATCTTCGCAATTTTCTAAATTGGTATATAAAACATATATTTAAGCTTGTATTCTATTTGATTTAATTAGCCTTTCGTTACGACTTTGTTGTTGTCGCATTACTTTTATATTTAGACCCATAGACTACATAGGTATTAAATTTATCTATGTACTGTTTTGTAGGATGAATATGATCCTGATGACATAGATATATGAAATTTTCTCTCTAGTTTTGAATGATTAATCTATGGGATTGTGTCAAAAAGAAAGGAATGAAAGGTTTCTAGAAGATGTTAGGGCCCTTACCTAAGTAAGGGGGATAATAAAAAGTTCAAAAAAAGGAAGTGGTTGTGGTTGTGGTTGTGGTTGTGTGTGGGCTTTGGTTCACCTTCCACTTGTCTTTTTATATTTTGTCTCTACCTTGTGGTTTAAGTTTGGTAACAAAAGTGGGGTTAGGGGAGGAGGGGTCAGGGAAAGTTGGTTCACCCTTTTTGTTGTTATCTCCTCTCAATTTGCTTACTTTGTGTTACCCACCACACACATGGGAGGGGAGAGCTTCCAACCACTTCAACCTTTCTCTCTCACAACTGATGAAGACCATTGTGTAACCCTTCTAACCTTGAAAATGAAAATGCTTCTGTGATATAAAGATTATCTAACTAGTAGGGTTTGGGGAACTAGATAAAGAGTAAATGCTACTCTTGTGGATTTACCTACTTCATCAGTTGTGAGAGGGGGTGTGTAGATGTTGTTCTTGAGTATTTACCTTCTTCATCAGTTGCAAAAGGGTGCTTTGGTGTGTCTTACCTACTTTCTTACCAAACTCTCTGTCTGTGTCCCGTCTTGTCCAAAGTGTTTGAGTTCTCTCTAATGATATATATGTGGTAGTGAATTTACCTACAATTTTTGTCTTCTCCTCTCAAAAGACTTGCAAATCTAGCCTAACCTTGTATTCTGCTCTTGAGGTTTTAGTTCTTCTTTGTTTTTAAGTAAAAGTTGTTTATCTTTACAACTTAGATTAAGAGCATCTCCTATAATGACTTGCATTCTAAGGTGCCACGTAGGATTTTTGAGCTCCAAGTACCTCACTAACTTGGTTTTTCAACTCAAAATACAAGACTCAACCTTGCTTTCTTACGTCATGATTGGGCGCCCAAGTGTTGAACATCTATTTGTTTTCTAATCGGGCATCTAAGCTTTGGGCGCCCAATAGTTTTTTTTCAATTACTCGAACTCATGTATATGATGTGACTTCATCTTCATACCATACCTATCTCATACGTAGTTAACTCATCTAACTTCTAACTTCTTTAGTTATGCAAAAGATTGCTATAAATTGGATGGTTGAGATCATAAATGTTTGTTGACTATAGTGACCTAATTTAGAAGAAGTTTCCTCCAATGATACTTAAGAGTATTCCCAAAAGCTTGACATTGGCTTTCAAAAGCCACTCATTTCCTTCTCAAACCACTTTGCAAGTGGTTTTCGTATCCCCAGCAGGTTGGCTTATCAAGCCAATAGCTATGGACGACCAATGGTTGGCTTAATGGGTGCGGAGTCTTTAGCGCTGCACCCTCAGTAAAAACTCTAACGGCTAGTTTTGAATTCTTTCCTTATTTATTCTCTTCTTCATCAAATTTCTTCTCTCTCTATATCAAATTTCTTCTCTCCCTTCATTGAAATAATTATGTATAACTCAAAATCAAACCCCAAGTCCAACTCTTCATACACCCTCCCTCAAGAACAAACCAATCAAACTCACTCAAATCTCAATTCTCATTACACATTCTCTCAAGAACAATTCAATCAAACTCACAAAATCCCAACCTCTCGAGCGTCTCAACGAATTGGCCAGTAGAACAACAGTCCTACAATGGCATTATTAGTTTTTGGTGCAAACATCATAACAAGTATTGTGCTATCTACAAGGGAATCGAAGCTCAAACGAATCACCAAGGAGCAGTTGAAAGCAGGAAAAGTCTAGTTGATTATGCAAGTCTATTTCCCTTATTTTCTTTTTCTAACTATTTTTGTATATATCATACTAGTTCTAATGTTATGTTTCATATAGTTGGAACTATGCAATTCAACGTACAAGAAACTAAACAAAGGTGTGCCTTTCAATTACCATGAGGCGTACAAAATCATGAAGGTGCTTCTTTGGAGTCTAATATTGGGGCATCCTACCTTAGATCAACACGCTTAGTGAGAATGAAGTTCGGGTAATTAGGGGCCTCCTACTCCCACTGGGGGGGGGGGGGGGGGGGGGGGCGCTTGTACGCCTACCTCGGGTAGTTTGTACTCGTGTGTGGATGTTCACCCCGGTGGAGTGAAGATATCGAAGCCGTAATTGAAGGAGATAATGGACAAGGAGCCCTTGGGAAAGAAGCTGATCGAACAATCGGTGGAGCACTTGACAACCGTTAATAAGAAAATAAAAGAGAGAATCGAGAGGAGGAAGATAAAGGAAGAACGTATAGCCGCGGAAATGGCCGCATAAAAAAGAGCGGAACGTATAACAATCATGTCCATTCAAGTGAATGGACTACTCCTGACCAACAAGAGTTTATGCGATATGCGGTGAAGAAGACTATTACCGAGTTTAGGAATGGGGATCGTGATGTTTAATTTGTGTTTATGGCTATGTTTTATTTCCAATGAAGTCATGTAACATTTTTGATTCTTAATATGAAATTTGCGTTTGCGATAACAATATATATTTTCCGTGGCGGTATTTTTGTTTACCATGATATTTGTGTTATGAAAAAAATTATTCAACAAGTAAACGGTGGGGTGAAGAGTTGTTGTGGTTTTTCTAAGTGTAAAAACCAAATATTTTCCCTACCAGTGTGCGGTGGTAAAGTCTTTACCACAGCATGTATTTAAACCCAAACGACGTGGTTCATACTGAGCCGTCCACGTGTTTTATTTTTAACCGATGGATTGCGGCGGTAAAGCCTTTACGCATCACCTAAAAGGCAGATTTTTTTTGGAAATATTGGGTTGGCTGATGACGTGGCAGTGGTATTGGCCAATGCCAAGCTGTCGGAAATGTTCTTACAAAGCTCATATATTGTTCTTGCTCACCGGAGTCTTAAGGAGAATAAATGAATATCTGGTTATTAAATTAAAATGGGGTCAATGCGCTCGTATATTATAAATGAAATGCTATTCCGGGTTACTAACCGCAAATAAAATGAAAAGCTTGTATGAGGTGAATTAAAGGTTTATAATGACAACGAACCATGTAAAAGAACTTTTGTGGTGATCCAGAAGTGAGTTTTGAGACAGAAACGATAAGGATCTCCTCTAAGAAAAGATAAGAATGTACCACATGATTGAGTACTCTTTGTGTGGGCAAGTATTCTTTGTGCATCCTTTTCATGAAAACCATTGCAAGATGTAGCGATCAATTAGGCTTGATCTCACCTTACAATTTCTGTGGTGACCATAGTATATACAAAAAATACGGCTCAAGATAGAATAGGGATCGATATGTTGACCTCAATATTTAGGGTAAGTAGTAGTAAATGGTGAAGACGACCAATAATAAACGTAACGAAAACCTTAACAAAGTGAAAAAGACTTGTGGGGTGGTGGTCCTAAAGTTAAAGGGTTGTTTGCTCTTACATGTGATTCTCATGGGCATACATGAAATTAGGGCAAAAGATGGAGCTGCTTTTGATGTTCCATGTGGAGGACATAAAATCTTTTAGAAGTGGTTGTTTTTTTATTGCAAGTATATCCACCTCTCATCTTCATAAATTCTCTATACCTACCTAAGGGTTTCAAACTAAGTTGGGCCAACTTGAAGTAGTTGAGGTAATAAGAACTGTCAAAAGTACTTCTTCAGAGATTGGAAGGAGGAGCTTTTGACCTCCAAACCTTAATGCTTAGATAGTCTATCTTCCCCATTGTGTTCTTGATTTCCCTTACAGGATTTACAGGATATCTAACTGTTCTTTTGAGCTTTATTAGCTTAGGTGTGGTTCGAAAATCTGTGACACATTGCCATGAAAAATTAGTTTGCTAGATCGGTCATTTTTATTGTTTTATGCTCTAGAAGAAAAAAAAAAGGGTAAAAACAATGGGGGTTGGCGTGGCACAGGCATACTAGGAATCTAGTACCATGCCTCAAGAAGGAAAGGTCTTGGGATTGACTCCACCGTCAACGGGAGCCATTTAGCAGGATTTATCCTGACTTACTTGGCATGTGTGTCTAGAATGATCTTACGTGATAAATTATGAACTTGGATCGTAGAAAAAAAAAAAAAAAAAGCATTTCAAAAACGAATAAATAAATTAACTTCTAGAAGAGAAACCCTAATTGAGATCATAACAATCCCTAATTTTTTAACCATATACAAATGATGTATTAGGTGTGGATGTGACATTAAGTTTTGTCACTAGGAGAGTCTTCCCTATCCTTATGTCACTGTATGTGGTCTTAAATTTATGAAAATGAAATCTCATAGTACTGTGGCTGGTAGTAGTAGATCACCTACCAAACACCTCCTTAGCATGATGAAATACTATTTCTTTTGTGTTTTTCTCCTTTCTTCTCTCCTTTGCTTGGGGACATTGGTAGGTAAGGTGGTGGGCTCAAGAATAAGATCATGGTTGCACTTGCATCATTGGACACCACCACCACCACAACTTGTGAGGGTGTAGATATTTTCTAGATATGATTATTTCTTTCTTTTTTCATTTTTACATTTTGGGGGCCAGTCAAAAACTCTCGCGCTTTCGTGCACACATTAATTCCATAATTCAACAAACTATGTGGCCTAATTGGGTAAAGTACCGTGATCAGTGCCTGCAGAAGAATCAGGCTTAAACCTCAATTCTGTACACTAAAAGACACTGTAAGACAATGCTAGTCACTATTGTGGATATTCCCTGTGAGCGTTAACAAAAAAGGCGTCCCCCAGCTTTTAGAAAATGATCCTATTCTTAATTGAGAAGGGAGAAAGGTAAAAGGCATTATAGAGAGCTTCAGTAGCCTACTTTGGCAAAAAGGCAGGAGTTTGGTGAACTTCATTTCACATAAGAGGTTCCATGGTGGAGAATCCTTGAAAGAAAAAACAGCCAATGCATTAACATTATTTCCATTGTTATGAAGTATAAGAAGTTGGCGCTCTTCGCTTCGCCTCAATTGTCCAAGGGTCGTTGAAATAACAAGACGGATCCTGTGTGACAAAGGCTAGTGTAATAATATTCTAACAGCATGCATCTCTATGACATTGAACTGTAAAAGCACGAGAATTCGGAATATACTTGTTTTTGCATTTTGCTTTCTGCAGAGATGATAAATGTGGTGTGGGCATTGGACAACATTGCACAAAATACTTGCGAGATGTGAAACCTACTTAACTGCCTTGTAAAATAAAGGAGAATAACACAGGCAAAGAAAGTATTTCCATCTTAAAGTTGCCTCTGGCAAGGCTCAGCTGAGTTTCAGTACCTCGACTACAAAATATAGGGAATATGTAAGAGTTGCTGACAGAAACTGTATATTATAATATGAGATGACCTCTGTGATAATAATGTGCATATATGGTATGTACTAACTTTGATAAGGTTTTAATGTATAATGCTACTTTTCATGCAGTATCTTTCATACTCTTAACACCATGAGAACAATAAAACCACAAGAAAATTTCCTTGCCGAGAATACAACTCACACAGGACATGCAATCAGGTCTGGCTTTCATTGCAGAGAAATATAAAGCACATATAGAATTGGTTCTTGGCCAATGAAATAAACTTTTCTGGAAAGGTGGAGAATGCAAAAAAAAATATGTATCTTACATTTGTTTGTTGCAGTCACAAATGCATCTAATACGAGAAGTTTTAGTAGGCATACATAACCTGTATCATTATTCAGTAGAAAATACTAGCAATGGATGCCTCACTTGACTCTTCTGTTAACTTCATACAGGTAACTGAGGACAACCACCGTTGCAGCAACTGCAACACCAACAGCACTGTGTGCTAAAACAAAAGAACTCTTCGTATCTGCCTTGGAACCCACTGAACTTGGGGTAAATCCCAGTTCGGAAAGTTTCTTATGCGACACTGCATAGTCTCTGAAAAAAGCATCTTCGTCCTGCCATACCAAAATTTGAACCATGTTATACAAACAATACAGTATATATACTCATATTATTACAATGAGTACAATTTGGCTCATACTGTAACTGGACAATGAAACTATGAAAGCCTATTTACAGATTCTTCTTAACTAGTTAACCAGATATTTTTTAGTCATTCATGTTACTTTACAGATGAAACAGTACTCGCTGAAACAAACTGGACTATTTATACAGATGATATTAGTAAGGCAAGCATGAGGTATCAATGACTTAATTGGTGCTCAAGACCCTATGTAACCCTTGTTTATAGTTGAAGCACCATTTTACAAACTACATATGTTAGTGATATAAATAGTTTACTCTTTCTTTTTCTTTTTTCTCTTGAGGTGTAAAACATAGATTAAATGGAGACCATGAATTTTAAGCAACACAAGAATGTATTATATGACCATGAATTGATATTCAGGAAAAATAAAAAACATAGAATTGATACATCTCAGAAGTTCGTCAAAAGAACCCATGTACACAAGTTACCTTGGCATAGAGTTCGACGTAACGACGGAACTCAGGGTCTTCCAATAGAGCCTTATCTGTGGGAAGTTTCAATAGACCCTCTGACTCCTCTTCAAGAAGCTCCCTGATTCAAAATTTGTATTCATGTTTAGATATGAATATAGCACTTGAAGTACAGAAGTTCAAAATAAGACAAGAGTTATGGAAAAAATCGTTATTTCTTACATACACGAAATAGGAGTTGTCAAACTTCAGAGGCTCATTAGTCCAAGCACCATCAAAACCTGATCTCTCTGGATGTGCTCTTCCCTAAAATGACGCAACCGACCAAAGTTCATATAACAAATCATTTATTCACAAATAAATACCCACATAAATGAAATTTTAGACAAATGTACCAGTGTATGAGCCCCTGATAATGCTACAATGTCTTTGTCCGATAAACCCATCCGATAAAAGATGTCCTTTAAATGTGGTGCACCTACAATGAATATTTGTAAGAGTAAATGAAGTTTTAGGTCCTCATTATTAATCTGTTCCGAAAACGTTAACTAATGCTTTTTTATATGTACCAAACGTTATACTATCCAAAGTTCCATTTGACTTCGTATTAAATCAAATCTTAATCATGTTCTTTGTTGGTTTATTTGAATGCAGTTGGATAAATTTTTTGAAAACTTCCAAGCTCCATTCTCTCTCCTTTTCGGTTTATTTGAATGTAGTCTAGGACACATCAAACTGCACTAATTTTACTAATTTTGTACTTGCCTTTTGGCAATTTGATTAAAGATGCCTCATTCATAATTTTGATCAAACGAACAACGTGATACCTTGTTTAGCATCCGGAAGCCTCCCCTCTTTAGGAGAAACCAGGGAATCCTGAGATAAAAGACGGTCACACTGATAAGTGATGAGTTATTGACTAAATATAACCGAAAAGTCTTACTAAATACTAACATACCTTTCTACCAGGAACGAAATCAATGGTGGGTCCACCAGTAACCTCGACAGCAACGACTCCAGCAAGCTGAAAACATTTATTCATTTATTAAAGATGAGCTTAATTCCATAAACATCATAATATATCTCATATGTTCTCTGTCATTTCTTTTACCTAGACTCAGGAAATCAATGCTTAACCTGGAAGTATTTTCACACCAACTCCAAGAGAAAAGAGAGGCAAAATGATTTGAAAACTACAATCACCTGGTAAAGGTCTGCATAAGTAATCTTTGGATGCTTTTTCTTCACTGGTTCTGATATATAAATAAGAACAAACAAATTTAACAAGTTATAGGCATTTCAATGTAACAAGAACTTCATATAGATGAATAAGAAATACTGCTTAAATTTTTCTACTAACTTAAGCTGAGAAGTTCATCAAATCTTGACAACTGGTATATGAGAAATGACTAAGTATTTATTGCTTTATATCAAACTTTTGTAATTATTGATGATAAGAGCATCTTTAGCAGAGGGTCAAAAGCATCCCAAAACCACCAGTTTTGGGGTTTTGCCCTCAGAAAAGTGGTATTGCCAAGTTTGAACCATGCCTAAACATTTTTTCTTTTCTTTTAACATTAGATGAATTAGAGCCGTTGAAGTTTCCTCGAAATGGCCACGAAGATCGTGGACGGTAAAAGATGGTCATTGCTCAAGGGTGTACCAGGACTGAAGTGGGATGTGACTCTACAGTGTTGTGGGACTGATTAAAACCACCTCAGTTCCTCAGAATGTGAGAAAACGGGGTAGATATATTAAGGTGTAAGCTGCTACTTTGTTGTTTTTCCTTATTGGCCACAATATTGAAGAGACAAATAGATCCCCTGATTATCTGTCAGACTTGTTACCTAATATTGGTCATGAGAATTATACACCTGATGCTTTCACCTTTGACCTCAAGAGAATCTTAGAAGAAAATGTCTGTGGAAAGACTTACTTTAAATTTCAAATGATTTGTAATTTTTTATTCTTTTGAATTTAGGCTCTCAACATACCCTTGTGCTCTTGTGGAAGGAGAGTTGTTCCCTCCCTGTTGTCCTTGGTTCCTTTTAATTTAAAGTTTACTCTCCCAAAGAAAAGGGAAAAAAAATCCCAAATTCAGTAAAGATTTTTTTGGTGCAAAATTTATCTCTCTAATCTCCAGGCAAAAAAAAATTCTGATATTTTATAATCCAAATTTTCTATCTACATATTCTTTCTCCTAGTGTGAGAAATTGGGCAATCTATGCTTCATCCTCGAATTGCTCTATTGGACTGAAGTCGCCCATTCAACCGTTGTAATCTTTACTGCAATTACTGGTTTCCAACGAGTGAGAGGAGTTCCTCTCTCTTATAATACAACATGTGGCCTGCATATATTGCGGAAGAGACAATAAAAGAACTTCAGAGAGGACAACAATTTTTTTCCTTGTGGACCCTCATCATTGCCTTTCCAAATTTCTAGTCTGAATTTTGTTTTCCTTGACTCTACCAAAGTATATCCTTGCTTATAAATCACCCAATCTTTAAAACCAATTTCAATTTTTCTGAGTCCAAATATTCCCTCTAGAGATCTTTCTTTAATAGTGTCTTTCTAGATTCACAGTCTAAATGTTTGTCTCTACATTTTTCCTCTGTCTATTTGATATATCACGGTTTCCACTCCGTATACATATACCTAGGGAGGGCGTCTCTCTCGCCACACCTAAGTCGACGCCACCCTCTATTTATTTTATTTTCTTATTTCCAGTTTTAATGTAATTAGGAACATGGGAACGTATATTAACTACTAGAGAGAGTTCCTGTAAGATTAGGGCTTACTTCTATAAAACCATTCCTAGGGTTGGAGGAGAAATTTTATTTTCTTATTTCTAGTTTTAATGTAATTAGGAACATGGGAACGTGTAGTAACTGCTGGAGAGAGTTCCTGTAAGATTAGGGCTTACTTCTATAAAACCATCCCTAGGGTTGAAAGAGAGTTAGTTGTTATTTTAGGTTATTCAGTTATTAGGTTATTAGGGTTTTTATAGTTAATCAATAAAGAGGTTTTAGAGTCAATCAATGTCTTCAGTTCCCTTTAGTTTATATTAAATTTGGTACCAGAGCTAAGCGTTTAACTACGCAGCGATCATGGGGAAACGATCGGGTAGAAAATTGCTAAGGAATCGGGAAGAAGAAGAATTTGTGGTTCCAAAACCAACGAAGACCACGCTAACGAATAAGGTGGCCGATCTAACAACAACGTTCTTGAGGATATAAGAAACGATGAAGTGTATGAAGGAATCATTAGTGGAAAATCAGTGGTTGAATAAGGAGTTGTGGGGTCGTTCTATGGAAAAATCTCAAACCCTAGAAACGTCTCCGCTGAAAATCGAACATGGCGCGACTCAGGGAGAGGTGCCAACATAGGTATGATGAGGGATGCACGAAAGGGGTACCTGTTAACAGTCCTAAACATGGGTCGGGGGTGGGGAAAAGAGATTGAGAACTTTTGGAACCGCCATGAAAGTCGATCGGAACCCGCACGAAATTCCCAACTCTTAACGTCAATGGAGTTCATGGGGGGGGGGGGGGGGGGGGGGGGGAGGTGATTGGTTCGAGACCTAATAGAGTCCCAACAAACGGAGGAAGAAGTCGGTTCAAAGCTCTGGGAAGTGGCAACGATGGGAGAGAGAGGAGCAGGAACGCAAAAAAGAATCGCGTATAAAGAAGGGATTACAATCTCCTCCAATGGCCCCGGCTCCACAATAACACACAAGTTTAGAAACTACAGATCTCGAGGCATGCGTTGACGACATCAAATAGGGCCTATAAGGCCAAGAGGTAGATCCGAGAATGTTGGATCAGTGCACGGAGTCAAAATTCTCCTCAAAATACGTAGTTGAGATTGCTTTGGGCACGTATCTCGAAGAGATAAGAAATGCTTATGGGGGCATGACTACGGTCTCTTCCGTACTCCCGGGCACCTGTACTCAGCTGGGGATATTATTGTTGACGATTATCTCAAGATTACTCGTACGACCGAGGATGCAGGTCCACAACTAGATTTGGTAGATCCGTTGTTCGGTAACAAGAGAGAGGAGAAGCTCGATTCCGCCGAGAGGGTAACGACAGGTTCACACCCAATACTCAATGCCACCGCTCCAATACCAATTCAGGGGTCGGGGTCGACTTCGAAACCAGCACGACAACGCCCATAAGCCGAGAATACGAGGGTCCTTGATCTCTTGGGAACGACCACCGACAGACAAACCCAAACATCGATGGTTCCGTTTCCAATGCAGTGAGACTACAATGCAATCGAAGGAGAGAAGAGTGAAGATTAAAGAAATAATCCCAAGGGAAAAAACATAGAAGAAGAGTGTCAGAGAGAGAAGGAGAATGCAAAGCCAAAGGAGAGAGAAATGGAGAAGTATTTTGATCAAGAGAAAGGTCCTACCAGAGACCACAAACAAAGAAGGGGTCCAACAGGTACAATTCCATCACCAAACTTTCACCTCAGCAACGAATTTACTCCTACCTCTCCACTTTCCGAGCACACCCACGAGCATTCTACAAACACATTAAGCGACAAACAGGAATAGATTACGAGTATATATCATCAGAGGAGGAACAAGGTCGGGAGATAGGAAGTCAATGGGATGCCAATGGTAAATACATTCCCCCATGCAAGCTCGACAAGGGTAAAGGCATGGTTCAAGCGGATTCAAGGGGTCAATTGGGTATGGACAAAACGGAGAAGATTACGGTCATGAACGTCGTCAACAATACCAAACAGAGAGAGGTAATGGAAATCAGTTTGATACATTTATTTGTACTCTCTCTAGTCATAGTTCTGAGGTCAAATTGGATATTCTCGAATTCGATGGTAAACTTTACCCATATACGTTTTTTGAGTGCGCCACAAAAATTGAGAAGATTTTTACATATCGAAAATTGAAAAACCCAAGACGTGTTCATCTGGAAGAGACAAAGCTAAAAAGATAAGTGCTCCACTGGTGGGATGACGTGCAGAAAGATTGCAGGGATAAGGGTTTACGCATAATTACAGACTGGGGGCGAATGGTCAGAGAGCTACGAGCACACTTCACACCTCCTAATTACGTATAAGACAGCTTTATGAAGCTTTAGAATGACAAACAAGGAGAGCTGATGGTCGAAGAGTATACCGACGAATTCAATTTGTTGTCATCTCGTATAGGGCCTCAAGAGTCTGATCAGATGAGGGTTGACAGGTTTGGGTTGAGTCTCACTGAAAGCACACTAGCTGGGTTAACCATGCACAGTGCGAGAAAATTATTTGAGATAGTTAACCTCACCATGAAAACATCTGAAGTGTTGAAGAAGAGGGCATGAACTAAGCTAACAACAACGAAACCATTTACATCTTACTCGTCAGCTACACGTCCACCTGTTAGCTCGGGTACAGGGGGAGCTAGACCGATTTGTTTCAAATACGGCAAAGTGGGTCACATACGCAGGGATTGCCCAGTTGCGAAGAAGAATGTGACGCTGTTTATTGATTACATCTATAAACATTTGGTTGTAGCAGCATAGCGGATTTATTTGGGCGATGAAGATCCTTGATCTTTAGCACAAGTCGAGTTGGAGACTATGTTACTTGAAAGTGAAGCAGGTACGGGAAACGATACGAGAAACGGAAGCAGAAAACGTCTATTATTTTTTAAACATGATTTGGGAAACAGGAAACGTATGTGACAATTGAAGCAAAATGTGATACGAGTGGAAAACGAGTATGAAGTGTAAGAAAAAAGCAAAATGGGAAACGGGTAAGAAGCGTACAAATAAGTGAAGTATGATATACTTTGATAGTAGAGAGATGAAGGTATATGTATATCTGATATTGTAGTACAGAGGGAAGAAAATCCGAAAGGTTAAGTGTGCTTAAGTGTTTCTTTTCTTAGCTAGTTTCGTTATAAAGTGGTAATCATGGCTTTGTGTTTTTTTTATTTTATGCGTATAAAAGAATCCAATCACGTACATTATCATTTCACAACCCCTTCAATTACGAATCAGTAAAGTTTCGGATCGAATCAAAAATCACTTCGATATACAAATCATGCGAATTAAAAATTGAATCATCGGCGTTTCCCAAACCGAATCACAATTGAATCATAATGCGAATCATAGTCAAATCGAAATGTGAATCACAAACGTTTCCCCGACGTTTTCTCAGCATTTCCTGAATTTGGGGAAACCGAATCACACCCATTTCACAAATAGTTTCCTAGGGAACGTCTAAGAAGAGGGGAAACGTGTTTCCCCGCAACATAGGTTGGAGAAAGTGTCGGCGAATCCTTCGTGTAGGGCACATTTACCTTGAATTTTGATAGGCAGAGGGGGTTGATGTATCACGGTTTCCATTCCGTATACGTATACCTAGAGAAATGCGCTTTCTCTCCATGCCTAAGTCGACGCCACCTTCTATTTATTTTATTTTTTTATTTCTAGTTTCAATGTAATTAAAAATGTGGGAACATGTAGTAACTGTTGAAGGGTTTCTGTAAAATAGGAAACCAAGTTGTAGAGGGATTAGGGTTAACTTGTACAAAAGTTAACCCTAGGGTTGGAAGAGAGTTAGTTGTTATTTTGGGCTATTCAATTATTAGGTAATTAGGGTTTTTACAATTAATCAATAAAGAGGGTTTAGAGTCAATCAATGTCTTCAATTCTCTTTAGTTTACACTAATATTCTAAGTCCAAATTCTTTCAGGTAAATTTTTCTTTCTCCAAATATAACATTCTCAGTGGATTTCTCAAAAGAAAATTAAGAAAGAGAAAAGGAAAAATCAATCTCCCGTGTTTTGAAAATGAAGTCGTGTTTCCTCCTTTTCATCAAAACATGGAAAGTGGCGGAAAAGGAATTTATTTTCCATGATTTTACTCGCAAATTAGACACAAGGAAAATGATTTTCTGATAATTATTTTGCTCTTCCAGTAGTCTTCTATGAATCAAATACAGCACAAGTGGCCCAAATAAGAAAATATTGTTTAAAGATATTAGAACTTCACAACAAAACAAAGTGTTTGTCTTCCATTGAGAGATAGTTTATAGTTCCATCCTATCATCCATTAACGTCAGCTATTCTTGTATCTTTTACTTTTGTCAAGTGATTATAGAAGGAAACTGAATTTTACATTCTAACAAAAAGACTATATGGACCTTGTCCTCTAAATTACAATTTGAAATTAAGTTTGTAATCATGGTCATCTGGTCTATGCCAAAAAAATAATTTTGGACTATCAAAATCCATCTGGAGGTATCCATTTTCCATAAAATAAAAGAAAAATTAATGTAGATGTCTTATACTCGTAGTATCTGCTATGACACCTTCCCTTTCCACCCATTCTATTTTATTCTTACTGAATATTGATATATATGCCTCAATAATTATGGCTTGAATCGGTGATGACAAATTATGGCTTTAATCAACGACAAAAACCCATGGCATATCCACGGGGGATGGGTTCGCCATTGAGGATATCTACTGAAACGGGAGATCCAGAAACCACTTGGTATGGTAAATTTTGAGTGTGGGACCATAGGATTGTGTAGAGTGTTACAAAGAACTAGAGAAGATATAATTCCTCAACCAGAATGAGATCTAAAAGTCTTATTCAAATTTGAAGAAAAATCTAATCAACTGATCTACAATCTATAATTCTTGAGGATAAAGTCATTTAAAAACCTCATAAGAAAGGTATTCTCTCTACTAAGTCAGCCTGGGAGAAGTTAAGAGTTTCAAAGCCTGTAACTTCATGGTACAAATTAATCTGGTGTAAAACAGCTATGCTTAGGCATGCTTTTATTGCTTGGCTGACAATCAAAAATAGGATGAAAAATAGGGATTTCCTCGTGCAGATAGAGGTTCTAAATGAATCTTATTGCTCCCTATGTGGTGCAAGGGAGGAGAATAGGTCTCACCCTATGTAACATGGACACTCCATATTCCAAAAAAAATTTGTGTCCAAACGTGTCGAACAGACCGACACTCATGTGGACACTCCAACGGATACTTCTTGCTTAAATGATCAACTTTTTGATATAGTTTTAGAAAGTTTCCAATTCTTAAATATGTTATTCAACCGTACTAACTAGTATTATTGTTTTATGTTTGTTACTACTACTACTACCCGTGGCTCGCCACGATGAATATGTCGACGCGCCTTCGACGCTATCAATTTTACCGCTATGGTAGATAAGTCGACGCGCCTTCGTCGCTATTTCTTTTACCAATATGTTGCCTCTCTTTCGACTAAAATATAAGTACTTTCAGTTATTCACTAGTTATTCACTGTGACGGAATATCAATGGACTGGGTAAGGGGAATTTAATCCCAGTCATAATTATTACATGTTGGCTTCATTGAAACTAAACCTCTTTAGTGCATCACACGACCCATAACTTTATGCCAAATATCAAGGGTTAGCAGCTTACTTTAAGCATTTATTCCAAGCCAACCATAGAAAAAACATAAAAATTGTGGGAGTTTAGGGGGTTTATTTGCCCGAGTTAAGAGATCCATGGAACTAAATCTAATTATAAAAGTCTAAATAGACTTACATGCCCAAAAGACCAAACCAATCTCATAATGCATCTCATCATCGTAATTGGGTTATAATCAACATGCATGTTCATATAACAGTTCTTCAAAACAGTTACATAACCCATGGAGAATGGTTTTCATTGCATGATTACTACATCAAATTACTTCCCAACGCAGTCGTGGTAAATTGTGATGATAGAAGTTTCTATTGAATACACAAAAAAGGCAAATATCTCCTCTTCCTTGTCGTCTTCCGCCCACCAACTTTTGCAATTGCCTCTTATAATAATTTTTTCATTAGTCGTATTCCGCCAATTTTAATTTCTTTGAACCATTTCACAATCAAGTCCAACGCATCAACACCAAAAATATATAGCTCCATTAATAATTTGATTGTGTTAGAAATTGAAACCTCCCTTTGCATTTGTGATTGCGGATAAGATTATTGAGGGGGGGGGGATTGGTATGAATATACCCATGAAATTTGCAGGAGTTGAGAATGGTACCCAACCAAATCTGTAGTGTTGGGGTCTTATCTGCCATGACCACTATAGTCGCATTACTCGTGCTAATCATTCACCGTGTTATACATTATGCCATTAGCAATCGTTACATACCCAAGCAACTTGCTCAACTCCTCATCATTTCATATTGCGTTCCCCGGGCAACTCCAAAATCCAAATCACGAAACCCCCTAATTATTGAACACGTCAAAAACCTAACATTCACAAAGTGAAATACGTCAAAAACCACAAAAGCTTAATCTCGGAACAAAAAATCAATCAAAAGCACAAAACCCCCAAAATTGGTTCGATAATTTGAAACTCCAGACACATTTCAAACCTTGATGTTAAATATTGTCAGAATAGAGAGAGGACAATAAAAGGGGGAAAGAGCGTGAGAGATAAGAGAGAAGGCAGATAAAGAGTAGAGAGTAGAGAGTAGAGAGTAGAGAGTAGGGAGAGGACATGAGAAAGAAGAGAGGACTGGAGAAAATAAAGTTCTGACTTCTGAGAGGGAGAGAGACAGCTTCAGGGAAGAGAGAGTCGTGTTGAGAAAAAGAGTTGGGATGAAAAGTTCGTTTATTAAAGACTAAAGTACCCTTCTGATGTGTTTAGTCTAAAATATCCTTGTTCTACCAAAGGTTAAACAAATCTAGGCCGTCCATCTCGCTCTTTCCAACAAATCTCAAAGAAATAACATCAAATCCCAGCCCCTCTTGTCTTGAGGACAATGGAAAACTTGTCTATTTGAAAAACACCGTTCTCTAATGTATAATAGATTAGTTGTAAATTAACCCATTTGTTAATATCGTAATTATATATTAGCATACATTCACATATAATATGACAAATATGAAGAATGATACAAACTTTTTGGGTATAGGGTCATGTCTGTGCTTTCACTTATTTTGCAATCGCCGTCTCCGACACCTCATACCCGTGTCGGACACCGACACGCGTACCCATGTCAATGTTGCATAGTACTACTCACCAATTTTTTTAATGCCCTTTCTCACAAACTTTATATGTGTAACATTTTGCAGAGCTTGGGAATTTCTAAAAGGTGTAGGGGGCTGAGATGGTGAATTTAATGGGCTTATCATAATGAAGAATGTTGATCCAGCAATCAAAGAGATCTTAAAGTGGGGTTTGCTGCTACAATCAATTCCATTCGGAAAGAAAAGAACTCCGGGCATTTCAAGCAATTGTCTACTAGCAAATAAGCAGTGTTATACACGATCAAAGCACTGTTAAAGCAGAAAATTCAGCTCTCAAAATTCAAATTTTGAAGGAACAATGTGAATTTAGGTACTCACTGACACCTCAAGAATAAAACAACCCAAATTAGTTACAAGAGAACAATGGAAACACCAATCAATCACCTTCTTATCTTGGACACTGCTTGTGATCAGAGTATTAATAGATTTGGTGGGATGTTCAAGCTGGCTAACGGATTATCTATATTTGCTTAGACAAAGACAAATAAAGGGATAGAAGATGCAGATAAACTGTCCTTTCTAGCTATTTTAAAGGGTCTAGATCCATCCATTAAGCTGGGTATCCTGGATATGGAAATAGGAACAGATGCAAGGACTGTCTTCCACACTCTAACTTCCGGTTGGGCTTCCAAATGGAGAGTAATGAAAGAGGTATAGAGAGATTGATATGAAACATCAAGTGCAGAATCTAAACTTCAGATTCGAGGGAAAAAGCTTCAAACAAAACTATTACCCTGGGTATCCTGGATTTGGATATAGGAACAGATGCAGGGACTGTCCACACTCTAACTTCAGGTTGGGCATCCGAATAGAGAGTAATGAAGACGTATAGAGAGATTGATATGAGGAAACACCAAATGCAGAATCTAAACTTCAGATTCGAAAAAAAAAAAAGCTTTAAACAAAACTGTTATGCATCCTGTTACATACTGTACAGAAAACTGTTTGTATTTTCCTAGTTCCTCTTCCCTTGAGTTAGCTAGATTATGTAAAACTGACTCTTGTGGGGGTGCTTTCCTTGAGTCTATAATTTCCATATTAATACAATTCTGAGAGGGGTCTGCCTAATCCCAGCTTCCTTTTCAATATGAAAAAAATACCTTTTTCTAAGACCCTTCAGTTAAATACTTCCTTGATTTCCTTGCAAATCATGAAGCAAGAAAAAATCCAAATGGCTCGACCTCTTAAGACCTTAAAGAGCAATTACTATTCTGCCATTAAAAATGAAAGGCCATTCTTCCATGTTTCAATAGGGAACTAAAACATCTCTATAATAATATTGTGGAAACTAACCCAAGCAGAGTATTACTCACTTTACTGTAAATTAGTTACTAGGAGGTATTTTTGTTAAAAAAAGAAGACTGTATTATGCTTCCCGTATAGAGTTTCTTTCTCTGGGGAAGGTGGAGGAAAGAAGTTTTCTTAGGAGACAGGAGACACCAAAAAGAGGTTTTTGTCAGGGAAGATATGCAAAAATGAGTATTATATTACTATATAGAATCGATGGGACTAAATTATTGTACATGGTTATCAAAAAATAGCATTTAATAAGAAGTTAGAAGGGTTATTTTTATACCCATTGGAATGAAGTCTGGACTGTGATTTTTTTATTAATACAAAGAGGTTATTACCATATAGGGTAGTACTATAGAGAGGTTTTACAGTATTATTTAACGTATATATGCATCTAAGGGTAAAAGACTAACACATACCAAAATCATTTGGTACGACACATACATAATCATTATCACTATAATAACTGGTTTTACAGTTGTCAAGTAAGTTGCATTCAAAATAGTGCATGCTTGGGGAGGGTTAAGCATGCATGAGGGATGCAACGGTAGTAGTCATTGTTCACCTCTTCATTAAATTAAATACTACTCCTACATCCAATACTTGTTTATATCAGGGCTTTTAGGTCGGGCTAGACCAGGTTCTGAGCTTGTATTGTGTATTTTCTTATAACCATAAGATGTTTTCAGAGTAATATTTCATTTGTATATTTTATATGTAGCAGTGCATCTGGTCTTGACATCATAGATAAACACTCAATTAGAGGATCACAACATAACTATAAGGCAGACTTGAAGTAATAACTATAGATTGTCACAAGTATCGTCTAACTAGAGTTCATGAAGCTAAGAACTAGCATAAAAACCTTATATCAAAGATTTTAGTAATTATAGGAATCTAAAGTCAAGAAATGAAGCTTACCACAAAGTCCTATAGCTATATTTAAGCCGCTATTTGCATCATGTTTCAATTCTTCGTCATTCTTAATGGATCCATTAGGACCACCTGTTTTTGACTTGACATCATAAGTGCCTGCATCGTGCCACCTGACAGTAAAAAAAAACATTAACAACATAACTCAAATAAATCATTATCAAATGTAAAAGCAATAAACTCCATAAGGAAAACAATAAAATCTGTTTAAGTTGAGGCAACCCATTACTTAAGCAAATAAAGTTGAGGCAAGAACATGGACTAACATATGTTAATTATTTGGCTCCAATGTTATGATAGATTATCCATTAGTAGTTCTCCAAACATCCAAAGCCGACTGGAAGTCGATCATCGATGGGCCTTTCTATGAATTTCTTAAATAAAATTATTATTATTGTTATATTACATTCTCATCATCTTAAATTTCATCTTAATATTAATTAAAAAACTAAAATCATAACCCAAAAGAACACAAAATTAAGAGCAAGATAGTGAGATATTACGCGAGACGAAGCATGATTGGAGAGCAGTTCTTGATTGAGATGAGAGCACGGAGATCACGACGAGCCTTGTCGATTTGCTTGAGGTATTCTGCATCAACTACTACAGAAGAAGGAGCCATTGAAGAGTAAGTTAGAACCTCCTCAACTCACAAACACAAGTTGAATTGGAGAAGATGAAATTGGGAAAATATAGAATCAGGGGAAGGAATGAAAGAGATAGGAAGCAAAGGATCGATTTTGCTTGGAGAGAGGGAGTAAATTCTGTTATGGTTTGGGGATTCGGTCCGTTTGGGATTTGGATTGCATGCAACCAACTCTATTCGTAGAATTCAGGGGTTAGGTGTCCATTTTGGAAGTTAAGATAAGGTGGCACCCAGGATCACAGATGCATTATTGGGAAAAACATAATCCATCTATATTTGTTGTCTTGAGAACATGATCGTCTCAATGGCGCTCTTGTAGTAGCATATTTCCTAGATTCGGCAAGACTTCCTGATATCATCAATATTTACACAAGTATTTAACTCGACAAAACTCTTCGAAGGTTGATAGCATGCAAACGACCGTTTAATTCGGTCAAACATAACCGTTGCTCGTGCTCCGCAAAGCTTGCCCACCTCAAACGTTATAATTTTGTAACTGCCTGTATATCACTATAAATACAGGTAGAACCCATTAGACTACGGACGGGCAATCATGCTTGTATAGACCTGCTTCTAGTAACGAACTCAAACATTAATATCGAGCTATTGGTAAAAGTTCGATTCCATAAATCACAAGACGATGTGCTACAGTAGTGACATGTTAAAGAGGCTATTACATAAATAAAGGATCATTCATGATGCAACCGTTACTCAGACGTTTCAGAACTACCATATGTAAGGTCCTTCATCAAGAAAGAGTAGCGGTTATTAAACGATCATAAAATGAGACCTATAAATAAGACCAAGGAAGAACAGATCAGGGAAAAAAATTTCTATCTAGAAGTTCTAAGCAACACTTTCAGAATACTCGTTGTAATAAGTAGTCACTCAATCAATAACATCATTGTTTCTAAATCCTCAAGAGAGGTCGTGGTTTTTACCTATTCAAAGGTTTTCACGCTAGATCTTGTTTGTTTTTATATGTGGTTACTTATTTACTGTCTAGTATTATGATAATTTTTGGTGTGAGAAACTAAGTTCGAGCTCCAAATTTAGGCTTTTATATTTGGCAATGTCTGTGGGAACCGGCAAGATTAGCCACAATTCTCAATCACGACAAGTACTAACCCGTTTCAAGGAATGCCAAATCCGAGTCAACATAACCCGATCTTACAAATATAAGGAACAGGTGCAGGAGCAAATCAAATAGTAGAGCTATGCGCTACGCTTAATCCTAAGACAAAGAAGAACAACTTTAGAGCAACAGTTGGCAAATGTACGAGAGGCCCTAAAAGTTTTACAAGGACAAGATGCAGTAATACAGAAGAACAAGGAGATGTAGCCTGCTACATCGAGAATCTTAGCTCATGCCAGATTAGGACCTCACATAGGTTGCAGTCAAGGAGTTGATATTTGACCTGACCAAAACCCAAAATGGCCTAAGATTATTCCAGTTCCTACTATATAATAGGAGGTCGACAAAAGTCTAGCTAATCTCAGACAGGCAAAAGATATACGATGAATAAGAACTCGAATTCCCGTGCAAGAGAGGCTCAACGAGGGAAGTGGATATCACAACACCAGGGAGGGACGTCTTCAATGTCAAATAATTATAACTCGACAGTTCGTTACTCGGGAGCATATGGATAAATCCATTAAAGAACTGTTGGACGCTCAAACTCGCGCGAGTAAAAACATCTTTAGTAGGTTGCAAATGAGTCTGATTTCTCGGAAACTGCTAGACAACGAAGTGCCGTCAAGTTTTCATACACCCAAGATTCAAAAATATAAATGGACGAATCCTGCTGAACACGTGTAGGAATTCCAAGATTCTTTGTGATTGCATTCAATGTCAAACCATATTTTATGCCGCCTGCTCCCTACTAGTCTTCAAGGCGAACCCCTACGTTGGTTTCACTCGTTAAGCGAAGGATTGATTTATTTTTTTGATCAGTACGAAAACTCTTCGTCAAGAACTACTCACAACCGAGATAAAGAAGAAAATGTTTACACCCTTATCAGCCTTAAACAAATGCCAGGAAAGAAGCTCAAAGCATTTACCAAGAAATTTTTGGATCTAGCAAAAAGAGTGGACAATCTCGATCAGAAAATCACAGTGTCTGCCTTTACAAACGCTATACTCATTGAAAGCAAAGCAAAAGTGTAGTAGCCTACTCGCAGCCTTCCACCTCAAATAGATACTTGAAGGCTACATCAAAGCCTACTCGAAGATCTTAAAGTCCAGTCAATACACAAACAAGCCTCCCAGAGATCATCCGAATACGAAGCCTCGAGAACGGACACCACAGTACAGCAGAAATACTTCGACCATATCCGTACATGGTCGAAGTGTTTCTGCTGTACTGTGGTGTCCGTTCTGGTCGAAGTGTGACAAGATAGATAGTCAGCTCACTAGACAAGACGGCGCAGTGGTTGGTCATTACAACTATAATGATAGGCCTAATCACTGCCACAATGTCAAAGTACAGAGACAGACCCAACAACTGTTACAGTGGCAGTATCGACATTTCTGGCTCCCATACCCCCGCCGAAATATCCGGATGGTACCCTTGTAATCTGACCTAACCTTGGTGATTCAGACCTTCCTATGTTTTATAAATAGGAGAGATGGGGAACCAATGAGAGGTTAGAAAAATTTTCCCCAGCCCCTTTGCAGTTTACCTTCGATCACCCTGTAAAAACCCAGTACTCGAACCTTCGACTACTCGACAAAAATATAAACACTCTTAAAAATCCTCATCAGAGGTCGTGGAGAGTCACATTCCAGGCCTCTGCGCAAGTATATTGTATATTGATTACTCTAGCTCTAGATAATGTACATGTATTCCTTTGCTTGAAGATTTAACCCCGTAGTATAAGAGCCAGCTTCCCTTCCTTAAGAAGTTAGACCTCTACATTTGGCGCCGTCTGTGCTTCCCACCTTACCAATATCCTTTTCTCTTTCCCTCCTCTTTGATTTCAACTTCCACAGACTATCCTCAATGGTACCCACCCTCTGTTCCAGTTCAACCCATGACGACATCTTCGTCGATGGAGTGGTCGCCCAAATAGTCCTACTATCTCAACAATTTGCTTAAGCCGAGGAGCGGCACCACACAAAACTTCACCAGGAACGTGAAAAGCATTGGCTGGAGCTGGAAACCGAACGGAACTGCCGCCTGGACGATGAGAACAGACAAAACCGGGCAATCGATGAGTTACACAACACCGTTCAAGAGCTGCAAAGACTATAACCTCTGGACGCCGCTCGCCCTTCCCAAGCACCAGACCCATCGCCCGTGTCTGCCCGCGCCCGCCTGGGACCCCTGCCAACTTTTGAAGTACCCCCAGTCCGTATCCAGGCTGAGGGTGCTCCCCACATCATTCCTCCTACTGGCTCCATCCATCTCGTCATTCACCCCACAAAAAATTCTTCTGACTCCACCATCCGAGCCTCTAGACACCCCATACGCCGCCCTACTCGAGAACGTCTCGGGGAGCGCAGCGCCGAACACGTTCCACTAACTCGACCTCACCATCCTTGAATCCCTCGATCTCCCCCTCATCTTGCCTATACTGTACAGCAGGACTTCGACCATAAAATACAACCTGTGGTTCATGTCAGTGCAAGCCCAACTCCCAACTCCTAGAGTCGACTGAATAACTCTCTTTGCCCTAAAGTTCTCACTATCGAGATACCCCTCCAAATTCTGTACTCCCAAACTCAGCAAATACTACAACACAGACCCTCAATTGTACATTCTTGAATTCCAAAATGCCCTGAGCCTCTATTCTACAGCTGACTACCTGTTATGTTACCCTTTTCCCACCAACCTTACTGACAGCCCTCTTCGATGGTATCACAATCTCCCTAATGGATCGATCCGAAGCTTTGAGCAACTATCACAGCTTTTCATCGCCCAGTTTTCCTTCAATAAAGACAGAGAGGTTAGAGTCGAGGCCCTATTCAACTTCAAAAAATCCAATAATGAGACACTCGAAGCCTTCACCAAGAGGTTTCTCAATTAATCACAGAAAGTCAAAAACCTTGACTGTGCGAATCCTGTACTCGCGTACTTAAATGCCCTACCAGATCACAGCCATGTGAAAGAATACCTTGTTCTCAATAAACCTCGAACCCTCGAGGAGATGCTCTAAAAGGTCAATGGCTATATCGACCTTGAGCGCCTCCACAAATCCCGTAAACAAGGCCAACCTTTGACCATCAACTTCAATAAACCTCGAGAAAACCCACCTTCTACTTCTACACCCCTGATCACTCCCGTCTCACAAGAGACGAAGAGCCGTAAATGCCCTAACAATGATAACAATGCAGAAGCCCGCAAGAAGCGACCGAAGCCTGTCTTGCCCATACTTACTGCCTCTCTTAGCACCCTTCTACCCTATATACAGGTAGACCCCATATGGCGTATCCCTTTTCCTATCGAAGTTAGACCAGGCGAACTTTACTGTGCCAATCACAAATGTAACTGTCACCATACCAATAAATGCTTCGCCCTCCAACACTCTCTTGAAATCCTCCTTAGAGCAGATTGTCTACTTTAGTATGTTGCCGACCTTCCCAGCTACCTTGATGGGTCATACCTCAAATCTAAACCCACCCCTACTGCTGACCCGGCCGAGGTGCATACCTACCAAATAAACTTCATCGATGTCAACAACATAGACAACGGCCGTTCAAAGAGCAAGCGAAAGCGTGTCGAAGAGTGTTACAAACTCATTTATCAGGAGATGTTACCCGCCGTCCTGCCAGAATCAAGCCTCTCCCCTCAACCAGAAGGCATCTCTTTCATCGACTATGATACTTCCCATGTTCGATTCCCCCATTCAGACCCTTTAGTCATCATGATTAAGGTCAAAAACCTCGTCCTCCACACCATGCTAATCGATATAGGGAGTGCAGTCGATGTGCTTTTCCTTCAAACTGTTCAATCAATGAAGAAGACTAATCTTATTACTGCTGCCAATGTCGAATTGAAAGGCTTCAATGGGGCCACATAAGTCGCTGTTGGTTGAATCAGCCTACCAGTCACCACAGGCCCTGTCACACTTTAAACGAGCTTTCTTGTCATCAAAAAGAAGTTAGAATACCTTGGTATCCTTGTGCGTAACTGGCTCCATGCCATGGGGGCCATACCTCGGTATCCTCGGAGCTTGAAAGGCTCTTAACACCTCGCCCGTTCATGCGAGCACCAGGAGATCGATCAGACCCAAAAACTCATCAGCAGCCCATAGTAATCACTGTCTCTTTCCATCCCTACACCTTCGACAGATATAACTTTACCCATCGAACCTACTATTTATATCGAACTCGATGGTCCTGGTCGAGGTACATTCATTAGAACTTCTCTAGACGAAGGAGAACACCTCGAACTTATATATTTTCTTCGAGCAAACAAAGATGTCTTTGCATGGACGTTCCAGGAGATGCCTGGCGTCGACCCCAGTTTGGCTTGCTATCGCCTCTACCTCATTCCCTATTCCTCTACAGTAAAATAGAACAAGCGTAACCTGGCATCACGACTTCGAGAAGCAGTGAACCTCGAAGTAGACAAGCTCATAGCCGCAGGTTTTATCAAAGAAGTGAAGTACGCTGACTGGATATCAAATATTGTTGCAGTTCCCAAGAAGAACGGCAAGATCAGAATCTGCGTCAACTTCGCAGACCTTAACAAGCACACATCGAAGGACAATTTCCCCTTCCCGATCATCTCAACACTCCTCGATTCCACTGCTGGACATGAGCGCCAATCATTGATGGACGCGGCTTCAGGTTACAATCAGGTATCCTTCATCCCCGAAGATTAACTTAAAACTTTCTTTATCACTGAACAAGGCCTTTACTATTTTAACGTCATCCCCTTCAGCCTTAAAAATGCGGGAGCCACTTATCAACGCCTTGTCACAGTCATGTTTAAACCCTTGCTTGGCAAGTCGGTCGAAGTTTACATCGACGACATGTTATGCAAGAATCTTCGAAAAATGACCCACATTCAAGATTTAACCGACGTCTTTTCGATACTTCGAACATATAACATGAAAATCAACCCAGATAAATGGAAATTTGGTGTGCTGTCTGGTAAATTCTTAGGCCATCTCATCAGTAAATGAGGTATCGAGATCGACCCCACACATAGTAGAGCCCTTATCGATATGCCTTCGCCCGAACCAAAAAAGACGTCCAAAAAGTGGTTGGTAAGAGATAACAACCCTCAACTGTTTCATTTCCAAATCCTCAGACAGATGTGCTTGGCTATTTTCCTTCTTACGCGACCAAGACGTCTACAAATCAAAAAAGAAAAACAACCCCGAGATCAACTTGACACCCGAATGTGAACAAGCTTTCCTCGAACTCAAAATTTATCTTGGCAGACCACCCATTATCAGCACCCCTATCGACGGCGAAACACTTTCTTTATACCTCGCTATTACAGACACCTCTATTAGTTCAGTGCTTATTCGAATCGACTCAAACATCGAGAAACTTGTATATTTTATTAGCAAAACTCTAACACCCGCAGAAACTCGATATTTGAAACTTGAGGGTTTGCTCCCTACCCTTGTCTACTCTGCCCACAAGCTCAAGCCATATTTTTAAGCCCACCCCATTCGCGTTATAACAAGTTACCCCCTTCAAGAAGTGCTCAGCAAAAAAGAGAAATCCAGACGAGTACAACAGTGGTCTGTGTATCTTAGTGAACACGATATTACATTCGAGAAGCAGATATTCTAGAAAGGCCAAGCAGTAGCAGATTTCCTAGTTGACTTTCCGGTCGGAGATGTCGATTGGGAGGAACATGAAGATGACTTAACAGAAGACCAACCTGAAGTAACAGATCCTTAGAACCCTAACACTGGCTGACATTTATTCACAGATGGATCTACTGGACCTAATGGCTCAGGAATTGGTATTGTCTTGGTCACACCCACCAATGATCGAATAGGGAAGGCCGTCAAACTTACCTTCGAATGTTCCAACAACGAAGCTGAGTACAAAGCCTTGATCCACAGCCTCGACCTCACTCTCGACCTCGGCATTCCCAAACTTGTAGTCTTCACAGATTCCTAACTTGTTTAGAGGTACTACACAGGTAAAAATCAAGCTAATGATCGCATGGCTGACTATGTTCTTTTTGTTTGACAGCGCATGGACCGTTTTCCCAAAAAATCTACTATCACTCATTACCCTCGAGGAGAAAACCGACATGCAGATACCCTCGCCTACATAGCAGCCATGCTAGGCCAATCGAAATCCCGGACCCTCCATATCGACGTACTCGAACGCCCAATTATTGACCAGATGGATGTCAATGCGATCAATATTGGGGGTGAAAGTCTCGATCCAGATGACTGGCGAACACCATTATTTAATTGCCTCAACAATGCAACCCTCCCAGATGATCTTAAAGCCAAACGGTCCCTATTAGAGAACTGTCGCAGATGCACCATCCACAAACATGAGTTACATTGCAAGTCCCCAAATGACGTCCTCCTTCGCTGCATCTCTCAAGCCGAAGCTTCGTCAATTCTAGCCGAACTCTATCAAGGTACCTGCGGTGCTCATACCGCTGGTCATTCTATGGCCCTTCGAGCCATTTTTCAAGGTTTATTTTGGCCGAACATGAAAAAACAAGCCGAAGAGTATGCCAAACACTGTGACAAATGCCAACGTCATGCTCACGACATCCATCGCCCTTCACAAGACCTCCATTTCAGTCAAGTCTTCTGGCCATTCAAAAGATGGGCTATTGATCTCATTGGCCCTTTTCCCAAAGCCTCGGGCAGCCAAGAAAACATCTTTGCTACAACAGACTATTTTACCAAATGGGTCGAAACTGTACCTTTGTGCCGAACCAGAGAAGAAGAAGAAGTCATCAAATTTTTATGGGAGAACATCATCACACGTTTTGGTTACCCTCATATGTTTCGATATGGCAACGGTCCACAGTTCGTCGGGAGAAAAGTCAGAAACTTCCTCAAGAAATGCAATATTATCCTCTCACCCTCAACACCTTACTACCCCCCAAGGAAATGGTCAAGTTGAAGCATTCAACAAAACCATAGTCGATGGTCTCAAGAAAAGAGTCGATGTAAAGAAAAGTCGATGGGTTCAGGAGTTACAGCATGTTCTCTGGGTCTATCGAACAACACCAAGAAAATCCACAGGCTGCACCCCTTTCCTTCTAGCATACGGTACCGAAGCTGTGCTCCCTACTCAATTCAAAGTACCTACACGAGATCCCAACCTCTCGGACGAAGACAATGAATTTGAGCTCGGATGTAACATGTAATGGATCGAGGAAACCAGAGACTGAGCCATCACCAACCTTGGCCATTACCATACATAACTTCAGAAGTCCTATAACAAAAGAGTTTGACCACGAAGTTCCAATATCGGAGATCTGGTACTTCGACGTGTTAACCAATCCTCGAAGCCTCGGAATGCAGGCAAGCTTGCCGAATCCTAGGAAGGACCTTATATCGTGTACGACAAAACTGACAAGGGTTCATACTACCTGATGACAGAAGACGAAGAGCCTCTACTAAATTTGTGGAACATAATGCAGCTGGTCTCCTATAACAGGCCACGACCTCAACCTTGCACAACTAATGTAATACAGAATAATCAATAAACAGTCTTTCCACCCATACTTCGTCTCCTTTTTTTAATAAATTTCTTAGTTTAACTTAGGTATCATGTCAACCCTTCGACCTGACTGATACTTAGGAGCGACCTTGAAATTTTTCAAACCTCCAGATTCGAGGAAACTTGAGAGGCAAGGATGGTCGAAAGACTGGACCTTCAGGAATGCATTGGTGGCGAACAGTTTTGCTTCGCTGTGGCTTAGGCCTTCAAAGTCCAGTCGATTTCTTGGTTTACTCTAAGCATCATGTCAACCCTCGACCCGACTGATACTTTGGGGCGACCTTGAAATTTTCAAGCTTCCAATTTCGAGCAAAT
The DNA here is from genome assembly GCA_014058105.1 of Kingdonia uniflora. Lineage (NCBI taxonomy): Eukaryota > Viridiplantae > Streptophyta > Magnoliopsida > Ranunculales > Circaeasteraceae > Kingdonia > Kingdonia uniflora. Next base: position 4,404,090 of record JACGCM010000560.1, on the reverse strand, counting down.
TTGAGGGGCAAGGATGGTCGAAAGGTCGGACCCTCGAGGATGCATTGGGGGCGAACAGATATGCTTCGATCAGGTTCAAAACCGTTAAAGTCCAGTCAATTTCTTAGTTTACCCCGAGTATCATGTCCACCCTCGCCCCGACTGATATTTTGGGGCGACCTTGAAAATTTTAAGTTTCTAACATTCGACCAAACTCAAGGGGCGCGAATGGTCGAAAGGCCGAACCCTCGAGAATGCATTGGGGGCGACCACGTCTTGCTTCGTTGTGGCTTAGGCCTTCGAAGTCCAGTAAATTTCCAGGTTTCCTCTAAGTATCACGTCCCCTCGACCCGACTGATACTCGGGGGAGACCTTGAAAATTTTCAAACTTCCAACATTCGAGCGACCGGACCCTCGGGAATGCGTTGGGGGTGACCACGTCTTACACCGCTGTGGCTTTGGCCTTCGATGTCCAGCAGATTCCTCAATTTCAAAAGAGGTATCACGACATCCTCGAAGCTCTTCAGGGTTCGATCATTCTACAGTCATTCGATAAAAACAGTATATGCAGACACTATTGTGCAAGAAGATTCAAAACATCATACATCAGGGAAACAGTTTCAACACAACTCAAGTTAAGCCACGCATCAAGAGTTCGGTATAAGCTAAGCTAACAGAATAAGCCCTAATATTTCAATAATCCAGAACAAAGCAAGGCTAGAATAAGACAGCAAATTCAGTTTAGAACATCAAGCATAAATTCAAAAGCAGTTCAGACTTAAATTCAGGAGTTTAACAGATAAGCAGTATCAATACAGTACAACAGGTCATAAAAATACCAAGGTCAAAGACCAACTCCACAGAAAAATAGACATGGTTCCAAATATTACAACTCAACAGCAAATCAGAAAAGGCAGACATGGAACTCCAATACAAATACCTCATATTGGGGTAACTACATCCTCTACCACAACAGGCCTTCCAGCGCGAACATCCTCAGTACCTTCAGTCGAAGACTTCAACCCCGCACTTTCGGCAACCACGTCATCGATAGTTCCACCGCTGGTCACTTCAATTATAGGAGCTTCCACACCAACTCCAGTACCTCCATCTGCTCCATCAACAATATCTGCCTCTCCTTCCTTCGTCTGCAAATCATCTCCAGCAACTAGTTCTGGGAAAACAGGGAAGGGTTCCAAAGTATCAGGGTTATACCCCTTATCCTCTATAAAATCCTTTAGCTTCACGACGACTCTACATTCACCTTCAAACATCGCCTGATAACGCACCTTCAGTTCTGCCTTTTCCTTATCCTTCGCAATAAGCTTCGCCACACACACCCGCTCCTGGTTAGACCGCTGAACCTCAAGCCTCTTATCGAAGGAGTCAGTGATCGCTGCCAGATCTTGCTTCAACACTTTGACCTCGGACAACAACGACGCCTCAGTCCCTCGAGAAAGATCCAGACTTTCAACCGCCTATTGCAACTTCCCCTTTACTGATCTCATCGCCCTGTTGTAAGACTGCGCCCAAGCATCCGTCTGCTAGAATATTTGAGCAGTCAGTACCCCTCAAAGCATAAAAAACTTAAAAGAAATCTCAGAATCTTACAGAAGAAATTAACAGACAGTTACCTGATACATACTCCTCTTCATTTCCTTCGAAGCCTCGTTTTGGTCATCTTCACAGAGCTCAGCCATCAAAACATACTTGGCTAGTGCTTGATCTCGTCGTTCAGCCTCCGTCATCTCCTAATCCTCATCCGCTGTATCATCTTCCCCCAACTCCCTATGCCTTTTACGCTGAACAACCTTTGACTGCTGTGCCTTCGGAACCTCGGGAGGGACCTTGCCTTTCCCTTTCTCAGCTTGTGTTTGCACCTGCCTTGGCCTTAGTCTCGAAGCATCACTAGCCCCTTCGGGCATCAACGCTGTTTGCTTTGAGGCCCTTTTTGCCTTCGGCACAAACTGAACTGTCCTCGTCAAATCATCCTCTCCCATTTCTTTGGATACTTTCGAACCACCTTCGCCTCTCCTCCTCTTTGATGGCTTCGGCTTAACGGGTACGTTTCGAAGCAGGGAGTTCATCTTCTTCCTTCTCTTCCTCTTGATACCAAGACTTCTGAAAATAGAATTTACCCAATCCTTACTAGCTTCGAGAAAGGTGTCAATATAGTTCCTCAGGTTGTTCCAAGACAGATTCTTCGGACCTGCAGAACAAACAAAATATGATCACCATTTATTCGAGACATACATCAAAAACAATTCTTCGAACTTACTCTGATTATAGACTCTATAATACAACTTATAAAGGTCCTCCCCCTCAACATTTTCGTAGTTACCCCATACTATAACTTAGTCTTTATTCTACCCCCGACCCGTCGAGCACAGATAAAAAAACCAGGGCTTCTTAGGGTGACACTGGATGTGGTAGGTACCCGCGTTTTGGCTCGCCTTCTTCGAGTAGAAGGACACAACATTAAGCCACTTAATTAAACACCTCCCCTCACTACTCAATTTTGCATTCATGCCATCAATTACCCTTATCATCTCATAAAAATTTCCATTCATTTGAACCGGGGCAACCTCCCAAAAATTCAACACCTCTTTCACCAGCCTTTGAAGATGAAGTTCCATCCCCAATCGAATCTGCCTCCTATAAGCCATTATCCCTTCTCCAAGCTTTGATTTGAAAGTTAACCCTGCTCCGCCACACTTAACAACACCCCCACCTTCGACAACTCTAGCTTGGTAGCAAATCGATCCATTCTTATTTGATCCCTAACCGAAACAGAACCCTCAGTCGTATCCGACTCAATTGAATCCCCACTTTGATCACTTTTTCCCCCTTCTCCCTTTTCACCCCAGAAGGCCTAGCATTGCCCTTACCTATCTCCCTCCCTCCTATCTCCTTCTCATCACTATCTTCAAAAACTACCATATTACGAGGTCTAGCCATCGAAACCCCACCAGCTGGTACCATCATGGCCAAATGGACATCGGTTACAACATCTAACACTTCTAAGTCACTTCCCTCATCCATTGGAGTACGACCATAAATATTAGCTTCGAATGCTTCGATTTCCTCGTCTATCAAGTTCTGCCTCGAAGCTCGACGGGTGCGTATCTTATCCTATAGAAGAAGAGACACGTAATCAGATCGATACATTCGATAATTCTGTGTCAATAACCCATATCCCATCTAGCCCCTCCAACAGATACAAACACATTCAAAACCTCGATCATAAACCCAGTCCCTCTTTCAAAATCCTCAAATGGGTCAAAACCCAGACCCATGAATTACACCGTCCTCGAAGATACCTTCTTAACCCCAAATCCAGATGATCATACTTACAGATGCAGCAAGAAGAACACAAACAAAAATAGACAAAGATCAAGTGAAGTACCTGTGTTAGAAGAAGTATACTCGAAACAGCACGATCAATGCATCAATTTCAGCAACTCTCTCAAGCTTTACTTAGCAATGGCGTATGTCTCTTCCTTTCAGTCTCTCTAGGTTTTCTTAATGAACAGTACAACGGTTACTTCTCTCACATTTATATACCTTCTCGGAAAACCAAAACCGCCTCGATTTTCAAACCACTATCATTACCACACCCCCACTACCCCCCCAGCTTTTCTGCTGTAATGTGTTTTAGCTGATTTACCCCTCCTATCCCTCACGTGCGAACTGTACGCTCACTTCAAATTAGTTGTAAAACTCAAAGCCTCTCGAACCTTTTCACCCTCACTCAAACTCATCCAGTTAAATCTATACATCTAATCATACCTTTTTTCGGTAAAATAGGCAAAAATCATGATTACCTGTACGGTACACTGTCCCAGGCACACGTAGCATTCTGACAGGCCAACTGTCTGGGCTGTCAGTATGACCAGTCAAATCTAACAAAACCTTCGACACACTCACGTCTCGTCCACGAATAATCGACTACACCAGATATAAAAATTCGATTTACAACACATTTGTCACTTCAAAACTTTATGTCTTTACTACTTCGACAGATCATCCGTGTACTTCAACTGATCATAATTTTTACGTTGATAGATCATCCTTCCACCTCGTTGGGTTACAATATTTTAATTCAACAGTTCTGAATTCCTCTTATACACAAATCAAAATTCCAAATTTTACTTCGACAATTCTAGATTTTCCTTCGACAGTTCAAACACCCTACTTCGACAGATTATACTATTACTTTGGCAAATACTACTTCGATAATTCTGAACCCTCATTCGACAAATTTTACCGTTACTTCGACAGTTCAGAATTTATATTTTGATATTTCAGACTTTTAGTGCGACAGTTCAAATTGTTACTTATAAAGATCCAGAATACTACTTCAACGGTGATTCAAAATCCCAATTTCATTAAGAAATTCAAGACATCCAGTCACAAATTATAGACCCAAAAAAAGGGGAAGAGAGCAACAAGAAAAACAAACCACAGACAGACCAACCAAAATACCCAACAGTACAGTTGCGAGAGGTGCATTTCCCCACCAGTACGCGAAATGCATGCCAGCAATAGGTGCCTTGGATTTTGCCTCAAAAAGATCAGGCATCTCATGATCAATGTTCTATTCAATACCAAACCTCCGTTGTAACCCCAACGTTGCCTCCTATACTCGCCCGACCCTTACTATCGCCTGGCTCTCTTGTGCGGGTACATTTAAAGCCATTCAGATCCAAGGAAGTAAGCAGATAGATGAAGAAAGAATACAGAACTATGAGAAATCCTCTCCACAATAGCCCCCTTTATACGTGAAGAAAAATTTCAACTTTCCGTCTTCCCTAGCAGCATTCTTTCTGGCCTTCAATTTCCTTCCTTGAAAACTCAACAGTCCAACCTCTTCAACTTCCCAGACGTAACTGTTTCATCTGCATGTGCATGGAAGCACCATTTAGGAGGACTTGCAGTCGAAACTCTTACACCGAGTCTTCACTAATATAGAGTTAATTGCCTTCAATTATATCATTATAATTCGATGCAAACTTTTCCAACAGTATTCATTACCTCCTATTAACATTCGATGAGCTACACTTCTTGCACTACTTATATGTATATTCGTCTACAATGCCTATCAGATTCAAAAACACAAAATTTCAGTAAAAAAATAATTTCCATTCCATTCCCCAAAGTACAACAACCAAAACAGTAAATTTACATAACCAAATACATTCAAACTACACCAAAAACAAAAACCTCCAAATACAACCCTACAAAAAACCCTGTACTATTACCATCACCTTCACCACTGCCTCAAACAGTAGCCCTGCTTACAGAAGGTCCAGTTCCACTCGCCAAGATTTGTTTCTCCATCTCCTCCTCTGTACAAATGAGGCATTCGGCCAAAGCTAACAGAAAGAGGTACCGTTTCTCCGAAGTCGTAAAGATGTACTTCAGTTCCTCCCAAAGATAGGCATACGACTCCCCGTTGATAAGCTCTCCAGCCTTCACCTCCACACCCTCGAGCATGTCCCAGTCCAGATCATGATGCCCGAAGAACTTCATATGCAATTCACCAGTCTTCCGCCCTACGCGACGATCCTGGGCGAACCCCATCCTCTTCTGATAGCGCGTATTGGGCATGGTATCCATATAATTTTTCAAAAATTTGTATAAGAAAGAGAAGAGAATAAAATAGAAGAAGAACATATAATATCCCAACCCCCATAACCCATACTTATAGCCTCATTTCATTTATTACCCTATAATTACCAACATCTCTTTATTACCATATTTTATTACCTATCCAAAAATCAACAGTCAAACCGCTCATATTCTAAGGCCAAACAGTTTTCTCAGCAAATGCCTCTACACCTATTTTCGAGCCTTCGTTGAGAGGGGGCGAATATAGTAGCCTATTCGCAGCCTTCTACTTCAAATAGATACTCGAAGGCTACTTTGAAGCCAAATCGAAGATCTCAAAGTCCAGTTAATACACAAAAAAGCCTCCTAGAGATCATTTGAAGACGAAGCCTCGAAAACGGACTCCACATTATAGCATAAACACTTCGACCATATCCGTACATGGTCAAAGTGTGACAAGACAGACAACCAGCTCACTAGACAAGACGGCGTAGTGGTTGGTTCTTACAGCTACAGTGACAGACCCAACCACTGCCATAGTGTCAAAGTACAGAGACAGACCCAACAACTGTTACAGTGACAGTACCGACATTTCTGGTTCCCATACCCTCGCTAAAATATCCAGATGGTATCCTTGCAATCTGACCTAACCTTGGTGGCTCAGCCCTCCCTATATTCTATAAATAGGAGAGATGGGGAGCCAATAAGAGGTTAAATTTTTTTTCCCCAGCCCCTTTGGAGTTTACCTTCGATCACCTTGTAAAAACCTAATACTCGAACCTTCGACCAATCGGCAGAAATATAAACACTCTTTAAAATCCTCATCAGAGGTCATGGTGAGTCACATTTCAGGCCTCCACGTAAGTATATTATTTATTGATTACTCTAGTTCTAGATAATGTACTTGTATTCCTTTGCTTGAAGATTTAACCCCGTGGTGTAAGAGCCAACTTCCCCTCCTTAAAAAGTTAGGCCCTTACAAAATGAGCATCTAATATTGAACAAGCCAACAATGTTGTAAGATATGGTTGAGAAGGTAAATAATTACATCGATCTTGAGAGAATGATGTCAAAGAGACAAAAACTTGCAAAATCTATCCTTGCCATTAAAGGGCTAAACACAAAATGAGTCGTCGAACATAATACAAATACTGGGGTGATAGAAAACGGGTAAAATCCGAAAAGATCGAGCTCGAAAAGGAAATGATTTTCCCAAGTCTTATCTACCAAAGTGACTGCCAAATTAGCAGACATCTATCCTACACTTCAGAAAGATAGGTTTTTCATAATTGTACAATCCCTCCAGCCAATCGACAAAAAACTGTACTTTAAGCACCATAAAGTCAAACATCACAACACAGAGCGATGCTATATTCTACAGATACTCATAGAATATATACTTATAGACAGAAGGATGCACGAGTATATTATCGACGTGGAAAGTTATAAGAATGAGAACTACCGAAAAAGATAAGTAATCCAGATAGAAGAAGGGGCTGAAGAGAGATACCTCCATCATCTTCTCCTTAGTTACTTTATCGAGACACACCAGGTAAATAGATCAATCAGATTCAAGAGACGCCGACTCTTTCAATGTCACAACCTATCAGTAAGGGGAAAAGGAAGCTCGACTGCTTCCAAGATTTAGTAACAAGATGACCGGGATCTCTTACGAGGATTGTGACGTCAGCTATGCCAAGTTCCCTCATTACGATGTACTAGTTATGATGTTAAAAATGAAAAAAATTGTGATGCACGCGATGATGGTAGACACCTGAAGTATTATTGAAGTACCTTTTCAGAGCACAATCGAACAAATGGGTCTAACAAATCAAGTTGAGACTAGTGATATAGATATTAGTGCCTTCAATGGATATAAACAAGTACAGGTAGGGAAAAATTGTGCTTCCTATCATAGTAGGCCTGACCACAGTTGACGTAACATTTTATGTCGTGAATGCAAAGTCAAGGTATTTAGTGATAATGGTTGGCTGCACAACATGAAGGCCATTCCTTTTACTTATCATCTTGCATTATGATTTGATTGAAATGGTGGGATATATGAAGTCAAAGGTAGTCAAAAGCTAGCTCGAGCATGCAAAAATATTGTGACTGTTGTGATAGATCTTTCTGAGGAGTTCGAAGCATAGCAGTTGTAGAAAACATGACCCACAAAGGGCCCATCGTCAGCTACATAAATCAAAGTACATTGAGATCGATGGTGCTGGGCGCAGTACATATGTCAGAACTCATTTACCTTTGATAAAGCGAAACAGACTTATTAAATTTTTAAATGAAAATAGAGATGTGTTTGCTTGGACATTCCACGAAATGCCTGGAGTTGATCCCACTTTAGCTTGTCATAGACTGTGTTTGAAAGACAAGGTTATGGCGGTTAAACAAAAATAGAGAACATTAGCACCCCGACTCCGAAAAGAAGTGAACAAAGAGATCGATAAGCTTATTGAGGTTGGGTTCGTTAGAAAAACAAATTACCCTAACTGGATTTCAAACATTGTGGCCGTTCCGAAGAAAAAGAGCAAGATCAGAGTTTGCGTGGATTTTCCCGACCTAAATAAGCACACTCCAAAAGATAGTTTTCTCCTTCCTATAATCAATCATTTGTTGGATTCAACTGCTGGGCACAAGCTTCTATCTATGATGGATGCTGCCTCTGGTTATAATCAAATTTTACACATACCTGATGATCAAGAAAAAACAACATTCATTAGAGAATACATATTATATTGCTATAAAGTCATGCCTTTTGGACTTAAGAACATCGGAGCAACTTATCAAAGATTGATGACCCAAATGCTCAAAGACCACCTTGGGAAAACAATGGAAGTATACATTAATGACATGCTATGTACATGCCTCAAGAAAGAAGACCACCTTACCGATCTTGACACATCTTTCCAAATCCTTCGATCTTATCGAATGAAACTTAACCCTGATAAATCCTAGTTCAGAGTCCAATTAGGTAAATTAGCACTTAATTAACAAAAAAGGAATCAAAGCTGACCTTGACCGCATTTAAGCTTTTTTATCAATGCCATCACCAAAAACCAAGAAGGACGTACAAAAGTTGGCTGGCAAAATTGCAATGATCAATAGATTTGTATCAAAATCATCAGATCGATGTAGATAGTTATTAAACCTACTACGTGAAGGGACACAAAGAGGTAAAAATAAGAAAGATCCAGAGATCAAATGGAATAGCGAGTGCGAAGCAGCATTTCAAGACTTTAAGAGTTATTTGGGAAAACCTCCCATCATGAGTACCCTGATAGAAAGAGAAGATCTTATAATATACCTTATCATTACAGAAAACTCATTCAGTTCTGTACTCATCCGACTTGATGAGAGAACAGGAAAGCCCATATATTTTATCAGTAAAACCCTTATTCTGGCAGAATCATGGACCCTTATTCTGGCAGAATCATGGTACACCAAAATCAAAAAACTCCTTACCCTCGTTTACATATCGCAGAAGTTAAAGCAATATTTTCATGGTCATTCAATTTGAGTAATGATGAATTACCCCCTTCAGGAGGTCTTATCAAAGAAAGAAAATCCAGACGAGTACAGTAGTGGTCAGTTAGCTTGGCCGAGTACGATATATTTTTCAAACAAAGACTTTCTGAAAAGGGATAAGCGGTAGCTGATTTTCTAGCAGATTTCCTGGTAGAAGACCTAGATTGGGAAGAACATGATCCTTTTCTAATACAAGAATAGTTCAAAAAAAAGGCTGATTGGATATCAAAAAAGGGGTGACATCTTTTAAGCTATGGGTCTGCTGGACTGACAGGTTTAATAATTGGGATCATTCTCATCGTAACCTCGAATGGTAGGATTGAGGTAACAAGTAATGAAATAGAGTACGAGGCATTAATCCACGGAATGGACATGACATTAGATATCGGAGTACCTGAACTTTCTATTTACGCCGACTCGTTGTTTATTGTAAACCATTAAATAGAGCAATATCAAAAAAATGGAAAGATGGTAGACTATTCTACATTAGTGGCCAAGATAATGATTAAATTTCAGAAGGCCACAATTATATATCTACCTCGGGGAGAAAAAAGACATGCAGACTCCCTCATGTATCTTGTAAGAGATCTTGGAATGGAGGTTTAATATTTATAAGTTGAAGTCGTCACTACCCCCAGTGTTAATCTCATCAGCTCGAATGCAATTAACAATGGGGGCGATGAGCCTAGGGAAGGCGATTGAAGGTTGCCTTTTTTTTAATATATTGGTTTACAAAATATTTTTAACGGTGAACTTCCTAAATATATCAATAAAAGAAGGAGACTGATTGACAATGCAAAACGATACATAGTTATCAATGAGATGCTTTTCAAAAGATTAGTCACGGGTCCTATAAATTATTGTCTGCATTAGTTAAGGACCCGTGATTGATTGACTGCATTAGATAAGGACCCGTGATTGATTGACTGCATGACATCACTATTACACACAAGGGAACAGTCAGACAGAAATCACTAACACGACAATAATCGATAGAATATAAAAATGGCTGAACGACAAGAAAGGATATTGGATTAAGGAATTGCCACATATGCTTTGGGCGTACCGAACAACCCCACCAATATCTACAAGATGTACCCCATTCCTTCAATCTTATGGAACTAAAGCTGTTATCTGGACCAAATATCATCACCCTATACGCAATCACAAAATGACGGAAGGAGAAAATGAATTTTAGTTAGCCTGCAATATGAACTGGATCTAAGAAATGAGAGACCGAGCAATTACAAATCTTGGAAGATATCATCAAGCATTGGCCAAATCTTATAACAAAAGGGTTCATAACAGAGAATTCGACATTCAAGATTTTTTCCTACGAGAAATACCCAAACACAAGATGGAATTGAATGTCAGAAAACTTGCAAAAAACTCGAATTCCAAACTCTTGGAATACTAGGAGGTTGAAAACATATTACCGATAAACATATTTTGCAGTTCAATGTTTTGTTCATCTATTTACATTCCATAAGCGAGAATCATTCTGCATTTCTATATACGCATCTTCTTACATTAATGAAATATTTATGTTTACTCAACGTACGCCTCTAATATAATTTCGAAGCTAGATGAAAACAACACATATCTACTATAAGTTCAAACATATAATTTCAGGAATTAAACAGGCAACTTTGTCTACTATATTACAACACATAGTGAACAAAGTAACTCTAATATACATTTAGGCATGTGTCTAAAGTTTACTTTTTTCCCCTTCTCGTTGATTGCTGTGAAGACTACTTCTTTTTTCTGCCTCTAGATAAGAAACCCACATAGTCGACTCCCGACGTGCGAAATCTTACAATATCTTCTTCACGACATGATTAATGGGAACACGGTACTACACCTTTAACCTTGCCATCATCTGATAAATCATCCATATATAGATACAGGAACTGGAACATAAGTACGATTAGAATCCTCCATATCATCAAAGTCTTTCCCACAGTCAGTAACGTACTTTCAAAATTCATTTTTAACTCTGTCCAATTCACTATCATAAAAACCAATCAGCGCTTCCACATGACGCTCGTGCTCATCCTTAGCAACAATTTTTTCCCGTGTGGGATATAATTACTCCCTGATCCGCTTATTCGAGTCATATAGCCGATGACGAGTTTTTTTTACGATATTTCTAAATTTTTCTATTTTTCTTCCTCTTTCTTTCTTAACGTTATCTCCTTTGTAACTTGCGTTATGAGCCGAACATTCTATTCGGCACAGTGGCTTAAAGTCTCTTGGGCAGTTTTTAACTTATTCTCTAGATTAGTCCGCATACTTTGCTGTTCTTTAGCTATTTTGAAAAATAATATTCTCAATGATCTTCGACCCTATAAAAAGATTGAAGATCCAGGTTTAGAAAACTACATACACAGGCCCCATATCATTATGTCCTATAAATAATAGACACACCAGCTCGAGTTGAACATTTTTTCGTCTCTACACTATGGCAATTTCTTGCTTCAATCGCCAAATATTGAACTCGAGCTAGATCTGGTACCACACCCTTCTCTTTTAATATGTGTATATACGCATCCTTAATCCTCGCTCGCTATCAACTGCTGCCTCAAAATCAAGTGCTAAGGATAACAACAACTTCTCATATTCATCTCTCAAGGGGATTTTTAACACTTTTCTAAGGATCTTAAACCTATCCGATTCTTTCCTAAGAGACTCGCCCCTCACTATTTTTACCTTAGCATATTTAAACTGTAGAGTATAACATTTTTGCTAATTTTTATCTAACAGGGATTGGTAATGTCTTAATTGATATTCAAACCAAGCTATTATCTGATGAGCACCACTCAAGGAGTTCCTAGCCCTATTCAGTACTTTCTACAAACTGTTTACAGTTGCCCTAATTGTTCTATGTCCTACACATATTACAAATTCTATATTATTCACATAGTCAAAATTTAGCTTACAGATAGTCATTTCTTAAAAAAAAATCTACAACATTCCCACATAACATTCAAATCTCACATAGATTGACAAATTAATAGAAAAACTTCAATAAGTCGAATTAACAAGAGTTGTAGGCTTACCGGCCTTTGGTGAGCTTTACCTCTTGAGGTAACACTTTCTCTGCAACCGTGTTAGGAACTTTAGCGGCGCTATCCGAAGACTTTGAGAGAAGAATATTCGCCGCATCCACAAAAGAAGCACCATTACCTGGTTGTTCCTCCTCAGCATGTTTATCCTCGACCTCGGAAGGGAAGATGATGTCTTGATATTTTCCATCGAGCCCAAGGGTGATATTGTTCTCTGACAGGCCAAAGTAGCGATAAGATTGGATTAGATTTTTCCGTCTAACCTTGATCGACTTCACCACCTTCTCCATAAACTTTTGGTACTTGATCACCTGTGTTTGTAACTTCAACCTCATCACAGCCCTCGCCTCCTCCGTAGCTCTCTCCACAACTCTATCCATATCTTTCTCGGCCTCTCCATTAACCCATCGAGCCGATCCTTTAATTCTTCACTTTTGGCCTTTCATATACGCTCAGTTATGGTTTGAGCCTCGACCTTGTGGGAGAGATCGAGTCAATCATTATTTCTTTTTAACAGTCCTCGAGAAGAACCTTTTACTAGCATTTGTAGCTGCCAAAGCTACACAGTTTAGAATACGCACTCACAAAAATAGTATAAATGGAATAAGCCAAAGGAGAAATACAATTATACCAATGCGAACTGCTCTTGATTTCCTCGAGCTTCTCTGGATCTTATAAAGAAAGCTAATAGCAGCGAATCTCAACATCCCTGTCGTTGGTTGTTTTTATTACTATACAGTTGTACCAAACAAGGAAAAGTTTAGCAAAATGCAGAGGTTCAATGGACATCGGAGTGTGAGGCAGCTTTTCTGGATCTCAAAACCTATTTGGGAAAGTCCCCCACATGAGCACCCCAATAGATAATGAGGAACTGATTATCTACCTGGCAGTTACAAATATTTTACTCAGCTCGATTCTCATTCGACTTAAAAGGAAAATTGAGAAACCAGTCTACTTCATCAGCAAAACCCTTACTCTAGCAGAAATGAGATATTCTAAAATTGTGAAACTTCTTCTCACTTTTGTTTATACTTCACAGAAACTCAAACACTACTTCCAAGCTCATTCAGTCAAAGTCATGACAAACTACCCACTTCTGGAAGTTTTATCCAAGAAAGATAAATCAAGGAGAGTGCAACAATGGTCAGTCAGTTTGGGAGAACATGATATCAAGTTTAAACAACCTCATTCTGAAAAAGGGCAGGCCATTGCCGATTTCATCGCAGATTTTCCAGTAGAAGATCCCGAGTGGGAAGAGCACGATTCTAACCTTTCAGAGGAAGTTACAGAAGATCCACCCCCAAAGCATTTGACGAACGGGCTGAATGGATTACGAGTTAAGAGTGGAGATTTCTTAGAGCATCCACATCAGCTAGGTGGATTATGATGTGGCAGGGTGAATTTCAAATCTACCCCAAATGCTTCCCAGCAGTTAGGTGAATCGGTGATGTGGCATACACAAAAGTCACCCTGAGGGTAAATTCTCCACCCTGTGGGTGGAGTTTGGGTAAATTCATGTCGCGCCCTTTTGAACCGTGTGTAGCCATGCCGCGCCCTTTTGAACCACGTGTAGCCCATTCACCACTAAGATGTTACCAAGTGTCAACAATCCAGTGGCTCTCATTGCGCGCAGTTTTGAAGTGCGTATATACACCACGACCAAGATTAAAACACGTGGACGGCTGAGATTAAACTTGAACTTCAAACGGCTAGTTTTGCCGTACGGTTCAGAAGTGCGCAGCAAAAGCCTGCATTAATAATATTCTTGATTCCCCATTATTTCACCTTGGTTTTTCCCTGATCAAACTACTTCAACAAGATGCTCAACGACTAGTTTTTTCTCTATTTATAAGCCCTATTCATCTTCTACTCTCTTCTACAATCAACTCATTCATCTTATATCTCAAAACTCAACTTTCTTCATTTATCAATTGCACCGAATCATGTCTGACAAAATTGAACTGATGCACAAGTATAACAAGATTATGATTGAGATGAAAAGCAGAAGAAAAAAAGCAAGAGGCGACATCATCACAGATGCGGGGAGGTAGTAAAAGGGGAAAGATTGACAAGTGGAAAAGCCGTGAGCATAAATTGGGGGAGGTTAGCCTTAATGGGGATTACTTCGGTGACAACCTAAAATTCAAATGTATCTCATTTTGTCGCTGATTCCGTATGAGCGAAGGTGTGTATCAACGTATTTATGATCAAATACTTTCTTTGAACCCCTATTTTATTCAAAGAGAAAATGTCGCTAAGACCATAGGTTTATTCTTACCCCAAAAGATAATGTGCACACTTCACATGTTACTTTACGGTACGAGCGCAGACGCCCAAGAAGAATACCTTCGGATTGGGGAGTCTATAACTATTTTATGGTTGAAAGAATTTTAAAAAACTATTATAACACAATTCAAAGCTCAGTAACTTAGATTTCCCAATAAAGACGATATATTATACTTGTTAGAAGTGAATGGACCGCGAGGCTTCCCGGGGATGTTAGGTAGTTTAAATTGTATGCATTGGAAATGGAAGAATTGGCCTACCAGGTGGGCAGGATAATATAGCGGGTATAAGAAAATCCTGACGCTGATTTTAGAAGCGGTTGCATCCCCAGATCTTTGTATATGGCACGCATTCTTTGAGGTGACCGGTTCTAACAGCGACGTGAACGTCTTGCATCAAGGGTAGCTTTTTAACAACTTGTCTAATAGAGTTGCGCTGCCATGCAATTATAATATAGGCACGGTACCGCACACTAGGTATTACTTAGCGGATGGAGTCTATCAAAATTGGATAACACTGGTTCAAACCATAAGAAATCCGTCCAACGATGCCGAAAGTCATTTTTGAAAGATGCAAGAAGCATGCCGGAAAGACGTAGAGCGTGCTTTTGGGGTATTACAAGCTAGGTTTCAAATATTGGCACACAGTGCATAATTTAGGAAACCTAGTGATCTAGGAAATGTTATGTACGCATGTATAATCTTACACAATATGATCATCGAAGATGAATGTCATACTTACATCCGGCAAATGAACATTCATCCAGAGTTTAGAAAATACGTGAATACTTGGAAGGAAAGCTTAAATCCAAGACACACGATCAATATTATGGCAGAGTACATCTAGAAGGTTTTTGAAATTAGAAATAAAGGAGCTCATTTCCAATTACGAGATGAACTTGTTGCGCTTTTGTGGAATCAAAAAGGGGTAGAGTAAATGTAATCTTCATCATTGTTTGTTTATTTTTTTAAAGTAATGAATTTTGTTTCTAAGTTTAATGTTGAAGTTGTAATGTATTTTGTTTCCATGTCTTCATCATTGTAACACTTTAAGGAAACATGGTTTACTGCATATGCTTTTTGATTTTGTAACAATTTTAAGGATTACGAACCATTAATAACAATTTTATTGAAATAATGAAATTACATAGAACTTAATAACTACTATTAACGCTAAGGATTACATCAATCTTCATCACTAGAAATGTCGTCATCACTTGGACACTGCTCCTTCAACTTCTTCGAATATTCTTTAATCTACTTCTTCATCCAACGCCTTTGTAGGTTTCTTGGGTCCATTGTCATCACCTTTAACATATGCGAGTCGTCGAAGTTTTTTTTTCGAGTTAACTCTGTTTCACACCTCCTTTGAAACTCAGCCTCGTTCATCAACTTTCATTTTGCTCGACGTCTTGCTTTAGCTTCCTTTTCCTCTTTCTTCTGCTCGTCTCTCAATTCCATGACTTCATCATGTTGGACGTTGTCTCAAGCATCCTCTTCCCCCAAAAGCCTATACTTAACTTTGCTGTTTCTTTTGCCTTGTATTTTATTTGGCTGTCCGGTCGTACATCCCCACAAGAATATAGTGGTGCATCCATGTCGATAGAATCATCAAGAATTACGATATATGGAGTATCGGATGTAGGTGTTTCAGGATCGGTATTGGTGGAGTTACCCGGGCTATCGTTAAAATTTGACTTCCTAGCAACGTTGCTGGCGGGATGGCCGATTTGATGAATTTGTGACCATTTTTGGCAAGTTTCTAAAACTTTGTACACTTCCCCAAGTGTAAATGGTTTGTGTTGTAGTTGAAAAAATGTATTGTATGCCATACGTTCTTGAAAATCAAGTTAGAAAATTTTTTAGAGTATGATTCACCTTTGAACATTAATAAAATGAGAAAAATAAATAAAATACTTACGAAGACATCCGTTCTAATACTGGTATGATGTCGGCTCTCAAGGTCTTGAATGATGCCTCTAAAAATTGGACATTCCATATTGAGCCACCCCTTATACACACAATTGACACCGTTGTACGATTGCCACATCGATTGGTCAACATAGAAGGAGTTGACACGCACCTTGAACCAAAATGTAGTGGCTTTTTGGTTGTTTGTGGTAGCGAGGTTTTGAGACACTTGAGACCAAGCGCATGCAAGATTCACGAAGTCATCGGACGACAAATTTTTGGAGTTGGAGTATTGCTCTTTGTCGTCATGAACTTCTTCCTCAGCCTCAAGTACATCATCAACTATAATAGGTTTTGATACCGTCTTTCTTTTAGACTTTGCCTTCCCACGCGTATTACTTCTCGTGAGAACCGGATTGAGTTCCTTAGCCTCAGCTACACCCTCAATTATAATAGGTGTCGATATCGTCTTTCTTGTAGACTTTGCCTTCCCGCGTGTATTACTTCTCGTGTGAACCAGATTGAGTTCCTTGGCGATGATCGGAGGGCAACCCGGGATGTAAACGGCGATGTATTAAGATTTAAATAATTTAAACCCTATTTACCTTGTATCGGCATGGTACTCGAACTTCCACCTATAAAACTGGTTTGAGATAAATTATATGGATTTCCTTATTCAGGGTACGATCCCGTATACCCACCAAATTGAGGGCAATATCCTTAGTTTGGATAATAATGGTAATATTCATATGTTTGAGATTGAAATTGAATATCGGGTGGTGGGAATAGTTGGCAAACATGGTAATTCAGATATTAGGAAGTGTTAGGCATTTACGACGGATTAAATGTGCCGAATTGATGAAGAAAGATGTTTCCTTGTTGGTTCGTATTAGAGGATTGAGAGTGGTTTTGAGAATTAGATTAGGAGCTTGAGGAAGACATAATAGTTTTGTTTGTTAGGTAAGAAGGGAGAAGAGTGTAGAAGATTAGAAAGGAGGAGAGTGTAGGAGATGAATGACATTTATAGATGAAAAAAACTAGGCGTTAATATAGCCATTAACAAGTGTCCAAAAAAATATATAGCCGTTAATATGGCCATTGAGTAACTTGTACAACAAATTTCCAAAAACAAAACTAGCCATTAATATGGCCGTTGAGTAACTTGTACAACAAGTTTCCATAAAAAAAATTAGGCTAAGGTTTAACATACTAAAACATTGGTTGGGCGGCTCCAATAAGAGTGAGGTCAACCAGGCTTGACACTCCTCACTACACCTCAGTCTTATATTAATCAAATAATATTAATACTAGTCGCTGATGATTGAGTAACTTGGACAACAAGTTTCCAAAACATAAATCTAAAAAAATAACAATATTAAAACTTAACATAGTTTAAATAAAACATCATTTAAACAAAACGCAGTTTATACAATATTAATACACAACATAGTTTAAACAAAACATAAATAAAAGTTCTAAATAAAATATAGCCTAACTGGGACGACCTTTCTTCGTTTGGCAGACGCGTCTGCCACATGCGAGACTCTCGTCATAGGTACATTGCACAACCGACTTTGTTTGGTAGGAAATATACATCTCAGCTAGTCTCTCAAACGTTTCTCGGATAACCTCCTGTGCTCGGCTCAGCTCCCTCCTCAACTCAGTATTGCTGTCAGCTAGTTACCTTGAGTTTTCATATGCCGCATACCGCATTTCTTGGGACTGATGCCACAACTCATCTACACTATACGTAGGTGGACACGGTTATGGTACCTATATCACCAGGATCGGTATCCGTCTACGTTGATCGTTTGGTCCCGCCACATCCATGAACCATCCCATATCACGTAGATTGCCAATCGCCTGAATACCATAGTCTTGCACCTGTGAAGACGTAGCTAAACTCGATGTAGGTGGCAAGTGTACATCAGGCCTCACTAGATCACACCCGACGATCTAAATATTTCCCGCCCTCTTTACTAAACTGTAACCGATCTTGAGATTTGGGTGAACGGTACGCCAATATGTCATGTAATCTATGTCAGGAACAAGATAATCGCGACCATAATAGAAGTCCGCATCCTTCAAACTCTGATATAACTCTCGATCGTACCTTGGGAATTCCAAAATCTCCTGAGGGGGGCTATAGGGTATACTATCACGCCCGATCATCTAACGTATACACTGGTCTCCTAAATATTACAGAGTTCTGAGGCCGTATGAGACTGACACCAATGGAACCCTCTAGAAGCTCAGCGCTGAAGTAACTCTTACCTTTGGACAGATTAATTGCCTAGACTTGTGCTATGGTTGCCAATCTATGTTGGTTATGTCCTTCCATTCTATCATATCTCTCATCACAGTAAAAGAGTGATGGATTTCAAACCCCGTACTCGCCCTTTCATCTCTCCACCCATAAATATGGGTATAAATATGGTTAAAATTTTGTACCTTAACTAGATACATTCCAACCCGATAGTACTCGAAGAACCAGAACTCTAATATCGCATAGAATCTGCTGATCGATTTCTTCGCCTTCCCGTCCCTCAGAACTGAGACTTCATCAAGCCCCCGATTGAAAGCTGCCATAATCGGCATACCCTAGTCAAAACCTAATGTACCAAAAATATTATAGTCTGTCAAGGCTACAAAATAACCCGCCCGAAGGGATGTGGCACTATTTGACAAGAAGAGATTACCCATCATATAGGCAATAAATGCCCATGCATACACGATATCCATTTGTGAGTCATAATTGTGGAGACGTAGATTCAAAGGCTATTTCTACTTTTTTAAATAGGAGAAAGTGTTGTTACCATACCTGATGTCAGAGCTTGTGATTCTTGAGAATATATTTTCTGCTTCCTCTAACTTGGAGTACCTCTCGTCGTACGGGAGTTCGTAACCCCTCCCAAAAGATATGCCCGTTAGCATGACTAAGTCTAAAGGTCTGAAACCCAGTTCCCCGCAAGGGAAGTGAAACGCATGGGTGGAAGGCCACCATCGTTCCACGAGAGCATGAATGAGACAGCTATCCGAGTTTCCCGCATTAATTGGGCCAAACTTCTCAAAACCCATATCGTCGACCAACTTCTTCAATGTCGAGTTCACGGAAATCCATCGGTACCACTTCAGTACCTTATCCAATGATCCCCTGCACTATAATTCATCTCGGTTCTGACAAAAAAACACATTAACACGTTAGAAGTTTATTCGGGCATTTCATCGAACGCATTGCAATATACGTTAATAACACATAAAATTTACACAAAACTTACCGACATTTCCTCCGATCCAACAGAAATATAGACCCAGCCGTCCGGGAGGATATCTACTCGGTTCAACTCTTCGTACAATGCGGCGGGATCACTGTCTGACGTTAATTGTAATGGAGGAAATCTACTCGGTTCAACTAGACTCTCCCGACATTTTTAAGTGGTTAACGGAGGAAATGGGTTGGGTTGGGAAACTTGTGGAGTAAGGTTGGGTATGCCAAGCTTAATGTCTTGGATAAGCCAAGCTTATAATGCCTAATGCCTTAGTTGCAAATAACACTTAAAAGGAAGTATAAGAATAAGCTTAAAAGATGTTGCGTTATGTCGCGCGGTTCTGAACTGCGTGGCTTAAAAAAATTCAAAATTCCACGTATCATTTTGTTATTATCCCAAGCTTGCCGCGCAGTTTAAAAGTACGCTGAGAGTGGATGGCTGAGATGTTGCCACGTGGACATATCCTAGACGTTGGTTCTTACGCGCGGTTTAGAGCTGCGTTTGGCAAATTCACCTTGGTTTTTTGGGCAACTGTTGTAGAGTGGATTGGGGTAGATTAGATTTACCCTGATTTTGGATAAATCCACCCATCTTACTGTTGTGGATGCTCTTATAGATGGATCAGCAGGACCTGCAGGGTCAGGAATTTTAATCGTATTGATTACCCCTTCCAACGATAGAATTGAGAAATCAATCCGTTTGAATTTTGAGGCCTCAAATAATGTCATCGAATACGAAACTCTCATTCATGGACTCGATCTCGCTCTTGAGCTCGGCGTCTCCAAACTTTCAATTTACATAGATTCACTACTCATCATCCACCATTACTCTGAGCAATACAAGAAGAATGACAAGATGATCGAATAAGCAGCCCTTGTTGCAGATAGGATGAGCAAGTTTATGCAAGCAACTCTCGATTATCTTCCTCAAGGCAAAAATGGACACGCCGATTCCTTGGCATATCTTGTCAGGGTCTTAGGCACAGAAGCTCGATATCTCCTGATCGAAGAAATTTCAGCCCCCGGTATTGATCATATTTTTGTATGTACGATCAACACTGGGGATAATAAAGGGGGAGACAACGATTGACAAAAGCCTTTCTTAGTTTATCTTGGTATTAACGAAAAATGTAAAGGACCACTTCCAGCAGATCCGAAGAAGCGCCGATAGCTGATAGACAACTCGAAGTGCTGCACCAACCAAAATGGTACCTTGTACCGCCGTTCAGTCACAGGGCCATACCTCAAGTACCTCTCCAAACAAAAGGCAGACGAGATGCTCCACAATTTACATGAAGGGACTTGTGGTTCCCATGCCGTAGGTCGATCACTGGCAAGCAGAACCATTACACAAGGAGTATTCTGGCCTGACATTCACAAGCAAGTAGAAGAGTACTCACAAAAATGTGATGCATGTCAAACGTCATGGGAACATGATACGCCCCCCTGCGCTTGAGCTCCATGCAAGCAAGGTATTTTGGTCATTCAAAAGATGGGCACTCGATCTCGTCAGTGAATTTCCTAATTCTCCAGGTAACCACCGCCACCTCCTTGTAGCTACCGATTATTTTACGAAATGGGTATAAGCAATTCCACTTTATCGATCCAGAGAGGAAGAGGTTATTTCTTTACGAAATGGGTATAAGCAATTCCACTTTATCGATCCAGAGAGGAAGAGGTTATTTCTTTTATCTGGGAACACATCATTACTCGGTTTGGGCACCACTACCTAATTCGTATCGATAAGGGCCTCAATTTGTTGGCAAAAAGGTCGTAGGTTTCCTCAACCAATACAACATTAATCACTCACCATCAAATCCCTACTACCCTCAAGGCAATGGCCAAGCCAAAATCACCAACAAAACCATTGTGGATCGACTCAAGAAATGGCTACACTCTCAAAAAAGAGGAAATTAGGTTCGAGAGCTACCTCATATCTTATGGGCATACCGTACCACTCTACGTTAGTCGAAAGGCTGCACTCCATTCCTCCTTGCCTATGGCAGTGAGGCCATCATTCCCTCTAAATACCATTACCCAGTCAAAGATCACGAGCTAACTGACGAGGAAAATGAGTTTAAATTAGCTTACAACATCAATTGGATCGATAAAACTAAGGAACGCACCATCGCTAACCTAGGTCGATATCACCATATGCTGGCCAGTTCGTACAACAAGCGAGTCAGAAGCCATACCCTCCAAATCAATGATCTCATCCTCAGAAAAATTCCTCAACACCACAAAGAGTCTCATGCCCAGAAACTAGTAGACAATTAGGAGGGTCCATTCATTATCACAGGTCTCTCAGGCCTGGGATTATTTAACCTCATGACGGAAGAGGGCGTCCACATTTTGAGTCTTTAGAATACTAGGCGACTGAAAGGATATTATTGTTAGGTCCCTCACTACTCCATTCTAATTTCTTGCTTTTTCATTCCTTAAGTGAGATTTCTATCTCCATCCAATGAACATCCTTTATCAAAATTCAATGAAAATTATAAGTTTTCTCCATACATCTCTCTACTTTGTAGACAATACATAGATTAAAGGATAGATAATACTAGCTTTTAATCGACATCATTCCAGTTAAATCATGAATACACTTGGTTTGGCCGACTCTACTAAATCTCATGCAGTTAGAATAAGGTAGAACTTATTTTCAATCAACAGACTCTACCAGACATAAGATAAAACAAAGGTAATTCTATCTTTTATCTCTTTCAATATGTCAACAATATCATACCAGTTAAATCAAGAATACACTTGGTGTGGCTGACTCTGCTAAATCTTCTGTGGTTAGAACAAGGTAGAACTTGTTTTCAATCAACGGACTAAACCAGGCATAAAATAAAGCAAAGGTAATACTAGCTTTCATCTCTTTCAATATGTCTGTGGCATTCTACCAGTTAAATTTAGGTTATACATGGTTTGACTGACTCTAATAAACTCCGAGGTTAAAACAAAGGTAATAATAGTTTTCAATCGATGAGCTAAACCATACATAAGATAAAGCAAAGGTAAAACTAGCTTTCATCTCTCAACATGTCTGCGTCACATATTATTTCTTTTTAGGTTATATACAACCACTACAATGGAGTCTATTATGCTACGAGGGCCCAAATCCATTCCCATGGAGCTCATGCAATCTCCTCGATCTATATCAGCCTTGCAGATACATCCTTTTGCTGACACACAGTTAAACAAGGTATATCTCTATGATTTAAGTCTTTTTACTTTTTCTACATAATAAGTAATCACCGCCCGTAGCAATTCTGAATGCCAGGTCTGGGTTACAACTGAGTGTGAAAAAATTATCCTCGACCTCTGAAGGCAATCTTCTAACTTTTGTACCGTACTTCCTGACTCACCATTTTTCTCTCTATTCGATCTATAAAAGCTATGTTCTCTACAAATTTTTTGTCAGCTTTAACTGATTCAGCTCGATTAATTAACTATAAATCAACCACCTGAGCATGAAGTACCTCGACCTCTTTGTTCAGTTCTTCCACATCTGGATTTTTCTTTAACAATTCCTCTTTATCCTTTATGACGGTCTCCTTCCCTCAAATAATACCCTCTAACCCTTTTTCCCTAACAAGAGTAGAATCCAGCTTTATTTAATACTCCCATAACTGTTCAACTCCTTTATGCACAAGCCCTTGAATTTGGGCAACGTCCCCCTCCAACTCTCTTATTCGAGCTGACAGACTAATAACATCCCCTTGAACAAGAGAAACTCTGGCATCATTTTTATTCTTTTTTGAGTGCTCGCCAGCCTCGATGCTTCTGGCATGCGAATTGGCTTACGCCAGATCGGTTTTTAATTGAGCAACTCTCTCATTCAACTCGTTACACTTGCGTTGTACCATCCTGAACTCTATGTCTTTTGCAGAAAAAGCTGAAGTCAATTATTTGGCTGTAACTTCAGACCCAGAAAAATCGTCTCGAGCTCCCTTTAGCTCGTTCTCTGTATCAACTATTTTCTTCTTTAATCACCCAAGCTCGCTCTTACCATTCTCCAGATCAGATCAAATTCGCTCATGATCGTGTATTTTCCTGGCTAGATCCTTTCTAAGACCAGCCACCAACTGATTTAAATCTTCCTCTGATCTTTCTAGAGCATGCATACGGTAATGGGCCATGTCGGCCTCCATGCTCTTTACCGTTAATGCATCATTCTCGCTTTTGAGTGCGCGGCATGTTATTTTAACTCTTCGAGCTCTTTTTGCCCTTTCTTAATTTTGGCATCCTTCTCCTTGGTCTGCCGAGTCAGGTCGACAGCAGTCTGTGTTGCCTTAGCAAACTTAAAGTGCACCTTCACATGTTTATCTTCTTTATCTTTATTTGCCTCTCTCATCTTATCGAACTTCTCGCGTAAGCGAGCTGACTCCAATTCGACCTGTACATATCAATTATATTATATCAAGTTCGATTCAGAATACTCAATCACTATATAGGGCTCACTTATAACAATATATATATATATATTTTGACATCTACTGTGTAGGACTACTTTTGGATTTAAGGTCCAAGTACAATCTCAGATGAATGCTCCATACATATACTTTTAAGTCTAAGGTACACATTATCTATATTTTTGTTTGCTAAAGACTAACATCTTTTATACGTACCATTTCAGGGTCGTTTGCACCTAAACAGGTAACGAGTATTTGGTCTGTTTTTACACTCTATCTATTACTTTGTCCTTCTATATTAATGAAGCATTCAAATCAAGTATTTCTTGCTCTATTCTAACCTACAGCTCCGCTTGCAAAGACAACAGAGACGCTTAGTTTTCTCTCTCCTGAGTAAGCTCAACCTCTAAATCTTTTATTCTGAGGTGTATGTCCTTAAGTCCCTATAACAATGTTTACAAAAGCAACTTAGCCTGTAAAACTCCATCTAAAATATATCTAAGCAGTTTATAACATTCCATAACTTTCATACAATAACAGTGCCATCACACTATCCTACCTTCTCAGTTTCTACCTCTGGGCGTTCGTCGTCATCATCTTGGTTATCTCTCACCGACCGAGGAGACATACCATCCAACCCATCAACAACCCCAACAACATCATCATCAACCTTCTCCTCCTCCACATAGGTGTCAGCCCTAATGGCCTCTGCCTCATCTTCAGAGTATCCCTTGGACATAAGGTGTCGCCCGAGCCTGTCACGCTCAGCTACTGCCTCATCCAAATCTACCCTCGCCTCAGCCCGTAACTTGTTGATCTCTTACTGGCAACTCAACATCATAACCCAATAATCTAAAGAAGCCTTGAATCTAGTCCTTTAAGCTGACACCCCCTTACTGGCAACTCAGCATCATAACCCAATAATCTAAAAAATCTTTCCAGCACTTCAGCTATCTTAATTGCCAATCGTCCTTCAGCGGCATTACGGATTCTCTGTGATCGAGTGCGCACCATTCTTATCGCATCCCCCATATTTAGAGATCACTCTACCCTTATTTATACCTTTTTACTTCTGATTCCCCTCAAAAAGTGCTAATATCCTTTTATCTCGTAACAAAAACCCCATGACCTCGAGAAAAATTATTTTAACTTATCTCTTCCCCTCGAGCTCAATCATTCTACATCTTTTCAGGTCAAACTTAGTCTTTCAAGTCAATATTACTCTGTGACATTGAATCTTCATTCTAAAAATTCCTACAATTTTTTTTTCTCTCACATTTCCAACTCGCAAACAGAATAATATTCGCCTCTTGACTTATATTTTTACAAATAAATTTAGCACAGTTCAAAAATTGTAAATGTTTGTACTTTCTACACTCATGCATTTCATACATTCTTCAGATCATACAGCTCGATTTCTAGAGTTATTCTATCTATATTAGCACGAAATTTGTTAACAAATTTTATTCATCTTGAAACATATTACAAGTGTTTTTACAAATAACAAGTCTTTCAAGTACTCGACCTTAGGTACTTTACAGATACCAAGTTTGTCCAGTACTTAACTTCAGGTACTTTACAGATAACAATTTTTCAGTGCTTTTATAACTAATAGGTCCCTCAGGCACTCCGACACATTAAGTCTTTCAGTTCATCATGCTTCAGTGATTTTTCACCCTGATGCAAAGCATCCCATGAGTTTGGTCAAAGTCTAGGTGAACTTCAAATAGAAACTATGGAAGCAGAAGACTTAGTGCTTGAACCAACTCTTCAAGCAGAAGATCATCTTAGCACCCAAAAGTGATGGAAATGCAGAAGCAAATTTCTACTTTTCGTCTCCTTCCTCCACTACCATCACCTCCTCCACTAAAACCACCACCTCCGTAGAGTTGGAAGAGATGAAGAGGGCCTGACCTTTGAATCTATTGCGACATAAGAAATTAACGCAACTATAACGAAGTTACGCCTATCCCTGCATTTGTGCCCCCAACCTTGTCTTCCGCAAGGATGCGGAGACAAACCTAACGTTGCTCACCTATCAAGACAACTTGGTTGAACCTCCATCTACAGTAAAAATCTTCTTCAGCTTCAGTTGCTTCGTTCTCCGACAGACCTCTGTACGTTAGAGGAACAGAAGATGGAACAGGATCCTCCAAGGATTGATCCCCGAAAAACTTCAACTTCAGCCTCTGCATTTCTGAAGCGATTCGCTCTTCAAGAACCATTCTATGAGTCTTCATCATCTTCCAAAATGGTAGAGATTTTTGTAACAGATCAAGCGTACTTTGTCACAATCCTCGATACAGGTACTCTTTATATAACCCGACATTTATTGTGTAGGAATGTTTCACCAAGAGTCATTATTCCATATCGACGAAACCCTTTAAACCCTAACCGTCACATTCATCAATATTCCCATCCGTATTCAATGCACGTCCATCCCCCTTTTACACGCGCAATTTTCCATACAGTCAATAATATCATTACTTCTATCAATATTCAAAATACGTATACCCATATATCCAAATCCTTTCTCAAACAAAGCCCCTCGTAACTTCGGTTGTGTGGGGGAAATTGTAGGGGCCTGTCCCTCAATCTCACCTAAAATCGAGTTGTCGCTAGTTCAAATTACCTCTATGTCAGACTCACACATTCTCCACACGACTTCTCTCCAGTCAGCATCATTGCGTACTCCACGAACTGTTAAGAAATGTGAGTTGTGCTCAAACCGAAAAACCTAAACAAGTCAAAGCCATATGTCTCTCACGAACTCGGCAGTTACTCAGTCAAACAGCCACTAACCACATTGTTCGAAGAATGTGCTTCAACATGAAGAAGAGCTGCGGAAGATGCCTACATAAAAAATTAGTTCCATAATAGATAATGACCAAAAAAATTATAAGAGAAATCACCAAGAAAACTATATTTTCTAGAATCCTCAAAACTCCAAAATTCTTATTCATAAGGTCAATCATTTCTAAATCTAGAAATAACTTGTAATAAGATATCATCAGCCTCAAGCAATAAATGTCACTATTACAAAGACCCTTAACACGAGGTCATAGTTTTTTTTTACCTATTTATAGGTTTTCCACGCTAAACACATGTGTCATTTCTAGTTTAATATATTTTTGTCACAGATACATTGGTGTAAGGATTAATTCCAGACCACTTCGAGCTCATGGAATTAGGCCATTACAGGCTTAAATTAGTATGTCGTTCAAATGACATTTGGAGTCTTTCGAACAACTAGGTGCCCAGATGACCAATTGTGTATACTTTATTTTTTAGGCTTAAATTGGCATGTCGTTCAAATGACATTTAGATTTATTCAAACGACATTTGGAGTCGTTCGAAGGACTGGGTTCTCAGAAGACCAATTACGTCTGCTTCGATTTCTAGGCCTAATTAAGCCAGTCGTTCGAACGGCCCATGGGTTCGCTTGAACGACTATTATGTTTTCATCATTGTTTAGTACGTTTAAAGGGTATAATGGTCCTATTATGTATCTAGGAACTTGTAACCCTCATAAAGGGGTAATACAAGACAAGATAAAAATCTAAGTTTTATAATCTAGACTTAAGGTTTAAAGAGGAATTCAATTGAAATCAAATCATTGAGCAATTGAAGCTCTTAAAGGGAAATTTTCCCGCCAAATTATTGTTCTTCGCGTTATTTTTTCGATTAGGTTAATCTCAATTCGATTGAGGATTAAGTGGTATCAGATTTTCAAATAACAATTCTCAAGGGGTTAGGTTTATGGTCTCTGCGCATGACCAACTCAAGCAAACGAATGAGATTCTTATGAGTCTTTTGAAGATTCACCAAAAACCTAGCGCAAAGAAAAAAACAAATTTGGAGATGTGCGATTCCAAATATTGACTCGCGAAGTTGAAAATAAAAGATTCTGACCTAACTACTACTCTAGGGGAGTTGGTAACACAATTACATCTCGCGAACCTCGCGATAGTATCCGCTTCGGCGAAATGGCAAGAGCGCACGAAAGGAAAAGAGTTGTGGAAGAAAAGAGAGACGAGGGTAACGAAGAGGAAGATAGAGATTCTAGTGACATCGAATCCGTCGAGGAGAGATCTGTTATTGGTAAGTCCATAAATTCTGTGTGTAATCCTTTTATCAATTTTAAAATTGAAATTCTAGTATTTGATGGTTCAATCGATGCTAAGAAATCAGATAATTGGTCAGATAGGTTAGATACCTATTTTTCAGTTTACAAATATTCAAATGCTCAGAAAATATATTTTATACATTGAAAATCACAAGTAATGCATGCACATGGTGGAAGTTTTATAAGAAGTATCACAAAGTAAGAAGTTTGAGTTGGAAGGAGTTCAAGGTGTTGGTGAGGAAGTAATTTTATTATATTGGGTATGAGCAAGATAGATGGTTGCACCAAAAGTATGGACAATCCTTAAAAGAGTTCACTATAGAGTTTTATAACCAAGCTTTAGCTTTGAACATTGATGTGGACGAGTATGATGTATTTATAAAGTATACGGGGGGTTTGTCGGAATCCATTCTAATGGAGTTGAAGCTCTTTACTGTTGAGATTATTGAAGATACTACCGTAAAAGCAATTACTATTAAAGGTAAGTACTTGAAGAGTGACAAAAAAGACGACAAGAGAAAGTCGGGGTACAAGTCTAGTTGGAAGAATGAGCATAAAGGGGAGTCCAAAGGAGATGGGTCTTCATCTAAGGGGAATTATTACAGTCATTATAAGGCCAATGGGCACATTTTAGATAAATATTGTAAAGTTCGCCCAGAACTTAGGCTGAAGGAGGAAAGGTTAGATTTAGATAAGCCAAACCCTAAGCTCACTCTTATGTTTAAGCAAGCTATGTTTATCGAGGTGGCGAGTCGGGAAGATTTTTCTCATTTTAGTCTTCAGGTGAAGCAGAGCTTAATAGAGGCCATCATTGATCTAGGTAGTCAGAAGAATTTGATCTCTAAGGCGGTGGTAAAGAAGATAGGTTTAGCTACTACAGCTCATCCTAACCCGTATGGTTTAGGGTAGATTTGGAAAGACGCGGAGTTAAAGATCATGAAGTAGTGTATATTCAAGTTTGCGATCACTGAGTTGTTTATTGATGAGGTGACGTATGACGTGGTTCCTTTAGTTGTGTATCAAGTCATTTTGGGTAGCCCTTATCTTTGGGACCGAGATGTGATTCATTACCATAGAGCTCGCAAGTATCATCTTGTGAAGGTGGGAAAATAATTTCATATCAATGCTTGTAAGGAGCATGCTACCACAAATAATTTAGTAATGACGACTCAGATAAAAAGGGTGGAATGCGAGAGGCAAGTTTGTGCTATTATTGGTATGACTGGTTCAAGAAGGTCTATCAGCTAAAGTATTATCTACTATTGCAATATCTCCTAAACAACAAACTAAAAGGGGGAATTATAAGAGGAGTATAAAAACTTATTTTTGGGCATAAAAGGAATCTTGCGCAAGAGGGATGTGAAGCATGATATCACATTGGTGAATGGTGAACTACTACCCAACATTGAGTTATATAAGACTTTTGTAATCAAGTTTGATGAGATCAGGAAATAGGTACAAGAGCTCATCGAGTAAAGGGTTATTAATCCGAGTTGCTCACCTTGTGGTCCAAATTATTGGTTCCAACGAAGGATGGGCCTTGGGGAATGCGTGTAGATTATCGGGCACTGAACAAAGTTACAGTGAGGAATCGTTATCCATTTGTATGGATTGGCGAGCTTTTAAATGAGTTATAAAAGGCTTGGTTTTTTACCAAGCTAGATTTTAAGTCGGGTTACCATCAAGTTAGAATCTAGGAAGAAAATACATGGAAGACGGGTTTTTAGACTAAATAAGGACTCTTCGAGTGGTTGGTGATGCCTTTTCGGTTATACAACACTCCAACGACATTTATACGATTGATGAATGAGGTACTTCATACTTTTATTGATGATTTTGTGATTGTGTATTTAGATGATATCTTGATATATAGTCAAACATGGGAAGAACACCTTGTACACATATGCAAAGTGTTGGAAGCATTGAGATCACAACAACTCTTTCTAAATGGGAAGAAGTATAAGTTTGGGAAGAAGGAACTCATGTACTTAAGGTTTATTCTTGGTGGAGGTGAGCTTAAGGTAGATCTAGATAAGGTCTCGATCATTACTAATTGGCCTAAACCCTGTACAGTAGCGGAGGTGTGAAGTTTTATGGGTTCTTATTAGTATTTACGGAAGTTTATTTGACATTTTTCACTGATTGCAGCACCTTTGCATTCCTTGACAATGGCCAGTGTGAAGTCTGTATGGGATGATCACCATGAGAAGACCTCTCAATTACTGATGCGAAAGATTACAAATATACCAGTATTATCGTTGTTGAATTTGTAGCGGCCTTTTGAGGTTGAAACAGATATGTCAGACTATGTATTAGGGGCAATTTTATTGTAGGATGGGAAGTTGATTGTCTACCATTCTGAGATGTTTATAGGAGGAGTACGTAACTATTCTACCTATGATAAGAAGTTCTACACATTATATAAATTAGTAAAGCATTGGCAGAGTTACTTATTGGGGAAGTAGGTTGTGGTACATTCAGATCACAAACCGTTGCAATTCTTATATATATAGTTTAAGCTACAAAAAGTTCCTCATATGAAGTGGATATCGTACCTACAACAATTTACCTTGATTATCAAGTATAAGAAGGGAGTTGACAACAAAATGGTTGGCATGTTATCTCGACCCTTATTACCAACTATTTCTGATTTATTGGTAGCTATGCAGATATAGTCTATTGTTTCATCAAAGTATGTTACAGGGTATGACGATGTCAAGGAGCTCAGTGTGATTCACGAGAAGTTGCTGCAAGGCAAGATATGTGAGTAAGAATTGAAAGAGGGTTTGATTTACAGGGGTAATCTATTGTGTATTCCTGAGGGTCGAGACTGCTCGTATTAGATTAGAGAGGCACACTGTTTCTGGGTGGCAGGTCACTTTGGGTTTGAAAAAACTTTTTTGAATTTGTGGCGTTATGTCTATTGGCCAAATATGCAGGTGACTGTTGCTTGTATGGTTCTTCGTTGCATTCTATGTAACACATCGAAGCCTTTCAATTGTAAGTTAGGACTATACTTACCATTACCAGTTCCAAGCTGACTTTGGGAGAACATTTTGATAGATTTTATGGGTGGTTTACCCATAACCAAGTGTAAGAATGATTATTTGTTTGTGTTGGCAGATCAATTCTACAAGATGATAGCTCTTATTCCATGCCAGAAGATGGTCACCAGGCGATTCATGGTTTTACTTTGAAGTTTATCTTGGGTACTTGCATTAAATCCCCTTTGAAATGGCTTTTAGTCTTGGTGACAGGACGGTGTTTGGGAAGGAGGAAGATGAACAAGTTAAAGCTCAGCATTTTCAGTGAGAGGATAAGCAAGGTTCATGAGGTGGTTGAAATATAATTAAAGAAGACTCAAGTGAAAGATAAGGCTTGACACGATAAACACCGGGTAGAGTGTACTTTTCAGGAGGACAACCTCATTTGGTTGCATTTGGGTAAGGAACGACTAAAGGGAGAAAATAAGAAACTCAAGTTGGTCCGTTCTGGTCTGTTTACAATACTCAAGAAGACTGGTGATAATGTATTCCAACTGGATTTGCCACCATTAATAAATATGTATTTGGTGATTAATGTCAAGCATTTAAAGTTGTTTGAGCCATCTTTTTTAGATGAAGACTCTACAATTAACATTCAGCTATCGTTAGTTGATGACTTATGGATGAAACGAGATGATCCATTGCAGGAGGATAATATTCTAAAGAGAAAAGATCATACTACAAGATGGGGTAGTATCGAGTCATTCGAGTTGGGAAGAAATGTCAACTACCTAGCAAGTTGAAGTGGTACAACAAAAAAGTGTGTACGACTACATTTCCTCATCTCCAGTTCTAGCTTGAGTAAGAGCTCAAGGCTCCTAAAGGGGGGAGCCATGATCCAGGAGGATCTGAAGATCAAACTCCTTAAAAAGATGCCAACTCATTTGAATGTGCTTTGGAGCTGTTCGAACGAGATATGAGGAAAACAAGCCAATTCTCTCTAACTCATTTTGTAGGTTTAAATTGGCATGTCGTTCGAATGACATTTGGAGTCGTTCAACCGATTGGGTTTCCAGAAGACCAATTACGTCTACCTCAATTTTTAGGCTTAATTGAGCTATTCGTTCTAACGAGCTATTCGTTCTAACGAGCCATGGGTTCGTTCTAATGACTATCGTGTTTCCTTCAGAGTTTAGTGCATTTAAAGGGCATAATGGTCTTAATTTGTAACTAGAAATTTGTAACCCTCATAAAAGGGCATGGCTAGATAAGATGAAAAAAATCTAAGTTTTATAATCTAGACTTAGGGTTTGCAGAGGAATTCAATTGAAATCAAATCATTGAGCAATTGAAGCTCTTAAATGGAAATTATCTCGCCAAATTGTTGTTCTTCGCATTAATTCTTAGATTAGGTTAATATCAATTCGACTATGGATATAGTTGAGGGATTACAAAACTTGCCCTCCCAAATTTGAACTCTCTTTCTCCTATTCAAACTTAAAATAATTATTTGTGACTGGTGAGTCTCTCTCTCTCTATTATGGGATTGGGGGTAATGTTGCATTATACATTTGTGCTTTAAATAAACTCTATTTTATTTTTGGGTCATATTAGATTTATATAGAAATCTAGGGTTGATTATTTATTGATAGATTGATTTCTATGTTATTGGGTATTTGGGTTTTATTGATTTTAAGATTTTAGGGTTTAATGTGAACCCCAACACTATTACTCCAATTAGGCCTAAAAATTAAGGCTTTTGCTTATAGTGGGTCTTCTAATAAAAATATGATTGTGATGTTTTCATATTACTGTATTGCGACATAGTCTAATTAAATATTTTGGTAATTGAATGCCCAAATTTTGTGCGACAAACTTAGGAGTTAATGGCGTTGAATTCACTTCAATTGCAATCTCAGAAATCTCAAGCATCTTTCACATTTATTTCACTATTTTGGTAAGTGAGGTGCTAAAACTAGCAAGTGAAGACCGTACTCTTACATTAAACATGTTGAAAATATGTTAAAGTAACCTGTAAAAATAGATTTCCCTTCTTGATTGAGCAATAACAAGATGTTATTGCAGTAAGGTATTCAACAACAATGCTTTCAGCAACAGCAGGAGGAGCAAGTACTCCGGCAATGAACATCAATTTTGTAATAAACAAGTAGCAGTAATTCCAGTAACTCAGTTGTAAACAGAAGTAGGTACTCCGACTATGAATACCAGTTTAGTAATAAACAGGCAGCAGTAACTCAGCTGTAAACAACAGGTAGATAATGAACCGCAGCAGCAATGGTAAACAGTGGCAAGTACAAGAGCAGTTCTGGTTTGCAGCGTTAGTAAGTAGCAGCAAGAACTAGCAGTTTCAGTAGTAATAAGAACTGGCAGTTTCAGAAGCAATAAAAACTCAGTTGTAACAGCAGCAGCAGTAGGTAAACTTCGGCAACAAATAACAATAGCTCCAGGGCGTGGGTCGCACTCTCTTTAAAGAGTATTTCGACCTACCTCGGGTATAGATAACTGGTCTGATCTCTCCCAGGATCTAATAGGCATATACGGTAGCTTCATACCGAAAGTCTACGTACAGTAACAATAGTATTTCACATCTCAGGTAAACCGTATAAAGTAAAGAGAGAGAGAGTTTAAACACAGAGAGGAAGAATAGTTTTTTGTATTATTTTAGAAGGTGGTGAAGAGTTTTATTTATAGAGAGAGGTTTGCCAATGGCTTTCTCTCTATTCAAATTGTGTGGGATGCGTCCCAGAAGATCAGGTCTCCTATATGAATGGAGAGAAGAAAGTAATGACCAAAGACCAAGGAAATAAACCAAGACCAAGCCCAAGGAAACTTTTGTTAAAAAGATAAGGGTGAGCCAAGCCCAAGCCCACAGGGCCCTCAAGGCCTCCAGAGGCAATTGCCCAATCCCAATCCCAAGTTCGAGCCTGAGCCGGCCCGCCTACCGGGTCGCCTGAGAGTGGTCCAAGTGTGTCTAGGGTATAAAATTCCCTCACACACTCTCACACCTATACAACACTCTCTCTATGTCACATGTTACACACATGTCACATGGGTACTACCTTATATGTTTAGTTCATCAATTATTTATAAACAATATAGGACTAAACTTTAGGTTATAGATTAAGAGTTACATAAAATAGATGACCAAGTGGTCATGGGTTCAAGGCTCAAAATGAGGTACAAGTTTTAAAAAATTCTAGCAATCCCCCACTTTTAAAAAACTTCCAAATTACGATAGATGAATGAGAAGAGAGCGAGAGTACGGCTTCGATATATAAAGATGTACTTAAGTAAAGGTGTCCTCAGACTTGAACCTTTACGTAGTAGACAATCTTCAACGTATAAGAATAATAAGTGATCGGAGTCTTGAACTCATTATTCATTTTTATACAGTGAGGAAAACTACATACAACCCTACCAGGTGCAAGTTCTAAATGCCAACACTTTTCGGCCATGTGCTTAATCCCAGTATAGGTGAAGGCTTTAGAGAATTTAGCCTCATTCTCATAGGAAGCAGACACACTTTCACAATCACCTTGATGAGTCTATTAAGAGTGTTCTTCTAGCGAGACACCCCACTCAAGAATGAGATATATAACTTATTAAGAGTTTTAGAAACTCAGCCTCACTGTCGCTTCAAGATATCATGCATGTGTACAGTATGTACAACGAGATTAACTCTAGAGTGACAAACTCCTTGTTACATGATTATATATCACAATGATATGTTTTTCCCATTGAACCTCTTTCTTGGGATCTCTAGTCATTTAGGTTGGGTTCCCACCATTTGTGATTCTATAATAGGCTTTAGTCCCATCCCTAAGGATGTACTCCAAACTTTATCACGAGACAGTTCTTTCGTCAAAGGATCTGCCAAGTTGTTTTTCGATCTTACAAAATCTACTATAACAGTACTAGATGTGAGATAACCTTTCATCGTACTGTGCTTGCGACGTATCGTTAACTTTTTACTATTATAGTAATTGTTTTGTACTCTAGCTATCGCAGCAGTACTATCTGAGTGGATCAGAATCGGTGGTATATGCCTACTCCATAAAGGAATATAAGATAAGAGGTCTTTCAACCAACTTGCCTCCTTACTAGCTCCAGCTAGTGCTACTAACTCAGACTCCATAGTCGACTGAGCTATAATTATTTATTTCTTGGATCTCCAAGAAACTAACCCGCCGGCTATGTTAAACACGTATCCGTTGGTTGCTTTGGAATCATCCAAAAATGAGTTCCAATATGCATCACTAAATCTATCAAGGACTGTGGGAAACTTCTGATAATGTAAACCCAACTTCATGGTCCTTTTCAAGTACCATATAACTCGATCAATAGTATCCCAGTGTGCCAAACCTGGTTTACTTGTGAATCTACATAGAACCCCTACAACATAAGCAATATCGGGTCTAGTACAGTCCGTAGCATAATGAAGGCTACCAATAATACTTGTGTATTCTTTCTGTCTAATTGTCTTCCCCAAGTTCTTTAAAAGTTTAACTTGTGGATCACAAGGAGTACAAGCAGGTCTACGATTAAAATATTTATACTTCTTCAAGATCTTCTCAATGTAATGAGATTGATCAAGAGTAATACCATTGTCTGTACGTGTGATCTTCATGCCTAAAATTATACTAGCCTCACCTAGGTCCTTCATATCAAAATTATTATTAAACATGTTTTTGGTTTCTAAAATGATATCAAGTATAGAACCAAAAATAAGTAGATCATCAACGTATAGGCATATCATAATACAACTTTCACCAGATACTTTATAATATAGACTTTTATCAACAACGTTAATCTTAAAACCATTTGAGAGAAGTAATTGGTCGATCCTGTCGTGCCACTATTTTGAGGCTTGCTTTAGACCGTTTAAGGTCTTGTTCAGCTTGCAGACTTTGTATTCCTCACCAAGTATCACAAAGCCTTCAGGCTGATCCATATATAATTCCTCTTCGAGTTCTCCATTTAAAAAAACAATTTTTACATCCATTTGGTGAATAATCAAATCGTGTACGGCAACAACGGCCAATAATACTTTAATGGTTGTCACAGGAGTAACTGGGGAATATGTGTCGAAGAAATCAATATTTTCTTTTTGCACATATCCCTTTGCTATAAGTCTTGCCTTATATTTATCTATAGTACCATCTGGTTTAAGTTTTCTCTTTAATATCCATTTATACCCAATAGAATGACTACCAGGAGGTAGGTTAACTAAATCCCAAGTTTTATTTGTAGTAAGAGAATCCATTTCATCATTAATGGCCTTTTGCCACAAATCAGCGTCACTTGAGGTTAATGCTTCCCTTATAGTATTGGGGTCAGGTTCTAAGGTATGTACAATATAATCATTACCAAAATCCTTAGCAATCTTTAAACGTTTACCTCTACAAAGTTCTGGGTCTGTATCATGAGAATCAAAAGCTCTAGGAACTTTTACTTGAGAGGTATATAAGAGGTTAAAGATGTAGACGGTTGAGAACCCCCACTACTACCCCCACTGTTCCTCAGTAAGTAGGAAAACTTATCCTCCAAGAAATCAACATCAAGTGATTCAATGATAATATTATCCTTAATATCAAGAAACCTATAAGCTTTATTGTTAATAGCATAATCAATGAAAACACATTTTAAAGCTCTACTAGCTAGTTTTATCTGCTTAGGATCAGGATTACGAACATAGGCTAAATAGCGCCAAACCTTAAAATAGCTAACATTAGGTTTTCTTTTTCTCCAAATTTTATAAGGTGACAGTTCATATGTGATATGAGGAATATGGTTTAAAACATGGCAAACAGATAATAATGCTTCACCCTATAAAAATTTAGGTGATCCAGAACTAATTAATATAACAACTATCGACTAAGTGTAAGTTCTATTTTTGCGTTCAGCTTTACCGTTAGATTCTAGAGAATAAGGAGCAGTAGGTTCATGTATAATCCCTAAGGATTAATACAAGTTTTAAAATTCATGTGAATCATACTTTATGCCTCTGTCACTAAGAAATCTTTTAATGTTTCTATCAAACTAATTTTTAACCTCTGTTACATATGTCCTAAACATATTTATAGCTTTACTTTTGTGACGCATTAGGTAAACATGAGTATAGTTTGAATGATCATCTATCAAAGTTATAAAATATCTTTTTCCATTTTGAATGAGTGTTCCGTCCATTTTACAAATGTCAGAGTGTACTAAGTCCAAGAGTTGTGATTCCCTTACAAAACTTTTATGTGAGGTTTTAGTAATCTTAACTTGACTACAAGATTGGCATTTATCAAAATTATTTAAATCAACTTTAGGGATCATGACAAGTTTACTCAGATTGTGTACTAACTTCTTATTAACATGACATAGTCTAGAGTGCCAAATATTAAAAGAAGACAATAAGTAAGCATAAGCAGATTTATTCATTTCAATACTCATCTTGAACATTCAATTACATGCAAAACCCTT
The DNA here is from genome assembly GCA_014058105.1 of Kingdonia uniflora. NCBI lineage: Eukaryota > Viridiplantae > Streptophyta > Magnoliopsida > Ranunculales > Circaeasteraceae > Kingdonia > Kingdonia uniflora. The sequence continues at coordinate 4,366,418 of JACGCM010000560.1, read as the reverse complement.
TCCCACAAAACCCCCACCCTTAGCCATAATGTATTGATCAGACCTAATGGTCTGCTAAAATCCTACCTTGTTGAGAAGATAGCCAGAAATAAGATTTTTCCTCATTTTAGGAGTGTGCATCACATCCTTCAGAGTTACTATCCTTCCAAAGGTAAATACCAGTTCAACATCTCCAGTGCCTTAGCATTTTGGTACAATGAGAATCCTCAAGTAGCACCTTCTGGTCTTCAGTCTCCTTATAGGTCTTGGACCAATTGAGTTCTTAGAATACATGCCTAGAAGAGCCCGAATCAGCCTACCACCCGTCGATTCCACTGACCATGTTGATCTCTATGATCATAGCCACTAAGGGATCTTCGGTAACGTTAGCCTGAGCAACAGGTCTATGATTTTGACAGTTTCTAGATATGTGTCCAAGCTTTTTACAGTTGAAGCACATAATATAACCTGTTCTGTTATAAGATAGGGCTTGTTGGTTTGTTTCCTTATTAGGATTCTGGTGTCCATAATTTTGACAGTTATTTAGATTACCACCTTTAGGACGGTTGTTTCGATTACCACCATTCTTAGCCTTGAAAGGTTTCCCTTTAGGTTTCAGATCGACCTCCCCTTTAGCTTGAACCAAAAGAATTTTCTCTTTTAGGTCTTGTTTTCTAGATTCTTCTTCAACCCTCAGACGAATAATCAAGATCTTCATGGTAGGTTCCTTTGACTTGTGTCGCATGATATTTTTAAAGTCTTTCCAATTCGGCGGTAATTTGCCAATCATCACGGTAACCTGAAATTGTTCATCAAGAGGTATCCCTTCGGACACGATCTCATGCGCAATTCATTGCAGCTCATGTGATTGGGAAATTACTGACATATTATCGACCATATTGAATTTGAGATATCGGCTTACGACAAACTTTTTAGAGCCTGCCTCTTCCGTATCATACTTCTTCTGTAATGCATCCCAAATGGTTTTTGCTGATTTGGACTGTAGATAGTAATCGTACAGTTCATCTGCTAAACCTTTCAGAATGAAATTACGGTATTTGAAATCAGTCTCAGTCCAGTTTGAAATAGTCTCTAAGGTTTTGTCATATTCGTTTAGAATAAGATCAGGGTCTACTGTAGGTACAGGAACGGGAGGTTCAATAGGGCATCCTTGTTCCAGAACATACGCAATTTCCTTAAGTATGAGATAGAAGAACATTTTGTTCTTCCACCTCTTGAAGTTAAGACCGTCAAACTTAAAGGGTTTGTTAAAATCAAACTTCAACACTTCAGAAGAAAGAGACATAATGCAGAAATCAAATACTCTTTAAAATTGTTGAAAATATGTTAAAGTAACCTGCAAAAATAGTTTTCCCTTCTTGATTGAGTAACAACAAGATGTTATCTCACTAAGGTATACAACATCAATGTTTTCAGTAACAGCAGGTGGAGCAAGTGCTCCGGCAATGACCAACAGTTTTGTAATAAACAGGCACTAGTAATTCTAGTAGCTCAGTTGAAAACAGTAGCAAGTACTCCGACTATGAATTGCAGTTTAGTAATAAACAGGCAGTAGTAACTCAGTTGTAAACAACAGTAAGTACTCCGACTATGAATAATAGTTTAGTAATAAACAGGCAGCAGTAACTTAGTTGTAAGCAACAGGTAGATAATGAACCGCAACAACAATGGTAAATAGTGGCAAGTATAAGAACAGTTCTGGTTTGCAGTGTTAGTAAGTAGCAGCAAGAACTGGCAGTTTCAGTAGCAATAAGAACTGACAGTTTCAAAAGTAATAAGAACTTAGTTATAATAGCATCAGCAGTAGGTAAACTCTGGTAACAAATAACAACAACTCCGGTAGTGAAACAGAGAACAAATAGTAGCAGCTCGAGGCGTGGGTCACACTCTCTTTAAAGAGTATTTCAACCTACCTCGGGTATAGGTAACTGGTCTGATCTCTCCCAGGATACAACGAGCATATATGGTAGCTTCGTACCGGAAGTCTACGTACAGTAGCAATAGAATTTTGCACCTCAGGTAAACTGTACAAAGTAAAGAGAGAGAGAGAGTTTAAATACAGAGAGGAAAAATAGTTTTTTGTGTTATTTTAGAAGGTGGTGTAGAGTTTTATTTATAAAGAGAGGTTTGCCAATGACACTCTCTCTATTCAAATCGTGTAGGACGTGTCCCAGAAGATCAAGTCTCCTATATGAATGGAGAAAAGAAAGTAAAGACCAAAGACCAAGGAAACAAACCAAGCCCAAGCCCAAGGAAATTTTTCTTAAAAAGATTAGGGTGAGCCAAGCCCAATCCCAAGCCCAAAGGGCCCCCAAGGCCTCCAGAGCTAATTGTCCAATCCCAAGTTCGATCCCGAGCCAGCCTGGCCTACCAGGCCACCTGAGAGAGGTGCAAGTGTGTCTAGGGTATAAAATTCCCTCACACACTCTCACACCTATACTACACTCTCTCTATGTCACATGTTATACACATCTCACATGGGTACCACAGTATATGTTTAGTTCCTCTATTGTTTATAAACAATGTGGGACTAAACTTTAGGCTATAGGTTAGGAGTCACATAAAATAGATGACCAAGAGGTCATGGGTTCAAGGCTCAAAATGAGGCACAAGTTTTGAAAAATTCCAACAAAACAAGTATCTCATTTATTTCGTTACGTTTAAATTTTACAAGTATAAATCCAAGTCTTCTCCTTTGGAAAATGTTTATATATGGCCTCCACCTTTGGAAAATGTTGAGTTACCGTCTCTGAAAAATGTTGAGTTACCGTCTCCAGAAAATGTTATGTTACCACATCCAGAAAATGTTGAGTTACTGCCTTCTCTTTAGGAAAATGTTGAGTTACCACATCCTCCATTGGCCAATGATAACGAAGTTGGTAATGTATTTCTAGCCCAAAGTGAGATCGTGCAAATGTTGTCTTAGTAGATCATCCTACAAATGTTAGCTTGAAGGGGAGCCCTGTAGAAGTTGACTTGGCCTCTCTTCTTGTAGATCTTGGCTTACAAACTCCAATATTAGATTATCACCCGATGATCGGGATTTTATTCGAAGAAGATATATATATTGAATGGTCCATGTTAGCCTAAAAATGATATTTACCCCGTGACAGATGGTTGACAATTTCATGTGGAATGGTCTAAGGAAGACCTTAGTTGGTTAGAATAGAGTGACCATTTAGATGATGTTTTTTGCTTGTATTATTATCATTTTTTTAGAAGGTAACGGACAACAAGGCAGTTGTAGTACTTTTTTAAGAAGGAGTTTTCGAGGTTGGAAAAAAGTAAGTTAACTTAAATTTCATGTTGGAGGTTTGAATAATGCACACAACAAGGCATATATGAAGGCTCAAAATTTGATGTATCAAGATCAAAGCATCATTACAAATATTGAAGAAGGGGTTAAGAAAGATCAAAAGAAGATTCACATTCGTTTACAAGCAATGCTTCATTGTATCAAATTTCTTTTGCAACAAGGATTAGGTTTTCATGGTCATGATGGCTCAAACAAATTTAAGAACTAAGGAAATTTTCTTAAATTGTTGCGATACCGCTGCACATAAGGTTACAAACATGTTCTTTAGAATGCCCTCAAGAATTACAAGATGATTCCACCTAAAATTCAAAAGGATTTTATGAAACTGTATATATATGAAACGTCGACTAAGGCTATTATCACTGATCTTGGAGATAAGTTATTTGTTGTTATGGTGGATAAATTGCGCGATATATCAGTCAAAGAACAAATAACAGTTGTTTTGAGGTATGCGAATTAAGATAGATGCATTATTAAATGCATCCATCTTGTTTATGTATCAAAGAATCACGTTCAAATGGATTTGCTATTTAATTTTGTCTTAAAGGCGATGATTATCATTAGAGCCTTTTACAAATGACTCGACCTTCTTCGAGAGAAACATAGTGCTAAAGTTATTAAAACATCATTAGAGCCTCATTATAAAACACTTATTAACTTGATTTAAATGTTTTCTTACGTGCTTGATGTCCTTGAGGTCGTAGAGCGAATCCCCTTCATACTTAGATCATAAAGGCAAAACAAAAGTTTTATTGGAATCCATCCCAATTTTTGATTTCATCTTAAATATGCATTTGATGAAGAAAACTTTAGGCGTGTCAAATAGCTTGTCTCAATTACAATACACATATCAAGATATCGTGAATGTCGTTTCTTCAGTGAAAGTATCCAAGAAAAAGTTGCAGAACATGAGAGATACTGGGTGGGAAGAATTACTTGATAAAATATCTCCCTTTTGTCAAGAGCATAATATTGTCATTCTAGATATGGAGGATAACTTTGAAGCACAGGGCTGATCTCGACATAACATTGAAGTAACCACAAACATAAACCACTATCATTTTAGATACATTTACACTATTATAGATCATTAGTTACGGGAGTTGAATGATCATTTAAGTGAGGCGAACACCGAGTTACTTCTTGGCTTAGCATGTTTGAATTCATTTGATTCATTTGATTCATTTTATGCATTTGACAAACAGAAGTTAATAGCACGATTTTTCACGATTAGTTACTTCTTGCTCGTCTTTACCCAACCGATTTTTTACGATTTAATTTTAGCACGGTTAAGGGTGAGCTTGACATTTGTATTTACTCCTAGAATTGGCGCTAATCTTACCGATTGTTATGCCATGTTGAAAGAGTCTTTTTGCCATGCATACCATAAAGATTCGATTATGCAGTCGAATGAGCAATGAGTGGTTCAATGATTGCTTAGTTACATACATTGAGAATGATGTTTTCAAGGAAGTCAACGAAGAAGTAATCATGCAGTGGTTCCAGGACATGAAGTCTCGTTGAGGACTAATATCAGAATTTTTGTACTATTTTGCATCATATTATTAAGATTATTTTTTGTGTAATTCCATTTTTGAGAAATATAATATCAGTTATTTATTAGTTGAATTTGTGATATATATATCAGGGGTTGATTTTTCGGTTTATCTTATTCAATTTTGTTCTCTCATTTTCAATCTATTAGTTTTTTTTATCTTTATTTCCTATATGATCTCTATATCTCTGTCACAAAAATTTGATTTGATTATTTGGAGTTTCCTGGGAATTGGAACTACTTTAGAAAATACTTTAAAATAATAAGAAATTAGAATAGAGGGTTTTTCTCTGCACTTGTTCTTATTTTATTTTTTGTTCTTACTTTTTTCCTTCACTCTTTGTTTGTACATGTTGTTTTAATCAAAACATAGTGAAGACTATAGGGGATAATTAGGGTTTGCTTGCGCCATTGGAGAGGGTGAAGGAGTTTCTCAAACCCTTAACTTCATTGTTCTTCCTGAGTTTAGTAAAAAAGAAGAGAAGGAAGAAGTTTGGTTTTGGTGGAATAAATGGATTTGTTTCTCTCTACGTTCCTCCTATCTCTATTCTCAATCTGATTCTCACTTATTGCGATATCTAGAAACCCCCAACAAAGAAGCCTTTTGATATGTGATTGTTTATCAGTTACTACAAAAAAAAAATGTTGCAACTCGTACTCTCTAGTGCCATTTTCGACTATTGGGTGTGTTACTTCAATTTTGCTAATGTGTTATTGCTCAAGTGACTTGACTATATGTTGGCCATGCTCTAAAGCATTTCAAATCTAATCACCAAACTGTAAGTTCACTAATTGGATCTTAAAGTAAAGAAGAGACACAAATGAGTTACGAGTATCTCTTTAATTAAGTCTTTAACAACTAAATTTATGTACATTTATTAAATTAGGTCTTTAGCCGTTAGATTTCTTATTAAATGAAAGGAAAAACTAATAAAAATATCACGCATAAGTCTTAAACGCATGATTCAATTAAAAACTAAAGTGAAAAAATACTAGCGCCTAACACTAGTCGAGCAATTGAGGTAGTGCTTGGAGCTTAAAATTACATTTACAGGAACTACCACCATGCACTTCTGGAGATACTCCGAATACAAGGCATATGGACCGACTTTTGCGAGGCTGTACAAAATAAAATAAAGAATAAATCCAAAGATTTTTATTTTGTAGTTTTGAAATTTATTTATAGGGAAATATTGGGAAACATTTTTCTTCGGTTCTTTGTTGAGGATCTCAAGAAGATTACATACGAAGATGCAGCTGGGGGAATATACGTTAGAAGTTACTTAGGTAGGTTCTCTTGATGTTGCACATTTCTCTTCCCATGGTGTCTAGGGTATTTCCTTCTTGTCTGAAGGTAAGGGGAGTTGTCCCCATCTTGTTCATTATCTTTTAATCTTCTATTTCATAGGGGATTTATCCCCAAACTTACCATTACAAAAAATATATTAGAAATCAGACACTAACACCACACCTCATATAAGAAGAATTTGATAAGTCGTTCAAAATCAAATACATAGTCAAACCAATAGTACTACATTTTAGTTCTTCTCATAAAATGAGGTTTCTCTTCAAATTGTTTTTTGAAGCCCCTATGACATTGTGCTACCCAACTTACATGTTTGGTCGATAGAGAATTCCTAATAAAATACAATTAGAAGAATGTATCAAAAATGAACAAGTATAACACTTAGGTATTACTGGATCCTACTTTAATGAACAAACTCTTGATGAACTAGTCTAACTCGCAGTAGTTACTGGTTCCTAGTCTTATGTAATAATTGGAACATTATCTCAGATTTAGTTGTATAGTCCTCTATAAATTCTTGTAAAAAAAATTGTTTTTTTTATGGTATCAGAGTGATGGACACATAAAATGACCACTATTCCCCTATGACTTAATGTTTATTATTCTTAATTTTATTATTAAACATGACTTATAAAACCAATTTTTATATTTCAGGTCAAATGGAGCTCATTTACCAAATATGTGCAAATACCGGGATGTATAGCTCAAAGGATGAACTGTTGGAGAAGGATGTAGAGTTGTCAAACACAAGGGTCCCACATGGGGAGGTTACAATTTAAGAGGATAACTCTTGGAGGTTACAAATTTATGTACATTCATGGCATAGGTTTTAAATCTAATATTAAATATAAGAACCCTCTCCTTCATCTATAAAATGAGAGGTGGTGAACTCATAAGATCATCCAATTTTGAGAGAATCATTCTTGTAGAGTACAAGAGAGCATTATTGGAGTAAGTTGGTGCAAGTCTTGTAAGCATTTGGAGCATTTCATTTTGTAAGTCAATAAAATTCCTCTTTTTGTTGTTAGTTTATGTTCATTTCATTCTCATATCATTTAGGTTTTATAGTTGTTATAATGGCCGGCTAAGTCCTCACTAGGGGTGAGGATGGATCCGCCGCCATAAGCATATGATATCATGTAGTAGAATGTATTTTTCTCCAACACAATATGAACATATTATCACAAATCCCATAACTATATTGTTGGAGACATCCATTATCATCCTATGATCTCTTTAAGTAGAGATATAAGAAGAGTTTTGTGATTCTCAAATGATATAGTAAAATTGTATTAATATTGTATTTTTCTAAGGTATGATCCTAATTAACATTTCATAGTTAGCATAGCTTTCATGAAATGTGTTTTTAGTACATACTTAGTTCATACAATATATTCTACTTGAGTTATAATTAATCATGGGATTACATCGACAAAAGGTCGAAGTTTGTTATTTTAATTAAGTGGAGAATTTAATATACAATACTATGTTGATATTGTATGTAAATGGTGGTGAAATCCGAAGCCCATAAACCTTTATTTTTGATTAAAACCATATCATTGATTTTTACGGTTTTACAACCTTAGATTACTAAAACACAAGACCAAAACTAATTTCTAGTTCTGTTCGAAAGTGAACGACACTCTAATTTTTACCCATACTAAACACCGGATTTTGACCGTTACCAAAATGGTTCCGTTGCCGGTTTCGAGCGGTAATTAGAAAAAAAATTTATTGTGTTTAATTTGTTTTTCGGTTTCACTTTTTAGAAAATCATAAATTTCGTTTATTACATTTTTATTTTACTTTTGCACTTTGAGGAATTTTTCTTTGCTTTGCGGTGACTACTTTCTTTGTTTTACAGTGACTACCAAATGAAGCTAAGGACCGACCAAAAACTAGATAGGGTTATCTTTTCTTCCTCTCTTTGAGTGACTTGTAGTGAGGCAAAATATTGTACTCTTGAGCGAAGAGTGTGTAATTAAAGCGAGGATAAAATTATACTTTTTTTCTGCAGGGGCAATATTGGAACCCACATCTGGGGAGGACCTCTCTAGAACGCCTACTTGAGCCAGAGAGCCCGGGTGTGCCATCTCAACGATTTTATCGGGGTAAACAACGAGCCCCTAAAAAGGCCGCCGCGCAGGTACTTTCTTCCACCGCACCCTCCTGCGAAGCGGTCAATTTTTATTCATGTGCCTGATGTTTGTACACTTTTAAATTCTAAACTTTAGATAAAGGACAAACAAAAAGCAGGATTTCATCACCCGTGTGTGGCACCGCATACTAGGACCCCAGGAGGTCACGACCTGGTTTAACATTTTACGGGACATAACATTGACTTTAAAAGAAACCAAGATTAAGCCATAAAATACATAGATAAACAAAAAAGCTTATAGAGCTCTGACCGGGAGCATTAGGAACACGCTTATTAAGACCCCTGATAGTGGCTACGTTTGTCTGGAGGAAGTACGTTCCCTGGCATAACTAGTGTGGAAAGGTGATTCTAAGCGGTTTGCCCCACCTTCCAGTACAGGTGCTTCTAGGTGACTAGAACTGCACGCGAGTTATTGCTAAAGCGAGTATACACAACTCAACGTGCAAACCGATCCATTGTCAGGAACATGAGCAACCGAATCCTGAGACTGGGTTCACAACTTGACCTTAATTAAGGCCCATCTGAAAAGGTTGTTGTGTTTATTTTTTGTGCACCTCATTGGTGTGTGATCATCATAGTGCGCACATTTATTAGTGTATGAAAGAATGGTTTCGAGGGCCTAAAAGTCATCTTGAGAGGCTCAGAGAATCTGATTTGATAGATATTCTGATCCACTTTGAGGTAGGCGAGTCAACCCAACTGGAGATTTCAATCTCTATTGATACGAGAGATCGTACAATCCTTACTCCTAGGGAACTCTTCCTTGTTGAAAGTGAGTTAGAAACTTTTAATTTCCCTGTCTCTCCATTGAGACTTAATCCGAGTCCAATTTCCTCATTTACTCCATTTAGTATTCCACCCCAATCACTTGAGATGGGAGATGCCAATGATAATGAGAATGGTCAGGGACCCATGCAAATTCCTCTTAAGGATCACATGTTCCCAAAAATGACAAATCGTGCCTCGTGTATTGTTTTACCACCTACAACTGGGCAATTTGAACTTAGAAATGCACTCATCAATTCATTGCCAAAATTCTCAGGAGGAGAAGATGAGAACACATACACTCATGTTAGGGATTTTGATAACTTAATGTTCCTCTAAAAGTATAGGAATGAGAACGAAATGGAGGCCATGAAACTCGTGTTGTTTCCCTTTTCTTTACTAGGGAAAGCTAAGAGCTGGCTTCAAGCTCTACGGCCAAAATCAATCATGAGTTTTGAGATGCTTACTGAAGCCTTTTACAATAAGTTTTTCTCTCTTGAGAAAACTGAGACCCTTCATAGGGCCATTCTTAGGATTACCCAGCTTCATGGAGAAAGCTTAAAGGATTATCTTGAGAGATATAAGAGACTGATCCTACAGTGCCCTCATCGCGGTATCAACTCCTGGGTCCTAACTAGAAATCTTTATGATGGATTAGATGCTGAAACCAAGAGAACTGTAGAATCCTTTTGTTTAGGGAAATTTACTGATAAAGATGATGTAGAGGGTTTGGACTTCTTAGAAGAGATGGCTGAAAAATTGCAAACCTGGGGCACCATGAGAGAAACTGATATTCAAGAAAATGGGGGTAATGCCTTTAGAGTTGGATCTAACTCCAATTCGGAAGCTACGTCGACGACCATCCTGCGTAAGATAGAGTCCTTAGAAATAGGGAAAAACAAAATGTTCGTTAAAGCACCAATTTTTTATGCTGAGATGCAAGCTTGTGCTGCGTGTGACGATGTTGGACATTATACTCAGGATTGCCTTTTGATTCATGAAATTAGGGAAACCAGGAAGGATCAGGTAAATATGTTTCATCAAAAACCTTCATCTTTTCCTTATAACCAGTCACATCATCAAAGAAATTCTTCAGGGAAGAATAATTAGAATAACTATTCTGGCAGACCGTATTACCAAGGGAGTAATTCAAATCAAAATCAAGGTGGTGTGTCCTTTACTCCCAATCACCAACCTTTTCAACAAAATACTCCTTACGTTCCTCCTCAGAATAGGAAACCATCTTCGGATGATGACATCCAAGCCCTATTGCAATCTAATAACCAGTTGATGCAACAATTCATGCAAATGAATCAGCAATCCATGAGTCGAATAGAAACATCAATTGCTCAATTGGCATCTGGGTTAAGTACTAGAGACAAAGGTATGTTTCCAAGTCAAACCCAACCCAATCCGAAGGATTAAACCGAGAGTTTACACTGCGATCAGGAGAATGCGGTGATTACACTTAGAAGTGGAAAGACTGTAGACAATAAAATTAGGATGCCTGAGGAAAAATCACGTGAAAGTCCTAATCCTAGTACTGAGAAAGTTGTAGAAGGAGGCAAACCTATATGTGAAGAAACTCCTTTGTTAAGGAAGAGACTGGGCAGGTCTCGCTAAGTGAGAAGATTATTGAAAATGATCCGCCTAGAATTCCTAGAATACCTTTTCCCCAACGGTTTTTAGTCAATTGGAAGAACATTCCCGATAAAGAGGTTAAGGAGATGTTCAAGAATCTTAAGATCATTATTCCATTCCTCGATGCGTTACGACAGATTCCTTCCTATGCAAAATATCTCAAGGACCTCTGCACGTTCAAGAAACGTATAAATGTTTCCAAGAAAGCTTTCAATGTCCATGACAGTGAAAATGTTATTCAATTGGATGCTCAGGTTAGCTCTATAATCTTGAACAAAGCACCCATGAAATACAAAGATCCAGGAATGCCAACAATTTCTTGTCACATAGGGACAAATTGCATCGGAAAAGCCTTACTTGATTTAGGTGTCAGTGTCAACTTGATCCCTTATTCGGTATATGAGCAGCTAGGTCTAGAAGGACTAAAACCAACACATAAAACCTTGAAACTAGCTGATCGATCCATTAGAATTCCTAGGGGAGTTGTGATGGATGTACTTATCCAGGTTGACGATTTTTTCTATCCTATCGACTTTGTGGTCCTTGACACTAACCCGGTAGAAGACCCAAATAGTGACATACCTGTGATCATTGGCCGACCTTTCTTGGCCACTGCTAATGCATTGATCAATTGCCGTAGCGGAGCTATGAAGTTGACTTATGGGAATAAGACCATCGATCTGAATATCTTCAATGCAACTCATACTCCGTTTGAAAATGAACCCGATGAGTGTAACATGCTTGGTACTGTTATAAATAGTGTATTTCATAGTTCTAATCCTAGGGACCCGTTAGAAGCTTGTCTTGCACATTTTGGAGATAATTTAGATGTTGATGACCTTATCAATGAGGTCAATGCCTTTTGGATTCTGTTCCTATTGTGGATAACAATGATAATGTTGAAATGCAGAAAGTCAAGCCAAATAAGAATAAATTTCTTAGTGAGGCTCGACACTTCTTCTGGGATGACCCGTACCTATTCAAATATTGTTCTGATCAAATCATTAGGAGATGTGTCCCTGATTCTGAGCATACCAAAGTCATAGAATTTTTTCACTCCCAAGCTTGTGGTGGTCACTTCAGCTCTAAAAAGACCTCTGCAAAAATTTTACTGTGCGAATTTTATTAGCCTACCTTATTTCGTGATGCTCACAAATTTTGCAAGGTTTGTGATAGATGTCAAAGAATGGGAGCCTTGTCCCGTAAGAATATGATGCCACTAAACCCAATCTTGATCGTTGAACCAATTTATGTTTAGGGCATAGACTTTATGAGTACCTTCACCCCATCTTTTGGGTTCATCTACATCCTTTTAACCGTTGACTATGTGACTAAGTGGGTTGAAGCTATTCCAACCAGGCCCAATGATAGTTCGGTTGTTATTGAATTTATTAAAGAGAATATTTTTTCTCGTTTTGGTACACCGATGGCAATAATTAGTGATGGGGGTCACATTTAAACAGTCGAATGTTTGTGAACTAAATGAAAAAATTTGGAGTAACACACAAGGTTGCTACACCATACCATCCGCAGACTAGTGGGCAAGTGGAGGTTTCCAATCATGAAATTAAGAATATTCTTCAAAAAACGATAAGACCAAACCGTAAAGATTGGTCAATTTGACTAAACGATGCTCTTTAGGCTTATCGTACTGCTTTTAAGACACCTATTGGAATGTCCCCTTACCGGCTAGTCTATGGAAAGGCTTGTCACCTTCCAGTTGAATTAGAATACCGAGCATATTGGGCAATAAAGGCCTTGGACTTTGACATTGGGAAGGCCGGTTTGCATCGCAAGCTTCAACTCAATGAGTTAGAAAAACTACGGAATGATGCATACCATTCAGCAAAGACTTACAAGAAGCGCATGAAAGCGTTTCACGACAAAAACATTTTGCAAAAATCATTTGAGCCAAACCAAAAAGTCTTGTTGTACTCTTCTAGGTTGTATTTATTTCCTGGCAAACTACGATCACGATAGACCGGGACTCTCATTGTTAAAACGGTATATCCACATGGGGCGGTTGAGGTTGAAGAACCGAGTACTGGCAAAATACAAAAAATGAACGGGCAAAGGCTTAAGCCTTATTATGAACATTTTAGCTTCACCAATAAAGACTTGAAGCTTCTGAACCCAGTTTATGAGGAGTGACATTCATATCCTTTTCACCCAACTTTCACTGAGTCTGGGGGTTCCTCATTTTGTCTGGCTGAAGACAATAAACTTAGCGTTATCTGGGAGGCAACCCATGTTATATCAGATACTATGTTCTGATTTTTTCCCCTTCTTTTAAGGTATGTTTTCAAATATTGGGAAAATGCTTCTTTCTAGTTTGGGGGTGGGGAAAAATCGTTCACATTTTTTACTCTTTTAGAGAAAAGATAGGTCATTATGGTAATTTATGAGACTCTTTAGTAAGTTTCTGCAAACTTATAAGTATTTGATATGGTCTAAATATTTTGGTCGTAAAAACTGTGAAGTTAAAATTTTCATCAAATACATGCTTAGAAAATTTTGGAACATTATCTTAAGCTAGATGTACTACCCTTTAATTAGAGAAAATTTCATGTTGACTGATATTTCTCAAAACAAATGCACTTCACGATAGTATTGCATTTATTACTTTTGCTGGAATTTTGAGCAATCAAAGGGAATCTAGTATTTGAGGTAGGAATGATCCACTACAAGGGAAATAACTGCCTAATGAATAAGTTCGATCCTGAAGTAATATAATAAGGATTTTTATAAGCCAAAATAGCTCTAAAAACTTTCATGATGCAAGACATACTCGCATGATTAGAACTGAAAGAGGAAGAATTATCACCAATCTCGAGTATAGTTATGAACTATGTGAAAGGAGCAAGGAATAAAGTTTACTTGTGAGAATCCAGAGCCTAGGTCACAAAGGGGCACCAAACCCCGACAACCTAAGCCAACTGGCTGGGATTGTCGACCAACGACTCATATTATGGAGGTTTCACTAAGGAAACAAGTACCAAAATAAAAAGGCTTATAGTTATTCCCCAAAAATTAATAACAGGATTCGAATTGACTATGACACTTGTCAAACTGATCGTTGAATTTGTTTCACGAAATACGAAATAACTGGATATTGACTCAAGAGCCTCTAAATAAAGTTGTACGTGCAGTAACTATTTTCACAACACTTGAGGATATTAAAAAAATATGTGAAATCTCATTTAAGTATTGGGTAAAATCTCTAGTTTTGGATAATTCTCCAAGTTCTCTGATTATATATATGTGAAAGAATTAAATTTTAAGGGGTTTAGCTTCTTAATTTTTTTACCATTATCAGATATCAATAAGTTAGTTGAAATGACCTAATGAGTATCTAATACTATAATGCCCTTATTGACTTTTGTGGGTATAGTCACTACAAACCCTCACGAGACAAAACTCGTCCTATATGGGTAACCTATAGGTTTAACGACTTGTTGCATACGCTAAATGCAATCGTCTTAACCACGAAAGGGTTATGCTTTTATTTTTTTCTTTGCTCGAGGACTAGCAAACTTTAAGTTTGGGGGTATTTGATGGACACATAAAATGACCACTATTCCCCTATGACTTAATGTTTATTATTCTTAATTTTATTATTAAACATGACTTATAAAACCAATTTTTATATTTCAGGTCACATGGAGCTCATTTACCAAATATGTGCAAATACCGGGATGCATAGCTCAAAGGATGAACTGTTGGAGAATGATGTAGAGTTGTCAAACACAAGGGTCCCACATGGGGTGGTTACAATTTAAGAGGATAACTCTTGGAGGTTACAAATTTATGTACATTCATGGCATAGGTTTTAAATCTAATATTAAATATAAGAACCCTCTCCTTCATCTATAAAATGAGAGGTGGTGAGCTCATAAGATCATCCAATTTTGAGAGAATCATTCTTGTAGAGTGCAAGAGAGCATTATTGGAGTAAGTTGGTGCAAGTCTTGTAAGCATTTGGAGCATTTCATTTTGTAAGTCAATAAAATTCCTCTTTTTGTTGTTAGTTTATGTTCATTTCATTCTCATATTATTTAGGTTTTATAGTTGTTATAATGGCCGGCTAAGTCCTCACTAGGGGTGAGGATGGATCCGCGCCATAAGCATATGATATCATGTAGTAGAATGTATTTTTCTTCAACACAATATGAACATATTATCACAAATCCCATAACTATATTGTTGGAGACATCCATTATCATCCTATGATCTCTTTAAGTAGAGATATAAGAAGAGTTTTGTGATTCTCAAATGATATAGTAAAATTGTATTAATATTGTATTTTTCTAAGGTATGATCCTAATTAACATTTTATAGTTAACATAGCTTTCATGGAATGTGTTTTTAATACATACTTAGTTCATACAATAGATTCTACTTGAGTTATAATTAACCATGGGATTACATCGACAAAAGGCCGAAGTTTGTTATTTCAATTAAGTGGAGAATTTAATATACAATACTATGTTGATATTGTATGTAAATGGTGGTGAAATCCGAAGCCCCTAGACCTTTATTCTTGATTAAAACCATATCATTGATTTTTACGGTTTTACAACCTTAGATTACTAAAACACAAGACCAAAACTAATTTCTAGTTCTGTTCGAAAGTGAACGACACTCTAATTTTTACCCATACTAAACACTGGATTTTGACCGTTATCACAGAGCAAACAAACTCTAACGAGTAACTCGGTTCAACTTTTTATCTTCTTAAGAATCAATTATCTTCTTCAAACAAATTAATGGCTTCTCTAAAGTACCCATACCCGTCCAATCTCAATGCGACGAACTTCGTATCGCTCAAACTAGCATTCGCGAATTATCTATTGTGAGAAATATAAGTACTATCTTTGATTAAAAGTCAAGATCTACTCGGCTTCATCACTGGAAAAATATTGCAACCCAAAGCTGAAATCAACGGCAACAACAATAAAGGAAATATAGACTAGTGAAAGTATGGATCACAACAACAATTTTTGATGATGCTCTTGGTACTGTTTGGCTTCATCAGCTGAAGTTTAGAGTGCTTTAGACAATGCATTTTCATAAAAAGCTCAAACTCACGAGTTTGAGCTTCTTCTTAAGCACCAAGAGAAGAAAGAAGATTCTACTCCATTGTTTAATTATATCAGGAACTTCAGATATACATGTGATCACCTTAACGCAATAGGTAAACCCGTACTTGATCAAGATACGGTATTTTGGCTTTTAAACGGTCTCAGGCCACGATATGAAATTTTTTCAACTGTTATGCTCAAGCCACATGTTCCTTCTTATATTGACTTGATTCCTTTGTTACAAAGCCATGAATTGCGTAGGAAATCGTGTGTATCTGAACTTACAAATCCTCACATGACTTTTAATAGCTAATCTTTGCTAGTCCACACAATTCCCAAAAGCGTTCCTCTCATCACCCCTTTACTACCTCAAGAGGATGTTGACCCACTCCATCTACGTCATGACCTCCATATAACCAGCAATAACCTCAACTATTCATAAACCCAAAGCCTTCACCCAACCAAAGCCAAATCATATCCATATGCCAAATTCATTAGCGAAAGGGTCATCATGCATTAAAGTGTTGGCATCTATTCGATTAAATATATTTATCAAGATAATAACATACCACAAACTTTAGTAGCCATCCATCTCAATGAACCTATGGCGGGATAATGACCACCCAATATCACGGATAAGGATAATCCAGGTACTCTCTCAAACTACAAACCTTAAGTTAAGTATGATTATGTCATGGTGGGAAATAGAAATTGATTACCCATCACAAATATCAACGAAGCAAAAATATCAAGACTCTATCTCCATAGTGTTCTTGTTGTTCCTAACATTAAAAATAATAATCTATCGGCATCCCAATTTACATATGATTATCCATGTGTTTTGGCGTTTAATGATCATTGCTTTGTAATTCAGAATTTACTATGTGAAAATTGTTTATTATCGGCAAAAATATATGTCGTTAATACTGTATTAATGACTGATATTATGTCGTTAAACAATGTCGCTGAAAATAGTGTCATTTTTTATAACAATAGTTATAAATGTCTTATATTTACAACAAAGAAATGTGTCGCTCTTTATACAAATACAAAAATTATATATGTTAGGCTTTCTGTCATTTCAAGGAGATAAAAGTCGCTTATTTTAAACACAGACAACAAATATATATGTTATACTTTAAAGAAAAATACAGCAAAAATATATGTTGCTTTCTCAATCGTTAAATTAAAACATAAACCACAAATATATATGTCGTTAAATGATCCAGGAGGATATGAAGAAGACACTGAACAATTCTATTCGAACAGAATTATTTCTGTTCGAATAGATTTTTGCCTGATGGGTTTTCGAACATAATGTTCGAATAGATATTTGCCTGATGGGTTTTATTCGAATAAATTTTTGTCTATTCGAATATATTTTATTTTATTCGAACAGAAACTTATTATGTTCGAACAGAGGCGCGATTCAGCCTTTTTCCTTTAGGGGGTGATTATATTTTTGAGGGGAGTTTTACCTCGAGATGCGTTCTTTTAGTATTTTAAGTTTCCAAGTATATAAAAGGGACTTAGGTTATTTTCTACGGTATGTTTTTTATGTTAGATCTAGAGAGAGTGTTGAGAGAAGCCTAGGGTTTTTTTTGGAGTGATTCATTGTAATCTACTTCGTTTCTTTTAAGCAATTAAACTTTATTTTGCCCAATTTTGGTGTTCTTCATGTTTCTCTACTAACTTAAGCTTCTCAATCGTATTGTGGATTAAGTGGTATCAGTTTTCCAATTACGATCTTTGTGGGTTGATTGTGGTTTATGGTCTCTACACGCGACCGCCTCAAGCAAACGAAGGAGAAGCTAGTGAGTCTGTTAAAGATCCATCGCAAACCAAATTTGAAGAAGAATGACGATTTGGAGATGGGCGATCGCAATAAAAGACTCATAATTTTGGAAATGACAGTTTCTGCCCTGACTTCTACTATAGGGGAGTTAGTGGAGCAGCTGCATCTCACGAACCTCGCTAAGGCTTCCACTTCGGTGAAACGGCGAGGCCGTTCGAAGAAGAAAGGGGTTATGGAAGTGGATGGTGACGAGGACATTCCGGTTTTTGATGGTTTTAGTGCTGCCGAATCCGACGAGGAGCGATCGATTATTGGTAAGTCCACGAATCTTCTGTGTAATCAAGGTATTGGATTTAAGATTGAAATTCAGGTATTTGACAGTTTGACCGATGTCGAGAAGTTGGATAATTGGTTAGATAGGCTAGAAACTTAGTTTTCTGTTTACAAATACTCTAATGCTCAGCAAATATGCTTTGCTATATTGAAATTCGCAAGCCATGCACTTATGTGGTGGAAATCTTATCGGAAATGCTGCGATGTAGGAAGTTTAGGTTGGAAAGAGTTCAAGGTTTTAGTGGGAAAACAGTTTTATCCGATTGGGTATGAGCAAGAGAGATGGTATAAATGGCACAATTTGCGCCAAAAGTTTGAGCAATCCGTACAAGAGTACACTACGGCGTTCCATAACCAAGCTTTGTTTCTAGACATTGATATGAATGAGTATACGGTATTCATAAAATACACGGGGGGTTTGTCGGAGTCCATTAGAAGAGAGTTGAAGCTCTTTACTGTGGCCAATATCGAAGACGCTACCGTGAAGGTCATTGCCATTGAAGGCAGGTACTTGCAGAGTGGCAAAGAAGACGACAAGATCAAGTTGGGGTACAAGTCAAGTTGGAAACACGAATATAAAGGAGAGGCCAAATGAGAGGGGTCTTTGTCCAAGGAAATTCATTGCAATCATTGTAAGGCGAGTGGGCATATTTCTAATTATTGTTGGAAACTTCACCCGGTGCTTAGGCCGAAGGAGGAGAAGCGCAATAAAGAGAAATATGTACTAGCCGCTGAGATTGTTGACCTTCCAGATTTAGATAAATCGAATCCTAAGCTTACACTTATGTTTCAGCGAACTTTGGCTGCCGAGGAAGAGAGTCTGGAAGAGCTTTTTCATGTCAGTATTCAGGTAAAGTAGATTTTAGTCAAGGCCATTATAGATCCGGGTAGTCAGAAAAATTTAATTTCTGAGACGTTGGTGAAGAAGATGGGTTTGACGACTACAGTTCATCCTATGTCGTATGGTTTGGGGTGGCTTCAGAAAGATGCGGATGTGATGGTCACGAAGTAGTATATATTCAAGTTTGCAATTTCTGAGAAGTTTATTGACGAGGTGATGTGTGAGGTGGTTCCTTTGGATGTGTGTCAGGTCATCTTGGGTAGCCCTTATCTTTGGGACCGAGATGCGATTCATTACCGTAAAGCTCACAAGAATCATCTTGTGGAGGGAAAATAGTTTCATATTAATGGTTGTAAGGAGCATGTCACTAAGTCCAATTTGGTAACGGCGACTCAGGTGAAGCGGTTGGTTAATGCGAACGACAAGTTTGTGTTATTGGTGCAACCGGTTCAGGAGGGTACGTCGGCTCAAGTGTTGTCTCTAATGACAATATTTTTTAAGCCACAAACCGATTTTGGGAAGTTGCAAGAGGAGATTGTGTTACATACTGATCATAAACTGTTCCAGTTTTTTGCCACACAGTCCAAGCTACAGTAAGCTTGCCAGATGAAGGGGCTGTCGTATCTCCAACAATTTTCCTTGATTATACAGTTTAGGAAGGGAGTGGACAACAAATTGGCTGATAGGTTATCTCGACCCCCATTACCAACTACTTGCGTTATGTTAGTTTTTATATAGATACAACCTTTTGTTACGTCAGTATATGTTGCAGGATATGATGATTCTAAAGGGCATAGTATGTTTCGCCGAAAGTTACTGCCAGGCAAGACATGTGTTCATTTTGTTTCGTTTCGAGTTGGGAAGAAGGGTCAACTACTTCATACGTCGAAGTAGTACAGCAGGGTAATGAGCAGCACCACATTCCCACATCTCCAGTTCTGGCTTGAGCAGGAGCTCAAGGCTCTTAAAGAGGGCAGCCATGATCCAGGAGGACCTGAAGAAGACAATGAACAATTCTATTCGAACAGAATTATTTCTGTTCGAATAGATTTTTGCCTGATGGGTTTTATTCGAATAAATTTTTGTTTATTCAAATACATTTTATTTTATTCGAACAAAAACTTATTCTTTTTGAACAGAGGCGCGATTCGGCTTTTTTCCTTTAGGCGGTAATTGTATTTTGGAGGGGTATTTTACCTCGAGATGCGTTATTTTAGTATTTTAAGTTCTCTAGTATATAAAGGGGACTTAGGTTATTTTCTAGGGTATATTTTTTTATGTTAGATCTAGAGAGAGTGCTGAGAGAAGCCTTGGGTTTTTTTGGAGTGATTTATTATAATCTACTTCGTTTCTTTTAAGCAATTAAGCTTTATTTTCCCCAATTTTAGTATTCTTCGTGCTTCTCTACTAACTTAAGCTTCTCAATCATATTGTGGATTATTAAATTTTAGAATTCCAAATTGTTTTTGAAAATAATAAATAATAATATTTTAATTTTATTGGACCGGATGGATTCGAAGCATCACCCTCTCAAATAATTTGAGTGTTCCATCCATTTTGAGCTTATAGTCCATTAAAAATCAATAAAAAATTTAGTATGACATACTAACAAAGCAAACATTATTTACCTCACATGATTGAATTATAATATGAATGCACTTGAGTATAGGCCACTAAGAAAATACCATTTATTTTTAATCACACAATATTGGCAATAAAATAAGGAAATGAATTTTAATGGTGTAGAATTCAGGTTCATAGGATTAAGAATCAATTATAACTGTTGTTAGATATATTACTACTATGTAGGAGTGATACACAGTTGTTGGAAGACTTGCAAGTATTAAATTTTTTTTGATTTGTGGGCTTCAAATACAACTTTAAATGTACTATGGGAGTGAAAGATATGGGCCTTAACATAACTTACCTAGTAGATTTTCAAGATTTTGATTTAAGCTGACCACAAGACCATCAATTTGAAATTCTTAAGAATCTTCCTTTCGACAACAATCAGATACAAAATGTTAGAAAAAAAACCTTGTGGCTTTATCCTTAGTTTGAATAGTTGATATCTAAGTGGTTTATTTTAGTACCACATTAGGTATGTAGATTACACAACTCTAGATTATAAATAAGAGTTTATTTATGAGTTGTAATACAATTTAACGGATCCGTTTACAACGAGAGTTGTCAGAGTGCAAGTATACCGTACATCGAGGGGAATGAGATTAAAGCCTTTAATTACGAGTAACCTCAGCGGAAACCTATCCTAGTTGATTGGCACTCCCATGATCTAGGTTCAATAGGAAAACTGGTTATGAGTTACTCACCATAAACACTGATCAGGAGATCTAATCTCCTGCTCATTCCATGATCTAAACAGTGCAACCTATAGCGATTTTCAGGGTAGGCCATTTAAGCTTTTAATGATTCCTATAACTTGTATTTACAAGTGGGGTACGACAGGGTACTCTTAATAGGAAATTACCTATGTGAGTGTGAGGTGGGGCCGCTTCCACGAGAATTTTGTAAGACAAAATTCTCTAATAGCACTCATGAATCCGAGATTTGTTCAGGGCCGAATTGAACACAACTTTGAAAGTCGATTGCGTTTGAAATGTACTATGTGAAGACTATTATCTTGGCTTACACTAAAGTTGACAGTTCAAGACATATGTTCACTAATTAGTGTAAATCTGATAGTTTTTCACTAGGGAAGGTTCAAGTCCACAAGGCACCTTTCTCGATGCAGGATCATTCTCTATATTTCTCTTCTTCTTCTTTTTTGTTTTGTCTGAGTTAATCTGTTACAATTCAAATGTGGGGGATAGTTGAAAAAAAAACCCTGTGGTTTTATCCTTAGTTTGAATGGTCGATATCTAAGTGGTTTATTTTAGTACCACATTGGGTATGTAGATTACACAACTCTGATTATAAGTAAGAATTTACTTATGAGTTGTCTCCAACAGACACATCATGAGCTGTGTCTTAAGGTGTGACCCTTGGTGAAGAGTCGTATCTTAAGGTGTGATCTTTAGTGAAGAGTCGTAACTTAAGGTGTGACATTTGCTGAAGAGGCACTAACTGAGGTGTGACCTTTGGTGAAGAGGCACTAACTTGAGGTTTGACCTTTTGGTGAAGAAGCACTAACTTGAGGTGTAACCCTTGGTGAAGAGTCACCTATACTTTATATAAACCCAACTTCGTTTTCATTTTTTATGAGTAAGTTTTTCTGAGTTTTCTTGAGTCATTTTCAAAAGAGAAAATTGACGCAATCAAGGTTTATTTGGCAGAGAGATAGAAGTGATTTCTTCTCTCTGCGACTGATCATTGTATCCTAGGAGACAGGGGCCGATTATATCCTGCAAAGCACTGTGGCAGGGGCGAATCTGTCTTAAGGAGATAGTGTGCATGCACTAGACTCGATCATATCCCGATAAGTGTTTTGATATCTTTCTAATCTCCTTAACTTGTTTTTGATACTCTAGATTTTGAACACATGCTAACAACACAAAATGCTCGAATCAGTCCCTGAACCCATTGAACTGCACCAGGATAGTAAATTTAAACATAGATTAGAACCAAGAAGCCAAAAAACCACGAGAAATATGTAAATACAAAAAAATAGATTCAGAAAGTAAAATAATAGAGATAGAGTAATACATTATCCAACCTATTTCATTTCATGCCATATGTCTTTTGCTGTTACACGATGAGAACTAGCATAAATTTAAAGTTCTTGACGTCCTGGATCACTTGTATCCCTATAGCAAGTGTTACTGGGGCTTGTTCGTTTGCAATCCTAAATAGACACACAATTCGATTATGAAAAGCGTGTGAAATATATCATAAATTTGATAAACAGTCAAATAGAACGAAGGCATGGTATAGTTTTCCTTCTGTAATAGAAAAAAAGGGGACTCACTTGTGTTGTAGAAGTACTTCATGTACACCATCTTTAGTCCTATTCCTAATATAAGCTTGTACGTTAGGAATACATCTACAAGCATAAAGTATATAAGAAAATGAAAAATACAATAATGTCAGATAAACTATAGAGAAAAAAATACCTAGATTTCCTTACATTATATTTGAATTGTTATGATTACCAGAAACTCCATAGCTTCCACCCACAAAATTCTACTTCAATAAGATAGTTAATAGGATATCAAAGAAAATGCAGAAGAAATACAAAAAATTGGCCATGAGTTCCTTCGTTAACATATAAACACTGGATGCTATCAAAAACATAAACACGTAACTAAATTTCAGCGATGCACTATCAATGCACTAGATTCTTCAAGGGCCTTCCTATACCGTATATACAAAAACTACTTTAGGGAAGCTGCCCACATAGACAGTTTTTTTTTGCAAAAAGTTTAGAATATATTAAATAAAAAGAAATTACAAAAGGGGGGACCTAGACCGTGTCACTTGTAGCCTCAGACATCCCAACTAGGTTGGCACCCCTCAGGAGATGATCCTATGCTTATCTTGGAAGCTCTAAAGAAAAAGGAATAACTGAAGAGAAACATTCTTCCCTTCAGTCTATACAAAAGAGGTAAAGAAACTAAGGCTGAAATCTAAAGTATTCTGTAAACTGGTCTTCTATTTTGTGAAGGAACTGTGGTTTTCCATAGTACCATTCTTCAAATGGATGAGCAGCTCCAGAACCTCTTTTTGCCAAAGTATCAGCTGAGAAATTTGTCTCCCTCCAAACTGAGATAAATCTGATACGTTGTACCCTTTCTTTAAGAGCGCTCCATAATGTCTGATAGAGCCAAGGGATCTTATTTAATTTGAAAGCCTATATAGCAGCTGAAGAGTCTGAGATCACCCATAACCTGGTTCATCCCCTGCAAAAACTTGTTCAATGCCATTAAGAATTGCTAGAATCTCTGCCATGTAGTTAATTGTGCAGTCCACTGATTTACTATAAGTGCCAAAAACTTATCTAGTAGAGTCTCTATAAATTATACCAACACCTGATCATCGTAGATTCCCAAGTAATGAACCATCACAACATAACTTGATCTCTCTCTCATGAGGTAAAGTCCAGTAGCTGCTCTTGATAGTGGGTCCATTTCTATGTTTGCACTGTACTTGGAGGAGCTTTATTATCTCTAAGTCTTGAACTGTGTTGAACATTGTGCTTTTTGAGAGTTTAGCTGAATCTGTAATATCTCCCATAACAGAATCTTTGATGTGTTGTAATGTTATGACTTTACCTTCAAACCTGTATTTATTTCTCACAATATCCCATAATTTGCTACATATTGCAAAAACCAATAACACCTAGAGATCTTTAATGTAGGCACTGCTATTTTTTTTTCTTTCCAGGATGGTTTTCCAAGAGTCATTACCTGTAATAAAAGGAAAGTGAAATGTGTTAGTAGCCCACTGCCAAATAGTTGAAGCTAATGGACAGTGCCGAAAAATGTGATGTTCTTCTTCTTCATTTTCATAACAAACAGAACAAATAGAAGCCATAGTCACTCCCTTTTGTTTCACCACTGAGTCTATGGGTAAGATTCTGTTTAGTAGCCTCCAAGCAAAACCACTAGTTCTTGGGTGTAGACTATTATTCCAAACATATTTCCACCACCATGCAATATTTTCCTTTTTCCTAAGTGCATCAAAAATAGATTTTTCAATAAAGTCTCCATGCAAGTCCTCCTTCCATATCTGTCTATCTTCTTTGACACGGCCCTAGCCGGGACCGACTCTACAGTGCCCGGAGTGCAGCGGAATAAGGGACCGTGCGGCGTACACGGACGCGATGTCGGCGTGTACCAGCCATCTTCACAGGCGCGGCGCGCCAGTGGCATAAAACCCACGGATGCTAGAGCGACATCCGGATTATCCTGGATACTCGTGAGGGGTCATTGAATATGTATTCAGTAAAGGCAACAACGCTGAAGGTTCCCTCAATAATCCCTACAGCGTAATCTCTCACGACGCGCGCGAGATACGAAAAGCACACCTGTCCAGTAGCGGATCAGGGTAGCTCAATATGCCGGTTTCCACCTAAAGGACTCACATCTCAAGGGGCGACGAGCCTGGACTAATTATACTGTCCATCTGAAAGGGGCGGTGCATCTCGGATAGCCCACGGGGCATAGCGGCGCCATATGAAGCCCTCTAATGAAAACCGGCCCGCATTGCGAGGCAATGTCCCCTAGCCTACCCTAGGCCTAGGAGAACTCATAACTATCCTTGTAGATAGTCCATAAGCCGGGGTCCTTGATGACCAAGCATTAAAGCTCTTTTAGTCATGGGGAGGATCGGACCAAGGTTCCTCCTTAATATAGCTACTAAGTAAATAGTCAACTTCCAAAAGGAAACGTTAAAACATGAGACGAAGCGTACTGGACCTTTTCGCCCCCTTAACTGAATCCGATTGCGACGAAACTTGGCGTGCTGCTATATTAGGATATAGAGAACAAATACATTCGGACAGAACTCAAAACGCTCGGGTAAATTTGGCCGGCGTTCGGTAGGTCGTCACACCCTCCCGCACTTAAAATAATCTCGACGTCCTCGTCGAGGACCATTGCCAACACGGCTCTGCAAGGATTCAATCTTCTGCATCCTCAAGAAACCAACAACTCTCCCGCACTTAGTTCAGAGTACTCTATCTTCTTCTGTACTAGCGGATACTGAGCCCAACTGCTAGTCTCGATGCTGACAACTGTGTCTTCAGAACTGAACCTTAACTTCGCCCATTCAAACTGAAGTGCGTAGTGACCGAACCTTCATACGACTGGAGTCTGCCTTCTCTTCTGGGTATTGTCTCTTGGTCTCGAACCTTCTGAAAAAATGTATGGGCGGTGCACTCTAGCATCGCGCCCTCTGAAATGCGCTGCATCCTGCTGCAAAGCGCCTTCTCCCCTGACACTGTGGAATGTCGCTCTTCTCGACAAACCAAGGGCGTCTCCTCCGGACAGCCCGACGAGGATATCTCCAATCCCGTCCAAAAGTGCGCTCACCTCCGAGTCGCACAATGCCTTCGCTGCTCGAGAGTTCAATCTTCTGTGAATCTCGGCTTCAAACTTCACTCTTCATCTGCGAGTGGTAAGGAGCAAGTCTTCTAAAACAAAGGGGTAACTCACCCCAACTGCACGGAACATCTGCCGCACACTGAATATTCTTGACTGCCCTTCAATCAACTCTGCGAAGGTCTTCCAACCATGTCCGCCCTTCTTACGGACCATCGGGGATACAACATCAAGATGCGGCACTCTAGCCTTACCAGTATAGAACTGAACTGGTACTCATTGTTCACTTGGGCGAGGGAGGGTAGCTCCTAGAAGGTAGCATACTCTCAACGAGGCGCGGGTACTCTGTTCCCTACCGCCAACAAAACCATCGAGGCAGCCTATCTAGGCGCGGGTACTCTGTTCCCTACCGCCAGCTAACCATCGAGGTCCGCCATAAAGGCGTTCTGTGTGAACTTCTAAAACCCATGAGACATCTATCTGTGCAGCCGCGTTTCTGCTCTACCACTTCGTAGTAGGCCATCATCTAACCCATGTAACGCTAGATGGCATCTGCACCTAACTTGGCTGCAGGAAGGGTGATCGCCACTCCGGCGTCTCCAAAGGTCTCTCCACTCCGGAGGACTCCAATCTGCCTCACTCTCCAAGGAGGTCTTCTTAATGCCTCTTCTCTAACGAGGACTTCTCAATGCCTCTTCTCTAGCGAGGACTTAACATTGGCATATGTACTTGCCAAACTCTGGTGGTAATGACCCTTGCTGGAACCTGCGTACATCTGCGTCACAACTTACAGCTCTTCCCACACTCAATAAGCTCGACGTCCGCGTCGAGAACAAAGCTGTGACATATAACTGACGGACTACTGAAGCGTTTCTCTATCTCTACATCCCTACTCCAACCTGAGTACTTGGGGAACTTGGGAACAAGATACTGTCACTGTACCTATCGCCCTGAGCTCGTTGGCTTGCCATGTCCAACTGCTATCAAACTCGCGGAGACCAACCTTCATACTGTCGCAATCATCTTTGAACTGAAGCGTAGCCATTCTCTGTCTCTTGAACTAGCTTCAACAAACGCAGCCAACTCTAACCGGTCACTGAGATGTGGTCTTCTAAAGACACTCCATCGATATAAACAAAGAACGAGGCGCGGGAACTCTATCCCTACCGCCAACCACCAAGTGATAAGGAATTGGGAAACTAACATCCAATTCCGCTCAGGATCTTTCATCCTAGAGCAATCTTCCATCTGAGATCATGTCTGAGGTAACCCGCACAACTGACTGAAGCTCAACTCTGTTCTGCGACAACCACGTAGCTTACTAACCTTCGGAAACGTGAGTCTTCCATCTGTGAGCTTAAAATGACCCAGAACCATCATGTGGAACAACATGGATCAACTCGACTAGAGCACTCGAACACCGACAAACCTGAAACTCACCACGGAGCCAGAAAACAAACATCACTCGGCGACTTGCCTTATTTGAGTGAGTAAGCAGGGTCCCATGTATCTGGGGACCAACTGCGGACAAGCGACAACCCATCTGGGAGGTCGCAGTTCATGTCGCGTCATAACGAGTCACTCTGCCCTCGACGTCTACCTGACGACATCACTGTGTGCAAACTCGGGACCCAAACCATGTCTTCATCTCTAACTTCATGCCGCTTCATCTTCGGCTCATGACATTCACCTCTGGAACGTCTCAATGTCCAACTCAGGACAATCACAACGAGTATCTCTCAGGATTCTTCAATCTTTTGTAGACACTAAGGAATTCCAACAAAACCAAGCATCGCGGCTTCCACACGAAAGTACTCGGCAACGGACGCTGACCATATCGATCTCTGCTGAGGGGCATCGTCCTTGCTCACAACTGTTACTAAACTTCGTAGCGCGGATACGGACCGAATGCAATAACAACCTGTTAGATCGCTCTATTACTATTCTTCATAGAGCATCTGCGACACTGATCAGCCTTCTAGAGACAACTAACGATATAGATCATCGCGTCCAACTCAAATCTCAATCCTCTTCTTAGCGTCATTGTCCAAAGCACATTTAACTTGAGCAATCTCGCGCTCGGATATGGAGCCTTTCTCTTGCGTCCAATATCGACTGACATGTAGGCAACACACTCTACAAGCGTTCACAACGGTGCTAGGAAAATCTCTAGGGAGCAACTACGGCTCTGGAGAGAACAACAGCCAA
Organism: Kingdonia uniflora; assembly: GCA_014058105.1. Classification (NCBI taxonomy): domain Eukaryota; kingdom Viridiplantae; phylum Streptophyta; class Magnoliopsida; order Ranunculales; family Circaeasteraceae; genus Kingdonia; species Kingdonia uniflora. The sequence goes on along the minus strand of JACGCM010000560.1, from coordinate 4,338,421 downwards.
ATGGGTAACCCATACTACCAACTCGGGAATCATTACTCCGTTTACTCCGACGGACGTAGGCACAACCCATCTACGCTCTGACAAGCAAACTCCCAGCAAGCCTTGCTCGGATAAGCCTAGACCCAACTCTGTCTAGCTCTGGCAGACGTAGGCACAATCCCTCTACGCTCTACCAACTCAAGAGCTAAGCTTCAACAAGCTATTCTCGCTCTGATACCAACTGACACGGCCCTAGCCGGGACCGACTCTACAGTGCCCGGAGTGCAGCGGAATAAGGGACCGTGCGGCGTACACGGACGCGATGTCAGCGTGTACCAGCCATCTTCATAGGCGCGGCGCGCCAGTGGCATAAAACCCACGGATGCTAGAGCGACATCCGGATTATCCTGGATACTCGTGAGGGGTCATTGAATATGTATTCAGTAAAGGCAACAACGCTGAAGGTTCCCTCAATAATCCCTACAGCGTAATCTCTCACGACGCGCGCGAGATACGGAAAGCACACCTGTCCAGTAGCGGATCAGGGTAGCTCAATATGCCGGTTTCCACCTAAAGGACTCACATCTCAAGGGGCGACGAGCCTGGACTAATTATACTGTCCATCTGAAAGGGGCGGTGCGTCTCGGATAGCCCGCGGGGCATAGCGGCGCCATATGAAGCCCTCTAATGAAAACCGGCCCGCATTGCGAGGCAATGTCCCCTAGCCTACCCTAGGCCTAGGAGAACTCATAACTATCCCTTGTAGATAGTCCATAAGCCGGGGTCCTTGATGACCAAGCATTAAAGCTCTTTTAGTCATGGGGAGGATCGGACCAAGGTTCCTCCTTAATATAGCTACTAAGTAAATAGTCAACTTCCAAAAGGAAACGTTAAAACATGAGACGAAGCGTACTGGACCTTTTCGCCCCCTTAACTGAATCCGATTGCGACGAAACTTGGCGTGCTGCTATATTAGGATATAGAGAACAAATACATTCGGACAGAACTCAAAACGCTCGGGTAAATTTGGCCGGCGTTCGGTAGGTCGTCACATTCTTGATTTGGGTTGCAATGTATGTTATGTATGTTGTGTATGTTGATGCCCAGAGCTAAGAGTTGTAGCATCATGTCATGAGGCATATGCCATCCAGAGCTGTTGATGAAATCACTAAGTTTAGCTTTGCATCTCTTCCACAAGTTACTAGGAAGGCCAATATATTCTCTGAGTGGTATACTAGTAGCCCATGTGTCCCTCCAAAAATTAATTTTGGTACCATCTCCTATTAGTTATCCAATATATGGTCTTGTTATCTATACTGCCATTTTAATGCCTACCCAAACTGTTAACTTCTTATAGTACTGTATTGTATCCCCATATTTGCTTGTGAACTCAGCCTTCATGAATTGAGCCCAGTCCTCCTTACCCTCTATAAAAGTCCAGTAGAGTTTATGCAATAATGCTTGGTTTACTTCTCTTAAGCCCCTTATTCTAAGTCCCCCCTCTTTTGTAAGTTTACAGAGCTTTTCCCATTTCAAAGTTATTCCTTTTCTCTGTGTAGGGTCTCCCGTCCATATGAAATTCCTTAAAATTTGATCTCCTTCTTGGATAATGCTTTGAGGCCATTTATAAATAGACATGTTGTAGATTAGCATACTATTTAGCACTGACTTGGCAAGTATCACTCTACCCTGAAAAAATGACAGTTTTCCTACCCAGCTATTAGCTCTCCTTAAATTTTTTTCAACTAGAGGCCTGATGATACTTTTCTTTACCCTTTCATGAATAAGAGAAATGCCCAAGTAAGATTCTGGAAACTTGGCTTCAGAAAATCCAAATACTTGTGAGACAATTCTTCTGCTAGTACAAGCTACACTACCCATAAAGATCTTGCTTTTCTCCTGACTCACTATCTGCTAAGATGCTTGCTGATATGTACTGAGGACAGTCCTTAGTTGTTTGAGACACTTAATATCCCCATTGACAAATAAGAAAATGTCATCAACAAAAAAAATTGAGTTGGAGTTAAGAACTGCTTTATAGAGACCATAGGCTGTATCTTGTTTGTATCTCTAATATGTTGCAAGTTAAAACTAAGTATATCCTCAGCCATGGCAAATAATAAAAGATAGAGGGGATCACCCTGCTTGAGCACTCTCCTTGCTTCAAAATATCCTGTAGGACTGCCATTAACTGATATTAAAATCATACCACTGCTAATAACCATCCTGATCTAATAATTAAAGGTCTGATTTAACCAAAAAGCTTAAGAATAGAGAATAGATACTCCCAACTCAATGTGTTATAAGCTTGGGAAATATCTAATTTTAGCCTCACATTTCCTCCTTTGCTCTTTACAGCCATTTCATTTATCAGTTTTGAGGACATACACACATTATTATGAATATTTTTATGAAATTCCTAGACGCTTGAGACTAACCAATTTCGATTGTTTTAGGTCTAAATCGATAGGTCTTAATTCCTTTGAATTAATGGTCAAAACTTAACCTAAATCAAGTTGGCCAAATTATCTAGTGTCAACTAGCAATAGGAAATTAAACACAAGGCCAAACAATTTTAACCCTGTGGGAAACCTTTCTCAGGAGAAAAACCCACAGGTCGCAGTCGAATCACCCGACAGCTAAATAATTCACTATTGAAATCAAATTACAAGTATTCAATTACTTACAGACTCGATAAGCACATCCCGTGGTTACCTCTCCTCTAATTGAACTCCTCGCAGTCGATTCCGCGTTCTCGCAACTTTTCGCTCCAATCTCTCGTCGAAGCTTTCTTTCCTGAATCCCTCAAGTTCTTCAATCAATGATTAGGGTTTCTTGATCAATGACGATTAATTCAAGATTTGAGTATTTTAATTCTCTCTTAAATCTCTCAAGAATAATCTCTCCTCACTCTAAAAAATAATCCCTAGAAAAAAATAAGTTTTTCAAGAAGGGAGTTCTGAAAAAAGGAATGTTGTATTTTATTAGAAAACAAAAATCACGATCTCTATTCGAATAGATTTTAAATGTATTCGAATAAAATCAGGCTAAGCCAATTTATTTGAATAAAAAGAAATTTATTCGAATAAAAAAAAACATGAAGAAATAGGCTGAGCCAATCTATTCCAATAAAAATGATTCTATTCGAATAAAAAACAGTCTGAGACATTTCTATTCGAATACAATAAAATTTATTCGAATAAAAATGTTTCCAATTCTATTTGAATAAAAAATGAAATCTATTCGAATAGAAGTTCTGTTATCTTAAATAACATACTTATTATCTTTTCCATACTTTGTAAAAATACATAGGGCTTGATATTATAGAACAAGGAGTTAAAAACTCACTTACATGCTCAGTGCCAGTCCAGCTGTAGTCGCTCCATGTGCAATCTCTGACGCAGAGTAACCACGAGATAGTGCTGACATCTAAACTAGACACGGAATGAAACAAACTCCAAATATGGATGTTTCAATCTCCCCCTTTGGTTCATTTCTTGTCAAAACAAGAACTAACTATAAGAAATAAAAAAACAGCTCGATGGACTGACTCAATTACTGAACATCCATACTCAAAGCTCTACTTTCATCTTATATAACATATACTCCAGAATCCCTGTACACTAAACAAGATACATCACGTAACCGTTCATTTAAAGTAATGGATCCAGAAAAAAGAACATAACTTGCCTGACTTACCTGTCATGATCATCTCTCCCCCTTTTTGCTACAGATGAACAAAGGGTAAATAGCTAATCAAAGGAGAAGCAAACCAATAGAACAAAGTATAGTTAGTAAAAATACTAAAACACCAATACCCCAAAATAATATGCATCTCCCCCTCAAAATAATTGTAACCCCCGTAAAATGAGATAAAAGAAAACACACATGGGGAGTGTATCTGAAATAAGTAAGCAAAAGAAGACAACACTCCTCCTAAACATAAAGCATGATAGAAAGATAATAAATCTAAAATATCCTATAAAGACCAAAATATTGCAAATGTGTTATAAAACAATTACTTGGTGTGTGTGTGTGTGCATAGTCAAAGAGTTATCCAGTTTTTAACGTATTACTTAGCCGCAGTTAGAATACTATATTGGAAAGTTGTTTCAACTTAGGCCTCTCATAGTGGTCACACAAAATCACTGAGAATTGACTAGCAAACAATCTAAGTAAAATATGAATATGAATATAAAACAGCAAAAAAGTCATGTTTCATCTAAAACGACGCACTGTGAGCTGGAAGATCTCATAGAAAAGAACCCCATTTGTCATATATGGTGTCAAGTTAAAACTAATAAATACTCCATATATCTACTCTCCACTAATAGTGACTGCGCCGAACTCATGATCAAATAGGTCTTTAAAACAGGTTATAATGTAGGCACGGGTAGGCATATGACGGAGTAGGTATTTTGTTGGCATTCTGAGACTACAGTTATACTAACTCTCCTTCTTACTTGAAACCAAATTCACCTTCCGTCATTCTTTTTCTTATTGAGTACACATAAATAAAATTCCACTTCTCCCCTTTATATTTTTTTCTCTATGACTCTTATTTGAGATAATAAAAACGTCATTTGGGGACTCATTGTATTCTTCTTTTCATCTTCCCCCAAAAATCACACTTTTCCTTCTCTTTTTTTTCACTGAAAAGCCTAAGAACAAATGGGTAAAATAATAAAAGATTTTGGGTAGAAAAACGAATGGCATATTTTAAGGCACAAGGGGCTGCAAGCGGATAAAAATTTGGGTAAGCACAGACAAATGCCAAAAAGATGTACCAATAAAAACTCCTATTATAATATCTTCGGCTGAACACCGTCAACTTTTTCGCCTAGAGTAAAAATAGGAAAGTATCACTAGTATAACTTGACTTTGATGTTACCATTTGACAATTGGGTAAGAAAGCGAAATGAGATCACAAACAACGAGATCAAAAATGAAGAGTAAATGTCATAACACTCGAAGCTCAGAAATAAGGTTAGATCCTCACATAACATTAGGTTCGAAGTCTCTACAGTTATCCTCACGTGGTTCTAGTTACGATGAGCTTTTAGTTTAAACAAGAGAATCAATGACTATTATGAAATATGGTTTTACCAAATAATTATCCCACAAATGAATATAACACAAAACAAGGTCCAAGTCTAGTAAGAATATTCTACAAACAAAAGCTTCTAAAGTGCAAAATGTATATAAAAAACTAGAACAATATCCTACTATCCAAAAAAAATAAAACAAAAACAAACTGAGACAGGGTAAGAAACGTACCTAATCAATGAAGCATACTTATAACCCTTCTTAGTTTTGATTTATCACTTTATTTGTGGCGACAAGTCATCATTTCGCATCCAAACTGCCCGAATCACCTTTTGAGGTGATGTTTCTGGAGCAAATCACCTACTCAAATTCTTACTTTTCACATTAGAAACATTCACATATGACTTATATCTATATCCATTGAAAAAGCGAGCATATGGTTGATAGGGTCCAACAAATCTATAATAAAATGCAATATGACCCTTTCGACCACATATACTACAATAATAAATATGAGAGTAAGAAACCCATTTGGCGTGATTATGAGTAGTGAATATCATGTTATGTTTGGGCACCGAGGTAGAAGCAATTGCTTTTACAAACTTTGTGATTTGAGGAGTCTTGACTTTAGGAAAATGTTCCTCATATCCTAGACTCCTTTAATCATTATCCGTCTTTTTCATACATAACATTTTATCAATATTCTTGGCCCCATGACAGAACTTCTTAAGTTTCTGCTGAGATAGAACTACATCAAGCTTGGCCGAACGAAGTTGATTTCATTTTCTCCTTTGCATCATTAACTTATTTTTCTTAAAACACAATTTTGTCATGAAGGCCTAGGTTATCATTCTCAAAAACCTCTATCTCATGACTTGTATTCTCAGTTTTGTCTTAAAGTTCGCACTTAAGTGTATTAACTTGGCCTTTCAAGACTTTATTAAGTTTACCGAGTTTCATATACTTGGCGAGAGTCTGAACATACAAGTCCTCAAGATTCAGGTCTTCAAACTCATTTTGTCCTTGATCACTCTAATTTTCAACAGAATTTTTAAGTTCAAAAATGTCATAGTTATTATTACCACAATTTAGAATAGCAGAATATACACAATAATTTCCATTATCAACTACTTGGGGATGACTCTTATTATTATTATTCTCATCATCACTGTTATCCCAAGTAACGCTGATATTCATAACTTTGTGATTGGTCACAGATTTCTTATTAGGACAGTTGTGAGCATAATGACCAAGCTTACGACACTTGTAACATTCAATTTGACTTAGGTTAGTGTCAAGGTTGGTCTGCCGGGTATTCACTCTATGTTGATACTGAGTTCGCGACTTATGATTCACCGATTGCCCTTATTTTTAAAATTGGCATTGTTTCACAAGGTTTTTAAGCTGATAACTTATAGAGGCAATCTGTGAATCCAGATCAGACCCATCATAATTATCAGAATCAGATGAGTTGTCAGCTCCTATGGTACCCTTAGAAGAAGAGGAGTAAGATGAAGACTTGAAAGCAACACTCTTGTTCTTCTCGGGATTTTCCATTTTCATCTCGAGTTCAAACGTTTGCAATTTTCTTGCCAATGTATCGGGTTTCATTTTCTTAAGATCTTGTGCTTCCTCGATAGTATCACGTCTGGATCTAAAGCTCTTTGGAAGAGATCTTAGAACTTTGCAAATAATTTGAACATCAGAGTACGCTGCTCCTAATGCGGCACTAGTGTTTATAATATCACTTAGTCTCACATACAACTCGTCAAAGGGTTCATTTTTACTTATTCTGATATTCTCAAATTGCGAAGTAAGCATTTGAAGTTTACTTTATTTGATTGTATCATCGCCTTTATGAGTTAGAACTAGGATGTCCCAAGCTTCTTTAGAAGTGGTACATGCAGAGATATGTCGAAACTCACTTTGACTCACAGCCATAAAGATAACATTGAAGCCTTTAGAATTATAACCAACAGTATCATTTTCTTCTTTTGACCTCAATAACACTCCCTGGTAGACCTTGCATCACAGTAGGGGGTGTCCATCCATCCTCAATAGCAATCCATACATCTTCGATTGATTATAAGTATGCAATCATTCAGACTTTCCAGTATAGGTATTCTTTGCCAACAAAGAGTGGAGGGCGATTTACAGGACCTCCAAACTTCTCGAAACTCATTATTCTCAAGCAAACTATCCGGGATCCACGTTTAGGTTTTTAAACCTCAAGGCGTGACCGCTCTGGTACCAATTGAAATTCCTAGATGCTTGAGACTAATAAATTTTGATTGTTTTAGGTCTAAATCGATAGGTCATAATTCCTTTGAATTAATGGTCAAAGCTTAACCTAAATCAAGTTGGTCAAATTATCTAGTGTCAACAAGCAATAAGAAATTAAATACAAGGCCAAACAATTTTAACCCTGAGGGAAACCTTTCTTAGGAGAAAATCCCACAGGTCACTGTCAAATCACCCGACAGCTAAATAATCAACTATTAAAATCAAATTACCAGTATTCAATTACTTATAGACTCGATAAACACATCCCGTGGTTACCTCTCCTCTAATTGAACTCCTCGCAGTCGATTCCGTGTTCTCGCAACTTCTCGCTCCAATCTTTCGTCGAAGCTTCCTTTATTGAATCCCTCAAGTTCTTCAATCCATAATTAGGGTTTCTTGGTCAATGATGATTGATTCAAGATTTGAGTATTTTAATTGTCTCTCGAATCTCTCAAGAATAATCTCTCCCCACTTTAAACAATAAGCCGTAGAAAAAAAAAAGGTTTTTCAAGTAGGGAGTTTTGAAAAAAGGAACGTTGTCCTTTATTAGAAAATAGAAATTACGATCTCTGTTCGAATAGATTTTAAATATATTCGAATAAAATCAGGTTGAGCCAATTTATTTGAATAAAAAAAAATCTATTCGAATAAAAAGAAACATGAAGAAACAGGCTAAGCCAATCTATTCGAACAAAAATTATTCTATTCGATTAAAAAACAGCCTGAGACATTTCTATTCGAATACAATAAAATCTATTCGAATAAAAATGTTCACAGTTCTATTCGAATAGAAAATGAAATCTATTCAAATAGAAGTTCTGCTGTCTTAAAAAACATACTTATTACCTTTTCCATACTTTGTAAAAATACATAGGGCTTGATATTATAGAACAAGGAGTTAGAAACCCACTTACATGCTCAGTGCCAGTCCAGCTGTAGTCGCTCCATGTGCAATCTCTGACGTTGAGTAACCACGAGATAGTGCTGACATTTAAACTAGACACGGAATGAAACAAACTCCAAATATGGATGTTTTATTTTATTATTAATAAATGCACTATGATTCCAAGAAAATACTCTATCTGCAGCAACTGGTGATAATCTGGTAGCCATAATCTTTGTGATTACTTTAAACATAAAATTACTCAAGCATATGGGTCTGTTGAGCTTTATCGTACTAGGGTTTTTGATTTTTGGTATAAACACAATTAGGTTGGTATTAAAGCTAACTGGTAGTTAATCATTCATAAAGAAGAAGGTGATACCTTTTATAGATGTCTTCTGATATAATATCCCAATAAATTTTGAAAAAGTCGCTTGAAAAGGACGTGTTGAAATCTCCCCATTAAGTGCAAAAACAGCTGCATGTATCTCCTCCTTATCTGGGCTTTTTGATAAATTAACATTTTCAGCTGTAGTCACTGTCCTGGACATATAATCAAACAACTCTGGACATACTGTAACCCCACGCTCAAAGAATTAATTTTTGTAATATTCCACTATGTGTTGCTTTATCTGTACATGATCTTTGATAAGCATACCATCTTCTCCCTTTATCTCAGTTTTAAGAGCATCTCCTAAAGTGCCTCACTACCTTAGAATCCAAGGTGCCACCTAGGATTTTCGTTATCTAATAGTGCCTCAGTACCTTGGATTTGAGTCTCCAAAAGCAAGGTTGAGTCTTGGACTTGGAAATCCAAGACTCAACCTTGGTTTTTAAAGTCGCGATTGGGCACCCAATTATCTTTTTTAACAAAAATTCAAATCGGGCGCCTAAGACTTGGGCGCCCAATTTGAACTTAAGAAATTTTTTATTTTTTATTTTTTTTCAAAAAAAATAAAACAAGCGCCTAACACTTGGGTGCCTATTAAAAATACAAGTCAGGTAAGAAATAGAGCCACACTACCTAGGATTTGTCTTTTTTTCAACCAAGGTAGTGAGGCACTTTAGGAGATGCTCTAAGGTTTTTGCATTTCTTCTAGCATGAAAAAAGGAAGTGTTCTTGTTGCCAGAGTGGAGCCACTTGTAGTACATTAGTAAAAGAACCGAACTATCTACAAGGGGCATAATCTACAATTCGGAGAGAAAAAAATTAGATTATAATTTATAAAGTCGAAAGTAAACTTATGTAAACAATAAATTAGTGCTAGACTGGAATCTATCAGCCAATTCAAGCTGAAGTCACTGACCTTTTTACTTCTATCCGAATCCAAGTGGACATGGCTAGGTTTCTCTTCTACCTGCCAAGATTCTTCATTAGATTATTTCATAAAGGAGCTTGATGTTCCTTACAATTCTGGTTGACAGAAGTCGTTTTAAACAGTGAACATTGTATACATCATCTCTAATAGAATGGAGATGAAGAGAGAACTCAGACTAATTTCATTACTGATCAAGCTCAAAGGACAAAGCTATTTATAGGAGATACAATTACATATTGTTAGTATTACAACTGTCTACAGTTGTAGTCAGTTACAGTAGGAGATACAGTTATATACTGTTAGTATTACAGCTGTCTACAGTTGTACTTACAGAGTTATACATTATGCTAGTTACTGTTATTACACCCCCTCAAGTTGAAGGGAGATGATAGAACTGAGATCTTGGCCTGTAGCCTTGTGAACCTTTGAGTAGAAAGGCCTTTTGTAAAGATGTCTGCAACCTAGTCTTGAGTGCATTGGTACTTGATAAGTAGCAGCTTGAGATGAACCAGTCCCCTGATATAGTGATAATTCACCTCAATGTGTTTAGATCTAGCATGGAACACAGGATTGGAAGCAAGTTCTATGGCACTAATGTTGTCACACCAAAGAAGAGGAGGTGAAGATAAAGGAAACTTCAAGTCTTTGAAAACTGAACATATCCAAGTCAATTCAACTGCTGTATGGGCTAAAGACCTATATTCAGACTCAGTAGAGGATTTAGCTACTGTAGGTTGCTTCTTTGCGCTCCAGGAGATATGATTATTCCCCAAAAAAATACAGTATCCACTGGTGGATCTCCTATCATAGGGGCATCCAGCCCAGTCAGCATCAGAGTATGCAGTAATTGAAAGAGATCCCTTTGTGTAAGAAAGTCCATGTGATAGGGCACCTTTGAGAAACCTAAGAATTCTTTTAACTGCAGTCAAGTGTGTTATCCTGGGAGCATGCATATGTTGACAGATCTGATTCACAGCAAAGCATAAATCATGTATTGCCCAAGAAAGGTACTGCAGGCCTCCCACAAGTAATCTGTACTCTGTTGGATTCGATAGTAATTCTCCACTAGTTGTATCTAGCTTGAAACTTGCAGATGCTAGTGTGGAACATGGTTTGGAACCTTCCATGGAAGCTTTCTGTAGAAGATCAAGAGAGTATTTTGACTGTGAGATGAACATACCCTTGGATGTTCTCTTTACTTCTAATCCCATAAAATAGTGTAGATTCCCCAGATCTTTCATTGCAAATTTTAAGATGAGTTGTTGAATGACCTTATTGCAATATTGGAGAGAGTTGCCATTGATTATAATGTCATCCACATAAACTAGGATAAAAGTTAAAAGACATCATTGTGTTTTGTGAAGAGGGAAGGATCAGGGGGGGCATATAGAGAAACCTAGAGCTAGAAGATCATGGAAAAGTTCTTCATACTATGCTCTAGGTGCTTGCTTGAGTCCATAGAAGGACTTGTGTAATTTGCAAACATGAGTAGGGTTATCAGCATTAATGAATCCTGGTGGCTGGGACATGTATACAGTTTCTTGCATATGACCATGTAGAAAAGCATTACTCACATCTAGTTGCTTGATAACCCAGTCAAATTGGACAGCTATAGAGAGGACAAGTCTGATGGTTGTTGGTTTGACCACAGGACTAAAGGTATCCATAAAATCAATTCCTTGTTGTTGATGGTATCCCTTGGCTACTAGTCTTGCTTTATATCTTTCAATAGTACCATTGGAGTATTGTTTCACTTTAAATACCCACTTACATCCAACTATGCGGTGTGTAGGAGATGGTGGAACAAATGCCCATGTGCCTGTTGATTGTAATGCATTGTACTCATCTGCCATTGCCTTTCTCCAATTTTTGTCTTTAAGCTTGTGAGTAACAAGTAGGGATAATACTAGATGTACTTGACAAGGGTGGTTGAGAAATAGGGTGTTTTGTGGCTAGAAGTATTTTAGGCTTGTAGATTCCATTTTTGGATCTTGTGAACATGTGATGACTGTTGTTGCTTGAGTGAGGTTGTATTTGTCTTGTAGGATGTGTAATAGGTTGTCTGGTAGGTGGTATTAATGGATGTAGTGTATTAGGTAACAATGTAGACTCTGTAGGTATGGGTACATGTATTGATGGGGTGGATAAAGTATGGTTTTCTGTAGGAGATTGTGGCTGAATAGTAGGTGTTTGATGTGGGGTTATAATTGTTCGGGGAGTAGTGGGATTTGAATGGACAGAAGGTGATAAGGATGAATGATGTGAGGTAGGTAATATAACATTTGTAGTTGAAAAAGGGGATAAGGGTAAAGTGTATGGGGATGAAGCTGAGGTTTGTGGTGATATAGTAGCTGATTCATAAGAAGTTTTAAAAGGAAAACATTCTTCATTAAACACAACATGCCTTGGGTTATAGATTTTATCATTAAGCATATCAAGGCATCTGTAACCTTTGTGAAGGTAATTGTAACCTATGAACACACACATCTTACTTCTAGGTTGGAGTATAGTTTTAGTATAAGGTCTTAACCATGGGAAGCAGGCACAACCATAGACTTTAAGAAAAGAGTAGTCTGGTGTGTGATTAAAAAGTTTCTCCCATGGTGAGATATTGTCAAGAGATTTGGAGGGTAGCTTATTGATGAGAAAGACAAAAGTGTGAAAAACCTCTACCCAATACTTGAAAGGGGCATTGCTTTGTGAGAATAGTATTTTACTGAGATCTACTATATGCCTATGCTTTCTTTTAGCTACTCCATTCTGTTCAGGAGTGTGTGGACAAGAGAACTGATGCAAAATACCATGGTGAGATAAGAAGGTTGTGAATACTGAGCTTGTAAATTCACCCTCTGCATCTGCATCTGATCTTAAGATCTTTATTTTGGTATCTAATTGATGTTCTATTTGAGTCTTGAATGTAACAAAAACACTATAGAATTCAGCCTTAGTGGAAAGTGGATATATCCAATAATATTTAAAATAATCATCCACAAAACTAGCATAGTATTTGAAGCCTGGTACAGATTGTTGAAGTGAGGGACCTCACAAATCAGCGTGAATAATATGTAAAGGAGATACAAATCTAGATGGTGATAGATTGAAGGGAAGTTTCTTACATCTACCACATTGGCAAGAGTTGCAAAAAGACAAATACTTTATTGAACTAGTAATAGGCAGTTTATTATTAGCTAATACAATTTGTAAAGTAGAGGAGGAGGGATGACCTAGTCTTTGATGGCAGATGGTGGGGGATGATCTTTCTCTAATAAAGGCAGTTGGAGAAGAGTTGATCTTTATTGTCTTGGGAAGTGTATGAAGAGGGAGAGGATAGAGCCCATTCTCATGATGTCCTTGGAAAAGAATCCTCCTTGAGTTGTTGTCCTTGACAAAAAAAGAATTATAGGCAAAAGTCAAAGAACAGTTGTTATCATTAACAAATTTGTGAACTGATAATAGATTTTATGTAATGTATGGGCCATGGAGTATGTTTTTAAGATGAAATGTAGTGTGAGGAGTGGAGAAAGTAGAAGAACCAGTATGAGAGATTTTCAAACCTTGTCCATTGCCCACCATGATTGTGTCTGTTCGTCCATAAGTAGAGTGATCATTTAGGTTGTTGAGGTCAGCAGCTATGCTGTCAGGGGCGCCGCCAGGGCGCTACGGGGCGGCGCCGAGGCACCCAAATTTGAACAAGGCACTTTGCCGTAACATTTTAGCGCTCTAGGCACTTCAGAGAACAAGGCGGCGCTGAGGCGGGGCGCCCATTTCAAGGCGCTAGGCGGGGCGCCTTATGATATGGCGTTTTTTTTTTTTTTTTAAAACTGCCAAATGATATGGCTTATTTTGTTAAAAAAAAAAAAAAAAAAAAAACTCAAAACTGCCAAATGATTTGGCTCATTTACGTTAGTTTAAAAAAAAAAAAAAAACAAAAATCAATTACCTTTCTTCTCTCCTGCGTCTCTCCTCTCTCACTCTGCTTCACCTGCGTCTCTCCTCCCTCTCTCTCCACCTGCTCTCTCCAAAGTCCAAATCATTTACATTAATCACTGCCGACGGCCGACGGGAACTCTGCCGATTTGGAATTACTCTCTCTCTCTCACTCGGGCCTCGGCGTTCTTCAAGCTAACGACGGCCGACGGGAACTGCTTTTCGTGAACAGAGTCAATCAAGGTCTGTTCTACTTCTAGTGACCTTTAATTCACACTTTTGTTAGCCTCAACACTTGTTCTTCCTTTGCGTCAGTAAAACTGCAAATGCCAGGAGGACATTGTTAGCCTCAAAATAAATTTGAAGAAGATACATATATGTTTAATACTGTGTTTCTTCCTTTGTTTAATACTGTGATTTTTGAAAACAATTTCTTACTTCTTGACATCAGTTTTTCTTCTTTTCATTTATACCTCAGACTTATATGCTTTTGATGATATTATTTGGATGCGTATAATTTGGATTTTGGATGATATAATTTGGATGATATATGTTATTAAGAGTACCCTATATTGTTAAGACTTCAGAGTACCCTATACTGGTTGCTGCGTCTCTCTCTCTCGGCGTTCTTGCTGGTTGTTGCGTCTCTCTCTCTTGCGATACTGCGATCTCTTGGGGTTTGTAATGTCGGTGGAAGGTTTCCAGGGAAGTACAGGTCGGTATAGACCGACTAATTCGAATGATCCGGGGTGGGACTATGGTCAACCGGTAGATGGAAATAGAGATCATGTTAAGTGCGACTTTTGTGGTCATGTGTCGAAAGGGGGGATTAAGAGGTTAAAACAACATCTTGTGAAAGCTTCGTACAAAGGGACTATGTACAAAGACGTTAGGAAATGTGATAAAGTTCCACAAGATGTTGTTGATGTACTTAGAAGCTTTATGGAAGGAAAACAAAAAATAACCGAAGAGAAACAAAGTAAGAAAGTCGAGATGATTAGAAACGTCAATGTGTATGGAAATGATGATAACGAGGTTGAAGAAGTTATGATTCAAATTCCTAAGAAGAGGAAAGGGCCTATGGATGCTTTTGTAGCCCCTATTGATGTGAATTTCCGCCCTAGAGCTCCTAATTCAAACGAAAACAAAAAAGCTTTAGAGAACATCCATGGTTACATTGCCGACTTCTTTTATGAAAATAGAATATCATTTAATTGTGCAAGATCAGATAGTTATTCCAAGATGATGCAAGCAATTGTCCAATACAATGATCCATCGAGTAAGTCTTTTATCTTCCAAATTATTTTTTGCAATACAAGTTAAATAAAATTGTCAAATACACTCTTAATCTTTTTAGTTTTAAATTTAATTTGCAGCTTTCAAGCCACCCTCATACAATGACTTGAGAGTCAAGATCTTGAAGAAGAAGAAGGAAGAGACCTCAAATTGGGTAGATAATTTTGAAGTTCATTGGGAAACTTATGGAGTAACCATCATGACCGATTGGTGGACCGATGGCAAGGGTAGGACACTTATTAACTTTCTTGTGAATTGTTCGTAAGGAACGGTCTTCCTAAAGTCTATTGATGGATCCGCACATATTCATGATGCGGAACTCATTTATAAAATGTTGAAAGATGTGATTGAAGAGGTTGGAGAGAAGAATGTTATTCAAGTAAGTCTTGAGTATTTATGCTTTTTCCTATCTTTGTTGTTTTGCTTAGACTTTATACATATTTGAATTTTTGTATACTTTTTCACTAGATATGCACGGATAATACAAGTAATTATGTACTAGCGGGTGAATGGATTATGGCGGAATCAAAGATTTATTGGATGCCATGTGCGGCACATTGTATAAATTTAATGCTTGGAGATGTGAGCAAGATGCATTTGGTGGATGAAACGGTTAAAGATGCGAAAAAGATTTCCCTTTTCATCTACAATCACAAACATGTGCTCCATTTGATGAGGAAGCAAACAAAGGGTAGAGAAATTGTAAGGCCGGCGGTGACTCGATTTGCTACCACTTTTCTATGTTTGCATAGTATGTATGAAAATAGACAAGAACTAAGAGACATGTTTCATACTGTTGAGTGGAGAAATAGCAAGTGGCCAAAGCACCCTATTGGAAAAGAAATTGTAAAAAAAGTTAAGAGTAATACATTTTGGAACAATATGCATACTTGCCTAAAAATTATGACTCCTTTGGTGGATGTGATTCGAATGGTGGATACCGAGGAGAAACCTTCTATGGCTTATATTTATTCGGCGATTGAGGATTGCAAGCTTAAGGTAAAAACTAATTTGGGAGACCAAAACGATGATGACCGCGAGTTATGGAAAAAGATGGAAAGAATTCTTGATCGTAGGTGGTCTGGTATGCTTCAAAAGCCTTTGCACGCGGCGGCTCATTATCTTAACCCTCAGTATTATTATGCAACTCTTACAAGCTCAGATGAGATGGAATCAAATACTAAACTTAAAGAGGGTTTGTTAGATTGCATAGCAAAACTTGCTTTGGATGAGGAAGATGAAAGCCAAATCTTGCGAGATCTGATTGCATATCGTACCAAGGCTGGGAGGTTGGGAAAGAGGGGTGCTCAAGCTTGTGTAAAAACAATTGCTCCGGGTTAGTAACTTAGTATTGCTTTTAAGTTACTTATTTTTAGTGTTTAGTAATTTTAAGGTTTTTTTGTTTTTATTCTTTTGATTTCTAAATTTTATGATTTTTAATATAGTGGAGTGGTGGATCACTTTTGGAAGTGAAGTTCCCGCCTTGCAAAGATTTGCTAAAAGAGTTCTTGGGCTTACTAGTGCGGCTTCTCCTTGTGAAAGGATTTGGAGTACCTTTGACAATGTAAGTTGCTTTTAGTATTTGTAACAAAATACATTATCAATTTATCTTATAGGTTAAAGTTTATTTCTCTAAGTTTTTATTTATTTATTTTACTATTGTAGATCTATACTAAAAAGAGGAATTGTTTGGAGCATGATCGGATGGGGATCTTGCATATATTCAATACAATAGGAGGCTTAAAAAGCGTTATGAAGAACGCATTTCTGGAAAAGAGATAGACCCAATTGTGTTGAAGTCCTTCGATGAATGTGCGGAGTGGTTAGTTCCCGACGATGCGAGAGACGACATTGTGTTAGGGACGGACATGACTTATGGTGTGCTTGAGGACGCCGAAGATGGATTTGATGACCCCCCGTTGACTCGTACTTCTCGCACGAACACCGCTTCACAGTGTTCACAAGAAGTGGCATCAAGCTCACGATCGACAACGCGTCATCTTCAAGACTCTTCCGACGATGATGATTACGATGTTGATGCGAACTACGATATGGGTGATGGAGATGATGATGGCATTGACTCGGGATCCGATGAGGACATTTGATTTCATTATTCTAGCTAGATGCCTTTATTTTGGTTTTTTGGTTTTGCACATTTTGGATGATGGGGTTGAATTTTATTTTGGATATGCTAAATTTTATTTTATGTTGAATTGATCTTCTATTAATCTATTTTAATGTTTGCTTCATTGTTTGCAATTTGGGATTTATCTTTTATGTTATTGACATATTACAATAATATATAACAAAAAATAATAATAATACATTGAGTCATTGCAATATATATATAATATACATTATGGGAAAAAAAATACATTGAGTCATGTTTGATACTTTAAATTAAATAATTATACAAATTTACAAATTTATACATATTACACACATTTTCCCGCCTAGCGCTCCGCCTCGCCTAGCGCCCCGCCCCGCCCTGCCAGTGACCATGCCCACCGCCTTGCGCCCCGCCCCGCCCCTGACAGCATAGGAGTTATTAACGCCCTTTGCTTGTGTAGTTTGAACTCTTCCTCTAATTTAATCTTCCTCCTAGTATGCAATCTTTCTTTCTTTGGCATCCAACTTCCTCCTTTGTAATACTTCCTCTAGGGTAACAGTCTCATGAGCAAAATGATCAAACACATAATCATACTCACTGATGTTACCAAAGGTTGATACTTATCGATTAGTTTCAATATTAAAGTTGTTTTTGGGGATGAAATGAGCGTCAAAATGATTACTGAAGAAGGTTTTGGGATGATTTGAATGAGCATCAGATTGATTTCTTATTGGCAGTCTTGTGTTTGATGAAGGACCATGGCCTGAGGAAATGGTTGAAGGCAAGAGGGATACTTACCAAAAAATTACCGTTAATGGGAAGTGGCTATGGTGTTTAGGAAATTAAAACCTAACCTACTTTACAATAGATAGAAAGTTTAAGCCTCAGCCGTTAGGTCAAACTATGATTAAGCAGTCAGGATTAAATCTGAGTAGGCAACTGCTAACATGTGCACTGAATTAGGTGGGAGCAATTTTAGAGTATGTTAAGAATATAAGGCTTGCAGCATTCTTCTAATTGTGATTTATTATGCCCCTTCAAGCTTGGTGTTGGATTGATTTAAAGGCCAAGTTTACTTTTAAGACCATCAAAAATTATTTTTAAAAGATGGTTCATAAAGATATCAGCTAGCTGCCTTGATGAAGAAACAAATCTGTAATGAGTTCCTGAGAGTGACTCTTTTACGTACGAAGTGATAATCAATGGCAATGTGTTTTGTGCATGTGCGAAATACCGGATTTACATCAATATGTAAAGCTGACAGGTTGTCACACAATAGAACCTGTGGTTTATCTCGATAAATCCAAAGTCTCGAAGTATGAAAGGAGGCCATGTTAGCTCGGCAGTCGTTGATGCCATTAAAAAAAATTAAACAATTGAGAAGAGGAAGAATTCTTTCATTGATTCCAAAATGAATTGTTACAAGTCTATTTATAGACTAAATACAAGATTAGTTGAAACAATCATTAACTAATTTTGTTAGACAGTTGGATATAGCTATATAGGTGTGTCAGTTAAACTGCTGACTCAACATTTATCCTTAGCACACCCCCTCAAGCTGAAGGGAGGAGGCTGAACTAAAAGCTTACCTTTGTGATAGTTATATCTTGGAAAGGATAGGCCTTTAGTAAATATATCTGCCACCTGATCTCCTGTACACAAATACTGAACCTGAACAGAATTTTGAGTAACCAGTTCTCTGATATAGTGATAAT
Source organism: Kingdonia uniflora (assembly GCA_014058105.1). Classification (NCBI taxonomy): domain Eukaryota; kingdom Viridiplantae; phylum Streptophyta; class Magnoliopsida; order Ranunculales; family Circaeasteraceae; genus Kingdonia; species Kingdonia uniflora. The sequence continues at coordinate 4,319,863 of JACGCM010000560.1, read as the reverse complement.
CTATCTCGATATGCTTGGTTCTGGCATGAAAAATAGGATTAGATGCCAAGGAAATGACACTAATATTATCATACCAGATGACAGGAACTTGATGGATAAAAATGTGGAGATCTGTAAGAAGGATGCATATCCATGATAATTCAGCTGCAATTAGTTCTAAAGATATGTACTCACTTTCAGTAGAAGACCTTGCTACCGTGGCTTGCTTCTTTGCACTCCATGATACTGAGGAATTACCAAACAACACACAATAACCACTAGTGGACCTTCTGTCATATGGATCACCAGCCCAGTCTGCATCTGAGAATATTGTAAGTAGACCACTACCTTTTGAAAAGAAAATGCCATGTTCAATGGTGCCTTTAACATATCTAAGTATCCTCTTGACTGTTGCTAGATGTGTGGTTGTTGGTGAATGCATAAACTGGCATACTTGATTGATAACAAAGGCAAGGTCTGGTCTAGTCCATGTGAGGTATTGAAGAGCACCCATTAAAGATCTATAATTAGAAATGTCTTCTAATATGTCTCCATCAAATGGATGGAGCTTGGTGGCAGTAGAGCAGGGTGAAGAGCATGGCTTTGCCCCATCCATGTGTGATTTTTGTAACAGATCTACAACATACTTTGATTGATGAAGAAAGATCCCTTGAGATGTTCTTGTTACTTTTAAACCCAAAAAATAGTGTAGAGGCCCCAAGTCTTTTTGTGCAAATCTGGAACTTAATTGTTGAATAAGAGATTGACATATATGAGGTGAACTACCAGTTATAAGAATGTCATCCATATAGATTAGAATGAATGTTTAAGAAGAGAGTGTTCTCTGAACAAATAATGAGGTGTCTGCCTTTGAAGTGTGGAAGTCACATTCATGAAGTCCTTGAATTAGAGCCTCATACCAGGCTTTGGGTGCCTGTTTTAGACCATATATGGATTTATGTAATCTGCAGACATATGTGGGATGAAGGGGGTCAACAAATCCAGGAGGTTGGAGCATATACACTTCTTCTTTTAGAGTTCCATGTAAGAATGCATTGGTGACATCTAACTGTCTAATAGGCCAATCATATTGAACTGCTAGAGCAATGACAAGTCTAATGGTAGCAGGTTTAGCTACTGGACTGAAAGTGTTAGTGTAGAAGTGCAGAAACAACTGATAGTAATGGAGATGATGAAGGGAGGAGGAATTAGGGTCCATGTACCTGTTTATAGAAGTGCATTAAACTCTATTGCCATAGCATTTCTCCAAGAGGAGTCTTTTACAGCTTGTGTGAAACAAGTAGGAACATTTGAGGTGGAAGTGGCAAGAAGTGTTGTGGGTAGAGGATGTTTGGTGGTAAAATAAGTTTTGGGTTTGAAGATTCCATTTTGAAATCTTGTAACCATATGATGGTTTTGAGTATTAGGTTAGGAGGTTGATGATATGGGTACAGAAACAACTGATATAGTGGATGGTAAAGGTAGTAATGGAGATGATGAAGTGGTTGGGGATAATTGTTGTGGAGGAGTTGGCATATGAGGTAAGGTGGAGATGGTTGAATCTGCTGGTATAGTAGGTATGGTGTTGTGTAAGGGGATGGTTGGTGTCTGAGATTGATGTAATGGGGGCGGTGATGTTGTAGGTATGGTAGAAGGAAAAAGAGGAACACTAGCTGGTGGGTTAGAGCATGTACTACATAAAGGTTTAGACTGTGAGACTGTAGAAGAACAATAAGAGAATAGGTCCTCATTGAATATCACATGCCTAGAGACTAGAACTTGACCACTGAGAGGATTTAAACACCTATAACCTCTATGATTTAAACTATACCTAGTAAGAACAGAAAGTTTGCTCCTGTTTTGGAGTTTATTTTTGGTATATGGTTTAAGCCAAGGATAGCAGGCACACCCATAGGATTTGAGAAATTTGTAGTTTGGTGATTCATTAAAGAGTTTCTCCCATGGTGATATGAAATGAAGTTGTATGGAGGGAAGTCTATTAATAAGAAAGATTGAGGTTTGAAAAACTTCAGTCCAGTAGTGGGTGGGAAGATAACTCTGAGTAAATAAGGTTCTTCTCATCACAACTATGTGTATGTACTTTCTTTCAGCAATGCCATTTTGTTCAAGAGTATGAACACATGAAAATTGATGGAAAATACCAGAGATAATAAGGGATTTTTCAAATTTTTGACTGATGAATTCACCTCCTCCATCAGTTCGAATAGTTTTGATTTTCAGATCTAATTTGTTTTCAATAGTAGTTTGGAAGGAAATGAAGACTGGATAGAAATCTGCTTTATTATAAAGTGGAAAAAGCCAACAATATTTAGTATAGTCATCTATGAAGCTGACATAGTATTTAAAACCAGAAAGGGAGATAATAGGAGAGGCCTCCCACGAATCACAATGCAAAAGCTCTAAAGGCTTTGTAGTAGAAGTAACAGAAATGGAAAATGGAAGCTTCTTGTTCTTCCCTAGTTGACAATGAGAGCAAAAAGGTACAGGAGATAGCTTGCCTTCAAGAGGTAAGTGATGTTGATGTATGACTCTTTGGAGAATAGGAGTAGATGGGTGTCCCAGCCTCTGGTGCCATATACTAGATGAAGTTCTCTCTCCAATAAATGATGTGTGTTGACCAGAAGGTAAATAAGAAGAATGATTGAACTTGAATGGATATAGACCATTCTCATGAGGTCCTTGGAAAAGCATCCTCCCCGAGAGTTTGTCCTTCACATAGAAGGTATGGCTATCAAATGTTAGGGAACAGTTATTGTCTGTAACAAACTTATGTACAGACAATAGATTATGAGATATATCAGGGACATGTAATATATCTTTTAGCTGAAATTTTGAAATAGGAGAAAAATCATAAAAGATAGTGGAAGAACCTGCATTTTGGATGTGTAGTCCCTGTCCACTGCCAACTGTAACATTGGCTGTTCCCTGGTACTCCTCATGGAGTGATAGGTTATTCAAGTCTGATGTGACATGGTTAGTAGCACCTGTATCAGCGAACCAGTATGATTTTGTGGAGGAGAAAGTTTGATTCCCATGTCTGGTCGCAGCTATTGCAGCTAGCTTTGGTGTTGGAATCCTTCCTTGATAGGCAAAGTTCATCCTATTATGATAATCAATAGCTGTATGACCAACATAGGAGCATATTTGACATCTTGGCCTGTTGGATCCTGAGTTGAAATCTAAGAAATTACTGCTGGAAGCACCTTTCCCATTGTTGTATGAGTATCCCTGATTGTAGTTGTTTCCTCTACCCTGATTGTTACTTTGAAATATTCTATTTCCTTGTGATATTGGATTGTAGCCTCTACAACTACAAGTATAATTGTTATTGTAGTTAGAACCTCTGTAGGTAGGCTTGTTGTGAGAAAAAGGGGTTGTTTTGGTTGCCACAAATGCCTGTGTAGGTATAAGTAAAGACTGTGTTCTTTCTTCTACCGCTACTTATTCACTCAACAAAAGACTGTGAAGATCATTCAATGTAATTCCTTTAGAACGAACTCGAATTGATGTAGAAAGCGAGTCAAATTCAGGTGGAAGACCATTAAGGACATGAAAGGTTAGATCATCATCAAAAATTGGAGAACCTACTGCAGCGAGTGTGTTTGAGATGTGTTTGATCGATTGCAGCTACTCTGATATTGAAAAAGAACCTTTCTTTAGGGTCTACAGTTTTGATTTCAACTGCATGATATGAGATCTTGAAATTGATGAGAACCTTCGTTCTAGGGTTGACCATAGAGTATGTGACGTTGCTGAATTCACCATGTACGGTAAGAGGGATTCAAAGAAAGTAGTATTAATCTAAATTAGAAGAGTTTGATCGTTCTCGATCCATCGATGAAACTCTGGATTAGGAGAAATTGTTGTCTGACCTGATTCGTTGGTGAAGGAGAGATTTTCTGCTGGACATTGTTTGGAGCCATCGACATAGCTCAGAAGTGAGTAACGACGCAGAATTGACAAGAACAACGAACGCCAGACCACATAATTGTCCTTGTTAAGCTTGATTGGGATTGGACTAGAGATGTTCTGAATCATCATAGATGGAGCTTGAACGAATTGGGGCTCTGTTGCCATGAGGGAGATTTTTTGCAGAGAACCTGTGTTGAAGAAGATGAAGTTGAGATCTAAAACCGATTTGGGACCGATTTCACCAATTTGAGATTAAATTGCACCAAGTTACGATCGATTTCACCGAATTGAGATCGAATTCACCTTGATTGAAGCTGGTTTCAGCTTGAAACGAAGAGAAAAAAAAGTTTGGACGAAACCCTAATTGGATCTTAGAACCGTGAGGTTGAATTGCTCTGACACCATAACAGAAATTGAACAATTGAGAAGATAAAGAATTCTTTCATTGATTCCAAAATGAATTGTTACAAGTCTATTTATAGACTAAATACAAGATTAGTTGTAACAATCATTAACTTATTCTGTTAGACAGTTGGATTCAGTAATATAGGTGTGTCAGTTAGACTGCTGACTCAGTCTTTATCCTTAACAGCCATAACTCAATATTCTTAGCTCACTATTAGACCCAAAAGTAGTGGTTTGCTTTTTAGCACTCCAGAAGTAGTGGTTTGCTTTTTAGCACTCCAGGATATACAATTAAATCTTAATAAGGTACAATAGCCTGTAATCGAGCATCTTGTGTTTGGGCATCCTACCCAATCTGCATCAAAAAATCCATATAGATTTAGGATGCTATTCTTGAGAATGCGAAGACCAAATGAAAGTGTTTCCTTTCATGTAGCACAAGATCTTTTGACCATTTGGAAATTTACAGTGGCCAGAGCATGCATGTTCTTGCCTTACAAATTTGATTAACCGGATAACATAGGTCTGATCGAGTGAAAGGGAGATAATGAATAGTGGTTGCAATTCTTATGTACTCCGTGACGTCATGATGAGGAACATCGTCGTTGGAGTAAAAAGTGGCATTTCCTGTTAAAAGTATGTTATCAAAATAAACTAGAAGTATCATGATTAGTGAACCAATAGTGAACACAGAGAGAAAAATCAAAAGGGGAGGCAACAAAAATCATAGTAGATTAGGAAAATGCTAAAACGATCAAACCAAGCTCTAGATATTTACTTAAGACCGTACAAGGCTTTATGAAGTTTACATAAATAGTTCAGCATGTGGTTTATCTCATGGCCGGATGGTTGTTCCATATAGACTTGGCATCCAGGCACCCATGAAGGCGAATGCATTTTTAACATCGAATTGGCGAGGATTCCAACCTTTTACTATAGTAACGGTTATTGTTGCAGCTTTAATAACTGGACAGAAAGTATCTTTATGGTCAACTCCATGTTTTTTGGTTATAACCCTTGGCCACCAATCTCGTCTTCTGGCGTTCAAAAGAGCCATCGAACTTGGGATTCATCTTGAAAACCTACCGCCATTCTACGAACTTCATGTGAGGTTGTTGCTTAACAAGTACTCAAGCTTTCTTTTGATGGAGAGCTTTAATTTAATTAACCATTACAGAGTGTCATTCTAGATGGTTTAGATTGCCTTGGTGGATCGAGGTTCAGTTGGGGTGCTAGGGATGAAGGTAGTGAGGGCATATCCTGAATTGGGTTTAACATTTCCGGTCTGGCTTCTTGTAGTCATAGAGTGTGTTGCATTTGGTTACCGGGATGGTTTTATGGGAATAATTTATGGAGGATCATGCAAGCTAGTGAAGTTTAGTGCATGAATGGGATGTTGTGTAGTTGGCGTCGTTGTTCTCTGGATGTATGCGTATTATGTGCAGTATAGGTCATAGTTGTTGCATGTGGTTAAGGGAGTTTCAGGTGTAAATGGTGGATTATTGTTAGTCATGATCTCCAATTTGATTATAATAAAAAGAATAAAAATAAGAGAAATATCCACGCAATAATATCCGATGCAATCTGCTTGATTTATCGTCTTAATGCTCCAATGCCCCATAACAAAAGTTAACAAGATAGTCTTCTTGTCTATTCAAAACCTTATGTCTTAAGTTGATGAAACATACAAACTCTCACTTTCTCACGTCGATGTTCTCCTTATAACTATTTCCCATCGAAAAAGATAGCCACAAGTAATGAGTGGTTACACAATCAACTAAATGAACCAATAGGATTAAAGCACTAACTTCAAATTGAACCAAATCACATACGCGGCTTAAGCAAAAGAATAAAGGAGTTATTAAAAGTTAAGAGGTGATGTGGCAAAATGCGCCACATATTTCTTACTGTCAGGTGTTTGAAGAAGAATACGTTATAGAGTCATTACTGAATAGATGAGTATGGTTTTGATTATTTGTTGAATGATCAATGGAGGTATTTAGCTGGGTAGTGGGTGTTTGAGTTGGATTTAACCAATATATGAGGTGGTATTATTTACTATTTTTGTCGGTAATGGGGCGAAACAATGAAAAGGGGAAATATTCTCGTCAAACACAGCTTGTTTCGAAATGTAAACACGACTAATTGGTTGGTAAAGGAAGCGGTAGCCTTTGTGTTTGTTACTGTGTAGCCCATGAAGGTTCAAGGTATAACGTGTTTCAAGTTTGCCTTTGACATACTTCCGAAGGTAAATATGGTAGCCTAGACAAATAAACACTCGCAGAAAGTCATATCTTAGAGTTTTGTCGTGTAAGAGATGATACGGCTTCTTCATATTTGAGGTCGGGGAGGTTAATCAGTTGACGAGAAACATCGATGTAATGGCTTCCACCCAATGCTACTTTGCCATTGACGCATTGAGCATCATGGAAAATCTACCACGTGATTACGTTTTTGCTCTGCTACACTAATTTATTTCGAAGTTCTGGGACATGATAGCTGGTGAAGTACCACTTTGTTTAGAAAATGATTTATAAATTATTTCTTTGTGAATTCGCCACCATTATTGGATTGAAATATCCTCTGGTTTTTTTTTTTGCTAAATTGCTCCTTAATCATCGTTTGAAACAATAAGAATATACTTTGTAAAATTTTGATAAATAAGAAAAATCATCGATATAAACCACATAGTTGCAAAATTTTGTTTTGGTAAAATTGGGTGGGACTCCATAGACTGTAATGTATCTTTTTTCTAACTAGCATGGCCTATTTTTGGAAGGAAAGAAAGGTAGCTTTAAGAACTTGTTTAAGGCACAACTCTTAAATTGACCGAAAAACTTGTATTCATGAAAATTACTTTATTATGCTGCAAAAAATTCAGGCATTCCCTAGTCGGCCATGCCAAGTATCTTCATCGATTGGAGAAGAGGGCCTTTGCTTTAGCATTCAGTGGGACATATAATCCACCTTGCTTACTCCATGATGCCATCACCTGATTCGTCTTTCGGTAATTATTATTATGTTTAGAATGAGGCAGAGATTAATAACAGTAACTAACAGAATGTATAACTCTGTAACTACAACTGTAGACTGCTGTAAAACTAACAGTATGTAACTGTATCTCCTACTGTAACTGACTACAACTGTAGACAGCTGTAATACTAACAGTATGTAACTGTATCTCCTATAAATAGTTTTGTTTTTTAAGCTTGATCAGTAATGAAATTAGTCTGAGTTCTCTCTTCATCTTCATTCTATCATGGTGTGAGTTCTCTCTTCATCTTCATTCTATCATGGTGTCAGAGCTACCAATCAAACAATAATTTCGATCCAAAACCCCAACTTTTTCTCTCTTTGAAGATTCAATCTTCATCAAAACCTCATCAAAAGCTCTCTAATGGCAGCTTTCGCTTCTTCAAGCTCGGTTACGATCTCCTCAAGTCCAACAATGGCGATTTCTAACATCGCCAACCTCGCTCCGATAAAGCTCAATAAATATAACTATGTTTTGTGGAAATCGTTGTGGTTGCCGATCTTGTACAGTTTCAATCTTCTAAGCCTTGTTGATGGATCTAACGTTCTTCCATCCGAATTCATCACTACAAGTGATGATTCAGGACTTTCGGTACTCAATTCGAACCCTAATTTTACTGATTGGGCGAGGCGAGATCAAATACTCTTGATCTGGTTGAATGCTACCATATCTGAGAATCTCTTGGTGTATGTTGTGGGATTACCAACTTCAGAGATATTGTGGCGTACTTTAGAGAGAAGATTTTCCACAATCTCAAGATCTCATGTGATGCAGCTGAAATCAAGACTACAACCAATCAAGAAGAATAGTGATTCAATCACTGATTATCTGCAACACATCAAGCAGATAGTTGATAATCTTGCTGCTTTAGGCTCTACAATTGATGATGAAGATGTTGTTTTTAACATCTTAAATGGTTTACCCGCAGAATTTGATGCTTTTACAACCTCTATTAGGGTCAGATCAACACCAATAACTAGTGATGATCTACATGGTCTGCTCCTCAGTGAAGAACTGTCTTTAGAAACATGAAACAAACTTCGTCTTCATACTGAAACAACAACACAAGTCTTTGCTTCTCAAAGAACACTAGGTGTTCAACAAAATGTCCAGTCTAGGACTTATCAAAACTACAGAGGCAGAGGATCCTACTCAGAGTTATCAACCAAGTTATAACAATCACAATGGTTACTCAAGGCCTCAAAATTCATCAAATGGCGATAGTTCAAGAAACTACAATAACAACAACAACAGGGTTCAGTCTCACTCCTATTCAGGAGAATCCAGCAGTGGTTATCAATAGAGGCTTACTTGTCAAATTTGCAATAAATTAGATCACTCTGCTATTAATTGCCATCATAGAATGAACTATGCCTTTCAGGGCAGAATTGCTCCTTCAAGGTTAACAACAATGGTAGCCAGTACAGAGAGTTTAATGTTGAACCATCTACTACCAACTGGTATGTTGATACAGGGGCTTCAAATCATATCACTGCTGACCTATGCTGTCAGGGGCGGGGCGGGGCCAAGGCGGTGGGCATGGTCACTGGCAGGGCGGGGCGGGGCGCTAGGCGAGGCAGAGCGCTAGGCGGGAAAATGTGTGTAATATGTATAAATTTGTAAATTTGTATAATTATTTAATTTAAAGTATCAAACATGACTCAATGTATTTTTTTTCCCATAATGTATATTATATATATATTGCAATGACTCAATGTATTATTATTATTTTTTGTTATATATTATTGTAATATGTCAATAACATAAAAGATAAATCCCAAATTGCAAACAATGAAGCAAACATTAAAATAGATTAATAGAAGATCAATTCAACATAAAATAAAATTTTAGCATATCCAAAATAAAATTCAACCCCATCATCCAAAATGTGCAAAACCAAAAAACCAAAATAAAGGCATCTAGCTAGAATAATGAAATCAAATGTCCTCATCGGATCCCGAGTCAATGCCATCATCATCTCCATCACCCATATCGTAGTTCGCATCAACATCGTAATCATCATCGTCGGAAGAGTCTTGAAGATGACGCGTTGTCGATCGTGAGCTTGATGCCACTTCTTGTGAACACTGTGAAGCGGTGTTCGTGCGAGAAGTACGAGTCAACGGGGGGTCATCAAATCCATCTTCGGCGTCCTCAAGCACACCATAAGTCATGTCCGTCCCTAACACAATGTCGTCTCTCGCATCGTCGGGAACTAACCACTCCGCACATTCATCGAAGGACTTCAACACAATTGGGTCTATCTCTTTTCCAGAAATGCGTTCTTCATAACGCTTTTTAAGCCTCCTATTGTATTGAATATATGCAAGATCCCCCATCCGATCATGCTCCAAACAATTCCTCTTTTTAGTATAGATCTACAATAGTAAAATAAATAAATAAAAACTTAGAGAAATAAACTTTAACCTATAAGATAAATTGATAATGTATTTTGTTACAAATACTAAAAGCAACTTACATTGTCAAAGGTACTCCAAATCCTTTCACAAGGAGAAGCCGCACTAGTAAGCCCAAGAACTCTTTTAGCAAATCTTTGCAAGGCGGGAACTTCACTTCCAAAAGTGATCCACCACTCCACTATATTAAAAATCATAAAATTTAGAAATCAAAAGAATAAAAACAAAAAAACCTTAAAATTACTAAACACTAAAAATAAGTAACTTAAAAGCAATACTAAGTTACTAACCCGGAGCAATTGTTTTTACACAAGCTTGAGCACCCCTCTTTCCCAACCTCCCAGCCTTGGTACGATATGCAATCAGATCTCGCAAGATTTGGCTTTCATCTTCCTCATCCAAAGCAAGTTTTGCTATGCAATCTAACAAACCCTCTTTAAGTTTAGTATTTGATTCCATCTCATCTGAGCTTGTAAGAGTTGCATAATAATACTGAGGGTTAAGATAATGAGCCGCCGCGTGCAAAGGCTTTTGAAGCATACCAGACCACCTACGATCAAGAATTCTTTCCATCTTTTTCCATAACTCGCGGTCATCATCGTTTTGGTCTCCCAAATTAGTTTTTACCTTAAGCTTGCAATCCTCAATCGCCGAATAAATATAAGCCATAGAAGGTTTCTCCTCGGTATCCACCATTCGAATCACATCCACCAAAGGAGTCATAATTTTTAGGCAAGTATGCATATTGTTCCAAAATGTATTACTCTTAACTTTTTTTACAATTTCTTTTCCAATAGGGTGCTTTGGCCACTTGCTATTTCTCCACTCAACAGTATGAAACATGTTTCTTAGTTCTTGTCTATTTTCATACATACTATGCAAACATAGAAAAGTGGTAGCAAATCGAGTCACCGCCGGCCTTACAATTTCTCTACCCTTTGTTTGCTTCCTCATCAAATGGAGCACATGTTTGTGATTGTAGATGAAAAGGGAAATCTTTTTCGCATCTTTAACCGTTTCATCCACCAAATGCATCTTGCTCACATCTCCAAGCATTAAATTTATACAATGTGCCGCACATGGCATCCAATAAATCTTTGATTCCGCCATAATCCATTCACCCGCTAGTACATAATTACTTGTATTATCCGTGCATATCTAGTGAAAAAGTATACAAAAATTCAAATATGTATAAAGTCTAAGCAAAACAACAAAGATAGGAAAAAGCATAAATACTCAAGACTTACTTGAATAACATTCTTCTCTCCAACCTCTTCAATCACATCTTTCAACATTTTATAAATGAGTTCCGCATCATGAATATGTGCGGATCCATCAATAGACTTTAGGAAGACCGTTCCTTACGAACAATTTACAAGAAAGTTAATAAGTGTCCTACCCTTGCCATCGGTCCACCAATCGGTCATGATGGTTACTCCATAAGTTTCCCAATGAACTTCAAAATTATCTACCCAATTTGAGGTCTCTTCCTTCTTCTTCTTCAAGATCTTGACTCTCAAGTCATTGTATGAGGGTGGCTTGAAAGCTGCAAATTAAATTTAAAACTAAAAAGATTAAGAGTGTATTTGACAATTTTATTTTAACTTGTATTGCAAAAAATAATTTGGAAGATAAAAGACTTACTCGATGGATCATTGTATTGGACAATTGCTTGCATCATCTTGGAATAACTATCTGATCTTGCACAATTAAATGATATTCTATTTTCATAAAAGAAGTCGGCAATGTAACCATGGATGTTCTCTAAAGCTTTTTTGTTTTCGTTTGAATTAGGAGCTCTAGGGCGGAAATTCACATCAATAGGGGCTACAAAAGCATCCATAGGCCCTTTCCTCTTCTTAGGAATTTGAATCATAACTTCTTCAACCTCGTATCATCATTTCCATACACATTGACGTTTCTAATCATCTCGACTTTCTTACTTTGTTTCTCTTCGGTTATTTTTTGTTTTCCTTCCATAAAGCTTCTAAGTACATCAACAACATCTTGTGGAACTTTATCACATTTCCTAACGTCTTTGTACATAGTCCCTTTGTACGAAGCTTTCACAAGATGTTGTTTTAACCTCTTAATCCCCCCTTTCGACACATGACCACAAAAGTCGCACTTAACATGATCTCTATTTCCATCTACCGGTTGACCATAGTCCCACCCCGGATCATTCGAATTAGTCGGTCTATACCGACCTGTACTTCCCTGGAAACCTTCCACCGACATTACAAACCCCAAGAGATCGCAGTATCGCAAGAGAGAGAGACGCAACAACCAGCAAGAACGCCGAGAGAGAGAGACGCAGCAACCAGTATAGGGTACTCTGAAGTCTTAACAATATAGGGTACTCTTAATAACATATATCATCCAAAATCCAAATTATACGCATCCAAATTATATCATCAAAAGCATATAAGTCTGAGGTATAAATGAAAAGAAGAAAAACTGATGTCAAGAAGTAAAAAATTGTTTTCAGAAATCACAGTATTAAACATATATGTATCTTCTTCAAATTTATTTTGAGGCTAACAATGTCCTCCTGGCATTTGCAGTTTTACTGACGCAAAGGAAGAACAAGTGTTGAGGCTAACAAAAGTGTGAATTAAAGGTCACCAGAAGTAGAACAGACCTTGATTGACTAGAAGTAGAAGTAGAACAGACCTTGATTGACTCTGTTCACGGGAAGCAGTTCCCTTCGGCCGTCGTTAGCTTGAAGAACGCCGAGGCCCGAGAGAGAGAGTAATTCCAAGAACAATACGCAGGTGCAAGACGCAGTGCAGTGAATGTAAATGATTTGGAGAGACCAGGTGGAGAGTGAGAGAGGAGAGACGCAGGAGAGAAGAAATGTAAATGATTTGGTTTTTTTTTTGTTTTAAACAAACTTAAATGAGCCAAATCATTTGGCAGTTTGAGTTTTTTTTTTTTAACAAAATAAGCCATATCATTTGGCAGTTTTCAAAAAAAAAAAAAAAAAAAAAAATGCCATATCATAAGGCGCTCCGCCTAGCGCCTTGAAATTGGCGCCCCGCCTCAGCGCCGCCTTGTTCTCTGAAGCGCCTAGAGCGCTAAAATGTTACGGCGAAGCGGTTGGTTCAAATTTGGGCGCCCCGGCGCCTCCCCGAAGGGCCCTGGCGGCGCCCCTAACAGCATAGAATAACTCTGGGGGGTCCAAAGGGTGAAATCAGAGTTCTTCTTGAGTGTGACCGATAAGAACCACATTGAATGTTATCACAAATGTATTGATTAGAATTTTCCAGTGACTATGCCATACCTTTTATTCAATTAAAATGGAGGAACGTAGAGATGGAAGCACTTTCCCTGCAAAATTAAATGCAGAGAAACCTGAGGGTGTGAGTAGTGTCAATAAGGAAGTGAATACTCTCCCTGCTAATGCAGAGGAACCTGAGAGTAGTAGTAAAGGAATAGAAAATATTGATGTACCAGCACCAGTTATTGCATTATCAGCTCAGCCACAAGTGGGTAAAGATTAAGTGAACATATGAAGACCAACCAACCTACCCTTATTAAGAGTTGGGCATCCCTTTTGGCTGCTCTTATGGCAGGTAGTGGTAAAGGCAAACTTTCTTACACAAAGCCAGACATTGTTAATGGAAAAATAGCCATCAAAGTGAGGCCAAAGGAATTTCAAGATAATATTCAATATATTAAGACCTCGAATGCTCATTTCAAAGTCCCCACTCAATTTCCACAGCTTAGTAAGGGTTTCTTTGACATAGGGATAAGCTAACCTTTTATGCACAAAACAACCTACAAGGTAAAGTTCACTCATCTTCAAGTTTAGCAATCTTGAAGATAGAGTCAAGGTCTTAGAGAAAGGTGTTCAATATATTGCTAACAGAGTCGTCCTTATCAGAGAATAGAGGCCTTTTATTGGCATGGAGACTACAAATTTTGAATCTATTCATATTTGGGTTATTTTTAGGAATATACCCTACCATATGAGGTATGAGGAGGGGTCGGGTAGGACTGCCAGTATCACAGCTCGGCCCGGGACGGTCACTAGTGTCCAGAGCATAACGGAATATAAGGCTGTGCGGTGTACATGCACGTGCGACTGGCATGCACAAGCCATCTTCTCTGGGCGCAGCGTGCCAGTGGAATAGAGTTACGGATGCTAAAGAAACATTCGGATAATCCTAGATACTCGTGAGGGGTTGTCAAATATCTATTCGTTAAAGGCAACAACGCTGAAGGTTCCTTCAATAATCTCTACAGCGTAATCTCTCGTGACGGGGAACGAGGTACGGATGACACATCTGTCTTGCAGCGGATCAGGATAACTCAATATATCGGGTTCCAGATATATATTATGTATATATCAAGGGGCAGCAAGCCTGGCCTGGTTACATATAGTCCATCTATAGGGGCGGTGCATCTCGGTTGGCTCGTAAGGCATAGCGGCGCCCTATTAAGCTCTATCTGGAAAAGTGGTCTGCATTGCGAGACAATGTCTCCTGGCCTTCCCTAGGCCAAGGAGAACTCATGACCATCCCTTATAGATAGCCCATGAGCTGGGGTCAATGATGACCAATAATTAAAGCTCATTTTGTCATGGGGAGGTTTGGACCAAGGTTTCTCCTTAATATAGCTACTAAGGAAATAACTAGTTTCCAAAAGGAAACGTTAAAACTAGAGACGAAGAGTACTGGCACTTCTCGCCCCCTTAACCAATTTCGTTTTCAGGGAAACTTGGCGTTCAACAATATTAAGATATAAAGAATATATCCAAGGTCAGAACTCAAAATGTTCGGGTAGATTTGGTCGGCGTTTGCTAGGGCATCACACCCTCCCGCACTTAAAATAATCTCAACGTCCTCGTCGAGAACCTTTCTTCAACACGGCTCTGCATGGATTCAATTTTCTGCATCTTCAAGAAACTAAGACTCTCCCACACTTAGTTTAAAGTACTACACATTCTTCTGCACAAGCGGCTACTGAACCCAACTGCTAGTCTCGATGCTGACAACTGTGGTCTTTACGATTGAACCATCTCCTTCGGCCTTTCAAACTGAAGTGTGTCAGTGACTAGACCTTCATTTAAACTCTAGAGTCTGCCTTCTCTTCTGGATACTGTCCCGCAGCCTTAAGCCTTCTGATATGTGTATGGGCGGTGCTTCCTAGCATCGCGCCCTCTGAAATACACTGCATCCTGCTACAAAGTGTCTTCTCCCCTGACACATTAGGAATGTTGCTCTACTCGAGAAACTTGGTATCTCCTCCAGATAGCCTAACGAGGATATCTGCAATCCTGTCTAAAAGGTACGCTCCCTTCTGAGTCACACTGGTGCGCTCTTCCTTCGAGTTGCACAATGCCCTTGTTACTCGAGAGTTTAATCTTTTGTGAATCTTGGCTTCAAACTTCACTCTTCTTCTGCGATTGGTAAGGAGCAAGTCTTCTAAAAACCCTGGGTAAACTCTTCCCATTTTCTATGGAACACCTATCGTGCTCTCAAACTGCATGACTGCCCTTTCAACTAAATCTGTAAAGGTCTTCAAACTGCGTCTGCCTTTCTTACGGAACATCTGGGACATAAGATCATGATGCGACACTCTTACCTTACCAGTATAGAACTGAACCGGTACTCATTGTTCACTTGTACGAGGGAGGGTAGCTCATAGGCATACTCTTAATAAGGTGTATACACACTTTGTCCTACTGCCAACAAACCATTGTGGTAGCCTATCAGGGCGCAGGAACTCTGATTGACCCTACCGCCAGCTAAACCATCGAGGTCTGCCATAAAGGGATTCTGTATGAGCATGGAAAACCTACAAGGCATCTATCTGTGCGGCAACATTCTGCTCTACCAACTTCATGGTACCCCATCATCTAACCTATTGAGCGATAGATGGCATCTGCACCTAACACGGTTGCAGGAAGAGTGATCGCTACTCTGGCATCACCAAGGCTATCAGCTTTAGAACTTTTAAATGTCTCTTTCCTGACGAAGACTTAACGCTGGTACATTACGTACCTTGCCAATTTCAGTGGTAATGACCTTGCTAGAATCTGCATACATCTACATCACAACTTACAACTCTTCCCACACCCAATAAGCCCGATGCCATCGTCGAGAATAAAGTTGTGACATATAATTGATTGACTACTGAAATATTTCTCCATTTCTTCATCCCTACTCTAACCTGAGTACTTGAGGAATTGGGGAACAAAATACTACCACTGCACCTGTCGCCATAAGCTCGTTAGCTTGCCACTTCCAACGACAATCAACCTCGCGGTGATCAAACTTCATACTGTTGCAATCATCTTTAAACTGAAGCGTAGCCATTTTATGTCTCAGAACTACCTTCTACAAATATAGCCAACTCTCGTCGATCATTCAGATGTGATCTTTTAAAGGTACTCCATTAATGCAAAGAGGCACGGGAACTCGACCCTACCGCCAACCACCATGTGATAAGGAATTGGGAAAACCATCCAATTCTGCTCAGGATTTTTAATCCTAGAGTTTGATTCATTTGAGATCATGTCTGAGGTAACCCGCACAACTGACTGTAGCTCAACTCTGTTCTACGATAACCATGTAACTTACTACCATTTAGAAATGTGAGTCTTCACCAATCTGCGAGCTTGAAGCGATCCAAAACCATATTGTGGAATGACGAGGATCAACTTAGCTGGAGTACTAGAACGACGATAAACCTGAAACTCAACAACAGAGCCAGAGAATAAGCATCACTCGGCCTTCTTTCCTTCTTAGAGTGAGCAAAGCAGTATTCTGTGCAACTGTGGGACCAACTGCGGATAAGCGACAACCCAACTTGGGGGTCGCGGTTTATGTCGCGTAACCAAGAAAAATTCTACCCTCGACGTCAACACTGACGAATATCACTGTGTGCAAACTTGGGACTCAAACCATATCTTTATCTTTACTTTTTTTCGGATCATGATGTTCAGCTCTGGAACGTCCCTGTATCCAACTTAGGACATTCAAAATGAGTATCAACCAGAATTCTTCAATCTTCTGTAGACACTAAGAAATTCCTACCTAACCAAGCTTTACAGTTTCCACACATAAGTACTAGGTATAAAGTACTGACCATATCGATCTTTATTGAGATGGACATTATCCATGATCACAACTGTTACTTCTCTTCGCAGTGTGTAGACGGATCCAATACCAAATAGTAACTGCTAGATCACCCTACTACTATTCTTCATAGAGCATCTGCTATACTGACAAGCCTTCTAGAGACAACCAACGATATAGGTCACCACATCCAACTCATATATCAGTCCTTCCTCTTAGCATCATTGTCCAAAGTACACTTAACTTGAGCAATTTTGTGCTCAAATATAGAGCCTTTCTCTCGCTTCTAATATCAACTGACATGTAGGCAATCTGCTCTACAAGCATTCACAACGGTGCTTGGATCATCTGTACGGAGCAACTTCGACTCTGAAGATAATAATTGTCAAATAGGTATCCCGTATTACCAACTCGGGAACCATCACTCTGATCTGCTCTAACAAGATCTGATAAACCAGGTCAACTCTGACCAGCTCTGATAGACGTAGGCATAACCATCTATGCTTTGGCAAGCCTAAACCAAATTAGTCTAGCTCTGATACCATCTGTCACGGCCCAGCTCGGGACGATCACTACAGTGCCCGGAGCACAGCGGAATATGAGGCCGTGCGGTGTACATGCACGTGCGGTCGACATGCACAAACCATTTTCACTAGGCGCAGCGCACCCGTAGAATAGAGCCACGGATACTAAAACGACATTTGGATAATCCTGGATACTCTGGATGGGTCACTAAATATCTATTCAGTAAATGCAACGCTGAAGGTTCCCTCAGTAATCCCTATAACATAATCTCTCATGATGGGGCACGTGGTACGGATAGTGCAAATGTCCTGTAGCAGATCAGGATAGCTCAATATGTCGAGTTCCAGATATATATGATGCATATATCAAGGGGTGACGAGCCTGGACGATTACATAGTCTATCTATAGGGGTAGTACGTCTGGGTTGGCTCGTAGGGCATAGCGGTGCCTTATTAAGCCCTATCTGAAAAAGCGGCCTGCATTATGAGGCAATGTCTCCTGGCCTTCTCTAGGCTGGAGAACTGATGACCATTTCTTATAGATAGCCCAAGAGCCGGGGTTCACGATAACCAAGCCTTAGAGCTCATTTTGTCATGAGAAAGTTTGAACCAAGGTTTCTCAATATAGCTACTAAGGAAATAGCTTGTTTCCAAAAGGAAACGTTAAAACTGGAGAGAAAGCGTACTGGCACTTCTCGCCCCCTTAACCAATTCTGCTTTCAATGTAACTTTCCATGCAACTATATTAAGATATAAAGAACATATATCCAAGGTCATAACTCAAAATACTCTGCGTAGATTTGGTCGGCGTTCGCTAGGGTGTCACACCCAGTATTTTAGGAGTTCCCTTGCACCTAATAAAGTACATAGAAGACCACATTTCAACTTCATCCTTTACAAGAGTTTGTATTAAATACTAGCCAATTGTGATTGGCCTTGCTCCATCCCAGTGTCCAATGTGAGTACCCTTGGATCCCCTTGAGGTGCTCTCATTATAACTTTTTTGGCTATGAAGTGGAGCATTGTGAAGAAGCACCTCAATTCATAGCAAAGCAGCCTAGAAAAAAAGATAAGACACCCAACTCTAAAGATGGGGAGTATATTACCCCTAAGCCTAAGAATACAAGCAGACAAAATTCAAACAGGTAAGGTGCTAGTCAAAACAAATTTGGAGTTTTGAATTAGGATGTTGAAAGAGATGAAGATGAAGAGGTCCAAATCCTTTAAGTTAGCTCTTAAGATATAAGTGTCGTTACTAAAACTATTAACAATCAGGAGAAAAGTGAAACATAAACAAGTAAACAAGAATAGGGAAGGAGGCCTACAGAAAAGCATAAAAAAGATGACAATGCTCAGAACAGTTTTGACACTGTCAACAAAAAGAACAACAAAGCTAATGGTGTTGGTATCAAGCAAGGAAAAGTGATGGAAAATAAGAAGAAAGGAGACCAGGTTAACGAAAAAGTGGCATTCTTTTAAAAGGTTGCTTCAAAGGAGAAGTATATTAAGAGTGATGAAGAACTTAAGCAGGTTGCTGCTAAAATTCGATAAAAATTGAACGAAAATGGGAAAAGAGAGTAATCTCCCAAAAGCTAGGAGATTTTGATGTGTGTTCTCTCAATACCGAGTGGTGAGAATGTGACTAAGCCCAAAAACCCATCCTAAAATGGAGTCATTTTAATTTGTGAGAGAGGAAATTGGTTTTACTAATCTTGTTATTATTTTTTGTAAGAATTATTTAGCTCTTGGAAATCCTACAGAGGCCTCCCCCCATGAAGTTACTCAAAAGTTTTCATGAGAGATTTAATGAGCACTCATATTAAAAGGGGTTGAAGAGTGTTAGTACTGGTTTATTTCAGTTTTATGAGAGAGTGATTGAACCAACATACTCTTTAAAAAGAAATCAAATCCAATAGTGAGAGAGGGTGCTATTTTTGCTAATTTGTGTTGGTTTTGTGCATGGGCCCTCGTGGATCTTCATAGTATGGAATTCTTGCAGGGGCCTATCCCCAGAAAGTAGAGATTCAGACCAGATCTACTACAATCTGAATCCGATCCGAAACTTTGTAAGTAACACTATATCCGATCCAATCCAAAATCCGATTCGACCAAAATTTTATTTGATGAATAAAAAAGTGGATGCAAAGGTTTGAACCCATGACCATTCATGGGTTTTAAGAACTGAGTAACACTTAGATACAAAGCTAGATGTGTTATTACTTGTTTTCTTATTGTATATAATATATTTATAATTGTTGTAGAACATTAACATTGATAAAATATAAACATATTGGTATATAACTTCGGATCAGATATTTATTTGATTGAACTAGGGACCTTTCAAATCCAATCTGAAATTATTTTGGATGATCCTTATTCGGATCGAATGGAATTCGAATTGGAAAAAAATGACATCCATATCCTTAAAAGGAATCAAATTTCGGATTATATCCAATCCATTGACAGTCCTACCAGAAAGCATGAAAAAACTTAGTTTAAGAGAGTGAGTGCCTTTTTCAGTGCTGAGAGTAGAGAGTATAAGATGGTTATATTTGAGTAAGAGTGAGAGTTTGAGACAACAATTGTTCTCCCCTTAAAAGAGTCATCTTCATTTGTGTGAGAGGGAGCTTTTATTTCTTATTTGTTTATTCCTTGTACATGTATTGTGAAGGAGCATTACCCTTGGCTTATAAGCTACTCTCATGAGAGGCCCATAAATTTATTTTGAGGATCATGCTACCACTCTTTGGCCTTATTTTATTTTTGGAGCGGAACCCCCATTGTTTCTTATGAGTAGTGTTGGTTGTTGGAATGTTAGAGGAATATGCAGACCTTATAGGCAAAATGGGATCAAAAAGTGGATTAAGAAATTTAATCTTGGTATTGTAGGACTAGTATAAACAAAGGTGGGTGAAGCCAAGTCCAAAGAGATTACCCTATTTTTTTTAAGGATGGGAATGTGTTCATAACTATAATTGCACTATTACTAGCAGAATTTGTTGGCTTTCTTGGAACCCTTCTGATTTGAAGATTGAAGAGCAAATTATTTTTAAGATGGAGGATGGTATGATTTTTCATATTTCTATTACTTTGCGGATATAATGATCATATTGAAAGAATAGGCCTCTGGAGTCATATTGTTAGCAAGTATTTAAAAATGAATAAACCTTGGAGTCTTTTGGGTAATTACAATTTGATTGTAAATTCCCAAGATAAACTAGGAGGGAAGCTTGTGTAATGGCTAGTTTTCCGGCTAGTAAACTTTGCCAATACTCCTAGTAATGATGAGGTTATGGTGATTTTATAAACAAAATGGGAACATACCAGATTTTACGTGGAAACTAAGTAAAACCCTAGAAAAACCATGAGCTCGAGATGAATTTTAGGTATAAATCCAATATGTGCGAGATTATTACAATTGCTGAGAGATTTGATATGTTTAATCAAGAATGATATCTCTAAAAAATCCCTTCTTGTTGACATCTGCTATGCCTGTATTTATAATGGATATAGACAGTTGCAAAATATTTGATCTCCTGGTTTAATGGGTGGCGAGTGAGCTTCACAGATCACGTACAACGGCTCTATTTTCCAAGTGTAACAATTACTGTAGAGGGTTGAGATCTATAGACGTGGGTTTGACACCTTCTCGAACGGTCATACACCTTTGACTTTGTTTTGCTAGCTTCTCCTTTTCGAGTCTGAGGAATATGCTACCACAATTCCTTCTCAAATGACAAGATACCTTCGACTTGACTCTATTTAACTTGTCTTTATCGAGTCTGGGGAATATGCTACTACAATTGTCCCATTCTCGATACAATTACTTGTTATTGTGTTGAGAAGAACATTCTGAACCTAGTGGTTAGGTATAGATCAATCATGTGCTTTGTTTCAACTATAAAATAATTGATGTAATCTTGTCGATGTTAATAAAATGATTTTGGATGAATTTTTATCGATGTTTCTAGTAGTAACTATATTTTTATCGAACATGTTTTGGAATTTTGAAATGTGAATTATGGTTACAACTGTCCCGTTAAAATAGGAGTTAATTAAAAGGAAAGATATGGTTCATTTATTTTAAAGAACAATGGCTAGGTGCATTCCTATAGGTGATGTATTAGGCTATAAGAAGTGAATGTATGGTCTCTTTTTATGAGTTTAAAAACTGCATTAGTAAAGATAGAGAAAATAGAGGTAGAGATGTATCTAGACAGGTTAGAGAACCAATGTAATAGCCTGATGTCTTTTAGGAGACGAAGGGTTCAGGATTTTGAGAAAAGGTATGCGAAGTGTTTAAAACAGTTGGTACTCCAATTTTTAAAACCGATTATTTATACTCCAATTTTTTAGAAAATTTTAAAGGCGACTTATCGTCTTCTGCTATTGTTAATCCATCAAGCATTGGTTATGAGGAGATTTATGTGCTTATCAAGAGAGCAAAACTTGTAAAAGAGATATATTCACGGGCTACTCGCCAACAAGGTTGGTTTTACTATTTCTTAAAAAAAAATTATTCGATACTTTCTTCATGTAATGATGATTTCTGTAGAAAACCTTTGTAGATAACAATTTGAATTGTGATTTGTATGAATGAATTTGAGTAAGAGTGACTTAGTTGTGGAGAAATTGATTAAAAATTGTTTTAGGGTTTTTGTGTGATTTTATTAATTTTGAGATGAAACTGAGATGTTGTTGATGCATGTACGGTGTCAAAGATGATATTAGAGTATTGGGCCTGATTTCTTTTCTGGTGATGTGGAGAAAAAATTAATTTTTGGAGCTGTAGGTTTGATAATACAACTTTGGGTAATTTCTGAGGTACCAGGGGGTATTTAAGTTGTGGGTTTTGAGGGAAAATAACTTGCCGAAATGTATGCCGTATTTTGTATGATTTTACACTGGAGAAGACCAAAAATAAAAATAAAAAATTGATTTGGTCTCTTTTTGGTGAGAATCTGGGTGCAATATAAACGTCCTCGAGAAGCTTCAAATATATTTTTTATTTTTTTGAGATAATGTATTAGGGAAATTAAATATTTCTCGAATAAAATAATATCGATAGTATAACTCAATAAAACTGAAATTGTGATTTGAACCGAGAAGGGATATGATAATGCTTGTAGGGACCTAACTTCTTAAGATGGAAAAGTCGGCTCTTACACCATGGGGTTAATCCGTTATCACAGGGAATCAAGTATATAATCTAGATTGGGAATAATCTATAGACAATATACTTGCGTGGAGGCCTAGAATGTGACTCTCCACGACCTCTGATGAAGATTTTTAAGAGTGTTTATATTTATGTCGAGTAGTCGAAGGTTTGAGCACTGGGTTTTACAAGATGATTGAAGGTAAACTGTAAGGGCTCAGAGGGGAGATTCGTAACCTCTCCTTGGTTCCCCATCTCTCCTATTTATAGAGCATAGGAAGGGCTGCGTCACAAAGGTTAGATCACATTACAAGGGTACCATCCAGATATCGAGCAGATATCCTGAAATGGGTATGGAAGCCGAAAATGTCGAAGCTGTCACTGTAATAGTTGTTGGGTCTGTTTCTGTACTCTGACATTGCTACGGCTGTTGGGTCTATCACTGTAGCTGCAAGGACCAACATCGCCACCGTCTTGATTAGTGAGCTGGCTGTCTGTCTAGTCATACTTCGACAATGTACAGATATGGTCGAACTGTTTCAGATGCGATGTGGAATTCATCTTCGGGGTTTGTTCAGAGTCGAGGCTTTGTCTTCGGGTGATCTTTGGGAGACTTGTTTAAGGATTGGATGGGCTTCAAGATATTCGAGTAGGCTTCGAAGTAGCCTTCGAGTGTTTGACTAGGGTAGAAGACTACGAGTAGCCTACTACATTCGCCCCCTCTCAGCGAAGGGGATCAAAAAAATAGGTGTAGAGGCGTTTGCTGTGAAAACTCTTTGGCGTTGGAAGCTGAGCGGTTTGGCTATTGGTTTTAGTGGGAGGTAGTAAAAGAGGGTAATAAAGAAATGTTGGTGGTTATGGAGTCATAATGAGTTTAGATGGGGCTATAAGTATGGGTTATGAAGGTAGGAACACTGTATACTCTATATTTCTCTACATTTCTCTTCTCCTTCTGCATTTTTCAAAAAATATTATGGATGCCATGCCTAACACCCGCTACCAGCAGAAGATGGGATTTTCCAGAGACCGTTGTGTAGGGCGAAAGACCGTATATCTGAAGTTGAAATTTTTCGGTGACCATGAACTCGACTGGGACATGCCTGAGCTGGTGGAGTTGGAGCCTGGGGAACCCATCAACGGGGAGTCTTATTCTCACTTCTAGAGGCAGATGAAGTTTTATTTTACTACTGCTGAAGAACGTTACTTCTTCCTGATAGCTTTGGCAGAAATTCTCGTTCAGGCGGAAGAGCAATTAGAGGGACAAGGCTCGGCGAGTGGCACTGGCCCGTCTGGAAATAGGGCGGCTCCTGCTTGACGCAGTGGCAAGGTGGTGATGATGGGGGGGGGGTTGGTTTTGTTTTGTGGTTGTATTGGGAGCTTTCTGTTTTTGTTGTGGTTTTGTATAATTGGGTTTGCAAATTTGCTGTTTCTGTTGTTGTAATTTCTGGAATGGAATAGGAACAATGTTTTGCTGTAATTTTATGTGTTTTTATCTGGTAGACATTGTAGACGAATAGACTTATAAGTGCGATAGAAAATATATCTCATCGAACGTTGGAAAAAATTTATTTCGAAGTATAAAGATATGGCCGAAGATAATTGACCCTGTATTAGTCAAAACTCCGTGACAGAGGTATGAGAAAAAATGTGGAAGGGGTCGACGGTCGATGCTGGGGATTTCGTCGACTATATGTCCTTGGAAATGGGGTTTGAATGTGGATACATATGAAATTGTTATGTCTAGGAAGTTGGAAAGGTCTGACTGTTGGGTTATCCAAGAGAGGAATTGAAGACCGTAATGAATGTAACTTGGTATTAGGGAATGCTTTAAATGTACCTTTCATGTATAAATTGGGGTTTTGCGAGGAGAATTTCTCATATTTCTTCTTTCTTCTTCTGAACATAATTTCTTTTTCTTCGTCCCAAAATGGCGGCAGTTCTTCCCGGGTTAATCAGCAGGACCGGATTGTGGCAAAGGCTATTTGTATGCAGGAAAAGATGCAGGAGCTGAGACAGAGGTTTCTTGTCGATCAAGATATCGACGCGGAGATGCCAAACCTGCTTGAAGCATAACCCGGGGAACCCATTGCTGGAATGTCCTTTTCATATTGGTGGGGGATTCTTCAGATGATGGGTCCATTTTCGGGCCATCGGTTGTACTTGCTAGAATCCTTTGCGGATGAGATGGAGGAGCAGGAGGATTCTGCTGTGGAGGCTGAGAGCGAGAAGTTTCCCGATGATAAATAGGGGCTTCTTGGTGGGTTGTTGAGTGTTTAGGATGGGTATAGAAGGCTATTTGTATTTTCTGCTTGCATTGTACTATTTTGATTTGTATTGAATGAAATTGGGAGTTGGTAATATAACTGTCAAATTATTTTTCAGTTTTAATTTCATGCAGAATTTTGGGTTAAATGATTATAAATTTAAATGTTTCTTTTTGACTTGGTCTAATAGAAATACTTTAGGGCAAAGGGTTTATTGTAATCTTGACATAATCCTTATTAATTCTGACTAGACTACCAGATTTCATAATTTTGAAGTAGAGTTTTTAAAAGCTAAAGTCTTTGATCATTTTACCATAAAAAACCCTTTAAATTATTCAACTTCTTGGCAAATAACCTCATTTTCAGAATACTGCTTGAGATTGTTGGGAGGGGGTAGGATCCAGCCTATTGATTTTCTCAAAAGTTAAAAAGAGTTAAGAAGAAGTTCTTATAGGTTTTCAAAGTTAGAAGGGGTAATCTTAGTAATAAGACCATCACTACCAAATTAAAGTTGTACATGGTTCAGGATTCACTTTAAACTGACCCCCTTAATCAGACTCTTATTATGGGAGAGAAAGCAATCTTTGGAGATTATGCAGATTGTGTTAATAAAGGAAAAAACTTGTACTAGAATAAATTCTAGAGTAAAGTGGCTTAAATTGGGTAATAGTAATACCAAGTTCTTCCATAGATTTATTCAGGCTAGGAAAGCCAGGAATAAGATTTTAAGATCTCAGTGGTAATGATTTTTTTACTGAAGAAAAGATTATTAAAGAGGGTATTAGGTACTTTAAAGGCATATTGGTCACTAGTAAAGAGGATGATTTTAATCTTTTGGAAGATATTAACATTGTGGATGGGCTGAATGATGAGATTAGAGAAAGTTTAATTAAAGTGGTAACTTCTGATGAGAACATTGAACCTCTGTCAAGTCTTGGGAATGATAAGGCTCCTGGTCCCGATGGATTCAAAGCCTATTTCTTTAAGAAAGCATGGAACATTATTGGTAAAGACTTCATAGATGCCATTCTCAATTTTTTCTACTCAGGTAAGTTACTTGGTCAACTTAATACTTCAATTTTTACTCTTATTCCTAAAGTTGGCAACCTTAAGATTTTTAATGAGTTTAGGCTTATAGCTTGTTGTAATCTTATGTACAAATGCATATCCAAAGTGATTGCAACAAGACTTACGCTTGCTGTGAGACCTCTTATTTCTCAGAATCAGCCTGCTTTTATTTTTAATAGAAGCATTACTAATAACATTCTTCTCACTCATGAAATTCTTAGAAACTACCATAGAAATAAAAGTACGAACTAGTAGATGTACTGCTAAAATTAATCTAAGAAAGGTTTTTGACATGGTGAGTTGAGAGGCTATTAGGGTTGTGCTTACCAAGTTTAACTTTCCTAGAATAATGATAAATTGGATTATGGAATGCATTATTACTACTAAATTTTTCTATTGCTATTAATGGCTCTCTCAATAGCTACTTCAAAGGCAAAAAAGGGTTTAGACAAGGTGATCCTATGTCTCCCTATATTTTTGTTTTATCATGGAATTTTTCTAGAGCTTTACAATAACAAGTTGATCTTAAAGAATTTAACATGCACCCTAAATTTCTTAATCCTATTGTTTCTCACTTATGTTTTGTTGATGACTTGATAGTGTTTATGAAAGGTGACATTCAGACTGCTACGTCCCTTCCACTCACTATTGACTAGTTATTCCTATTTGTAGGACTGATGGTCAATCATGATAAAAGTAAGAACTACTTTACAGGTGTGGATGCCAATCTGAGTTTTGCTATTAGTTCCATGTTGGGCATTGTTATGGGTATTTTACTTCTTATGTACTTGGGGATCTGCCTCTGATCACAACTAGATTGAAGGAAAGAGATTGTTTCCCCCTTGTGGAAAACCTGTACAAAAGAGTAAGCTCTTGGAAGAGTAAGTTTATCTTTTATGCTAGTAGGTTAACTTTGATAAGCAGCTCTTTCTAGTATGTATGTGTATTGGATTAGTCGCTTTAATCTCCCTTTGTCTACTATATATTAAAGCCCTTACTAGAATTTGAAAAAACTCTTACGCTATGGTTCTAATTAGGGAATAACAGTGTTATGGTGAGTTGGACCAATGCCTATCACCCATATAATGAGGTCAATCTTAGAATTAGGAATCTTATAACCAGGAATCTAGCTGCTAATGCTAAACATGCTTGGACTATTATTGCCAAAAAAGGTATATTTGTGGGTTAAGTGGATTAATAACTTGATCAAAAGAAAGAAATTTTAGACCATGGATATCCCTATTGATTGCACTTAGGTTTGGAGGAATATCCTCAAGGATATACCTATTATTGAGAAAGCCATTATCTATACTATTGGGCAAGGCCATGAAACTCTATTTTGGAATGACCCTTGGTACCCTTTGGGGACTCTTATTAGTTTGTTCGGTAAGTGTAGGGGCTTATCCTTCGATCTAACCCAATTCGAGCTATTTCCAGCTCAAGCTATCTCCATATCAGACTCACGCATTCTACATTTGACATAAGCAGTCAGCATTGGCACCTATGCCACGAACTAAAGAAGAACATGGGTTGAGCTCAATAGAAATATATGAACAAGTCAAAGACACCTGTCTCTCACGAGCTCAATAGTTGCTCAGTAAACCACCACTTACCACCTTGTTCGGAGAACGTGCTTTAACATGATAAAGAACTGCGGTGAGGGCCTATATAAAGAAAAAGTTCCAGAAGAGACAAGAATCAGAAAAATATAGGAGAAATCACCAAGAAAACTAAATTTTCTAGATTCTCAAAAGCATCAAACTTTTTATTTTACAAGATCCAATATTTCTAGTTCGAGAGATCACTTATAATAAGATATTAGCCTCAAGCAATAAAAGTCACTATTATAAAAACCTTCAACTCGAGGTCATTATTTTTTACCTATTCAGAGGTTTTCCATGCTAAATCACCCGTGCCATTTCTTATTTCATATTAGTTTTTCTCACAAGAACATTGGTGTAAGAGCTAATTCTAAGCCATTTCGAGCTTACAAAATTAGACCATTACATTTGGCGCCGTCTATGGGAAAGAAGACATTTCTACGATATCCTAAGGCATATATTCAATCTACTACAAATTTCAATCATGGTCACTTTCAGTTGAGCCGGAACAACTTACAGAGCTACGGGCGAATCTTCACGCCGAAACAGAGAAACAAAATGAGCTCGAACGTCAGTTAACTCTTGACCGTGAGTTCTGTGAGAAGGATCTCGAAGCCGAGCTATAAGCTCGTTTGACAGTATTTAAACGACATGAAGACTATATGACAACCATGCAAACTATATTATAAGCTCTACAAGACACTCAACAGGTTCCTCCAACAGGAGATCGCAATCAATTACCAAAAAGCTCCTAAGTTTTTATACAGGAAAGGTTAGGACCTTGAGGAGCCACCAGCAAAACTATTCTAGAAATATTCTGCGCGAACATCAACCTTCCATTCATTTGGGTGGTAAAGTTCAGTCCAAAATTAGCAGAGGTCACCAATTTCCCCTACGACAGGAGGAAGAACAGTAGCCTCAACCTCGAATTCCAATACGTGATCCTTTAAGTGAGGGTACCGGTACTCATAATCCTCAACCTCCTCATCAAGCGACTCAGCCAACACGCCAATATGTTACACAGGAGCATATGGATCAACGTATCAATGAGTTGATCAAAGCATAAGTTCTGGGAACTACAGGCGACCTTACCAAGTTATAAGGGAGTCCAATTGCCAAAGAACTATTCGATATGTAAATACCAAAAGGTTTCCATACTCTAAAAATTCGTGAATGCAAGGGCACCGATCCAAAGGAACACATTCAACAATACCGTGATTCGTTGGGGTTGTATTCCAATCTAAACCGCATTCTCTACCAATTGTTCGCATCAAGTTTACAGGAGGAACCGCTCTGGTGGTTTCACTCTTTGCCTGAAGATTCCATACTCACATTCAATCAGCTGCAAAAATAATTCATCAAGACCTACGCTCATAACAGAGACAATGAGGAGAGTTTATATTCCCTTATTTATCTTAAACAGTCATACGGAGAGAAGCTCGAGGCTTTTGCAAAAAAGTTTTTGGAGCTCACATGTAAAGTAGACAATCTCAATCAGAAAATAGCTGTTACTGCTTTTACCAACGTGCTCCAGCACGAATACAAGGTTAAAGAACACCTCTTAATAAATCTGCGACCATGGATGATATGATCACCAAGGTCAATAGTTATGTCGACCTGGAAAGGATGATGCCCGAAAGCCATAAATATACTAAATCCATCCTAACCACGAAAGGTCCATCCACAGATCAAAGTACTGAACCAAAGGAGAATCAGGGTGATCAAAAGTGTTCCAAGGGAAATACTGGCAACCCTCGAAAAGGTGGTTCACTACCCAAACTGGTCCTCCCTAGGATGAATGTTTGAATCTCCATAATTTTTTCAATCCTCTCCAAGGGAAAGCTATGTCGTCTCTCTCACCAATTGAGAACCACCCGCACTGCATGCATCACAAGGTAAATCACCATTCTACTGACAACTGCTATGCTTTTTAGAGGTTCCTGGTGTTCATTTTCAAAGGGGGACGGATGTTTGAATACATTATCGACCTGGAATCATACAAAGATGGCAGCTATAAGAAGTAGCTTGAAATCGTCCAAGTCAAAGATCAAGCTGAGGAAAAACATCTCTATTATATGTACCACAGCAATATGATCAAAATCCATCAGATCACCAACTCTTGTCAATTCAAGCGAAGGAGACTGTCAGAATGCTGCGATCTCACACCTCAAAACAAAGAAGCCAAGCTTCTGCCTGAGTTGAGCAATCACTGGCTTGGGATCTCATTCGAAGATTATGACATTAGTCATGTAAAATTTCGACATCATGATGCATTAGTCATAATGCTCAAGATGAAAAATTGTGTCATGCGCACAATGATGATCGATACTGGAAGCGGTATCGAGATTCTCTTTCAAAGTACTATCGACCAGATGGGACTGGCCGATCAAGTTATTCTAAACGGTACCGATATCAGTGGATTCAATGGTTCTAAAGAAGAGCGAGTAGGCAAGATTATCTTACCTATTACTGCAAGACCAGCCACTATTAATGTTGTCTTCAACGTCATCAACGCCAAATCTTGTTATCTCGGGTTTATGGGCTGCTGCTGGATTTATAACATAGAAGCAATCATTTCTGCCTATCATCATGCACTCCGCCTATTATCATGTACTCCGCTTCAAGTACAATGATGGCATCAATAAAATCAAGGGTAGTATAAAGCTTTCTCGAGCTTACAAAAATGTCATCTCAACCATTCTAGATACCTCTAACAGATACACTATATTGCAATTACAGAGAACTGATCACCTTGATAATCAACCTTCAACAGAAGAGCCTACAAAATATGTTAACATAGATAGACCAAGTAGATGGTACTTTTATTGGTACCAAGCTGATCTAGCACGATAAAGATTCTCTCATTCAGTTCTTGCGACTAAATCAAGACATTTTTGTGTGAACTTTCAAAGAGATGCCTGGGGTCGATCTGGCCAAGGCATGTCACAAATTGGCCATCAACATCAACCCTATAACGGTCAAATAGAAACAACGATGACTATCACCTTGCCTTCGAGATAAAGTTAACATGGAGATTGAGAAATTGATCAAAGTGAGATTCATTTGAGAAGCCAAATATCCAGAATGGATATTCAACATCGTCGCTACCCAAAGAAGAATGGAAAAGTCTGAGTTTGTGTAGATTTTACAAATCTAAACAAACATACTCTGAAGGACCGTTTTCCTCTTCCCAACATCCATTAAATCTTTGATTCCACAGCAGGTCACGAACTCCTATAATAGATGCTGCTTCTGGATACAATCAGATTCCACTCTTGGAAGGAGATCAAGAAAAGACTACTTTTATCACTGAAAGAGAACTTTATTGCTACAAAGTCATGCCCTTCGGACTCAAAATTGCAGGTATGACTTATCAACGGTTGATGACAGCTATGTTCAAAGCACATCCTGGGAAAGTCGTAGAAGTCTACATTGACGATCTCTTATGCAATAACATACAGTCAGTCAACCATATTGCAGATCTTAGCATAATATTCAACATTCTTTGATCTTACAGATTGCGACTCAATCCTAATAAGTGTTAATTCAGAGTATACTCAGGCCAATTCCTCGGCCATCTCATCAGCATGAAAGGGATTGAGGCCGATCCAGATCAAATTTGGGTTCTCCTCAACATGCCATCTCCAAAGACGACGAAAGAAGTATAAAAACTTGCAGGCAAGATTTTCTCTATCAACCAATTAATTTCAAAATCTTCAAATCGCTGTCATTGGCTATTCCTACTACTCCACAGTTGTACTAAACAAAGAAAATTTTAGCCAAATACAGATATCTAATAGACATTGGAATGCGAGGCAGCTTTTCAGGATCTCAAAACCTATTTGGGGATGTCTCCCATAATGAGCACCCCGATGGATAATGAGGAACTTGTCATCTACCTAACAGTTACAGATACTTCAATCAGCTCGGTTCTCATTTGACTTGAAAGAAAAATTGAGAAGCCGATCTACTTCATCAACAAAATCTTCTCTAGCAGAAATGAGATATTTTAAAATTGAGAGGCTTCTTCTAACTCTTATTTACACTTAAGTACTACTTCAAAGCTCACTCAGTTAAAGCCATGATGAACTACTTACTTTAGGAAGTTTTGTTCAAAAAAGAGAAATTCAGGAGAGTACAACAATAGTCAGTCAGTTTGGGAAAACATGATATCAATTTTGAACAACGTTATTCCAAAAGGTATCAGGCCGTTATTAATTTTCTTACGGATTTTCTAGTTGAAGATCCCGAGTGGGAAGAGCACGATCTGGATCTTGCAGAAAAAATTATAAAAATCTACCCACCAAAGTATTTGGCGAGTAAACGGAATGGATGGCAAAGAAAGGGTGGAGACCTCTTACAGATGGATAAGCAGGACCCACAGGGTCAGGAATTTGAATCGTATTGATTGCCCCTTACAACGGCAAAATTAAAAAATCAATCCGCTTGGATTTTTAAGCCTCCAACAATGTGACCGAATACGAAGCTCGCATTCATGGACTCGACCTTGCACTTGAGCTCGGCGTTCCAGAATTCTCAGTCTACACAGATTCACTACTCATCATCCACCATTACTCTAAGCAATACAAGAAAATTGGCAAGGTGATTTAATACATAACCCTCATTGCAGATAGGATGAGAAACTTCGCACAAGCAACTCTTGATTATCTTTCTCAAGGTAAAAGTAGACACGCCAATTTCTTGGCTTATCTAGCCAGGGTCTTGGGAACAGAAGCTCGATATCTTCAGATCGAAGTAATATCAACCCCAAGCATTGATCGCATTTCTGTATGCACGATTAACACTAGGGGCGATAAATGGGAAGACGGCGATTGGCGAAAGCCCATCCTTGCCTACCTTGGTACCGACAATGAATGCAAAAGACCCCTTCCAGCAGGTCCAAAGGAGTGCCGAGAGCTGATCGACAACTCAAAGCGCTATATAAATTAAAATAGCCTTTTTTATTGCCGTTCAATTACGGAGCCTTACCTCAAGTGCCTCTCCAGAATGAAAGCAGACGAAATGCTCAGAGATTTACATGAAGGAACTTATGGCTCTCATGTCATAGGTCGATCACTCGCAAATAGAGAAATTACATAAGGAGTATTCTAGCCAGGCATGCGCAAGCAAGCAAATGAGTACTAACTCAAATGCGGTTCATGCCAATGACATGGACAAATGATCTGCGCCCTAGTACTCGAACTACATGCAAGCAAGGTGCTCTGGCCATTCAAAAGATTGACGCCCGATATGGTCGGCAAATTTCCTAATTCTCCTGGTAACCGCCGATACCTACTCGTGGCTACATATTATTTTACAAAATGGGTAGAAGCGGTGCCACTCTGTCGAACCCGATAAGAAGAGGCCATATCTTTTATCTAGTAATACATCATTACTCAGTTCGGATGCCCCTACCTAATTTATATCGATAATGGGCCATAATTTGTTAGAGAAAAAGTCATAGCTTTCCTTAACGAATACATTATCATCCACTCACCATCCATTCCCTGCTACCCTCAAGGCAATGGCCAAGCCAAAATTAATAACAAAACTATCGTGGATGGACTCAAGAAGAGGCTTCACTTACAGAAAAAAAGAAATAGGGTACGAGGGCTTCCTCATGTCTTATTGGCATACCGTACCACTCTACGTTAATCAACCAGCTGTACCCCATTCCTGCTCACCTATGGGACCGAAGCCATCATTCCAACAGAATACTATTATTCAGTTTGAAATCACGAGCTAACTGACGAAGAAAACAAGTTTAAATTGGCCTACAACCTCAATTGGATCAATGAGATTAGGGAACGCATTATCGCTAACCTAGGTCGATATCACCATATGTTGGCAAGTTCGTACAACCGGCGAGTCAGAAACTGTACTTTCCAAATCAAAGATCTCGTCTTCCGTGAAATCCCTCAATATAGAAAAGAGCCACATGCCGGGAAACTAGCAGAAAAGTGGGAGGGTCCATTCCTTATCACTGGTCTCACTGGTCTGGGATCATATTACCTCATGACCAAAGAGGGAGTTCATATCTTAAATCCTTAAAATACTAGGTGACTAAAATGGTACTATCGTTTAAGTCCCGCACTACTCCATTTCAAACTTTTGTTTTTTCCATTCCAAAAGTGAGATTTTCATTTCCATACAATGTACATCCTTTTCTATTCTATTAAAACTTCTAAGTTTTGTCCCACTCGAATCTCTACTTACGTAGACAATACATAGATTAAAACAAAGGTAATACTAACTTTCAATCATCCTTTATTCCGATTAAAAGTAACGGTAAAACTAGCTTTGATCGACTCTATTATACTCCGCGATTAAAACAAAGGTAATACTAGTTTTTAATCAAGGAACTCTACCAAACATAAGATAAAGCAAAGGTAAAACTAGCTTTTATCTCTCAATATGGTTGCGACATTTATACTCCGCGATTAAAACAAAGGTAATACTAGTTTTTAATCAAGGAACTCTACCAGACATAAGATAAAGCAAAAGTAAAACTAGCTTTCATCTCTCAATATGGCTGTGACATTTATACTCTACGATTAAAATGAAGGTAATACTAGTTTTTAATCAAAGAACTCTACCAGACATAAGATAAAACATAGGTAAAATTAGCTTTCATCTCTCAATATGGCTGTGACATTTATACTCTACGATTAAAATGAAGGTAATACTAGTTTTCAATCAAAGATCTCTACCAGGCACAAGATAAGGCAAAAGTAAAACTAGCTTTTATCTCTGAATATAGTTGCGACATTTATACTCCGCGATTAAAATAGAGGTAATACTAGTTTTCAATCAAGGAACTCTACCAGACATAAGATAAAACAAAGGTAAAACAAGCTTTTATCTCTCAATATGGCTGTGACATTTATACTCTACGATTAAAATGAAGGTAATACTAGTTTTCAATCAAAGAACTCTACCAGACATAAGATAAAACATAGGTAAAACTAGCTTTCATCTCTCAATATGGCTGTGACATTTATACTCTGCCATTAAAATAAAGGTAATACTAGTTTTCAATCAAAGAACTCTACCAGGCAAAAGATAAGGCAAAGGTAAAACTAGTTTTTATCTCTCAATATGTCTATGACATATACTTTCTCAAGTTACATATACAGATACTATAAATGATCCTTTTTTATTGTTGGGAGGTCAACTGCGCTATATCCTACAACATGAGAATAATCAGCCATATATTTTCAAGCTCGAGTAGTCATAATGATCTTGCCTTGCTCTACCAATTCAGCAGCTTTTCAAATACATCCTCTACTCAACAAACAGTCGTGTAAGGTATTCCTCTCTAACTCGAACCTTTTAATATCTTTAATAAAATAGGCAATCACTGCCATTAACATCTCTGAGTACAATGCCTCCGGCATAACCATTTTAGAGAAATTCTCCCTGGTCGCTTGAAGGCGCTATTTCAACCTCTTATTTGTGCTTCTTGCCATTCTATGTGATTATATGTGCAGGACATAAATTCAATGTTCTCATTCACCTTCTTATTATTTTTAATTGATTCAGCCTGGTTAATTATCCTCAATTCTGCCACCTAAGCATGAAGTTCCTTGAGTTCCCTATTAAAATCTTCTCCAGTAGGAGATTTCCTTAACAGTTTATCCTTTTTCTTTATCAAGATCTTCTTACCTCTAATAACCCGCTCTAATTCTTGCTTCCTGGAAAGAGCAGGGTCCAACTTACTTTGATACTCCCTCAACTGTTCATTTCCTTTTTGCACATGACCTTGAGTTCGAGCCACATTTCCCTCCAGCTCTCTGATTCAAACTGATAGGCTAACTATATCCCCTTGAACTAGGGAAACCCTAGCATCACCTTTATTCTTCCTCAAGCACTCCTCGGCTTTGGGATTTCTGGCGTGCAAATTGGCCTGAGAAAAATTAGTCTTCAATTGTGCCACCCTCTCATTTAATTCATCATATTTTATTTACACTAATCGAAACTCTATATATTTAATAGGAAAAGCTACAGCCAACTGCTCAACTACAACTTCAAAGTTTGATAGGTCATCTTGAGCTCTCTTCAGCTCGTTATCTTTCTCAACCATTTTCTTCTTTAATCCTTCCAGTTTGCTTCTGGTACTCACTAAATCAGCTCGAGTTTGTACTTGTTTATTCATTTTGCTGATCATTTGGTCCTTCAAATTGGCCATAGAACGGCATAACTCTTTCTCTGATGTTTTTAAAGCCTGTATACGGTATCAAGTAATGTCAGCATCTCTACTCTTTACCATCAGTACCTCATTCTGGCTTTTGAGTTTCGCTACCTGTTCCTTCATCTCCACGAGTTCTTTTTACCATTTACTAATTTTGGCATTCTTCTCCTTGATCTTTCGAGTGAGGTCATTAGCGGTTTGAGTTGCCTTAACAAACTTAAAATGTACCTTTACATGTTAATCTTCCCTATCGTCATTTGCCTTTCTTATTCTATCAAACTCTGCCATAAATTCTTGGTTACATTAGCGTGTCACTTCTTCGCTCAAGTGAGCTGACTCCATTTCGACCTGCGATGACATATAAAATATATCAAGTTCGATTCAGAACACTCTCTTAATGAATGCCTCTTATTTCTAACAAAATTTAAATTTTTTGGCATCTATTGTGTGAAACTACTTCTAAAGGTCGAAGTATGGTCCTAATATGATAATCAATAAACATATACTTCTAATTCTAAGGTGCACATTCTCTATATTCTAAATTTTTTAATACTTTGGTATTATCTATACATAATTGAGTGACATTTGTCCATAAACTGTTAGCAAGTTTTTGTCTGTCTCTACACTTTGAATTTTTACTTTGTAGCTCTAGAGCAATAAAGCATACAAGTCAAATGTTTCTTGCTATTCTCTAACCTGTAGCTCCACTTGGGAAGACAACAGGGACGTTGAGGCATTTTTCTCCTTAGCGAGCTCATTCTCTAAGTCTTTTATTCTGAGGCGCATTTCTTTAAGTTCTTGCAACAAGATTTACAAGAACATCTTAGCCTATAGAAGTCTATCTAATAAACAATATTCTATCAGATTATAACATTCCAAACAATTAATACAATCATAGAGTCAATATTCTACTCTACCTTCTCATTTACTTCCTCTGGATGCTCATTGTCATCCCCTTGGTTATCTTGTACCATCTGGGGAGAGACACCATCTAACCCTTTCACAACTCCAATAACAACAGCTTCCACCTCATCATCTTCCTCCTCCTCAACATAGATATCAGTCATGATGTCGTTCACCTCAGCTTTTGAATACCCTATTTTTTGGAGGTGACGCCTAAGTCTATCACGCTTGATCACCACCTTCCCCACATTCTTTCCCGCCTCCGCTATCAGCTCGTTGATCTCCACCTCTTAAGAAGCCTTCATGGCCTACATGTAGGGGCCTAACTTCGTGACGATGGGAAGTCGACTCTTACACCACGGGGTTTAATCTTCAATCAAAGGAATGCAAGAATCAAATCTAGTGCCTGAATAATCCATAATCAATATACTTGAGCGGAGGCCTGAAATGTGACTCTCCACGACCTCTGTTGAGGATTTTTAAGTGTGTTTATATTTTTGTCAAGTAGTCAAAGGTTCGAGTACTGGCTTATTACAGGGTGATCGAAGGTAAACTACAAAGGGGCAGGAGGGAAATTTTGTAACCCTCCCTTGGTTCCCCATCTCTCATATTTATAGAACATAGGAAGGGTTGAGTCACCAAGGTTATGCCATATTACAAGGGTACTATCCGGATATTCTGGCGTGGGTATGGGCGTCGGAAATGCCAGAACTGTCACTGTAACAGTTGTTGGGTCTGTCTCTGTACTTTGATACTGTAGCAGTGGTTGGGCCTGTCACTGTAGCTGTAAGGACGAACAACTGTGCCATCTTGTCTGGTAAGCTGGCTGTCTGCTCTATCATACTTCGACCATGTAGGGATATGGTCGAAGTGTTTCTGCTGCGATGTGGAGTCCGTCCTCGAGAGTTGTTCTGAGTCGAGGCTTCGTCTTCGGATGTTCTTTAGGAGGCTTGTTTGGGGATTGACTGGACTTCGAGACGTTCGAGTTGGCTTCGAAGTAGCCTTCGAGTATCTGTCTGGGGTTGAAGGATGCGAGTAGGCTGCTACATTCGCCTCCTCTCAGCGAAGGTCTCGAAAACAGGTGTAGAGGCATTTGCTGAGAAAACTGTTTGGCCTTGGAAGTTAAACCATTTGACTGTTTGTTCCCGGGTAGGTAATAAAATAGGGTAATAAAGAGATGTTCATGGTTATAGGGCAATAAATGAAGTGAGGTTATAAGTATGGGTTAAGGTGGTAGGGACGTTGTGTACTCTTCTTCTATTTTATTTTCTTCTTTTCCTTCTTCATTTCTTGACAAAGTCTATGGACACCACTCCGAACACGCGCTACCAAAAGAGGATTGGATTCGCCCAAGATCATCGCATAGGGCAAAAGACAGCTGAATTGCATGAGAAGTTGTTCGGCCATCATGATATCGACTGGGATATGCCTGAACTGGTGAAGCTGATGGCCAGAGAACCCATTAACGGGGAGCCTTACGCTTACTTTTGGGTGCACCTGAAGTACTATTTTGCTATTGCTTAAAAATACTACCTCTACATGTCGTCTCCGGCTGAGTGTCTCGTTCGTGCAGAAGTGGAGATTGAGGAGAAAGGCTTGGCAATTGGAACTGGCTCGTCTGAAAATAGGGTAAGCATTTCTTGAGGCAGTGGTTAAGGTGATGGTGATAGTGCAGGGTTTTTTTTTTGTATTGTAGGGTTGTATTGGGTGGTTTCTATTTTTACTATGGTTTGAATGTATTTGGGTTTATAAATTTGCTGGTTTGGTTGTTGTACTTTGGATATTGGAATGGAAATTATGTTTTTACTAAAATTTTGTGCAATTGTATCTGGTGGTCATTGTAGACGAGTAGGCTTGTAAGCACGAAAGCGAATTTATCTCATTGAATGTTAACGGTAGTACTGATTACTGCTAGAAAAAGTGACCTCAAAGTATAGTGATATGGTCAAAGATAATTGACCATGTATTAATTAAAACTCAGGGAGGTGGTGTGGGTCGATGGTTCGATACTGGGGAGTTGGTCGATTGCGTGTCCTCGTAAATGGTGTTTCCATGCGCATGCAGATGAAACTGTTATGTCTATGAAGTTGTAGAGGTTGGACTATTGAGTTTTCAAGGAGGGAAATTGAAGATAGCAATTAATTCGGCTTGGGAAGAGGGAAAGTTGAAATGCTACTTCATGTATAAAAAAGGGGTGTTGTGAAGAGCATTTCTCATAGTTCTGCATTCTTCTTCTAAACGTAATGTTTGCTTCTTCATCCAATGGTGGTTCGTCCAACGGCAATTCTTCCAAAAACAAGTATGCAAACCGGGTTGTGGCCAAAGTAATTTGGGTATGTAAGAAGACATTGGAACTGCGACAGAGGTTTTTTATCGATCAGGACATTGATACGGAGATGTCGGACCTCTTTGAAGCAGAACTTGGGGAGCCTATTGCTAGAATGTCCTTTACCTATTGGTCAGAGATTTTTTAGATGATGGGTCCGTTTTAGGGCCATCATTTTTCTTTGCTGGAGTCCTTTGCAGAGGAGATGGTAGAGTAGGAAGGTACTGCTGCTAAGGCTAGAAGAAAGGAGGATGCTGCTGCTACGGCTAAGTGCGAGGAGGGGCATCCTGATGATAAATAGGGACCTCTTAAACTGTTTTGGTAATTGTTTAGATATGGTGGTATGTAAGGTACTTGTAT
Organism: Kingdonia uniflora; assembly: GCA_014058105.1. Lineage (NCBI taxonomy): Eukaryota > Viridiplantae > Streptophyta > Magnoliopsida > Ranunculales > Circaeasteraceae > Kingdonia > Kingdonia uniflora. The sequence continues at coordinate 4,280,618 of JACGCM010000560.1, read as the reverse complement.
GGACTATTGGAATTGTACTGTATTGTTTTGAAGTTAATGAAAATGGGTGTTGGTTGTATAATCTGTTGAATTATTTTTTAGTACTGTGTGCAAGCAGAATTGTGAATGTTCAAAGTATAATTTTGATCTTTCGAAGTAACAGGTTTGAACTGTCAAAGTAGGAGGTCTAATCTGTCAAAAATAAAAGTTTTGATCTGTCAATGTAAAAGGTCTGATCTGTCGAAGTATAAAATCTGCTCTGTCGAAGTAAAAGATATGATTTGTCAAAGTAATAAAGACATAAAATCTTGAGCTGTCAAATGATCTACAGATCGAATGTTCAAGATATTTGGGAATTGATTGTGAGGGTACCTGTTGTTGATTGTTCGAGACGCGGTATAGTCTGTTACTCGTGTACGCGAAGTGTTTGTGTCAAAGGTTTTGCTGGATTTGGCTGGATTGACTGACAGCCCGGACAGCTGGTCTGTCAGGACGATACGTGCTACTGGGGCAGTGTGTCATGCGGGTAATCATTAATTTTATTCTCATTTTTGCAGAAAAGTTGTGATTTGATGTTGGGATTTGACTGGGTGGCTTCGAGTGTGGGTGAAAAGGTTCGAGAGGCTTTAAATTTACAGCTAATTCAAAGTGAGCGTGCAGTTTGCACGTGAGGGATATGAGGGGTAATTCAGTTTAAGCGCATTATAGCCAAAAAGCTGGAGTACTGGGGGCGTGGTAATGATTGTGGTTTGAAAATCGAAGAGGTTTTAGTTTTCTGAGAAGGTATATAAATGAGGAGAAAGTAACCATTGTACTGTTCATAGAGAGAAAACCAGAGAGTGAAAGGGAGAGAACATACGCCATTATCTCTGAAGCTTGAGTGAAGTTGTTGAAGTTATTGTTGGGTATGGACTGACTTACGGCTTCGATTGTGTTTCTGCTAACACGGGTTAGTTAATTGATCTCTCTTTGAATTTGTTCTGCTTCTCCATCTGTATCTATAAGTAGAATCTTCTGGGTTCATTATTGAGAGGTTAGAATTGAGGACAGGTGGAATTCATATGTCTAGGTTCAATCCCATTTGAGGATTTTGAGGGTTTTGGCGAAGGGACTGTGTTTGGGGTTGATTTTTCGATAGTGTTTGTATCTGTTGGAGGGGGTAGATAAGATATAAGTTATTGATACGTGATTATCTAATGTATCGAGATAATTGCATGCCTCTTCTTCTGTTGGATAAGATGCGCACCCGTTGAGCTTCGAGAATGAGGCTGATAGATGAGGAAGTTGAAGAAAATCAGGCTAGTGTTTCTGGTCGTGCTTTGATGGATGAGGGCAGTGACTTAGAAGTATTAGATATTGTAACTGATGCCCCTTTAGCCGTGGTAGTTTCGGCAGGTAGGATTCTGATTACTAGACATCATAAGACGGTAGTAAGTGAGGATAGTAAGGAGGAGGAGATAGGAGGGGGGAAGAGAGGCGAGGGTATTGCTGGGCCTTCTGGTCGTGAAAAGGGAGATGGGGAGCAGAGTGATGATTCGACAGAGTCGGATAGGATCGAGGGTTCTATTTCGGCTAGAGATAAAAAGAGATTACATCGATTTGCTGCCAAGTTGGAGTTGTCGAAGGTGGGGGTAACATTACATGTAACAAGAACGGGGTAGACTTTCAAGTCAAATCCGTGAGTGCGTATAACAGCGTATAGAGGCCAGAGTCGATTGGGAATGCAACTTCCTCTCCGATGGGTGGTGAAAGAGGTGTTAAATTTTTGGGAAGCTGCCCCGGTTCAAATGAATGGAAATTTTTATGAGATGATGAGGGTAATAGAGGACATGAATGAAAATTTGAGGAGTGAGAAGAGGGGGTTAAAGGAATGGTATGATGTCGTGTCATTTTACTCGAGGAAGGCAAACCAGAATCTGGGCACATGCCATATCCAGTGTCACCCAGAGAAACCCTGGTTGTTTAATCTGTGTTCGACTGATCGAGGCTAGAATAAGGATCTAATTGTGGTGCAAAGTAATTTTGAGAATGTCGAAGGGGATGGTTCTTATAGGCTGCATCATAGAGTCTATAACCCGAGTAAGTTTTTTGTCGAAGGTTGTTTTTGATATAATGTTCAAATAGACATTGATTATACTTCTGCTTTCTGTAGGTCCAACTAATTGACCGTGGGTGAATCTGAGGGATTACATTGATGCCTTACACAATTCTGACAAAGAGTGGGTGGATTTTGTATTCAGGAGTTTAGGTATCAAGCGGAAGAGAAAAAAGAAGACAGATTTCCTGCTTCGAAGCGTACCCATTGTGCCAAGGCCATTAAAGAAGAGGAAGGGCGAAGGTGATTCGAAAGTACCCGAAGAAATGGGGGAGGATGATTTGCCAAGGAACGTTCAGTATGTTTCAAAAGTGAAAAGGGCCTCGAAGCAAGGAGTGCCGGTAGTCAAAGTGGCTAGTGATGTTTTGAGACTGAGGCTGAGGAAGGTACCAATACAGGCTGAGAAAAGGAAAGGTAGGGTCATTCCCGAAGGTTCAACAGACATAGGTTGTTCAGTGTAAAAGGCGAAGGGCACTGGGGGAAGATGATGCAGAGGAGGTGGACGAAGGGATGACGGAGGCCGAGCAACAAGAGTAGGCCCTAGCCAAGTTCACTTCGATGGCCGAACTCTGCGATACAAACCCAGATGAAGCTTTGAGGCAGATGAAGAAGGCTATGTATCAGGTAACTATCTATTATTGCTTGCGAATTTTTGTAATTTTCTTAAGTGTTTCATTCTTCGAGAGGTACTGACAGCTCGAATACTCTAGCAGATGGATGCTTAGGCACAATCATTCAGCAAGGTAGTGAAAGTGGGAAAAAAGAGGTTGCGGAAGGCGCTTGAGAGTTTAGAGCTTGCTTGAGGGACTGAGGCTTCGTTATTGTCTGTAATTAAAGTTTTAAAATGAGATCTGGCGGCGATCACTGATTCCTACGATAAGAGGCTCGAGGGTCAACGGTATAATCAGGAACAGGTGTGTGAAATCAAAGTTTTGAAATGAGATTTGTTAGCTCGCTTCTTTCTGCTAATGCCAAGTAGGGACTTCTTCCTCTTTACCTTCGACGAAAGACCTGTAAATCAACAATACATTATTATAAACAGCTCAACATTCCATTTCCGCATTTCAAATATTATTCTTCATACATTGTTATACTTACTTTGTTTTACAGTTCTATACAGAAGTTCTATGGGTTCTTCATCATCTCTCTAAATGCAATCACCATTCACCCATATCATATTATCATTCCACATTTGACCTGCTGATTTCAGATCAAAGAAAAGAGCTCGAGTCGAACTCGCAAAAAAGTATTCCCCTCTACTTGCATAAAAGTATTTTTACCTCATAAAACTGTAAGACGTCTTCAGGAGATATCCTCCACTCAACCTCATCCTCCTTCCACAACTTATTTAAAAATTCATAGATGTTTATTACCTCCCGCATGTTCTTATTCAACTGAGCAGGACATGCCCTAATGATATTCCTAATCCCTTTCGTAAGATTGCTAAGGGGAAGACTCAACCCGTACTCCAATTGAGATAGGTAACACAAAAAACCCTCATTCAGGTCGCCCTGGACATTTCCATCATAATACTCTAAGGAGATCGATTCGTCTAAACCCCTATCTAGTTTCTCCTTCTCCAAATTAGCCTACAAAAAGAAGTGTTCCTCCCCACGATCGACCTACATATAGGTCCAGGTATTCTATCATTATCTTTTACATATACATCACTCACATATATATTCATATCCCATTTTACAAATATATCAAATAGATTTTATAAATTGCTGTAAATAATTATTTTTAGATTTGCATACCCTAAAAAAGGAATTTTTGAAAGAAACACATTCACAATATCACAAATTATCAACTAATCTTCTATATCGGAATATGAATAAAACACAGAACCAAATCTTTCCTTCACATCGTTGCTATATAACCACATTCATGACCCTATCTCTGCAACTCTCTCTCGCTTTAATTGTTGATCACTCTCGGTTAATTTCTCATAAATTTCTCTAATATTTTTTCTCTTTTCTCTCTTACTGCTCTTCAAGTTTTTAGAAGTTGAAAAACGTTTAAATGAGGAAGACGAAGCATTATTTATACTTTTTCTCTCTAACTGCTGGCAGTTATTGGGCTTCATACGAACTGCCCTCAGTTTTGGAACTGAGGCATCCCTTCCACAATTAATGTCAGACATCCTACACCTTTTCGGTGAAGATGCCTTCCCATCATTGCCCCCAACCCCACATTTTAATATATTTTCATCTCTCTTTTTCAAATCTCCCTCAGACCTCCCCACACCTAAGATGACTTAACGCTTACACGCAATCAAACTTTCCCTGCCTTTTTACCAGAGACAAAATCAAAAGCTGTCTGTTTTTTCTATTTTTTGCTTCTTCTGCTTATAGAAATACTGACATCATTTCCAATGCTCTCAACATTTCAAAAATATTTAAATTCATTTTTTACAATGGTCTCGAACAGCATTCGCAACAACAGAGGATAGATTCAAACTTCTCCCTCATTACATTTCTTTAACAATTATTCAAACTCCTATAATTACATATAAGAGTACCGTTCCTCACTGCACTCACTTCATTCATATTATATTCTCATTACAATTTACTCCCTCATATATAATTACACCTGAAACATCTCTGGTGTCCTAGGAAACCACACCCGATCATTTTACCTCCATCAATCCTCATATCTTCCAAATCAATATCTTCTTTAGCAATTAGTCTCATAGCCTTCTTTCGAGCTGAATACTCCACAACTACTTCTCGGAAATTCTCTTCATAGAAGTGACGCCTATACTCAAGTTCCCTACCCATCCAATCTAAACCTTCAAACTGACAGTCGTTCACAGGTAGGTCAGCATCATAGTCTAACGAGCTAAAAATATGCTCCCATACTTCAGCTATCTTTATCGTTAACTGCCCCTCAATGGTATATCAAATTCTCTCAGATCTAGTCTACATAATTTCTATTTTCTTCTACCTACTTAAAAGCTTATTTTCCCTTATTTATACAGTTCTCTAGATTGTTGTGAATCCCCCACAGTTTGTAATTATATTTTATTCTTTCAAAATAGAAACCCTAATATCTTGAGAACAATTATTTGAGTTTATCTCTCCATATCAACTTCAATAAATTTGGCCTAGTCCATCTCAACCTTACTTTTATCTCTCCATATCAACCTCTAATAATTCAGAACTGTAACGGCCAAATTCCGTAAGCTCAAAATGGCTCAGAATTCTCTATTACACCAATGAACCTGCAATAATATTCTAATGGAAAGTAAGAAATGATGCAGGTGATTTTAGCGTGGAAAACCTCTGAATAGGTAAAAACCACGACCTTGAGTAAATGATTTTTGTAAAAGTATATTTATTGCTTGAGGCAGATATGTTATTACAAGTGATATTTAGATATAGAAAAGCATGAACCTTGTAACTAAGAAGTTTGAAATGTTGTTGAGAATCTAGAATAAGTAGTTTCTTGATGATCTTTTGTACAATTTTTCTCGTCCCTGTCCCTTTTAGAACTTTCCCTTTATATAGGCCTTATCCACAGCTCTTCATCGTGTGAGAGCACATTTTCTGAATAATGTAGTTAGTGGCGGTTGACTGAGTAACTGACGAGTTCGTGAGAGACAAGTATCTTTGACTGGATAATGCTTTTTGGTTTAAGTTCGGCCCGCGTTCTTAACCAGTTCATGGGGTAGGTTAGAATATTGACTGGGGAAGATATGTTAAAAATGTATGAGTTTAAGATGGAAGTAATTCAAACTGGTGACATCTCAACTTTAGGTGAGATTGAAGGATAAGTCCCTACAATAGCCCCCTCGCATCCGAAGGTTGAGAAATGATTAATTTGCAATTGGTGTTTGGGTTGAAATTCTTGATAATTGAAATGGAGTAATGATGGCTTTGACTGTGTGAAAGTTATGTGGTTTATGTGGAAATGACGTATATTTAATGATGATGTGGATGCTGATCTATAACGGTTACAATTTTGAAAAGTATTGTCTGTAATGAATGATGACGCTTGAGAAAACATACCTGCACAATAAATGTAGGGTTATATAAATAGTACCTGTATCGAATCCTTGAAGCAGAGTATGCTTGTAATCTGTAACATTCTCTAAAATATTAAAAATGGTGAAGACACAGAAGATGGTCCTTGAATAGAGGATTGCGTCTGAAATACTGAGGTTCAAGTTGAAATATTTTAGTGATCAATCCTTGGAGATGTCAATACCCGCTCCTGTCCCTCTGACTTATCAAAGCATGTCAGAAGACGAAGCGGTTGAAGCTGAGGAGGAATTCTAATGTAAGTGGAGGTTTCATGTCATCGTCTTGACAGGCAAGGAACGTTGGCCTTGTCTCCGTACTATGGCGGAAGACAAGGTTGGGGCTTCATATGTAGGAATAGGCATAACTACGGGGCAATTATGCTGATTTCTTGAACCACCATAGATTCTAAGGTTGGGCCGTCTTCATCTCTACCAACTCTTCGGAGGTGGCGATTTCAAAGGAGGAGGTGATGGTAGTGGAGGAGGGAGACAGCCAGTGGATGTCTGCTTTTGCATTTCCATCACATTTTGGCTCTCATAAGACCTTCAGTTTGTAGAGTTGGTGTCATCACTGAGTCTACTGCTTGCATAGTTTCCATTTGAAGTTCGACTAGACTTCGACCAAACTCATGTGAGGGAAGCTTTTTGTTGGTTCCAATTTCTACTTTGCATCAGGGTGAAAGATCATTGAAGTAGGAAGAATTGAAAGAGTTGATGTGTTAGAGTACCTGAATAACCTGATACCTTTAAAAGTAGTGAAAAACTTATTATCTGTAAAGTACCTGGAGTTGGGTGCTGAACAGATTAGATCTCTATAATATACATGAGATCGATTACTGAAAAACTTGTCACTACTAGAAAATGGACAAACAGTCATGGTCTATATTGGTTTATGCCACAGCGCCAACAATAGCTAAATGCTACAAACCTTACCGTGGCCAAACCCCAAAATTCGTGGCTAAAGACATATAACTATTTCTTTTTGGTGGCTTTAATTCTTGTTCGTGGAAAAACCATGGCGAATAACTTTAAAAGCGCAGGATCCAAAATTTAGAAGTTTGATTTCGCTCTAAACTCTCTCTTCCTACTTTATAAGTTGTAAGGTTTGAGCCATATCTTTAATCATCTCTCTCACGGAATTTCTCCCAAATTTTTCCCAAATTATTTGCCCTAATAACTCCCAAAAATATTCAATCATATATCTCCCCCTGAATCTCCAATCTCACAGAGGTAAGATTTAATTTCTGATTATAGCCATGACATCTCTCTCTGTGGGAGCAGCTACCTAATCTACCAAATTCAGGTTCGATTTTGAGAGATTTAGTTGTTTTTGATGTTGGGTTGTTTTTGTTTGATTTGATTTTGATGTTTGTGGTTGTTTTTGTGTGAAATTAGGGAAAACATTAAACCGGGGACTGTTTTAATTGTTTTGCTGGGAGGTTTAAGGGGAAAAGAGTTGTTTTTTAAGCAACTTTCATCTGGTATTAATGGTATCCTTGCTTTCATGTATCCTTACTTTCATAAGGGGAAGAGAGTTGTGTTTTAACTATATCCTTGCTTTCCTGCATATACACATTATCAACCAATCCTATTAGCTTCATGGCGTGATTATCACGTATAAATGATTTTGGAGGATAATATTAGTTAGCGACAGTGTAATAATATGTAGAATGGGGGATATATATAATGTACCATAATTGAGGCCATAGTTTGAAGGATTCCAACTTGTGCTTGCAAGTAGTTGACATACTTGAATTAGGATAAAAGAGATCAAATCACTGTACTTTTATTATACTACAATATAAAGTAATTACCCAGAGATCAAAATTGGCCAAAACGTTTAGGAGGACTATGGTTATTGGGATCGGTGCAGTAGTCGTAGTACATGTAATTCTTTCGTACCCATGCCAACTTTTATACCTCCCTAAGGGTAAGTTTTTGGTCGAACCATTTAGGTTTGTAAGTGGTTAAACAAGAGGTAGTCAAGCCTATCCCAGACCACACACATCCATCAATAATGCAGTGAAAGACTCTAGCTTCCAGTCTACCTAGATGCGCCCACCTGTCGTGGCCCTAGTTGAGGGAGACTCTATGATCTTTCACTTAGTTAAGCGTACCGAGTTCCAGGTGTATGTTATCAGGGCACAAAGTTTGTGCCGAGTTGATTTTGGTTATGGCCTTCAAAAGTCAGAAACTCGTGTAAAGCAAATTGCCCCACGAATATACTTTCCGCTTGAAGCTCGGTCAAATATAATAAATAAAATAGAGGATGGTGCTGATCATGCTGGGACTGCATAAGCTAAACCGTGCGCTATAGAGCAAGCAGAAGAAGTTCAACGTAAGCTAGATCCTAATTACCCTATCTTTGTGAAAGCTATGTTCCCATCAAACATTAGTGGCAGTTTCTGGTTGGCTCTTCCCTCAAAATTCTACGCTTCACACTTACCAAAGAATGATATCATGATTACTTTGGTTGATGTGAAAGATGATGAATATACAGTGAAATATATAGTTAAGGTGCTGGCAGTTAGTAATGGATGGAGAATATTCACCATTGCTAACAAACTAACTGAAGGTGGTGCTTTAGTCTTTCAGTTAGTCGAGGATGTTAAATTCAAGGTGTACATAATAAGGATAGATGGTTCTTCTGGAGATAATGAGGATTCTGGCTTATGCTCTTTGAATGTTAAGGCTAAGTAAAGCGCTCCATGTAAGCACGCGAAGAGACTAAGTACTCCTGAATTAACTAAACGAAAATATTGTAAGACTCTTTTGTCAACCGATTTTGGACCAGAGGAAGAAAAACCCAAAATTAGAAGGAGAGATGCTGGCTCGGAAGTTTCAAGAGGTACCATTTTATGGGGAAATCTAGACACAGAGTATATATTAACTGCCGTAGATGGATTAAAACAGAACTCGAAGCTCTCAGAACACATCTGGCTTAAGTACTCTGACCTATGCTACAGTCAGAAGGACCTCCTTCACAAAAATTTACCCCAGGGCGACCATGAGTTGGTTGATGGGATTATTTTAGAAACTGTTATGATAGCCGATCATATTAAAGCTTGCAATCTTAGCACCACCAGTGATGAATTTGAAGCATGGAAAAAGTGTTTGAAAGGTTTCAAGCATTTGGAAATGGTTGTGCGCTTCTTACATATTAAACTAAAGCGACTTAAAAAGCTCGTCTGCGGATCAGAACATGATTCAAAGGAGCGCAAAGAAGTTTTAGCTCAACAAGCTCGTATGAGTGGGGAGATAAAAACTCTTGAAGCAAAACTTTTTGATTTAAAAACTCCGCTGAAAAGTTAGATACCGAGGTTGCCAAGCTTACAAACAATACTGAAAGCCATGAACTGGAGCTACAAAAAGAACTTGACGCTCCCTGGTGATTTCAAGTGTAAGACTCATGTTTTCTTAGTTGTGCCAACATGTTGTAGTTTAAAAAGTAATAAGATTGTAGCATCTGTAACGTTATGAGGGATGGTAAATTATCAGTTTCTATTTTAGCTTCAGTAGGTTCATTAAGGGTTCTTCTTTCTGTCCCCCTAACCAACCAAGATAGACAGCCTCCCAAGACACAACCACTACTCTAGGTCCCCGTAATCTGGCTGTAGGACACCGTTAAAATGCATTGTTCTACGTGGTAGCGCATCTTTATTTAGCTAGGCAATAGAATGCAATAAGTCAAGAATAGCCCATGTTCATCTACGCACTAGAAAGCAAAAAGCACCATTTTTAAAACAGTCTTCATGGGGTGGGTTTTTTTTAGCATTGTGAGCTATTTGCAAAACATAGATCTTTTGACTATTACCAGTCCTCTTTTCCACTATAGGTCTAGCTCAAAACTTCAAGCGCTACATCTTACCCTTTTAAGATTTGAAAAACATAAAATTTGACATTCAGGTTTTGCTTGACTTAGGTCAGACTTATGATTTCCATCCAAGGCTTGACAATTTTAGTTTGATCGAAACAATATGTAATATGTAGCCAATGGTATAATTATATTCTTATATGGTCTGAACTATTATATACAATAGGCTGGTTTTGCTTTGTGAGCTTAGTTGGGACTCTGATTTTTCAGTAGACATTAAATACTCCCTTAAGCTGGTTCTTTTACTGTTATTGCTAATGTTGGCTTGTTCCTAGTTTCTTTGTCTTTTCCCCTTCTTATCATGTACCTTCTTACTATTTCCCTTTCTTTTATAGAAGAAAACAAAGGCACGGGAAACTCTTGTGTGTTTTTGTTGCGTAATATATACTTTGAAAGCTAGTTCCATGGATAAGAGTTGGATAAATCTTCGACATCCTGACGCGGGATTTATAAAAGGCATGTACGCCTTTATAGATTTTGCACGGAATCACCTTCCTGATACTAGATCCATTATATGTCCATGTAAGTGCTGCAAAAACAAAATAATTCTAATTTCTTATGACGATGTTATTATACATTTAGTCAGAGATGGATTCACAGAAACTAATAAGGTTTGCTATGCGCACGGCGAAAAATAAATTCATGAGTATATTGAGCATGTAGAATTGTTCGAGCAACACCAAAATGAGATATTCATGGATGACTCGGGAAATAATATAGGTAACCCAGTAATTCCAAGATCTCAGGGTTTGAGCTTATTTCAAGATCTCAAGGTTTCAATCTAGAAAATCTATTCGTGATGCTAGCGGTGGGTCTTTGAGTACTAACTTCATTTTGAGTACATTATATGTTAAGCAGCTATCAGTAAGATTCATGTAGTTATTATATTTTGTCATAAGTTATCTAGAATCTTTGTATAACAATTTATTTTTATCATTCCAAACTATAGAGTATTGCGAAACGGGAAACCTAATTTACATCTCAGCATTCCGTAAACGAGATAGTATTGAAAATTGAGGAAGCTGCTAAACCTCTTGGTTTTAAAGTACAAAAACAAAATTATAAGGTAAAGTTTGAAGTCTCCTAACGTCTCATATATCTATTATCAAGACACTTTTTCCTTCTAAATTTTAGTTTATTAAAATACGATTTATACTCACATTTTTTACTCAGAACGAATGCAAGCGAGGTATCAGTGCCTGGAATTTCAATATTGAAGACCTAAAGGCACAAGCGTCACTGGTATAATTATATCATCTCTTAAACTCACATTTTACAGCTTATTCTGATTGATCACGTCTAAACTCCACTAAAGCTTATTTTTATGTTTTTTTAGATTCAAGATATAGAAGAGTCAATCTCATATAGTGATAAAGGGAGTACATATTCTTTATTTGCATTTGAGACCCAAGAAAAGCAATCACAATGCTCACCCACTATCATGAACCACTGCAGTACAGATGTTACAGATAATGTAAGTTCCTAGTTCATTTGCTTATTAGCTTTATAAACACCTTTGTAATTAGCAAGGGTTAATAATGACATCATTTTGTAGGAAAGCGGTGATGTAATGAGGAATATACCAGGTCATCTATCAGATGATCTAACTATGAACAACATCAGGTATATTTCTAAAAGCTACAACCTATACTTTCTTGTCTTTGCAATTATGACACTTATGAAATTACTGCTACTTTTGTTTTCAGAGGTAAATGTGATGAATCTGAGGATGATTCAAGTGTTGATGTGAAAAGTGATGTAGATATGAAGGAGTGCGTGCAACATGAAGATGATCATAATATTGAAAGTAGCTGTAGAGAAAATTCTAAATTGGATATAAACGAAAAGCATTTTGAGAGTAAGGCTGTCCATTTTATGGCAAGACTTCATTAGCCATGCATGTACCTGACCTTCGCTCGTTGAATGGAGATAGGTGTGATTTAAACTTCACTTGCTCTTCGAGATTCTGTATGATTGTAGCTTGTTGATCTATGATATGATATAGAACAGTCATTTTGCTAACAAATTTGTTGATTCAAACTTATCATTATTTTTATCCCTTGTTCTCATCTAAAATATATCATTGACAAATTGTAATGGTTGATGTACTATAAAATTTTATTCTAAAGCGTCTCAATATATATTTTTTCCTTTCTTAGTAAAAAATAGCAAATGCCAGTGGTGACTTGCAACAGTATGGCACCTCAAGTTCCCCAAGTGGTGGGTGATACAACTTCAGGAACTCCTACCAAAGCATCTAAATCTTCAGGTAACTGTAACACTGATGTTTTGCCTATCCTATCTTTTCTCATTTATTTGTGATTTTCTTACCCAAACAACTTATGTAGTATCAAATAGTGATGACTTCGATGAAAAAGGAAAACTGTCGATAGTCCAGCAAAAGAGGACGTTTTAAAGTAACATCTGAGAGTATTGCCTTAGAGAAGGTAATTGATCTCATACACGACTGGGGCTTTTATGCTTGATCTATATTTTGAATTGGATTTTGACTTTTTATCATTTGCGTTCAGGGGATTCCATCTCCAATGTTGCAAATGTCTCACAGTTTGCAGGTTAATTTAATTCTATATGCTTTCTCGGTTTTAGATTTGGAGTTTCTTAATTTGAGAAGAAAATATTAGTCATTTTTGTTTAGATACTTCAGTAATTACATTTCATAATGGACATTATTATGAAAAGGAGGGTGTTTCTAGCTTAATTGGGTGGTACATATTTTTTTGATTTTATATTTGTTAGAGAGTCTGCATTAAATTAGCCAAGATGTAAAGCCAAATTAGTGAAATTGTGAGTATATCTATGCAATAACAGGCTCACTAAATTTTTTTGGGAGAAATTGGCCTCACGCGCAATGAAAATGCATAAAAAAGCTTTGCACCGTAAGAGGGAACGCGGTTGATATTCCTAGTAATATTTTTGTTGGCGAAGAAATTAGCCACGCAAGAGAAAAATGTGCCCCCCCCCCCCCCCCCCCGAAGTTATAGAAATTTCTAACAGTGGCGAAGTTGATGAAGCTATTTTTAACTCCTCACTATAACTAGGGTAGTGTCTCTTCTGTGGATGCTTATCATTTATGGAGAAGATAGTCTCCAAGACTGATAACTTTCTGCATTTTTTTTACTTGTCCAACATGCTGTAAGATGTGGCTGATTTGAACTTGTCCGAGTCATATGGAAACTCCGGTAATACTTTTCTCAACACAATAGAAATGGAGAGATGGAAATAGAGGCTGAGGCTTCACTAGGGTTCACAGTAGAAATGCAAGAGGTAGAGAGAGACTGATAAAGGGTTCAGACGGTGTTGTAGTCATATAACAAGACATCTCAGTGTTCTTTCGTGATTATTGGGAGAAAAATTCCTTGCAGTATATTAGATAAAAATATTAAGTACATTTCAACATTTGTTACACTCTAGTAACTAAAGTCTGCAACCCTTATGCCTGTGTTATTGTGGTCTATGATGCTCTAAGGAATTCTTTTGCTTTTAATTTTACTTTTGTTTGGTGGTCCACTATTTTTTTGTTTTTGCAATTGAATCCAGTATTACACCAAATCCCCATTAATATATGGAATTTGAGTCTAGTGCTTTGGTATTCACCTTTTTAGTATGTATAAAGTTGTTTTCTGCCGGTGACATTTCTATTTTCATGGCTTTTTCAGGGAAAAACATTGGCTTTTGTCTTACCTATACTAGAATCATTGACAAATGGCCCAGCAAAGGGTTCAAGGAAGACATGTTACGGAAGAGCACCAAGTGTCTTTGTACTTCTACCAACACGGGAATTGACTAAACAGGTATATATATTCTATGATAAGACTTATTTGATAAAAATATAACTCAAACTCGTGTACTTGTGTACTTGTTTTGATAATACATACTGAGTTCTATTAGCATTGTTTTCTGTAACTATTTGTGAAGCAATTTATGATTAATGAATTCTCATGGATTGAATTTTAATTTTACATTGCAGGTTCTTCCATGCTCTAGCCAAGCCAGATCTCAGCTTATTCCTGATATTATTCGCTGCTATAGCAGGTAGGTTTTTCTTCACAATTTAAATATTGCATATCGTTGTTCATTTTATGCCTTATAATAATTCATTCTTACTCTATTGTTCAGTAATGGTCATACAATTATTTTCACCGAAACGAAAGATTCTGCATCTGAGCTTTCTGGATTGTTACTTGATGCACGTGTTTTGCATGAAGATATTCAACAAGCCACCCCGTAAAGAACTTCATCATTATTATCCTTTTCTTGTTGCTTTAGTGGATGCTATTGTATACTGTATTGCTAAATGCAAATAAAAGGTGGTATTATCAGTTTGTAGTGATTGTATAAATGTGAAATATATATATATTTTGTAAAATGACTTTAGCCACGGCTAGTTTTATAGTAAATAGTGAGTATTAGCCACAGACAAAATAGTGGTAATTAACAAGCATTAGCCACAACTAGTTTTGTAGTAAATAGTGAATATTAGCCATGGGACATTTCGTGGGAAAGTTTATAGCCAATGGAGTCATTTACCACGGTTTATAATGTATCCAATGTGCATTAATAGCCATGAAATAGCCACGGTACTACCCGTGCCTATAAATGATTCATTAGCCACGGTCAAGTTCGTACCTGAACATTAGCCACACCACCAGTTGACACGACCCTGGGTACGGGTATACCCGTGGCGAATGGCATTAGCCACGGCCAGAGCAGTGGCCATTGATGTTGATTCTAGTAGTGTGTTATCTGTAAAATTACGTCTAATGTTATCGACATTTCTTAAAAATTTGTCATCCAATTACTTGTGTTTATGTAGATATAAGATATCTCCCATACTCGAACTGAATCGTTTGAAGGATGTATGAAATGAATTAAAGTTTGTGAGTACCAAAAGTATTTCTATTGCAACATTCGAACTGAGATATATATGTGCAAAAATTTATGTGGTAATGTAAGTATGATATGTATGCGTGTTAGAAATGTGGGAGATAAAAATTGTAGGAAATCTGTAATGCAAAAATTCGAGATAATAGAGGTTGATAGAGGGATAAATTTTGAAAATATGCTCGACTTGAAAATTAATGTAACGGATGAGTTCGTGGGAAGGGATAATTTCAAACAGTCTACCTCAAGATTATTTTTGGGTTTCTCTTACGAGATAAAAGGTCAAAATCATGTTTTGAGGGGAAAGTGTTGTATAAATGTATAAATAAGGGTAGAATTTATTTTTTTAATATGGAGAAGGAATTGCGATGGTGCGGACTCGATCTCAGAGAATTCGTCATGTCGCTGAAGAACGATTGGCCATAAAGATCACTGAAGTGTGGGAGAGGATTTTTAGATTGTTTGGTTATGATGCTGAGTTACTAGTAAGGGAATGTCAGCTTGAAGGACTGGATGTAAGGGGTAGGGAACTTGAGTATGCCCGGTATTTCTATGAGGTCTGCTTTCATGAATTGATGTGGGATCCTACAGATCGAGAAGAGATGATTGGATTGATTGCTGAGGTGGAGATCAAATTTAAAGATGGGATGATCAAGGGAGGAGATCTGATCAGATGTGGTTGCTCAGGTCATCAAGGCTATTTTAGATGTAATTATATTTAAATCCTAAATAAATGTATGTGTTGCTGAATTTAACAGAAAAGTTAGAAGTCAATTTGATCCTCTATTGCTACAAATGCCATTTGAAATATTTTGACAAACAAATTTTAAATAACTTTGAAAATTTTGTAAGCTTTAAAAATGATGTCACTAGTACTATAGGTATAAGGAACAAGGACAGAAAAAATACAGGAGCTTCTAGTTTTGTTTTTTATGTAAAACTACTAAAATCTGATATCATGGAGTATGAGTCCTCATGAGTGTGGGAAAGTCAGAGAAAAGTTATGGAAACAGGAGATAAAAAAAGATTAAAATATGAGTGTAGGGGTAATGATGGAAAAATAGTTTTATTAAAAAGGTACAAGACGTCTGACATGGGTAGTGGAAAAAATGCCTCGGTTCCAAAACCGAGAACGGGCCGTGCGAGGTGCAATAACTGCCAGCCATTATAGAGAGAAAGAATACATAGTGTTTTGCCTTCATTATTCAAACGTTTTTCAACTTCTAAAATTTTGGAGAGTACAGAGAGAGAAGCGCGAAAAAATTATAGATGATTTGGTAAGGATTTATCTAAGGGTGATCAACAGTCGAAGAGAGTTGCGGGCACAAAATCATGTAGGTGGCTATACAGCACGTTGTAAGGGAAGGACCTGGTGTTACTGTAAATTCTCATTCTGGCATTGAAGGTTAGTAGAGACGTGTGTGTATTTTTTGCAAATCGTAATCTGTTTTAAGCAAATCCTAAAAAATCACTATTTATAGCAATCTATGATATTTGATATGTAGACAGAAAATTTAAAAGATATGTTGCATATGAATGACCGATGTGTATGAAATAATGATAGATACCTGAACCTGTATGTAGGTCAAACATGAGAAGTATTTGTGTAGGATCAAACTTTACCTGTAAAATTGTAGTTGAGATGAATAGGTCGCCTATTATCGAGGTTTCGACCACGGGTCGGATGGTAGAGTCTGATAGTAAGGTTGAAGTAGGATTGGAGCAATTTCTAGGTTTTCCTGGTAAATTGGTAGACTATCCCCCTAGTTAAGATGTATGTAAAGAATTTTGTAAAGCCAAACCTGCCGTAGGAGGGAAATGGGGTAATTGCGTTGAATATTCTGGTAGGATGTTTAGGGGGTGTACTGTAGCGATGGGGGAAGAGTATTTTTATTTCTTAACCGACTTGGGGAAGGAAAAATGAGATAGGGGGATAGATGAATCGATCTCGTTAGAATATTTTGATGGAAGCATTTGAAGTGACCTTTTAGAGGGTTTCTTATGTTACCTGTCTCAATTAGATTACTGGTTGAGTCTTCCCCTTACCAATTTGGCGAAGGGGATTATGAATAATATTGGGGCATGTCCTGTTTAATTGAACGGGAACATGTGGGAGGTAATAACTGTTTGCGACCATCTGAGTGAAAAATGAGAGAATTAGGGAAAAGTGAGGAGGATATCCCTTGAGGACGTATTGTAGTTTTATATGGTGAAGAATTATCAAGCCAGTGGTGGGGCATATTTCTGTGCGAGTACAACTCAGCGTCGCTTCTTCGATCTTAATTCAGCAGGTTGAGCCTAGAATGACAATGTAATATGAGTTAAGGGTAATTATCTTCAGAGGGATGATAAAGAACTTTTGGATCTTCTGTTTAGATCTATAAAACAAAGTAAGTATAACAATGCATAGAGTATAATATTAATATGTATGAACTGTTGATCTTTCGGTGATAATAACAAATATTGTGCATGGTAGGCCCGAAGTCCCGAGTGGAGAGGAAAAATTCATTGTTGGACAAAGTTGCAGAGGAAAAGGTTGAGCTCGAGTTTGTGTTGGAAGGACTTGGTCTTAGCAGAAAGAAGAGAGTTGGGAGCGAGTCGAAAAAAAATCAAAAATCTTAATCGACCTGGCTGATGGCGGGTGTTGATGATGTGAAGAAGATAGGAACTGGTGGGGAAGGTCGAACCAATGTGGCCAAGACACTTGAATAGACAGTACGGTTCAGCCGGAGTCTATTATGTCGAGTAAATTAGCTTGAACGTTTCCCAAAAATAGATGTTAAAGCGTGCGTCGGCCTCTGGTACCACTGAAAGTGGTGAGGTTGATGGAAAAGAGAAAAGGAGAAGGATCAAACCTTTGGGGAGGTCAGAGGAAAAGGTCACTGAAAAGTGACCTGCTGCTGAGGATGATCTCAAGGCAGTGGAGGAAAGGGCCATACTGGTGGCTCTTCATAGAGAGGAGGATATGAGCAGGATGGTATGTATTTATGTTGATCATGTGAAATATTTATTCATTACGTTTTGAACTCACGCTGAGGTTGATTTGTTTGTGCAGGTTGCTCATTTGGTGAAGGGGATTTGGCTCGGAGTGGAAGAAAAAAAATCTGAGTTGATGAAGGTGAAGGTCAAGCTAGAAAAGTAGGTAACTCGAGTGAAGGCTGATGCTCTTAAGGAAGTAAAGACGCTAGAGGCCCTGAAGGCTTCTCATGCAGTGGCGATTGGCCATCTGCAAGCGGAGGTGAGGGTGAATATGGAGGAGGTAGAGGCAGAGCATGAAAGGCTGGGGGCGCCACCTGATGTTGAAGGGATATTCTGAGGAGAAGGTGGATGCCATCAAGGCAGACACCTATGTCGAGGAGAGTGATGATGAAGAAGTGGAAGAAGTGGCGGTGGGAGTTGTTGATGGGCTAAACGGTGTCTCCCGCCAAATGGTGTTAGACAATCAGCGGGATAATACCGATCTCCCCGAGGGCGAGAACTAGAATGTAGGGTAGAGAAATGACTTGTATGAATATTTTAAAGTTTCTTGTAAATTGTTGGACTTGTGCGTATTGAATAGACTTCTATAGGCTGATACCTTTCTTTTCTGTAACTCTCATGTAGGCACTTAGAGAAATGAGTATGAGAATAAAAGATCTAGAGACTGGGCTTGCCAGGGAAAGAGAGATCTCTACAGCCTTGCTGTCTTCGCAAGCGGAGCTGCAGGTTAGATCAGAATAGGTCTTCTGACTTATATGTTATATCGACATAAAGCTATCAAGTAAATTAGATAACATAAAAGCATAGAAGCAGATCAAATACTTGCTATCAGTTTTAGGAAAATTACGCTAATATAGTGCATAGAAAAATTCAAAGTATTTATACAAAGTGGAATATAGAAAACATGTACCTTAAACTTCGAAATGTATGTCATGAAGCACCTATCTGGGATTTTACTTTGACCTTAAATTCTAAAAGTAGTTACACACAGTAGATGATAGAAATCAGATATCTTTTTAGAATTAAGATATATATCATGTTGATGGGTAGTCTGAATCGAGCTATATATATAATGTATCTATTATTGCACAAGTCAAATTGGATTCAGTTCGTTCGTGCGAAGATGAGGCGCTCTACTGTAACCGAGAATTTGCAGAGGAGTTGGATAGGGTGAGGGAGGCGAATGAAAATGGAGAAGATCAGCATGTAAAGGTGCATTTTAAATTTAATGAGACAACCCAGGTTGTTGTTGACCTTACTTGCAAGGTCGAGGAAAAAGATGCCGAAATTGAGAAGGGGATAAAAGAGCTTGTGGAGGTTAAAGAATATTCCACGAAGCTTCAAAGTCGGGTTGATACGCTGATGGTTAAGGGTAGGCAAGCTGCAATGGCTCAATACCGTATTTAGGCGCTAGAAAGATCGAAGAGACAGTCTTGAGCTGATCTTCAGAATTATAGAAGTGAGCTGGAGTGACTGATATAGAAAATGAGTGAAAAAGATAGCGAGCAGAAGGTAGCTCGAGAACATCTATCAGCCTCAGAAGCTACAGTCGAACACTTGCATATAGCCCTGCTTACCAAGGATATGAAGTTTCAGGGGATGCAACGAAGGTGTGATGAGTTAAATGAGAAGGTGGCACGATTGAAGACCGAATTGGCGCAAGCCAACGCACGTGTCAAGAAAGTCAAGGCTAGAGAGTGCTCGAGGGGAGTAGAAATGATGTTAAAGTTCCTCTAGTCCAAGGGGGTGTAGTTAGCCTTTTAAGTCGAATTAGAGAGCTAGAAGGTGACGTAGCTTGAATTCAGGGGAATGTACAGAAAGGGAATGCAAACTTAAGGGAATATCAACACAAGTTGGATATTGCTCTTATCAGGGAGAAGGTCTCAGAAGGGGAAATCATGGCAAAGGAAATCCTGATGAAGAAGAAAGATGAATTGTTAAAGGATACTTCTGCCAGGGAAGAATTGAATGCAGAAATTGCGAGACTTCGCGTTCAGGTGACAAACTTAGAGGTCACTATTTAGGCTGAATCAGCTAAATATGTCAAAAAATTGGAAGAGAATATTGCTTTTGATGCTCGGACAGACATGGAAATGCCACATCAGAAGAAACTGTATGCGACTTTTAAGTCACGCCTTGGGAAGGTGAGGTCTCACTTTTTAAGGATCGTTGTAGCTCATGCATCATGCGCGGACCTGCTAAAGTCGACTGTTACATATTTTGTAGAGGAAGTAAAAAGACTTGAGTTAGAACGAGACACCTTGTTCAAGAGTTTGTCTGACAAGGGATGCATTTGTAGAGATAATATAGATCGAGGGAACTGTATGGCCTTCATAGAAATGAATTTAGGCCCTCGACCTGCTAATTTGGTAGAGAGGGGCAGAGTTGCTGCGATTC
This sequence comes from Kingdonia uniflora, assembly GCA_014058105.1. Classification (NCBI taxonomy): domain Eukaryota; kingdom Viridiplantae; phylum Streptophyta; class Magnoliopsida; order Ranunculales; family Circaeasteraceae; genus Kingdonia; species Kingdonia uniflora. Next base: position 4,260,368 of record JACGCM010000560.1, on the reverse strand, counting down.
ATGAACTGAATTTTGATCGACCTCCTACTGAAGGTCAAAGCATGTTGACATCCTAGCAGTAAAAAATAATCCATTGTAATATGACCTAAAAATAAATAGTATCTGTCGCTGACATATTGAAATAGATTAAAGCTAGTATGACATTTGCCTTATCTTATGTCTGGTGGGGTCTTTGATATAAAACAAGTTTTTACATTTGTTCTAATTGCAGAGATGGGTTGAGTTAGCTAAACCAGGTGAATCTTGATTTAACCGTTATAATGTTATAGACATATTGAAAGAAATGAAGGCTAGTATTATATTTGCCTTATCTTATGCCTGCTAGAGTCTTTGATATGAAACAAGTTTCTATATTTATTTCAATCGTAGAGATTTATTAGAGTGAGCCAAACCAAGTGTTATCCTCGATTTAACTATAGTAATATTGCAGACATATTGAAAGAGATGATGGCTAGTATTACCTTTGCCTTATCTTATGTCTGTTAGAGTTTTTGATGAAACAAGTTTCTACATTTGTTTAAATAGCAGAGATTTAATAGAGCCAGCCAAACCAAGTGTTATCCTCGATTTAACTGGTATAAGATCGATTGAAAGCTAGCATTATCTATACTTTAATCTACAGAATGTGGTTGAATCTACATAAGTGGAAGGATATTATGAAAAACTTAGAAGTTTCATTGATCAGCTCAGAATTTACATTGGATGGAGATGAAAATCTCACTTTTTGAATTGAGAAAGTAAAAATTCAAAAGCGAGGAACGAAAATGTAGTAAGACGTTTAACGATAGTACTGTTTTAATCGCCTAGTGTTCCAAGGATTTGAAATGGGGATTCCTTCTTCTGTCATGAGATAATATGATCCCAGACCTGAGAGACCTGTGATATTAAATTGACCCTCCCAATTGTCGGCTAAATTTCCAACGTGTGGCTCTTTATAATGTTGAGCAATCTCTCTGAGGACGAGATCATCGATTTGTAAGGAACGGTTTCTAACTCAGCTATTGTACGACATGGCTTTAAAATGATGATATCGACCTAGGTTAACGATGGCACGTTTCTTGGTTTCATCGATCATATTAAGGTTACAAGCCAATTTAAACTCATTTTCCTCGTCAGTCAGCTCACAATCTCGAATTGGATGGGGGTATTCAAAGGGAATGATGGCCTCAGTGCCATAAGCAAGAAATGAGGTGCATCATGTTGACTGTCTAAGAGTGGTGTGATATGCCCATAAGACATGAGGTAGCTCTCAAACCTAATTCCCTTTTTTCTGTGAGTGAAGTCATTTTTTGAGTCCATCAACGATGGTTTTGTTATTGATTTCGGCTTGGCCATTGCCTTAAAGATAGTAAGGATTGGATGGTGAGTGGATGATATTGCGTTGGTTGAGGAAGGTTACAATTTTTTCTCCCACAAATTGGGGTCTGTTATCGATACAAATTAGGTGGGGGCACCCAAACCGAGTGATGATGTGCTCCCAGATTAAAGAGACGACCTCTTCTTCTCTTGTTTGACATGGTGGAACTGCTTCTTCCCATTTCGCAAAATAATTGCTAGCTACGAGTAGGTGAGGGCGGTTACCTGGAGAGTTAGGGAATTCACAACTGAGATCAAGTGCCCATCTTTTGAATGGCCATAACACATTGTTTGCATCGAGTTCGAGTGCAGAGGCGCGAATCATATGTCCATGCCTTTGGCAGGTGTCACTTCTGCGTGAGTATTCATCTGCTTGTTTGCGTATGCCAGACCAAAATATTCCTTGTGTAATAGCTCTGTTTGCTAGTAATTGACCGGCGATATGGGAGCCACAAGTCCCTTTATGTAATTCACAGAACATTTCATCTTCTTTTGGTTTAGAGAGCCACTTTAGGTAAGGCCCCGTAACGGAAAGGCGGTAAAGCACACCATTTTGATTAGTATAGCGCTTCGAGTTGTTGATCAGCTGTGGGTACTCTTTTGGATCTGCAGAGACTGGTCTGTTGCAACTGCTGTCGACGCCGAGGTAGGCAAAAAAAGGTTTTTGCCAATCGTCGTCTCCCCCTTAATCGCCCTTAGTGATGATCATGCATACAGAAATACGATCAATGTTAGGGGTTGAAATGATTTCGATCTGGAGACATCGAGCTTCTATACCCAAGACCCTGGCAGGATATACCAAAAAATTGGCGTGTCTATTTTCACCTCGAGGAAGATAATCAAGAGTTGCTTTTGCAAACTTGCTCATCCTATCTGCAACGAGGGTTGTGTATTCGATCATCTTTCCATTCTTCTTGTAATGCTCAGAGTAATGGTGGGCGATGAATAGTGAATCTTTGTAAACTGAGAGTTCAGGGATATCGAGCTCAAGAGTAAGGTCGAGTCCATGAATGAGAGCTTCGTACTCAGTGACATTATTTGAGGCCTCCAAATCCAAGCGTATTGATTTCTCAATTATGTCATTGGAAGGGGCAATCAAAATGGTTCTGATTCCTGACTCTACGGGTCCTGCTAATCCATCCGTGAGAAGTCTCCCACCCGTTATTATGATCCATTCAGCTCACTCGCCAAATGTCTTGTGGATGGATCTTCAGAAGTTTCTTCTGTAAGGTCAGGGTCGTGTTCCTCCCACTCAGGATCCTCTACATGATAATCTACGAGGAAATTGGCAACGACCTGACCCTTTACGGAATGGCATTGTTAAATCACGATATCATGTTCTCCCAAACTGACTGACCACTGTTGCACACTCCTATGAAGATTTAGAAACGAAACAGTTGATAACGAGATTCTGAACGTCTTATGATGTTTTTGGAGAGGGCATATTGAGAAGAGCCTGAATCTAATCTGGATCGGCCTCAATCCTCTTCTTGCTGACAAGGTGGCCTAGAAATAAGCTAGAATGTACCCTAAATTGACACTTATCTGGGTTGAGACGTATCCTGTAAGATTAAAGGATGTTGAATATAGTATTGAGGTCTAAGATGTGATTGGCCGACTGTACGTTCTTGCACATGAGATCGTCGATGTAGACTTTAACAACTTTCCCTAAATGTACTTTGAGCGTAGTAGTCATCAACCGTTGATATGTGGCTCCCAAGTTTTTGAGTTTGAAAGGAATGACTTTGTAGCAATAAAGACCTCTTTCAGTGATGAAAATTGTCTTTTCTTGATCATCTTCCAAAAGTAGAATTTGATTGTACCCCGAAGCAATATCCATCATAGATAGGAGGTCATGGCTTGTTGTGGAATTGAGGATCTAATGAATATTGGGAAGAGGGAAACTGTCCTTTGGAGTTTGTTTATTCAGATCGGTAAAATTTATGCAAACTCAACTTTTTCATTCTTCTTGGTGTGGTAGCCTACTCGCAGCCTTCGACCTCCTCACTCGAAGTCCACTTTGTATCCTACTCGAACATATCGAAGACTATTTCGACTCAGAATCAAGCCCCTCAAGGAACTCTTGTAGTCGAAGCCTCGACAGCAGATAAACCTTCAAGAGCGGATCAACATATAATAGCAGATAAGCCTTCGCGAACGGATCAACACATAATAGCAGATACCCTTCGACTGAACATTCGAATACCAGAAGTGTGATGAGACTAGCAGTCAGCTCAAACAGATTGGACGGAGCATTAATTGGTCTCTCAACTATAGTGACAGGGATGTCCGTAATAAATGCCGCCTCCGAAAAACCTGGACAGTAATCATGTAGCCTGGCCCCACTCTTGGTGACTCAGCCTCTTATGTCTCTATAAATAACAGAGAAGGGAAACACAGAAGGGGTTAGAAAAATCCTCTCCAAACCCTATGCTTTTTACCTTCGACCACTTACAAACTGTATTCGATCTTTATTATTACTCATCAATAATATAATCACAGTTTAAAAATCCTCATCAGAGGTCGTAGAAAGTCACATTCGGGCCTCTACACAAGTATTTGTCCCTAATTAGTCTCTCTTTAGGCCATATACTTGTACATCTTTGATGAGAGGTTGACCTCCGTGTTGTAAGAGCCATCTTCGCTTCTCAACGAAGATCAGGCCCCTATACTTGGGACAACGACAATATTGGATATCTAGTCTGAATATTTGGCTTCTCGAATGAATCCCAATTTGATTAATTTCTTGATCAAGGTGTTCACTTCATCTCGATGATGTGGTGATAGTCATCGCTATTTCTGTTTGGCCACCGTGGCGCTGATGTTGATAGCTAATTTGTGACATGCCTTGGTCGGATCGACCCCAGACATTTCTTTGAAAGATCACGCAAAAACGTCTCGATTTAGTTATAAGAACTAAATGAGAGCATCCTTTTCGTGCTGAACCAGCTTAGTACCAATGAATGTACCTCTGTTAGGTTCATTAATGTTGATATATTCTGAGAGCTTCTCCATGGAAGGTTGATTGTTGAGGTGATCAGCTTCCTGTAATTACTATGCAGCAAATCTGTCAGATGTATCTAGGATAGCTGAGATGGTATTTTCACAAGCTCGAGAGGACTTCTGATTACCTTTGATCTCATAAATACCATTGTCGCATTTTATAAATAGTGCTTGATAATAGGTAGAAGTGATTGCTTCCATTTTGTGAATCCAGCAGCAGCACATAATCCCGAGATAACGAGATTTGGCGTTGATTACATAGAAAATAATATCGATGGTGGCTAGTCATGTGGTAATAGTTAAGATAATCTTGTCAACTCGTTCTTCTCTAGAACCATTAAACCCACTGATATTGGTGTCTCTTTGAATAACTTGGTCGGCCAAACCCATTTGGTTAATAGTACTCTAAAACAGAATCTCAATACCGCTTCCAATATCGATCATCATCGTGTGCATGAGAAACTTTTTCATTTTAAGCATTATTACTAATGTATCATGATGTAGAAATTTGATATGGCTAGTATCGCAATCTTTGAAGGAAATCTTGAACTGGCGATTGCTCGACTCAGGAAGAAGTTTGGCTTCTTTGTCTTACAGTGTGAGATCGCATATTTTCGATAGTCTCCTGTGTTTTGATCTGCTGGAATTGGTGATCTGATTGATTTCGATCATGTTGTTGTAGTACATATGGTAAAGATGCTTCTCCTCAGCAAGATCATTGACCTGAATAACTTCAAGCTACTTCATATAGTTGTCATCTTTGTATGATTTTAGATTGATAATATATTCGAGCATCTGTCCTCTTTAAAAATTTATTCGAACAACCTCTGTAAAGCATAGCAATTATCAGTAGAATGATGGTTTACCTTATGATGTAGGCAATATGGTCGACTGTCGATTGGTTCCAGTGGTTGAGAGATGCGGCAGAGTGTATCCTTCAAAAGTAGCAAAAAAATTATGGAAATTCGGACATTCGTTAGGAGGATGGGTTTTTTCGGTAGACCGCCTTTCTGAGGGTAGCCAGTGTTGCCCTTGGTACGCTTCTGATCTCCCCGTTCCTCCTTCGGTTCAGTGGTTCGATCCGTAGTTTGGCCTTTGGTGGAGATGACGTATTTAGTAGATTTTTGCCACTTAGACATCATTCTCTCCAGGTTGACGTAACTGTTGACCTTGGTGATCATATCCTTCATGGTCGCAGGTTTATTGAGGAAGAAGTGTTCTTTGGCCTTGTAGTCAAGCTAGAGTGCATTGGTGAAAGTAGCAGCAACTATTTTCTGATCGAGGTTATCCACTTTACGCGTGAGCTCTAAAAATTTCTTCACAAAATCCTCGAGCTTCTCTCCGTGTGACTATTTAAGACTGATAAGGGAATATAAATTCTCCTCTTTGTCCCTGTTATGAGCATATGTCTTGATGAACTATTGTGAACTGCTGGTCGAATGTATATATGGAGTCCTCAGGGAGAGAGGGGATCCATCGGATTGGTTCCTCCTGTAGGCTTGTGGTGAACAGACGGCAGAGGATGTGGTTGAGATTGGAGTATAACCCTAATGAATCACGGTACTATTGACTGTGCTCCTTCGGGTCAGTACCATTGTATTTATAAATTTTAGGAGTATAGAAACCCTTTGGTATCTCCATATCGAATAGCTCTTTCGTAATCGGACTTCCTTGTAGTTCTGTGATGTCACCGGTAGTACCCAAAACTTGTACTTCGATCAACTCCTTAATTCGTTGGTCCATGTGTTCTTTTGTAACTTAATGACGTGCTAGCTGAATCACTGGGAAAGTAGGTTGTGGATGATGATTGCATGTACCTTCACTCAGGTGATCTCGTGCCGAAACTTAGTGTTGAGGTCACTATTCTTCCTCCTGATGGACAAAAAGTTGTTGACCTCGACTGACTTCAGACTAAACTTCACCCCCCAAATGTATAAAAGGTTGTGGTTCATACTGTAGGTTCCTGGAAATAGCTATTCTTGCGACTCCCCGAAGTCCCAATCTCTCCCTTGCAGAAACACGGGAGGTCTCTGGCAACTGTTCATGACCTCTGGCTGGAAGAGCCTCTAGGGCAGTCTGTATTATTGTCATCTGGTCTTTATGTCGTTTGAGCGCTGTCAAACGAGCTTGTTATTCTGTGTCGAGCTCTTTCTCACGAAACTCCCGTTCCTTGTTAACTGAAGTCCGAACTCAGAGCGTTTCTCTGTTTTGGTATTGAGATTCGCCTGTAACACTGTAAGTTATCCCGGCTCCATTGAAACATCGAGCTGGGTTCCTGTAATCGGTCGTTTAGAAATAACCTTAGGATTTCGTGGAAATACCATTTTTTCCCACAGACAGCGCAAAATTTAATGGCCAAATTGCGCAAGCTTAAAATAGCTCAGAATTCGTTATCACACCAATGAACCTGTAACAATATTCTAATGGAAAATAAGAAATGACACAGGTGATTTTAGCATGGAAAACCTTAGAATAGGTAAAAAACCACGACCTCGAGTGGACGATTTTTGTAAAAGTATCATTATTGCTTGAGGCGGATATCTTATTACAAGTGATCTTTAGATATAGAAAAGCTTGAACCTTGTAGCTAAGAAGTTTGAAATGTTGTTGAGAATCTAGAATAAGTAGTTTCTTGATGATATATTGTGTAATTTTTCTCATCCCTATCTCTTCTGGAACTTTCCCTTTATGTAGGCCTTCTCTGCAGCTCTTCATCGTGTTGAAGCATATTTTCCGAACAATGTGGATAGTAACAGTTGACTGAGTAGCTGACGAGTTCGTGAGAGATAGGTGTCTTTGACTGGATAAGGCTTTTCGGCTTAAGTTCGGCCCACGTTCTTAACCAGTTCGTGGGGTAGGTTAGATTGTTAACTGGGGAAGATATGTTAAAAATGCATAAGTCTAAGATGGAAGTGATTCAAACTGGAGATAGCTCGACTTTAGGTGAGATCGTGGGATAGGTCCCTGCAAGAATGACCTCCATCAGCTCGAATTCCAAATATCAAATCTTTCAGGTAGTTTATAGATAACAAGTCTTTCAAGTACTCCAAAAATAGGTACTTTATAGATAATAAGTTTTTCAAGTAGTTTATAGATAACAAGTCTTTCAGGTACTCCAAAACAACAAATCCTATAGTTTATCTGACTTCAGCGATGTTTCACTCAAAGAATCTTTTAAAGCAAAGCAGGCATTGGAAGTCACTGAATGTCCTTCTCTCTTCACACCATCTTACTCTAACCAAAAATTATGTTTAGAGGAAGTCTGGACATGAAAGCTGAAGACTCAGTGCTTCAACCAACTCTTCAAATAGTAGGTCTTCTTAGAGCCAAGAAACGATGATGGTGCAGAAGCAAACTTCCATTCTTAGTCTCCCTTCTCCACTACCATCGTCGCCCCCTCTATAACCACCACCACCGCAGAGTTGGTAGATGAAGAGGGCTTGACCTTAGAATCCAATCCTACACAAGTCATCGGTGTAAATGACCCATAGTTACACCAACTCCATCATCTGTCTCCTCAACCTTATCTTCTGAAAGAATGCGGAGACAACTCCAACGTTGCTCACCTGTTAAGACAACGCAATGAAATCTCTATCTACAGTAAAAATCTTCCTCAACATCAGCTACTTTTTCTTCTAGCATCCCTTGATACATCGGTGGAATGGGAATAAGGGTGGGCATCTCCAAGGACTGATCTCTAAAATATCTCAACTTTAACTTTTGCATCTCAACAAAAATTCTCTCTTCGTAAACCATTCTCCGGGTCTTTACCATCGTTAATAAGACTTCTAGAGAATTTTAGAACAAACAATCTACTTTACCACAATCCACGGTGCAGGTACTATTTATATAACTCTCATATTTAATGTGCAAGTAGGTTTCCCAAGCGTCATCATTCAAAATAGACTAAACTCTCAAAACCCCAACTGTCGCGTACATTAATATTCCCATCATTATTCAATGCGCAAACATCCCCCCATAAAAATATACATTTTTCATACAGTCAAATCCACATCAATACTTCCTTCATTTTCAAACTTCCAAAACCCATATACCCATATACCTACAAATTCTTTCTCAACCAAAGCGACTCGTGACTTCGGCTGTAAGGGGGCCATTACAGGGGCCTATCCCTCGATTTAACCCAATTTAAGCTATTTCTAGTTTGGACTACCTCCATATCAGACTCACATATTCTACATGTGACATAAACAGTCAACATTAACACCTACGCCACAAACTTAAGAAGAATATGGGTCGAGCTCAATAGAAAAACATGAACAAGTTAAAGATACTCTCTCACGAGCTTAACAGTTGCTCAGTCAACCGCCACATACCACATTGTTTGAAGAACGTGCTTTAGCACGATAAAGAACTGCGGGGAGGGCTTATATAAAGAAAAAGTTCCAGAAGAGACATGAACCAGAAAAATATATGAGAAATCTCTAAGAAAACTATTTTTTCTAGATTCTCAAAAACATTAAACTTCTTATTTTACAAGATCCAGTATTTCTAGTTCAAGAGATCACTTGTAATAAGATATCAGCCTCAAGCAATAAAAATCATTATTACAAAAACCCTCAACTCGAGGTCGTGGTCTTTTACCTATTCAGGGGTTTTCCACGCTAAATCACCAGTGTTATTTCCTATTTCACATTATTTTTTGTCACGAGAACATTGGTGTAAGAGCTAATTCCAAGCCATTTCGAGCTCACAGAATTAGGCCATTTTAGTAGGCATTTTAGGTATGATTCTACTCTTCATTTAGATGCCATTGTTTCTAATATTATTGTAAAAGATGTTTGGACATTTCCAGCTAATACAGTTTTCCATCTTCCCCAAGTATGGAGTAAGTTGAGTGAGGTGGACCTGGAAGGTATTGGGAAAGACATGTTTTCTGGTCTTTTACGTCTAATGGGAAATTTTCTCTTAAAAATTGTTATAATAGTATTAGAAACTGTAATCCTACTATCTTTTGGCATACTCAACTACGGTTCAAAGGAAACATTCCTTGCCAAAGTTTATATTACTTGGCTTGCTTTGAGAAATTAAGGTACTTAAGACTCAAGAAAATTTATTAGAGTAGGGTGTGGTTAATAGGGTAGTGTGTGTGCTATGCTAAAATTCTTGTGAAAATGAGGAACATTTTTTCTACTATTGCCCTTACTTTGTACAGGTTTGGCTCAAGCAGCTTACTTTTATGAACTATAACGAAGCTGTTTTGGAAAACTATTTTGAAGAACTCCAATGGTGCCTTAATAACTCTTGTAAAAACACAATCAAAGGGACAATCCTAAAATTTGCTTTCAATTTTTTTTAATTCTATTTGGAGTGAAAATTTTCTTAGGATTTTTGAGGAGATTGCTTCCATTGGAGATACTATATTTAATAAGATTAACTTTACCATTAGACTTAAGATGGGAGCAAGCTATGTTGACTTAATTAAGAACAGTGAAAACATGTTTATTGTAAATGTTTGATTTATTCAGGCTAATTGGAAGGGGGTTATTTTTATCTAGGCTACTTGGAAGAAGCCGGCTAGGAATAACTTCAAGTTGGATACTAATGGTTCTTTGACCAATTTTGGAGGAATAGGAGCTATCTTGAGGGATTGGGAAGGTACAGAGCTGGTGCTGGGAAAGTAGCACCAAAGTCAATCACCATTCATGAGTTTGAGGCTATTGATACTAGACTAGAGATTTTTTGGAGCTTTGGTGCTAGGAGGATTGAGTTGGGTAGTGATTCAGCTAGTGTCATTCATATGGAAAAGTCTTCTTCTTCCCCTCTTTGGAATGCTAGAAGACTTATCAGAAGAAATTAAGAAGAGAGTTGATATGCTTGAGTTCTTTAGTGCAAAGCATTACTACAAAGAAGCAAATATAGCCCTAAATAATTTGGCTGACTTCTTGCTTGAGCAAGGTTGTGAAGAGGTTATGCCTAATGCTTTCACTTGTGATCACAAAAGAATTTTGGAAGAGGATGCAGCTAGTAAAGTCTATTACAGACTGATATAGTTTGTTTTTTTTTCTTTTTTCTTTTTCTGTGGTGTTTAGGCCTTACCCTTGTGTTCTGGTGGTAAGAGAGTTGTCCCCACCTTGTTCATAATTCTTTCTTTTAATTTAAGCTCATTTTCAATTAAAAAATAAAAAATGTTGATGATTCCTAGTCTTATGTAACAAACCCAACTTTATCTTGGATTTTGTTGCATCTATTGAATAAATAAAAACAACGGTTTTCTTTAATTATTTTCTTTTAGTTTCTCTTCAATTATTGTTTCTCAAAATATAAATATGAAGAAACTCGAGAAGAATAAAGCTATATTCTTGGCCTTCCTCAGATAACTAAAACTCCTGAGTAAATAATTTATCGAATTCAATCAAATGTAGCCAAGATATTGGTGGCCATTTTTCTTGTACATAATGCATACATAGACGTTGGCATAAGCTGCATAACTTAGCTAATATAATGATCAACAATTATCTAAATCACCAAAAACATTTTCGATCACAAACATTTTAAGTGTACCAGGTGGAGCACCGCTATTGTAATAACATATTTCCCAGATTTGACAAGGAGAAGCTAATAAAACTTAGTCGAAGATATTTTATCATTCGAGAAGATATCACATCTGCAACCACAGAGCTCAACCCACTACAGTAGCCGTTACGCTTGGTTAAATAGAGCCGTTACAGGAAGATCCGTAAAGTTTGCCCACTGCCTACCAAAATAGGAAACCATTTATTATTGTAACTGCATGTATCTACTATAAATACAGGCAGGGCATATGTTAATCCTATCCAGAACTCTATTATTCATCCATAAATTTACGTCCTTACTGTTTACCAATTATAATAACTAGCACCTATTGGATTTTTATACCTAAATCCTCCTCGAGGTCGTAGGTTTTCTCAGATTTTACTGAGTTTTCACGTAAAATCTTGTGTATTCAAATTTATAATTACAATTTCTTTACTGAAGTATAAGTAAAGTTTACCTTCCAAAAAACAGGTCATTGCAATGGGCACTGTCTGTGGGAATACCATAATTTTTCTTTACCAACTGTGATTCTAGGAAGTTCAATGACAAATATAAACCTCACAAGTGCTTCTAGTACTCAGAGGAACCACGAGATCAACCCCGTACTTGCAGCGATTGATCTGCACAATGCCGTGGTCGAACTTTAAAAGCAGATGGAATCTAACAAAATCCAGTTGCCCGTAGATCAGCGAATCTACGCCTAAGCTCTTCAATTCAAAAGAGACGAGAGGAGGAAAGCCCTGGAACAACAGAGCCAAACCCATTAGAAAGAAATAGAAAATTTGCGAAGACATCAAGCGCCACCTCCTCAAGCCCAAAGTGATCATCGATCCAGAGCTACCCAGAGAGGGAACTTACCAAGAGAAGAACAAATTCAAACTTCTATGTCTCGATCAAGAAACCCATATAGAGTTTCTCGGTATTTTGAAATTACTTCATCCGCATCGACTACCCAAGGAAGTCGATGCACACATTACCAAACCCTACCACCTCCTGTGAGGCGACCCGTGAGAGATTGGTTGGGACCCGAAGGATAAGGTAACATTGACCCTCATGTTGAAGCTGTACCAAATACTCCTCAGCAATTTATCACCTTGGATGATCTGAACAATATGATTCAAGCTATATATTATGACAATCCAAGTCGAAGATCTGTTCCTGATAGGATTGAAACAAACCAGATTTCCCCTCATCTCGAAGTCATGTCTATTCCAGACAATTTTCACATGCCAAAGTTTTATCAATATACGGGACTCACTGATCCTCTCACCCATGCCCGTCACTTCAAGGCAACAGTTGGATTATACTCCAAACCTGATAACATGTTATTCTGGCTGTTTAACATAAGCCTTAAAGAAGAATCTCTAAGGTGGTTTCATACTATTCCTGAAGGTTCGATCACAAGTTTTAACCAGTTATAGATACTTTTTAAGTTAAATTATGCGCACGCAAAGGAGCAAGAAATAACATTCGATACATTATTCTTTTTCGAGCAAGGGGTGAAAGAAACCTTAGCCAGCTTTTACACCTACAAGAAACAAGGAAAATTGGGAATTCAGATCCCAAAATTGTCGTTCCAACATTTACCTCTACACTCCACATCGATTCTAAAGTTCAAGAAGAGCTTACCCTACACAAACCCAAGACAGTAACATAAATGATTGATGTTCTCAATAACTACATCGAACTCGAGTGGTCCAAGAAAGATAAGATGAAGAGCTCCTCAGTCATTCATACCAGAGATGTTTTCTCATCTCCAAATCCAAAGCCAGCCAGTAATGTTGCTCCTAAACAGCATAGATGGACCACCGACAATGTTAGGAAGAGAGACGGGAAAACATACAGACCTATCCCTGTCTGGCCTCCTATAACAACCACACTCTCTGTTATTTTACTAACAATAAAAGGTGATGACTTGTTTCGAGAAACAAAAGTAATTCTTGATGTACTAAACAAGCCCTTATACTATTATCACAATGTGTATAACCACGAGACTAATAACTGTTACTCTCTAATATAGATCTTTTACTGCATTCTACTCGCAGGAAGACTCCACGAGTACGTAGTCGATGTCCATAATTTTATCAAAGAAGAAACAAAAACAAAAGAAGTCGAACAAGAGCATGGGCAAGGTCAAGCTCGCCATCTTTATATGATTGAATTTGAGAACTGCAAGAAGAGAAAGAAAGATGACAAAATCATATCCCGCTGCAAGATGACGTCATAAGAAAATTTGTAAAACTTCTACCCAGCTTCAGCAAAGCCAAATGTTCATATCAGATTTCCTTTGAAAACTGTGACACCGGTCATATCAAATACCCTCATGACGACCCACTGGTCATAATGCTCAAAGTAGGATAGGACTACTTACGTAGACTTCTTGTCGATACGGAAAGTGCAGCAGACGTATTATTCAAAAGATAAATTAATGTTCTAGGCCTCAAGGATTCGGTCAAAGCTTCAACAATAACCATCACAGGGTTTAACGGTTCCAAAGAATTTGCCTTAAGAGAAATCACACTACCTGCTCAAGTTGGGCCTGAAACCACCTTCGTTAAATTCATTATCATTGATGCAGAGTCAAAATATTTGGGGATCTTAAGAAGATGTTGGCTCCATTCTATTAAGGTAGTACCATCGACATATTATTTGGCCTTACGATTTCCAACAGATCACAGAGTTTATGAAATTGATGGGAGTCAAGCAGTGGTATGAATGTACAAAAATACCACCATAAACTCTAACACAGCAAAACTTTAGAAGGAATAACAATTACAGCAGGAGTTAACTCCAACGTTTGAGCAACACGATATTGAGGCAGCTGAATCCATAGAACTCGATGGAGCGGGAAAAAAGTACCTTTATTGGCTCCAAGCTGTCATCCGAAGAATGAGAAACCCTGTAACAACTTTTAAAGAAAAATGTCGACATCTTTGCATGGTCTTTCCTAGAGATGCCATAAACTCAACCTCCCTTCAGACAGTAAAGCAGTTATGCATAAGTATCACAACTTAGCCCCCCCATCTTCCTAAAGCAGTTAATGAAGAAATAGATAAACTCATTTGCATCGGATTCATTCGAGAAGCCAAATACTAAAATGGGTCTCAAATATCGTGGTTGTCCCAAAGAAGAATGGAAAAAATAGGGTTTGTATAGATTTTATTGAGACAAACATATTCATAACAAAATATAACTTTCCCCTCCCTCTGATTCCTCATCTCCTCGACTCCATAGCAGAGCATGAACTTCTTTTAATGATGGATGCAGCTTTCGATTACAATTAGGTTCCTCTTGCCGAAGAAGACTAAAAGAAGACAACATTTATTACGGAACGAGGTCCCCACTGTTATACAGTTATGCCCTTTGGATTAAAAAAATATAGGAGCCACTTATCAGTGACTTGTCACTCAAATGTTTAAAGATCACTTAGGCAAAATCATGGAGGTATACATCGACGATATGATTTACAAAAGCCTAAAACAGGAGGATTATTATAGCAATTTACAAACCATCTTCGACATCCCTCGTACTCTCCAAATGAAACTAAACCTAAAAAAATGCCAATTTGGTGTGGCATCTAGAAAGTTTATGGGACATCTTATTAGTAAAAGGGGCATATAAATCGATCTGACACAAATCAAAGCACTCATGGTAATGTTATCACCACGAACCAAAAATGATGTGTAAAAGCTTGCTAGCAAGATCGCAGCACTTTACAGATTCATCTCTAAATCTTCTGATCGATACAAACTTCTTTACCTCCTTCTTTGTGTAAACCTAGCCTCAGTATCCAAGAAATGGCCCAAAGAAATCATCTGGACCCTAAACTGTGAATTGGCTTTCCAAGATCTCAAAAAATACTTAGGGCGTCCTCCCCTCCTCCTATAATGAGTACTCCTATTAATGGCAAAATACTAACGATGTACTTGTCGACGACAGATGACTTCATCAGTTTCGTTATTATTCAAGAAGACAATGGGGGGAAAAACCAATCTTCTTCATTAACAAAACTCCCATGCCTGCTAAAAAATATATACAACAACTAAAAAGCAGCTACTCACCTTGGTATATAGTTCCCAAAAACTTTGACCTTATTTTCAAGCCTACCCCATTAAAGTCATCACCACGTACACTCTCAAACTCGTACTCTCTATAAAAGAAATATCCTAGAGGGTTCAACAATGGTGTGTGCTCCTAGGTGAATATGATATCTCTTTTGAGCCATAAATATTGATTAAAGGACAAGCGGTAGCCAATTTTTTGACAAATTTTTCGATCGAAGACCCCGAATGGGAGTCTTCGATCGAAGAAGTACTGGCCGATACTCGAAGAAGTACTGGCCGATAATTCAATCGCAGAACCAGATGCATGGTCGCGTAACACATGATATATACTCTTTATAGATGGATCTCCCGGACTACGAGGGTCAGGGATCAGTATCGTCCTCGTTACACCATCCAATCATAGAATTAAAAAAGCTATTAAGCTTAAATTCTATGTCACCAACAATGAGATAGAGTATGAAGCTATCATGCATGGACTGGATCTTGCCATAGTACTTAGAGCATAAGAAATAGCTGTCTACGTAGATTCCTTACTAGTAGCCAACCATTGCAATAAAATATTCAAAACATCAGGAAAAATGGTTGATTATGTAGTTCTGGTAAAAAAATAAGGAAATTCAAAACAACAACAATCTCTTATCTACCTAGGGCTAAAAATTGCCATGTCGACGGACTAGCATACATCGCTACAATGTTCGAAGATAATGAAAAAAGAACTTTAAACATTGAGGTAATCAAACATTCAAGTCTCGATGTCAGTTACACCATGCAGATCCAGGTTACCGAAGACAAAGATCCTGAAGATTGGAGAAGACCATTTTTTGCAAATCTCAATTCAAATACCCTCCCGGACAACAAAGAAGAAGCTCGATCACTCTTAGCCAAATGTCCACAATTCAAAGTCCAAGATAGGGTCCTATATTAAATCACTGGGGGAGGACCGCTTATTGAATGCATCTTGCATAAATAAGTACAAGTCAAAATCAAAGAACTTCACGAAGGAATATACGTAGCTCACATATCAGGGCAGTCACTAGCACAAAGGGCATTTTCGCAAGGGTTATACTGGCCGAAAATGAGACAAGACTACGAAGAATTTGTCAGAAAATACTATAAGTGCCAAATCTATGCTTAAGACATCAAAAACCAAGCCCTTGATATCCACGTTAGTAATGTCTTCTGGCCATTCAAAAGATAGGCAATTGACATCATTGGTCAATTCTACCCAGCATCGGGTAACAGAAAATTTGTTCTTGTACCAACAGACCACTTCACCACGTGGGTCGAAGTAGTACCACTATGTCACACTGACGAGATTGAAGTAATCAAGTTTCTTTGGGAACACGACATAACCAAATTTGGCTATCCATAAATGATAAGATCTGATAACGATAAGAAATTCATCAGCAGAAAATTACTCAATTTCTTCCACAAATATAAGATTTAATTATCTACTTTGATACCATACTATCCTCAGGGAAATGGCCAAGCTAAGGCTATCAATAAAAGTATCAAGTCAGTATTACGCAGGCGCCTTGAGGAAAAGAAGGGAAAATGGGTCGACGAACTACTTAGTGTATTATGGAACAACTCCTCAAATGTCTACTGATTGTACACCATTCATGATGGGCTTTGGTACCAAAGTAGTGATCCCTTCAAACCTTGATCTCCCAAGTACCAGAAGAAAAGTTACAGATGAAGAAAATGAACTTAGACTTCTCTGTAACCTAAATTGGATCGAAGAGACTTGAGACCATGCAATTGTAAACTTGAGGCGACCATGACACTCTAAGAAAGGCATACAACAAGAAGGTAAGGAAGTGTACATTCGGCATTAGTGACCTTGTCCTTCAACGAATCCAGGATAGTACTCGGCCCAAAAACTTTGGCAAATTATCTAAAAACTGAGAAGGGCCTTAAATTATCAGTGACAAGAATGACAGTGGAACATATTGGTTAATGACTGAAGACAAACTACAACCCGAGTATCCATGGAATACAACCCATCTCAAAATGTTCTACCGTTAACAGCTGTACACTCTTTCAATTACTTCGAATAAAGACATATTTGCTATCATTACATCGTCAATTTACAATTCTTAGTATCAATAAATACTTGACAAGTATTTATCAAAACTAAGTTAAGTTCTTTGACAAACATCTATCCAATTACTGGGATAAATTTATTTACAATTCATTACTTATCGAACAAAACATGTCATGTTTAGTCATTTTTTCTCAAACACCCAGATATCCCATAGAGGAACAACATCTGGTTATCATCCTTCCTTCGGCAAATCCACTTGCCCAAGGCAACACTCTAAATATTCATCTACAGTAGTATGTAATACTATCGATCATGTCGAACCAAACACTTAGCATATTTTCTTCAAAAAAAAATCTATGCATCACTATCGATTACTTAATAATTTTAAAAATCATTCTACAACACTATTACCAAAAAATTATCATTCATACCCACCATAACAAGAAATTGTTTTAGGTCCCATCGACCACTTGTACATAAATCGTAACTCAAACAAATAACTTTTAAAATACTTTCTATTCTGCAGGAGGAGAGATAGGAGTAACATCCTTCACTGGCAGGGAGTAAGGTCATCCAACACTTCCTCGGGAACAGCAGGAGTAGGTACTTTAGGCACTTCCTCCTCAACATCCGAATCAGAGAAGATGGCCCTAGCAGCAGCAGCCAATCCCTCGTAAAAGTCTTTTCTCTTCTCCCTCTCACGGAATTCCACTCCAAAAGCCTTCATACGCCTGAAATCGCCTATATTGACTCTCTCGGCTTATTCTCGTTGTTCCTTGAGCATGTAGGCATGCTCCTTCACCATCAACCTCCGCTCAGCCAAAATCTGCTCGCGGACGTCATTCTCAAAAATTGACCTGCTTACGAGCCAGAGCCTCATCCCTCTCCTTCGTCAAATCTGCCTTGAGCTGGTCAATCTCTTTTCTCTTTTCTCCAAGACACATCTTTTTAGTACCTGCGATGGCCACCTCCCTTTCCTTGGCTGCCCCCCGCTTCATCTTCTCGGGCATTTCCTCCAGCTCCTCTTTCTTTGCTGTAAGCTCCTTCTCAATGTTCTTCGAGACCAAGAGATCATTGGCAAGACTCTTCCCACCAGGCATTTGAGGCTTTGCATCGAGAAGAAACTTCTTAATCTACATTAGAATACAACAATGAGACCTTGATGACGACACCAAAATCATATAAACGAGACAGAGCATGAAAATTTATAACCTGGTTCATTGTGTGGTGACCTTGATGAAGAAGGTCGATAAGCTCTCAGCCCCAATAATGCAATGGGCAGAGTCCTCTTCCAAATATCCCTTCCCAGCAAAACCAAACCCCCCACCAACCTTCGTATTGTTCGACTCTATGGTGTCTTTTTTCACAGCTAAATCAACATTATACTTGGTCGACTCTTAAGAGTCCTTTTTTACAGCAAAAGGAGTCTTCACCTTGGTCGACTTGGGTGGCAGACTTTGCATGCCAGTTGCTTCAGCTTTCTCTTCCTTTTTGATAAGACATCGTCGAGATGACCTCTTTGCCAGAGGAACAGGGACACCAGAAGGGTTGGCAGCCCTCTTTCTCTTATTCTTGGCAAAGGACCCACTCAGTATGGCTTCCTTCTCCGCTGTAGTATCAGTGGTGTACCCACTCAGTATAGGGTTCTCAGGGGGTAGACTCGATTTAGTAGCTCTCCTGTTCTTAGCAAACATTTTACCGTCGATTAGGGGGATATCAGCTCCTTTGGTTCGAGTTCCTTTTATTCCAGCCTCTTGGAAAAGCCCTTCGACCTTCTCATGATCGGCAACAAGAGAATCAATTTGACCGTAGTAATTGTTCAAGATGTTATATAACTTTTCTTGGACTTTACATTTTCTATCGACCTCCTTCAACGCTACACGAAGACAAAATAAAAGACAGTTACATACCAGTTTCAAACAAATAATCAAGTCAAAAACTTCAACAAATATGTTACCTAGAGACACACGTAAGTGAAGCATTTCCTTTTCAGAGGCTCCCCTAGATCTTTCTAGTCGAATTCATAATTCCCAGACACAAAGAAGCAATCGGAAAAATATTGCCCCCATGTAGTCACCATCTCATAGAACAGAGGCCTCCTCAAAAAACTCGCTAAGTACCTGTACCCCAGCTTCTGTAGATTCTATTTAAGTATATAATACACACATAAATCATCCATAGTAATCTATTCCTCCCCCCTCTCCTTCAATCAACCGTTTATCACACCCACCACCCTAAAGAGGTCATAAACATTCTGATTAAACTGACCAAGGGCATAAACTTCTTCTGATAAACTCGAAGAGGCAACTTTAACCGCTTCTTTATTTGTCCTCGATGGATTAGAATATTGTCCAATTGGACCAATTGATCCATCATTTCATAATGGTACACCTCCATCCTAATATCGTCAGGAACACCATACTTCAACTTAAAAATTAGAATTTTACTAGTTTCTGGAGCCTCCCCATAACGCTTCCCCTCTTCCTCCTCTACCTTTTCCTCTTCAGCATCATCTTCCCCACCACCTCTCCCTTCTCAATTACTTGCCTGAGGCTCGTGATCTACATCAGTTTCAGTCCTCTCCCCATCGAACACTTCGATCACCCTAGCCTCCAATTTGAATTAGTTAACACTAGCTACATTCGAGCTACTTTGCCCAATTCTATACCTACCGCCCAACTCTTGAACAGAAGTTGTTACATCGATTAATAGTAGTTCTGCCACTACAAGAAAATTTGGCTTTAGTATCATCTGAATAATGTCACTTATTTAAAAAGTGTCGTTAAAAGTTTTAATTTTGCTTTTCACATGGATTTCAACGACGGTTTTACCAAAAGTGATGTTAAAAAATAAATCATCTTACTATCAAAGTCATTTTTGGGCATGACATAGTAGCTATTACAATTAAGTCGTCTCCCTCTCGATGTGTAAACCCTTACCATCTCAATCAAGTCCATTTTTTTTCATTCACGACGTTATTTCTATTTTATTTTATTCAAAAAAAAATTTGCGCGAAGTTAAGAGATTAGAAGCGCGAAGTGAGATGCGCGAAAGTAGGTTTTGGTGGGAGAGTGGAGATGGATAGGTTTTGGTAGAGATTCTTGACGAGATTGTTGTGAAGATTCAGCAAATCTTTCAACAACAAATTGTGGGAAACTCAATTGAGGAACTTTGGAGGCTTTATAAACACAACCCTAGTCTTCATCTACTCAATTTCTCTCAAACATCTGCGTTCATTTGGATTTCAGATTGAAGAACTCAATTTGATTTTGATTCAAGGTAGTGATAGTTTTCTTATAATCTTTATCCCCATTATCATCGTTTGGATTTTGATTGAAGAACTCAATTTTCATCGTTTGGATTTTATCCCCATTATCACTACCATTGGTTGGCATCATCATCACCCATATTCTATCCCCAATCAGCCAATCTCTTTGTCTCTCCCTCTATAATCTTTTATTTTTTTGATGGTAAGAATATGTTCCTTTTAATCTTGAGTTCCAAAGTTTTGTTGTATTGTGTATAGGGAACTTACACTTCAGAGTGTGGAAAAGTTTGAGGAATTAAGATAGTTTATCGGTGTAAATTGCGTAACGGTGAGTTTATAATATGAGTTGCTTTAATCTCAGTTAATTGTTAAAAAATGAAATTGGCAATAATTTTGGTTTGATTCAAGAATTAAATTTTTTTATTTTTGAAACAATGGAACTTTATATCAGTGTTTGTGATCTCTTATGTTATGGGTAATGGTTGGTTTGAGTAGGGAGAGGTTAGGTTATTGTAAGTTTATAAATGAGTGTTGATCCACCGTGTTAGTGTGAGTTGTTCCATCCATGTTGCATGTTATTCTGCATACTCTTCCGCTCTATGTAGAACTCACACATACTTGCTAAAAAAGTTACAAGTACTAACTGAAACTTTCTTTATGAAGACTCTAGTTATCAATTTGGAATCTTGTACCCTAGGCATCAGTATATTTAAATTTTTGGCATAATGGCGATATATGCAGCTTGAACAATCATCGCATATGTTCCTCCTACCTTGTGAAACTAATCTTACACAGACACACACAAATGTATACTTGAAGGGAAGTAATTGAACCTCTGGATAGGGCAGTATATCTTGAATATAAAGATATACAAATGTATTTTTTTTGAAGAACAAAATCATTGATTCAACTGTATGTAATATACTTCAGAATGTTACAAATGGAGCATTACCTCTAAAGTTACAAAAAGTGCGGAGTAGGATGTTGTCTGATGCATTACTAGGAATAGCTCGAACAATGTTTGTTCGATCTATATACTTGATATTTATTGCCATTTTTTGGTTCTTCGAGAAATGATCCTTAATTTCCTGTGAGATCCATAGGCCAACATCAAGAAGTAGCTTGTTCCCTGATGCATCTTTCACACCAACAACATCCATCCTCTCAGCAACATGCTCTTGCCCAGTACCTTCTGCCAACATAATGACCATATGCCCATTTTCTTTAAGCCGTTGGTCAATAAATTCAAAATGCCCACCCGGCCCCTCAAGATAAAATGGAGACTCTGGTATCAAGCAACAATCCACATCTCTGTTGGCCAAAGTAGCGTACATAACAATGAAACCGTTGTATCTTCCCATAAGCTTTACAATCCCAACCCCATTTTCAAAGCTTTCAACCTCCACATGTGCTCCATTAATGGCCATCTGAGCTTCTTCAATGGCAGTGTCAAAACCAAAAGATTTGTCTATCACTGCAATATCGTTATCAATTTTTTTTGGAATTTCAGCAACTAATACTTGTAGACCGCGTTTCTTAACTTCCTTGTAAATAATAGATGCCCCTTTCTGAGTACCGTCACCTCCAATTATGTACACCTGATTAATTCCATTTATTTTCAATGATTTTAGCCGAAAACATTCAATAGCCAACATTAAATCCTCATTTTGAGGTTATAAATATCGCCTTTAATGACTCCTAAACTTGTGGGGGGGAATCTGATCAACGGCCAAGATGTGTTCTCATTGTAAGGCTTTTCCTTTAGTAGTATATAGATAGATAGATTACACACAGTGATTGGTATTAATATATCTTGTCACATAAAAGGTGTCGAACTCCACATAAACCCGAGACTGATGGCTTCCTTAACCAGTATTGCCAAAACTTCTACCTTGCATACTTCTGAAATGATTCCCAATATATTACTTGATGCTGCCCCATTTCATTACTCAAGGCACATACCAATACTCTATGTCATTTAGTTTATCTCTCCTCATATATCGCTGCTCTATTAGAGATTTAATTATCTTTTTGATTGTCTCCTCATCAGGCTGGAAAGTTTTGCTTAGTTCGATTATACATTTAGCCAACTGTTGGTGCGTAAGAACTTTATGATTCTTCATGACCTTCATGATTATTGCGTCAATTTCAAATGTCTTATTTTGGTTGATGAATTCAAAAATTCTCATCTTCTTGTCCCACCTTTCTTCCTCCGTGAGAAGGAGAGGAATCTTAAGTTTTGTCCTTGTGTGTGTAAACTTTGAATTGAACTCGAAGAAGTCCATGGGGGAGATGGTTTTACTATTTGGTTCTTTTGCAAGGATATTGTACTCTACACATGAGAGTGAATGGAGTATCTTTATAAGATCCATGTCCACCACGTTTAGCTCAGTCTGGATTTCTGAAAAGCTGAGTCTGTCTGATTTATTGAACAGTTAAAGTACCAACGCCTGATATGCTATCATAATCAACTTTATAGTTTGTGCATCAAAGCTCGCAGTAATGTTACATTCACCCATTGAGTAAATTCATGTAAGTTTTCTTCTATCATGTTTTGTGTGATAGAATTTCTCGAACCTATCCAAACACTTCTTCATCTCTGCAGGTAAGTTTAGATTACTTTGATATATCGGCCACAATGATTGACTTAAAACTGTTGCGTTGACATGGACCAACTTAAATTCACGCTTAGAAAGTGCAGCACTCAAGTCACCTGTCTCAAGTAAGCCTAATTATTCATCTCTTTCAATCGTTTATCAACACAACATCGCAAAGCATCATATAATCTCAAGGCAACACAAACACTGTATAAAGGGTCCTTGAAAGCGTCATTTCATTCATATATCAAGAACTGTTACAAAGCATTATTACAAGCTTTAAATTCCTTCTTGGATGTATCGGAGTCACGTCCTCTACATATATAGCTACTAGGTAAATGGCTAAATTCTAAAAGGAAACATCAAAATTGGAGACGAAGCGTACTCCCCCTTTTTCCTAAGCTAACCTTTACAAAAACAAATGAAAATTAATACAAAGCTTTCTTACAACCTAAAGATACTATTTACATAGCCTGGGCATCACACTCTCTCCCACTCAGCTTGGAGACACCCTCGTCAACTTCTTCTTCTTCTTCCACCTCTGCCGGTTCTCTTTCCTCTCTTGCTTGGCCTCAATCTTCCTTAGTCGAACCAAAAGGGGATGAGAATCTTGGTGTTAATAGCTGGCTTCGGTGTCTGGCAGATCCTTCCACTTCACAAGGTACTCGTAGGCTTCCTCTTTGGTATCCGGGTCAATATGAGTCATTCTGTGAGAAAGAACATTCTCTGGAACTTGGACTGGGTTGACTGGCTTGTGAGGAACCTATGGTTTGGCAGTAGTTCTACTTAGATCTTCCTTGTCCTGATGGTAAGGCTTTAGAGTACTGGCATGGAATACTGGATGGATGAAACGAAGATGGCATGGCAGCTGAAGCTTGTAAGAAACTTTCCCAACTTTGCCAATGATCGGCATTGGACTGATATACTTGGGTACCAGGCCTTGGTGTACTCTGTGACCTCGGGGATTGAGGTGAGATTTTTTGATCATAACAAAGTCTCCCACTTGGAAAGGATCTGGTCGCCTCTTTTGATCTGCCCACTTCTTCATTCTGGCAGACACTTTTTCAAAATAGGCCCGAGCAATATTAGTATTTCTCTGCCATTCCCATGCAAAATGGTAGGCCCTCAGAATGCTTCCTTTGCACCCGGAGACCACCGTGAGCGGTGTGAGGGTCTGTTGTCCCAATAGTATCTCAGATGGACTCTTATTGGTGGAGGAACTCTTCTGTAGATTAAAGTAATACTGTGCTACATCCAAGAATTTGGCCTAGGTCTTCTTGTTCGCCTTGACAAAGTGCCAGAGGTACTCTTCTAATATGGCATTGAAGCGTTCGGTCTGACCATCAGATTGCGGATGGTTACTGGTAGAGAAGTTGGGAGTAGATCCCAATAATCTGATTACTTCCCTCCAAAACTTCCCAGTAAATCATGGATCTCTATCGCTGACAATGTTCTGTGGCACGCCCCAGTAATTAACAATGTACTTCACAAAGAGATGTGTCGTTTTATCCATCGTACAAACAATCGGGGCTGGAATGAACGTCACATACTTCGAGAATCTATCAATGATCACGAGGATGGAACCATATCCTTTAGTCTTAGGTAAGCCGTAGACAAAGTCCAGAGAAACACTTTCCCAAGGTCGTGTTGGTACAGGAAGTGGTTCAAGCAGTCCCAGCGGCAAGTCCCAATCCATTTTATCTTGTTGGCAAATGAGACAAGTCCGCGTATAATACATCATGTCATTTTGATCATTGGGCCAATAATAACCTCTCTGCAGCAAGAATAGTGTTCTCCGCCAACCCAGATGGCCTACCCAAAGAGTATCATGGCACTCCTTTATAAGCTCCCGTCTTAGTCCTGCGAACCGAGGAACATAAATCCGTTGTCCCTTTATATGTAAAAGACCATCTTCTACCCAAAACTGTTTTGTCTTCCCCTGTTTCACAAAGTTAATGATGGCTTGGGTCTGAGGATCCACTGCCAACCCTTCGAGGATCCTATCTTGTAGAATACTGGTAACATGAGAGTGAGACTGTTCGGCAGCTATAGAGGCGGCCGCAAGTTCAGCTTTACGGCTCAATGCATCTGGCACATTATTCATCCTCCCTGGCTTGTGTTCGAGCTCTAAATCAAACTCTGCTAGAAACTATTGTCAACGAGCCTGCTTTGAGGTTAACTTCTTCAGGGTAAGGAAATGGCTTGCCTCACTATTATCAGTCTTCACCAGAACCTTCATTCCTAACAGATAACATCGCCATACTCACAGAAAATGCATAATAGCTAGGAGTTCCTTCTGTTGGGTTGAATGCCTCTTCTTTATGTCATTCAGCTTCCTGCTTTTGTATGCTACCAGATGTCCCTCTTGTAACAATACTCCACCGATAGCAAAATCAGACGCATCGGTATGTACCTCAAACGGCTTGGTAATATCGGGTAAAGCTAAGACTGGATTGCTAATTACCGCATGCTTCAGATCATCAAAGGCTGCTTGACATTTCTCTGACCAAGACCAAGATAAGTCCTTCTTGAGAAGATCTGTAAGGGGAGTCGCGCACTTTAAATATCTTTTGATGAACTTACGGTAGTAGTTCATGAGGCCAAGAAAGGAACGAACTTCTGTAACCTCTGTAGGAGCATTCCACTCCTCAATAGCGCAGACCTTCCCCATATCCATATGGATTTGTCCTCTGCCAATAATGTGTCAAAGAAACATAACTTGTTCCTAGACAAACGAGCATTTCTCCAACTTAGCATAGAGTTGGTTCTGTCGTAGGAATTGGAATACCAGGCAAAGATACTCAAGATGCTCTTCCATAGTGTGGCTGTATATAACAATATCATCCAGATACGCCACCACAAACTTGTCTATGTATTTCTGGAAGAGCTCATTGATAAGAGTACAGAAAGTTGCAGGAGCGTTGGTCAGGACGAATGGCATGACAAGAAATTCATATGCCCCATATCGAGTAGAACAAGTCGTCTTCTGTTCATCTCCGGCAACAATCCTGACCTGATAGTAACCCGATCTCAAATCAAGTTTAGAGAAGTACTTCACAGATGTAAGCTGGATAAATAAGTTGGCAATGAGCGGTATTGGATATTTGTTCTTCAACGTTACCTTGTTCAGGGCTCGATAGTCAATACATAATCGCAGGCTTCCATCTTGTTTCTTCTGAAATAAGACCGGGGCACCATATGGCGCCTTTGAGGGGCGAATAAAGCCCAATTCCAATAGTCCATCAAGCTATTTCCAAAGCTCTGCCAGTTCAGGCAGACTCATTCTATATGTTTTTTTTGCAGAAGGCTTAGTTCCAGGGACTAACACAATCTGAAGATCGATAGGCCTTCAGGGAGGTAACACCTTTGGCAGTTCCATTGACATCACATCCTTGAACTCGGCAAGCACCCGGGAGACTTCCGTCTGCACGGCACAGCAAATCTGATGATCCGGCTTTAGCCGCAAGGTAGCAAGGCAAGTCAACTCCCCTCGCTTCAGTCCCTTCTCCAACTGAAGAGCTGATAAGAGTCTGTTCTCATCTTTATACGTGGACATATGTATGATTGAGGGATTATCGCCAAAAATCCCTAAGGAATTGACGAACGGCATCGGCACTGCCTTGTAGTAGCAGTGAAAGTCCATTCTCAGGATAATCTTGAAATCATCCAATGTCACTGCGAGAAGGTTAAACTTTCCACTCCACTATCCCATCTTAACTGGAACTAACTTAGCAACACCATGTATCAGCATTGCGGCGGAGTTGATAGCCTTCATCTGTCTAGAATCTTTCACCATTCACAGTCCTAGACGATTCACCTCTTGAATAACGATAAAGCTATGTGCAGCACCTGTATCAACCATCGCCAAAGTGCTTCACCCATTAATACTAAGGTCCACATACATAAGTCCCTTTTTAGGCTTAATCTCTGGCAACTGAGTGGTCACGGCATTGAGCAAGTAAAGAAAACCCATATGATTTTCACCGCTATCATTTCCCTGAGTGGTATCATTAACTTGGTCCCCTTGCGACGCCATTAGAGCATTCAAGGCTATCTTTTGAGGATACTGATAAGCTTTGTGATTCCTTCCACAAAGAAAATACTTCAAGTTCCTAGGATGCCCTTGAAATCTGGACGAGGAGGAAGCGTCACCATTGTTACGTGGCCTATGGTACTCCCTCCCAGAATTGGAACTCAAGGCACCACCTGTACTCACTCGCCCACTCCTATTTTGGTCATGGCCTTGGTCTCCCCCACTTCTAGCTTGGTATCCTCCATTCTTGTCCTTATTATAATTATTGAAGGATCCTGTTCTTTGTTGCGACTGGGAACTAGACTAAGACTGAGCCGGTCGACGCTCACCCTGCATAGGGGTATAGTCGTTGATATGCTAAGCGGAGGCCAAATCTTTACCCCGCTGCCTTTGTAATTTATTTTGGATCCATGGTTTCAGACCTTCTAAGAAACAAAACAACTTATCCTTTTCAGACATGTCGCGGATATCTAACATCAAGGCTGAGAACTGCTTCACATACTCACAAATGTTGTCGGTCAGCTTTAGTTACCTTAAACTCCTCCAAGCAATGAACTCAACATTCTCGGGTAAGAACTGATTCTTCAGCTCTTTCTTTATGTCATCCCACGTTCTAATAGTACAGTGACCACTCTGGATCTCAGCATACTTGGTGCGCTACCATAGTTTTGCATTACCAGCGAGTTACATGGTTGCCATCAGCACCTTTACACCTTTGTTATCAGGCCTGACCACATTGAAGTACATCTCCATATCAAAAAGGAAGTTCTCTACCCCCTTTGCGT
Organism: Kingdonia uniflora; assembly: GCA_014058105.1. Classification (NCBI taxonomy): domain Eukaryota; kingdom Viridiplantae; phylum Streptophyta; class Magnoliopsida; order Ranunculales; family Circaeasteraceae; genus Kingdonia; species Kingdonia uniflora. The sequence goes on along the minus strand of JACGCM010000560.1, from coordinate 4,232,678 downwards.
CCCTCGCTCCCTCGTACGCCTTAGGTTCGGGGACCTTGATCCTGGGCTGGTCTATACCGCTGCCCAAAGGTGCTGGTTTACCATTTCCAACAACCTTAACTAGGAGATTTACCTTCGAAGAAAGTTCAGCCACCTGATCCAGAAGAGTAGCCATATTCCCTTCAACCACTCCTTTTAGCGTAATGAGACGTTCGTCCATATGGGCCTGATCGTCTGAGAACTCATCCAATCATTCCTCTAAAGTCGTTACTTGATTGATAATTCCACTTAGGGCTTGCATCTTTTCTTCTAATTAGTCCAACCGTGTTCAGGTATTCAAGGGCCTGGGATTGATGGGTGGTCCAACCACATGCGGGGTAAGGACCTGAGCGGGGTCGGTAGCATTCGAACCCTCCGCCATTGTAACAAGATCGCTTTCTACTCAAATGTTAGCACTGATACCAACTGATACGGACCAGCTTAAACTCAAGCTTGGCATGTACGGCACTTGAGTCACCTATCACAAGTAAGCCTAATTATTTATCTCTTTCAATTGTTTATCAATATAATATCGCAAAGCATCACATAATCTCAAGGCAATACAAACACTGTATAAAGGGCCTTTAAAAGCATCATTCCATTCATATATCAACAACTATTACAAAGTACTATTACAGGCTTTAAATTCCTTCTTGGATGTATCGGAGTCAAGTCCCCTACTTATATAGCTACTAAGTAAATGGCTAAGTTCTAAAAGGAAACATCAAAATTGGAGACGAAGTGTACTCCCCCTTTTTCCTAAGCTAACTCTTACAAAAATAAATGAAAATTTATACAAATCTTTCTTACAACCTAAGTATACTATTTACAAAGCCTGGGTGTCACAGGCGTTGAAGCCAATCTCTAGATTTTTCTCGAGCTTATAATGAAGATACTCCTCAAAGATGTTCTAATTTTTGTTTACTACAATCAACTCATCATACATGCGCCGCATCTTGTGTGTGGCTTGTATACCATATTGCTCAGTGATAATTTCCATAACATATATCTCTCTGGGATCACAATTCTTCTTCTCAAGCAGTCGTCGAGTAAGTTCGCGACTATAGAATTCAATAAAGTCATCAATATCACTCAAAAGAGAAACAATCATTACAACCTTATCAATGGTTTGATGTTCTTCATCAGTGAAAATTTCATCTTCTCTGTCCATCAAATTACTACTCGTAATCCTTGTAAGATTACCCTTTTTAAGGATATCATCACACATCCTAGTAAGTAGTTCTGCAACATAACTTCTAGAAATATCCACGGTGAAAAATACCTCAGAGGCATAATGAATTTCCTTTCTGTAAAAATGATGGTCATCAAAGCACTGCCTCACAAAATAAAGATTTAGCAAGTAGTTGGTACTTAGCTCAATTACTTTCTGAAGAAGAACTCTTTCTACATCTTCTTTTTTTCAACAAGGCTTGACTTTTCCTGAAAACAATTCCTACTTCATCTTTTGCTTTTTTGAGCAATGATTCACATATAGGAGTCAAGCACTCCATGAAAGAGTCGACAATATATTTTACTGAAAAATGATCTTTGCAAAGTTCAGACAATGTTAAAAGCTCCTCCTCCTTTCCCTCAAAGAACAAATACATCAATCCAGAGCCTTCCATCTTACTTAGAACTAATGCATCTTCAGATAATAGCACATCTTGCAACTCCTACAATAATCTCATAAATGAGTAAAAACAGATACTGCACAAGTACATAAAGCTGTATCACAGTAAGATTGATATATCTTCATTTATATTTGTAAGTAATTTGACTGATCTGGAGCAAAAATAGCTGAAACATATGAAATATGTGAGCTTTTAGGGCAAGGTCAGCACGTGTCATGACCTCCTCGTGATGTGCGAAGAAATGTACCTCCGCGCTTATGGATATCATTAACAGATTTTGGTGTTAAAGTAAGGGTGTTTCTAGAGTAAAATCCTCTATATTCTCCCTCAATCCCAAGAACATCGTCCACGCCATACATATAATTCAACCCACACACTATTTCCCTAATCACAGTATTTATCCCAGGGCATAAACCACCACATGTTACTATACAAGCGCGTACATCATCTGACTTGAAGTAAACCTTTTCCTGTGGTCCTGCGTGCCTAAAGTGCACCCCTCTTGCATTATTCTTCTAAGTAACAATTTTCTAAGAAACCACATCTTCGGGGTCAACAAAGTGTTGCTTCACAATAGCATAAGCTGGGCCGTTTTGCAAAGGATTCGGATACGTAGGTAGATTTGGGAGGAAATTTGTAAGGTGGGGAATATCTTCAAGAACGAAATCTTCCTCTCTTATGATTGAATTCTGAGATTTTATTCTGAGTTTGAAGTGTTTTTGGCGCCAAATTAATGGTCGTTTGAGCGAATTAGGGTTCAATCGATTCAAATTGGGGAAAAAATATAGTAAATTGAGTTGTTGAGATTGATGTATCTTTTGAGACCATTGAGAATGGAATCAATTGTATACACTCTGTCACTCATGCCACCTTCAATGTCAGAGGCATTGTCTACCTTTTTCATATTTTAATAGTCATTTGATGGGCACATGAAGTATTCTGTCTTCTTAAAACTACTACCAGGCCTTCCATTTTCCATGTCCGTATCCTGAGTCGTTTCCTTAACCAGCCCCCCATACAACGAACTTGAGCTTTCAATGGAGTTTTTTTTGGCATGCCTTGTCTGCCTAATCCTTGGGGACTGGCCAACTACCACTTTCTATAAAATGTTCTTTGTACCAAAAGAAAGATCTATACCATCTATTTGATTGTTTCTAGGAGTTCTCTCCAAGTTATAGATTTTGTTCTCGAGATTCTACAAATGGCCCCATGCACTAGGAGTTTCCTCTCGTGGGTTTTCACCAAAAGCATATTTCTCAATATCAACAACATCATAGTCGACTTCTACAGGACCATCATGGTTCTCATTCACATTGCATTTAAGAGGTGGGTAGTCATAAGAGGTAGATATACAAATGTGTTTAAGTATTTGGCTTGATTTTATTTGCAGTAAAGATAATGGAGAGATGAGAGATCTAGTATTTATGCTAAAATAGACATCTCAAAAATCTAAGTACCCTAGTATTCAATGGTTTACAAATTGTCATGCTTTATTATCCCTTCATTTCCAGTTAATCTGTTTGCAACCATTAGAGTCATGTATGGGAGGAAATGTTAGCTAATCCAGTGGTAAGCAAATACAGAATCATCTGTAATCTTTCTTATTACATATATTATCTATAATCACCTTTCAATAGAAAATATTATTTCCAATTACTAAAATAAGGATTATTTTGCAGTAACTTCTTTATTGATAAGCTTAATTGACCAAGTACTTCTTTTAAGAGTCACAAGTCTCAAAGTATGGACAAAATAGATAAGTGGATCAGCTTGAATACTTTAATAGACTCAGTTTGAATATGTTTAATGTATTTTTATTAGACTATGAAGATTTTATATTATGAATCTTACACTAGGCTAGAATGATTTATTAATATTTATCAACGGGTTACTAATTGTTTTTTTTTTTGAGGTACAATTTTTTAATCCGCCAATGGAGCCTTATTTATGTTTATTCATTGCCGGTCCCAACCTCGGATAAAGGAGGAGGGAAAAGGATAAAAATTCATGGTATTGGATACTTAGAAGAGAATAACTGTTGCAATACCGAACAGTTTTCAGTTTCAGGTTAGTTTTATAGTTTCAGGTTAGTTTTTTTTTTTTTTATGCTGGAGTGTTTCATTATTTCACTTTTATATGTATAGGTTTATGATTTTCTTTTTTGTGTTCTGTAGGCAAGATTCCACCGGCTTGACTACTTCTTCGTTTAATTGATTAGCCTAATCTTCTCTTCATGATTGCGGCAAGAAACTAGAAAATGATTATTAACCGTAGCATTTGAACTTTTATTATGCCATAACTGCGTTAAAGGGTGGGTCGTGCAGATAAAGAAGCTCATGTACACTCATTTTACCCTGATAAGTTGTTGCTGTCTAATCAAGCATTGGTATGTTATCTTTGTTACCCCCACTAGATTATCATTGATCATTTTCATCTGGGTTGTCCTCAATATGATTTGTAGCTCATTATCTTATCGTAAATTTGTAGTTTAGGTTCAATAACTATTTGAGTTGTTAATTTATAGGAAAGACTCACAGCTCTTGAAGAATGTGACAAACTTGGTCAAGGTTTCCAACTTGCGGAGCGAGATATGGGTATAAGAAGATTTGGGAATATTTTTGGTGAGCAACAGACTGGCGATGTTGGAAATGTAGGCATTGATTTGTTCTTTGAAATGCTTTTTGAAAGCTTGTCTAAGGTATCTTTCATTCATGGCACCTTCTGGATTCACTTCCTTAACTGTTTACTGGCACAGTAAATTTGATGGCGTGTAAGGAAAGGAAAATCTTTTTTGATGAAATGGCATTTTCACAAAAACTAGGAATGGATTTCTATTTTGCTTTATTTAGTTGGACACTTAGACTTGATGGAAACAATTGTAAACTATAATTTCTCGCAACAAATTAGAAATTTGTAAAAAAAAAGGGTACTCAAATCTATCCCACCATCAAATTTTCTCTCCCTAGATTCTGTGAATAAAATTTTTATCTATATATTTTCCTACTTCAAAAGTTTCCATCTCACAATTTTTTTTCAAGATTCTCTTAGTCTATATTGCTTTTTAGAATCTTTTCAAAATTTTCTCTTTCTCCTAGTCTGAATTTTCTGTCTACATTTCATCTAGATTATCTGTTTCGGTATTTTCCCTTATAAAATTTGTATCTATATATTTTCCTACTTCAAAAGTTTCCATCTCACAATTTTTTTTCAAGATTCTCTTAGTCTATATTGCTTTTTAGAATCTTTTCAAAATTTTCTCTTTCTCCTAGTCTGAATTTTCTGTCTACATTTCATCTAGATTATCTGTTTCGGTATTTTCCCTTAAAAGTCTTAAGGTCCAAATTTCTTTTATCTAGATTTTCACCGTCAGTTAATTAATTTTTTTTTCTTTTCTGAATCATCTCTTTAATGTCCTTTAATTTATTAGTCTAAATTTCCTACTGTAAATTTTCTCTCTAGACTCGGAAAATTCTACATTTTCCCACCTAAAGTTTTCTTAATCCTTATATTCTCTTTTTAGCTTTTCATTCTCTAATTCTCTTTGTCCAAAAAAAAAAGTCTTCAGATTTTCTCTTCATATTTCTTTCTTTGGCAGTTTGTCTAACATTTCTGTGCGGATAATATTTTACCATGGAAAGGTAAGTTAATTAGGAGTTTTTTTTACCTTCTAAAACTAACTTTCTTGAAAGGTAAATTAAAAATGCAGTTTTGAATTTACTATTTTTTTCTCTAATTTCCACAAACCAAACAAAGAAATAGTAAAAATATTTCCTCCAAATTCCACAAACTAACCAAAGCTATAGTTACAAATATGACTCTCACTTACCCTTTAAATGGTAACCTTCCCTTATTTGATATCTTGGTTTATGCATAATATATGTATATAGGCGTTCACATTTCAGTGTCCGTTGTCTCTTGTAGCATATTATAAAACAATATCAGGACTGTGATTAATATTTGGTTGTTTCTCAGGTTGAGGATCATCGCCTAATCTCAGTTCCATATCAGACTGTACATGTATCTACACAAATTTCAGGTTATGGACTAAATAGAATAGTATGAATGTTTCTCTATTACATGGTAACTGTATGTATATATTTGGTATGTAAGGTATGTCACACCTAAATAGATATTTGGCTTATTGATACGTTATTGGGGTTTCAATAGGAAATACATGGCCTTATAAGAGAAATGCAATTATATGATTAATCAATTCTTTTGGTTATTAGTAAATTTAGTTTCTAGTCCTTAAAAACAGAGAACGTGGTCACCAACATAAACACGGGATTAGGATAGAAACTAAAGTAATATGAAGTAACTGAAATAGAAATACCATCCTGGAATTCTACTCTTATCTGGACACATAATGCGGAATTCAAATGGTTGCTAGCTTCTAATTGACATCTTTTACTCATGGTATTCTTTTAGGTTTGATTTAGTGAACGGTGGTCTGGAATATGGACTATAGACTTAAACTATCTATGTAACTTTCTTCATTTTGATGTAGATAAAAAATCTAGTATCTGCACTTAGTTGTTTCAATCAGCATTCTTATCCACTATTCTTTTTTGTGTCCCTTAACTTGTAATGATAACTTGATATAAATATTACTCATCATCTCCCTTCTGAGTACATAAATTATCTGAAGAACCCCATGGAAATAATTGGTGAGGCTGAGAAAGCTGCCGAAAGAGACATCTAGAGTTTAATGCAATTCACAGATGATCTGCGTCGGCAATATGGAAAAGAACCACGCTCCATGGACATATTACTAAAAAATCTTTATGTAAGGAGGATGGCAGCAGATCTTGGAATCACTAGAGTATTTACCTCAGGAAAGACGGCTGGTATGACAACAAATATGACCAAAAAGGTCTTCAACCTAATGATGGAGTCAATGACATCCGATGTTCATCACAATTCTCATATTCTGGAGGAAAGCCATATCAAGGTATTTATATTTACTCGGCCTAAAAGATGTTTGAGTGACATTATCTTCTTTAGAGTGAGTCATTTCCAAAAAGAGCAAATGGCGTTATATTTCTCAATCTGGGTGTCTACAGGGTTCTGGAACTTTATCGTTGATAATCTTATATTATAGCCATTATATATCTCTATTATATAAAGAGCATCTACAGCAGTTCGGGCTAAATTTAAAGTACATAATGGTGGTTCTATTAGTAGTATTTAGGTTTGCCGCATATAGGTTAAAATCTTGGATTAAATAACAAACCCACCAATAGCAGCTTTACACGTTAGGCTTAAGGAGAGATAATGTAGCATGATAATCTAGCGTCTAAATTGATAAATATCGTAAGCTTGTCTTTCGGCCACATCATCACTCAAATGGCAATGTTTGAATAATGTCTTAAATTTAAGACTCCCTCTAGGCCCGAGGCAAAACAGAAAGCGCTGTTGCAGTGTACTTTTGTGGGTCAAACCTTATAATGTTGAAGCTTTCCCTTAACTTTAGCAGTGCTAATGTTTTTCATTTTACTTCTTTTTGATATTCCAAGCGGAATCTTGTTTTGGAGCTGCCACGAGAACAACTCCTCAATTGGATATTTTAATGCTTGGCTGAACTCCATGCTTCATCACCCGCGCATGTGAAGTATTGACGTTCCTGATAGATGTGCCATTTTCTCTTATATCTTCTCCATTTTCTGACTTCCTGGTTGCCTATCGAGCTTTTTTGTTAGTCGTTGGTTTCTTACCATGACATTGCCATACTGGGACCTCAGTTATTTGACTCAGAAGTCTTTGCAATGGAAACGTGAAGATCAATGGAAATGTGAGTTATTTTGAGGAAACATATTACTCACTGTAACTTTTGTTTGTTATATGTGAATAACATTTTTCATGGTATGTGGTTTCCTATATTTTGTACATTGTTTTTGTTCATTCCTTGTTTTATCACAGCTCGGTGGCTTGAATTCAATGCTGACCACTGAACATGGTCTCAACATTCCTGCGATTTCCAAAGCTCCAGCCATGATGTTGGGGATGGACGTGTTACATGGCTCTCCTGCCAGGCTGATGTGCCTTCTATTTCTAAGGTAATTTACTTATAGTATGCTTCCCAGTCAGTTTGATTTACATTATTTGCATTTCCCAACAAATAATTCCAGTGGATTTATATTTTTGGGGGTATTAGATGGTCAGCTCAAGGCAATGGTCATCTATTTCTCGACATTGAGCTCGTGGCCTAACACTGTCACCAAAAGTTGAAATGGTTGTTGATCTATTTAAGCGGGACGCCGGCATTATTCGGTAGGAGTTTAAACATTTATGTTATATCATGTTGTTGATTAAAAGAATTTTACTAAATAATGATTGCTTCTCAATTTCAGTAAGCTCCTTCTTGAGTTCTACACAAGTTCAGGAAAAAGGAAACCTGATCAGATAATTATTTTTAGGTGATTTGTTACTATTCTTTGTCATTGTGAAGTATTTGTTTTTTGCTACTGAGTATTTATTTTCTTCTCTATTCTAAAATGTACAATGTACATCCCGCAAAAAGTACTATGGTTTTGCTTGGGCATATCATCTTCTTTCTACAGTTATTCCTATAAATCTTGAATGTCGGCACCATAATTTATGGAACTATTATAAAGTGAATATCTAAAACTTAAATTTCAAATGTATTGTTAAACAGGTAGGAGGATGGACACAAGGTATGACGGTCTCACATTTGTATCAGTAAAGGGAGTAGGCCACAAAATCCCTCTGTATAGGCGACAACTTTCTTTTGTTCTTGTCAAGGCCATCTTGCCAGGAACCGCAATGCCCGCTCCACCACAGGTTATTATAAATTATTGAGTTTGCACAAAAAGGAAAATTGTGTTATGGGAAAATACGTGCTCCTTGACTGTAGCACTAGCAAGTCTTTGTTCTACTAGATGAGTCTTGTCACAGTAACAATACCAAGAATATTGCTTCATTGCCCGATAAAGAACTTTAACATTTACTTGTGTCAGATGAATTATCTTGTTAAGTCTGTTGTTGCAAGTAACTTTATGTTTTCAAATTTTTTGCCCAATAGCATGTGATGCAAAAGCTGCAGAGCAAAAATTATATTTTTAAATTTTTAGACCAACAACATCACTTTTACGATGATGTAAAATTCTCTGTTTTGTGTATCTAAGTAACTTTCTACATGACTTCAATTCTTCAATTACGTTACTTTTAACATGACAATAATTCTTCACTTACATCACTTTTAACGTGACGTGAATTCTTCAATTACGTTATTTCTTAGATGACGTGAAAAGTACCAATTACGTCGCTTTTAAATGACGTAAATGAATAGAGGTTAGTTACTATGAATACACTTTTAACGTCACCTTTTCAACATAAAAATGTCATTAAAAAGTGACGGAAATGCATAGTGCTAACCAAGTCACCTTGGTCAACGTCGCTTGCAAAAGTGACGTTATTTCTCTTTCACGTCACTTTTTTAGTGACGTAAATACCTTTATTTGTTGTAGTGTACGTCCACAAGGTTCTCGAAGATCTTATCTCTGTCAACATTTTGGACTGGTTCAGCCATTTTTTAACCTAAAAATCATATCCCCTTTTTTAAGTTAGTATAATATCATATCTTCTACATTATGTATGTTTGTATGTTAGTCTCGATACTATTGTCGAGTTATATCTCCAACCCATCATTCTTTCTATTAATATCTAGTTCGACATTATTACATTATTTATTGATATAAGTTTTATATCAAATTTTAGTAAGTCCAAACATCGAGAACTATTTTCTGTCCCTAATATATTTTGCTTGAGTGTATAGAAATTATATAATTTCTCGAAGACATCATCTTCCATACGGTTTCCTGCCAAAAAGGAGCCCAATCCAAAAAAAAATGATTTTGTGCTCTCTCCGGCGCAAAATCCAGCCTAATTAATAGGAAATCTGGCACCACAATTGCATGTATCCTACGATACTAAATATCACGAGAGAGAGCCTTAAAATCCTGCCGCAATACTAGCGACGACCAAACCACACTCTCACCCCACATCATCATCAATCACTTCACACCCTTCTATCCCAAACACTCCATTATTATTTACGACACCTTCCACATATCAAACACATCCCCATATCATCAAACAACAAGATAATTTTAGAAAAACACTTGAAATGTGTTTATCAATTTCTTCCAAAATCCTAACCATTACTCAAATTCCTTCTTACACATCATTCCTAGAGTTCATATCTATAATGGGTTTACACAGAATCGTGATATATACAAACAAACATTGAATACCAAACAAATTCTTGATACAGGAAACTCACCTTAAATTTGCGACGCTTCCAAATCCCTTTCTTTTGTAAACTTGGCCCTCTTGATCAAAATGCCAAACTCCTCGTTACCAATGGTGGGTAGAGAGACAAGCGAGGAATGCAATGAGTTAGAGCTCAAACAAAAAAAATTAGAATTTGTAGAGTGCGAACAGTCGTCGACCACAGGGCTATTTATAGGCCCCACACGACTGTTCATCGTACCCCTTCACTACCGTTCGAATACCCGAGCGTAACGCCTCACACGTCTATTCTCGATGTCTTTAACCCTTTCCCTCCTGAATGTCAACAAGCCTATGCAGTGCTACCTCAAACCGTCCATATACCCCTCTATCTCCTCAGTTAAATCCATCTTCACCAAGGCAGCTCTTATGTTAATCAAAAGTGATTGCACCTCCAATTCCTTATACCTCAAAACATTACCTACAGGAGAGCACCTAGCCTTTGTTCTACATGTACCTACAACACATCTTTCCTTTTGTTTATTCTCCTCCTATTTTTTGGGACAGTTGTAACCATAATTCAAATTCAAATAATCTTCAACAATACAACTAACTACCCACACATTAAGTAGAAACACAATTCACATATTCAACATAACATTGTTTATCAATCACAAGTCAAATCATATTCAAGAATATAAGGCAAGTGTAACAAAATAGTACTTTGAAACCATCTATGCCTTGTGAAGGTCGACAACAACAATTGGATAAAGCAAATTTATTCATAATAAACCAGATTACAAGATTATTCATTTATTACAACCACGACAGCCAGCAGGACAACCTTTACAGTCGTCCCGAGAAGCAATAGAATCTTCCTCCCTCACCAACGCCTTGGTACAGTTTATTAGACTACCGACACGCTTCAGCGGATATAGAATTACGGATTATAACTGATGATGATACTGATAATCCTTTTTAGCCACCTTTGACTCCACATCGCTCATCCCCTCATAGCTTGGCACCACTGGCACCACCGTCCTCCCATTTATACACAGTTTACCAAAATACCGGTTTAGCAACTCCCAATACGTGTTGTGCACATGGTTGCGAAAAGTATCCTCCCAAACCTATACCCACGTCCTCACCATCTTACCAAATTGCAACCAACTTCCTCAAGCACACAAAATATATTTATACGGATAACTCATTGCATCACAACTCCTAAAAATTTAAAGACATCAATTACTATCTATTGGAACTGTGACAACCCAGTCAACCATCCTCCTAGAAAACTACTCAAGGGACCTACACAATCAACATACCACTTCGAGATCCTATTCCAATTTGCAAAAATAGAGCTCAATGTTTTCTTCTTGCAACAGCAGCGTGAACGTTCATCAGTTTCCCAAACTTCATCTTCGAAGATACCATATAAGAACCAACGATCAGTCTCAACCTTAATTTCTTATGGGGACATACATGCACTATTCAGTACCCCTGCACCGGATAACTCATCCCTGCAACTATTTTCCATTCTATTTGATAAGACATAGATTTACAACAATTTATGTCGATACAAAATACGTCAATACAAAATTAGAAGAATGAACAATAATTTATTTCACACAATACCAAAAAAAATTACATTTCACATTCACCACTCATTACTTTGATAAACGTTACAGATCGACTTACAAGTTACTTTACATCAGTTAAACCTCATATTAAGTCCTCTTCACATCCAGCACGAAATACTCCTTCTCGAAGAAAAAGTGATGATTATGCGGAAGAAATTTTAAGCCTTCGTCTCCTCCTCCGTAACCCCCACCACCTCATACATCGCGAGGATTACACAGACGATAACGGCCGGAATAGCCCTAACAACTAGCCCTGCCCGCCAATGTATCTTCATCTTCCATCTTCGCATAGGCTAACTCGCGAAGATTATTAATGTGCTCTGCAACTATCAGCAACATGTAGTGATACTAACACCATAAGAAAAACTCCACTTCAGCGCACTCCGCCTCCAATTCTGTCATTTTTTCATATGACGGCTCAACATGCGTCAGGATTTACGATGACAGTGATAGCCAACCAAAATATAGCTCCTTCAGCTCCCAATACTTGGCATTCGCACACTTCACAAACTCATTATGCAGCATTTGAAATTTTATCATCACCATCTTTGGAATGTCTTCACCTTCACTGTCTGCCAAGGAATACCTTCCATCTTTCTCCAAAACTATTTATAGTTTGTTACTATCAAGGTCACATTTACTATAGTCAAACATCCTGCTATTAATGCGCATCGGGACCATGCAACGACCAGGTCCATTTGACTTTAAAACCTTGGAAATAACAAATACAGTGTTCGTACACCAAAGTTTGAGAAGCCTTTCACATTCAGATAGTCTTCTCGATGCAAGAACAAGTAATTGTGTTGAGAATTGGGCAATTGTAGTAGCATATTTCTCAAATTCGACAAGAAGAAGCTAACATAACTTAGTCAAAGATATTTTGTTATTCAAGAAGATGCCACATCTGCAACCACAGAGTTCGACCTATTGCAGCAGTCATTACACTTTATCAAATAGAGCTGTTACAGGAAGATCCACGAAGTTTACCCACTGCCCACCTGTAGTAGCATATTCCCCAGATTCGACAAGAGTAGGCCAGCACAGTATAGTTGAAGATATATAGCATTCGAGAAGACACCACAAGTCCTCGACCTACTAAAAGTAGTCGTTGTGTCTGGTCAAGAAAGAGTTGTTTGAGATCCGCAAAGTTTGCCCACTCCCCCCGGAATAGGAGACTGTTTAATTCTTTTTGTAAACTGCTTGTATCTACTATAAATACAAGTAGATAATAGATTTCTTAAGGACTCCTGATCCGCATCTCTACTATTCTTACTTCCTAACCCTACTATCACTCAAAACTTGTAATAACTAGAACCATATTAGATTTTACAAAAAAATTCTCCTCTAGATCGCGGTTTTTCTCAGCTTTTACTGAGTTTTCCATGTAAAATCATATTTGTTTAGCCTATTATTGTATTTCTATCACTAATAGTATTGGTGAAGATTTTCCTTCCAGAAAACACGCCACTACAATTGGTGCCATCTCTGGGAAACACCGCACTTTTCTTTACCACCACTGATCTAAAAACCTTTCGATGACAAATATAAACAAACCAACCAGCACGGTGAAAGACCAAGAAATTAATCTTATACCAGGAACAATTGGCCTACACAATACAGTGATCGAGCTTCAAAAACAAATAAAGTCGGAAAAAGCCAAAAGATTAGAATACCAGAGCATTCATTCTCAAGCTCTTCAGGTCGAAAGAGAGAAACCAAGGAAAGCCTTAGATCAACAGAGATTAAGAAGAACACAAGATTGACTCATCAGCCGTCAAATATCACCTCCACACGCCCGAAGTGATCATCGATCAAGAACAACTCAGCGTGAGGACCAACCAAGAGAAGACAGGTTACGAATTTCTCGATCTAAATCCGAAAACCCAAACAGAGCTTCTCGGCATTTTGGCTTAACATCCTCATCATCAACAACTCAAAGAAGTTGACGCACGCATCATCAGACTCCCACACCACTAGAAAGAAGACCAATCAGGGATCGATTGGGACCAAAAAGACAGGGAGATTTCGTTCTGCAAGTTGCAGCCTTACCAATTCCTCTACAACAATTCGTAACCTTAGATAACCTAAACAATAGAATCCATGTCGTAAACTCTGATGTCTTGGGCATGAGATCTGTACTTGACAAGATCGAGACAAACCCTATCTCCTCTCATCTCAAAGTTATGCCCATCCCAAACAATTTCCACATGCCGAAATTCATACAAGATGCAAGTCTCACAGACTCACTTGCCCATGTACAATATTTCAAAGCCGCAGTGGGATTATACTTCAAACTCGACCACATGCTTTGCAGGCTATTCAATATGAGCCTGAAAGAAGAACCTCTTAGATATTTCCATACGATCCAAGAAGGCTCCATCACAACTTTTAATCAGTTGCCGCGCTTATTCGAGCCAAATTATGCTCACGCAAAAGAATGAGATATTACAGTGGATTCCTTATTTTTCTTTAAGAAATGTGCAAAAGAAACCTTGGCAAGATTTTACAAGCATTTCTTGCAAGAAACTTGAAAAATTGGAAATTCCGATCCCAAAATAGTCGTTATGGCCTTCACCTCAGCCCTGCACATCGATTCTAAGGTTTGAGAAGAGCTTACTCTACACAAGCCCAAAACGGTAACAGAAATGATTGATGTATTTAATAACTGTATCGAATTAGAATGATCCAAGAAGGATAAAATAAAAAGTTCTTATGCCATCCATTCTCGACTCAGCACTTCTTCACCTACCCAAAAGTCGACCACTACTGAAGCACCCAAATAATGCGGCAGAAATGTTGACAATAACAGAAGAACTAAAAGAAAGTACGGAAGACCCGACAGGCCTATACCAGTTCAACCCCCAATGACAACGGCTCTCTTGGCTATCTTACCTACGATAAAGGGAGATGAGTACTATCGAGCACCACAAACAATACCCGATCTCCCCAATAGACCTCTATGTGAGTATCACGATGTGCATAGCCACGAAATTGATAGTTGTTACTCACTCATTTAAATATTTCATCGCATCCTCTTAGCAAGAAGGCTTCATAATTATACCCTCAATATCCAAAAATTCCTCGAGGAAGAGACAAAGAACAAAGATATTGAATAGAATCAAGGCCAAGGGAAAGCTCGCCACCTGTATATATGATCAAAATTGAAAATGGAAAGAAAAGGAAACAAGACGACCAGAATACATCCTGTTGCGAGATGACCTCCTCAGATAAATTAGCAAAACTTCTTCCAAGCTCGAGCAAATCAAAACGTCCATACCATATCAGCTTCGAGGACTGTGACACTAACCAAGTAAAATTCTCTCATGATGACCCTCTCTTTATTATGCTAAAAATAAAATAGAACAGCTTACATACGCTTCGTGTCGATACATGAAGCACAACGGATGTATTGTTCTGAAAAGCTATTGAAGTCCTAGGCCTCAAAAACTCTGTAAAAGCTTCAACGATAGCAATCACAAACTTCAACGATTCCTAAGAATCAGCCACATAAAAGATCACTCTGCCAGTTCAGGCAGGGTCAGAAACAACATTCGTAAAATTTCTTATCATCGATGTTGAGTCCAAATATTAGGAAATTTTAGGACGTAGTTGGTTACATTCGATCAAAGCAGTTGGTCACCTGTCCTATAGCGGATCAGGGTAGCTCAATATGTCAGGTTCCAGATAAGGGACCCATATATGAAGGGGAGGCGAGCCCAGACTAATTATATTGTCCATCTGTAAGGGGCGGTGCATCTCGAGTGCCTGTGGGGCATAGCGACGTCATATAAAGCCTTCTTTGGAAAACCGGCCCGCATTACGAAGCAATGTCCCCTAGCCTGGCATTGCGAGGCAATGTCCCCTAGCCTTCCCTAGGCCAAGGAGAACTCAAGACTATCCCTTGTAGATAGCCCATGAGCCGGGGTCCTTGATGACCAGGCTTTGAGGCTCATTTAGTCATGGGGAGGATTGGACCAAGGTTCCTCCTTAATATAGCTACTAAGTAAATAGTTAAATTCAAAAAGGAAATGCTAAAACTAAAGACGAAACTAAAGACAAAACTTGGCGTGCAGTTATATTAGGATATAGAGAACATATACCCTAGGTCAGATCTCATAACGCTCGGGTGGATTTTCTCGGCGTTCGGTAGGTCGTCACACCCTCCCACACTTAAAATAATTTTTGACGTCCTCGCCGAGAACCTTCTTCCATACGGCTCTACAAGGATTCAATCTTTTGCATCTGCAAGAAACTAACAACTCTTCCGCACTTAGTTCAGAGTACTATATCTTCATCTGCACTAGTAGATACTGAGCCCAACTGCAAATCTTGATGCTGACAACTATGTCTTCAGATCTGTACCTTAACTTTGCCCTTTCTAACTGAAGTGTATGGTGACTGAACCTTCATTCGAACACTGGAGTCTACCATATCGTCTGGATATTGTTCACGACCTTTAGCCTTCTAATAAATATATGCGGAGCTCACTAGCATCGCGTCCTCTGAAATGCGCTGCATCCAACTGCAAAGCGCCTTCTCCCCTGACACAAACTGAATGTTACTCCAGTCGGCAAACCTAGGGCGTATCCTCTGAACAACTCGACGAGGATATCTGCAATCCCGTCCAAAAGTGCGCTCACTTCCGAGTTACACAATGCCTTCGCTGCTCGAGAGTTCAATCTTCTGTGAATCTCGGCTTCAGACTTCATTCTTCTTTTGCGAGTAGTAAGGAACAAGTCTGCTAAAAACCTAGGGTAAATTCTCCCCATCTGCAACAGAACGACTGCCGTACACTAAAACTGTCTGATCGTCCTTCAATTAACTCTGTAAAGGTCTTCAACTGTGTCCGCCCTTCTTATAGACCATCTGGGATACAACATCAAGATACGACACTCTAGCCTTACCAGTATAGAACTGAACCTGGTACTCATTGTTCACTTGGGCGAGGGAGGGTAGCTCCTAGAAGGTAGCATACTCTCAACAAGGCACGGACCACTCTGTCCTACAACCAATCAAACCATCGAGATAGCCTATCAAGGCGCAGGTACTCTTATCCCTACTGCCAGCTAACCATTAAGGTCTGCCATAAAGGCGTCCTGTGTAAACTTGAAAAACCTATGAGATATCTATATGTGTAGCCACGTTCCTGCTCTACCACTTTGTAGTAGACCATCATCTAACCAATATAACGCTAGATGGCATTTACACCTAACTTGGCTGCAGGAAGGGTGATCGCTACTCCAGCGTCACCAAGGTCTCTCGACTTTGGAGAACTCTAATCTGCCTTACTCTCCAAGGAGGACTTAACACTAGCATCTGTACTTCCCAAACTTTGGTGGTAATGACCCTTGGTGGAACCTGCGTACATCTGCGTCACAACTTACAGCTCTTCCCATACTCAATAAGCTCGACGTCCGCGTCGGCAACAAAGCTATGACATAACTGACTGACTACTGAGGTGTTTCTCCATCTCTACATCCCTACTCGAACCTGAGTACTTGGGAAATTTGGGAACAAGATACTATTACTGTACCTGTCGCCCTGAGCTCGTTGCCTTGCCATGTCCAACTGCTATCAAACTCGCGGAGACCAACCTTCATACCGTTGCAATCATCTTTAAACTGAAGCGCAGCCATTCTCTGTCTCTTGAACTAGCTTCTACAAATGCAGCCAACTCTAACCGGTCACTGGGATGTGGTCTTCTAAAGATACTCCATCAATACAAACAAAGAACGAGACATGAGAACTCAATCCCTACCGCCAACCACCAAGTGATAAGGAATTGGGGATAACCGTCCAACTCCGCTCAGGATCTTATATCCTAAAGCATTCTTCCATCTGAGATCATGTCTGAGGTAACCCGCACAACTGACTGTAGCTCAACTCTGTTTTGAGACAACCACGTAACTTACTAACCTTGGAAACGTGGTCTCCATCCATCTGTGAGTTTAAAATGACCCAAAACCATCTTGGGGAACAACATGAATTAACACGGTTATAGCACTCGAACGCCGACAAACCTGAAACTCACTACGGAGCCAAAGAATAAGCATCACTCAATAACTTGCCTTCTTTGAGTGAGCAAAGCAGTGTCTTGTATGACTAGGGACCAATAGTAGACAAACGACAGCCCAACTTGGGGTCACAGTTTATGTCGCGTAACAACGAAAAACTCTGCCCTCGACGTCTACCTGACGATATCACTATGTGAAAACTCGGAACCCAAACCATGTTTTCATCTATTATTCATGCAACTTCACAATCGGCTCATGACATTCACCTCCGGAACGTCTTTGTGTCCAACTCAGGACAATCAAAACGAGTATCTCTCAGGATTCTTTTAAATCTTCTATAGACACTAAGGAATTCCAACCAAACCAAGCTTTGCAGCTTCCATACGAAAGTACTCGACAACAAACACTGACCATATCAATCTTTGCTGAGGGGCATCGTCCTTGATCACAACTGTTACAAAACTTCGCAGTGAGTATGCAGACCGAATGTAATAACAACCTGCTAGATTGCCCTATTATTATTCTTCATAGAGCATCTGCTACACTGACCAGACTTCTAAAGACAACCAACGATATAGATCTTCACGTCCAACTCAAATATTAATCCTTCCTCTTAGCGTCATTGTCCAAAGCGCACTTAACTTGAGAAATCTCGCGCTCAGATATGAAGCCTTCATCCTGCTTCTAATATCAACCAACATGTAGGCAACTCGTTCTACAAGCATTCACAACAGTGCTTGGATTATCTGTACGGAGCAACTGCGACTCTAGGGATAACAACTGCCAAATAGGTATCCGATACTACCAACTTGGGAATCATTACACTGATCTGCTCTGACAGACGTAAGCACAATCAATCTACGCTCTGACAAACAACTGCCCAACAAGCCTTGCTCGGATAAGCCTAAACCAAACTAATCTAGCTCTGATACCATCTGTCACGGCCCAGCCCAGGTCTACCTCTACAGTGCTCGGAGCACAGCGGAATAAGGGACAGTACAGCGTACATGCACGTGTCGTCGGCGTGTACCAGCCATCTTCACGGGCGCGGCGTGCCAGTGGAATATAAACCACAGATCCAAGAGCGACATCTAGATAATCTTGGATACTCGTGAGGGGTCATCAAAAATGCATTCGGAATAGGCAGCAACGCTGAAGGTTCCTTCAATAATCTCTACAGCGTAATCTCTCGTGACGCGCACGAGGTACGAAAGGCGCACCTGTCCTGTAGTGGATCAGGGTAGCTCAATATGTCAGGTTTTAGATAAGAGACTCATATATGAAGGGGTAATAAGCCTGGACTATTTATATTTCCCATCTGTAAGGGCGGTGCATTTTGAGTAGCCTATGGGGCATAGCGGCGCCATATAAAGCTCTCTTTGGAAAACCGGCCTGCATTGCGAGGGGCAATGTCCCCTAGCCTTCCCTAGGCCTAGGAGAACTCATGACTATCCCTTGTAGATAGCCCATGAGCCAGGGTCCTAGATGACCAAGCTTTGAAGCTCATTTAGTCATGGGGAGGATTGGACCAAGGTTTCTCCTTAATATAGCTACTAAGTAACAAGTTAAATTCCAAAAAGAAACGTTAAAACTGGAGACGAAGCGTACTGGCCCTTTTTGCCCACTTAACCAAATCCGTTTTCGACAAAACTTGACAAGCAGCTATATTAGGATATAGAGAACATATATCCAAGATCATATCTCAAAATGCTTGGGTGAATTTACCCAGCGTTTGGTAGGCCATCACACCCTCCCGCACTTAAAATAATCTCGACGTCCTCGTCGAGAACCTTCTTCAACACGGCTCTACAAGGATTCAATCTTCTGCATCTTCAAGAAACTAACAACTCTCCCGCACTTAGTTTAGAGTATTATATCTTCTTCTGCATTAGAGGATACTGAGCCCAACTGCTAGTCTCGATGTTGACAACTGGTCTTCACGACTGAACCTCTACTTCTGCCTATCTAACTGAAGTGCGTGGTGACTGGACCTTCATTCAAACTCTGGAGTTTGCCTTCTCGTTGGGATATTGTTCGTGGCCTTAAGCCTTCTGATAAATGTATGGGCGGTGCTTCCAGGCATCGTGCCCTCTGAAATGCGCTGCATCCTGTTGCAAAGCGCCTTCTCCCCTGACACAATATGGAATGTCGCTCTACTCAAAAAACCAAGGGCATCTCCTCTGGACAGCCCAACGAGGATATCTGCAATCCCGTCTAAAAGTGTGCTCACTTTTGAGTCACACAATGCTTTCGCTGCTCAGGAGTTCAATCTTTTGTGAATCTCAACTTCAAACTTCACTCTTATTCTGCGGGTGGTAAGGAACAAGTTTGCTAAAAACCTGGGGTAAACTCTTTCCATCTGCTACGGAACGACTGCCGCACTCTGAAACTGCCTGACTGCCCTTCAACTAACTCTGCAAAGGTCTTCAAACCATTACCGCCCTTCTTACGGAACATCTGGGACACAACATCAAGATGCGGCACTTTAGCCTTACCAGTATAGAACTAAACTGGTACTCATTGTTCACTTGGGCGAGGGAGGGTAGCTCCTAGAAGGTAGCATACTCTCAGCAAGGCGCGGACCACTCTGTCCTACCACCAACAAAACCATCGAGGCAGCCTATCGAGGCGAGGGTACTCTATTCCCTACCGCCAGCTAACCATCGAAGATCACCATAAAGGCATCATGTGTGAACTTAAAAAACCCATGAGTTATCTATCTGCGTAGCCATGTTCTCTACCACTTCGAAGTAGCCCGTCATCTAACCAATGTAACGATAGATGGCATATGCACCTAACTTGGCTGCAGGAAGGGTGATCGCTACTTTGGCATCACCAAGGTTTCCCAACTTCGGAGGACTCTAATCTGCCTCACTCTCCAAGGAGAACTTCTCAATGACTCTTCTCAAATGAGGACTTAACACTGGCATCTAAACTTGCCAAACTTCGGTGGTGCTGACCCATGCTGGAACCAGTGCACATCAACGTCATAACTTACAGCTATTCCCACACTAAATAAGCTCGACATCCACGTCGAGGTCAAAGCTGTGACATATAACTGACTGACTGCTAAAGCGTTTCTCCATCTCTTCATCCCTACTCGAACCTGAGTACTTGAGGAACTTGGGAACAAGATATTGCCACTGCACCTGTCGCCTTGAGCTCGTTGGCTTGTCATTTCCAACTGCTATCAAACTCGTGGAGATCAACCTTTATACCGCCGCAATCATCTTTAAGCTGAAGCGTAGCCATTCTCTGTCTCTACACTACCTTTAACAAATGCAGCCAACTCTTATCGGTCACTGGGATGTCATCTTCGAAAGACACTCCATCAATAAAAAGAACAAGGCACGGGAACTCTATCCCTACCGCCAATCACCAAGAGATAAGAAATTGTAAAACTAACTTCCAATTCCACTCAGGATCTTATAACCTAGAGCGATCATCCATCTGAGATCATGTTTGAGGTAACCTGCACAACTGACTGTAGCTCAACTTTGTTCTATGATAACCACGTAACTTAGTGCTCTTCGGAAACGCAAGTCTTCAACAATTTGTGAGCTTAAAAGGATACAGAACCATCTTGTAAAACAACATGGATTAACGCGGCTAGAGCACTCGAACGCTGACAAACCTGAAACTCAACTACGGAGTCAGAGAATAAACATCACTCGGCAACTTTCCTTCTTTGAGTGATCAAAGCAGTGCCCGGTACAACTGGGGACCAGCTGCGGACAAGCGACAACCCAACTAGGGGATCGCAGTTCATGTCTCGCAACCACGAGAAACTCTACCCTTGACGTCTACCTGACGATATCACTGTGTACAAACTCGGGACCCAAACCATGTCTTAGTCTCTACTTCACGCCGCTTCATCTTCGACTCATGACATTCACCACCGGAACGTCTCTGTGTCCAACTCAGGACAATCACAACGAGTATCTAACCAGGATTTTCTTCAATCTTCTGTAGACACTAAGGAATTCTAACCAAACCAAGCTTCGCGGCTTCCACACAAAAGTACTCGGCAACTAACACTGGCCATATCGATCTCTACTGACTGTTACTAAACGTCGCAGTGCGTATGCTGACCGAATGCAAACAGCCTGCTAGATCGCTCTACTACTATTCTTCATAGAGGATCTGCTATACTGACCAGCCTTCTAGAGACAACCATCGATATATGTCATCACGTCCAACTCAAATCTCAATCCTCCTCTTAGCGTCATTGTCCAAAGCACACTTAACTTGAGCAATCTCATATTCAGATATGGAGCCTTTCTCCTGCTTCCAATATCAACCAACGTGTAGGCAATCCGTTCAACAAGCATTCACAGTGGTGCTTGGATCATCTGTACAGAGCAACTACGGCTCTGGGGAAAACAACTGCCAAATAGGTATCCCATACTACCAACTCGGGAATCATTACTCTGATCTACCCTAACAAATGCAGGCACAACCCATCTACGCTCTGATAAGCAAACGCCCAACAAGCCTTACCCGGATAAGCCTAGACTAAACTAGTCTAGCTATGATACCATCTGTCATGGGCCAGCCCAGGTCTGCCTCTATAGTGCCCAGAGCACAGCGGAATAAGGGACCGTGCGGCGTATATGCACGTGTCGTCGGCGTGTACCAGCCATCTTCACGGGCGCGGTAGGCCAGTGGAATATAACCCACAAATGCTAGAGCGACATCTGGAAAATCCTGGATACTTGTGAGGGGTCATCGAACATGTATTCGGCATAGGCAACAGAGCTGAAGGTTCCCTTAATAATCTCTACAGCGTAATCTCCCGTGACGCGCACAGGGTACGAAAAGAACACCTGTCTTGTAGCGTATCAGGGTAGCTAAATATGCCGGTTTCTAGATAAGGGACTTATATATGAAGGGGCGACGAGCCTGGACTATTTATATTATCCATCTGTAAGGGGCGGTGCATCTCGAGTACCCCGTGGGGCATAGCGGCACCATATAAATCCCCATTTGGAAAAGCAGTCCGTATTACGAGGTAATGTCCCCTAGCCTTCCCAAGGCCTAGGAGAACTCATGATTATTCCTTGTAGATAGCCCATGAGTCGGGGTCCTTGATGGCCAAGCTTTGAAGCTCATTTAGTCATAAGGAGGATTGGACCAAGGTTCCTCCTTAATATAGCTACTAAGTAAATAGTTAAATTCCAATAGGAAACGTTAAAACTGTAGACGAGGCGTACTGGCCCTTTTCGCCCCCTTAATCGATTCTGTTTTCCACGAAACTTGGCGAGCAACTATATTAGGATATAAAGAATATATATCCAAGGTCAGATCTCAAAACGCTTAGGTAGATTTGCCTGGCATTCGGTAGGCCGTCATATATCATCTAACATTACAATTTCCAAACAGAACACGGAATCTACAAAATCAAAGGTAGTCAAGCAGTTTCACATGTGTGAAAATACCACAACCAACTCTCATATAAAAAAGCTTCTCAGAGTATAGCAACTACAGCGAGAGACACCCCCAACCATCGAGTAGCATGACACCGAGATTGGCAAATCGATTGAACTAGATGGTCCAGGACATCACACCTTCATCGGCTCCAAACTATCCACCGACAAAAAAAAACCATGATCCAACTACTAAATAAAAAAATCAACATCTTTGCCTAGTCTTTCAAAGAAATGCTTGGCATCAATCCATCAATCGCGTGCCACCGACTGAACCTCCTTCCGCACAACAATGTTATCATTCTGAAATGACAGAACTTAGCTCCTCGCCTCTACGATGCAGTGAATGAAGAAATTAATAAACTCCATCGGGTATGATTTATTCGGGAAGCCAAGAATCCGAAGTAGGTTTCTAACATCGTAACGGTCCCAAAGAAATGTGGAAAAATCAGGGTTTGCGTTGATTTCACAAAACCAAACAAATTTACACCAAAGGACAATTTTATGCTACCACTGATTTCGCAACTCCTCGACTTCGTAGAAGGGCACGAACTTCTTTCCATGATGGATACAGCCTCCGTCTACAGTCAAGTTCCACTCGCCGAAGACGATCAAGAAAAAACAACTTTCATTACCGAAAGAGGTCTCTACTGTTACACAGTGATGCCTTTTGGGTTAAAAAATGTAGGAGCTACTTTCCAAAGACTTGTGACTAAAATGTTCAAAGATCATCTCCGTAAAATCATGGAAGTATACATCGATAATATGATCTGTAAAATCTTGAAACGCAAAGATCACTCCAGCAACCTCCAAATCATCTTTGATATCCTTCACCAATACCAGATGAAACTCAACCTAGAGAAATGTATATTCAGAGTCGCATCAGGAAAATTCTTGGGACACCTAGTCAGCAAAAGAGGGATTGAAATCAATCCTGCACAAATAAAAGCACTCATCGAGATGCCATCTCCACAGACAAAGAAAGATGTCCAAAAATTTGTAGGAAAGATCACTGTTCTTCACAGATTCATCTCAAAGTCATCTGATCGATGTAAACTTCTTTACATCCTTCTTCATGGCAATCTTTCTCCTCTTTCAAAGAAATAGCACAAGGAAATAATTTGGACTTTTGACTGTTAGTTAGCCTTCCAGGATCTTAAATGATACTTGGGGCGTCCTCCTAACATGAGTACTCCAGTTGATGGTGAAACACTCACAATGTACTTATCCACGACTGAAGACTTAATTAGTTCCGTTCTTATTCGAGAAGGTGGAGAAGTAGAAAAACTGATATACTTCATCAGCAAAACACTCATGCCTGCTGAAAAAAGATACACAACAATAGAAAAATAGCTACTCACCTTGGTCTACAGTTCTCAAAAACTTTATCCTTACTTTTAAGCTCATCCCATCAAAATCATCACCAAGTATCTCCTCAAACTGGTACTCTCCAAAAAAGAAAAATCTCGAAAAATCCAGCAATGGTCTATTTTCCTTGGCTATTACGATATCTCCTTCGAACCCCAGATATCAGTTAGGGGACAAGTAGTAGCTGACTTTTTGGCAGACTTTCCGATCGAGACCCCGATTGGGAAGAACTCAAAGAAATCTTAACAAATAACTCAATAGAAGAACCATATGCATGGTCCAAAAGCACGGGTTGGTGACTTTTTACAGACGGATCAGCTGGACTGCAAGGATCAGAGATTAACATCGTCCTCGATACACCTTCCAATCATTGTATCCAGAAAGCTGTCAAACTAAACTTCTATACCACCAATAATGAGACCGAATATGAAGGGATCCTACACGGTCTAGATATCGTACTCACACTCGGAGTGGAAGAATTGGCAGTCTACGTTGATTCTTTACTCATAGAAAATCATTACAACAAGCTATTCCACACAACAGGAAAAATGGTTAATTATACAGCATTGGTCAAAGATAAGATAAAAAAATTCAAACACGCAACAATCTCTTACTTACCTCGACAAGAAAATTGGCATGCCGATACATTAGCTTACATCGCTGTCATGCTGGGGGACAGTGAAAAAAGATCTTTTGAAATTGAAATCATCGAGCATTCCAGTCTCGATATACTGTCAACACTGCATATCACCATCGCTGAAGATGAAGACCCTGAAGACTGGAGAAGACCATTCTATGTATACCTCAACTCCAATGTCCTCCCCAGTAACAAAGAAGAAGCCCGATCACTTTTAGCAAAGTGCCCAAGATTCATAGTCCAAGATAACATCTTATATCGCATCACATGAGAGGGACCACTTATCGAATGCATCTCTCAAAAATAAGCTCAGATCAAAATTAGAGAACTTCACGAAGGTATCTATGGCACACACATTTTAGGAAGATCATTAGCCCAACGCGCATTCATGCAAGGACTATAATGGCCCAAGATGAGACAAGATTGCGAAGAATTTATGCGTAAATACTACAAATGCCAAATCTATGCTCAAGACATCAAAAGTTCAGCTCTCGACTTGCATATTAGCAATATCCTCTGGTAGTTCAAATGATGGGGGATCGACATCATTGGACCTTTCCATCCAGCATCGGGAAATTGAAGATTTGTCCTAATAGTCACTGATTACTTCACAAAATGGGTTGAAGCAGTTCCTCTATGTCATACCGATGAAAATGAGGTCATCAAGTTCCTTTGGGAACACATAATCACCAGGTTTGGCTGCCCACAAATGATACGCTCTGATAATGGTAAGTAACTCATCAACGCAAAAGTACTTGTTTTCCTCCATAAATACAAAATCTAACTATCAACATCCACACCATATTATCCTCAAGGCAACGGACAAGCCGAAGCCATTAACAAAAGCATCAAATCAAGTTTACGCAAGCGTCTTGACGACAAAAAAAGAAGATGGGTTGATGAACTACTCAGTGTTCTCTGGGCCTACCGAACCACTCCTCGAGTTTTAACAGGCTGCACACCGCTCATAATGGTCTTCGGTACTGAAGAAGTCATACCTTCAGACCTCGATCTACCAAGTACCCGAAGGAAAATCTTAGATGATGACAATGAACTCGGTCTCCTCTACAACCTCAATTGGATCGAAGAAACCCAAGACAAAGCCATTGCAAATTTAGGACGATACCATGACACATTGAAAAAAACTTACAACAAAAAG
Organism: Kingdonia uniflora; assembly: GCA_014058105.1. Taxonomy (NCBI): domain Eukaryota; kingdom Viridiplantae; phylum Streptophyta; class Magnoliopsida; order Ranunculales; family Circaeasteraceae; genus Kingdonia; species Kingdonia uniflora. The sequence goes on along the minus strand of JACGCM010000560.1, from coordinate 4,206,535 downwards.
TTTTAAAAAGGAAATTTGGCATTGGAGATCTTGTCCTTCGACGGATCCAAGATAATACTCGGCTTAAGAATTCTAGAAAGTTATTAGAAAACTGGGAAGGACCATACATTATCTATGACAAATCGGATAGTGGAACTTACTGGCTGATAACTGAAGATGAAATCCAGCTCGAATATTCGTGGAACACTGCTCAACTGAAACAATTTTACAGATAAACACTGTAACCATTTTCATCAATTCAAATACACAATCTTTACTGTCACTTTCCTCATTACTATTTTTTTGAATTAATCTCGGTCCATACTTGATAAGTATGCATCAGACAATCAATCATCATTACTAATTTGACTTGATCTCGATCCATACTTGATAAGCATGCATCATACAATCAATCATCGTTACTAATTTGACTTGATATCGATCCATACTTGATAAATATGCATCAGACAATCAATCATCGTTACTAATTTGACTTGATCTCGATCCATACTTGATAAGTATGCATCAGACAATCAGCCATTGTTACTAATTTAACTTGATCTCAATCTATACTTGATAAGTATCTATTAGACAATCAATCATCATTACTAATTTGACTTGATCTCGATCCATACTTAACAAGTATGCATCAGATAATCAATCATCTTTACTATCTTAAATTGATCTCGATCCATACTTAACAAGTATGCATCAAACAATCTATCAATCATTACTATCTTGACTTGCCCTCGATCCATACTTAATATGTATACATCAGAATGTCAACCGTCTGTACAATCTTTGATTGATCTCAATCCATACTTTATAAGTATGCATCCAAAATATCATTCAATTTACGCAAACATTATACGAATATTGGATATTCTACTTCGTATTCCTTACTTATCGAACAAAATACAAACAACTCTTGTTCTTCTCAAATCTAAATCCAGATACCCATCTAAGGATACACATCTGCTACTCATTCTCATTACTTTCCATTTCATGGCCATCGATTACTTATCACACCAACAAGCGTTGCTTCCTTATCTAATACGATCTACAATCACATTCGACAATATCACTTTGCCAAATTTGCTACCTAGTATAATTCATAAAATCTATGCAATAAGTTTTCATAAAACTTTTTCTCCAAAACAAATATCTATCATTCAACATACCACATGCATAAAATTGTTTTGGTCCCACCGACCATTTTTACATACTTCCACACATATAATATTGCTTACACAAATTTTTTACACTACAGGAGAAGATATTACTTTATCCACATTCATAAAACCTTCAGGTACAGAAACATCTGCTAGCTCCCCAGGATGCGAGATATTAGCTTCCATCATCACTATATCCTCGACAACTTCCGTCTTACCACGAACTTCTGGAGTCTCCGACACTTCATCTTCTGAACTTGAATCATCGAAGAAAACACCACCAGACTTCACCAACCCCTTATAAATGTTTTTCCTCACCTCCAACTCCGCATACTGCCCTGCAAAATGGGCCCTTACTTCCTTACATTTATTCAACTTCTCTGCATTCAACTGAGCCCTAACCTCATCAAGAACCTTGCTCTGTTCCAGCTTCATCACCTTTCGCGCATCGACAACCTGCTCCCTTACATTCTTCTCAAAGTTTACTCTCTGCAATGCCAAAGCCTCCAATTTTTCTTTTTCTGAGATTTTCTTCACTTTACGAAGCGCAGCATCCCTCGCCTTTTTTGCTTCCAGCTTGTAGGTATTCAGCTTTGTATTCAACCTATCCTTCTCCTCGATCAGAGCTTCTTTCTCCCTCATCAAATCTTTCTCTATATTTTTATATGTCAGAACTTGATTTTCCAGATCACTGCTGCCAACAATACAATCTTTGGCTTCCGTCAGCAACTTCTTGATCTGTATTACATTCATAAATTTAGTATTCGAATGACTTACCAGTTTCTTTAATCGAAGCAAAGCAGTAAAATTTCTCACCTTCGACATATTTTGCTGGCCCTCACCAAGAAACATAATGAAGCTCTCAGTCCCTACCAAATAGTCATCTAACTACACCTTCAGTACATCCGTCCCAGACGTATACGAGTCTATTATCCTCTGAACTTCAGTCTCAGCCTCTTCGATAAATTTATTCTTCGACGTCTTACCACTCTCTCTCTCTTCTTCGAGAGCACACTCCCCGCACCTCGTGAAGGATGCCCATCTACCACAGAAACTGGATTGACAGTACCACTTACCTCCTTCGTTGTCGACTGTCGAGTAGTCCTCTTGTGAGGAAGTAGTGGAGGAACAGCTTGGCTCGCCACCCTTTTCTTCTTACTCTTTCCCAGAGATTTTCCAAACATGGCATCTATCTCCATATCAGTATTGTACCCAGCCAGGGAACAATTTTACAAAGGCTGACTAGCCTCTGCAGCCTTCTTGTTCTTCGCCGACATCTTACCGTCGATGATAGAAACTTCAGCACCTTTGGTCCTAGACCTCTTTAACCCAGCCTCTTGGAATAGGGTGCTCACTCGATCTTGGTCGATGACCAGATTGTCGATCCTACCAAAGAATCCTTTCCTGATCTTGTACAACTCTTCTTTAAGTTCCGAGTTCCTATCGACCTCCTTCAAAGCTGCACATACATAACAATGCAATTACAATAAATTCACAAGCAATCACCACTTACAACATTGACAATACAGTTACCTAACCGTAAACCAAGATGAAAGATCTTTCTCTTTAAGGGCTCCCATGGTTATTCTTGTAGAACTCATAGCTCCCAGAGATAAGTAAACATTCGTCGCTGTATCGCCCTCCTGTTGACACCATGTCATAAAACAACGGTCTTTTAAGAAACCTCGCTAAATAATGATAGCCTAGTTTCTTCGAGTTCATCTACAGTGTATAGTACACACATAAATAATTGACTGTTATCAACTCCTCCCCCCTGGCCTTGAGTTGACCATTTATTGCCCCACATACCCTAAACATATCATATACATTCGGATTGAACTGACCAGGTGCTACATCGAAGAAGTTCATCAACTTTTTCTGGTCAGCTCGAAGGGGAAGCTTTAACCCTTTCTTAATTTGTTCTCAATGAACCAGAATCCCATCCAATGGTATTTCCTGGTCAATCATATCATACTGGTACTCCTCTAGTCTAATATCTCTAAGAATACCGTATTTTTATTGAACCTCAAAATTTCTATCGTCTCCGGACCCTCTCCGTAACAGGCCTCCTCACCATCCTCCACATCTTCCTCCTCACCCCTACTACTTTCCCGATTACTCACCTGTGGCTCGTGATCCATGCCAGTTTCAGTGGCCTCCTCGTCAGATACCTTGACAACCCTAGGTACCACCCTAAACTGGTCGATACCAGCTAAACTGAAACTACTCGAATCCACCCTATATCTACTTCCCAGTTGTTACGCACAGATAAACACATCAATCATCAAAAGCTCTACGTCTTGGAGATTCTCATATATCTCTTTATCATCAATTTGATTTATTTTAGCCATTTTTAAGAACCGGTAAATCAGATTTCATATTTTTACCACAGTTAGTATCTATCATATCTGATACATATATATGTTCATAGGTTCATATGTTCATATTCATAAATGTTGTCGAGATTACTCTCCAACACATCATTCTCAAATAAATAATTTCGATCTACTATTGTTACTTACAGTTACATCTTACAACGTTCAGTTCTCAATGAAATTTCATTTATTTCTTTGCTAAGTAATATACATCGATTACTATATTAATTACAATTTTAGTTGAGTTACAGGATTATCTCTAGTTCTCGAAGATACTACACCTATTTCCCGCCAAAACACTCTCATTCAAAATATGGATATCGTTTTCTCCGGCATAAATTCTGGCCATATCCAAAACTACTTCAACGAAAATATCCCCAACAATCTCGCTAAAACCCAAAAATTCCCCTACAGTTGCGCCATCCTCACCACGTCAACAGCCATACTCTCTTTACCCCTCACCACCAATTACGCGAATCTCTTGCACCCCAATCCCTTTATTAATAATTACGACTCTATTGCCACTAACAAATCAAACTACATCGATCATAATCACGATTTCTAAATAAAACCCTAGCACAGTTAAATCTTCCCTACCAACCAATCAATCTACTTTCCTTCAAATTCAATCTACAAATACCTTAACAATACCTAATTCTACAGAGTTAAGTAAACATTCAATCACAGAATAACACAAAATATCAAAACTACTAACCTTGGTTAAGTGCTACTTCCGTATCCCTCTCTTTAGCCTGCTTTGTTCTTTCGATCAACAAGGCAATCTCCTATTTTCCAATTGTTGGCAATGATCCAAGTGACAAGCACAGTGAATTCGCACTGGATAATTTTTTCCCAGAGTTTGCAAAATATGAACAGTCGCCCACCTTCAAACTATTTATAGACCCCACGCGACTGCTCTCCATCCCACTTCGCGACCGTTCGAGTAATCGATCATAACGCCTTACACGTCTCTTCTCGAAGTCTTTGACTCTTCGCCTTCTCAACACCAATAAACCCCTACACTGTACCTCCAAACCTTCCATATCTCGAAGAACTTCCTCCAAGACATCCATACTCGACAATGCATACCCTATTTTATCGCAAAGATATTGCACATCATTTTTTTTATACTTTGAAATTTCACCCAAAGGAATACACCTTGCCATAATTAATTACTCTCATCTCCTCCCCCCAATTTCTATTTAATCTACAAAGCCCTATATCTAGGGCACACGTTCATCAAAAACTCAAATTCAAATTTCAGTCAACATTACAATTACAATTACAATACTAGTCATTCTTACATTCCAGCATTTACCAACTCCAAAATTTATTGGACAAAAACTTCCACAACAAAACATTGACAACATCATTATAGCAACAAAGTCTAATCTCATTTCATTTTAAACTACAAATTCAACCCGTACATCTTCTACTTACAAATTCAAAATTATAAACTACTAACTACAGCGTCATCTTCTTTCTTAATCAGCATCTTCGCACGAGTCCACATATAACTTATACATTCAGGGGGACTCCAGTATTGTAACTGACATCAAAACTAGAATTCCTCTTCAGCATCCTTCGTCTCTGCCTCGCTCATACCTTCATAGCTCGGTTCCACGGGATCCTCCAAGTGAACATTGGCATTCTGAAGGATTTCGATGTACTGACTATATAATTCCCAATACTTTGCTTGAACGCGACTGTACACCTCATTACGCACCAGAGATCTCGTCTTTACAATTTCTTCCAACAAACACAACTCTCACTTCCAACAAAGGATACTTATAGTCCTCCAAAGACAAAATCACCAACCAACATTTAATTTACCTCGAAACTATACATTTTATCAGTCAAATCAATCAACCTTGAAATCCGTTCTTGGACCCACTCAGTCAACTATACTTCGAATTGTTTAGACAATCCAATACCCACTTTACTCACATTTAAACATCGACATAAAATAAATATATATAGTAGACAAAAAGAAAAAATTAAATAAAGACACAAGCAGAAGTCGAAAAAAAATATATTTATTTCATAATCAAACTGTTACATATTATATTCGGCAACTGTATCCTTCGATTACATTACATCAAAATCCACTGCTCTCTTTACATTCAACTTAAAACACTAATTACTCTGTGCTTCTTTTCACTAGGATCTGACATTAATGCATCTTTTTCACCAGAATCTGGCATTATTTTTGGCACCAAGAGCACCGATATCCTAAGAAAATCAATAAATCTCAAGTCACTGAACTTCTAAGAGCTGCCTCAACAAATGTTAGGCAGTAGAAAATTACAAGAAGACTCATTCATTCGGCAAGATCCCTGGACGCCCACCAGCCAACACATCCTTGCCTTCACTACGAATAATAACCCCTTCTCCCCCAAACTAATACACTCAATTACCTTCAACACTACATGGTGCCCCCATGACTCCGATGCATACAAAAAATTTCTGCCTCTACCTCCCCCCACCCTCCACGCCGTGATAGGATTAATTATAAAATTACAAAGGACTAGTTTGGGAAAGAGGTTTACCTTAAATTTCTCATCGTGTTCATCCTCAGGCGGCGTGTTATGCCACATTTGGGGTGGCATACTTATAATCTACCACCATATAACCCTCCTTAAGACCGTCTATTTATACCAAACTTGAACCTGTCAGGTCCAATGTACCGCATTAATTGCTCCTCGGGAATGAGATGACCATATACAGTTTACCTTGACCTTGAAAATGATAAACTGACGACTCGCTAAAATATTCGGCAACCTCTTCAGCTTCCAATTTCTTCTTGACACAACCACAAGTACTTATGTCAAGAATGGGCGATTGTAGTAGCATATTCCCCAGATTCGACAAGAGTAAGCCAGCACAGTGTAGTCGAAGACAGATAGCATTCGAGAAGATACCACAAGTCTTCGACCTACTAAAAGTAGCAGTTGTGTCTGGTCAAGAAAGAGCTGTTTGAGATCCACAAAGTTCGCCCACTCCCCCCGGAATAGGAGACTATTTTTTTCTTTTTGTAAGCTGTTTGTATCTACTATAAATACAGGCAGAGAATAGATTGTTCATGGACCCGTGATCCGTATTTCTACTATCCTTACTTCCTAACCCTACTATTACTCAAAACTTGTAATAACTAACAACATATTGGATTTTACATCAAAATCTTTCTCGAGGTCGTGGTTTTTTCTCAGTTTTTACTGAGTTTTTCACGTAAAATCTTATTTGTTTAGCCTATTATTGTATTTCTATCACTAATAGTATTGACGAAGATTCTCCTTCCGAAAAACACGTCACTACACCACCAAAATAGAAAACCATTTATTTTTGTAACTGCCTATTTCTACTATAAATACAGGCATAAATATGTTAATCTAATCCTGAACTCTATTATTATTCCACAAATTCACGTCCTTACTGTTTACCAATTGTAATAACTAGTACCTATTGAATTTTTATACTTAAATCCTCCTTGACATCCTCCTTGACGTTGTAGTTTTTCTCAAGTTTTACTGAGTTTTCATGTAAAATCTAGCGTGTTCAGATTTACAAGTACAATTTTATTATTGAAGTATTGACCAAATTTACCTTCCGGAAAACAAGCCGTAATAACTCAAACACACACCCTGCTCTGGATCTGTATATAGCCAAAAAAAAAATAAATGCATTACGCTGCTCTCTTAAAAACAAAACTTCCCCAATTTCAAATTCTAAAACCCTAGCTTTACATAAACAGGTAAAACCCGCGGAAATCTTCAACACTCTCCTCTACAATAATGGCGGATGAGACTAAACCCACAGAGGAAGAGAAGGTCGCCCTCTCAGACGAAGAAGAAGAGGAAGAAGTTGAAGAAATTGAAGAAGAGGAAGAAGAAGAAATCGAAGAGGAAGAAGAAGAAATCGAAGAGGAGGAGGAGGAGGAAGAAGAAGAAGAAGAAGAAGAAGAAGAAATTGAAAAAGTTGAAGCCGAAGAAGAAACCGACAAGGACGAAGAAGAAGAGAAGAAGAGGGTTTGAAGCGAGAAACCCTTCGAAAGCTTTTAGAACCCTTTGGGAAAGAACAAATCATCGAATTACTCAAAGAAGCAGCCCTCAAGAACCCCTCAATCCTCGACAAAATCAGCCAATCAACCCAATCCGATCCCGTCCACCGCAAGATCTTCGTCCACGGCCTCTCGTGGGATGCCACAAACGAAACCCTATATTCTGTCTTCAAACCCTTTGGTAAAATCGAAGAACACAATGTAGTTACTGATAAGATCACTGGGAAATCAAAGGGGTACGGTTTTGTTTTAATGAAGACTCGCGAAGGCGCTCGTAAAGCATTGAAAGAGCCTCAGAAGATGATTGGGTCGCGAATGACGTCCTGTCAGCTTGCTTCAGCTGGGCCTGCCCCAACCCATTCTCAGGCTGCTTCTGATACGACTGGTCGGAAGCTTTATGTTGCCAATGTTGGACCCCAAGTGAATCCGGAGAGGCTTAGGGCGTTTTTTGCGAAGTTTGGAGAGATTGAGGAGGGACCAATAGGGTGTGATCGGAATACGGGGATGCCGAGGGGTTATGCGATATTTGTTTATAAGACACCGGAGGGGTGTAAGAAGGCATTGGAAGAGCCAATTAAGGTTTTTGAAGGATGTCAATTTCAGTGCAAGAGAGCTGCCGAAGGGGGCCGGGGAAATAATAACCAAATGGGGCCGCCGAATGTGGTGGCGCCACTGGGATTGGCTTCCGGGATGCCGCAACATGATTTTGGGCTTGCTTATGCAATGGGGTTGAATCCTGAAATGATGGGACAGAGTCTAAATCCTGCAACATCACTTATGATAGGTCAGAATCCGGGTATGTTTTTGAATCACCCAGGTTTTGATGGTTTAATGAATTACGCAGCATTTGGAAATTCTGGGATATCACCATCGATTCCAACTGTTGGTAATAGTGGGACAGGCGATTCGTTGGGATTAAGTTCAGTTTATGGTGGACAATCAGGGATTAATGGTGTTAGCCCAAGCATTATGGGCAGTTATAATTTCCAGGCAGGTTCGCAAGGACTGGGAGCTTATCAGAGCACACAATTTGGTCAGTCTCCTTCTGCGACAGCTGCAAGGTCCCAATCTGGTATTGGGTCTGTAGGGACATATCCATCATATAGGTAAGGCATCTAGGCAATCCATTTACTTGTATCGGTAAGTTATTTATCTGTTTTTTGGTTGTAGTTGATGGTTGATCTTATTTATCATTTGCATTTCCTAGTGGATGCTATGACTTCTTTGTGTTTTATCAAATTGCATTACTCCACTCTTAATTTCTCATATCGTTCCCTGAAATGCACCAATAGGTAGTTATCTACTAGACTCCAGTTTGCCCCCATCCTGATATGTATCCTACGCTTCTAGAATTTTTCAAGGAAGTAACTCAACGATTGTCGAGTTTAGTAATTCACATTCTTGCAGTCCATTATCTTGTATTCTACATGGATTCATTTTTAGGCTTCTTTAAATACTACAAGGTGTCTCTTCTTCTCGGTGATAATTTGTTGCATTTGACGGTGCCTACTTCCAAATTCTAGTTTCTGACTTTGAGGTTGCTCTCTGTTTTGTTTTCACCCCTCTCTTCGTGTATTACTGAGCTATCTAATGCTATAAGGGTAACTTTGAGGTTGCTCTCTGTTTACTAAAAAGGGGAGTTCTGTCCCCCCCCCCCCCCCCCCCCCCTCTCTTCGTGTATTACTGAGCTATCTAATGCTATAACGGTAACTTTGAGGTTGGTTAAACTTGGTTTAGGTTTTATTACTGAGCTTCCTATGTCTTCATGCCCATGTATTCTATTTCTAAGTCACTGTGTTTCTAGTTTTCTACATTAATTTTTTTTTTTTTTTTGAGGTTACTCATGAAACAACTTGTTTATTTTCTTAAATTTCCCAGTGTATAACTAGTCTCTCTCTTTTTTGGGATAAACAACAGGATCTCTATAATCCAAGGCTTAAAAAAATCACAAAGAAAACAAATTGTTTGGCAAGTATTGTTTAAAAAAAATCTAAGATGATCAATTGTACAACAATTTGTCTCCTAGCATTTCTGTTCCATTCTTGACTGTTCCAAGTAAGCCTGGTTATCCTTTTACCACTCTTAGTTATTTTTCTAGTATGACCTGGGTTGCACTCAACAGACACATGCTAATTATGAGCTATCATACTATGATAGTGGGTATGGTTAATGTGTGCTTTTTCTGATAACCACTTTAGTTTCTACTGGTTCTGAAGTAATGGTTTTGTAAGTTTCAACATTTGTTGCCTAAATTCATAGGATGCCCGATTAGTATTTTTTTTTCCCCTAGCTGTTGAGAAACAGGTTTGTATGCTTATATCTGTAGATTCTGTACCCAGGGAACTTTGGGCAGGTTGGAGTGAGAAAGGGTGTGATTTTTTCCTCGTCACTACAAGAAATTTGACTTAAGGGTTTTATATGTTTTTTGAAGCCGTGTTTTTGATTTTAAAGCCACTGAAATGCCATATCTCATTTAGTGGTGAACCCCCTCCGACTTGCACTCTTCTGAGGAATTTACGATCTTAGTTGAACTGTTGAGTAAATAGGAGGGGTGCCTAGTTAAATTGCTTTAGGCAGTGGAGGCGGTGCATGATCTGCATTCGAATACTATGTAAAATGTTTTTCACGGTAGTTTTTGTTTAATTATGCTCATTTCATAGTGTATACTCGTCTGAGTAAACAAGGGATTAGTTAGTTGGGTACCATTATGTTTATATAGGGTAAAAAGAGGAAAAAAAAGCTTTTCAAAGCAGGTATCAGATCTTTGGGGCATGTTTACACAGTATTCAGTTAATAGAAGAGGCTTGTCAGTAACCACCCCACTGCTTCGATGCACAAGCTTTATGCTATAAACCATATGATCATACAATGATCCATTAAGTACATATTTAATGTATTAAGACATTACTAGTTACCCCAGTTTAGCAAATCGTGATCATTATTGCCAGACTAGAACTAATTCTATGCTTTTTAAATGTGATATATGTTCCAAACGACCAGTTTAGTAGTATCCAGTTCTTTAGGTCCTAGAACCATTTAGCAGTATTGCTGAAAGATTTTATTCGTCTTATGGTATTCGTTTATGGGCCTCTTCTGGGGGTTCCAGTAAAGAATACAACCTCGTAACTGATAAACTCTTAGGCAAAGCCATGGGTCACTGCTTTGTTCTCATAGTAGCCTGTGAAGGAGCTTGCAAGGCCTTGAAAGAGCCGCATAAGATGGTTGGAGATCTATTAACTTCATGCCAATTGGCATTAGCCGGCTCTGCCCTTTGCCACTGTTTGAAAGCTCTACATTGCCAATGTGGACCAACAAGTGCCTCTTTTATGGCGCCGGCTAGTTTTTGCAAAGTTTGGAGAACTAGAGGAACCTGTAGTTATTGCAAAGTTTGGAAAACTTAAGGAACCATTAGGTATTATCGTCTTGTGGTATTAGTTTACAAGACACCCGAGGATGTAAGAAGGGCTAAGGTCTAGTTTAGATGTGTGAAGGAACGGTAATTGCAGTGCAGGAAAATTGCAAATGGGTCAGTGAAATTAAGAATGAAATTGAGCAGCCATCGGTGGTGAGCTTTTTTGTTGCCAAATGATCTTATGCTTTGCCTAGATGATGTTATAAATTTTCAGGTGACTGAAATTTAAAGTTTTGGAAAGTTGACCATGAAACTGAAGAGAGAAACCCATGAGAGAATATCTCTACTTGTGCATGAGAGAGATCAAAAGAGATACATATCATGGAAAGAGAAAAAAATAAGGGATCTAGAAATACTGTATTCTGAATTTTTTGTGGTTGTTTGGATTCGATCAATATCTATATCTGCCAAAAAATTGAATAAGTTGTAGAATAATGGAATTCCGTTTTTCAGTTTCAAAATCTTCCATTCAGAATTCTGAAAATATTGTATCGGAGGGTGTTCCCATGTTTAGTATTTGAAACTGGTATGAGATGTGAAACTGTGGTATCTATGTGGTTGGGGAGTTTACCATTCTAGCGACATGCAGGCAGGATTAAGAGAGTTTCTAGCAGTCACAAGTGATTTTGGCTTCCTCGTGTCTTTATGCCAAGATATATTGGCAACTATATCAGTTAAGTTCAAAGAAACAGACTAATATCGGAATCAATGTAATGTTGGCTTGCATTGGATTAGTCAAAAATTCTGGTGAGAAAATTAGAGTATATCGAAATCAATGGTGTCATACTGTAGTTTCCCTAACTGGCTACCCGCGCAGTGTAGGGATTATTCGCAGAAGACTATTAACTCAACACCTTTGTTAATTTGGGAAGAGACTGTTAAACAATTAACAAACTAATTTAACTTGCTCCAGATTATATAAGGAGCTGGATAAGTATTTCCTCCTGGCATCTGAAGCTAGAAATGCTGGCTCACTTGGTTTAGCAGGAGCTTTGTATAATCTTTCCACTTGTAGTTTCTGATCCTTCAAATTAATGAGCGACTTCCATGCAGTCCTTGTTTGTTTAAAATGGAATGCACATGAAAGCCTCACTTTTGAAGACACGAGATATAAGTGGGTATAACATTTTTTTTCTTGCTTATCCTCCCTTTTTGCACAAGGAAGATTTCTGAGATAAGAAACTTGGTTAATCTTATTCGTGGAGATAGGTTAAGGGAAGAAGATCGATTTCAAGCTAGAAAGAAGTTAATGCTTAGCTTCCTGTACTACATGCCTATGTACTACAGACTAGTGAGAAGCTCCGGTGGTTTGCGGCAGAACTTCCAAAATCTGTAACAAAGGTCCTCCAGATTGAAACATTTCACAAACTAACGAAAAGATATTCACGTTACCAATATATCCTTGGGTACTGGTTTAAATAGTTAATATTAGCTTTTCCTTGCTTGCTGCCTGGGTAATCTGAAAAAATATCCTGAATGAAAGGTATCCAGTTTGAGGTATATGTTGATCTGGCAATGCTTAGCTGCTGTATAGTCAATTCCAAGGGTTGCTTTAAGCATTTGAAATTTGAATCAGGCTACTTTAAAGCCTTTCCCTGCCCCCATTATTCTCAAAGTTGATTTGGAAGATATGGATCAACTACAGATAAATCGCTTATTTTTCAGTTTTCCTTAATGTTACAGGATGAAGATGCTTCATTTCACCCTTTCTTGACGGGAATTGTAGGCATTATATTGTCATCACCAACTTATTGATTTGATCTCTTTTTTGTCCCTCTTAAAGAATCAAATCCAAAACGATCTACTGCTGTTCCGTAACGGAACATCTACTTATCACTGCATCTCACACATATTCTCACTGTAAATGTTTCTAACAAAATTTAAAGCATGGCATTCATTTGTAGTATCAATATTATTTCGTGCAGCGCCAGTCTTTTTACGCCATTATTTGAATAATTGTTCAATAGAAATATTCAGAGAATCCTCAAAGATTCCATGTATCTTACGTGAATCTACGAATGCGGAAGCGAAATTCGTAAGATTCGTAAGAATAATCACGTTGTTTGTTAGGTTTAGAGAAAACTGTAGTTTTACTAAAATAACTCAAACTTCATTAACTACTAGTGAAAAAGATTACACCACCATCTCCCATATAACCTAGGTTTACTTAAGATCACTCCTACTATAACTCTCATAACCAATTCAATTAGGAATTTGACTAAAACTAAACTCTAACAACTCCAACAGAGCAAATAAAAACATAAGTTAAAATAGATAGCAAGAGTTGGTTGTGGTAAACGATCTATAGGCACGTGTCACGTCAAACTCTTCGTCTTCAAAAGATTTTGACCACGAAATCTGTATGGTGGAACTTTTCTGGAAATCATGAAGTCTTCCGCGGAATTTTTCGTACCATATCATTGTACCCGAGAGCGGGGATACGATGTCGTCGTCGACATCCCTGTTAGGGCCCGAGCCCCCATTGCACCGATATTGTCCACACTTTCTAGTTGGGTCGGACTAGGTGTGTGATTTTGTTCTTAAAAGACCTCGGTGCAATTTAATAGTCCGTATCTTTTTATATCCTTGTGTGAACTACATCTTCTTCCCGATGTGGGACTAACTTTGATCCACCGATCTTAACAATCTCCACCTTGGATCAAACACCGTTAGTCGATAACCGTCAATTTTGAGCTTCACGGAAGTGAGCATGTGCTCCACCTCGAATGATAACCGTCCACCACCACCGCGCATCTATGCTAGAATAATCATTCATTTTAAGCTTCACGGAGAAAGAATATGAGTTTCATCTCAAACGATTGGAAATAAGTGCTGATAGGTTAAGATACGCCCAACCGAACCAACAGCTCTGATACCATATGTTCGGGCCCGAGCCCCAATTGCACCGATATTGTCCCCACCTTTTACCACCTAGTTGTATTGGGCTAGGTGTAGGGTTTTGTTTGTAAAAGGTCTCGGTGCAATTTAATAGTCCGTATCTTTTTATATCCTTGTGTGAAGTACATCTTCTACCCGATGTGAGACTAACTTTGATCAATTGATCTTAACAATCCCTACGTCCATTGACATCCAAAACGAAAGAAAACTTGGTGATCCTCTTCGTGAAACTCTTGAAAAAGCCCTCTTAAAACAGATCAACAACAGGTGGTTGCTCGGACTTGTCTTGGGCCCTTTATGGACTTGCGCACTACTGGAACAGACCTTTAAGTTGATTGAAATCAATAATGGCATGCCACATAGTATGCCCCAAGGCATGCTCATGCATGCCAAGAGGGGTGCATGCCTTGGTATGCCCTAAGACATGTCGAAAAGGTTTAACAACTTGTGAAATAAACTGCAACTGATGTGTTTGTAATATGCGGAGCACATACAACACGTGAGTTAAGAGGCTTTGCAACTCGCAGGCCCGGTATCACTGAATCATTCCTTCTTCCATCTATTCCGTGATGCTGGAACTGAGTTTCGATTTTCTCGACATAAATTTGATGGAGAAACCCAACTTTTGATTGTGGGAACCCAACGTCGCTTCGAGTGGTCTCTTCGTTGACCAACCCTTCATTCCTCCGATCTTCCTCTTCCTTTATTCTCTGCAAATCGCCACCACAAACCTTTGCGCAGTAAACGGGTGGGTTTTGGGTCGCAAGGTGTAGCATTTTTGCCCTGCAGCAATATCGATGATCCAGGGGGGGGGGGGGGGGGGGGGGTGGTGTAGGTTTTGGTTTGGGCCTGGGTCTGGCCCGAAATTGGAGTCAGGCAGGCGTGGGGAACACATAACTCCCACATGTACTGTTGGGATCTGCTAAAGTGAGTTGTTAGGCCTGGTTCCTTGACATCTGGGCTTGCCTTGGTTGTTGTAATTGGCTTTGGATTGGGGAATGCGCATGAGTATCACGTGCCTCACTTAAACTCTGCCTAATCTCCCTCTTGTTGCGATCATCATCTTTTTCCAACGCAAAATCTGCGGGATTCTCGGCAAGATCTCCCTTATCAGTCATAATACCTGACGAAACTCCGGTTTGGGGTGATTGATGGTCACAATTTGGGCCTTGGGCCTCGTAAGCTCAAGCTTACTGCCTTGCATCCCACGCCAAAAAATCTATTTTGCGAATGTTACCGGCGCTATTACCGTGTCGATCACTGTCGGGGTTGCTCGGTGTTCCTGTGTCGCCTCCTTGTACGGGCCGTTTGTTTGGTTGTCGGTTGTCGTAGCCGGACCTTCGGCTACGGCTTGTATCCATATTCCCATAACATTGTAAGCCTCAGTTTCAACACCTAGACTTGCAAAACGATTGTTGAGATTGTTGCTCCTCGTGGCGATACTTCCCTCAAGAGAGGGGTCTTCTACTACGCACAACAGAGGTGGTTGGGGGGATGGGAGAAAGACTACATTTCCAAAAGCCTCGACAAGCTTACCAAGCCTATCCGTTAAGGTTGATACATCTTGAGCGAGTATAGGTTTCTTCGTTGCGGGTCTTTCATGAGGCATCTTGCTCTTGAAACTTACTACACCAGATTCTAACGCAACTCTGATACCAATTTGACGTAAATCTACTAACGCGGAAGTAAAATTCGTATGAATAATCACGTTGTTTGTTAGGTTTAAAAATATTCTACTAAAATAACTCAAACTTCATTAACAACTACTACTGAAAAAATTTATACTACCATCTCCCTTATATAACCTAGGTTTCCCAAAGATTACTCCTACTACAACTCCCTAACCAATCCAATAAGGAAACTGACTAAAACTAAACTCTAGAACAACTTCAACAGAGTAAATAAAAACATAAGCTAAAATAGAGAAGAAAAGTTGGTTGTGCTAAACGATCCATAGGCACATGCCACGTCAATATCCCTAGCAAAGGTATGGTTTTTATATACATACATTACTTAAACCTAAAAGTGGTTTAACATTGTATTAGCATATTTCCCAGATTCGACAAAGAGAAGCTAACGGAACTTAGTAGAAGACATTCCATCATTCGAGAAGATGTCCCATCTGCGACCACAGTTCTCGACCCCCCAAGTAGCTGTTATGCTTGGTCAAATAAAGCCGTTGGGAGATCCGGGAAGTTCGCCCACTACCCACCAAAATAGGAAACGGCTTTTCTTTATGTAAATTGCATGTATCAACTATAAATACAGGCAGAGAATGCACTATTCTGATCCGCAACTCTACTATTCATTCATTCTTACTTTCTTACCAAACAACAATTGTAATAACTATCAACTTATTGGATTTTCCTCAAAACCTTCCTCGAGGTTGTGGTTTTTCTCAGACTTAACTGAATTTCCACGTAAAATCCTGTGTATTTAAACTTATTATTGCATAAGCCTAACTAAAGTATTGACTAAGATTATCCTCCCGGAAAACATGCCATTACAATTAGCATCGTCTGTGGGAAAAACCACACTCTTTCTTTACCACCTGCAATCCTAGACAATCCGATAACAAACATGA
Organism: Kingdonia uniflora; assembly: GCA_014058105.1. Classification (NCBI taxonomy): domain Eukaryota; kingdom Viridiplantae; phylum Streptophyta; class Magnoliopsida; order Ranunculales; family Circaeasteraceae; genus Kingdonia; species Kingdonia uniflora. The sequence continues at coordinate 4,190,058 of JACGCM010000560.1, read as the reverse complement.
ATCTCCGAAGTGCCTCCAGTACACTAAGGAACCACGAGATCGACCCAATACCAGAAATAGTCGATCTACATAGTACTGTGATTGAACTTCAAAAACAAATGCAGTCTGACCGAGTCCAAAGGCTTGAAGATCAGCGAATCCATGCCCAAGTTCTTTAAGTTGAATGTGACAAAAAGAAAAAAGCCTTGGACCAACAGAGTCAAAAACATCAGAAAGAAATAGAGCATTTAGGAATACATCAAGATCGGCTCACTGACCGTCAAATGTCACCTCCCCAAGCCCGTAGTAAACATCGCTCCAGGGTGACCCAGAGAGAAAACCAGCCAAGAGAAAAACGAGTTCGAACTTCTCAATCCAGATCAAGGATTCCAGACAGGGCTTCTCAATATTTTGGACTCACATCCTCAGCATCGACAACTTTATGAAGTCAGCGCACACGCCACCAAACTCCCCCACCACCGGTAAGACGACCAATGAGAGACAGGCTGGGACCTGAAGGGCAATGTGACTTTGATCCCCAAGTGGATGCCATACCAAATACTCTGCAGTAATTTATTGCCTTGGATGACTTAAATAATAGGATCCAAGCCATAAACTCTGATATTTCAGGCTGAAGGTCTGTTCTCGATTGGATTAAGACGAACCCTATTTTTCCTCATCTCGAAGTCATGCCCATTCCAAAAAAAATCCACATGCCGAAATTTCATCAATATGCAGGCCTCACTGACCCTCTCACCCACGTCTAACACTTTAAAGCTACAGTTGGGTTGTACTCCAAACTCGATCACATGTTATGCAAATTACTTAACATGAGCCTTAAAGAAGAACCTCTCAGATGGTTCCATATTATTCTCAAAAGCTCTATTATTACATTCAGCCAGTTGCAGTGCCTCTTTGAGTCAAACTATACTCATGCTAAGGAACGAGAGATCATAGTGGATTATTTGTTCTTTTTCGAACAAGGTGCAAAAGAGACTTGGCAAGTTTTTACAAGCGTTTCCTACAAGAAACACTAAAGATTAGGAATTTAGATCCCAAAATAGTTGTCTCAGCATTCACTTCTGTACTCCACATCGACTCCAAAGTCGAGAATAACTTACCTTGCACAAGCCCAAGACAGTAACATAAATGATCGATGTTGTTAATAACTACATTGAATTGGAACAGTCTAAAAAAGATAAGATGAAAAGCTCCTCAGTCATCCACTCCAATGAAGCATTTTTATCACCACCTCCAAAGTCAACTAATAATAGGAACACTGACAATATTAAGAAAAGTGATAAAAAGCCAGACAGACCTGTCACAGTCTTACCTCCTATAACAACCATACTCTTTGCTCTATTACCAGTGATAAAGGAAGACGAATTGTATCGAGAAGCACCAACTATATCTGATATACCCAATAAACCCTTGTGCCAATATCACAACGTGCATAGCCACAAGACTGACAACTGTTATTCTCTAATACAGATTTTTCATCGCATCCTACTAGCTTAAAAACTTCACAACTATGTAGTCGACGTTCAAAAGTCCCTCGAGGAAGAGACCAAAAGAATAGAAGTTGAGCAAGAGTAAGGACAAGGCCAAACTCGCCATCTTTACATGATCGAAATTAAAAAAGGAAAGGAAAAAAAGTAAGACAAAAGAATCACATCATGCTGCAAGATGAAATCGTCGGACAACTCAGCGAAGCTTCTCCTCAGTTCTAGCAAGGCTAAACGTCTGTACCATATTTCTTTCGAAGATTGCAGCACAAGCCATGTCAAGTACCTTCATGATGACCATCTGGTCATTATGCTCAAAGTAGGTCAGGACTACCTACATACACTTCTAGTTGATACAGGAAGCACAACAGACCTTCTGTTCAAGAGAGCAATTGACGTTCTAGACCTTAAAGATTCAGTAAAAACTTTGACAACTACTATCACAGGTTTCAACGGTTCCAAAGAATTTACCACAGGAGAAATCACCTTACCATTTCAAGCAGGATCGGAAACCACTTTCGTCAAATTGGATTTTATAGACGCTTAATCAAAATATGTGGGAATCTTAGGTCAAAGTTGGCTACACTCAATCAAGGCAGTACCTTCTACATATCATCTGGCCTTGCGATTTTTAACAGATTACAAAATTTATGAAATCAAGGGAAGTCAAGTAGCTGCACGTATGTGCGGGAATACCACCACCAATTCTCACACGACAAAACTTCTTAAAGCATAGTAATTACAGCAGGAAACGCCCCCTACGTTCAAGCAACATGATACTCAGGTAGTAGACTCCATTGAACCCGATGGTCCCGGGCGAAATACCTTTATTGGCTCAAATCTGTTATCCGAAGAAAAGGAAACCATGATCCAACTTCTGAAGAAAAATGTTGACATCTTTGCATGGTCTTTTCAAAAAATTCTCAGCATTGATCCCTCAATCGCATGCCATAAGCTCAACCTCCTTCCAGATAGCAAAGCAGTTGTGCAGAAGCGTCGTAATTTAGCCCCCCACCTTCGCGAAGCCGTAAATAAAGAAATTGATGAACTCCTTCGTACAGGGTTTATTCGAGAAGCAAAATATCCCAAATGGGTTTCTAACATACTGGCTGTCCCAAAGAAGAATGGGAAAATCAGAGTCTGTGTCAACTTTACAGAGCCCAACAAGTTCACACCGAAAGATAACTTTCCTCTCCCGCTGATCCCACCACTCCTTAACTCTGTAGTAGGGCACGAACTTCTCTCAGTGATGAATGCATCCTCCAGTTACAATCAGGTTCCTCTCGCCGAATAAGACCAAGAAAAAACAACATTTATCATATAAAGAGGTCTCTACTGTTTCACAGTAATACCTGTTTGCCTAAAAAATACATGAGCCACTTATCAACGCCTGGTTACTAAAATAATTAAAGATCATTTAGGAAAAATCATGGAGGTATACATTGATGATATGATATGTAGAAGCTTAAAGCGAGAGGATCATTGTACCAACCTACATACCATCTTCGACATCCAATGTACTTGCCAAATGAAACTCAACCCAGAAAAATGCCAATTTGGTATTGCATCGGGTAAATTTCTGGGTCATTTGGTTAGTAAAATAGGTATATAAATTGATCCAGTACAAATCAAAGCACTCATGGCAATGCCATCTCCTCGAACTAAAAAAGATGTATAGAAGCTTGCTGGCAAGATTGTAGCTCTTCACAGGTTCATTTCCAAATCATTTGATTGAGGCAAACTTCTTTACCTCCTCCATGGAAATCCATCTCCAATGTCCAAAAAATAGCCCAAAGAAATCATTTGGGCCCCTGATTGTGAGTTAGTTTTCCAAGATCTCAAAAGATACTTAGGGCATCCTCCCATAATGAGTATTCCTGTTGATGGCAAAACACTGACGATGTACTTATCGACCACATATGATTCCATTAGTTTTGTCCTTATTCAGGACGATGATGGTGTAGAAAAACAGTTCCTTGCCTTGGTGTATAGCTCTCAAAAACTTTGACCCTATTTCCATGCTCATCCCATCAAAATCATTACCAAGTTTCCTCTCAAACTTGTACTCTCTAAAAAGGAAAAATCTTGAAGAGTTCAGCAATGGTCTGTATTTCTCAGTGAATATAACATCTCCTTCGAGCCTCAGATATCAATCAAAGGACAAGCAGTAGCTGAATTTCTAGTAAATTTTCCAGTTGAAGACCCCGAATGGGAAGAACTCAAAGAAGTACTGGCTGATGACTCAATAGCAGAACTAGACGCATGGTCACAATGTGTTGGATAGAGACTCTTTACTGATGGATCTGCTGGACAACGAGGATTGGGAATCGGCATCGTTCTTGTTACACCATCCAACCATCAAATTGAGAAATCAATCAAACTCAATTTTTTTGCGACCAATAATGAAACAGAGTATGAAGCTATCTTACATGCACTAGATCTCGTTATTTCCCTTGGAGTAGAAGAAATAATTGTTTGCATAGATTCCTTACTTGTTGCCAACCATTACAATAAAACATTCAAAACATCAGGCAAGATGGTCGAGTACGCAGCTCTGGTTGAAGAGAAAGTGAAAAAAATCAAAGCAGCCACAATCTCTTATCTCCCTCGGGCCAAAAACCACTACACTGACGCATTAGCATGCATTGCTGTAATGCTTGAAGACAGTGAGAAGAAAACTTTACACATCAAAGTCATCGAACACTTCAGTCTCGAAGTAAGCTACATAATGCAGATCAATGTTAATGAAGATGAAGATTTCGAAGATTGGAGAAGACCGTTCTATGCATACTTCAACTCCAACATCCTTCGAAGTAACAAGGAAGAAGCCCAGTCACTCTTGGCAAAGTGTCCTCGATTCACAGTTTAGAATAAAATCTTATATCGCATAACAGAAGGAAGATCACTTAGTGAATGCATATCGCAAAAACAAGCATAAATCAAAATTAGATAACTACACGAAAGAATCTGTGCAGCTCACATCTCAGGAAGATCCTTGGCACAATGAGCATTCACTCAAGGGCTATACTGGCAAAAGATGCGACAAGACTACGAAGAGTTTGTCTGAAAGTGCTATAAATGCGAAATCCATGCTCAAAACATTAAAAGCCCAGCCCTCGACTTGCACGTTAGCAATGTCCTCTGGCCATTCAAGAGATGGGTGATCAATATCATTAGACCTTTTCACCTAGCATCATGTAACTGAAAGTTTGTTCTTGTGGCAACAGACTACTTCACCAAGTGGTTCAAAGCAGTACCTCTATGTCACACTGACGAAAATGAAGACATCAAGTTTCTTTGGGAACACATCATAACCAGATTTGGTTATTCGCAAATGATATGATCTGATAACGGCAAGCAATTCATCAGTAGCAAAGTGCTTAGTTTCCTCGATCCACAAATACAATATTCAAATGTCTACTTCGATACCATACTACCCTCAAGGTAATGGCCAAGCTGAAGCCATCAACAAAAACATCAAGTCAGGGTTGCGCAAGCGCCATGGCGAGAAGAAAGGCAGATGGGTGGATGAACTACTTAGTATCTTTGTGGGCATACCGAACAACTCCTAGAATATCCACTGGTTGTACACCATTTATGCTGGCTTTCGGTACTAAATTAGTCATACCTTCAGATCTCGATCTACCAAGTACTCGAAGAAAAATCATAGATGAAGAAAATGAACTTAGACTCCTCTGCAACCTAAATTGGATCGAAGAAACCCGAGCCCAAGACATTGCAAACTTGGGGCGATACTATGACACTCTCAAGAAAGCTTATAACAAAAGGCCCGAAAACGAATATTTGATATTGGTGACCCTGTCCTTCGACGCATCTAAGACAGTACTCGACCTAAGAATTCTGGCGAGATATCTGAGAACTGGGAAGGGCCGTATATTATCAGTGATGAGAATGGCAGTGAGACATACTTGTTAATGACTGAAGACGAAATACAACTCGAATATCCATAGAATACAGCCCAACTGAAAATGTTCTATAAATAACCGCTGTAACCACTTTTAAATAATTCAAATAAAGACATCTTTACTATTATTTATATCTTTTTCACTATCATTCGCTTAGTATCGATACATACTTGACAAGTATGCATCAAAACTAACTTTCATCTCTTTGACAAATGCCTATCCAATTACCAGATAACCTTATTTATAATTCATTACTTATCGAACAAAACATGTCATGTTTTGTCCCTTTTTCTCAAAAACCCAGATATCCCATTAAGGTAAAACATCTGGTCATCATTCTATATTCCAAGAGCCATCACATGACCCTCTTTCAATCATCTCATATACTTACTCTAAAGAAACACTCTGCATATTATCTCCATTACTATTTATTGCTATCAATCTTGTCGAAATAAGCGCTTAACATAAATTTTTAAAAACTCTATGCATTTTGAATAAATTACTTCCAAAATATTCTTCGGCAGCCATTACAATAAAGCATTCAAGAAATAATCAAAAAATTGTTTCAGTCCTGCATGAACCTATCCCTCGATCTCACCAAAAGTCGAGCTCACCTAGTTCGAATTACATCCATCTTAGACTCGCGCATTTTTAACACATTTCCCTAGTCAACATTCCAACCTACCCCACAAACTGGTTAAGAGCATGGGCTGAACTTAAACCGAAAAACCTTATCCAATCAAAGACACCTGTCTCCCTCGAACTCGTCAGTTATTCAGTCAATCGCCACTAACCACATTATTTGGAAAACGGGCTCCAGCACGATGAAGAGCTGTGAAGAAGGCCTAAATAAAGAAAAAGTTCCAGAAGAGACAGGGACCAAAAAAATTATACAAAAGATCATTGAGAAAATATTAATTCAAGATTCTCAGGAAACATTATAAACTTCTTAGTTATAAGGTTAAAAACATTTATATATTTAGAGATCACTTGTAATAAAGATATCCGCCTCAAGCAATAAAGATACTTTCATAAAAATCCTCCAAACAAGGTCGTGGTTTTTTACCTATTCATAGGTTTTCCACGCTAAAATCACCTGTTTCATTTCTTACTTTCCATTAGAATATTGTTACAGGTTCATTGGTGATATAGCGAATTCCAAGCCATTTCGAGCTTACGGAATTTGGCCATTACATTTGGCGCCGTCTGTGGGAAAGATTGCATTTCCACGATATCCTAAGGCAGTCTTTCACTACAACTTTCAATCATGGTTACTTCCAGACGATCAGTTGCATGGACCTAGCTTGAATTTCCCATAGATCTGAGGCAAATCACAGAGTTACGGGCAAATCTTAATGCCGGGACAGAAAAATGTTCCAAACTCAAACTTTAATTAATAAAGGATCGGGAGCTCTGGGAAAAAGAGCTCGATACAGAACGACAAACTCGTTTGACAGCGCTCAAATGGCATGAAGATCATATGACAACAATATAGATTGCCCTAGAGGCTCTGCAAAATACTCAGCAGGCTCCACTAGTCAAAGGTCACGATCTGCTTTCAAAGACCCCCCGCATTTCTGCAAGGGAAATATTGGGACCTCGAGGAGTCGCCAGTAAAGCTATTTCCAGGAATCTACAACACGAACTACAACTCTCCATACATTTAAGGGGAAAAGTTCAGTCTAAAGCCAGTCGAGGTCACCGAATTTTTATCCGCCAGGAGGAAGAGCAACGACCTTAACATCAAGTTCCAGCACGAGATCGCCCTAGTAAAGGTACGGTCACTCATCATCCACAGCCAGCTCGTCCAGTGATTCAACCAACACATCATTACGTCACAAAAGAGCACAGGGACCAACGAATTAAGGAGTTGACCGAAGCACAAGTTTTGGGTACTACCTGTGATACCACAAAGTTACAAGGAAGTCTGATTGCCAAGGAACTATTCGATATGGAGATACCGAAAGGTTACCATACTCCCAAGTTTTGCAAATACAAAGGTACTGACCCGAAGGAGCACATTCAGTAATACCATGCTTCATTGGGGTTATACTCCAATCTTAACCACATCCTCTGCCGTCTGTTCGCCACAAGTCAGCAGGAGGAACCACTCTGTTGGTTCCACTCTCTCCCAGAGGACTCCATCTACACATTTGATCAGCTGTAGAAACATATGTCTTGCTGAACTGCTTTCACCAATGCTCTTCGGCTTGACTACAAGGCCAAAGAATACCCCTTCCTTAACAAATTTGTTACCTTAGAAGAGATGATCACCAAAGTCAATAGTTAAGTTGACCTGGAGAGGATGATGTTTGAGCAACAAAAATCTACTAAATCTGTCCTCTCTACTAAAGGCCCATCTACAGATGAAACCAGTAAACCCAAGGAGGAACAGGAGATCAAAAGCACACCAAGGGAAACATTAGTTACCCTCGGAAAGGCGGTCCACCAAATAAACCTATCCTCCCAAAAATGAATGTCCGAATCTCCATAATTTTTCTACTGCTATTGAAGAATCCTCTCTACCGCATCTCTCAACTGCTGGAACCAATCGATAATTGACCATATTGCTTACATCATAAGGTAAATCATCATACTACTGACAATTTCTATGCTCTACAACGGTTGCTCGAGTACATTTAAAAAGAGGGACGGATGCTCGAATACATTATCGATCTGAAGTCGTACAAAAATGGCAGCTATAAGAAGTAGCTTGAAGTTTTTCAGGTTAATGATCAAGCCGAGGAGAAGAATCTTTACCATATGCACCACAGCAACATGATTGAAATCAATCAGATCACCAATTTTAACATATCAAAATGCAGGAGACTATCGGAATGCTGCAATCTCACACCTCAAGACAAAGAAGCCAAGCTTCTTCCCGAGTCGAGAATTCGCCGGCTCAGGATCTCCTTCGAAGATTGTGATACTAACCATGTCAAGTTACACATCATGATGCTTTAGTCATAATGCTCAAAATGGAGAAGTTTGCCATGCACACAATGATGATCGATATTGGAAGCGGTATTGAGTATCTTTTTCAGAGTACGATCGACTAAATGGGTTTGACCGACCAAGTCATTCAGAGCGACACCGATATTAGTGGGTTCAATGGTTTCAGGGAAGAACGAGTAAGCAAGATCATTTTACCTATTACCGCTGAACCAGCAACCATCGACGTCGTGTTCTATGTCATTAATGTCAAATCTCGTTATCTCGAGATTATGGGCCGCTGCTGGATACACAACATAGAGGCGATCGCTTTAACCTATCATCAAGCACTCCGATTCAAGCATGACAATGGTATTTATGAGATCAGAGGTAGTCAGAAGCTCTCTCGAGCTTGTGAAAATACCGTTTCTGCTATCCTAGATACTTCAGACAGATTTGTCGCATATTAATTACATGAAGCTGATCACCTCAATGATCAACCATCAACAGTGGAGCCCACATAATATACCAACATTGATGGACCTAGCAGAAGTACTTTCATTGGTACTAAGCTGGCTCAGCATGAAAATGATACTCTCATCCAGTTCTTACAACTCAATCGGGACATTTTCGCATGGTCTTTCGAAGAAATGCATGGGGTCGATCCAGCCATGGCCTGTTACAAATTAGCTATCAATATCTACGCCACAGCAGTCAAATAGAAATAGTGACAACTTTCACCTCGTCTTCGAGATGAAGTTATCACCGAGATCAAGAAATTAATCAAAGTGGGATTCATTCGAGATGCCAAGTATCCAGACTTGATATCCAACATTATCGTTGTCCCAAAAAAGAATGGAAAAGTTTGAGTTTGCATAGATTTCACAGATCTGAACAAACATACTCCAAAGGATAGTTTCCTTCTTCCCAATATTCAGCACATCCTCAATTCCACAGTAGGTCATGACCTACTATATATGATGGACGCTGCTTCAGGGTATAATCAAATTCTACTTTTGGAAGAAGATCAAGAGAAGACAACTTTCATCACTGAAAGAGGTATTTTTTGTTACAAAGTCATGCCCTTCAGACTCAAGAACGCGGGTGCCACATATCAACGTTTGATGACTACTATGTTCTTAGCATACCTAAGGAAAGTCGTTGAAGTCTACATCGATGATTTCTTATGCAAATACGTACAGTAAGCCAATCCCATCTCAGATCTCAACGCTATATTCAACATCCTTCGATCTTACAAGATGCGTCTCAACCCTGATAAATGTCAATTCGGGGTACATTCTGGCCACTTTCTAGGTCACCATATCAGTAAGAAAGGGATTGAGGCCGATCCAGATCATATTCGGGCTTTCCTCGACATGCCCTCTCCAAAAACAACAAAAAATGTTCAAAGACTTGCCAGCAAGATTGCCGTTATCAACTGTTTCGTTTCTAAATCTTTAAACCGCTGCTATTGGTTATTCCTATTACTCCGCGGATGTACCAAAAGAGGAAAAGTTTAGCCAAATGCAGTGGTCACATGGACACTAGAATGTGAAGCAGCTTTTAAGGATCTCAAAACCTATTTGGGACGGTCTCCCATAATGAGCACCCCATTAGATAATGAGGAACTGATTATCTACCTAGCAGTCATAAATACTTCCCTCAGCTTAGTTCTCATTCCCCTAGAAGGGAAAATAGTGAAACCAATCTTTTTCATTAGCAAGACCCTCACACCAGCAGAAACAAGGTACTCTAAAATTAATAAACTTCTTTTTACCCTTGTTTACACTTCCCAGAAACTTAAGCACTACTTCCAAGCTCATTTAGTCAAAGTCATGACGAACTACCCACTTTGGGAAATTTTATCCAAGAAAGAAAAATTAAAGAGAGTGCAATAGTGGCCAGTTAGTTTGGGAGAACATGATATCAAGTTTGAATAACGTCATTTCGAAAGAGGTCAGCCATTGCCGATTTTCACACAAATTTTCCAGTGGAGGATCCCGAGTGGGAGGAACATGACCCTGACTTTACAGAAGAAACACCCAAGGATCCACCCCCCAAGCCATTCGACGAACAAGCTAAATAGATCACTACATCAGAGTAGTGATTTTTTAAGGATAGATTAACAGGACCCGCAAGGTCAGGAATCGGGATCGTTTTGATTACCCCTTCCAATGACAGAATTGGGAAATTAATCTGCTTGGATTTTGAGGCCTCAAATAATGTCACCGAGTATGAAGCTCTCATTCGTGGACTCGAGCTCACTCTTGAGCTTTGCCTTCACCTCCTCAAGAGTCACCCTGGCCTCTGATTGAAGATGGCCAATCATTACTGCATGAGAAGCCTTCAAGGCCTCCAACTTCTTCGTTTCCTTGAGAACATCCGCCCTTTGATCGAGCTAACTTCTGTTCAAGCTCGATTTTCCCCTTCTTCTGCTCGGATTTCTCTTCTTCAATTTTAAGCCAAACGCCCCTCATCAAATGAGTAACCTGCAAAACACAATTCGACCTCAGCGTGAGCTCGGAACGTAAAGCATAAACATATTTCACATAGTAGAGCATAACGACTTACCATCTTGCTCACATCCTCTTCACCGTGAAGAGCGGCCAAGTTAGCCCTTTCCTCTACTGCTTTGAAATTATCCTCAGCAATAGATTGCTCTTTAGCAATTCTTTCCCCCGACCTTCCTGAAGGTTCGATCCTTCTCATCTCTTTTTTCCATCACCCTTATCATTTCTAGTGGTACCAGAGACTGTCGGACGCTTCAACATTTGTTTCTTCGGAAATGTTCGAGTTAATTTGCTCAACAAAATAGACTATGGTTGAGCCAAACTGTCTATTCTTGGGGTCTTGGCCATATTGGTTCGGCCTTCCCCACCAGCTCTAATCTTCTTCCCATCATCAACGCCCGCCATAAGCCTGTTCGATTAAGATTTTTGAACCTTTTTTTATTTACTCCCAATCCTTTTCTTCCTGCTAAGGCCGAGTCCTTCCAACACAAATTCGAGTTTAACCTCTTCCTCCGTAACTTCGTCCAACAGTGAATCTTTCCTCTCAACTCGGGACTTCGGGCCTGCCATGCACAACATTTACTATTATCACCGAAAGATGATCAGTTTGTACGTTTCAATATTATACTCTATGCCTTGTTATATTTACTTTATTTTACAGTTCTAAATAGAAGATCCAAAGGTTCTTCATCATCTCTTAAAAGGTAATTACCCTTCACCACTATTACGTTATTATTCCAGGCTCGACCTGCTGAATTAAGATCAAAGAAGTGACACCGAGTTGCACTCGCACAGAAATATGCCCCACCACTGGCCTTATAATTCTTTACCCCATAAAACTGTAATACATCCACAGGGGTTATCCTTCTCACTTTTCCCATATTTTCCCATTTTTATTAAGATGGTCGTAAGAAGTTATTACCTCCTACATATTCCCGTTCAATTGAACAGGACATGCTCCAATCGTATTCATAATCCCCTTTGCCAAATTGGTAAGGGGAAGACTCAACCCGTACTCTAATTGAGATAGGTAACACAAGAAACCTTCTGACAGGTCACTCCGAACATCCCCATTAAAATATTCTAACGAGATCGATTCATCTATACCCCTATCTCATTTTTCCTCCACCAAATCGGCCAATAAATAAAAATACTCTTCCCCTGTTGCTACCGTACACCCCCTAAACATTCTGCTAGCATATTTTATGCAGTTACCCCATTTCCATCTTACGGCAAGTTTGGCTTTACAAAATTCTCTAAATACATCTGAACCAGGGGGATAGGCCACCAAATTACCTGGAAAGCCTGGAAATTGCTCCAAACCAACTTCTACCTCACCATCAGACATTACCCTACGACCGGAGGTCAAAACCTCGTTAATAGGCGAATTATCCATCTCAAACTATAATTTTACAGACAAAGATTGATTCTACCCAAATACCTCACACGATCAACCTACATACAGGTTCATGTATCTATCATTATTTTTATGCACATCGGTCATTCATATGTAACATATTATTCAAATAGTGATTTACTAGGATTTGATTACAGATTACGATTTGCAAAATAAATATAACACACGTCTCTACTAACCTTTAGTGTCAGATTGAGAATCTGAAGTAGCGCCGAGTCCTTCCCTCACACACTACTATACTGCCACCTATGTGATTCAATGCCCGTAACTCTCTTTAATTGTTCGTCACCCTCATATAAATCCTTGCCAAATCCTCTGCATTTTTTGCGCGCTTCTCTCCCAGTGCCTTGCAAATTTTCAGAAGTTGAAAAACGTTTAAATGATAAAGACGAACCACTATTTATTCTTTCTCTCTCTAATGGCTGGCAGTTATTGAGCCTCGCACGACCCATCCTCGATTTTGGATCTATGGTATCTTTTCCACTATCCATGTCAGACGTCTTGTACCTTTCCAATAAAACCGTCTTTCCATCATTACCCTTGCCCTCATATTTTAATCTTTTTTTATCACTTATAACCATATCTTTCGCTGATCTTCCCACACTCATGATGACTCACACTCCACAAAATTAGATTTTTGCAGCTTTACATTAAAAACAAACCTAGAAGCTCCTGCATTTTTTTTGTTCTTGTTTCCTATACTTATAGTACTAGTGACGTCATTTTCAAAGCTAACAAAATTTTTAAACTTATTTAAAATTTGTTTATCAAAGCAGTCTCAAATGGTATTTGTAATTATAGAGAATCGCATTGACTTCTAACTTTTCTGTTAAACTCCGCATCCTTTACATTTATTTAGGATAACGTTTTACATATAATTTCATCTAAAAATAGCCTTGGTGACCTGAACAACCACATCTGCTCAAATCTCCTCACTCTATCATCCCCTCTTCAAATTTGATCTCTTCTTCAGCAATCAATCCGATCATCACTTATCGATCTATAGGATCCAACACCAATTCACGAAAGTATACCTCATAGAAATACCTGGCATATTTAAGTTCCCTATCCCTCACATCTAATACTTCGAGCTAACATTCCCTCACTGGAAACCCAACATCATAACCAAACGATCCAAAAATCTTCTCCCGCACTTCAGCGATCTTAATGGCCATTCGTCCTTCAACGGCATGACGAATCCTCTGAGATTGAGTACGCACCATCACAATCACTTCTTCTTAGTCAGGAAATAATTATTACCCTTATTATTACATTTATTCAGCACTTTCTGTTCAAAGCGTAATTTTGACCTTTTATCTCCTGACAAAAAACTAAAATCTTGAGATAAACTATTTGAACTTATCCCTTCACTTCAGTATCTACATTACATTACTTTTTCTAGTTGAGCTTAATCTATCAAGAGTTATTTTTCTATCGATCTGTAGTAGCTCGAATTTTTGCGTTGCATATTTCTTACAATTTTTCTTCCCCACATGTTTAAAGGTACAATAATATCATACTTACATCACAACGTCAATTTCCGTACGTATTTATCTCTGTACGAACATCACAACAGCAGTGTTTTCAATACTTATAAACTCCTATTCATTTTATACATCCTACACAATTCAGTTCGATTCTAAGAAACATTTTCTATCTACATGACACAAGTAATTGGATGACCACCTTTTATTCATATTAAAAACATTACATATGATTTTATGAATAACAAGTTTTTCACTACTTTAATCTCAGGTATACAATAGAAACATTATCCGTCCAGCACCAAAATCCAGGTACTTTACAGATAATAAGTTTTTCACTATTTTTAAAAGTCGCAAGTCGTTCAGCCACGCCGACGCATCAACTCCTCCAGTTCTTCTTACTTCAGTGATCTCTCAACCTGATAAAAAGTAAAAATTGGAACCAACAAAGAGTTTCCCTCGCATGAGTTTCGTTGAAGTCTAGTCGAACTTCAAATAGAAACTATGCAAGCAGTAAACTCAGTGCTAGAACCAAATTCTCAAAATGAAGGTCTTTAGAGCACCAAAACATGATGAAAATGCAGAAGCAGACTCCCACGGGTTGTCTCCCTCCTCTACTACCATCACCCCCTCTTCTGAAACTGCCACCTCCGAAGAGTTGGTAGAGATGAAGAAGGCCCGACCTTAGAATCCATGATGATACAAGAAATCAGCAAAACTGTCCCGCAGTTATGCCTATCACTGCATATGAAGCTCTAACCCTGTCTTCTGCAAGAGTACGGAGACAGACCTACCGGTCCTCGCCTGTCAAGATGATGACAGGAAACCTCCACTTACAGAAGAATTCTTCATGAGTTTCAATCGCTTCGTCTTCTGACATGCCTTGATACGTCAGAGGAACAGGAGCGGGTATCGACATCTCCAAGGATTGGTCACCGAAATATTTCAACATCAACCTCTGCATTTCAGACGCAATCCTCTCTTCAAGGACCATACTACGAGTCTTCACCATTGCTAAATTTTTTTTATGGAATTTCACAAAGGACAAGCATACTCTGTTTTCAAAATCTAATACAAGTATCATTTATATAACCTTACATTTAATGTGCAGGTACATTTTACCAAGCGTCATCATTCATTATAGATGCAACTTTTCAAACCATAACTGTCACAAACATTAGTATCCACATCCTCATTAAATACACATCATTTCCATTTAACGCGTAAGTTCCACATAGTCAATACCATCATTATTCAATTTTAATTATCAAGAATTTTAACCCAGATACCGAATTAC
Organism: Kingdonia uniflora; assembly: GCA_014058105.1. NCBI lineage: Eukaryota > Viridiplantae > Streptophyta > Magnoliopsida > Ranunculales > Circaeasteraceae > Kingdonia > Kingdonia uniflora. The sequence goes on along the minus strand of JACGCM010000560.1, from coordinate 4,175,009 downwards.
AAGTTGATCATTTCTCAACCAAAACTACTCGTGACTTCGGTTATGAGGGGGCAATTATAGGAACCTATCCCTCGATCTCACCCAAAATCGATCTCACCTAGTTCGAATTACCTCAATCTCAGAATCATGCATTTTTAACACATTTCCACAGTTAACATTCCAACCCACCCCACGAATTGGTTAAGAACGTAGGCCAAACTTAAACCCAAAAACCTTATTCAGTCAAAGATACTTTTTTCCCATGAACTCGTTAGTTATTCAGTCAACCGCCCCTAACCACATTATTTTGAAAATGTACTCCAGCACGATGAAGAGTTGCGGAGAAGGCCTATATGAAGAAAAAGTTCCAGAAGGGACAGGGACCAAATAAATTATTCAAGAGATTATTGAGAAAATATCGATTTGAGATTCTCAGGAAATATTACAAACTTCTTCGTTACAAGGTTAAAAGCATTTCTATATTTAAAGATCACTTGTAATAAAGATATCCACCTCAAGGAATAAAGATATTTTCACAAAAATTCTTCACACGAGGTCGTGGTCTTTTACATATTTAGAGGTTCTCTACGCTAAAATTACATATTTCATTTCTTACTTTCTATTAGAATATTGTTACAAGTTCATTGGTGCAATAGCAAATTCCAATCTATTTCGAGCTTTTGAAATTTGGCCATTACAAGTCTCATGACCATTTGTAAATCTTTTCTAAAAGCAAACCCTTTTCAAATATAATTTACTCTATAGGTAGAGAGATTGGAGTATCAACTTTCACTGGTAAACCTGGAGTTAGCTCATCCAATATTTGCTCGGGAAGAATACCCTCGGGAATAGCCACCACATGAGCTTTAGAACTTTGTCCTCTACGTCTGAATCCAGGAAAAACTGATTGCCAGCAATATAGCCAAACTTTTATCAAAAATATTTCTTTCCTCCAACTCCTCAAACTGCACAACAAAATTGGTCTTCATCCGCTTGAGAGCATTGATATTTATTCGGTCACCTTCAGCCATCACCTCATCGAGAACCTTGGAGTGTTCCACCTCCATCGCTTTCCACGTCAATATGATCTGTTTGCGAACATCACTCTCAAAATTGGCTTTTTACAGCACCAATGCCTCATTTCTTTCCTTCGCGAAGTCGGCTCTGATCTGCTGGATCTCCTTCCTCTTCTCCTTATCCCAAGCTTTTTTTGCCTCAAGAATAGCACCTTCCTTCGCCTTATTGGCTTCAAGTTTATACTTCCCCAGCTTCGCCTCAAATTTCTCTTTCTCCTGGATCAAATCTTATTTCTCCTTCACCAGCTCCATCTCGATATTCTTGTAGGCGAGAAGCTAGTTTACCAAAAGTACCGGCATAGAGATTGTGGGGTTTGACCTTGATCAACAGCTTCTTGATCTGCATTATAGTCATAATAAGAGTTTCCGAATGCATAGCAAAATTCTTTAGTCAAAGCAGTGCAGAAAAATTTCTTACCTTGTTCATATTTTGGTTGCCCTCAATAACGAAGGATGATAGACTTCCTGCCCCCACCAAGGAATCATCAAACTCCTTCCCCAAAAAAGTTACCCCAGAAACATACACCTCCATGGTATGTTGGACCTCAGTGTCCTTCTCCTCGACATACTTCTTCTTCATCGACACAGAAGACGCTTTCTTCTTCGGCAACAAGTAAGTGGTCGATTTAGGAGGTTAACAATCCGCAGTCCTCGATGCCGGAACATCCACCTTCATTTCCTCCTTTGTAAGAGATCGTGGAGATAACCTTTTCAGTACATGAGTTGAAGGGGCAGGTTGGCTGTCAGCCCTCTTCTTCTTATTATTCTTGAAGGTCTCAGTGAGAAGAGCTTCCCATTTTGCAGTAGTAGAGTTTGTGGTGTACCTGTTCAAAGAAGGATTCCCAAGGGGCAAGCTCGATTCTACAGCTCTATTATTTTTAGCATACATTTTTCCATCGATGATAGGAATTTTCGCTCCTTTAGCACGAGTTCTCTTTAAACCAGCTTCTTGAAAGAGACTGTCAACTTTCTCTTAGTCAACAACAAGGTTGTCGATCCGACCGTAGTGACCTTTCCTGATATTGTACAGCTTCTCTATAATAGTCGAGGTCCTATCAATCTCCTTCAAAGTTACACACAAACAAACAAACACAAGTTTGCCGCCAATTCAAACTGATACAAACGATATATAAACTTTGACATACAAATTACCTAACCACAAACCTAAGTGGAAATTTTTTCTTTTCAGAGGCTCTTCTGGGTTTTTCTTATCGAACTCATAGTTCCCCGGTACAAGGAGACACTCCTTACAATACTACCCTTTCGTCGATACAATTTCAAAAAATAGAGGTCTCTTAAAAAAATCGCCCAAGTATCCGTACCCTAGCTTCTGAGGATTTTCCTTAAGTATGTAGTACACACAAAGATTATCCACAGTGATAAGCTTATCCCCTCTCTCCTTTAATCGAGTATTAATCACTCCCACCACATGGAAGAGATCATACATATCGGGATTGAACTAACAAGGTGCCACATTAAAAAAATTCAATAACTTCTTCTGGTCAGCTCGAAAAGGCAGCGTTAACCCCTTTTTTTATCTGTTCTCAATAGACAATAATCCCATCTCTATCATCTCATTATGGTATTCTTCTAACCTAATATCTTTAGGAATACCATACTTCGCTTTAAAGCTCATAATTTCATTGGTTTCAGGGGCCTCACCATAATACTCCCCTTCTTCTCCTTCGATATCTTCCTCTGACCCGCCCCCCCCCCCCCATATCCCTACTTTCTCGATCACTTTCCTACGGCTCGTGATCTACGTCCGTGTCGGTACCCTCCTCGTCCAAAACTTCTACTGCCCTTAATGTCACCTTATACTGGCTGATACTCGCCGCGTCCACATTACCCTACCCAACCTTATACCTCTCACCCAATTTTTGGACACATGCTATCACATCAATAAGAAGTGGCTCTACATCTGCAAGGTTCTCAAAGATTTCTTTATCATCAATTTAGATAGGTTCAGCCATTTTAAAGAACCTCAAAATCAGATTCCTTTTTTTACGTTAATATACTATGATATCTTATATATTATATACGTTCCTATAATAATATTCATATTGTTGTTAAGTTTTATCTCCAACACGTCTTTCTCTATATTACTATCTAAATACACAATTACTACATTTAGTTCTCAATACAAAATTTATTAGATATTTATTAAGTCTTAACATCGACAACTATTTATTTGTCACTAACATCTTCTAATCAAAGTACAGGATCCCTAGCTTCCCGAAGATACTTCAATAGTACAAAGATTTCCCGCCATTCAAAACCGAGTTTAAAAATTTCAAAATTTACGCACTCTCCGCCGTAAAAACTGGTTATTTAGCAAGAAATGCGATGCTCCCTCAGCCTCAACAACATCCAATATTTTTATCATATCACACCAATCACAGTCACACCGTAGTCACAATGCCAACAAAAAACTAATGTTTCCCTTCATCATTTGTCCTTACCACCAACACCTCACTCCGATTCGTCCCTTAATCCCTTTCGACACCATTACCCCATTAGTCGTACTACAATACAGACCATATCACAGAAATTTTCCAAAAAACCCTAAATCTATATTTTTTTCGATTTGTTCCCATACACATATCTAAACTACAATTACTTCCTACACTATAACTGTAATGGCCGAATTTCGTGAGCTCGAAACAGCATGGAATTCGCTATCATACCATTAAACCTGTAATAGTATATTAATGGAAAATAAGAAGTGTGAAAGTATATTTATTGCTTGAGGCGGATATCTTTATTACAAGTGAACTCAAAATATAAAAATGCTTTAAATCCCACAAATAAGAAGTTTGTGTAATTTTTATGGTCCCTGTCTCTTCTAGAACTTTTCCTTTATATAGGCCTTCTCCATAGCTCTTTATCATGCTAGAGCACATTTTCCGAATAATGTGGTTAGTGGCGGTTGACTGAATAACTGACGAGTTCATGGGAGACAGGTATCTTTAACTGGGTAATGTTTTCTGGGTTTAGCTCGGTTCACGTTCTTGAGCAGTTCATGGGGCTAGTTGGAATGTTGACTGAATAATGCTTAAAAATACGTGAGCCTGAGATGGAGATAATTCAAACTGGGTGAGCTTGATTTAGAATGAGATCTAGGGATAAGTCCCTATAATCGCCCCCTCGCAACTGAAGTCACGAGTGGCTTTGGTTGAGGAAGAATATGTTAAAACTTAGAATTCGAAACAGAGTAATAATGGTGTTTGACTGGATGAAAGTTACGCGATATTGGGAAGTGATGGGTATTAAATGATGATATGGATACGGATATATGTGACAGTTGCGATTGAATAGTCACGTCTATAATAAATGATGACGCTTGGGAAAACGTACCTGTACAATAAATATAGGGTTATATAAATAGTACCTGTAGCAAATCTTTGAAATAATGCTTGCTTGCTTAACTTGTTCTGAAACTTGAATGTTATTTTTAAAATGGTGAAGACTCAGAGGATGGTTCTTAAAGAGATGAATATGTCGGGAATGCCAAGGTTGAATTTAAAATACTTTGGTGACCATTTCATGGAGATGTCGATACCCGCTCCTATTCCTCCGACTTATCAAGGCTTGTCAAAAGAGGAAGTGATTGAAGCTGAGGAGGAATTTTACAATAAGTAGAGGCTTCATGTCGTAGTCTTAACAGGCGAGGACCGATGGACCTGTCTCCATACTCTTGCGAAAGATAGGGTTAGGGCTTCATATGTAGGGATAGGTGTATCTGCGAGGAAGATATGCTAATTTCTTGTGTCACCATGGATTCTATAGTCGGGCCCTCTTCATCTTTACCAACTCTTCAGAGGTGGCAGTTTTAGAGAAGGGATGGTGGCAGTGGAGAAGGGAGACAACCAGTGAGAGTCTACTTTTGCATTTCTATCACGTTTTGGCGCTCGGAAGACTCTTAGTTTGAGAATTTGGTTATTGAACTGAGTTTACTGCTTGCATAGTTTCTATTTGAAGTTTGAGCAGACTTCAACCAAACTCATACGAGGGAAGCTCTTTATTGGTTCCAATGCATGTTTTGCATTTGGGTGAAAGATCACTGAAGCTAGAAGAACTGGAGAAGTTGACACCTCGGCATGCCTGAATGACCTGTGACTTTTAACAAATAGGGAAAAACTTGTTATCTGTAAAGTACCATTAGTTTGGTGTTGGACGGATAACATTTCATTGTATTCCTGAGATCGATGTACTAAAAAACTTGTTATTTGTAAATCCTATGTAATGCTTTTCGATATGAATAAAAGTTGTCATTCAATAATCTGTATATATAAATATTTTTTCAGAATCGAACTGAATTGTGTAAGGCGTGAAAAATGAATAAGAGTTTATAAGTAATGAGAACATCATTGTTGCGGTGCTCAAACTGAGATGAGTACGTGCTGACAATGATGCTGTGATGTAAGTATGATTTATGCTTTAAACAGGTGTGGGAGAAAAAATGTAAGAAATATGTAATTGTGGAAATTCAAGCTTCTACAGGTCGATAGAGGTACAACTCTTGGTAACATGAGGTCAAGTTTGGTAAATAAGGTATGTATCGGTGAGGGGATAAGTTCAAATAATTTATTCCAAGATTTTGGGTTTTCTGTTACGAGATACAAGGTAAAAATCATGTTTTTGAGGGGAAAGTGTGTGAGAAACGTATAAATACGGGTATGATGATCTGTAAAAAAGAAACAGAGTAAGGAATAGGATGGTACAAACTCGATCTCATAGGATTCGTCATGCCGCAGAAGGATGATTGGCTATTAAATTACTAAAGTGCGGGAGAGGATTTTTGGTTCGTTTGGCTATGATGCTGAGCTACTAGTGAGAGAATGTCAGCTCGAAGGATTAGATGTAAGGAGCCGAGAACTTGAGTATGCTCGTTATATTTATGAGGTATGCTTTCATGAATTGGTGAGGGATTCGGTTGATAGATAAAGGTTGGTTGGTTTGATTGCTAAAGTTGATATCGAATTCAAAGATCTGGGGACCGACGAATGATGTGATTGGATGACATCGTCCAGTTTACAAGGGCTGCGATGGATGTTGTATAAAGTATTTATCATGAATAATACATTTTTTTTTAATGTAATAGAAAATATATAAGTCAATCGGATCCTCTATAGGTGCAAATCTATTTTGAGACTGTTTTAGCAAATAATTTGAATAATTTTGAAAACATTCGTAGTTTAGAAAATGATGTCAATTATAATAAGTTTGATAAACAAAGATAGAGAAACAAATATGAGGAAATGTATAAGCTTCTGGTTTTGTCTTGTATGTAAGGAAGCAGGTATCTAACATCGTACAGAGTGAGTCATCATGAGTGTAGGAAGGTCAGGAAAAGATATGGAAATAGGATAGATAAATATGTTAAAAAATAAGGGGAGTTGTAATGATGGAAATGTAGCTTTATTGAAAGGTACAAGACGTCTGACATGGAGAGTGGAAAGCACGCCTCGGTTCTGAAATTGAGGATGGTTCGTGCGAGGCGCAATAAATGTCAGCCGATTGAGAGAGAAATGATAAATAGTACTTCTTCGTTTCCAATCAAACATTTTTCAACTTCTAAAAATTTGTAGAGCACACAGAGAGAGAGACAAAAAATCAGGGGATTTGACAAGGAGTTATCCGAAGGGGATCAACGGTTGATGAGGGAAAAAGATATTGAATCTCGTAGGTAGCTATATAGCAGTATCGTGAGGGAAAGGTTTGGCGTTATTACAGATTCTCATTCGGATACTGAAGGTTAGTAGAAATATATGCAACATATGTTGCCATATATACTGAATATGTTTAAGATATATGTTGTACGTAAATGATTGATATATATATGTAGATGAAAGAGTGATAGATACCTTAAGGTGTATGTAGGTCGAGCGTGAGAGGCATTTGTGTAGGGTTGAAAATGTGCCTATAGAAATTGTTTTTGAGATGGGTAGTTCATCTGTTAATGAGGTATCGACCCCTAGTCGAGCGAAAGAGTCTGATAGTGAGGGGGAAGTAGGATTGGAATAATTCCTGGGTTTTCCTGGCCAATTAATATCTTATCCTTCTGGTTCTGATACCTTTAGAGAGTTTTGTAAAGCTAAGGTGGTTGTAGGAATGAAGTGAGGCAATTGTAAAGAATATACCGGTAGGCAGTTTAGGGATTGTGCGTTAGCGGAGAGGGTAGACTACTTTTATCTGTTGGCAGATTTGGATGTGGAAAAATGAGATAGGGGTATAGATGAATCGTTCTCGTTAGAATACTTCGGTGGGGATGTTCAGAGTGACCTATCAGAGGGTTTTTTGTGTTACCTATCTCAATTAGAGTATGGGTTGTATCTTCACTCACCAATTTGGCAAAGAGGATTATGAATACAATCGGGGCATGACCGGTTCAATTGAACGGGAATATGTGGGAGGTAATAACCGTGTACGATCATCTAAATGAAAAGTGGGAAAAGGAGGGAAAAATGAGGAGGATAGCTCTTATGGATGTTTTGTAGTTTTATGGGGTAAAGAATTATAAGGCCAGTGGAGGGATATATTTTTGTGCGAGCGCAACTCAACGTCGCTTCTTCGATCTGTACTCAGCAGGTCGAACCTGGAATGACAATGTCATATGGGTGAAGGGTAATTGTCTTCAAAGAAATGGCGAAGAAACTTTGGACCTTCGGTTTAGATCTGTAAAACAAAGTAAGTATAGCCATGCATAGGTAGAATTATCGCTATATTTTACTGATAACTATAGTTGTTAATAAAAAATGTTGTGCATTGCAGGTGTGAAGTCTAAAGTGGAGAGGAAAGAGTCACAGTTGGATGAAGTTGTGGAGGAGGAGACTGAGCTTGAATTTGTATTAGAGGGACTCGGCCTGAATAGAAAGAAGAGGATTGATAGCCGGTCCAAAAAGCTCAGTCGACCAGGCAGATGGCGGGTGCTGACGAAGGAAAGAGGCAAGTGAGCGGTGGGGAGGTTCGAACCAACTTGTCCAAGACTCCTAGAATGGGCAGTTCGGTTCAGCCGAATCTCGTTATATCGAGAAAAAGAGCTCAAAAATATCTGAAAAAATGGATGTGAAAGGCTTTGCCGGCCTCTGGTACCACTGGAAGTGGTGTGGTCGCTAAAGAGAAAATGAGGAAAGTCGAACCCTCGGGGAAGTTAGGGAAGAAATTCGTTGAGGGGCAATTTGCTGTGGCGGATGACCTTAAAGAGGTCGAGGAAAGGGCCAGGTTGGCGGCTCTCCATGGAGAGGAAGATACAAGCAGGATGGTAAGTTTATATTTATAGGAAAGAGTTGTTTAATGCATTTCAACCTAATCGCTGAGATCGATTTAATTTTTGTAGGATGCTCATCTTGTTAAGGGGATTTGGCTCGGTATTAAAAGAAAAATCTGGGCTGAAGAAGGTGAACATTGAGCTAGAAAAGGAATTAGCTCAATCCAGGACTGATGCTCTGAAGGAAGTTAGGCAGCTGAAGCCTTCCCATACCGGATGGATTGGTCAGCTACAGGTGAAGACGAGGGACAATCTAGACGAGATGGTTGAGGAGCGTGACAGACAGGGGCGTCACTTGATGTTGAAGGCTATTCTAAGGAGGAGGTGGATGTCATTAAAGCGGACACCTACGTTAAGGAGGAAGATGACAAGGAAGCGGAAGTGGTGGGGATCATGGACGGTCTGGATGGTGTCTCCCGTTAGACGGTGCTTGACAACCAAGGTGATGACGCCGAACTCCCAGAGGGTGATAGCGAGAAGGTAGGGTAGAAACATGCATTTGTATAAATATTTATAAGTTATTAAATTGTGTGTGGGGAAGAAACTTCTATAGGTTGACCTTGTGTTTATAAACCTCTTGTATACACTTAGAGAAATAAGTTTTATAATAAAAGATCTAGAGTTTGTACTTGCCAGGGAAAAAGAGACCTTTATAGCCTTGTTGTCTGCGCAAGCAGAGCTGTAGGTTAGATCGAAATAGATCTTTCGACTTGTATGTTATACCAACATTAAGTTATCAAGTAAATATGATATATATGCAAATAATACTAGTAGGGTGCATGGTAAGAATCCAACGTTATTTATATAACGTAGCATATCGAAAGTATGTACCTTATACTCCACAAGAAGCCTCATGAAGCGTTTATCAAATAATGAACTAAAGTGGTAAAGATGAAGAGTTAGATATCATATAGAATCTTTAGAAATTAAGTATGTATATATTCAAAAAATTTCTAAAATCGTACTGTACTAAAAAAAATTATATTCCCCAGGTCGAATTAGATTTATCTCACTCTCGTGAGGACGACGTACTCAAGTATAATCGGGAATTTGTAGAGCAGTTCGATAAGATGAGGGAGGCGAATGAGAATAGAGAAGATCAATATGTAAAGGCACATTTCAAACTTGTGGAGGTGACTCAAGCTGTTTCCGACCTTACTCTTCAGGTCGAAGAGAAAGATACCAAAATAGGTAAGGGGTTAAAAGAGCTAGCGGAGGTAACAGAACGCGCTGAGAGGCTTCAAACTCGGGTTGATATGCTGGCGGTTAAGGGTAAGTAGGCTGACATGGCTCAATACCGTTTCCAAGAGTTAGAAAGATCAGAGGAACGATCTCGATCTGATCTTCAAAATTGTAGGAACCGAGCTGGAGCGAACGAGACAAAAAATTATTGAAAAAGACAATGAGTTGAGGGTAGCTCGAGAAAATCTATCAGCTTCGAAAGCCATAGCTGAACACTCACAAATAGCTTTACCCACCAAGGATATGGAGTTCCAGGAAATATAACGAAGGTGTAATGATTTAAATGACAGGGTTGCATGGCTTAAGATCGAGCTCGCACAGGCCATCGCGCGTGCCAAGAAAGTTGAGGCTAGAGAACGTTCTGGGGGAAGTAGAACTGATGTTAAGGCTCCTCTAGTTCAAAGGGATGTAGTTAGTCTCTCAGGTCGAATTAGATAGCTAGAGATTGATGTATCTCATATTCAGGGGCATGTCCAAAAAGAAAATACGAACTTGAGGGAATGCTAGCAAAAGTTGGATGCTGCTCTTATAAGGGACAAAGTCTTGGAAGGGGAAATTAAAGTAAAGTAATCGCTAATGAAGAAGAAAGATGAATTATTGAAAGATATTTCGGTTAGGGAAGAGTTGAATGTACAAATCGGGAAACTTTATGCCCGTGTAGTAGACTTAGAATCTATGAACCTGGCTGAATCAACTAAATATATGAAAAAATTGGAAGAGAATATAATTTACCATGCTCAGGTCGACGCGAAAATGATTGAATAGAAGAATTTGTATGCCAAGTTAGAGTCACGCCTCGAGAAGGTGAGAGTGAAATTTATAATAATGGTCATACCTGATGCGTCACGTTCAGATCTGCTAAAGTCGATTGTTGCATATTTTGTAGAGAAAGTAAAAAGACTCGAGTCAGAATGAGGTACCTTGTTCCAAATACTGTCAGATAAGGGATGCATTTACGGCGTTAACATAGATCGAGGAAACTGTCTGAGCGTTATGGAAACCCATTTGGGCCCTTGAACTGCTGAGCGGATAGAGACGGGTAGAGCTGCTGTAATTCGCAAACTGAAAGTTTGACCTCTTAATGATGGGGGAAGTACTACTGACACTCTATCAGCAGAAAAGAATCCCTTGTAATATGAATTTTTCCTGAAAAATAAATAGTATATGTTACAGACACATTGAAATAGATGAATGCTAGAATGACCTTTGCCTTATCTTATGTTTGGTGGGGTCTTTGATATAAAACAAATTTTTACATTCGTTTCAATCGCAGAAATGGGTTGAGTTAAACCAAGTTGAAAATTGATTTAAACTATAGAAATGTTGCAGACATATTGAAAGTGACGAAGGCTAGTATTACCTTTGCCTTATCTTATGTCTGGTAGAATCTTTGATGTGAAGCAAGTTTATATACTTGCTGCAATCGCAAAGATTTATTAGAGTCAGCCAAACCAAGTGATATCCTTTATCTAGCTATTATAAATGACCCAAACAAGTTGAAGTAGATGAAGGTTAGTATCACCTTCGACCTATCTTTTGTTTAACAGAGTCTTTAATATGAAACAAGTTGCTACACTTGCTACAATCATAGAGATTTAATAGAGGAAGCCAAACCAAGTGATATCCTTGATCTAACTTGGATAAGATTGATTGTAAGTTAGTATTATCTATGCTTTAATCTATAGAATGTGGTTAAATTTTTGTGAGGAGAATGATATTGTAAAAAAAAATTTCATTGATAAGTTCAAAATTTACATTGGATGGAGATGAGAATCTCACTTTTGGAATTGAAAAACAAAAGCAAGAAATAGAAATGAAGTAGTAAGACACTTCACGATAGTACCGTTTCATTCGCCTAGTATTACAAGGATTTGAAATGGGGATTACCTCTTCAGTCATGAGATAGTATGATCCTAGGTCTGAGAGACCTGTGATAATGAATGGACCCTCCCTATTGTCGACTAATTTTCCAGTGTGAGGCTCTTTGCGATGTTAAGAAATTTCTCTGAGGACGAGCTCTTTGATTTGGAAAGTACGACTCCTGACTCGGTTATTATATGATATGGCAAGCATATGATGATATCGACCTAGGTTAGCGATTGCGCGTTCCCTGGTCTCATCTATCATATTGAGGTTGCAAGCCAATTCGAACTCATTTTTCTCGTCAGTCTGCTCGTGGTCCCGAACTGGATAATGATATTCAGAAGGAATGGCAGCCTCAGTACCATAAGCAAGGAGGAATGGGGTACACCCAGCATATTGTCGGGGAGTAGTTCGATATTCCCACAGGACGTGAGGCAGTTCGAAAACCCAATTCCCTTGTTTCTGTGAGAGAAGCCGCATTTTAAGTCCATCCACGATGGTTTTGTTGGTGATTTCGGCTTGGCCATTGCCTTGAGGGTAGTATGGATTTGATGGTGAGTGAATGATATTGCGATGGTTTAGGAAGGTTACGACTTTATCTCCCACAAATTGGGGCCTGTTATCGATATGAATTAGGTGAGGGTACCCAAACTGAGTGATTGTGTGGTTCCAAATAAAAGAGTTGACCTCTTCTTCTGTGGTTCTTCATAGCAGAATTGCTTCTACCCATTTTGTAAAGTAATCGATAGCTATGAGTAGGTGGTGACGGTTACCAGGAGAGTTAGGGAATTCTTCAAAGAGATCCAGTACCCATCTTTTGGATGGCCAGAAAACCTTGCTTGCATGGAGTTTGAGCGTAGGGACGCATATCATTTGTCCATGTCTCTGGCAGGTATCACATCTGCAGAAGTACTCTTCTGCTTGCTTGCGCATACCAGGCCAGAATACTCCTTGAGTGATAGCTCTGCTTGCTAATGATCTACCTGCGGCATGGGAGCCAGAAGTTCCTTCATATAATTCGCAGAACATTTCGTCCGCTTTTGATTTAAAGAGGCACTTGAGGTAAGGCCCTATGGAAAAAATGTGGTATAGCATACCGTTTTGAGCAATGTAACGCTTTGAGTTGTTGATCAACTATTGGCATTCTTTTGGATCTGCAGGAGTGGTCCATTGCAATTATTATCGACACCGAGGTAGGCTAAGAAAAATATTTGCCAATCGTTGTCTCCCCCTTTATCGCCCCCAGTGTTAATCGTGCATACAGAAATACGATCAATGTCGGAGGTTAAAATGATTTTGATCTGAAGATATCGAGCTTCTGTACCCAAGACCCCATCTAGATATGCCAAGGATTTGGCGTGTCTGTTTTTACCTCGATGAAGATAATCGAGAGTCGCTTTCGTAAACTTACTCATCATATCTTCAACAAGGGTTTCATATTCGATCATCTTTTCGTTCTTCTTGCATTGTTCTGAGTAGTAGTAAAAATGAGTAGTGAATCTGTGTAAACTGAGAGTTCGGGGACATCGAGCTCAAGGTCGAGGTCGAGTCTGTGAATAAGAGCTTCATACTCGGTGACATTATTTAAGGCCTCAAAATCCAAGCGGATTGATTTCTCAATTCTGTCATTAGAAGGGGTAATCAAAATGATCCCGATTCCTAACCCTGCGGGTCCTGCTGATCCATCAGTGAGGAGCCTCTACCCTAATGTCGTAATCTATTCAGCTCGTTCGTTAAATGGTTTGGGAGTGGATTTTCTAGTGTGTCTTCGGTAAGGTCTGGGTCTTGCTCCTCCCACTCGGGATCTTCCACTAGAAAATCCGCGAGAAAATCGATAACGGCCTGACCATTTTTAGAATGACGTTGTTCGAACTTGATATCATGTTCACCCAAACTGACTGACCACTGTTGCACTCTTCTTGATTTCTCTTTCTTAGATAGAACTTCCTGAAGTAGGTAGTTTGTCATAAATTTGATGGAATGTGCTTAGAAGTAGTGCTTGAGTTTCTGTAATATATAAACAAGGGTGAGAAAAAGTTTCTCAATTTTAGAGTACCTTGTTTCTGCGGGTGTGAGGGTTTTGCTGATGAAGAAGACTGGTTTCTCTATTTTCCCATCCAGACGAATGAGGACCAAGCAGAGGGAAGTATCTGTGACTGCTAGGTAGATTATCAGTTCCTCATTACCTACTGGGGTACTCATTATGGAAGACCTCCCCAAATAGATTTTAAAATCTTAAAAAGTTGCTTCGTATTCTGATGTCCATGTGACTTCTGCAGTTGGCTAAACCGTTTCTCGTTTGGTACATCCGCAGACTAACAAGAATAGCTAACGGTAGCGGTCTGAAGATTTAGAGACGAAACGGTTAATAGCGGTAATTTTGTCGGCGAGTTTCTGAACGTCTTTTGTTGTTTTTGGAGAAGGCATGTCGAGGAGAGCCCGAATTTGATCCGGATCGGCCTCAATCCCTTTCTTGCTGATGAGGTAGCTTAGAAAGCGGCCAGAATGTACCCCGAATTAACATTTATCAGGGTTGAGATGCATTATGTAAGATAAAAGGATGTTGAATATAGTATTGATATCTGAGATGTGATCGTCTGACTGTAGGCTTTTGCACAAGAGATCATCGATGTAGACTTTAACCATTTTCCCTAGGTATGATTTGAACATACTAGTCATCAATCGCTGATATATGGTACCTGCATTCTTGAGCCCGAAGGGCATTACTTTGTAACAATAAAGACCTCTTTCGGTGATAAAAGTTGTCTTCTCTTGAACCTCTTCCAAAAGCGGAATTTGATTATACCCTAAAACAGCGTCCATCATAAATAGAAGTTTATGGCCTGTTATGGGATCAAGGATCTGATAAATGTTGGAAAGAGGGAAACTATCCTTTGGAGTATGTTTGTTCAGATCTGTAAAATCTATGCAAACTCGAACCTTTCCGTTCTTCTTTATGACAGCGACAATGTTGGATATCCAGTCCGGATACTTGGCTTCTTGAATAAATCCTACTTTGATCAATTTCTCGATCTTGGTGTTAACTTCATCTCGAAGACAAGGTAAAAGTTGTCGTTATTTCTGTTTGAACACTGTGGTGTTGATATTGATGGCTAACTTGTGACAAGCTATGGTCGGATCGACCGTGGGTATTTCTTTGAAAGACCATACAAAAACATCTCGATTAAGTTGCAAGAACTAAATGAGAATATCTTTTTTGTACTGAACCAGCTTAGTTTTAATAAAAGTACATCTGCTCAGTCCATCAATGTTAATATATTCTATGGGCTCCTCTGTAGGTGGTTGATCGTTGAGGTAATCATCTTTTTGTAATTGTTATGCGTCCAATCTGTCTGAAGTATCTAGGATGGCGGAGACAGTATTTTCACAAGCTCAAGAGAATTTCTAACTACCTCGGATCTCGTAAATACCGTTGTCATGTCTGAATCGGAGTGCTTGATGATACGTGAAAGCGATTGGTCCATATTGTGTAACCAACAGCGGCCCATAATCCCGAGATAATGAGATTTGGCATTAATGACATAGAAAATGACGTCGATGGTGGCTGGTTCTGCGGTAATAGGTAAGATGATCTTGCCTACTCGTTCTTCCCTGGAGCCATTGAAATTGGTCATCCAAACCCATCTGGTCAATCGTACTCTGAAAAAAGAATTTCAATACCGCTGCCAGTATCGATCATCATTGTGTGCAAGAGAAACTTTATCATCTTGAGCATTATGACTAATACATCATGATGTGGAAACTTGACATGGCTAGTATCGCAATCTTCACAGGAGATTCTTAGTCAGTGATTGCTCAACTTGGGAAGAAGCTTGGCTTCTTTGTCTTGAGGTGTAAGATCACAGCATTCTGATATCCTCTAATGTTTTGATCTATTGGAATTGCTGATCTGATTTATTTTGATCATGTTACTAAGGTGCATATAGTAAAGATGCTTCTCCTCAGCTCTATCTTTGACCTGAACAACTTCGAACTCCTTATAATTGCCATCTTTGCATGACTTCAGATCGACAATATATTTGAGCATCAGTCCTCCCATAAAAATGTATTCGAGTAACCGCTGTAGAGCATTACAATTATCAGCAGTATGATGATTTACCTTATAATGCAGGCAGAATGGTCAATTATCGATGGGCTCCAGTGGCTGAGAGACATTGTAGAGTGGATCCATCAATAGCATCAGAAAAATTGTGGAGATTCTGACGTTCAATTTTGGGAGGATGAGTATGCTTTGTGGACCGCTTTTCCAAGGGTATCTAGTGTTCCCCTTGGGTTGTTTCTGATCTCCTTGTTCCAGCTTGGGTTCGCTGGTTCGATTTGTAAATATAATTTTGGTGGAGAGGATGAATTTAGTAGACTTTTGTCGCTCAGACATCATCCTCCGTTGACTTTGGTGATCATCTCCTCTAATGTCATAGGTTTGTTAAGGAAGGGGTATTCTTTGGCCTTGCAGTCGAGCCGGAGAGCATTGGTGAAAGCGGTAACAGCTATTTTTTGGTCGAGGTTATCCACTTTTATTGTGAGCTCTAAAAATTTCTTCGAGAAGTCTTCGAGCTTTCTCCATGTGACTGCTTAAGACCGATAAGAGAATACAAGTTCTCCTCTTTGCCTTTGTTGTGAGCATATGTCTTGATGAACTACTTCTGTAGTTGATCAAATGTGTAGATGGATTCCTCAGGGAGAGAATGGAACCATCGGAGTGGTTCCTCCTGTAGACTTATAGCAAACAGACGGGAGAGGATGTGCTTGAGATTGGAGTACAACCCCAATGAATCACGGTACTGCAGAATATGCTCCTTCGGGTCAGTACCTTTGTATTTACAAATTTTGGGAGTATGGAAACCTTTCGGTATCTCCATATTAAATAGTCCTTTTGTAATCGGACTTCCTTATAACTTCGTGGTATCGCCGGTAGTACCCAGAACTTGTAACTCAATCAACTCCTTAATCTGTTGGTCCATGTGTTCTTTTATGACAAAATGTCGTGCTGGTTGAATCACTGGACGTACTGGCTGGGGATGATGAGTTCCCGTACCTTCACTCAAGCGATCTCATGCTCGAACTCGATATAAAATTCGTTGGTCATCCTCCTGACGGATGGAAATTTGGTGGCCTCGATTGACTTCTGATTGAACTACCCCCCCCCCCAAATAGATGGAGGGTTGTAGTCCGTGTTGTAGATTCTTGGAAATGGCTTTACTGGCGACTCCCCGAGGTCCAATCTTTCTCTTGCTGAAATACGGGAGGTCTCTGGAAGCTAATCGTGACCTTTGGTTGGAGGAGCTTGCTGAGTATTTTGCAGAGCTTCGAGGGTCTGTATTGTTGTCATCTGGTCTTCGTACCGTTTGAGCACTATCAAACAAGCTTGTCATTATATATCGAGCTCTTTTTCCTGAAGCTCTAGATCCTTTGTCAACTGATGTTTGATTTCGGCACATTTCTCTGTCTCGGCGTGGAGATTCGCCCGTAAATCTGTGAGCTGTCCCGGATCCACAAAAATTTTGAGCTGAGTTCTTGCGGCCGGTCGTCTGGAAGAAACCATAATTGAAAGTTGTAGTGAAAGACTGCCTTAGGATATCGTGGAAATATAATCTTTCCTACAGACGGTGCCAAATGTAATGGCCAAATTCCGTGAGCTCGAAACAGCTTAGAATTCGTTATCACACCAATGAACTTGTAACAATATTCTAATGAAAAATAAGAACAAAAATAGGTGGTTTTAGCATGGAAAACCTCTGAATAGGTAAAAACCATGACCTTGTATGTAAGATTTTTGTAAAAGTATTTTTATTGCTTGAGGCAGATATCTTTATTACAAGTGATCTCTAAATATAGAAATGCTTTGAATCTCGTAAATAAGAAGTTGGTATAATTTTTCTGGTCCCTGTCTCTTCTGGAACTTTTCCATTATATAGGCCTTCCCCACAGCTCTTCATCGTGCTAGAGCACATTTTTTGAATAATGTGGTTAGTGGCAGTTGGTTGAATAACTGACGAGTTTGTGGGAGACAGGTGTCTTTGACTGGGTAATGCTTTCTAGGTTTAACTCGTTCCACGTTCTTGAGCAGTTCGTAGGGCTGGTTGGAATCTTGACTGGATAGTGTTTAAAAATGCGTGAGCCTGAGATGGAGATAATTTGAACTAGGTGAGCTCAATTTAGAATGAGATCAAAGGATAAGTCCCTACAATAACCACCATGTCTACATCTATAAAGGGTTTCTTCAGAATCGCATAAACAACAGAAGTACAGGAAAAATTCAAAATAATTACTAACCTTTAAGTCACACTGCTTCGGTATCCCTTTGCTTTGCAAGTTTTGCCCTCTGAATCAATACACTAATCTCCTCATTCCCTATGGTTAACAACAACGCAAAAGCTGAGCAACGAGAATCAATACTTCAAGATATTTTTTCAGAATTAGTGGTGTGTGAACAGTCACCAAGCAAAAGGCTATTTATAGGCCCCACACAACTGTTTATCGCACCCCTTCACGACAATTCGAGTACCTAAGCGCAATGCCTTAATCGCCTCTTCTCGAAGTCTTTGATCTTTTGCCTCCTGAATTCCAACAAGCCCATGCACTGTTGCTTCAACCCTTCCATATCTCTTTTAAACTACTCTGATATATCTATCTTTGCCAAAGTAACTCATGTGTTATCAAACAGAGACTGTACATCAAATTCCTTCTACCTAAAAATATCACCCACAGGAGAACACCTAGCCATTTTTTCTCAAATAACCTCAATATATCTTTCCTTATTTAAATCCTCTCCTATATTCAAATTTTAAATATCATTTGACAAAAACACTACCCAAACGTCGAGAAATCATATATTCATATACCTTAGATAATAATTTTAAACCCATAAATCTTCATTCATTTAGCATATCACATCATATTTGAGAACGTTTATCATCACACACATCGACAACAACATCTGATGCAAATAAATTCATTTATTTCATGACCAATACCGTACAACTTTCATATTTATTGCAAACCTAACAATACTCAGTCCACATTTTAACCGCTTCAACCGGCGACAGCATCTTCTTTATACACCAAAGCCTTGGCTCGATTTATTATTTTGCCGACACGCTCCAGAAGACTCAATAATTGCAAATTACAATAAAATAGATACTCCTTTTCTGCCTCCTTTACCTCCACTTCTCTCATCTCTTCATACTTGGGCTTCACTGGCACCAACGATTGCCCGTTTACACAACTCTTGCCGAAGTACCGATCAAGCAACTCCCAATACTTAGCATGCACCCGGTTGAAATGTTCATCCTCCCGAACCTGAGCTCTCATCCTCACCATCTCCAATCCTACAAATAACTTTTAAGATTACCAGGATATTTAAATACACAAATCAGATCACATAACTGTTGAAGATTATGAAATTTCATAAGTTTCGAGACCTGCAGCACGTTATCATTACTCTCGACATTGTTTGTGGCTAGCTAGGACTGGTGATGACTATAAGATGGCTTTACAAGGTGAGGTCATGGAAAAGTGGGAGTTTCTTATGGATGATGATGAGATGGGATCACAATCGTCATATCGGGCATAGGATGTAATCCTATTACCGATGGTAAAATTTTTTACTTCACAAGTTGGTTTATAAGTTAAAGAAGAACAAGTTTATTAAAGTGATTCAGGGTGAAACTTGGGGTAAAGTGCTTTCAAGGTGAAATAGGTGTTTAAGTCAATATATTTTGGTTCACCGGTTGTGAAGCTAGTTATTTTGTGGTGGCTTTGTTTTTTTTTATGGATTGAGCGATTCTTTATACATAATATAAATTCTTTATGATTGATCTTATTGAAGATGGGTATGTAAGTCGGCTATATGAATATATAGTTACTAGGTGAAGTTGCATTATTGAGGCTTATACATGAGAGCTCATATACTTGTTAAAGATATATGCCGAAATGATGGGGCTCGAAGTTAGATATGTTTATATCACTGGTAGTTTTTTTTTTGAAATTCCACAGAGACCATTATTGATGTTATAAGTTTTGAAAACTCATGGATCATCAGTTCTTAGAATATGAATGATATGCTAGTTGCGCATGCAAGTTCTAGTATGGGTGAGATTGAAGAGTCATGGGAACGGTTATCTCAATAAAGGGTTGGACCGATAGATTGGCTAATCATTGGCATATGGTATGGTATAACAGGAAAAATGTAAAACAAAAGTTATTATTTACATAGTACATTGAGATTGGTTGGAGTGTCATTTGGTAGCGCACCATTTGTCGTTACTTCAGGCTTGAGATATGTGGAATGCGATATAAGTGTAGATCGAGGTATGTCTAAACTCATTAATGAGTTGTTTACTAATGTATGTCATTGTTTACATGAGACCAGAGTTTTCTCATGAAGTGGGAGCTATGAGACGTTGATAATGAATATTATGTTTTTGAAGAAGACTCAGTTGTAGCTCATATCTATGGAGTGTTTCTTGTTCAGCTTGCTAGGTTGTGTTAACTTGTGATGGCGAAATACGTTAGTGACATGGAAATGACTATAGTTTCGTAGTGTTATACTGAAGCCTTTTGGGTATCGAGATGACAATGGTTAATTGCATCACTAATTACAAAGGCATAAGTACAGTGTGACTTTGAAAGTTTGTGTGGTACGGTAGCTTTTAGCATAAAGAGTTCGGTTTGACACGGTTACAAATATGGTTACTTTGAAGATAGGTAGAGTTACGGGAACCTTACATTTCAAATTTCAAGTGGGAGATTTGTTGAAAATTGCAAAATTTTATAAGTGGGTCTTCATGATTGAAGGTCTGGGTCGTTCAAGCAATTCATTTGAAGATCTGGAGATGGGTTATGATAGATTCAATTTCAAGTGGGAGATTGTTAAGGTAAAAACTCGAATTATGTTTGAGGACGCTTTAGTTCGAGTTATTTCAGCTCAAGGATTGAAGACGGATTAAAACATATTAAAAATTAGATTTTTAATATTCAGATTTGAACTGGTTATGATCGACATAAGTTCGAGCTGGTTAAGTTACCTAAAGATTCGAGCTGGTTAAGTTACCTGGAGTTTGAACTGGTTATGTTTCCTGAAGACTCGAGTTGGTTTAGTTCAAATTAAAGAAGATGAACTCAAAGGAGCTCGAAGTCATTCGAACGAGAATGGAGCTCGTTTGAACAAGATTGTCAAATGTTACGTTTTGCATTCAAAGACCGAAGAAGTCATTCAAAAGAGATAGGATTTCGTTTGAATGACCTATATGTTTTCTAGAGCTAGAACCTCTAATCGTTTAAGTCATTCGAACAAAATTCGTTCGAACAAGATTTGCCTGGTTGCATTTGTGAGTTCTTCTGAGACTTTGAGTTCTGCCTCGAGATCCATTCTACTTGTATTTAGTCCTCTAATATTTAAAGAGAACTTAAGTTATTTTGTTAGACTATCCTTTTGTGTGAGTTTAATTCTAGAGACCTAGAATTTGAGAGACTCCATTAAAGCTTAAGAAGCTTAGAGAGATCATTGTAACCCATTTGATTATCATAGTGGATTATTCGAGGAGTAGTTTTTTATCCGCAAGGGTTTTCTACCTCCCTCCTCCGGGTAAATTATTGTGTTCTTACTTTTGTATAATTTTTTATTGGCATTATTTCTATTTATCGTTCTTGAGGCAAGGGATTGGGATTAGCTACCCCGATTCCTAACAACTGATATCATAGCGCAAGATTAGGGCTTGTGTGGTGAAAAGCGATGGCCGATATGGAAAAATTAGAAATCGATGAATTCAATGGATTGAACTTTGGGATTTGGAAGATACAAGTAGATAATTTTCTATATGCGGAGGGTTGTAATTTTCTTCTAGGAGGGATTTCGACGAAGCCGGCCGATATGGATTCTTGGAGTGGGAGCTTTTAGGTCAAGATGTTCTTGGTAAAGTTTATTCAACACTTTCAAGTTATATTTCTTCTAAATTACCTAAAGTGAGTACCGTGTTAGAGATGATGGACAAACAATCAAAGATGTTTGAATCAACTTCGAGTGAATTAAATTCTCAGAAGTGTGTTACGAGTGTTTCAAATTCTCGTAAGCGGGTTACTTTCAGCTACGTAGTGGAAGTCTTTGGTAATGATTCTCGCGTAATACATTTTGGATCTTCGTTGTTAACAACGGGTGATTACTCAAATGTTGAAGTTAAAGTAAAGAGAGTTTAGCATATTGAGAATAGAGACAAAAGGCACATAAAGGCATGGAATTGCAATCAATAAGATATTTGTTGGAATTACGATAAAGTTGGTCATAAGAAGGAAGATTGTAGATTAACTAAGATGAGAAGATCAATAAAGAGACGTTTGGTGACTTTATCCCGGGAAGGTAAAAATTCTGATTGTGCCTCCAATCTTATTTCTAATGATTTGTTTAATATGACTTGTGATTTTTGGGACAAACCATGTAATGTGATTCATGGTACTCAGGATAAGTTATGTTGGTTGTCTTATAGTATTCGTAAAAGGTCAAGGTTAGACTTGGATGCTCTATTGGAAATTACGTCGGGTAAAAGCGAATTGTCTAGTTATGATGAGTACTATTTTTATTTTATTTTGGGCAAAATTTTAATTTATTGCAATATGAGAAGAAGAAAAACTATAAACGAGAAGGACTACGAGCCTAACCTCAAGCGCAAAACTAGTCATCAATTTCCGTAATACAGCTAACCCTAATTTATCAAGGATTAGAGTAGCTCTAGTTTGTCTCGGTAGAGAAACCATAGTCCAGATTCTCTGGTAACTTGCCCGCTTCCCATCTTTGCAAAGCTGTTGACGCTGCCATTTGCTTCGCAGAAAGTATGACATAGCCAAATGACCAAGTCAGCGCCGAGAGAAAGAAGATTTGCTGCCAAACTCTGTTGTACTTTGGGGACACAAAACCCACGTTGTTGTACCAATTAGCAATCATAAGCAAGTCGACCTAGACTACCAAGGGGTACCAATTGTATTTCTAACATCGTTGTAAACCAATAAGGAGCTCATAAAGCTCTGCTGTGTTATTTGAGCCAGGGCCAAGGCCCGCAGAATATGTGTATACTAGGTTGCCAGAGTGATCACGTACCACTCCGCCGCAGCCGCACAAGCCAGTGCTTCCCCTCGCTGAACCATCGGTGTTGATTTTATACATATTGAGCATGGGTTTATACCAATGTACAACTGTCACTTTCCGTCAAGTGATGGGTATCTTCGCTATGCGCAGTATATGGAGAGAGAGGGCTGCAGAGAAGTCGCAAGGGCTAATGAACTTGAGTTTTTGAATCACCTGTTGAACCCACTAAAGAACTTTGAGGATAATGCCCGCCGCAGACATAGCGACATTGTCGAACCGGGCAGCGCACCGAGCTCTCTAGATTTCCCAGCCAATGAAAGAGAGCAGCAACTCTGTTATCGCTCCAACTTGCGAGTGCTTGTTCGGGTTCTTGAACCATTCCCCTTGCAGCGCTCAAAAGGATTGGTTTGGGAGGAAAGATATGCCATAAGCCGAGCTGAAAAAATTCTAGATTGTCCGAGCTATCTCGTTGTGTACAAGTAGGTGATCAGTGGTTTCGATGTTACCCATATTGCAGCATATACACTTGGAAGGGAAGAATATCATTGTTTGTATCAGGCTGTCGACTGTGATGATGCCATACCAAAGTTTCCAGCTGAACACTTGTACCTTCTTCGGGAGAACCGCGTGCCAAATCCAGTCTGCTCGGCAGAATAATGGGTCTTTAGTTCGCCAAAAGGTCTACGCTAATTTGGTGGTGAAATTGCCGTCAATAGACTCAGCCCATATCAGGTTATCCGCCTTCTCCCAAAGCGTATACTAGTATGTTAGCGAGGCTTTCAAACTGGCCGGTAGCTCAGCCTGTAACCTCTCCCAGTGCCAGACGCCATGTACATCTTAAACCTCACTGACTGTAATCTACTATTCTACTTGTATGGTTGTTTTTTCGCATAGCGCCCCATCGCCAGTCCAATTTGCAAACCAAAAACTGATATCTCCCTTTCCCAAGACCCAAGTTGTGTTTGCCTTGACAATGTCTATGAGACCATAGATGCCTTTCCAGAGTTGGGATGCAGCAGCGCCTCCGAGAAACACACCATTGCGGAGGTACTTGCTCTTGAAAAAATTATTCCACATAGACTGTTTGTAGAGTATGTGCCAACATTTTTTGAGAAGAAAGTTATCCCTGATGTACCTGAGATTACGAATACCAAGCCCATCTTCGTCTTTGGGTTTGCAAATTGTGTCCCAAGCCACCCATTTCCGTTTTGGATGGCCGTCATAGCTTCCCCAGAAGAAATTGGCAAAAAGCGTATCCAACCGCTTTATGATAGTTTGCGGTACTTGCGAGCTAGAGAGTAAGTGAATAGGCATGGAGTTCAACACGTGGTTGATGAGTATTAATTTTCCGCCTGCCGACAGGAGCTTTCCCTTCCAACCTTCAATTTTCATTTGGACACGATGGATTAGGCAATCAAAATGGGTTATCCGCATTCTCCCGTAACATATTGGAGCCCCGAGATATAGGAAGGGAAAAGTCCCCATTATCTACTATGTGATGAGTGTTTTCACATTGTAGATAATGGAAATGTTTAGATTTCATTAACGAATGATAATTCGGTAAGTTCGGACACGGTGCAATATGTGTCTAGTATGGCTAAAATATGTTTTTAAACCAACTATCAAACTTGGGTCTTTTGGCTACCTTCGGCGATTATGCTTTTGAGATCATGAAGAAGGCTATTACTTTAGCTTAGTATAAAAGAAAAAATGCGTACTTAGAGACGTAAAATGCTAATGATGAGATTATCGGTGTTGTTACTTCGATAGTGGACTATAGAGCAAGGCACGGGAAACTTGGACACGTGAGTATTTGGATGAAAGCATGGTTCTCGGGAAAAATACTTGACAAGTTAAAATTGATAGATTTGTTCTTTTGTAAAGATGTTATCATGGTAAAGCAAAAGAAAGTTGGGCTTCCTAGAAAGAGAAGAAAATGGAATATGGGATCGAACCACTTATATGATGATGTATGGGAACCGACTAGAGTTAGTTCCAATGGGGGACTTCATAGTTTTGTTGTTTTCATTGGTGATTCCATATGAGAGCTTGGTGTACATTTCTTGAAGAATGAAACGGATTGGTTTGATGTCTTTACTAGATGGAAAGCTTGGGTTGAGATTGAGACGGGTTCAATGTTGAGGCGTCTTGGGTCTAACGGTGATGGTCATCAATTTTACGGTGATGAGATTGGTATTGATTTATTAGGATTAAAAGGCTTGAGAAGATCCCAATAATACCACGAGAGTTTGGTATGGCTAAAAGTATGGTCTGTGAGATTACTGAAAGGGCACGAAGTATGAAATGTTTCATCGAGTTGTCAAAGCAGTTTTGGGCGGATTCGGTAGTTTTGGCGGTTGATATAGAGTCTTTGTATCCATTGGATCTTGAACTATCATAAGAGATTACTTAGACGAAAAAGGAGATAATCATTTATACTTCTTTTGTCTATTCTAGTAGTAGATCATTACTAGAATATATATCTAGTTTGTGCATGTTTATTGGATATGTTTGTGATGATTTTGGAGACCGATCTTGTGATGCGAAGAATTGAAAAATTATCCAACTTATTGATGTAATATCCAATGATAATGCCTTTTACGAAGGCATGGACAAGTAGTTAGGAAAAGTAGATTTATCGAGGTCATGTGAGTATGTAAAAATCTCTGCAGAGATAGTGCTGGAACCATTGGTTTAAAAGGTCCAACGAGAACTGTTTACTCCTCCGATTGAAATGAAAAGAAGAACCAAGGATTCGAGAGCAGCGGCCCGTTATCATTAATCTCGACATTATTTGTGGTTAGCTGGTATTGGTGATGACTACAAGATGGCTTTACAAGGTGAGGTCATGGGCAAGTGGAAGCTGATAGACACGTAATATTTACGTGTACAACTCCTAAATTTATATCTACCTAGTCATTTATTAAATAAATGTGACACTAATAGTGTTTTTGTTTGAATTTACAAAAATCGGTCACATGATAAATAAGTATTACATTTTTCCAGTTTTTAACGAAGAACAAAGGTGATGCACTCTAACAATAATTCTCATTTTAGGTTGTCAACCAAAGGCCCATGCATGGAAGCCCATTGAAGAGAATTAAATATATATATTATTCTCATGAGTTGTAATATTTATGCATGATTTTAGGCATTGTTTATGAGATTTTATATTAATGGTGATATTTTGTAACCCTTCTTATACTCTATAAATAGGAGGGGAATCCCACCCATGAGGGATCATCTTGGAGAGTGTAAATATCAAGGTTCAATAAGCAATAAAATTCTTGTTCTTCTCTTTTTCTTGTTTTTTACTCTTATCTATATTACATTACATAATGGTGTATTTCAAATAGACAAGTTTGTCATTGTCTCAAAGATAAAGAAGGGCTGAGATTTAATGCTATTTTGTGAAGATTTGGAAAAGAAAGCGAGATGGACGGCCTAGATCTATTTTGCTCTTGGTATGAGTAAACATTTTAAGGGTACTTTAGACAAAACCTAGAATAAGGGTACTTTAGTCTTACCACCTCTCTCCCTCAATATAAATTATTCCGACCCCCTTTCTCTAATTCGTCTCTCTCTCCCCCAAAGAGTCAAAGAAGCCTTGAAACGCGACCAATAACTTCTTCAAGCTCTCGACCTCCATTAAAGCTCTCACTGGCAGCTCTATCAAACTCGATGAGCCCTTTGACATCTATATTAAGAAAAGCTAAGGAAAATATCACTGTTACAGTTCAATTTTGCCTCTCAGGTACAATTAAACAACACATTTGACTGATATTGTTATTATTGTTGACGTTGTTGAAATTAGGGTAAGTATTGATCGTAAGATAAACAGAAGGATGGAGATTACACTGTGAGGAGCGAGTTCAATTCATCGACCGTTCTTAGTGTAATATTAGTAGATTTCATTCTCTCTCTCTCTCTCATGGTATAATCATTGTCAAGGTAAATAGCCTCTGATTTAGTTTGATTATGGGTTTGATTCGTTCTAATTTCATGCTCAATTATTGATTACTTTTGAATTATTGGATCAGTAAATCAATCTCTAATACAACATTTGATTGGTATAAATCAGTAATTGGGGGCAATCCTAACATATCCAACAAATTGGGTAAACCCATCTCAAATACATATCATCTTTCTGAAGTTATGAAATAGATTTTGTCTTGCTATCCCTTACTGCTTAACATCCTTTAATGATTCTATTTTGTTGCATTGCTAACTTTCATAGTGTATTTTGGAGAACAATGGTAGGCTAAGATTTGAGAGTCCATCAAAATAATTTTCTTTGATCACCGGATTGTAGTTTTTGGGATTAGTTAGTTGTGTACCAATAATAGTACTACCAAAAATATCCGGCGAGTTGTACCACAAATATTGAGTAGAGATATAGTGTTAAAAAGAGATATAGTATTAACCCCATTATGCTATATGCTTGTGGTCATGAATATTTAGGAATGATTGAGAATATTAAGTAGTAAGTTTTTAAAGTTGGGGTTATTTATTTTGTAGGTTATATATCATTCTACAATTAGAACTCTTAACGGTGTTGTTGTAGAGTCTACAAGATCAGAATTAGGAGGTAAATTTTTTTCCTTGGATGGGAACTCATATCATTTTGGCGAGGATGGTCATTGGGGTTTTGGGTGTTAGGAAAATGTTGTGGTAGTAGCTGATGTTTATGAGAATTCTGAATCAAATGGTGTTACCAAAGAGAAGAAGAGTTGGCTTGGTTGGAACAAGAAGGGGTCAAAGAACGGAACTGACAATGACCCTGAGGACTCAAAGATTTTGAAAAAATTAATGGATTATCAGAGGTCGTCGTCTGAGTTAAAGGAGGATGTGGCTGATGATAAAAAGGAAAAATATAAAAGTAGTAAGAAGAAAAAGAAAAATGGAGCCACGAGTGAGTCTAAGCATGAAAGTGAGTACATACAAGATAAAGTTCAATGTTATCAGCCACTTCTTCGGTTATCAAGCTCGGGGTACTTTACCATCAAAATTTGATTGTGACTATGCATGTGTTTGGACACATTTGCTATCACATTCTAGCAGCTGGTTTGAATGGTTACTTGGCGACTATAACTAACTTGAAAAGTCCCGTAAACTTTTCAACAGTGGTATTATTACCGTGGGTCTTTCTGATACATAGTTCATAAAATAATAATGTGGTTCAATTTTTAGGTGAACTAAAAAAAAAAAAAACCTGTTTTGTGGTTGACATTAGACTTCCCTTTGCAAACAGAAGAGTTATTTCTTTTGCTCGGCATCTTAGCAAATAAGGTTAAAGCTGTAAGGAGACTCAGAGAGCTTTTGACGACCAAACTACCTGTCGGCACATTCCTTGCCAAGGTAATCATTTTAGAACATAGTTTTCATTCTCTTTCATGTTTTTAAATATTGTTTTCATCATTTTTGCATAGTTTGTGGCTCTTTTTCTATTGCTTTAGTTTTGGTTAAACTAAAACCACAAGGTTTATATCCTTTGTGAATGTAATTTATTTTACTGAAAAGGCATGGATGTCTTAACTGGTTGTTTTGGGTATACTGTATAGTGATGCATATATTAGACCATAAATATATTATTGGGAACTTCATATATGCTTCTCAACTTTTACTTCTTACTACCTGTCTATTTATATTACTCCACACAAGTTAAATACTCTTGCTTTTAAGTTTTAGATTTGGTAGGAAACAACAACGAGGATTGGCTGGGTGAAACTAAACTAAAACAATCACAGCATGCAAATGCATAATAAGAGAAAAATAAGTAAATTTATAAACATAATAAAAGATTTAATGAGGGAAACCCTCCAATGAAGGGGGGAGAAAACCAGGGGAGATTGACCTAAGATTTTTTTTCCCCAGGGAATTTTTTTTATTTACATTCGTTTTTAACCAACCAAACATACTCCAAAACGTCATTTTAGTATGTGGGTGTTGACTTATTTCTTCTACTCCGTTTGACACTTATGGTGTGTTTGGTAGCTTAAAAATATGAGAAACCAAGTGAAAAAATTTAGTGGTATAAAACTTCTCTTTACAGTGGTGGTTTTGTTTTGATGTTTGAGGTCTAGAAATTCGATAAGGTCTAAAAATTCAACTTATTCAATCTGGAAATAATCTTTGATTTTGATTTTTCATTTTAATAGCTCTGATTATGGATAGAATGGGTATCAATCACCCCGGGTTTGTTCAATTTTGTGATATTGGATTTAAGTTCTTGACTTCAAGTTTTAGTGTTTAGATCGATATTCAAATAATAAAAAATTGTTAATGCATCTCATTTTAGGCATGATCGTTCGGTGAAGCTTCAAATGCATATAGATATACTATAATGTTAGCAGGCTTAAGATTTAAACTATTATTTACTAATAGTCTTAAAGGAGAATGTCGAGATACTTGAGTTTCCTGTTGTGAAGATTGATGCAAGGACTTTGGAGTTTGTAGAATTAAATTGAGAAATATCCATGATGATCATGTGCAGTAGTAGCCTATGTTCTTTAAATATCAGTCCTTTAAATATCTATTCTCTAGAGCCACCCCTGCAATAGATACTAAGGCATCTAAGTATTGCTTTGTTATTAATCTTTCTAATGGATTCTTTTGTTCTCTTTTTCCAGGTTATATATTCTTTAAATTTTAGGTTCTTGACGCTCAAAGTTTTTCAAATTTGGTGGATATGAATGAATTATAGATAACAAATTTTCTTGCGCCATGTTTTTCATATGCCCGCTCCAAGGTAATAGAGTAATCACGTTATACTTTTAGGAGATTGTGGTGGTAAATATGTACATAATTGTCACAAACAAACACCAAGTACAGTAAGAAAGTATGTTATCATTTGGAATAGGAGATCTTAGGCTTTTTAGAATTCGACAAGCCATTAACAATTGCTCCTATGTATATTAGATAATGTTTGGACTCAACAGGCTCATATAACAATTCTTTGTTTTCTTTAAGGATGTCTGATCTTAGAGTAAGTTTACATTTGGTTAATTGTGTTCACTTTAACCCATATTTATCATACTTTTATAAAAAAAAATCATACAAATAGATATTTGATGACAAAAATATGCTTAATAATGTGCATAAAGTTGATTTCAAAACTATTTAAGTAAATATGTCAGCTCATCATTTATAGCGCCGCCATAGGTGCGTCGATGCATCAAATTGATAACGCTGAAAGCATGTCAACGTTGTTACCGTGGAGAGCCACAGGTGGTACTACCCCCCCCCCCCCCCCCTCCCCCCTTGGCTCTAATTTTATGGACTAATCAACTATTTTAAGGGTACTTTAGACAAAACCCAAAATAAGGGTAATTTAGTCTTAGCAACTCTCTCCCTCAATACAAATCATCCCGACCCTTTTCTCGAATTCGTCTCTCTCTCTCTCCCAAAGCGTCAAAGAAGCCTCGAACGCTACCAATAACTCCTTCAAGCTCTTGACCTCCATTAAAGCTCTTACTAGCAGCTCCATCAAACTCGATGAGCCCTTTGACATCTACATCGAGCAAAACTAAGGAGAATGTCAGTGTTACAGTTCGATTTCGCCTCTCCGGTACAATTAAACAACACATTTGAGTGATATTGTTATTGTTGTTGTTGAAAGTGGGGTTTTGATTTAGTTTGGTATTTGATTGAGTAGTGATCAAGAGATAAACAAAGGGATGGAGATTGCACTGTGAGGAGGGAGTTCAATTCGTCTACCGTTCTTAGTGTAATGTCTGTAGATTTCATTTTCTCTCTCTCTCTCATGGTATACTCATTGTCAAGGTAAATAGCCTCTGATTTAGTTTGCTTATGGGTTTGATTAGTTCTAATTTCATGTTCAATTATTGATTTCTTTTGAATTATTGAATCCGTAAATCAATCTTTAATACAATATTTGATTGGTATAAATCAGTGATTGGGGGCAACCTAGCATATCCAACAAATTGGGCTTAAACCTCAAATACATATCATCTTTCTGAAGTTGTGAAATAGGTTTGGTGCTGCTATCCCTTACTGCTTAACATCCTTTGATGATTTTATTGTGTTGCATTGCTAACTTTTATAGTGTATTTTGGAGAACAATGGTAGGTTAAGATTTGAGGGTCCATCAAAATAATCTTCTTTGATCACCGGATTGTAGTTTTTATGATTAGTTAGTTGTATACCAGTAATAGTACTACCAAAAATTTCCGACGAGTTGTACCACGAATATTGAGTAGAGATATAGTATTAGAAAGAGATATAGTGCTAACCCCATTATGCTATATGCTTGTGGTCATGAATATTTAGGAATGATTGAGAATATTGAGTAGTAAGTTCTTAAAGTTGGGGTTATTTATTTTGTAGGTTATATATCATTCTACAATTAGAACTCTTGACGGTGTTGTTGTGGAGTCTACAAGATCAGAATTAGGAGGTAAATTTTTTTCCTTGGATGGGAACTCAGATCGTTTTGGCGAGGATGGTCATTGGGGTTTTGGGTGTCAGGAAAATGCTCTGGCAGTAGCTGATGTTTATGAGAATTCTGAATCAAATGGTGTTACTAAAGAGAAGAAGAGTTGATTTGGTTGGAACAAGGTGTCAAAGAACGGTACTGACAATGACCCTGAGGACTCAAAGATTTTGAAGAAATCAATGGATTATCAGAGGTCTTCGTCTGAGCTAAAGGAGGATGTGGTTGATGATAAAAAGGAAAAAGATAAAAGTAGTAAGAAGAAAAAGAAGAATGGAGCCACGAGTGAGTCTAAGCATGAAAGTGAGTACATACAAGAAAAAGTTCAATGCTATTTGCCACTTCTTCGGTTATCAAGCTCGGGGTGCTTTACCATCAAAATTTGATTGTGACTATGCATATGTGCTTGGACACACTGCACCAAAGCTGGGAGAGACTCAGACTCACCACTAATATAAATAGTTAACCCCTTCACAGAGGACTGAAAGTGATAAATATTTAGGGTCTTACGTAAAAGAGTGACAGAGAGATATGAATCGCCTCACAGACGACTTGACTACTGAAGTACTTGCTAGGGTTCCACTCAGATCTCTCTCTCAATGCAGGTATGTCTGTAAAACTTGGCATAATATCATCAAAGAACGTCGTTTTGCTAACTTGCATCTCACTAGGACCCAACAATCTTTCGGGCTAATCACAGGCTTTGAACAACTACTTGGTCATTACTGGGACTTTTACTTTATAAAAGATGATAATGGAGTTTTTAGGGTATCAGATATTTTCCGAAAAGATAGCTATGGAGATGTCATATCGGTCATTGGATCACTTAATGGACAAATATATTTATGTGATTATTCGGATAACACAATATGTATCTATAACCCTGCTACAGGAAAGTCTGTAAAACTTCCGGAGTTTCCCTGCGATCAAAGCAAAGATAGGGAACTTGGATTTGGGTGTGTTTCTTCCACCAACAAATACAACGTGGTGCAATTTTGTAAACATGACCCTGAATTTGGGAAATCTCATGCTATGATATACACGCTAGGGTCAGGTTCATGGAGGGAATTAGTTAATGGCCCAAACATTAATCCATGTTGCAGATATCCCCAAGTATTTATCAATGGATCGATTCATTGGGTAAGCCTCTTAGATTATGAAGAAAATAGGAGGGAAATTCTGTCTTTTGATTTGGAGAAGGAAGAATTTGGAGTTGAAAATATATGTTTCCTATTATACTTATCTGAATGCAGTTCTTTGACGATATATGTTTCCTACTAATTACTCATACTTTAGTTTGGAGTATAACAACACAAAAATGTCCTATTATACTTATCTGAATGCAGTTCTTTGACGATATATGTTTCCTACTAATTACTCATACTTTAGTTTTCATTCATTTTCCCTTGGAGTGTTTCTACTTTCTGAATAGAATTAGTTGATTCCAGAGTATTTATCATTAAGCACTTATTCATTGTTCATAAAATGGAAAATTCATAATGAAAATGTTTATTCGTAATATGGATGAAATGGTTTCATAAATAAAACAAAATATCTTCCTTAGTTTTCTTCATCATACCCCTGCAACCTTGTGGAATTGGTTTTGCAAATTATCGAATGTTCATAAATTAGGCTAAATATGATAAGCTGTTAGTCTGTTACCACGTCCGCTTAACCCACTGATCTCAATATTGACATTCGTGAAGAAACAATATTCTAACGACTTTTAACTCTTAATGAGATTGTATTTTGAAAGGGGCACAGATTGTATTTTGGTTCAACAACATGAAAGGAATCGTCCAGGTTTCGAAAATACGCTCAAGGAGGTCTCTTAGCTTCACGTTTATTTCGGCGTGTTCCATATAAATTCACTAACCTTTTAGTAATTTTTTCTGACTCTTTTCATAATTGCTGCCATGTACACTCTACTGAAGTTCAGATTTATTGCTTCTCATATTCATTTTGAATGTTGAATGATTTTGACTAGAAAAGAGATGGTGGGAAATCTTTATGCCTCATCTCTCCGCACATTTTATCCACAAATCTTTATATCAACGAGTAATCCAAAAACTTGCTGTTATTATTGGAGCAAAGAGTCTTAGATAAACGTGGTAGTACTAGCTAATCGTCGTGGCGAGTCATAGTGACACCCATCCTTATTTCCTTTGAAACAATGATCAAACACTAATCGATTAGCTCTCTCTTCAGCAACAGTTGTTATTTTTCTCCGAGCGCCTTTTAAAAAACAAACCTTAATTTTGGTATGCCCCTATGGGTCGGTATTTTTCCAGGCTTTTGGGCGCTCTTAATTTCACTTGGGCTTTAACGTGATATTCGATGGTAACCTGAGTGCGTGTTGACACTGGTTAAGACATAGCAGCGCAAGTGGAGATCAAGAATAACCAAAAGGTTGATAGGGAAGACAACAATTATCTGCTAGGGCGAAAAAAGTTGCATGTGCGTCGAAAACAACCAGAAGGCGGCAAAGATGCCCTTTCGCTAATGTGAAGTAGCCTGGCCTATGATTTAGTTCATGACAAAACACTACCGTATAAGGGCTAAATTGAATTTTAAACATTCGGCAATCCATTATTGGGCAAGAGTGAATGAACCCCAACATTGCCTAACCTTTACCCTACTACCTACTAGGCTGGCATGCCTCACCTACGGCGAGCGGGAAGTTTCTCTAGCCCTGTCATCTTCAACAATGCACAATCTGTTTGGAAACAAGTCATGCAGAGGCCTTTGGATGCAAAACCTGCTCTAATTAAGTACATTATTGCAGTTGAGGGTGTCCCTCTAACCTAGAAGCAAAATAGAAAGGTTTCGAAGACGGGAAACTATGTTTTCGAATTAATAAGTTCATTCATGTTAATTTCTCCAATGTTTGAAAACAGAGAAGAGTGGAGGGTGGCTAGTGTCAACGTCTAACAACAGTACAATGTTTTCATGATTAATATTTTTGTTAATTTCATTCATGTTAATTCTATCTGCAGGTTTGTCTAATAGGAATTACTCTTTTTAGCGTGGACGTCTAACAACAGGAATTACTCTTTTTCACTTAAAGAGTCATCTGCAGGTTTGTCTCAAGCTTAATTCTATCTCATCTTTCGCTAAGTAATGAAGTTTCTTAATCTATAAAGTTGTCTTTAAAGCTTGCTACCGAGGAGTCGAGTGGAGAAGTTCGCTCGAATCGCATGGCTCAGCAGTTATCTGTGAATCCTCAGATGTTCCAGCCACAGTATAAGCAACATCCTACTAAGAATAACATTTACCAGATGCAGCAGCAGCAGCATAGGAACCAGAATCTGCCTCACCTAGGCAGCAGCAGCAAAACAACCAGCATCTGCCATCACCTGGGCAGGAACAGCAGCAGTAGCAGCTGAATAATACAGCTTCTAATCAGAGCTCAAAGCAGTAACCTGAGTTTTCTTTGGTCTCCCCCTCCCCCTACTCTTAAATCTTACTAATACTATGTACCTACCTCTTCAAAAAAAAGTCTCAGCTTCTTCCGATTCTCACCACCGCTGGTATACTATATGCTTTCAGCATCATTCGCTTTTGGTTGTACCACATACTGGTAAGTTAAGTGCTTGGCTGTGATCATTTCTTCAGTTCAGAAAGAGGGTTTGAATGAAGTCAAATAAGTTAAGTCATTCATTTTAGCTCTACATATCTTTATTTTTGATAACTATATTTTTGTCAGTTATGCTCTGAAACTAGAACTCTTAATTATTATTATTATTATTATTAGCAAGATATAAATATATGTTTATTTATTCTTTAGCAATGCTGCCTTGATTTCCTTTGTCATATATTATATCTATCATTGTTATGTATAGCTTCTTAAAGGTTCGAGTCCACCAAACATAAATATATAGCTGTGTGATACTGGAATATTAGAGGAATTCCATAATCCAAATGTGGCATGATGCTTCTATATATAGGATGCTTTTTTGGTACATTCTACTAATAAAAGATGTACCGATGGATACACCGTTTCGTAAAGATAATATCACATTAGCTACTTTGAACCATGCATTCAGTAAATTATGGATCCTCCCTGAAGTGGTTACTTGGTACCTAATTAACCACTATTTTTCACTTCTTCTTTTATTTTGTATTTTCAGGTGTACCTTTATCAAACAAAAAGTGAAGCAGAAAGCAGACACTTCAAAACTTGCTGAATCCACTGTAAAATTGAATCCAGTAAAACTTGAATCCACTACATAACTGAAACCTGTGAAACCCGAACCCTTTGTTAATTAAAACTGAAGATCGTGACTTAGTCTAGGTATTCACACAATCATTTGAATGATAACAAGTACATAGTAGACAAAATTGTTTTTACTCCGGCCTTCAGGGAGCTTTTGCGTTTTGGTCATAGTATACCTCTTTGTCAGTCTCATATATCTTCCTGTTTGTTACAGAGGCCCCCCAAGAAAATTTGAGGGTATTTTTGCATAGCTTTGTAAACATACGGTGTAACTTTGCTATGATACAGTTCATTTTACAAGCTTTATTGAGCTATTTGTACATGCAATCTTTGTTTTTGGTGGTTATAATTTATATACGTTACAGAGTTTCGATCATAGCAGCACACCAAAGAGGCCAATTTGTGCATATTTTGGATTGTTAGTCCCTCCTTATCGTGAGTCCTCTGTGTTGCTTATAAATTATATCAAGTAGGCTCTGTTATGGCCGTGTTGTGGGCATCCGATTCGTGGGAAACATGTTGTGGGCATCCGATTCGTGGACGAGGCCATGTTAATACATTTGAGGTGTATACAAGTTATGGCCATTTTTTTTTCAAACAGAGTAAAAAAGAGAGAGAATGAGAGATTATTTTTGTTTTTGTATTTTTTCCTGGGGATTTTTTTGTAGATGTTTAAATTTTAAGCATGTTTAAAATTAAACGCCTAATCATTCGGCGAGTTTTACAAATAATGGATCCGAAAAGTGCCAAATCATTTGTTGTATTTTGGATATATGCCTAATCATTCGGCATGTTATGTTAAATTCTAAATCATTCGCAAGTTTTGCTTCAATTTAGTTATCTTGAAAATGCATAATCATTTGGCATGTTTTAGCTCAATTGCCAAATCATTCAGCAAAACCATTTGGGCGCTCTACGTTTAGCACATAGCAAAAAACAAATCATTTGGTTAGGCGCATAACAAAAAATGCCGAATTAAATGCCATATTAAATCTATACATCAAACTCCTAATTATCTGTATTTGATAACAAGCTTAAATGGTATATCAAGAAGGGAAGACAGTTATTTATTGATAACAAGCTTTATATTGAACTATGTAAGTGTTTTTAAGACTATGCATCACCCTAATCATCTTAGGATATCCATTATTTTCATGAGCGGTAGTTTTAGCGCCGAAGGCGCGTTAATGGACTATTTTGTAGTGCCGAAGACGCGTTGACGTTGTTGTCGTGGCAAGTGGGTAGTACTAGTTGTAGTAATAATATAATGGCAATAATCAAAGGGTTGAGTAGCTAAACCTCTTAGCCAAGGCTAGAGTAAGCTCCATCCAATGTAGCCTTAGTGTAGATTGTGTAGTTTAGTTAGAGTAATTACATTCTTTTTATCCCGGTATAATGCCTATTCATATTCTTTCGTCCTATGCTTGACCATAGTTAGAATTAGGAGGAATAAATAATATAAGTAACCATCTTGTTTGACCATAATAAGATAGGTTAGGAACATGGAGAAGAGAACATAATCCATGCTTATCAACCGGACCATGGTTGAATAAGTTGGTTTATGGGTAGTGCCCAATCAATAATTATCTTATTTCATGATGTATTGCATATACCCAACCAAGGATATGCGATACGAGAATTCGTGAATACTCTAACTAGGTACACTATCTCAAGGTTACAACGGATAGAGTGGAATCGATGCCTTGGTTTCCACTCCAATTTATCTTGTAATTTGTTTCATTCTTCTTTTTATTTCAAAACCTACACAAACTCGTTGTTATTGGATAAAACTAGTAGCATAAAGTATAATTTGCACCACAAGTCTTTTGGGATACGACCCCGCTTACCCTTGGCAAAGAGGTTTAGCTACTCAACCCTTTGATCATTGTCATTATATTATTACTATAATAAGAGTAAAAGACAAGAAAAATAGAAAAACAAGAACTTTATTGCTTATTGAACCTTGATATTTATACTCTCCAAGATGATCCCTCATGGGTGGGATTCCCCTCCTATTTATAGAGTATATAAAGGGTTACAAAATATCACCATTAATATAAAATCCCCTAAACAATGCCTAAATTCATGCATAGATATTATAACTCATGAGAATAATATATATATTTAATTCTTTTCAATAGGCTTCCATGCATGGGCCTTTGGTTGACAACTTCAAATGAGAATCATTGTTAGAGTGCATCACCCTTGTTCTTGGTTAAAAACTGGAAAAATGTACGACTTGTTTATCATGTGACCGATTTCTGTAAATACAAGCAAAAGCACTATTAGTATCAAATTTATTTAATAAATGGCTTGGTAAATATAAATTTAGGAATTGTACACTTAAATATTACGTGTCTATCGGGAGCTTGTCATGGATGATGATGAGATGGGATCTCAATCATCATATCGGGTATAGGATGTAATCTTATTACTGATGGTTAAACTATTTACTTCACAAGTTGGTTTACAAGTTAAACGAGAAGAAGTTTGTTCAAACGGTTCAAGGTAAAGCTTGTGGCAAAGTGTTTTTAAGGTGAAACAGGTGTTTATGTCAAGATATTTTGGTTCACCGGTTGTGAAGCTAGTTATTTTGTGGTGGTTTTGTTTTTTTTTTTAGATTGAGTGATTCTTGATACAGAATAAAAATTATTCATGATTGATCTTATTGAAGATGGGTATGTAAGTCGGCTACATGGATAGATAGTTACTAGGTGAAGTTGGATTATGGAGGCTCATACATGAGAGCTCATATGCCTGTTCAAGATATACACCGAAATGATGGGGCTCAAAGTTAGATATGTTAATGTCATTGGTAGTTTTTTTAAAAAATTCTACAAGGACATTGTTGATGTTATAAGTTTTGAAAACTCATGGATCATCAGTTCTTAAAATATGGATGATATGCTAGTTGCGCATGCAAGTTCTAGTATGGGTGAGATTGAAGAGTCATGGGAATGATTATCTCAATAAAGGGTTGGATCGATGGATTGGCTAATCCTTGGCATATGGTATAGTACAACAGGAAGAACGTGAAGCAGAAGTTATTATTAACATAATACATTGAGACTGGTTAGAGTATTATTTGGCAGCGCACCATTTGTCGTTACTTCAGGCTTGAGACACGTATTTGTTTGGCTATGGAATGCGATATGAGTGTAGATCGAGGTATGTCTAAACTAATTGATGATTTGTTTACTAATGTATGTCATTGTTTACATGAGACCAGAGTTTTCTCATGAAGTGGGAGCTGTGAGACTATGATAATGAATATTATGTATTCGAAGAAGACTCGGTTGTAACTCATAGCTATGGAGTGTTTCTTGTTCAGCTTGCAGGGTTGTGTTTACTTTAGATAGCAAAGTACGTTAGTGACATATAAATGACTATAGTTTTACGGTGTTATACTGAAGCCTTTTGGGTATCGAGATGACAATGGTTAATTGCATCATTGATTGCAAAGGCATAAGTACTGTACGGCTTTGAAAGTTTGTGTGGTACGGCAATTTCTAGCACGAAGAGTTCGGTTTGACACGGTTATAAATATGGTTACTTTGAAGATAGGTGAAGTTACGGGAACCTCACATTTCAAATTTTAAGTGGGAGATTTGTTGAAGATTGTGAAATTTCGTAAGTGGGTCTTCATGATTGAAAGTCCGGGTAGTTCGAGCAATTCATTTGGAGATCTGGAGATGGGTTATGATATAATCAATTTCAAGTGGGAGATTGTTAAGGTAAACAATCAAATTATGTTTGAGGTCGTTTAGTTCGAGTTATTTCAGTTCAAGGATTGAAGACGGAATGAACGGATTAAAAATAAGATTTTCAATGTTCAGATTTGAAATGGCTATGATCGATAGAAGTTTGAGCTAGTTAAGTTACCTAGAGTTTGAACTTGTTATGTTACCTGAAGACTCAAGCTGGTTCTGTTCAAATTATAAAAGAGGAATTCAAAGGAGGTCGAAGTCGTTCGAACGAGATTGTCAAATATTACGTTTTACATTCATAGACTGAAGAAGTCGTTCGAACAAGATGGGATTTCGCTCGAATGACCTGTATGTTTTCTAGGGCTGGGACCTCTAATCGCTTAAGTCGTTCGAATGAGATTTGCCTGGTTGCCTTTGTGTGTTCTTCTAAGACGTTGAGTTCTGCCTCGAGATCCGTTCTACTTGTATTTAGTCATCTTGTATAAAGAGAGGACTTAGGTTGTTTTGTTAGACTATCCTTCTGTGTGTGTTTAATTTTAGAGACCTAGAATATGAGAAACTCCATTAAAGCTTGAGAAGTTTGGAGAGATCATTGTAACCCGTTTGATTATCATAGTGGATTATTCAGGGAGTAGTTTTTTATCCGCAAGGGTTTCAACTTCCCTCCTCCGGGTAAATTTTTTTTTTTTTCTTTTGTATAATTTCTTATTGGCGTTTCCATTTATCGTTCTTGGGGCAAAGGATTGGGATTAGCTACCCTGATTCCTAACAACTGATATCAGAGCACAAGGTTAGGGCTTGTGTGGTGAAGAGCGATAGCCAATATGGAGAAATTAGAAATCGATGAATTCAATGGATTGAACTTTGGGATTTGGAAGATGCAAGTAGAAGATTTTCTATATGCGGATGGTTGTGATTTTCTTCTAGGAGGAATTTCGACGAAGCTGGCCGATATGGATTGCTTAGAGTAAGAGCTTTTAGATCAAGATGTTTTGGTAAAGTTCATTCAACACTCTCAAGTTATATTTCTTCTAAATTATCTAAAGTGAGTACTGTGTTAGAGATGATAAACAAACTATCAAAGATGTTTGAATAAACTTTGAGTGATTTAAATTCTCTGAAGTGTGTTACGAGTATTTTAAATTCTCGTAAGCAGGCTACTTTTAGTGACGTAGTAGAAGTCTTTGGTGATGATTCTCGCGTAATACATTTTGAATCTTCGCTATTAACATCGGGTGATTACTCAGATGTTGAAGTTAAAAGAAAGAGAGTTTAACATATTGAGAATAGAAGCAAAAGGGACATAAAGGCATGGAATTGCAATCAATAAGATATTTGTTAGAATTACGATAAAGTTGGTTATAAGAAGGAAGAGTAGATTGACTAAGAAGATAAGATCTATAAAGAGACATTTAGTGACTTTCTCCGGGGAAGGTAAAAATTTTGATAGCGCCTCAAATCTTATTTCTAATAATTTGTTTAATATGACTTGTGATTTTTGGGATAAACCATGTAATGATTCAAGGTACTCGGGATAAGTCATGTTGGTTGTCTTATGGTGTTCGTAAAAGGTCATGGTTAGACTTGGATGCTCCATTGAAAATTACGTCGGGTAAAAGCGAATTGTCTAGCTATGATGAGTGTTATCACATAGTAGATAATGGAGATGTTCATATTTCATTAACTAATGATAATTCGGTAAGTTCGAACAAGGTGCAATATGTGTCTAGTATGGCTAAAAATATGTTTTTAAGCCAACTATTAAACTTGGGTCTTTTAGCTACCTTCGGCGATTATGCTTTGGAGATCATAAAGAAAGTTATTACTTTAGCTTGGGACAAAAGATAAGATGCGCACTTAGAAATATGTAACGCTAATGATGAGATTATTGGTATTGTTACTTCGATGGTGGACTCTAGAGCATGGCACGGGAAACTTGGTCACGTGAGCATTTAGATAAAGGTATTGCTCTAGAGGAGAATACTTGACAAGTTAAAAATTGATTGATTTGTTCTTTTGTGAAGATGTTGTCTTGGTGAAGCAAAAGAAAGTTGGGTTTCCTAGAAAGAGAAGAAAATGGAATATGGGATCGAACTACTTATACGATGATGTATGAGAACCGACTAGAGTTAGTTCCAACAGGGGATTTCATAGTTTTGTTGTTTTCATTAGTGATTCCATGCGAGAGTTTGGTGTACATTTCTTGAAGAATGAAACGGATTGGTTTGATGTCTTTACTAGATGGAAAGTATTGGTTGAGATTGAGACGAGTTCAATGTTGAGGCATTTTGGGTCTAATGGTGATGGTGATCAATTTTGCTGTGATGAGTTTGTTATTGAACTATTGGGATTGAAAGGCTTGAGAAGATCCCAATAATTCCATGAGAGTTTGGTATGGCTGAAAGTATGGTCCGTGAGATTACTGAAAGGGCACGAAGTATGAAATGCTTCATCGAGTTGTCAAAGAGTTTTAGACGGATTCGGTAGTTTCGGCGGTTGATATAGAGTCTTGGTATCCATTGGATCTTGGACTATTAGAAGATATCACTTGGACGAAAAATGAGGTAATCATTTATACATCTTTTGTTTATTTTAGTAGTAGATCATTACTAGAATATATGTCTAGTTTGTGCATGTTCATTACATATGTTTGTGATGATTTTGGTGACCGATCTTACGATGCGAAGAATTGAAAAATTATCCAACTTATTAATATGATATCCAATGATGATGTCTTTTGTGAAGACATGGATAAGTGTACCGGAAAAGTAGATTTATCGAGGTCATATGAGTATGTAAAAATCTCTGTAGAGATAGTGCTAAAACCATTGGTTGAAAAGGTCCAACGAGAACCGTTTACTCCTCCGATTGAAATGTAAAGAAGAACCAAGGTTTTGTGACCTGCGGCCCGTTATTATTACTCTTGACATTGTTTGTGGCTAGCTGGTATTGGTGATGACTATAAGATGGCTTTACAAGGTGAGGTCATGGGCAAGTGGAAGCTTATCATGGATGATGATGTGATGGGATCTTAATCGTCATATCGGGTATAGGATGTAATCTTATTACCGCTGGTAAAACTCTTTACTTCACAAGTTGATTTACAAGTTAAACGAGAACAAGTTTGTTCAAGCGGTTCAAGATGAAACTTGTGGTAAAGTGCTTTTAAGGTTATACAGGTGTTTATGTCAAGATATTTTGGTCCACCGGTTATGAAGCTAGCTATTTTATGGTGGTTTTTTTTTTTTTTTTGATTAAGTGATTCTTGATACATAATAAAAATTATTCATGATTGATCTTATTGAAGATGTGTATGTAAGTCAGCTACATAGATACATAGTTACTAGGTGAAGTTGGATTATGGAGGCTCATACATGAGAGCTCATATGCTTGTTCAAGATATACACCAAAACGATGGGGCTCGAAGTTAGATATGTTTTATATCATTGGTGGTTTTTTTTTTTTTAAATTCCACATAGGCCATTATTGATGTTATAAGTTTTGAAAACTTATGGATCATTAGTTCTTAGAATATGGATGATATACTAGTTGCGGATACAAGTTCTAGTATGGGTGATATTGAAGAGTCATGGGAACAGTTATCTCAATAAAGGGTTAAACCAATAGATTGGTTAATCCTTGGCATATGGTATAGTACAACAGGATGAACATGAAGCTGAAGTTAATATTAATTAACATAGTACATTGAGACTGGTTGGAGTGTTATTTGGTGGCACACCATTTGTCGTTACTTTGGGCTTGAGACACGTGTTTGTTTGGCTATGGAATGCGATATGAGTGTAAATCGAGGTATGTCTAAACTCATTGATGATTTGTTTACTAATGTATATTATTATTTATATGAGACCAGAGTTTTCTCATGAAGTAGGAGCTGTGAGACTTTGATAATGAATATTATGTATTTGAAGAAGACTCGGTTATAGCTCATAGCTATGGAGTATTTCTTGTTCAGCTTGCAGGGCTATGTTTACTTGTGATGGCTAAACACATTAGTGACATGGAAAAGACTATAGTTTCGTGGTGTTGTACTGAAGCCTTTTGGGTATCGAGATGATAATGGTTAATTGCATCATTGATTGCAAAGGCATAAGTGCAGTGCGGCATTAAAAGTTTGTGTGGTACGGTAGCCTTTGGCGTGAAGAGTTCATCTTGACACGATTACAAATGTGGCTACTTTGAAGATAGGTGGACTTACGGGAACCTCACATTTCAAATTTCAAGTGGCAGATTTGTTGAAGATTGTGAAATTTCGTAAGTGGGTCTTCATGATTGAAAGTCTGGGTAGTTCGAGCAATTCATTTGGAGATCTGAAGATGGGTTATGATAGATTTTATTTAAAGTGGAAGATTGTTAAGGTAAAAACTCGAATTATGTTCAAGGTCGTTTTAGTTTGAGTTATTTCAGTTCAAGGATTGAAGACGGATTGAAACAGATTAAAAATGAGATTTTAAATGTTTAGATTTGAAATGGTTATGATCGGCAAAAGTTTAAGCTGGTTAAGTTACCTAAAGATTCGAGCTGGTTAAGTTACCCGGAGTTTGAACTGGTTATGTTACCTGAAGACTCGAATTGGTTCTGTTCAAATTATAGAAGAGGAACTCAAAGGTGGCCGAAGTCGTTCGAACGAGAATTGAGCTCGTTTGAACGAGATTGTCAAATGTTACGTTTTGTATTCAAAGACCGAAGAAGTCATTCAAACGAGATGCGATTTCTTTCAAATGACCTATATGCTTTCTAAGGCTGAAACCTCTAATCGCTTAAGTCGTTCGAATGACTTTGTGCTTTGTTCGAACGAGATTTGCCCAGTTGCCTTTGTGAGTTCATCTGAGACATTGAGTTTCGCCTCGAGATCCGTTCTACTTGTATTTAGTTCTTTAGTATATAAAAATGACTTAGGTTATTTTGTTAAGCTATCTTTTTGTGTGAGTTTAATTCTAGAGACCTAGAATTTGAGAGACTCCATTAAAGCTTGAGAAGCTTGGAGAGATCATTATAACCCATTTGATTATCATGGTAGATTGTTCGGGGAATGGTTTTTTATTTGTAAGGGTTTTCTACTTCCCTCCTCCAGGGTAAATTATTGTGTTCTTGCTTTCGTATAATTTCTAATTGGTATTTTCGTTTATCGGTCTTGAGGCGAGGGATTGGGATTAGCTACCCTGATTCCTAACAACTACCAATAGTCTAATCCAACTTTACTTTGTATTGGAACTCTAAACATCTGAGTCAATTCAAACCCCCTAAGGAACCGTTTATGGGCCCCACACAATCAACAAACTTCAATTCAAAATCTTATTACATCGACCATTGCACCAAATATTTTCTTACAATTCGACACAACTATGCCAATACAACTCGACAAATTATCTTCGAATAATAGATTTCCATTTCATTCTAGATCACCATATATTTATTCGGTGCAAATTCAAATTCAAAAACAAAAATTTATTCATATGTTAACTGTTATATTTTACATTCAACAATTCTTTCCTTCAATTACATTATAACAAGCTACCAGTTACATGTTGTCCTTCGACATGAATTACTCGAAGCTACATGCTTCTTTTCACCAGAATCTGGCATATCCTTTGGTGAAGAAAAGATAGCCACCCTTCTCCTCTGAAACCACCACCATCTCATAACCCCAGGAGGTTACAGAGACAACAACGACCGAAGAAACTACCACAGGAAGCCCTGCCCACCTTAGTATCATCATCTTCAATATGGGCAGTGGCCACTTCTCCAAATGTTTGATACGCTTCGAGACCGTCAGTAACACACAATAAAATTGGGTCCAAAAGAAACACTCTGCCTCGGCAATCTCCGCCTCCAACTCCGTTATTCCTTTAAATATTGGCTCCACTGACTTTGAATAATACGAAGAAAGCGACATCCGGCCGAAGTTCAATTCCTTCAACTCCCCATACTTAA
This sequence comes from Kingdonia uniflora, assembly GCA_014058105.1. Taxonomy (NCBI): domain Eukaryota; kingdom Viridiplantae; phylum Streptophyta; class Magnoliopsida; order Ranunculales; family Circaeasteraceae; genus Kingdonia; species Kingdonia uniflora. The sequence goes on along the minus strand of JACGCM010000560.1, from coordinate 4,130,154 downwards.
CATCAACACGCCCAAGGAAATCGTTGTGCAACACCTGCAGCCGCATCGTCACCGTTCTGCCATAAATGCTCCTCAGGAAACCAACATGACCAGATTCATTTAACTTTCACCTTGGAAATGACAAAACACAGACTTCTACGACATTCGACAAACTGTTCACATTCCAATGTTCTTCTCGACACAACAACAAGTAATTATGCCGAGAATGGGGCGATTGTAATAGTATATTTTCCATATTTGACAAAGAGAAGCTAACAGAACTTAATCGAAGATATTCCATCATTCGAAAAGATGTCCCATCTGCAATCACAGTTCTCGACCCACCAAAGTAGCCGTTATGCTTGGTCAAATAGAGCCGTTGGGAGATCCGCGAAGTTCGCCCACTACCCACCAAAATAGGAAACTGTTTTTCTTTTTGTAAACTGCTTGTATCTACTATAAATACATGCAGAGAATTTGTTATTCCAATCCGCAACTCCACTATTCATTTATTCTTACTTTCTTGCCAAATAACAATTATAATAACTAGTAACTTATTGGATTTTTCCTCAAAACTCTCATCGAGGTTGTGGTTTTTCTCAGATTTTATTGAGTTTCCACGTAAAATTCTGTGTGTTTAAGCTTATTATTGCATAATCCTTACTAAAGTATTGGCGAAGATTATCCTCCCAAAAAATACACCATTAGAAACATGTTACCCTGCCTTTTGTACATTACTATCTTATACTGTAACAAATACTAAAATTATATCATCATCGCCTTTATATACTGTGTTGGGAACTTGGGATTTAGATCTCTAATTAGAATAGTACATGCGGATCGTACAAAGCAATTAAAACAAATAACAGAGGAGATACTTTCGGCAACATAGGTGAAATCTGTATTGTATCATATGGTGAAGATTCTCACATATCTTTCTAAATTACAGTGGAAAGTGTTTTGGGCATGCCAGGGGATGAACCACCTTGAGTTATCTCATCTATTGAAGTATTGTTTGGACTTCGGAGCACATATCCCATATCTGCTTCACATTCTGTAAAAAAACTTGTTATGCATCCCTGTATGTATGGTTATGTTTCTTGTTGGTCCTAAGTGCTTATGAGTAAGTCATTATTACATGTTGGCTGCCACCCCCGGTTATAAAATGAACACTAGCCCTATGCTACAAGAAGAGGTCGCGGTGTAGTGGTAGGGCTGACAATGGGTCGGGTTTGGGGTGGGTGTAGTAGTACCATCCCCATACCTGCCAAATAACCTTACCCCCAGACTCGCCCCGTCAAAATTTGCCTATACCAAACATGCTCCAACACCCGCTTAACACCCGTTTATCATAAGTGGGGATCCCCAAGCTCGCCCCCGCAGACCCGCCCCATTTATAAACTTTGAAGCTTTATGATGAAAACCATCGATTTGGGTCGAAAGCCATTGATTTGAGATAATTATTCTTAAGTTTACAAATATATATATATATATATAAACGAGCTAAGGATCAGAGGATGAATGTCAGGATGAGGAGGAAGTAAAAGTAACATGTCTTCGATAAAATTAGGTTTAAGGGTATTCAGGTCATAACCTGTATAACTGGGCCGGGTGACAGGGCTCATTTTATTTGAGTCTAAAACTAGACCTGCCCCAATAAATAAATGAGGTTTTTTTTAAATACCAAATCCACCCCATACCCGCTATAGTCATACCAAGCCCGCCTCATTAACCCGGCGGGGCGGGTTAAATTGCTACCCTACGTAGTGGTTAGGACAAACATATTGTTGTCGCATGATCAATTTTTTTCCTAAGTCGTATGATTACATATAATTGCAAGAGTAAATATTCCAACTCATGCTAGTTTAAGGCAAAATCTCTGCGCCCTCACTCTGGCCCCGAATCTCCGTGCCCTCGCCGCGCTTTTTTAGGCTTTCACTTTTGAGTTTATTGATCGTCGATGTAATTATTTTGTGCACTTTTTAGCTGCCAGGGGTGCAGTTTCACCCCCTTTAGTTTGTTTTGAGCCCTTAGAGGCGTCTAGACTTGTAAACTCTGTTATGCCGAGCCCTAGGGCTATTCTTGTTTAATATATTCCTGCCTTTGAAAAAAAATAAAATAAAAATAGGAGGCAAAATCTCTGTATTAAATATTTGTACTATTTGCTGAGGCGATTTTCGTAAAAAGAAGAATAATGTGACAATTTACTTGGACTACCCTCCATGGATCAGTAACAGGTATCTTTGGGAACAGCAACCACCTCAATGGCAGTTTGACTGCCGAAAATACCCTTTTACATGCTCTAAACAACAATTAAGCCACTAACTCTTCACCTCTGAATTCCATTTTGAAATCCTTCATTTGCTAAACTACCCTCGGTGCTCTAAATTTTGCACTTTCTTTTCATCAGCTCCAAATGGAGTCAATTGTAGTATCAATAATAATAAAAGGGCTTTGCTGCCAAAACTCTTCCAAAGCAACAATGTTTGTTCCGCTTGCAACAATATAAATAAATTTTACAACACATAAGGATTTAAATCTCTTTCTAATATGACATTTAAAGTATCTTAAGTACCTATACTAAATTTGAATGTGTATTAAAACTAATTTTGTCTGTTACGATTAGGGAGCAATCAAAGACCGGAGGTGTTGCACCTTTCTACCATCGATAAACAATTAAACACTCAAGGGTACACTATCAGTACCACCATTTCATAGTTTTTAATTGACCAGTTACCAAATCAAATAATGTAAAAATATATTGAAACCACTGTAGACAGTGCTTTTACAATAGATAGTTAAAAGTGTCACCTAAGGGACAATTTTGTCTAAACAAGTAACATTATTAGCTCTTTTGAGGTGAATAGTAAAGCCCTAATGAAAAGGGTAATTTTCAAATTAATAGTTTACATCAAGGGCATAACAGTCATTTAGTTTGAACTTTGAAGTTTTAAAATAAACAAATGACAACAACACTCTGCCCAACAATCAAGTGTCTGCAAAATCTTTGTACATCTCGAAAACTCTGTTCTTCTTCTGCTCTCTTGTTGTTATCTCCTCCTCTTCTTCCCCAACCGAACCCTCACAACACAGTCCTGCCCATCCACAACAACATCATTCAAGCAAACCCCAAGACCCCATTGGAGCAAATATTTCAAAAAAAACCCAGAAGAATCAAGTAAGTATATCTCACAGTACAATAGCTTTAAATTCTGAGTTAATGAGTATTATTATTTTGTATCAAAAATAGAAACTAATGATGACCCAAAGGAGAAATTTGAGGAAATCTTTACCTGGCATAGTAGAAATCAAATAACAAGGTCAAAACAAACAACCCCAGAGAAGATTTTCATATTTTAGAGGTAAAAATCACATCTTTGAGGTGTTTCAGTAGAGGAGGGAAGAAATGGGGTGTTGTTACTCTAGAGTAGAGAGGGAAGAGATGGTTTCACGTTGTAAGGCTAGAAGAAGATATATGAAACATTTTGTGAAAGCTAGACAAGCTTTCTCTGCTGCACATATTATGTATTTGAGGTCTTTGAGAGGTACTGGTTCTGCTTTGCTTCAGTTTGCCTCTGCTGAAACAACAAATCGAAGCTACCATAACATCCACCATCATCACCATCACCTTCCTCCGCTTATCCCGTCACCGCCGCCTGTTACCCCGACCCCGACCCCGTTACCACCCCCACCCCCGCCTCCAATGAGTCCTAGTTCTGATAACTGGACATCTGTGACAGAATCCCCGGCGCGTGCTCCTCCACCGCCTCCTCCGCCCCCACCACCATCAAGTTGGGATTTTTGGGACCCTTTTGGCCATTTTGCGTCATCAAAGTCGGTTACGGAGGAAGAATGGGATGAGGAAGCTACTACAAGATCCACGATGACCATGTCTGAAGCACCGGGTACTACTACGGTGTCAGCAAGTATTGCCCCTCCCCCTTCGATTGTGAGTGTTAGTACACTTTCGAAAGATACTACGAGTGAGCTTGCTTTGGTTGTTTCGAGAAATAGTAAAGATCTCGTTGAGATTATTAAGGAACTTGATGAGTATTTCCTCAAGGCAGCGGATGTTGGGAACCATGTCTCAGCTCTATTGGAAGCCTCAAGCTCTAGTTTCTCTAATCAAAGAACAACTTGTAAGTATTTCTATTTCTATTTTTATTTTTATTATTATGGATTTCTATTGTTTGGGTTTATTGATATTGTTTCAATTTCTGATTTAACATTTCACTGCTAGAGAATTCCAATTGTTGGGTAAAATTTGAGGCAATATATAATTTTTTTGTAACTCTTACCCATTCCCGAGGATTGGAGATTATCAAGGTTGTACCACTCCCATATCTCTCCCCATATCATGGGACTCTAACAATCAATTGTATTCCTATATATATATAGCTCTGTGTTAATGAATTAGATAACAAGTTTTACTCAATACTCATCTATTTACATATGCAAAATCATGATAGATGTCCCCCGCAAATCATACACTTGGGGGCGTTAGTGCTACACATGAATGTTAGTATGGCTATTGTATGTTCTTTTTCTATGCCAAGAAGAAACCCTATCTTTTCACAGCCACCAACAAACAATTTCACGGACTGCGTCCATCGAACATAATTCAAGCCATCTAGCAGCTGTGAGGTAATCTTCAGATTCGGATTATCATGAACAGAGTTGAAGGACTAAACTGTTAGGAATACGGCTCAAAAGCTGTTGAAGTCGTTCGAACGAGTGAGAAGTCGTTCGAACGAAAATAGCGTTTGGGCCAAAATTTCAGGGGATTGTCTAATTCGTTCAAACTACCTCATGACTCGTTCGAACGACTTTGGCTTTGTTTGTTTGTTTCTAAATTCGTTTTAAAAGGGATTTGATCCAAAACGATGGATTATCTCGTGATGCGTATTTCGGAGATGACCTAATGGAAAGTCTATAAATAGAGAGTGTATATTAAAGGCCTCTGTACTGTGAGAAAGAGATAAAGAGAGAAAATGGAGAAATCTAGGGTTTAGCTCTGGAGAGGTTTCTTGGGTTTTCTTTCTAGGGTTTCTTGCTGGGATTATCTGTAAGGGTAGAGGTGAGGTTTGAGTGATCTTTGTTACCTTTTGTAACCCTTAGTGTGATAATAAATTCGTCGTGCTTGTCGGGGGGGGGGGGGGGGGAGTTTGATCTTGTTTAGGGTTTCCACCTAATTAAACCTTGTGTTATGTTTTTATTGCCTTTATTCGAATTCTCTTTGGTTAGGGTTGGTTCTTTGAGTTCTTGCTGATCGTATTGTACTTTCGCGTGCGATTTGCCCCCTCTGTTTTCCCAACATAAACATCTTCACTCGTTCCAATCGACGAAATAGTTGAACTCGACTCGTTACCGATAGCCATCGCGATCAATTACCTCAATTAAACGAAACAGATCTGAGATTCAGATCAACATTTATCGCATCTCGCGATCGGATCAAAAAAACTTAAAATTGTGGAAGCTTAGGTTGCAATCAGAACAACGTTACCAGAGACACAGATTAAAATGAGAAAATATTATTATTTAGGTTACATCATACACTCCATATATAGGTAAGAGATATTAAACTACTTGTATGAATAACCAATGTGGGACTAAAAGAATGTACAATAGCCATGCTAATAATAAACACCTTTCTCAGTGGTTGTGTATCCCTCTTCATTGGTGAAAGTCGTCAGTTTAGACCCCCGAGTTACCGATCTCGTAAATGCAGGTTTGCTGCCTTTCCCCCAATAAAGATGGTTGGTTTGTATCTTGAAATTATTGACTAGACTATAGACTATAGACTGTGGGTTGTTCTTTGTTTTCCTTTTTGCATTTTTGACCTACTATTTGGTATCAATTTTACCTTGATGGCAAATTTCATTTTGCCAAATGATTGGATATTATATTTAGCATAATGGAGTTTTGGTATTCTTTGCAGGTAAGGTGTATAATTGTGGGAAGAGCTTGAGTCCACTAACATGGACATGGGGTTCAACTTCTAAGTCGAGCAGTAGTTACGGGAGTATGAGCCATGAGATGTTTTGTGCTGATGCAGGCGGTGTTGAAGGAGCTGTTCATAGTCGCCATTGTTTAACTGTAGAAAAGTTATATGCTTGGGAGAAGAAACTATTTGAGGAGGTTAAGGTACTTTTAGTCATCTGTTTCCAACTCTGATTGTTTGTTGCACTTTTTTTGGTCATCTCTGATTAAGGACAGATATTACTTCTATTCCTGATCTCATGAGCATGCAATGCTAACTATCAAATAGAGAACATTTGGAAGACTTGTGTTGAATAACATGCCTATGTGTTGCAACCTTTATTTTATTCATTCTCCTGGGGCCCAACCTATCTATTACATGCAAATATTGGATTTTGTGAAAATTCCAAAAATAGTCTTTAATACATGTTTTCTTTTTCCTCAGAATGCTGAGAGTATTAAGATAGAGCATGAGAAGAGAGAGTCTCAACTGAGAAAGCAAGAGGCAAGGGGGAGCGATTATCTTAAGACGGAGAAGAACAAGAAAGAAATTGAGAAGTTAGAGTCAAGGATGATGGTAGCTTCTCAGGCTATCGAGACTACATCTACTGAAATCATCAGAGTGAGAGAAGTAGAGTTGTATCCTCAGCTCCTTGATCTAGTCAAAGGGTCAGTGATCTAACTCTATTTTCTTCTTTATATTTTATCTCCTTTATGCTTCCCATATGCTGACTTTATGTATTTGTCTTTCTCCTTAGTACTTTCATTAACTAGTATAACTCCATTAATAACTTGTACACTGTCCATGGTAATACATCCTATATGCTGTTATAGGTGAGTCCAAATCGAGTTGTACATAGGGGAAAAATTCTGCAGACCACCTACCAATCAAACATTTGTATCATGAGGTTATAAAATATACATATCAAGGATGTACATATTTATCATCTCAACAAATTATGTGATTTATTTTGTCAGGAAATAATGCTAAGAACAACACTTGTAGGCAAAACATTATCCCAAGTGAAACATAACTCACAAACATAACCCTCACTTACCCTTGATAGAACTTATAAGATTAGAGAAGGAGAGAAAAACACAAGAACTCTAAAGACTACATTGGAATAGAACAACCTAGTTTACAACCTAGAAACTTGACTATATGTAGCCTACAATAAAAGGGAAAATACTATGTTGCTCTTAGACAGACTACTAACACTAATCTACTTCTAATACCCCTCGTCAAATTCAAGATGGTACGCAAGTACATCAAGAGTTTGCATATTGTAAAACAGAATCGCTGTACTAAAGTTTTACTCAACCGCCGAAAATAAGATTCTGACCCTCAATAACAAAAGCCAAAACCTATAAATATCTCAGATGCTCAACCCTCCAAATCGATGCACAACTAAGGACATGTAACTAAACAGATGCAATTAACTGTCGTCAGAACCTAAGCAGATGCGAAGTAACCGCCAGACCCTACATAGATATGAACTAACCGCCTGACCCTACACAGATGCGAAGTAACCGCCATACCCTACACAGATGCGAAGTAACCGCCATACCCTACACAGATACGGAGTAACCGCCATACCCTACACAGATGCGAAGTAACCGCCGACCCTACACAGATGCAAAGTAACCGCCAGACCCTACACAAATGCGAAGTAACTGCCAAATCCTACACAGATGCGAACTAACTGCCGGCGCTACACAGATCCGAACTAACCGCCAGACCCTTCACAAATGCAAACTAACCGCCATATCCTGCACAAATACGAACTAATCGCCAGATCCTGCACAAATGCGAACTAACTGCCAGATTCTAACAAATTGTAAACTAACCTCGATATTCTCCAAATCAAAAGAGAGACCAGAACCGAAACGCCCACCGAAATACCTAAATCAAATGCAAAAATCTTACCAAAATCAGAGCAATTGAAAGAGTTGTTGCTTTGATCGGATGTAAAACGAGCAATTGAAAGAGTTGTTGTCTTGATCGGATGTAAAAAAAAAGCGATCGAACCGTCTGTTCATCAATACCCAACATTACAAAATTGTGAAAAATGTCCAAATCCTCATGAAAGTACAAGCGAGGAAGTTCCTTCCAGCAAAAAAGCTTAACCTTGGTTTTGACAAAGACGATCGACCATTGCTGCTAGATGCAATATCAGCTTCCGCAGCACTGTGACTAATCAGACCCTCATTTTCCACTACGACAACATCACTAGGATATCTATCCAAAGGTTCATTAGCAGCAGTATCCAAATTAACAGCTAATGATCCCCTACTAGCTCTCAACCAACCCGCACCCTCACAAGTTACTCCCTTGCACTTCTTCACCTTCACCTTAATCAAATTAGGGCACCCAACTGTAAGCGCTTCCATCCCATGATCTGAAACCGGGCAACCCTTAATACAAAACGTCTTCAACGCCATAAATTTCGAAGTAATACAACATATCTCTGCATCACCAATTGTCTCACTAGCACACAATGCTAATCGCTGAAGATTCTGGCAATTTGCACCTAAAAGCCCTAAACTTAATGTAGTAGGGTTTACACCGATTAAAACCAGTTCTTGAAGATTAGGGCATCGCTTAGCAATCGCAATCAACCCTTTATCGCCTATTCGATTAGTTTTCCACCCATCAATATGGAGCTTCCTTAAAAGCTTACGCCTATTAGCAATCGAAACTAGAACTGCATTTGTACACTCCGGGGTTTTAACAAGATGCAAAATTTATAGATCTAAAACAATTCGATATCGCAGGGAGACCACGATCACTCACCTAAAGCCTTTCTAAATAGATTTTAACCAAACTCATAACTTTATCAGCAATCACTTCCAAAAGCTTATCCCAATCACCCGAACAACTAAACAACTTAAGCGCCTTAAGCTTCTTCGATCCCACAATCAACGGTCCAAAACACTGCCCATTATTAAGCTCCTTGAGACAAATCGTCTTAAGCGATCCCGCCGCCACACCTGCCCCAATCAGCTCCGTCACAAACCCATCAATAATCCTTTACAACCGTTTCACCGAGATCTTATCAATCAACAAATTTTGCCCTATTTCCAAACCCCAACAGCAAGAGAATCAAACCTAATTTCAACCAATCGACAGATCGATGGGTGTTGGGCTTCCCTCTTCATGAGGTTGAAGTGCACATCGAAGAAGATTGTTGGGCTTCCCTTGGTTTTAGGTAGAGGTTACAACATTGAAGGCTTGGAGGTTTAGCCGTAGAAAGAAAACAACCGTTTCTAACTGAATTGTAACTCTAATAGGACTCTTTCCTATAAATAGGAGAGCCTACTAAAAAATTGTTATGAGATAGAAGTGAATCTTGATTTTTGTGTGAGAGACAAAAAGAAAGAGAGGCTTTGAGAAAACTCTTGCATCGCTTTTGCAGAGTTGTAGAGAGGAGAAAATCCTGTTGATCATCATCATTTTGAGATCATACAGGTTGAATAGAGAGATTGTGAGATCCATTGTAATCGTCACCTTCTTCTTCTAGTGAAATCTCTTTACCCCGTGGACGTAGGCATCGATTTTGCCAAACCACGTTAAATCTTGTGTGTGTAGGTAATATTCTTTGTTTTAGAATTGTTTAGATCGTGTTTGCCATTAATACTCGGTAGACTTACATAAGAGAAAAACAAAAATCGAATAGGGAGGATTCGATCGTGCTATTGTTGATTCTCGATCTTGGATCTGTTTCGATCTATATCTATCCCAACAACTGGTTCTGTTGCCGGGACGAAGGTCTGTGATTAAGATCTAAGGTTTGGAGTCAGAGGCTCTTCTTCAGATTTGGAAGAGAACTCTGGTGACTTGTGTAAGTTATAGAGTCGGTATCTACATACAGGATGATCAGTCTGAATCGTGGGAATTATATGATTTGGAAATCGAAGATGGAGGATGTACTTTATTGCAAGGATTTGGCAAAACCCATCGAGAATGATGCTGTGATGTCAGAGAAAGATAATCCGAGTGTTTGGAATACACTAGATCGAAAGTGCAGAGGCGAGATTCGGAAGTGGGTGGACGATTCTGTCTACCACCATATTGCTCAAGTCAAGGCTGCCATCGAGCTTTGGAAGAAACTTGAAGAGTTGTATGAAAGGAAGGGCACTGGGAGTAAAATACTATTGATAAAGCAATTTGTCAACATGAAATACAAGGATGGTGAATCCATGACCGAGCATCTGAACGAGGTTCAGAACATGATAAACTAGTTCTCTCTTATGAAGATAAATTTAGGAGATGAACTGCATGCTCTGTTTATCTTTGGCTCTCTGCCCGATAGCTATACTACGCTATCCGTAGTGGTCATAAACTCCTCAGTTGATGGAGTTGTTTCCGTTTAAAGAATTACTAGTGCATTGCTGAACGAGGAGACGAGAAGGATGTCGAGTGACACTCATCTCCCGAGCACTAATGAGGCCCTTGTTGCTGAGAAGAGAGGCAGGTCGAAGAATAAGAAGAATTCTCATTCGAGCAGTAATGAGAGGCCAAGATCGAAAGGAAAGTCCAGCATTCCTAAGGATAGGAAGGAAACCCAGTGTTTTTATTGCGGTGTGAAAGGACACTTTAGAAACAAGTGCTATTCTCTGAAGACCGATCAAGAGAATGGAACCGTACATGAAGACAAGATTGTTGGCAGATCGAAGAACACAGTTGCCTCTGTGTCCGTGAATGATTTCCTGTATGCGTCCGCTTGTGGTGACTCGTGCTTGAGTATATCAAGTCAAGATACAGATTGGATCATTGATTCGGGGGCGTCGTATCATGTTACCCCACATCAAAGTTTCTTTGCCACTTACAAGGCTGGTAAGTTTGGCAGCGTGAAGATGGGGAACAGTGGAGTCTCCAAGATTATGGGGATAGGTGATGTCTACATGAAGACCGAGCTAGGTTGTTCCTTGGTGCTCAAGGAAGTCAGACATGTTGTACCAAACTTAATATTGAATCTCATGTCAATAGGAAAACTCGACGATGAAGGATACGTGAGTGTATTCGGGAATGGGAAGTGGAAGCTCAACAAGGGTTCTCTGGTTGTTGCCAAGGGCACCAAGTGTTGTTCACTTTACAAAAGCCGAGCTAGGCTTGATCGAGCCGAATTGAATGTAGCCGAGAAGGGAATGCCGATCGAGCTTTGGCATCGAAGATTAGCTCATATGAGCGAGAAGGGACTAGACGTCCTGAGAAAGAAACAAGCCTTCTCGAGCTTAACGGGAATGCACTTGCAGAAGTGTACTCATTGTTTGATGGGAAAACAGACCAGGGTTTCATTTCATAAACCACTTCCAGCACGGAAGTTGGAGATTCTCGAGCTTGTACACACAGATGTGTGTGGGCCTAGAAAGTGAAAACCATGGGTGGTTCTTCCTACTAAGTTACCTTTATTGACGATACTTCGAGAAAGGTGTGGGTTTATTTATTAAAGACCAAGGATCAGGTTCTTGAGTGTTTCAGAGATTTTCATAACAAGGTGGAACGAGAGACCGACAAGCCTTTGAAGTGTGTGCGATCAGATAACGGGGGAGAGTACATTGGGCCATTCAATGAGTAATGCAAAAAATATGGTATTCGACATGAGCAGACAATACCCAAGACACCTTTACATAATGGTATAGCCGAGAGAATGAATCGGACTTTACTTGAGCGTGTGAGGTGCATGCTGTCTCAAGCTCGATTACCGAGAAAATTTTGGGGCGAAGCACTTAGTACAGCAGTTCACATTATAAATCGTTCTCCTTCACAGCCGCTGAATGGATAAGTTGCCGAGAAAGTTTGGAGCAACAGAGATGTGGATTATGAACATCTGAGAGTTTTTGGATGTCGAGCTTTTGTGCATATTCTCAAAGATGAGAGATCAAAGTTGGATGACAAGGCGAAGCAGTACATTTTTGTTGGCTACGCCGATGAGAAGTGGAGTTACAAGTTGTACGATTCCATTGCTAACAAGATGGTCAGAAGCCGAGATGTTGTGTTTCTAGAAGACCAGACAATTGAAGACTTCGAGAAGGGAGAGAAGTTAAAATCCTATGTTGTGTTTCTACACTGAAGGCTGAGAAAAGGTCGAGATTCCCGAGAACCAAGAGGTCGAAGAAGTTGATCATGAACCTGAAGTTCATGAGGACGATGCACCAGGAGACCGAGGTGATCCCAGACCACAGGTCGATGTGCCATCGCAGGTCGAGTCATCGCAGGTTGAGCCATCTCGGCAGGTGGAGCTACCTCAGAATAAAGTGGTCGAATTGAGAAGGTCGACAAGAACTTGACATCCTTAAGTCAAATATCTAGTAAACGAGTATGTATTACTGTCCGGTGGCGGTGAGCCCGAGTACTTCAGAGAAGCTCTTGAAGATGCTTAAAAGAAAGAATGGCTGAAGGCTATGCAGGAAGAGATGGATTCGCTGCATAAGAACAGGACTTTCGAACTCGTTAAGAAGCCCAAGGGAATGAAGATTCTTAAGAACAAGTGGGTATACAAGATCAAAGAGGGAGATAGCAACTCGCAGCCGAGATACAAGGCTCGACTAGTTGTGAAAGGTTTTGGTCAACGGAAATGAGTTGACTATGACGAGATATTTTCACCTGTGGTGAAGATGAATTCCATCCGAGTTGTTCTAGGGCTAGTTGCTAGCATGAACTTGGAACTTGAGCAAATGGACGTCAAAACGACATTTCTTCATGGTGATCTGCATGAAGAAATCTACATGGACCAGCCAGATGGATTTGAGGTTAAAGGCAAGGAAGACAGAGTGTGCGAGCTAAAGAAGAGTTTGTACGGGCTGAAACAAGCACCTCGACAGTGGTACAAGAAATTCGAGAACTTCATGAGCCAGCACAACTACAAGAAATCTAAGTCGGGCCATTGTGTGTTTGTGCGCAGATTTGCCGATGGTGGTTTCATCATTCTCTTGCTGTATGTTGATGACATGTTGATTGTGGGTCAAGATGTCGAGAACATTGTCGAGCTTAAGGGTGACTTGAGCAAGGCGTTCGAAATGAAAGACTTATGTCGAGCAAAGCAGATCCTCGGCATGCAGATCGTTCGAGATAGAAAGGTCGGCAAATTGTGGTTATCCCAAGAAACCTATGTGGAGAAAGTGTTGAAGAGGTTCAACATGGACAAGGCCAAGCCGGTTAGTTGTCCACTCGGAAGCCAATTGAAATTGTCAAAGGAGATGTGTCCGAAGACCGAAGAAGAGAAGGCCGAAATGGGTCAGATTCCATATGCCTCAGCGGTTGGGAGCCTTATGTATGCTATGGTGTGTACAAGGCCGGAAATAGCCTTTGCAGTTGGTGTAGTGAGCAGATTCTTGTCAAATTCAGGAAAGGAACATTGGGAAGGTGTCAAGTGGATTCTGAGATACTTGAGAGGTACGTCCAAGTTATGTTTGTGCTATGGTGATGATAAGCCGAAGCTATTCGGCTACACGGATTAGACATAGACATAGACATATCAGGCGATACCGATACAAAGAAGTCTACTTCGGGCTACCTGTTTACTTTTTCTGGGGGAGCAGTTGCATGGCAAGCTAAGCTACAAAAGTGCGTAGCCCTCTCAACTACTGAAGCCGAGTACAAAAGGTTGCAAAGAAATGTTGTGGATGAGACGGTTCTGCAAGGAGCTCGGTATTGCACATAACAAGTTCGTTGTGTACAGTGATAGCCAGAGCGCGATACACCTGAGTAAGAATGCCAGTTTCCATTCACGTAGCAAGCACGTTGATGTGCGCTACCATTGGATAAGAGATGTGCTTGACTTGAACTTGTTAAGCATTGACAAAGTTCATACCGACGAGAATGGATCGGATATGGTGAAAAAGTGTTTACCAAGAAGTAAGCATGATTATTGTTGTGCCAAAGCCGGTATGGTGGAGGTGCACCAATCATCGACTTGATTGGGTCAGAGGACTTCCCGCCTCATCTTGAGTGAGGGGGAGATTGTTGGGCTTCCCTCTTCATGAGGTTGAAGTTCATATTGAAGAAGATTGTTGGGCTTCCCTTGGTTTTAGGTAGAGGTTACAACATTCCAAGGTTTAGCCGCAGAAAGAGGAACAGCCGTTTCTAACTGAATTGTAACTCTAATTGGACTCTTTCCTATAAATAGGAGAGCCTACTAGGGAATTGTTATGAGATAGAAGTGAATCTTGATTTTTGTGTGAGAGACAAAAAGAAAGAGAGGCTTTGAGAATACTCTTGCATCGCTTTTGCAGAGTTGTAGAGATGAGAAAATCGTGTTGATCATCATCGTTTTGAGATCATACAGGTTGAATAGAAAGATTGTGAGATCCATTGTAATCGTCACCTTCTTCTAGTGAAATCTCTTTACCCCGTGGACGTAGGCATCGATTTTGCCGAACCACGTTAAATCTTGTGTGTGTAGGTAATCTTTACTATTCTTTGTTTTAGAATTGTTTAGATCGTGTTTGCCATTAATACTCAGGCTTACATAAGAGAAAAGCAGAAATCGAATAGGGAGGATTCGATTGTGCTATTGTTGATTCTCGATCTTGGAACTTGCTGTTCTCGATCTTGGATCTGTTTCGATCTATATCTATCCCAACAATGAGTTTCAAACACAAACGAAGACGAAATCGACGAATAAAACCCTAAACACATCAAAAGATTCAAACCCAAAACAAGATCCACAGTCAACAAGAAATAGTTGTTCCCAATTCGACCAAAATCACACCCTAATCAACAAATAAGCCCAACCCCATTCGTGAATTTGGCAGAAATCGATCAAAATCGAAGCACAAACCCTAACCCTAAAATCAAATTGGGGGGAGGAAGAAGAGAGAGATTCGTGACGGCTCTGATACCCTGATAGAACTTATAAAATTAGAAAAGGAGATACCCTGATAGAACTTATAAAATTAGAAAAGGAGAGAAAGGCACAAGAACTCTAAAGACTACATTGGAATAGAACAACCTTGGTTACAACCTAGAAACTTGGCTATATGTAGCCTACAATAAAAGGGAAAAATACTATATTGCCCTTAGACAGACTACTAACACTGATCTACTTCTAACAACCCTCAGCTGAACTCAAAAAGTATGTAAAGTATTCTCCGAAATGAAACATAACTCACAAACATAACCTTCATCTCTCGATATCAAAATTTCAAGTGTTTGCATTTCCCCTGTTTCAGGCCTTTGAGGCTTTCTCCTTGGTCTTCTCAATCTTCAAAACCTTCTTCACGAGACATTACAATTTTCATTGGTTTTTCAGTTTCACATATTTAAGATAACTCACTGTTTGATTAAACATTGTTTATTGAGTTGCAGGTTGATGACCATGTGGAGAGGCATGTACGAATGCCACCAGGTCCAAGCCCATATAGTCGATCAGCTCAAGTTCGTGAGCACCATCCCAGCGACTGATCCTACTTCAGAAATCCACCGTCAATCTACTCTCCAACTCGAAGGCGAGGTTCAACAATGGTATCAATCATTCTGCGACCTTGTCAAGACCCAGAGAGATTACATCCACTCCTTAACTGGTTGGCTCCGTCTCAGTCTTTTCCAATTCAACCACAACTCCCTATCTAAAACCACACAAGATTCCTCGATCTACTCATTTTGTGAAGAATGGCAACAAGCCCTTGATAGGATCCCAGACAAAGTTGCTTCCGAGGGTATTAAGAGCTTCTTGACTGCGATTCACGCCATTGTAGTTCAACAGTCAGATGAGCAGAAACAAAAGAAGAAATCAGAGTCCGCGTTTAAGGAGCTGGAAAAGAAACTAGTTGATCTTAGATCATTGGAGTGTAAACACAATCCCACGGTTGAACTCCGGGATCCAGTGGCAGAAAAGAAAGTTAAGGTCGCAATTTTGAGAGTCAAAGCAGAGGAGGAGAAAACAAAACATGAGAAGTTGGTTAGTGTGACAAGAGCAATGACAGTGAACAATCTGCAAATGGGGTTCCCAAATATGTTTCAGGCACTGACGGGGTTCTCTAGTGTTTGCACGAAAACATTCGAGACTCTTAATAATCAGTCTAAAAGCATGAATCAGCGTCATGAGCTGAAAATGCTTCTGCCTTGAGAGAGTCAAGTTTCTAGATCCTTTATAAATGATATCATACAGGTAAGGTTCTGTGCATATCTGGGTGGAAGCCCAGCAACTAACATCAAGAAGAGGAAGTCTTTATCGCGTGGGAGCATCCGTAAGTTACTAATGACAGTTCAGAGTTGTCGCGAATAGGGAGAACTGAGTACAGGTTTGATGTTCTAGGATTTTCTTTAGGTCTTTGGATAAGTTTGACGGTCTCGAAAATTTGGGTTTTTGATTTTATACTTTAGTTTTGTGATGTAGACAGTCTTCTAGTGCTTGTTAGTTTGGATTTGAATTTTTATCTGTACTTTGTGTTGTAGATAGTCTTTTAGTCTTTAGGTTATTTATTTATGCTTGCTGGATATGGAAAATGGTCATGTTTGAACAATGAATATACCTTGATGCATTTTCAGAGTTTTCAGAACGCAGAAATCATTTTGTTGGATAGCTATTATATTAACCATAAGTGATTTTGATGACTAGCTGCAAAAACCTATTTTACTTTAACATTTTTTGCTGATCAGGATATGAATGGTTCTCGATTTTTGGTGTAAAGTATGGGGCGCCTAAAGCTTATGCTCATTAGGTGCATAAAAGCTTAAGAGCTCGACTTTTTAGGGCGCATTAGGGTTATGCTTCTGATAACGAAATGTTTGGAACGCTAAACGCTATGTGCCTAACTTCAAACTCAAAATTGAATTCAAGTATGGAGGCAACTGTTGGAGCCTCAAACTTAAACTCAAAACTGAATTCAAGTATCGAGGCAAATGCCGGAGGCCTTACACTTGAAGAATCATACGTAGCTAGTGTTTTTTTAAAGCATTGAGGCAACTACTGATGATGCTCTAAAAACGGTAGTGAACAATGGGACTGGAAAGTTTCAAAAGATATTAGCTAGATTGTACCAACTAGGTTGTACGACCATAGGACTCACTCGGGCAAGGAGAACTGTTAAATATTTATATATCCATCTTTGAGAGCCGGTAAATAATTGTGCACTCCTTGTCTACAATTTGTTGAACCCGACTGTGATGATACTTTACTACTGCCCAATGGAGGTTTCTTCGACTAAGCAGTGTCATAGGGCAACTGTGAAAAGTGAAATCTGAAAGCATGGCCGGCTGTCGCCACAATTACAAACAGTAGTTTGAGTGCCCTTGCAAGTGTTGGACGAGTGTTTAGATGAAATCGTATCCATCTTTGGAAACTTGTACTGTCACTATCTTCTGGAACCGCCATCTCAATGCCCGCTCTTCCACCATGTTGAATACGGCTAGTAATACAATCTCCATTTCCAATACCTCTTCAGCTAACGATGTTAAATTGCCCCACCTTCAAACCATTTCTAATCCTTCAACCCATCTGGAGATAAACCTAGGCCTTTCCCAAGCTTCACCCATTTAATACCATCTCTTGACCATTGTAACTCATCTAGTCTGACCGCTAATCAGACAACAAAGACTTGAAAATAAATTGTAGTATGAGTTGAAATTCCTAGGGTTTTAGCTACTAGACCTAATGGCTGATCGAATAGGGAACAAAATACAATGATACGGAAATACCCTACTTTAACAATCACCCAAGTCAAAAGTTAGATTACTGAACAGTAAACGACATGCAAGATTTATATCCTGAAGGAAACCCACGAACATGTGAAAATCTCCTCCCCTAAGAAATCTATTAGTAAATTAAGCAATCGTCACATAAGAGTTAAATCAACGCATTTATTATCTCATTAAGTATCCAAAGTCTTCGCGTTCTCTCCGGTCTTTACTATCTCCGTGAATCACCTAAAATAATGATGATATAAGGGGGGACAAGTTTAATGATGAACTTAACAAAACTGATGATAAAAATTCTACAGACAAATGATAAATTCTTCGCGCAGAAATGACAGTTCAGAAGCAAACAATGATATTGTATGAACCAAGAAATACGAAATTCTCTAAGAACAAATGACAGTTCCGAGCAACACAATGATATTATGGAAACAAACAAATGAGAAATTCTTTTTGCACAAATGACAGTTCATAAACAAACAATAATATCATAGAAACAAACAAATGAGAAATTCTTTTTGCACAAATGACAGTTCATAAACAGACAATAATATCATAGAAACAAACAAATGAGAAATTCTCTGTGAATAAATAAAAGTTCAGAGGCAAATAATGATATAATGGAAACAAACAAATGACAGTTATATTTAAACAAATGATGATTTTAACAATACTTACGGTAAAGATCATACAAACAAATGATACATAGAGTACCCAAAATACTCAGTGCAAGCTGATTGCAACATCTTCATCTGGGATGACAGGTGACTCAGTGCTCATCGTAAAAGATGGTGTTATTGTCGAACGTGTATTGTCGTTGGATGAGATTGGCAGAAGCTTACAAGAACAACGATTGTATCCATTTTTTTGTCACCTACTGCAAAATCTTAGTTTGGTGACAAGACCAGACATTTTCCCCTTATCTTCCTTTGCGTGCTAGGACAACCGGCTCAAACTGTTTGAATAGGAGCACGAACACGTGGATCAGTTTTTTAAATTTTCCACCGCTAAATTCCTCTCCTCTTATAGGAATCCTTATATGTTCATAATCAGCCTTGTATGTATCATTTGTGAAGTACTCAGAGACACGTGTAGTTGGATAGCATTAGCAAGACCGAGTGTGCGTACTCCGTGTTCACAAGGTATACCCATCGCTTGCCTCCAACGACATGAACAAGTACCATCTTTAATATTTACAAAATCGGTTATGTCATAACTAGTCATCTAAAAATAGTGATGTGATGTGCGAACCCTACAGGTTAGTGAATCTGCCACAAACTTTCTACTCTCACAGTGATCCATAACCCATGACGTTAAGCGAGCTTGACTCTTCTCATCTTCCTCCCTATACGTGTAGGACATTTCCGAACAGATTCAACGCAATTCCTCAATAAACACATGGATAGGGAGATATCTTACTTTTAATATAACGTTATTCCAACTCTCGACATGATTTGTGTAAGCCACTCCGTATCTGAACAAATGTCAAACAATAGAAATCAAATGCCAATTGAGCATAAACAGATGACAAATGGGATCATACAACTGCAAAATAATAATAATAAAAAACTGATGAGAAATAATGGGAAAAAATGACAAATAAGAATGCAAATAGAGTAATAATGACTATTCCTCATATAATAAATGCGAAGTTGATCAATAAAGAGTGACAATGTACCTACTCATTGGAATGTATAGATTAGACCATGTTTCCTTGGGAATACCTAGTATGTATTGGAAACCCACTGGATCTGTATTTTGGATAACATTCATGTATTTATCGAAATCAATACTGGTCAGGGAGTCTGCTGCCATCCTAAATGTGATCCTAGTTCTTTTAAGGGTAGTTTTAATGTTGTTCGATATGTGGAAGACACAAAACGTATGGATTGCAAATGAAAACACCTTGGGTACAGCATTAATAATTTTGGGGTTCCCGTCAGAGATGACGACAAATCTAGTGTCTTAACCGTGGAAATTAGACCCAAGCATCTCCAGGAAGTATGTCAAACTTTTGGTAGTCTCCGAGTCTGTTATCGAAAACGCAAGTAGAAAAATATGATTACTTATGTCAATGGCGACGGTTGTTAGTAGAGTCTCACGATATCTCCCTTTTAAAAAAGTTCGTCAATCACAACAACTGGTCTTAATAGTTTATAAGTTTTTTAGGAGGACCAAAACACCAAAAATACCTTGTAAATATCTTATCCTTACAACTCGCAGTTTGAAATACAAAATCCGGGTCAACTAACCTCACTTCCGCAAAGTAGCTCGTAAGTAGTTGGTATGCGTGCACAAAGTTGCCTCGCGTCTGAAATAGTTACGTAGATCAAATGATATTGTGTCGCAGATAAATGATAAACATCAAAGTACAAATGACACATAGGTCGACAAAATAATATACAATAAAATGATAAACATTGTTGTACAAATGACTTGTATGGAGGAACAAATGACATATAAAGTGATGATTCCTCAGCGTGGGCTTTTTCTTTCGTACGCCAGGTAAGATTGTATGTTACATCAATATTGTGATGAATTTGCATATCATCAATAATTCTAGAAGGCTTGTAGTTTGGGTCTTTTCGTAGTTTTTGCCTGATTATAGAAGTAACCCATCTACTAGACGCTTCCTTATACGCGTTCCCATCTTCAGCTTCTATTTGGATGCATGTATACACAAAGCAATAAGTACTTACTTTAAATAGGGCATAACAGACCAACCTTGTCGCATAAATTTTCCAAGAGCATTTATGACCTTTGTAACGTACTACGATTTTATATTCGTTGCTTAGAACGTGTTCGAGATTGAACTTGTTTTCAACTGTATAACCTCTTATATGATTCTTGAATTCAATCCTATCTCGACATAGATCACCAATGCTAAATGCTAAACTCTTTATTGAAGTCATAGGGATCTTCTGTGTACGCAGTAGATTTGAACCGAAAATCTATGAGATCTTTCACCTACTCGGGCTGTGACTCAAACTATAATTCAGCTGAGCAAATGAGAAATATGCTTCTTAGGATGATACTTGTTTGAAAAGAAATGTTAAGAAATACCTCACAAATGAAGGTTTAGTTTATGCGAGCTTACTTGAAGGTTTAGTTTGTCCAATGATAGGTTCGGGTTCAATTGAAAGAGAAACATTAGCTAACATAGGTTCATTTGAAAAAGAAACATTTTTAACATATGTCCATTTAAGAGATGAATATTTGATTGAGAAATACAAGGCTCATTTGAGAGAGATGTAGGGATAGTTTGAAAAGGTTCATTTGATTGAGGAACATTAGTTAACACAGGTTTATTTGAGAGATGAACATTTGATTAAGGAATACTAGGTTCATTTGAGGGAGGAACATCAGTACGGATAGTTTCGAAAGATTCATTTGATTGAGGAACATTATCATCATCATCCACTAATGGTCCAAACCTACGTGGATCAAGCCCTCTTCCATTTGTTTCATGGTAACCCCTATATTCAAGTTTAGGATCAGGAAATAAGTTATGATGCAAAGCTCCCCCCGCTTTGGTGGTGGACAAGCCTTCACCTGAACCAGTATCTTTGGTGGCGGACAAGCCTTTACCTGAAGAACAGAAATCAGAAATAAAGTTTTGGGAGTTCTGGGAAGGTACCCTAAGCTCATTAACAATCCATATGTGAAAGGGTGTACCGGGATTGGTTTTATTCATATTGATCTTTACGGTAAAGTCTTGGACTGATGAAATTGTGCATGCACAACCATAAACGAAGTTGTACAGCTTACAGTTCTCAGGACAAATTTTGCTTATTTCTTCAAGGAGTGTAACGAAATCTTCATATGACGAGTGCGCTCTTAGTAAGGTAAGTTTTGTACTTACTCCAACATAACTAACAATTGATCATATCTTTAAACGTACGATATCTCCACCAAAATGAACAATGGTATAAAGCTAAACTTCATTCATCCCTGAAACAAATGATATAAATAAACAATTCCGGTGATAAAGTTGTAGAACACAAATGAGAAAAATGATATAAAACTCAACTTCAGCAATCTCTAAATCAAATGATAGGAATCCCGATATAAATGATATCAATAAACAATTATGGTGACATAGTAGCGGATAATAAATGCTACAAATGACCCAAGAAAAATGACAAATGATAAAGTAGCAGAAGATAAATGATAAAAAAAGAAAAGAAAAATGATTATGTACAAATTGTATCGTCTTGCATAACATTTTTCTTAAGAAAAAAAGCTTTAACTCATGATACGGATACACAGTGAGAGATGATGGTTACAGAGTTAGAGATAATATTTACTGTAATGGTTACTTCAATGGTCGAAGAGAAGGATAACAACGGTCTTTGGCAACGAGAATAACCAATGATAACAACGATCTTTTACTCCCCAATGACCTCTGTGTGAGGACTTTAGCGAATGCAGAACGATAGTTAGAAGACTTGGTATATGAAGAAGACAAACAGTACATCAAGGAGAATCTGCTTTGATTTTTGTAGAAGCTTTGTTGTTGAAGAAGAATAAGAATAAGAAGAAGAAGCTTTGATTTTTAAGGTTGGTAGTGTATTTAGGGGGGAATCTTCCCTCTTATTACTGTAACAGATTAGACTACTCAACATCTCCAGTGAGATAGTTTCTCATTTTTTCTGCATTATTTACCATTTTTTATACGAGAACTTTGTCATTCGTTTGGATATCTTTGCAATTGTTTGGTTATAGCTTTGTCATTTGTTGAGTAATTTTTGTGAGTTGGTAGATTTATTACTGTAGCAGATTAGACTACCTATCAACATTTAATGTTAGAGAATGGAGTGACAGCAAGGGGGTAGTTGGTGGGACCATTATCAATTTGTTAATTTTAGTATCAATTTTGGAAGAGGCTTGCCAAAGTATCGATTTTGTAAAGATGGCAAAAAGAAGTATTTATTATCATAATTTTTAAAAAATAAATCCCCAAAAATGTTTTACTTAGAAAATATTTTTATAAGTTTTCAATGTGGAAAATAAAACTTATCCATACCTTATCGAGGGAATTCATTGTGCGTCGATCAGTTATTGAATTTCTTGTAGACGATCTCCGCAATTTACGCTTCACCGATAATTGATTCGTCTGCGACACAACTCTAACCTATTATTTTTGTAACAAAATGACAATCTAAAATATAGTGGAACTTCAATCTCTGCCTTTGTCTTTGTCTTTCGTTGACAAAAATCTCTTGAATTACATAAAAAAATTAAGTTACCAATACTGATTTATAATACATTAGATGAGGTATTACGTCTTAATAATCCTAAAGAAATGCGGTGACTCAATATCAGTGTCAATAACACAATACTTTCTTCCATTTTTTGTCACGAAGGACAAAGGATCCCATTACCTGCACACTTCAACTCAAACAAGAACTACGACCAGTGATCATATTTAAATTAAGACATAAAATGAAATGTATAGTAGATATATCACTTACCTATCCAACTCTTCCCTTCGAGCATCTCCTAAAGTGCTTCACTACCTTAAAATCTAAAATGCCACCTAGGATTTTTGTCCTCTAACTATGCCTCACTGACATGGATTTGAGTTTCCAAAAGCAAGGTTGAGTCTTGGAATAAATTAAGACATAAAATGAAATGTATAGTATATATATCACTTACCTACCCAACTCTTCCCTTCGAGCATCTCCTAAAGTGCTTCACTACCTTAGAATCTAAAATGCCACCCAGGATTTTTGTCCTCTAACTATGCCTCACTGACATGGATTTGAGTTTCCAAAAGCAAGGTTGAGTCTTGGAATAAATTAAGACATAAAATGAAATGTATAGTAGATATATCACTTACCTATCCAACTCTTCCCTTCGAGCATCTCCTAAAGTGCTTCACTACCTTAAAATCTAAAATGCCACCTAGGATTTTTGTCCTCTAACTATGCCTCACTGACATGGATTTGAGTTTCCAAAAGCAAGGTTGAGTCTTGGAATAAATTAAGACATAAAATGAAATGTATAGTATATATATCACTTACCTACCCAACTCTTCCCTTCGAGCATCTCCTAAAGTGCTTCACTACCTTAGAATCTAAAATGCCACCTAGGATTTTTGTCCTCTAACTATACCTCACTGACATGGATTTGAGTTTCCAAAAGCAAGGTTGAGTCTTGGAATCCAAGACTCAACCTTGCTTTTTTACGTCGCGATTGGGCGCCTGTTTGTTTTATAATCGGGCGTCCAATTATTTTTTTTACAAAAAATTTAAATCGGGCGCCAAAGACTTGGGCGCTTAATTTTTTATTTAAAAAAAATTCAAATTGGGCACCCAAGTCTTATCCACCTGATGAATTTTTTTTTCTAAAGAAAATGAAGGGCGCCTGTTAAAAAAATAGAGTAAGGTACTGTTGGAGGAAATAGAGCCTCACTGACTTTGATTTACCTTTTTTTCAATCAAGTCATTGAGGCACTTTAGGAGATGCTTTTATAAGATGCTCCGCCTAGCTTTGTTGTCTCCCAATGTTTAAGAAACTCCAAAGTTCTTCAAGAACTGCAAGAAAAGAAAAAAAAAATCCTGATCAAGTGCAATAAAGAATTTAGAGATCATATGTAATAAGAACAAACGCCATATTCTTCAACAAATTAACACATGCAACATTCTTGGATGTTTTTTTTTTTTTTCAATATATACCAATGAAAACATTACAAGGGCAAAGAGAGTCTTAGTCCGAGACAAATAAGGCTAATATAGGAACAATGATAGAAACAAAAATCTAACGTTACACATAATCCATAAAAATCTCGACAACCATCACAAAAGGCACCACAAGATTATTAAACTTCTATGACAACTAAGCATGAAGCATCAACCTACAACTCACAACAGTCCAACTCTAAAAAAATCACCAAAAAAAACCCAACACCACCATTGTAATCCAAATCTAGTAATCGAACACATGAAATACGCACGAGTATAACATAACAAATCCAATAATAAACAACGATCATAGATCAAGGTTTGAAGCAATTGACAAGTGAAACCCCAAAACACTAGAATGTGAAGCAACAAATTATATAAACAATCTTCTCCAAAAATTGAGTCAACCAATTCCCACAAAATTTGTAGCAATTCAAACCTCTTAATTTAAACACAAGTAGGCAAAAATCAATACTTTCAATCCACATACATTATTACCGTTTCCCAACTAAAACACCAAGTCACCCTATTTCATAAGCGCATGCAAGATTGAAACCCTAATTTTGATGGAGAGAAATCCTGATTTCCTAATTTTTAATAAATAGCCTAATTTTTGAAATCATCAAAATAGTTGGAATCTCAAGAAAGGGTTTAAAATAAGAGAGAGTAAATCCCGGAAAAGTTTTACATGGAAAATATTTGTATAAGTTTTTAATGTGGAAAATAAAACCTATCCGTATTTGTTATTGCGGTCACTCTGTTAGGGCTTTAATCCCAGAGTGATTTGATCACTATCTTTGGTTATTCCAAAACTGAGGTAAACAATATCGTTAGGCCCCTCCTCCTTGATGAGACTAATTATGTGCATTAAAAAGTACGCATGATGTGGTTCCTCAAATCTTAAGGATTAGATAAAGGGGTTGGGGACACTTGCCTTAAGAAATAAGAACATTCTTTAGTTACTGGAGAGAATGGAATCTTTGAAAAGAAATTCAAATCCTTATGAAATAATTTAGAAAAAGCTGTGGCTAAACATAGTAGTCTAGCTTTTAATTGTACTATTTGTGGATCAGTTGTTGAGGAAGAGTTTCGAAGGATCTCAACTTGTGAAATGGCTCAAGAAGCATGGAACATTCTTTAGGCTACCCATGAGGGGACTAATGCTGTTAAGTCTCAAAAACTTCAAATGCTCACATCTCAATTTGAGTTGATTCATATGGAGGAGAGCGAAAGGTTTGATGACTTTTATGCTAAGATTTGTAAGATTGTGAATGGGTCACATAACCTTGGAGAACCTATTGGGTCTTCGAAGGTGGTGAAGAAGATTTTAAGGTCCTTGCCCGTTTGATTCAATTCACATGTCATTGCTATAGATGTTTACAAAATTGTAAATGCTATCAAGGTAGAGGAATTGGTTGGTAGTCTTCAAACTTTTGAGATTAAAATTGATCTGCAACAAAAGGATAAGGAGATTGCTCTTAAGACATCTAAAGGAATCAATGCAAGTTAGATGAAGAAGAAATATCTATTTTTGCCCAAAATTTCAAGAAAATATATTGTCGCTCGAGACAGGATGTTAATCAAGGAGGTTATGGCAAGAGTGGTAGATCAAGGGGAGTCGAGAACTTTCGTCGAAGAGACAAAAGTGAAATTTAGTGCTATAAATGTGGGGGTCGTGGTTATATATCGTCCGACTGTCCAAGTAAGGGCACAAGGTCAAAATATAATAACTCCCAATCTTCTGAGTCTGATTCTAATAAAACTGAAACCAGTTCTAGAACTAAGATTAAAAAAACACTGCAAACTTTTGTGCCTTTATTGGAAGGATAGAGAAAACTATGTCTCGTGCTTCATATGACTCGGGCTCGGCAATTGAGTATGATTCAATTACTCTTCGAAAACAAAATAGTAAGTTGTATGTTGAGAACAACAAAATTCTAAAGGAAAATAAGAAATTCAAGATTGAAATGGAAACTCTTAAATCCAAGAATATTTTTCTTGAAAATGAGTTCCAAGAGAACTTGACAAGTCTGGAAAAGGTGAAGTGTAATTTTGAAAGAGTGAAGAATGAGAATAAGGTTCCCAAATCCAGTTGTGGTGATTTTTCTGCACATGAGAAGTTCTTCAATAGTAAAATTTTCAAGTTGGAGCAAGATCTTTTCAAGTCTGCGGGTAAGCTCAAAATTTTTATTAATGGTATCGATAGTTTGGGAAAACTTCTTAATAGTGGAAAACCATTTGGTATGAAGTATGGTCTTGAATTTGATTTGACCCACATTCTTCAAAATTTATTTTTTGTCAAAAGTTCTACCTCTACGATTAACCATGACTAATCTTCCTTCTCATTTCGTGGTACATGGAAGGTTCCCCAAAGAACACATTTTTTTCATTGGTCATCTCACTCAAATTTTAGACCTGATTCTAGTGTTACCACCATTTGGATGGCTTTGTCCAATTCTCCAAAAATAATGCCACCTCTAAACTTGAAGATAATTTGGGTTGGGAAGGACGACTTGAGGGTCCAAGTCACCTATTCTAGCCTCGGGTGATTTCTCATCCTTAGTAGCTTATAATCGTGGTTTATCGCTATTTCTTGTTCGATTTTTTGGGTTGGGAAGAACGACTTGAGTGGCCAAGTCGCCCATTCTGGCCTCGGGTGATTTCTCATCCTTAGTAGCTTATAATCGTGGTTTATCGCTATTTCTTGTTCGATTATTCACTACTTCTTTTGAACATACTTTATGTTTTATTTTTTAAAAAAGAAAGTTTTACTTTGAAGCACTTACACACATTTATATATAGTGATTGCATTACGTTTATATATTCTTGTGATACTTATTTTCACGACTTCGACTTGTGATCTCTCTTGTAGTAAAATCTCTACATATATGATGTGCATCTAATATTGTGTTTCATGAAATAGACCTCGTATCTTTCTTATACGGTATTTTTAAATCACATTGCCGTCTCTCACAATATGTATACCTCAATTCTATTCACTAAGATAAAAGTCTATTAGATATCATTTCGTCTTTCACCATTGGTCTATAGAATTGGTCACTGTGAATATGGGGTATCTAATGTGGGAGAGTGATATCTCAATTTTGGTGGAGTCTTTGATAACGGTATAAAGCCTTCCATCTAGCCCCGTTAAATTTTTTTTAAAAATTCAGGGAGATATAGGTCAAAAAGTACTATTAGGAGACATTTGGAGAAAAAAAAAGATGAAGAAAATATAAGCTTGTATGTCAAAGATAAAAAGTAAAAAGAAATTTGTGGTTCATGTGGAAAGGGCTACCTACTTGGTGTGAAGGCCCCACTAAAAATAGAGTGTCCCCCTATTGTGTTAATTTTCTCACGTTCACTCCTGATACGGTCCACTTTCTTAACATAGAGTACTGCCTTTCATTTTTTTACTCACTATTTATTGTTATATGTGTATAGATCAATGTGTTAGGAAACAAATGGGGAAAATCGTCACACAAAAGCACAATATGATTGAGCAAAAACTGAATATCAAACTCTAAGCACAGAGAATTCAATCAAAGCAATAAACATATACACAAGGTTTAAATTTAGGTGGAAATCCAAAAGTATCAACACCACCCCCGACAAGCACGACGAATCTATTATCAATTAGGGTTACCAGAAGTTCCAGAGATTACTCTATCTCACCTCTACCCTTACAGATAATCCCCAGCAAGAAACCCTAGAAAGAAAACCCAAGAAATCTCCTCAAAGTAAAACCCTAGATTTCTCTATTTTTTCTCTCTAACTCTTTCTCACACGTACAAAGGCTTTGAACTCACACTCTATATTTATAGACTCTCTATTAAGTCATCATTGAAGTACGCATAACGAGACAGACCATCGCCTCCAAAAAATGAACTTATAAAATAAACACCGCGGTTTTCGTTCGAACGACATACAGTCTCGTTCCAACGAATTCAATGGAAAGCTTTTTCGTTCGAATGACTTCTTCTACTTTGAGCCATAATCGAACACAATATTTTTCATCTCCACCTCACCCACTGTCTTTTCCACTTATTGATTGAATTGACTATACGAAATATGGTGGTGAACAATTATACTTTGAATAGTATATAAGAAAGAGATATGATGCCCATACCATTTCACACATTATTTCATGTACATCTTACGTGTGTTTGCTTTACTCCATGATTTTGGTCTATGTCTCATGAATTAGATATGTAGCGATCTACCGTAAGAACACTATATTATTCTATGCCCAGTTTATGTGGTTTTGTTCATCTCAACTTGATGATTTAATGCCGTTCTATTTTGTTTTTGTTTTTGATTTTTTTGGGAAAAAAAGGGGTTATTTTATGTTTTGAGGTGGCGGCTTGGATTTTTTAGGAGCTGTGTTTGTTTAGTTTCGGGGAACCAAATTTTGGGGAATTTTGTACCCCAAATTACAGTGTTATTTATTTTGATTTTGGGATCCCCAAATTTATATTTCTATACTGACCGAAATAACATAGAGGTATCAAAGTTGGGGTTGCTTTACATTGACATCGTACACCTAAAACTCAAACTTGAAACTGAAACTGAAACTGAAACTCTCATGATCATTGATCTTCTTCTTCTTCTCGACTTTGTCTCTTTCATGATAAGGTGTTGTAATTGTCATCTCCATCACTGAAGTTAATATTGGAATCAATCATATGTTCATTGTTTTGGGTTTCATCACTCTTTTGTTTCCCCTAGTTCTTCATAAATTCGCCATTCTCGATTCGTAGGTCTCATTGATAGATTGGTTTTTTGGTGTTGGAAAACTCGGAGTCCGGTTTCCTCTCTTGTATGCGCTTATGAAATAGGGCAACTTTTCTGCTTGTTTGAATTGGTGTTTTAGTTGGGAAATGGCAGTAATGTATATGTATGTGGACTGAAATTATTAAATTTTGCCTACTTGTGCTTAGATTGAGAGGTCTGGATAGCTATTACAGTTTGTAGGAATTGGTTGTTCGATTTTTGGAGAAAATTGCTTATATTAGTCGAAGAGAAACGCTTCACATTCCAGTGTTTTGGGGGATTTACTTGTCAATTGCTTCAATTCTTGATCTATGTCCGTTGTTTATTATTGGATTTGTTATGTTATAGTCGCGCGTATTTCATGTATTCGATTGCTAGATTTGGATTGGTGATGGTTTTTTTTTGGGTGATTGTTTTTGGGAGATGGACTGTTGCAGGCTGATGCTTCATGCTTGGTTGCCATCGAGGTCTAATCCTGTGGTGCCTTTCGTCATGGTTGTTGAGATTATTATGGATCATGTTTAACGTTAAATTTTTGTTTCTATTGTTACTCCCGTATTAGCTTTATTTCATTGGTATAAATTGAAAATGAGAAAAGATTTAGAGACATTCAAAAACCAAATCTCAAGTCTCACTCAATACCAGCCACTCATCTAATAAAGATGAGTGGTTTTCAAAATTGATGAATTGCTATATATGGAATGAGGTGGAAAACATTTTGGTTCATCCTGCCCCACATCCTCTCTCTTCAGTTACGTCGCATTTTTCTCTCTCCTCCCCTGATTTTCAAATTCGAACAAATTAGTTTTCATATCACACACACACTCTCTCTCTCTCTCTCACTCTCATATCACACACATACACATTCTCTCTCTCTCATACACTCTCTCGTCCATATCATTTTCTCTCTCTTTTTGCAATTTCTGCCATTAGAGGTGAAATTCTTCTTTCCAAAGAACTACGACAACCACAATGATAGAAGAAAGTAGGAGAAGACTCATCTTCGTTCATAGGTATTTGGAACCCTTATCTCTCTCAAAGTTAGACATGGTAGTATGGGATCCCCAGTAGTATACCTACCTACTTTGTATGGAATGTTGTAAAATTATAATTGTTAAGGCTCTTTGTAATTCAATTTTGGTCTCCCCAGACAATTTATCTTTAATTGATTACCTGTGTATGAATTGTCGGTAATGCGTCATTTGATAATTTTTTAAGCGTAAGTCTCAGGAGTCACTAAAGAATTATCGAAATTGACATTATTAGTTGTGTAATTACTCATGCACTATCGTAATTATTGATATCGAGAATATTAAATATGAAAGTTTTCATACACAAACTACATTGTCGAACTCGACAATAGTTTACATGCAAGTCTTGACATAAAAGAGTATATTGTCGATCTCGACAAAATTATATTTGTTTTCATCTTGTTTTAGGTTATGCCATACGTTGTAAGCATGTTTTGTTAAGGCATGACAATTTCATAGGGTTTTACTTCTGTTATTTTAGAGGCCTGGCAATGGTGTTTAGTTTTTTGTACTGGGTTCATAAATTATTTTATGCATGTATTGCCATGGAGGAGTCAAGAGCTACGATAGTGTCTGTAGAATAAATTGAAAGGAACCTGTAATAAGCTTTCCCCTTTTTAGTAATTTAGAACAGGAACAGCTACAGTAACTTCGAACACCAACAATAACTTCGAACTGCTACAGTAACTTCGAACTGCTACAGTACTTCGAATTCTTAACAGCTACAGTACTTCGGTTCAGACAGTTTTGTAAAACAGCAAGTTCGAAGCCACAAATGTTAGGTCGAAACAACAAATAGATTCGAGCTCAGGTAAGTAACAACATATTCGATCTTATAACAGCAACAACAAGTTATGAACAATAGTAATAGCAACAACGATTGATATAAAAAAGTAAAAAGATGATTAGCGTTTGAGGCGTGAGTCGTACTCTCTTTAAAGAGTATCTTAAGTACTCTCCCAGGATACAACGAGCAGGTATACTGTAGCTTTACACCGGGAAGTCTACGTAATCGATGGTAGCACCTCAAAGTAAACCGTAATATCAAGTTGGGAGAGAAAGATGAATAGTGCTCAGAGAGAAAGAAGTTTTGTGTTCTTGTATATATTCAAAGTGGGTAAAACAGATGATATATATAGATGAATAGAGCAGCGGTTATTTTTATAACGTATATGCGTTATGAAATCCCAAAGATCAGGTCATCTTAATATTAGCCGTTTGGGAAGTAAAGAGATGAAAGACCAAGTCCAACAAAGCCCAAAGGAGTTAAGTTCAGCAAAGCCCAAAGTAAAATCTTTGAACCTAAGCCCAAGGAGTTTTTGAAAAAACCAACAATCCCCTACTTTTAAAAAGCTTTCTGAAGGAGAAAAGAAACGAGATAACGGTTTCGATATATAGTGATGTACATAAATAAATGTGTCCTTAGACTTGAACCTTTACATAGTGGACAATCTTTAACGTATAAGAATAATAAGTGATCAGAGTCTTGAACTTATTATTCGCTTTTATACAGTGAGGAAAACCACCTTGGTGAGTCTATGAAGAGTGTTCTTGTATCTAGACACTCCACTCAAAGAATGAGATATATAACTCATTAAAAGTTTAAGAAAACTCAGCCTAGCATTCGCTTCAAGATATCATGCATATTTACATTTATGTACATCAAGATGAACTCTGGAGTGACAAGCTACTTATTTGAATGATTCTATATCACAGTAATTTGTTTTCCCATTGAACCTATTTTTTTGGATCTCCAGTCATTTAGGTTGGGTTCTCACCACTTGCAATTCTATAACAGGCTTTAGCCCCATCCCTAAAGATGTGTTCCACACTTTATCACGAGACAGTCCTTTCGTCAAACGATCTGCCAAGTTGTTTTCCGATCTTACAAAGTCTACTGTAACAGTACTATATATGAGGTAACCTCTCATCGTACTGTGCTTACGACGTATCGCTAACTTCTTACCATTATAGTAATTGTTCTGCACTCTAGCTATCGCAGCAGTACTATCTTAGTGGATCAGTATCGGCGGTATATGCCTATTCTACAGAGGAATATAAGACAAGAGGTCTTTCAACCAATTGCCTTTTCACTAGCTGTAGCTAGTGCTACTAACTCAGACTCCATAGTCGATTGAGCTAGAATCGTTTGTTTCTTAGATCTCCAAGAAACAACCCCTCCAATTATACTAAACACGTATCCGCTGGTGGCTTTAGAATCATCCAAAAATAAGTTCTAATCTACATCGCTAAATCTATCAAGGACCGCAGGATACTTTTGATAGTGTAAACCCAAGTTCATGGTCATTTTCAGGTACCGCATAACTCTATCAATAGCACCCCAGTGCGCCAAACTTGGTTTACTTGTAAATCTACATAGAACCCCTACAACATAAGCTATATCGGGTCTAATACAGTCTACAACATAGCGAAGGCTACCAATAATACTTGTATATTCCATCTGTCTAACTGCCTCCCCCAAGTTCTTTAAAAGTTTAACTTATGGATCACAAGGAGTACAAGCAGGTCTACGGTCAAAATATTTATACTTCTTCAAGATCTTCTCAATATAATGAGATTGATCAAGAGTAATACCAGTATCTGTGCGTGTGATCTTTATGCCTTAAATTACACTAGCCTCGCCTAGGTCCTTCATATCAAAATTATTGTTAGGCATGGCTTTGGTTTCTAAAATGATATCAAGTGTAGAATAAACATTTATTAACAACGTTAATCTTAAAACCATTTGAAAGAAGTAATTTGTCGATCCTGTTGTGCCACTGTTTTGGAGCTTGCTTTAGACCGTATAAGGTCTTGTTCAGCTTACAGACTTTATGTTCCTCACCAGGTATCACAAAGCCTTCAGGCTGATCCATATATAATTCCTCTTCAAGCTCTCCATTTAACAAAACAATTTTTACATCCATTTGGTGAATAATCAAATCGTACACGACAACAACGACCAATAATACTCTAATGGTTGTCATACGAGTAACTGGGGAATATGTGTCGAAGAAATTTATATTTTCCTTTTGTACATATCCCTTTGCTACAAGTCTTGCCTTATATTTATCTATAGTACCATCTGGTTTAAGTTTTCTCTTTAATATCCATTTACATCCAATAGAATGACTACCAGGAGGTAGGTTAACTAAATCCCAAGTTTCATTTGTAGTAAGAGAATCCATTTCATCATCAATAACCTCTTGCCACAAATCAGCGTCACTTGAGGTTAACGCTTCCCTGATAGTATTGGGGTCAGATTCTAAGGTATGTACAAGATAATCATTACCAAAATCCTTAGCAATCTTTAAACATTTTCCTCTACGAAGTTCTGGGTCTGTATCATAAGAATCAATAACTCTAGGAACGTTTACTTGAGGTACATTAGGGGTCAAAGACATAAAAGGTTGAAAACGCCCACTACTACCCCTACTGTCCCTCAGTAAGTAGGGAAACTTGTCCTCATAGAAATCAACATCGAGAGATTCAATTATTACATTATTCTTAATATCAAGAAACCTGTAAGCTTTACTGTTAATAGCATAACCAATGAAAACACATTCTAAAGCTCTACTAGCTAGTTTTATCTGTTTAGGATCAGGTTTACGAACATAGGCTAGACAACCCCAAACCTTAAAATAGCTAACATTAGGTTTTCTTTTTCTCCAAATTTTATAAGGTGATAATTCAGATGTGATATGAGGAATACGGTTTAAAATATGGCAAATAGATAATAAGGCTTTACCCCATAAAGATTTAGGCGATCTAGAACTAAGTAAAATAGTAACTATTAACTCAGTATACGTTCTACTTTTGCGCTCAGCTTTACCGTTAGATTCTGGAGAATAAGGAGCAGTAGTTTCATGTATAATCCCCAATGATTCATACAAGTTTTGAAATTCATGTGAATCATACTCTGTGCCTCTATCACTACGGAATCTTTTAATGTGTCTATCAAACTAATTTTTCACCTCTGTTACATATGTCGTAAACATATCTATAGCTTCACTTTTGTGATGCATTAGGTAAACATGAGTATAGTTTGAGTGATCATCTATAAAATTTATAAAATATCTTTTAGCATTTCGAGTTAATGTACCGTCCATTTCGCAAATGTCAGAGTGTACTAAATCCAAAAGTTGTGATTCCCTTACAACACTTTTATGAGAGGTTTTATTAATCTTAGCTTGACTACAAGGTTGACATTTATCAAAATCGTTTAAATCTACTTTAGGGATCATACCTAGTTTACTCATATTATGTACTAGCTTCTTATTAACATGACATAGTCTAGAGTGCCAAATATTAAAAGAAGACAATAAGTAAGCAAAAGTAGATTTATCCATTTCAATACTCAATTAGAATATTCCATTACAAGCAAATTCCTTTCCCATAAAAATCCTACCCTTAGTCAAAATGTACTGATCTGAGCCAATGGTCTGCTGAAATCCTACCTTATTGAGAAGATAGCCAGAAACAAGATTCTTTCTCATTTCAGGTGTGTACATCATATCCTTCAGAGTGACTGTCCTTCCAGAGGTAAATACCAGTTCAACATCTCCATTGCCTATCACTTTGGTGCAATAGAATCTCCAAGTAGCACTTTCTGGTCTTCATTTTCCTTATAGGTCTTGAACTAATTGCATTCATAGCAAACATGCCTAGAAGCGCCCGAATCAGCCTACCACCCGTCAGTTCCACTGACCATGTTGATCTCCGTGATCATAGACACTAAGAGCTCTTTGGTAACGTTCGCCTGAGCAACAGGTTTGCAGTTCTGGCAGTTTCTAGATATGTGTCCAGGCTTGCTACAGTTGAAGTACACAATAGAAACTGTTCTGTTATATGGTGAGGCTTGTTGGTTCGTTCTCTTATTAGGATTCTGGTGTCCATTTTTCTGACGGTTATTCGGATTACCACCGTTAGGACGGTTATTTCGATTACCGCCATTCTTAGCCTTGAAAGGCTTCCCTTTGGCTTGAACCAAAATAATTTTTTCTTTCAGCTCTTGTTTTCTAGATTCTTCTTCAACCCTAAGACGAGTAATCAAGTTCTCCATGGTAAGTTCCTTTGACTTGTGTCGTAAGATATTTTTATAGTCTTTCCAATTAGGCGGTAATTTGTCAATCATCATGGCAACCTGAAATTGTTCATCAAGAGGTATCCATTCAGACACGATCTCATGCGCAATTCATTACAACTCATGTGATTGGGTAATTACCGACTTATCGTCAACCATAGTGAACTTGAGATATCCTCTTACGACAAACTTTTTATAGCCTGCCTCTTCCGTATCATACTTATTCTGTAATGCTTCCCAAACAGCTTTCGCAATTTTGGGCTGTAGATAGTAATCGTACAGTTCGTCTACTTAATCGTTCAGGATAAAATTTATGCATTTGAAGTCAGCCTCAGTCCAGTTCGAAATTAATTATAAGGTTTTGTCATATTCATTTGTAATCAGGTCAGGGTCTACTGCAGGTACAGGAACAGGAGGTTCAATTAGGCATTCTTGTTCTAGAACATAAGCCACTTCCTTAAGTGTAAGATAAAAGAACATTTTGTTCTTCCACCTCTTGAAGTTGAGACCATTAAACTTAGAGGGTTTGTTGGAATCAAATTTTCGCAATTCTGAGGTAAGAGCCATATTACATGAAATAGATACTCTTTAAAATTGTAGAATAAATTAAAAGGAACCTGTAATAAGCTACAGTAACTTTGAACACCAACAGTAACTTTGACCTGCTACAGTACTTCATACTCTTAACAGCTACAGTACTTCGAACTGCTACAGTACTTCGGTTCGGATAGTTTTGTAAAACAACAAGTTTGAAACCACAAATGTTAGGTCAAAACAACAAATAGATTCGAGCTCAGGTAAGTAACATCAGATTCGATCTTCTAACAACAACAACAAGTTCTAAACAATAGTAACAACAACAACGATTGATCTAAAAAAGTAACAAGATGATTAGCGCTCGAGGCATGGGTCGCACTCTCATTAAAGAGTATCTCAAGTACTCTCCCAGGATACAATGAGTAGGTATACTGTAGCTTCACACCGGGAAGTCTACATAATCGATGGTAACACCTCAATGTAAGCCGTAATATCAAGTTGGGAGAGGGAGATAAATAGTGCTTAGAGAGAAATAAGTTTTGTGTTCTTGTATATATTCAAAGTGGGTAAAATAGATAATATATATAGATGAATAGAGAACCAACTATTTTCATAACGTATATGCATTATGAAAGCCCAAAGATCAGGTCATCTTAATATTAGCCGTTTGGGAAGTAAAGAGATGAAAGACCAAGTCCAACAAAGCCCATAGGAGAATCTCTGAATCCAAGCCCAAAAGAGTTAAGTCCAACAAAGCCCATAGGAGAATCTCTGAACCCAAGCCCAAGGAGTTTTTGAAAAAACCAACAGTGTCCACATCCCTGTTTCTTCACCAACTCACGAAGATATCTATCCATCACTGCATGAAGTTGAAGCATAAGAAGCGAGGCAAGTAAACATTGAGTGGGGATTAGAATTTGGACGACTAGAAAACAAGTTCTAGGCGGAGCAAGATTTGACATATTTTCATTCACTGCGTAAGTGGCCTGATTACGATTCTTCTGACGATTCTTCAGATGGGTGGTTAATGGGTCAATATAGCTGGGAAGAATCTAAATGTAACTAGATTTTTGGATAGGAGTATGTGTTAGAAGTCAGTGTTGTACAATGAGTTTTTGTGGGATGATTGCTTAATTTTGTATTTTCTCTTTTATAGCATGTGATATAATGAAGGTTTTTCAAATGAAATGAACATTGCGTTGGACATTACTTGTGTTTGGTTTTTAATATTTTGTTAAATTACTTGCAACTCACAATCATTTCTTTTATGTGTCAACTTGTTAGTGAGATCGACAATGGAAGACTCCGTAAATGAAAATTAGTGTAAAGTTATTCATGATGAGTCCCCAGAAATGTCTGAAAATGAACGTATTATAGACCCGTTATTTGCAAAATCCCCATACGAGGGCCAACATTTTGATACTGTTGAGGACACACATATGTGCTACGAACTATATGGAAGAGGGCAGGGTTTTTCTACCAAGATACGCAATTCTACCAAGAGTTCATGATCGGATGATATATGTAGAACCCACTTCTGTTCTCCAATAGTCAACGACAAAACTTTAAATATTCCCTTCCCTGAAAATATGAAATCCCAATGAAAAGAACCCTATTTCCCCAATCTCTAATGATGAGTATAACAGAGAGAAACTGTTCGAGAGAGATAATTGGTTAAAATGGAAAGATAAAGAGATTTAAGGGATATAATTTAGAGAAGGTTTAGGGAATTCGAATTACACTCTAATGGTAAGTATAACAGAGTTTGGTTTGTAAGGGAGAGAGAGAGAGAAGGTAGTTTGTAAGAGAGAGAGAGAGAGAGGGAAAAATAGTAATGTGATGTTTAAGATCTTTGTAAGAGAGAGGAAAATAGAGACAACAATGTGACGTGACTGCCAGCTCGAGGGTAAGAGAGAGGAAGTGAGGCAGGATGGTCCAAAATGTTTTCCACCTCATTTCCTATATAGCAAATCAGTAATTTTGAGAACCACTCATCTAATAGAGATGAGTGGTTGGTATTGAGTGAGCTTGAGTGTTTGGTTTTTGAGTGTCTCTAAATCCTCTCCCATTAAAAATTTCTTATATCCAAGAATGCTGCATGTGTTAATTTGTTGAAGAATATGGCATTTGTTCTTGTTACATATGATCTCTAGATTCTTTAAATTGCACTTGATCGGGTATGAGTTTTTTTTATGTTTTGCAGTTCTTGGAAAACTTTGGAGTTTCTTAAACATTGCGAGACAACAAAGCTAGGGGGAACATCTTTTAAGGGGCAGTTGTGCAGTTAAGTGATATATCTATTACATATTTCATTTTATGTCTTAATTTAAATATGATCACTTGTCGTAGTTCTTGGTTGAGATGAGGTGTGTAGGTTATGGGATCCTTTGTCCTTCATGACAAAAAGGGGAAGAAAGAATTATGTTATTGACATCAATATTAAGTTACCGCATTTCTTTAGGATTGTTGAGTTGTAATACATCATCTGATATGTTATTAAATCAGTATTGGTAACTTAATTTTTTGATGTAATTCTAGAGGTTTTTGTCAGCAAAAGATAAAGTAACGATGTGTTGTAGCGGAATAATTCAAAATCTTCGAATTCACAAGGGAAATAAATGCTTTGTTGTAATAAATAAAGGAGAAATATGAGAAATAAAAGAGAAATACTTGATTGATTGATGATTAAATTATTTTTACAAGATTGAGCTTGGCCTTTTATAAGCTTACAATCATTAATCAAATTAAACACCACTAAACAAGAAGTTATAAAACTTTTCTTATTCTACTCAAACTCAAATTGAAACCTACTAAAGCATTATATAATTAAGGTTACTAGACCTTCTAGCTTCGAAGACCCTTCATATTTCATTGGAATGGGCTTGTGTTTGGGCTTGGCTCAAAAGACCTACTTGTATGAGTTGATTGAGCTTGTCTTGATAATTTACATCATTCTCCCCTTTTGTTGAAAAGAACTCATCCTTGAGTTTACTAAAGGCAAAACCTCATGAGTAGCTCCATGATAGGGATAGAGATCTGAGACATTGAAAGTGGGAAAAATGTTGTATCCATCTGGTAAATCAATGACATATGTGTTGTCACTTATCTTCTTAAGAATATCGCAAGGCCCAATCTTCTTCATCTTTAACTTATTATAAGTGCCAATGGGAAAACATTCTTTACGTAAGTGCACCATTACTTTATCCCCAACCTCAAAAGTATAAAATCGATGATGTTCATCAGCATATGCTTTGTATTTGGCATTGAAACTTCAATGTTCTTTGTAGTCATCTCATGGATTTTGGCAACTTAATCGAGAAACTTATTAGCAATAGAGCTAACATTGGAACGTGAGGAAGACTTACCAAATTAGGGGTATGTTTAGGAACGGTGGTATAAACAATCTGTAAAGGAAAGAAGCCGATTGTACGGCTTGTAGAAGAATTATAAGAAAACACGACATGTGGTAGACACAAGTCTCATTGTCTTGGTTTTGCTTTGGAAATAACTCTAATTAGATTACCCAATGTGTGATTTACTACTTCTGTTTGACCTTCGGTTTTTGGGGAACACCATGAAGACGCAAAATTTCCTTGAAGAATAAATTAGCAATGTGTGCCACATCATGCATCTTTTTACAAGATATAAAGTGTCCCATCTTTGAGTAACGATTGTTTTTCTTTGAGCCGTCAAAAGTATTATTTTAAAGAATCACAGAGCTTTCTTCGGCTTCGAGAGACCAAATGAGTCAAGGATGTTTCAAGCAATCAGTTAGAGGAGAAGCACTACATCATAAGGTAGTCAACCATATTGCCTACATTATAAGGTAAACCATCATTCTACTGACAATTTCTATGCTTTACAGAGGTTGCTCGAATACATTTTTAAAGAGGGACAAATGCTCGAATATATTGTCGCCCTGAAATCATATAAAGATGGCAGCTATAAGAAGCAGCTTGAAGTTATTCAGGTCAATGACCAAGCTGAGGAGAAGCATCTTAACCATATGTACCATAATAACATGATCGAAATCAATCAGATCACCAATTCCAACAGATCAAAGCGTAAGACAAAGAAGCCAAGCTTCTTCTTAAGTCGAGCAATCGCCGGCTCAGGATTTCCTTCGAAGATTGCGATACTAGCCATGTAAAATTTCCACCTCATGATGCGTTAGTAATAATGCTTAATATGAGGAAGTTTTTCATGCACACGATGATGATCGATATTGGAAGTGGTATTGAGATTCTTTTTCAGAGCACTATTGACCAAATGGGTTTGGCTGACCAAGTTATTCAGAGCGACACCGATATCAGTGGGTTCAATGGTTCCAGAAAAGAATGAATAGGCAAGATCATCTTACCTATTATCGCAGGACCAGCCACCATCGATGTTGTTTTTTTTGTCATCAACGCTAAATCTCGTTATCTCAGGATTATGGGCCGCTGCTGGATTCACATCATTGAAGCAATCGCTTCCACCTATCATCAAGCACTCCGGTTCAAACACGACAACGGTATTTATGAGATCCGAGGTAGTCAGAAGCTCTGTCGAGCTTGTGAAAATACCGTCTCTGCTATCCTAGATACTTCTAGCAGATTTGCTGTATAGCAATTACAGGAAGCTGATCACCTCAACAATCAACCTTCTACGGGGGTGCCCACAGAGTATATCAACATTGATGAACCTAGCAGAGGTACTTTTATTGATACAAAGGTGGTTCAAAACGAAAATGATGCTCTTTTTCAGTTCTTGCAACTAAATTAAGACATTTTTACGTGGTCTTTCTAAGAAATGCCAGGGGTCGATCCGAACAAGGCATGTCACAAATTAGCTATCAGCATCGGCGCCATGGCGGTCAAACAGAAACAACGATGACTATCACCACGTCTTTGAGATGAATTTAACATCGAGATCAAGAAATTGATCAAAGTACAATTCATTCGAGAAGCCAAATATCCAGACTTGATATAGAATATTGTCGCTGTCCCAAAGAAGAGCGGAAAAGTCTGAGTTTGCATAAATTTTACTGATATGAACAAACATACTCCAAATGACAGTTTTCCTCTTCCCAACATTCATTAGATCCTCGATTCCACAGTAGGCCATGACCTTCTATCTATGATGGATACTGCTTCGTGGTACAATCAAATTCTACTTTTGGAAGAAGATCAAGAAAAGACAACTTTCATTACTGAAAGAGGTTTTTATTGCTACAAAGTCATGCCCTTCAGACTAAAAAATATGGGTACCACATATCAGCGGTTGAAGCCTATATCGACGATCTCTTGTGCAAGAGCGTACAGTATGCCAATCACATCTCAAATCTCAACACTATATTCAACATCCTTAGATCTTACAGGATGCATCTCAAACCTGATAAGTATCAATTCAGGGTATATTATGGCTGATTTCTAGGCCACCTCATCAATAAGAAAGGGATTGAGGCCGATCCATATCAAATTTGGGCTCTCCTCAACATGCTCTCTCCAAAAACAACAAAAGACGTTTAGAAACTCGCCACCATGATTGCCGCTATCAACCGTTTCCCTTCCAAATTTTCAGAATGTTGTCGTTGGCTATTCCTATTACTCTATGGTTGTACGAAACGAGGAAAAGTTCGGCCAAATGCAAAGGTCACATGGACACCAGAATGTGAAGTAGTTTTTCAGGATCTCAAACCTATTTAGGGAGGTCTCCCATAATGTGCACCTCAGTAGATGATGAGGAACTGATTATCTACCTAACAGTCACAAATACTTCTCTCAGCTCGGTTCTCATTCGCCTTAAAGGGAAATTCGAGAAACCAGTCAACTTCATGTGCAAGACCCTCACTCCAGCGGAAATGAGGTACTTTAAAATTGAGAAATTTCATCTCACTTTTGTTTACACTTTACAGAAACTCAAGCACTACTTCCAAGCTTATTCCGTCAAAGTCATGATTAACTACCCACTACCCACTTCGGGATGTTCTATCCAAGAAAGAAAAATTAAGGAGAGTGCAGCAGTGGTCAGTCAGTTTGGGAGAACATGATATCAAGTTCAAACAATGTCATTCCAAAAAGGGTCAGGCCATTGCCGATTCCTCGTAGATTTTCCTGTGGAGGATCCTGAGTGGGAGGAGCACGACCCTGACCTTGCAGAAGAAACTCTCGAAGATTCACCCCCCAAGCCATTTGACGAGCGAGCTGAATTGATCACAGTAACGGGCTGGAGGCTTCTCACGGATGGATCAGCAGAACCCACAGGGTCAGGAATCGGAATCGTTATGTTTACCCCTTCCAATGACAGAATTAAGAAATCAATCCGCTTGGATTTTGAGGCCTCAAATAATGTCACCGAGTACGAAGCTCTATTTCATGGACTCGAACTCACTCTTGAGCTCGATGTCTCCGAGCTCTCAGTATACACAGATTCACTACTCATCTTTCACCATTACTCTGAGCAATACAAGAAGAATAGAAAGATTATCAAATACGCAGCCCTCGTTACAGATAGAATGAGCAAGTTTGCAACATTACTACAGTTAAATTGAGGATAACACTTGGTTTTGCTGACTCTACTAAATCTCTGCGATTAAAACAAATGTAGAAACTTGTTTCATATCAAAGACTCTAGCAGGCATAAGATAAGGCAAATGTAATGCTAGCCTTTATCTCTTTCAATATGTTTGTAACATTACTACGGTTAAATCAAGATTAACTTGGTTTGGCTAACTCAACCCATCTTTGCGATAAGAACAAATAAAAAAACTTGTTTATTTCAATATGCCTGCAACAAATACTATTTATTTTCAGGTCATATTACAATGGATTCCTTTCTGCTGCTGGGATGTCAACTATGCTTTGCTATTCAGTAGGATGTTGATCAGAATTTAGTTCGCGAATCGCTGTAACTCTGTCCCTCTCTACCAGATCAGCAGGTCGAGGGCCTAAATTCGTTTCAATGAAGACCATACAGTTCCCTCGATCTATATTGACTTTACAAATGCATCCCTTGTCAGAAAAACTCTTGAACAAGGTATCTCATTCTAACTCAAGTCTTTTTACTTCCTCTACAAAATATGCAACGGTCGACTTTAACAGATCCGCGCGTGACACATGAGCTACTACGATCCTTGAAAAGTGAGACCTCACTTTCTCGAGGTGTGACTCCATAGTCGTATACAGTTTCTTCTGATGTGCCATTTGCATGTCTGTCCGAGCATCAAAAGTAATATTCTCTTCCAATTTTGGACATATTTAGCTGATTTAGCATGAATAGTGACCTCCGAGTTTGCTACCTGAGCGTAAAGTCTCACAATTTCTACATTCAATTCTTCCCTGGCAAAAGTATCTTTTAACGATTCATCTTTCTTATTCATCAGGATTTCCTTCGCCCTGATTTCCCTTTCAAAGACCTTCTCCCTGATAAGAGCAGCATCCAACTTGTGCTGACATTCCCTTAAGTTTGTATTCCCTTTTTGCACATTCCCTTGAATTCGAGCTACGTCACCTTCTAGCTCTCTAATTCGACCTAAAAGGCTAACTATATCCCCATGGACTAGAGGAACTTTAACATCATTTCTACTCCCCCTCGAGTGCTCTTTAACCTCGGTTTCTTGACACGCGCGTTGGCATGCGCCAATTCAATCTTCAATCGTGCCACCCTCTCATTTAACTCGTCACACCTTCGTTGCATCCCCCAAAGCTTCATATCCTTGGCAGGTAGGGCTATATGTAAGTATTCGGCTACAGATTCTGAGGCTGATAGATGTTCTCAAGCTACCTTCAGCTCGTTATCTTTTTCACTCATTTTCTATTTTAGTCGCTTCAGCTCGCTTCTAGAATTCTAAAGATCAGCTCAAGACTTTCCCTCCGATCTTTTAAACGCCTGAATACGGTATTGAGCTATTTCAGCTTGCCTACCCTTAGCCATTAGCGTGTTAACCCAACTTTGAAGCTTTGTGGCGTGTTCTTTATCCTCCACAAGCTCTTTTATCCCCTTCTAAATTTTGGCGTCTTTCTCCTCGACCTTATGAGTGAGGCCAACAATGGCCTGGTTTGCCTCAATACATTTAAAATGCACCTTTACGTGCTGATCTTCTCTGTCTTCATTCGCCTCTCTCACCCTATCTAACTCCTCCGCAAATTCTCAGTTACAGTGAAGTGCCTCATCTTCGCGCGAACGAACTGAATCCAATTCGACCTAGAAAATAATAGATACATTATATACAGCTCGATTCCGAGCATCCATCAACATGATATATATCTAATTTCGAAAAAGATATCTGATTTCTAGCATCTATTGTGTGCAACTACTTTTAGACTTAAAAGTCGAAGTAAAATCTCAGATAGGTACTCCATGACATACATTTCGAAGTCTAAGGTACATGTTTTCAATATTCCACTTTATCTAAATACTTTGAATTTTTCTCCGCACTATATTAGTG
This sequence comes from Kingdonia uniflora, assembly GCA_014058105.1. Classification (NCBI taxonomy): domain Eukaryota; kingdom Viridiplantae; phylum Streptophyta; class Magnoliopsida; order Ranunculales; family Circaeasteraceae; genus Kingdonia; species Kingdonia uniflora. The sequence goes on along the minus strand of JACGCM010000560.1, from coordinate 4,086,020 downwards.
TGATTTTCCTAAAATTGATAGCAAGTTTTTGATCTACCTCTACGCTTTATGTTATCTAATTTACTTGGTAGCTTTATGTCGATATAGCATACAAGTCAGAAGACCTATTCCGATCAAATCTGCAACTCTGCTCGCGAAGACAGCAAGGCTGTAAAGATCTCTTTTTCCCTGGCAAGCCCGGTCTCTAGATCTTTTATTCTGAGACTCATTTCACTAAGTGCCTACAAGAGAGTTACAAAAAAAGGGGCTCAGCCTACAGAAGTCTATTCAATATGCACAAGTCCAGCAATTTACAAGGCACTTCAAAATACTCATACAAGTCATTTCTCTACCCTACCTTCTCGTTCTCTCCCTTGGGGAGTTCGGTGTCATCCCCTTGATTGTCTAGCACTGTCTGGCGGGAGACACCGTCTAGCCCATCAATAACTCCCACCGCCACTTCTTCCACTTCTTCATCATCACCCCTTCTCGACATAGGTGTCTGCCATGATGGCATCTATCTTCTCCTTAGAATATCCCTTCAACATCAGGTGGCGCTCCTGTCTTTCACGTTCCACCTCCACCTCCACCAGATTCGCCCTTGCCTTCGCTTGCAGTTGGCCAATTACCACTGCATGAGAAGCCTTCAGGGCCTCTAGCTTCTTTGCTTCCTTGAGATCATCAGGCTTCACTCGAGCTACCTTCTTTTCTAGCTCGACCTTCACCTTCATCAACTTGGATTATTCTTCTTCCATTCCGAGCCAAATCCCCTTCACCAAACGAGCAACCTGTACAAATAAATTGACCTCAGCGTGAGTTCGAAATGAAATAAATAAATATTTCACATAATCAACATAAATACATACCATTCTGCTCATATCCTCCTCTCCATGAAGAGCCGCCAGTCTGGCTCTTTCCTTCACTTCTTTAAGATCATCCTCAGCAATAGGTCGCGCTTTAGCGACCTTTTCCTCCTACCTCCCCGAAGGTTAGATCCTTCTCCTTTTTTCTTTTACATCAACCTCACCACTTCCAGTGGTACCAGAGGCCGGCACACACTTTAACATCTGCTTTTTGGGAAACGTTTGAGCTAATTTACTTAACATAATAGACTCTGGCTGAACCGTACTGTCTAATCTAGGAGTCTTGGCCACATTGGTTTGACCTTCCCCACCAGTTCCTCCCTTCTTCCCATCATTAACACCTGCCATCAGCCAAGTGGATTGAGATTTTTAAACCTATTTCAACTTTTTCCCAACCCTCTTCTTTCTGCTAAGGCCAAGTCCCTCCAACACAAACTCAAGTTCAACCTCTTCCTCTACAACTTTGTTCAACAATGAATCTTTCCTCTCCACTCGGGACTTTGGGCTTGCCATGCACAACATTTGTTATTATCACCCAAAGATCATTAGTTTATACATATCAATAGTATAATACTCTATGCATTGTTATACTTATTTGTTTTATAGTTCTAAACAGAAGATCCAAAAGTTCTTCGTCATCCCTCTGAACAAAATTACCCTTCACCCATATTACATTGTCATTCCAGGCTTGACCTGCTGAATTAAGATCGAAGAAGCGACATCGAGTTGCACTCGCACATAAATTTTCCTTACCACTGGCTTGATAATTCTTCACCCCATAAAACTGCAATAAGTTCAAGGGATATCCTTCACACTTTTCCCTTATTCTCCCATTTTTTATTTAGATGGTCACAAACAGTTATTACCTCCCACATGTTCCCCTTCGCCAAATTGGTAAGGGGAAGACTCAACCCGTACTCTAATTGTGACATGTAACACAAGAAACCTTCTGAAAGGTCACTCCGAACGATCCCATCAAAATATTCTATCGAGATCAATTCATCTATACCCTATCTCGTTTTTCCTCTTCCAAGTCCGCCAACAAATAAAAATACTCTTCCCCCATCGCTACAGTACACCCCCTAAATATCCTATCAACGTATTCTTCGCAGTTACCTCATTTCCCTCTTACGGTGGCCTTGGCTTTGCAAAATTTTTAGATACATTTGAACCAGGGGGATAAGCCACCAATTTACCGGGAAAGCCTTGAAATTGCTCTAATCCTACTTTAGCCTCACTATTAGACTCTACCGTCCGATCGAAGGTCGAAACCTTGATAATAGGTAAACTATCCATCTCAATTACAATTTTACAAGCAAAGTTTGATCCTACACAAATACCTCTCACGTTCGACCTACATACAGGTTCAGGTATCTATCATTATTTTATACACACCGGTCATTCATATGTAACATATCTTTCAAATATTTTATCTATATGTCAAATATCAGAGATTGCTATAAATAGTGATATTTTAGGATTTTCTTAAAATTGATTACGATTTACAAAAAACACATATACATCTCTACTATCCTTCATTGTCAGAATAAGAATCTGTAGTAGCGCCAAGTCTTTCCCTCACAACGCTGCTGTATAGCCCACCTACGTGATTCTGTGCCCGCAACTCTCTTCGATTGTTGATCACTCTCAGAGAAATCCTTACCAATTTCTCTGCAAGTTTTTTGTGCTTCTCTCTCTGTGCTCTCCAAATTTTTAGAAGTTGAAAAATGCTTGAATGATGAAGATGAAGTATTATTTATTCTCTCTTTCTAATGGCTGGCAGTTATTGCACCTCGCACTACCCGTCCTCAATTTTGGAATGGAGGCGTCCTTTCCACTATCAATGTCAGACGTCTTGTACCTTTTCAATAAAATTATTTTCTATAATTACCCCTACCCTCATATTTTAATCTATTTTTATCTCCTATTTCCATAACTTTATCTGACTTTCCCACACTCATGATGACTCACACTTCACGATATCAGATTTTAACAGCTTTACATTGAAAACAAATCTAGAAGCTCCTGTATTTTTTCTGTTCTTGTTCCCTATACTTATAGTACTAGTGACGCTATTTTCAAAGGTAACAAAATTTTCAAAGTTATTCAAAATTTGTTTGTCAAAACATCTCAAATAACATTTGCAATAATAGAGGATCAAATTGACTTCTAACTTTTTTGATAAATTTAGTAACACTTACATTGATTTAGGATAATACTTTACATATAATTACATCTAAAATAGCCTTGATGACCTGAGCAACCACATCGGATAAGATCTCCTCCCTCGATCATCCCATCTTCAAATTTGAGCTCCACCTCAGCAATCAATCCAATCATCTTTTCTCAATCTGCAGGATCCCACACCTTTTCATGAAAGCAGACCTCATAGAAATACCGGTCATACTCAAGTTTCCTACCCCTTACATCTAGTCCTTTGAGCGAACATTCCCTCACTGGTAACTCGGCATCATAACCAAACAATCCAAAAATCCTATCTCGAATTTCAACGATCTTTATGGCCAATTGTCATTCAGCAGCATGACGAATTCTCCGAGATCGAGTCCGCACCATCACAATCCTTTCTCCATATTCAAAAAATAAATTCTACCCTTATTTATACATTTATACAATACTTTTCCCTTAAAATGTGATTTTGACCTTTTACCTCGTAACAGAAACCCCCAAAAAAATCTTGAGGTAGACTGTTTAAACTTATCCCTTCCCTTAAACTCATCCGTTACATTAATTTTCAAGTTGAACTTATTTTCAAAATTTATCCCTCTATCGACCTCTATTATCTCGAATTTTTGTATTACAGATTTCCTATAATTTTTATCTCCCACATTTTCAACACGCATACATATCATATTTACATTACCACATAAATTTTTGCACATATATATCTCAGTTCGAATGTTAGAATAACAATACTTTCGGTACTCACAAACTTCAATTCATTTTACACATCCTTCAAACGATTCAGTTCGAGTATACGAGATATTTATATCTACATAAGCACAAGTAATTGGATGACAAATTTTTAAGAAATGTCGATAACATTACACATGATTTTACAGATAACAAGTTTTTCAGTAATCGATCTCAGGTATATTACAGGGATCTAATCTGTCCAACACCCAACTCTAGGTACTTTATAGATAATAATTTTTTCATTGCTTTTAAAACTAACAGGTCATTCAAGCACTCTAGCACATCAACTCCTTCAGTTCTTCCTGCTTCAGTGATCTTTTACCCTGATACAAAGTAAAAATTAGAACCAAGAAAAAGCTTCCCTCACATGACTTTGGTCAAAGTCAAGTCGAACTTCAAATGGAAACTATGCAAGCAGTAGACTCAGTGCTGGCACCAACTCTACAAACTGAAGGTCTTCTGAGTGCCAAAATGTAATGGAAATGTAGAAACAGATTTTTACTAGTTGTCTCCCTCCTCAACTACCATTACCTCCTCCTCTGAAACCACCACCTCTGAAGAGTTGGTAGACATGAAGAGGGTTTGACCTTGGAATCCATGGTGGTACAAGAAATCAGCATAACTACCCCGCATCTATACCTATCACTGTATATGAATCCCCAACCTTGTCCTCCGCCATAGTACGGAGAAAGGCCCAACGTTCCTCACCTATCAAGACGACGACATAAAATCTCCACTTAAAGTAGAATTCATCTTAAGCTTCAACCGCTTTGTCTTCTAACATGCCTTGATAAGTCGGAGGGACAGGAGCGGGTATTGACATCTCCAAGGAATGATCACCAAAATATTTCAACTTTAACCACTGTATTTTAGACGCAATCCTCTCTTAAAAGACCATCCTCCGTGTCTTCACCATTTTTAATATTTTAATGAATTTTACAGATTACAAGCGTACTATGCTTCAAGGACTCGATACAGGTACTATTTGTGTAACCCTACATTTATTGTGTAGGTATGTTTTACCAAGCGTCATCATTCATTACAGATACAACTTTTCAAAATCATAACCGTCACATACATCAGCATCTACATCCTCATTAAATGCACGTCATTTCCCTATAAACCACATAACTTCTATACATTCAAAGCCATCATTACTCCATTTTAATTATCAAGAATTTCAACCCAAATATCAATTACAAATTGATAATTTCTCAACCAAAGCCAATCGTGACTTCAGTTGTGAGGGGACGATTATAGGGACCTATCCCTCAATCTCACCTAAAGTCAAGTTATCGCCAGTTCAAATCACTTCCATCTCAGACTCACGCATTTTTAACATATCTTCCCCAGTTAATATTCCAACCTACCCCATAAACTTGTTAAGAACGTGGGTCAAACTTAAACCTAAAAGCCTTATCTAATCAAATATACCTATTTCTCACGAACTCGTCTGTTACTCAGTCAACCGCCACTAACCACATCGTTTGGAAAATGTGCTCTAACACGATGTAGAACTGTGGAGAAGGCCTATATAAAGGGAGAGTTCCAGAAGATACAGGGACGAGAAAAATTACACAAGAGATCATCAAGAAATAACTTATTCTAGATTCTCAGCAACATTTCAAACTTTTTAGCTACAAGGTTCATGCTTTTCTATATCTAAAGATAGCTTGTAATAAGATATCAGCCTCAAGCAATAAAGATACTATTACAAAAATCCTCCACTCAAGGTCGTGGTTTTTTTACCTATTCAGAGGTTTTCCATGCTAAAATCACCTGTGCCATTTCTTACTTTCTATTAGAATATTGTTACAGGTCCATTAATGTGATAGAAAATTTTAAGCCATTTCGAGCTTATGGAATTTGGCCATTAGAAGTTCTAGTCATCACCTTCGACCTCTACATCAGCAGTTCGAGCCAATAAAATGTACCGTCATCTATGAAACCGTTGCAAAATAGCAAGGTCAGAACGTTACACAATCAGATCAAAGTTTATCAAATATATATTGTAACGTTCATCATTAAGAACTATAAATAAGACTAGAGAATTCCAGATGAAGAAGAGATGAATGCTCACTAAACACTCTATACAGAACTATTCATAAATCTCCATTATAATAGTTAGCAAATCCTCAATATAACCTCTATCTCTTCCTAAATCCTCAAGAGAGGTCATGGTTTTTAACCTAATCATAGGTTTTCCGCGCTAAACTTTGTGTTAATTGTTACTCTTTGTTTGTTAATCGTTATAAATATCTTTGGTATAAAGACTAAGTTTGGATCACAAAATTAGGCTATTACATTTGGCAATGTCTATGAGAATGACGTTCTCAAATTTATTGTCTCAGAAAATAGCTGATTATCTCTTTATAACAAGACGCTTCCAGACCAGAGTACACCGATTTCTCCAAGAGAAGGAAATGCTGTATTAGCAGAATTATGGGCCAATCTAAACTCCAAAACTAAAAGGCGAACCGCTGTAGAGCAGCAGATGGTAAGTATACAAGACGTGCTAATGGTTCTATAGAGTCAATAGATTGTAGCCAAAAAGAACAAAGGCGTGCTGCCAGCTGCTTTGCGGGTTTATGTTCTCGACAGGATAAAACCTTATGCGAACAATCTGGGAGGTGAAGTTCATAAGCATCATGAGGGAGTGCCCACTCTAGTATATGAATTTCACCAAGAAATTGATGGAGGACTTGTTGGAGTCGGACAAGCAGAAGAGCCACCCCAAGGAAGAGTTTGTATTGCAGCACGTGATCAACTAAGTGAAGAAAGTGGCGACTACAACCCTCGAGATGGACGTGTCCCATGATCGACCATTACAGCTCGTTAGTACGTGACTCTGGAACTTGTTGAAAAATGTATCAAAGAAATGTTCGATCCTCAGGCTCAAACCACTAAAGGCATTCACAATAAGTTATAGAAAAGCACGATCTCTCAAGAATTATTGGATATAGAGGTTCCCACACACCAAAAATCCAAAAATACAAGGGAAATGATCTTGTGAAGCACGTTCAAGAATTCTTGGATGCTTTCGGCCTACATTCTACATCCAACCGCATTCTATGATGGATCTTTTCTACCAGTTTATTTAGGGAGCCTTTACGATGGTTCTATTCACTACCCGAAGGGCCTATTATGACTTTCAAACAATTGCGGAAACTTTTTGTCAAGAACTATTCGCATAATAGAGATAAGGAAGATAATTTATATTCTCTGTTCAGCCTTAAGCAAGTATCAGGGAGGAAGCTCAAAAAATTTACTAAGAAATTCTTGGAGTTGGCCAGAAAAGTAGACCGGCTCGATCTAAAGATTACTATTTTAGCCTTCACCAATGCTTCGCTCGTGGATAGTAGAGCGAAGGAATATCTGATTCTAAATAAATTGACAACTTTGGAGGACATGATTGCGAAGGTCAATGGATATATCAATCTCGAAAGAATGGTATCTGAAAGACACAAAGCTCAGAAATTGACCTTGACAGCACGAGATCAATCCAAAGATTAATATTTTAATTGTGCTACTGATCCTAGAGGAGACAGGAAGAGGACCAAATCTAAATCGACCTCGGAAAGGCCATAATATGCAAAAATCCTATCTTCCCAAGATGACTATTACCATAGCCAGTATTTTTCATATACTTCAAAAGGATAAGTTGTTTTCCTAATGCCCAGTATCTCCAACCTATTGAGAACAAAACATGTTGCATTCATCACAAAGTTTGACATTATGAGACGGATCATTGCTTCGCTTTAGAGCCACTGTTGGAGTATATTTTTATGGATGGACGAATACATAGTACATTCTAGATGTGGAAAGTTATAACAACGGGAGTTATAGGCTTCCCACGGTGATCGTACAGGTCAAAGAAATAGTAGAGGATAAACAATTGTACCATATCTCCTTCAACCACTTTATCGAGACTCATACCATTAGCTGATCGGTCAGATCCAAAAGACGGCATCTTGTCCAATGTCACAATCTATCCATGGTCGATAAGGAAGCTCGGTTACTCCCTGCATTAAATTCCTAACGCACAGGGATCACTTTCAAAGATTGCGACATTCAAAATATTAACTTTCCTCATCACGATGCACTCCTGATCATGTTAAAAATGAGAAATGTCGTGCTACATATAATGATGGTGGATACTGGCAGTAGCATTGAACTACTTTTCCAAAGCACAATTGATTAGATGGGGCTGGCGGACAAATTTTAACCCAGTGACATTGAAATAAGTGGGTTCAACGGCTCTAAGGAAGAACGTGTAGGAAATATCATACTTCCTAATACAGCTGGTCCAGCAATGGTTAATGCAATATTCTACGTTATCAATGTAATATCATATAATCTGGGGTCATAGGATACTGCTGGCTGTATAACATGCGAGCTATCTCATTAAGCTATCATTTAGCACTGCAATTCGATTAGAATGGAGGTATTTACGAAATCAAAGACAGTCAGAAGCTAGCCCGAGCTTGTGAAAACTTTGTTACCACTATGACAGAACCATCAATACCACAACTTACATAGTAATTATAGAAAACTACTGGGAACATTACAGAGAACCTTACAGAAAATGAACTGCCAAACATAAAACTTACATAGTACATTGAGATCAGTGGTGATAAAAGTGGTACCTACATTGGCACTCTCTTGCCCATAACAGAGCGCAATGCTCTTATTTAATTTCTTAAAGATAACAGTAATGTTTTTGCTTGGACGTTTCATGAAATGCCAGACATTAATCTAAATTTGGCCTACCATAAGCTTAGTTTGAAAGATAAAGCTGAGGCAGCTAATTAAAAACAATGAACTTTAACGCCGAGACTTCGTGAAGAAGTCAACAAAGAGATTGATAAACTCATTGAATTTGGTTTTATTGAAAAAGCCAACTATCCAGAATGGATCTCGAACATTGTGGTGGTACCAAAGAAAAATGGAAAAATTTGAGTCTACGTGGATTTCATAGACCTTAATAATCATACTCCGATAGATAGTTTTCCACTTCCTATCATCAATCATCTGCTCAATTCCACCACAGGATACAAACTCTTATCTATGATGGACGTTGTATTAGGGTTCAATCAGGTACCTCTATTAACCGAAGATCTAGAATAAATGGCTTTCATTATAGAGCATGGCTTGTATTTGCTACAAAGTTATGCCCTTTAGACTCAAGAACGCTGGAGTCACTTACCAAAGATTGATGACCCAAATGTTCAAAGGCCATCTTGGGAAAATGATTAAAGTTTACATTGATGGTTGTATAAAAGTCTTACGAAGGAGAACCATCTCGCAGATTTACACACGACTTTCGAAATTATTTGTTTTTACAAAATAGGACTCAATCCTAACAAGTGCCAATTCAGAGTCCAATCCGGAAAATTTATGGGACATTTGATCAGTAAGCAAGGCATAAAAGCTGACCCAGATTGTATTCGTGCGCTATTATCTATGCCTTCTCCAAGGATGAAGAAAGACGTACAAAAGCTAGCCGGCTAGATAGCGACAATCAATCAATATGTCTTCAAATCTTTAGATTGGTGTCGATGGTTATTTAACCTACTGCATGAAGGGACAGAGAAAAATAAACCTAAACAAGATCTTGAGATTGAGTGGACTGCAGAATGTGAAGCGGCTTTCTAGAAACTTAAGCGCTATTTGGGAAAGTCCCCAGTAATGAGTACACCCAAGGAATAAGAAGAGCTTACCATAAATCTTGCCATTACTGAGGAATCCTAAAGTTTAGTCTTATTTGACTTGATGAGAAGATAGAAAAACCTGCCTACTTCATCATCAAAACTTTCACTCTAGCGGAATCATGGTATACTAAGATTGAGAAACTACTATTAGTTCTCGTTTACATAACATTGAAGTTAAAACAATATTTCCAAGCTCACTTAGTTTGAGTCATGACAAATTATCCTTTGTGTAAAATCTTGTCCAAACGCGAGAAATCTAGACGAGTTCAACAATTGTCGATAACCCTCGGTAAGCACTATGTACGTTTCGAACCACGGTATTCTGAAAAAGGCTAATTAGTCGCATATTTCTTTGTAGACTTCCTAGTAGATGATCCTGACGCAGAAGTCTGACAAAACATACCCCATTTCCCCTAAATTTTAGTTTATACTAGAATAACGTTTCTCTCCGAGGATTGAAACTCGACTTGCCCATTTAATGCATTAATAAGTAGGATATTGACTAGATTTATGATGCTCTATTTGCAGACCAATCTTTACTATACCCCACATCGTGATTAATTGCCTAATGGATGCTTGAGACCTGTCTATGGGAACTCTAAAGGTTAGCTTTAATGTGTTCAGCAATAGTAGCCAAATCTCAGAAAAAGATGACTTCATAGGCATTAATGCCATTGAAACCTGCGTGTTTGATTCCTTTCCACAAACATATTCAAAAGACCCTTTAGAGATTTGGATAAAGTTGAGGTAATTGAGGAAATAAAGAAATATCAAAACTCAGCCCCTCCATATAAATTTTTTTGACCTAGAGTAGAAGCTCTTATCCCTACCACAGCTCTACCCAAACTTCTATTTTCCAGCCCCCAAAGCTCAAACTTAAGACCTTGCCAGATACCCACAAGTATGCCTACCTTGGTGATAATGGGACTCTCCGTGATATAATAGCTTCCAATCTTACTGCCAACTAGGTGGGAAAGTTGTTAAGTGTTTTAAAGAGAAATATGACAACAATAGATTGGTCCATAACCAATTTAAAGGGAATTAGTCTTGCCGTTTGTATCCATACACTTAGAAGATGGTGTTAAAAATTCTCACAAATTACAATGACAACTAAAACTTAATATGATGGAGGTGGTCAAGAAGGAATTTATCAAATTGCTCAATGTAGGAGTGATTTATCCCATCTCTAACAGTAAATAGGTTAGCCCGATTCAAGTTTCCCCAAAAAAGTTAGGAATCACGGTAGTTGAAATTGAAAACATAGAGTTAGTGCATACATGCACAACCATAATGTGGCGTGTATGTATCAACTATCGGAAGCTAAACACAGTTACACGAAAGGATTAATTTCTCCTGCCATTTATTGGCACAATGTTGGGACAATAAGCCAGCAAGTCCCATTATTGCTTTCTTGACGGCTACTCAGGGTAAAACCAGATTGCCCGAGACCTTTTAGCAGTGTATGATGAGTATTTTCTCCAATATGGTGGAAGTCTTCATGGATGATTTCTTAGTATTTAGGTTCATATTCGATGAATGTCTAACCTATTTTAGCCTCATTCTTCAATGATGTTCATAGACTAATTTAATTCTAAACTGGGAAAAATACAATTTCATGGCAACACAATACATTATGTTGGGGCACATTATCTCCAATAAAGAGATACAGGCTGATATTGTTAAGATTGATACCATTTCAATGTAACCACTGCCAAAAATGGTGAAAGACATTCAATCATTCTTAGGCAATGTAGGATTCTACAGGTGATTTATTAAATAATTTAATAAAATCGCTCGACCCCTACTACTAACTAGTTAAAGACACAAAATTCATATTCTATAAACCATGTGAAGAAGCTTTCGAACAACTCAAATCACTATTAACTTCATCTCCTATCATCAAACTTCCCAACTAGGATTTGCCCCTTAATCTTAAGTGTGACGCCTCTAATTATGCAGTAGGGGCAATTTTGGGATAAAGAATAGAAGGAAAGGCATATATCATCTACTACGCTAGTTGCATGCTAGATGTAGCACAATAAAACTACACTACCACTAATAAAGAATGGCTAGCTATATGTTTACTCTAGAAATTTTTTGGTCATACCTGCTAGGATCCAAAATCATGATCTTTACGGACCATTCGGCCTTAAAATATTTACTATCAAAGAAAGATACCAAGTCCCATCTGATTCACTGGGTCTTCCTGCTGCAGGTATTTGACATCGAAATTCAGGACAAAAATGGAATTGAAAATGCTTTAGCTGACCACTTGTCTAGACTACTAGATGATTCACCAAATAAACTACCTCCTATATAGAGACCTTTCTTGATGAATGACTAATGTCTATCACCATTTTTCATTGGTACGCTGATATAGAAAGTTATCTAGTCACAAAAAGGATGACACGCCATTGGTTTCTCCAAGCCAGGGAAAAGCTTCTCCCAAATATCAAAGACTTTGTAAAGGGGAGATTACACTCTTATACTATAGGATTATTACTCAACTAGGGGTTCTAACAAGCATACTTAATAAAAATATAAAGATTCTAATAGACATATTTTTGTGAAATCGTTGAATAGGATTCCTCCACGACCTCTAGTGAGGATTTTTAAGATGGGAGTGTATAAATGGATAAGATTACAAGAAAAGTATGTGGGGGAAAAACTCTTAGCCTATCTATGGTGGCTCTCATTTCATATTTATTGAGGTTAAACAACGTGACATCACTAGAAAGAAATTAAATTACAAATATATCCTTCTTTATAACTATCTTGTTCCAAAGGTTGTCTGCTGAGTTGTCTGCCGAAACCTAGTGCAGTGGTGCCTATTCAAAGCCTTAGAGGTCTTAAGGGTATACTTACAATGGTGTGAGTAGGCTATTACATTCACCCCTTCTTAGCTGGGGCCTCAAAGACATACAATAGACGTTGGGCAAAGGTTATATTTGAGAAGCTATTATATGAGAACTTGAAATTTTAACCGTTATTATTTTGCCAGTTACCAAGATCATAAATTGATAATTACGTAGATTATGATTAACGACATTAATGACTCCTTAATCTCTAATAAAAGGAAAGGGTTGGCAAAATTCTTTAGTTTGGTGCATTGTCTCTAATAGTCTTGGTTCCCCTTTGGTTGATCAAGATGAAGACTCATTCATAAAGGCAGCAAGAACTCAAAAAGGCCAAGATCACAGTTGTAGTAGCATATTCCTCAAGTTTGACAAGGGAAACTAGTAAAGGTATGCCGAAGGCATTTGGTCATGTACATGTTCATAGTCAAAAATACTTTATTCTTTAATTATAGAGCTCGAGCATCCACAAATAGCCATTACACTTGGTCAAATATAGCAATTGTACATGACCTACAAAGTTTGCTCACCTTCCTAAAAAGTAGGAGAAACATTATAACATTGCAACTGCCTGTTTCCAGCTATAAATACAGGTAAAGCATAAAATATTAAGGGGGCATTCTCTATTATGTACACCCTCTATATTAATTAATCTTCAATTATAATAGACTAGCATCTTAGTCTAAACCCTCCTCGAGGTCATGATTTTTCTCAGGCTTCACTGAGTTTCCACATAAAATCGAATGCATACTAACTTTTCTTTGCACTTAGAACTTACTTCTTTACATAAAGCATTAGCGAAGTTTTCCTACCGTAAACTAGCCATTATAAATGGCATCGTCTATGAGAAATCCACCTTTTCTCTATCAAATTTTATCCTTACCAATCAATACCACAACCAACACAAACCTCTTAAGTACCCAGAGGAACAACGAGGATATTTTGTCTACCAGTCTGCCAGGATCCCTCAATTTACAAAATGTTGTTTTCAAACTCAAAAAATAGATGGAATCTGACAGAGTCCAATGGCTCGAAGATCAGAAAATTCATGCTCAATCCCTCCAAGTCGAAAGAGATGAAAGGAGGAAAGTCCTAGAATAGAAAAGCTGAACTCATCAAAAGGAAATAAAAAGTCAGCGTAGACAATATGATCAATTTACCACTCGTCAGGGGTCATCCATCTATGTCCAAAGTGATCACCGATCGAGAACATCTCAAAAAGAGAGTGGATCACCTAGAAAGGAATGATACCGAACATCGATATTACGTACGATCTAAGAATCTGGACATAGTATCCCGGTATTTTGAACTCGCATCATCAGACCCCAAGTGGATAAATTTGACATCAGACCCCACCTCCTCCTCCAAGAAAACCTGTAAGGTAAAGATTAGGCCCCAAAAGGCAAGGAAACTTCAGCCCTCAAGCTGTGATAGCAACTCAGGTACTCCCCCATTTAGTCATATTGGATGACTTGAGCAACCAGATTTAGGCCATAAATTCAAGTAACCCTAGTCGAAGATTTTATCTAGACAGGATCGAGATGAATCTTATCTCCCTTTACCTTGATAGCATATATATTACATCAGTACGCAGGCCTCACTGACCCGTAACCCATGTCAGACACTTTAAAGTAGTTGTCGGCCTTTACTCAAAAATCGATGACATGCTTGCCACTTGTTTATCATGAGCCTCAACGAGGAGCCTCTCAGATGGTTTCATATAACTTCTGAAGGATCGATAACTAGCTTTGCTCAGATGCAGGGTTTGTCTGAATCAAATTCTGCACACGCCAAGGAATGTGCAGTTACCGTCAATTTGTTTTTCATTTTTGAGCAAGGTACAAAAGAAACCCTAGGGAACTCTTACAGATAATTCTAACAAGAAATATTGGAAACTCAGATCTAAAGATTGTAGTGCCAGCATTTACCTCTATACTTCACATCGATTCTAAAGTTTGGGAAGAGCTGACTTAATATGCCTTAAACAGTGACAAAATGATAGATTTGGTAAACAATTTCATCAAGCTTGAAAGATCAAAGAAGGAGAAAATGAAAAGTTCTTCTATCATTCATTCCAATGATATTCCTTCACCACTACACTCGAAATAGACAAGCAATGGTGTCACCTTAATGGAACTGACAATAAAAAGATAGGCCAATCCCAGTCCTACCACAAATGACTACCACCCTGTCTAACATCTTACCAATCCTAAGGGGTGACGACCTCTTTCGAGAAGCTTAGGAGATTCCTGACATCCAAAATAAACCTTTAATCTAATATCATAATATACACAACCATGAGACTAATAACTACTATTCCCTCATACGTATTTTTCATCGAATTGCTTTGGCAAGAAGGCTCCACAAATATATCATCGATGTTCAGAAGTTCCTTGAAGAAGAAACAAAAAGGAAGGAAGACGAGCAATGACAAGGTCAGCCTTGTTATTTGTACATGATCGAGATCGAAAAAGGAAAAAAAAATAAAAGAAGGATGACAGGATTACATTATGCTGCAAGACGACTTCTTTCGAGAAATCTGCCAAACTTCTACCCAGCTTTAATAAAGCATGCCGTCCATATCACATTCTCTTTGAGGATTGCGATACCAGTCATATGAATTGCCCCCACAATAACCCACTAGTGGTAATGCTCAAAGTAAGTCAATACTACCTACATACACTCCTCGTGGGTACTGGTAGTACAACCGATATACTATTTAAAATGGTAGTCAAGGTTCTCGGCCTTAACGACTTCATCAGGGCTTTGACAATAACTATCGCAGGCTTCAATGGTTCCAAAGAATCTTCTTTAGGTAAATCATATTGGCTATTCAGGTAGGGCCAGAAATGACTTTTGTCAAATTTATTATAATTAGTTCCAAATCTAAATACTTGGGAATTAAGGGAAGGAACTAGCTTCATTCACTCAAGGTGGTACCTTTGACATATAATCTGGCTTTGCGTTTCTAAACTAATAATGAGGTTTACGAAATCAAGGGAAGTTAAGCCATGGTCAGAATGTGCGAAAACACCACCACAAATATAGGGATGGCAATGGGGAAAATTTGGGGTGGAGGAGCCAATAGCATCCCCATCCACGCTTAAGTTTCTCACTACCATCACCGCTATAAAACCCATTTAAGTTAAACGAAGATATCCCTAAATCCGCCCCGCTATTACAATACTAAATTCCATCCCCGTTTAGGATGACTAATAAAGTTATTTTTTCAATTTTTTATTATTTAGGTTTTTAATTGTTTTTGTTAAGGGTAATAACAATAAAATATTTAAATGGGGGGGGGGGGGGGGGGGGTATAGATTTTTTGAGGTAATAAAAAATCCGCCTCGTTCCCCTACATATTTTTATAATGTATGTCATACCAGGTTAGTACATCCCAAACCCGCCCCATTCGGGGCGTGGTGGGGTAGATCCCCATCGGGGTGGGTTAAATTGCCATCCCTATACAAATGCTCATACGATAAACCTTCTGAAAGCATAACAATTATTGAAAGAACCTCGCCCTATGTTTGAGCATTTAGAAACCGTCGAATTCATAGATCTCGATGGACATGGGTGAAGTATTTTATCAGCTCAAAAATCTCACCACAAGAAAAAGAAACATCCCTGTTGGCTTTGAAAAGAAATATCGTTGTCTTCGCATGGTCATTTCAGGATATGCTGGAAATTGACCCTTCCATCGCATGCCACAAGCTAAACCTAGTATCTCACATTAAAGCTATGATATAAAAGCGACATAACCTGGCACCCAGATTATGAGATGCAGTTATTGAAGAAATCTATAAACTACTTTGAGTTGGATTAATTTGAGAAGCAAAGTATCCAAAATGGGTCTCAAATATCGTAGTCGACCCAAAGAAGAACAAGAAAATCCGGGTCTGCATGGACTTCACGAAACCCAACAAGTTTACATGCAAGGATAACTTCCCTCTACCATTGATCCCTCAACTCCTCGACTTCGTAGCAAGACATGAATTTCTGTTAATGATGGATGTAGCATTAGGCTATAATCAGGTTCTACTTGACAAAGAAGATCAAGAAAAAATAACATTTATAACAGAAAAAGGGTTCTTACTATTATAAGTCATGCGTTTTGGACTAAAAATCGCAAGAGCAACATATTAGTGACTCATGATAAAAATGTTCTAAGACCACCTGGGCAAAGCCATGGAAGTATGCATCGATAACATGATCTATAAAAGCATAAAACTTGAGGATCATTACAATAATGTGCAAACCTCTTCGATACCCTTCGCACTTATAAAATGAAATTAAACAAAAAAAAATGCCAATTTGGTATAGCATCCGGTAAATTCTTAGGCCATCTGGTAAGCAAATGGGGGATAGAAATCAATCTGGAGCAAATTAAGGTACTCATGGCCATGCCCTCTCCCTGAATAGAAAAAGACGTACAAAAGCTAGCTGGGAAAGTAGCCGCCCTTTATAGATTTATTTCAAAGTCATCTGATCAACGTAAACATCTTTACCTCCTCCTTCATGGGAACCCAGCTCCAATAACAAGGAAGTGACCCAAGGAAATCATATGGATCTCAGAATGCCAATTGGACTTTCGAGACTGTAGTCCCGTGATTCCTCTTGGGGAAAATAATGAAAGTACGTTAGTTTTAGGCTTCATACTATGCCAGAGGAGGGCACCGCTCAACTCTCTCTGGGTTCTCTCTATCTCCTTGGTTTGGTTGGTCGTCTCTGAAAGAGAACCGCACATGTGGCAGTGGAAGAAGAGTAAGTTCCAGAAGAAGAAGATGATCCTCTCTAGGTTACCCCTTCACCTCTATTTATAAGGAGGGTTTAACCTAGGGGTTCCTCTGCTCACGTGCCCTGGGCAATTCCCAAGATGTCCCTTCAGGGTCGTGGGCTCTTATATTTCCACGTGGGCAGGGGGCTAACTGCAGGTTGGTCATTAGTTATCTTCATGATGGCTTTATGGTCATTAGGCGAGTCCTAGCCATGGATCTGCTTATCGCTCTAAGTAGCTTGCAGTGTGACCTAGCTGGAATGTTCCTGCTCCTGGTGGTGGGGTCGCCCAGTGACCTTCCATCTCGTTGCTAGCGGGAGCGTGCTCCTATAATTTCCCCCCTCAGGTCTCGCTCGTAGTGAGTGGGAGATGAGGTATTGTGGTCATATTGGGAGGTATGTGACTGCCTGCTTGTCAGTGCCTTAGGAGGGGAGATGAGTATCTAATACATAGAAAGGCGTGTGGTATGACTGCTGCCACTATGGGCAACGGGTCAAATCATTTTATGTGGGTCCGGAGTATATATGTTAACCGTTTCTTTACCATAAGAGGAATGAGAAAATCATTGAGCTCTTCTCTCTAACTATTTTAGCTTGCCTTTTAAAAATAATAAAACTGTGCGTATTTATGGTGGTGCTGTAGTGTGGCCGATCGGTGTGGTGTGGGAGCTGTTTAACTATGCATGTGAGCTACAGGTAAGTTTATTGTCTAACTCGTCTGATTTACAGTGATATAATGTATGTTAAAAATGGCAGGAACTCGGGAAGCACTGGTACTAACCATAAGTAGTGTAGAATGGTAAGGAAGTTGATGCTGGTCTGGTAACAACGCTAGGAGTCTGTAAGAGGGGACTGACCAAGACAAATCGTAGTATTCATCGCAGAGTCAGAGTCCGGTAAGCGGCCACACCAGGGCCAATGAGGGTTAAGGAGTAGCATATCCTTAGGGTGCCCTAGTAATTTAAGTGACCAATATACCCTTCATACCTTTCGGGTTAAGCCTGACGTTTGTACCTGGCTCGTGCAGGGAAGTACGAACACCGAGCACGAGTCGGTATACTTCGACGAGAGAAAAGACGAGCTGAGGGATGGTGGTATCTGGTGAGGAATCCTCGACGGAGGGGTCTAAGGTTGCACCGCCTTGAACCGTGCCCATGAAGTGGGAGGGCAGATACGACCACAAGGCGCGAATGTCGGTTCCGCGAGATTTAGGGGCAGAGTCGCGTGCGGATTTCCTGGTGCAAGGGAGAGTGCCCGGGGACCTAACCCACGAGGCCATTATTAGTAAACGTGAGAGGGGGGCCTCTGAGAGTTTCTGGCCCTATCCTAGTGAGTAGCGGTTGCCTATCACGTTGGCCAGGTTTGTGAGCCCATGAATAAAAATAGAGTACCTGGACGAAGTCAACGAGCGAGCTTTTCTAGGGCCAGTAGTGAGTGGATATGGCCGGACTGCTAGACGTTAGTACCCAACCAATGCATCTTATACTACGGGCAGCTTGATACGTGGTCGAGGTTTCTATTGTATGATCTGAGAAAGAAGTGTCTGAACTCGTTTGGGCGGGCGGTGAGAAAAATGAATGGCAACTTTTACCGTGTGATGATTGGGTATCGACTGATCAATCTGTTAATGCTGCCGCGCTGGAATGTTGGTGCAGGGACATTATGGTCCCGTACAACACGCGACATTGTCCTCGCTAGTGGGATATAGTCCCCGAGAGTACGGGGAACAAGGTTGATGAGAGTGAGGCTTTGGATGTACCGTCGTCGCCACGCATTACCCATTCCCGTTCGCGGGTGGGCCGTGAAGGATGGTAAACCCAGACCGCAGCTAAAGCAAGAAGAGTCATGGCATAGGCAACTCCAGGCAAAGATGGTGAGGCTGGCCTGAGTTGTCAGAGGGTCATGCGTACTTGTGAACCTGAATGGTGGCATTTGTACTATATAACTAAAAAATCTGGCGAACCTAAGATTTTTAAGTTACCTACGAGTGGTAACTACAGGTGTCAACATCCAATCCTGGTGACTGAGGCTTTTGATTTCGATGACGGGCCTAATCGTCGCTTGTATCATAATGTTTTTCACACAAAGTGTATGTCACTCGTATTGTAATAGCTATGTAATGCTTATATCGCCTGCTAGTCGTGCTATCTAAAGTAGTTGCTCATTAACGTACAGGTATGATGCTCGCTAGGGTTACCTATAAGATTTCTCGTTTATGTGTGCTTGGTCCAAAAAATAAGGACTGCCAGGTACTGATGACAATTTTGAACGGTACCTTTGATTCAGACAAGTACTGGTCGGCGAAGAAGTATACCGAGCCTCACTTACGTGCAACCAGCAATACTTATTCTATAGAGAGTATGCATAGCTATAAATCTTCTAAGAATGTTGCGACGAAGCCGCAGTTTCAATCGGGGAGGGGGAGGGATGCGTCTAGCTCCACGCCGGTAATACCCCTCGTAGAAGGACAGAGCCCCGGAGTGAGGGGTATTAGTGGTCACACAGAGAAGGATATCTTCCTTCCGAAGAGGCAGAGGACGGTGGCAGCCAGTCTGATGGACGAGGGTCTAGGGGAGCTACGAGGTAAGGAAAATGAACTACTTTTGCAATCATTTGTGAAAGAGGGTACCCTATCAGTGGGTAGTGGTAAGCTCTTCGGTGGTGGTTTGCCAGAGGGGGAAGTATAAAGTACCCCGTACAAAGATAAGGAAAAAAAATGTCTTGCTGAGGCGCTGAGCGATCTTCGGGCTCGTCATGCAGCGGTCATGGCAGCTTTCCGGGTAAGTAAGTGCTAGATCGTTTATTTGTGCAATATCGTTTGAAGTACTAATAGTAGTTTATGTATGTCATGCAGTGTACACTCACGCTCGAGGCCGCATTACTCCCTGGCGAGAACCTAGCCAGCTGTAATGACGAGTTAGAGCAGCGGCTTGAGGAAATAAAAATGATGCAGAAGGCGCTCATTAATTAAGGAGGCTGTGCAACGCGAACTAGCAGAGCACGTGACGACCGTGACCGCGGGGCTTGAAGAGCGGCTAAAAATTGTGAGCGAGGAGAAGCTGCTGGTCGAGGGTGATTTGGAGGTGACCCATGGTCATTTTAAAGTGCTGGGGCTGGAGAAGGAAGCATACGGGCAAACGCTCCATGACCAGCTTATTGAGGAGAAGAAAGAGACGGATGGGTTGCAGGGTCGTGTCGCCAAGTTAGTGGAAGGCAACGCACAGTTAGAAGAAAAGTTTCGCCTGTCCACCAAGTGGTGGGTGGCTACGGTGGCTCCGCCATCTACCCTTGAGGACAGGATGGACATTACCCCTGAAGAGGAAGTTCAGCTGGAGGTGGCAGAGAAAGCGGCCACAGAAGCTGCTGCCTAACTAAAAGAGTAAATGGTAATGTCATATTGTAAGTCCCATAGTAGCGAGGATGTGGAAGACTTGATACTTATTTTGTGAACTTTTGTTGTTGATGGGGACCCTTCGTGGCCGTATGAGCTGTAAAACTATTTATGTTTGTTTACGAAGCATCGATAACATCTTTTCGGTATAATACTATGGATATGTATTCATGTATGCCAGTGTATTCGTCACGTGGCCACTAAATGTTTAGGGATGGCCCCATTTTGTAATTTTCTTGTTGGGGTAACCCTCGATGGTCAGCCCCCACAGGAGCTGCGAGATGGGCATTTAGGGTAATCGAAGCGTCATGTCAAGTATGAATGCGAAGTGGGAGCTCTAAGGCTGGGGCAGTGCGTAGGGCCACCTGGGAAGAAGTGGGCGGTGTTGCATAGGCGTATTAATGAGGTAAGGTGCATTTGGTTTTCCCCATAACATTAATGAGGACTTAGCTTATAAAAAAGGACTTGGCTTATTAATGAGGATGCAATTCTAACCAAAGCTTGAAGCTTTACACTTGAGGATCAGACTTCCAAAGAAGAGGATGCAGACCCGATCACAGGCGCGGTTCGAATCACAGGTAGTAGCGTGGGTAGGGTTTTACACCGAGTTTTATTTCGGTAAATGTAGACTTGCGAGGAAGCCTTTAGTGCGGTTATATATCGAACCAACTTCCCTTCCTGTTCCAGAGTAGAAAACACAGGAGAAGCGATGGTTTATGTATCTCGTTTAGCGTGACCAAATCCAAAACTGTGTCAGTTGTGAAATGCTACTGGGGGAAATGGCCATAGGGGTTGTGAGGGCAGCCAGCTACAAAGGCCTAGGCTATGGATTTTGGGAGAGACTGTGCCCATGTTGTATGTTACCCGTTTAGGCTTTGTTGGTATGTAATGTAAGGGGTTTGCGATCTAGTGTAGCGCTGTTGTCGTAAACTTCGTGGAAGTTGAATCGTATAAATGATTTTATCATCTGAGTGAACAAGTTAGGCGTAAAATGATCAGTCATCATTTTATATAGGCCCTATTAAATTAGGAACTCGGCGTATAAGTAGCGACCTTAAAAGTATACTAGACACGAGGTGCCAAAAAATAAATTATGTAGTCATTGTCGCTTAAGCGAGCCTAGTAGTGCTGTTAGGCGCGATGTGCCAAACAAAATTTTACAGTAGTCCTCGTTGGACTTGGCAGTCATTGTCGCCCAAACGACCATAACAGTTTAGTTAGGCGCAAAGTGCCCAATTAATTTTTCAGTGGTCATTGTTGGACTTGGTAGTCGTTGTCGCCCAAGCGACCATAGCAGTGTAGTTAGGTGCAAAGTACCCAACAAAATTTTTTAGTAGTCCTCGTTGGACTTGGTAGTCATTGTCGTCAAAGCGACCATAACAGTGTAGTTAGGCGCGAAGTGCCCAACAAAAGTTTTCAGTAGTTCTCATTGGGCTTGGCAGTCATTGTCGCCCAAGCGACCATAGTAGTGTAGTTAGGCGCAAAGTGCCAAATAAAATTTTTTAGTAGTCCTCGTTGGACTTGGCAGTCATTGTCGCCCAAACAGCCATAGCAGTGCAGCTAGGCGCGAAGTACCCAACAAAATATTTTAGTAGTCCTCGTTGGACTTGGTAGTCATTGTGGCTCAAGCAGCTATAGCTGTGTAGTTAGGCGCGAAGTGCCCAACAAAATTTTTCAGTAGTCCTCGTTGGAGTTGGTAGTCCTTGTCGCCCAAGCGACCATGGCGTTTTTACTTCAAAAAATGACTCTCGTCTTTACGGGGACGTCCTTCTTCAAGGACACCGCTAGTCATTGAAATGCGTTTTTACTTAAAAAATCGACTTTCGTCTTTACGAGGGCATCCTACGTCAAGGATGCCCCCTATCAGGTGAGTACGTTTTTACTTCAAAAAATGACTCCCAGTTTTACGAGGGCGCCCTTCGTCAAGGATGCCCCCACTCATCAGAGTGCATTTTTACTTCAAAAATGACTCTCGTTTTAGTGAGGGCGTCATTCGAGAACGCCCCTAATTATCAGAGTACATTTTACTTCAAAACATGACTCACGTCTTTGCGAGGGCGACATACGTCAAGGATACCCCCAGTCATCAGAGTGTGTTTTTTCTTCAAAAAATGACTCTCGTCTTTGCGAGGGAGTCATACATCAATGATTCACCCAGTCATCAGAGTGTATTTTTACTTCAAAAAATGACTCTCGTCTTTGTGAGGGCATCTACATCAAAGATGCCTCCATTCACCATAGTACGTTTTTACTTCAAAAAATGACTTTTTTTTTGTGAGGGCGTCGTACGTCAAGGACGCCCCCACTCATCATAGTGTATTTTTACTTTAAAAAATGATTCTCGTCTTTGCGAGGGTGTCTTACGTCAAGGACGCCCCCAGTAACCAAAGTGCGTTTTTACTTTAAAAAATGACTCTCATTTTTATGAGGGCGTCCTACGTCAAGGACGCCCTCAGTCATCAGAGTACGTTTTTACTTCTAAAAATGATTCTCGTCTTTGTGATGGCATCCTACGTCAAGGATGCCCCCAGTCATCAGAGTATGTTTTTACTTAAAAAAAATGACTCTTATTTTTATGAGGGCGTATTACGTCAAGGACGCCCCCAGTCATCAGAGTGCATTTTTACTTTAAAAAATGACTCTCATTTTTGTGAGGGCGTCCTACATCAAGGACGCCCCAAGTCATCGGAGTGCATTTTTACTTTAAAAAATGACTCTCGTCTTTGCGTGGACATCCTACGTCAAGGACGCCCCCAGTCGTTAAGTGCATTTTTATTTCAAAAAATGACTCTTGCATTTTTATTTTAAAAAATGACTCTTATCTTTACTAGGGCGTCCTACGTTATGAACGCCCCCAGTTAGGTGATTGCATTTTTACTTTAAAAAATGACTCTCGTTTTTACGAGGGCGTCCTACTTCAAGGGCGCCGCTAGACATCAGAGTACATTTTTACTTCAAAAAATGACCCTTGTCTTTATGAGGGTGTCTTACATCAAGGACGGCCCCAGTCGCCAGAGTGCATTTTTACTTCAAAACATGACTTTTGTCTTTGCGAGGGTTTCTTACGTCAAGGACTCCCCCAATTATGAGAGTGTGTTTTTACTTTAAAAAATGATTCTCGCCTTTGCTAGGGAATCCTACGTCAAGGACACCCCTAGTCAGGTGAGTGCACTTTTACTTTAAAAAAGTGACTCTTGCCTTTGTGAAGATTTGGAAGAGAATGGAGCTGAAAGCCTGAAATATATAAGATGAAAGACTGTATATATGTAAGGTATTGCTACTAAATCCATTTGCGGAGGTTCATGGAATTCCAGGGGGATTTAAGCTCCACTTCGTCGCGATTAAGCAGGTAGTAGGCATTACCATCAACGATGCGGGGGATGAGGTATGGGCCTTCCTAATTAGGCTAGAGTTTTCCCTTATTATGATTGTGAGCTACAGGGAAGAATTTTTACATGACGTAATCCTCTTTGCAGAACTACTGTAGAATCACCCGCTTGTTATTGTTTCATCTTAGTGTCTCCAGATACCATAGTATGCGGGAAGATGCTTTCTCTCGAGTTTCGTTCATCAAGTTAAATTTCTTAGCGAGGAGTCGGTCGTTGATCACAATGCCTACAATCAGGGATCTCATAGTATTGTCGATAACCTCGGTAGGTAGCACAGCATTGAAGCCATAAGTGGGTATTAACGGGGTTAAGTCCATACTCTTTTGCGGCGTCGTTCGGTAAGACCACAGAACGTGGGGCAGCTCGTCTACCCTACGACCTTTGGCCGCATCCATTTGTTTACTGATACCATCAATTATAGTTTTGTTCGTGGCCTCGACATGCCCATTTTCATGAGGGTATCTAAACTTTGTAGGGGCCTAACTTCTTTCGGAAGGGAAGTCGGCTCTTACAACTCAGGGTTAATCCTCAACCAAAGGAATGCAAGCAAATAATCTAAAGAATGAACAATCTATAGACAAAATACTTCTGTAGAGGCCCGAATGTGACACTCTACGACCTCTGATGAGGATTTTAATGAGTGCTTTTGTTGCTTATGAGTAATCGAAGGTTCGAGTACTGGGCTTTTACAGGGTGGTCGAAGGTAAACTACAAAGGGGTTGGGGGGAATTCTTCTAACCCTCTCTTGGTTCCCCATCTCTTCTATTTATAGAACATAGGAAGGCTTGAGTTACCAAGATTAGGTCAAAATACAAGGGTACCGTCCAGATATTCCGGTGGTGGTACGGGCGCCGGACATGTCGGTACTGTTACTGTAACAGTTGTTGGGTCTGTCTCTGTACTTTTTCACTATAGCAGTGGTTGGGCCTATCACTGCAGCTACAAGGACCAACCACCGCGCCATCTTGCCAGGTGAGCTGGCTACCTGTCCCATCATACCTCGGCCATGTACAGATATGGTCGAACTATTTCTGCTGCGCTGTGTGGAGTCCGTCCTCGAGGCTTGTTCAGAGTCGAAGCATCATCTTCAAGTGATCTTTGGATGGCCTGTTTAAGGATTTGAATGGGCTTCGATATATTCGAGTGGGCTTCAATGTAGCTTTCAAGTGTCTAAATAGGGTAAAAGGCTGCGAGTAGGCTATTACATTCGCCCTCTCTCAGCGAAGGTCTTGAAAACATGCGTAGAGGCATTTGCTAAGAAAACTGTTTGGTCTTAGAAGTTGGGCAGTTTTGACTGTTGGTTTTCGGGTCGGTAATTAAAGGGGGTAATAAAGAGATGCTGGCAGTTATAGGGTAATAAATGAAATGAGGTCATAAGTATGGGTTATTGAGTAGGGACACTGTGTAATCTTCTTCTTTTTCATTCTGTATTCTTTCCTCTAATTTTTTTTTAAAGTTCTATGGATACCACACCTAATACGCGATATTAGAAGAGGACGGGGTTTGCCCGGGATTGTCGTGTAGGGCGAAAGACTGCTGAACTGCATATGAAGTTCTTCGGGCATCATGATCTGGACTGGGAAATACCCAAACTGGTGGAGGTGGAGGCTGAAGAGCTCAACAACAGGGAGTCTTACGTCTATCTTAGGGACCAACTGAAGTACAACTTTACTACTGCGGAGAAGCGTTATCTCTTTCTGTCGGCTTTGGCCGAATGCCTCATTTGTGCAGAAGAGGAGATGGAAGAACAAAGCGCGGTGAGTAGAGCTGGGCCTCCTGGAAGTAGGGCTGCTGTTTGAGGTGGTGATGATGGGTCTCTTTGTATTGTGAGTTTTTATGTAGAGGTTTATTTTTGGGCTGGTTGTATGAATGTATTTGGGTGTGAAATTTTGCTATTTTACTGCTGTATGTGGTGGAATAGAATGAGAATAATATTTTGCTGCATATTTGAGTTTTTGTAACTGCTAGGCATTGGAAATGAATAGACTTATAGGCACGATAGCAAATTCATCACATCGAATGTTAAGGGGTAATACTGATTAATGCTGCGAAAGGTGTTCTCAAAGTATAATGATATGGTCGAATATAATTAACTCAGTGCAAGGAATTGGGGTCGAAGTGTGAAAGTGGTTGATGGTTCGATGCAGGAGTTTCGACTGCAAGTCCTCATAAATGGTGTTTCCATGCGCATGCAGAGGAAACTGTTACGTCTATGAAGTTGGAGAGGTTGGACTGTTGAGTTTTCAAGGCGGAAATTGAAGGTAGCAATTAATTCGGCTTGGGGAGAGGGAAAGTTAAAATCGTTCTTCATGTATAAAAGGAACTGTTGTGGAGAGGATTTTTCATCGTTTTGCATTCTTTCTTCACCGTTCTTCTTATTTGCTCGGATCCGAATGGCTGCAAATGTTCCCGTAAAAGAG
Source organism: Kingdonia uniflora (assembly GCA_014058105.1). Taxonomy (NCBI): domain Eukaryota; kingdom Viridiplantae; phylum Streptophyta; class Magnoliopsida; order Ranunculales; family Circaeasteraceae; genus Kingdonia; species Kingdonia uniflora. The sequence goes on along the minus strand of JACGCM010000560.1, from coordinate 4,059,702 downwards.
AACCAGGCGGTAGTGAGAGTCAGGCGAATATAGAAGAAGACGTTGGAGCTGCAATGGAGGATTGGTATCGATCAAGATATTGATGCGAAAATGACGAATCTCTTTGAAGTGGAACCCGGGGAGCCCATTGCTGGAATGCCCTTTGCATACTGGTGGGGGATTATTCAGATGATGGGTCCATTTTTGGGTCATCGGTTGTCTCTGCTGGACTCCTTCGCGGAAGAAATGGTGGGCGTGGAGAATGCTAGTACTGTGTCTGTGGTCAACGAGGAGCATCCCGCTGATAATTATGGTCCTCTTTTTATTTTGGTAACTATTTTTGATATGATATTTGCATGTAGGGTATTTGTAGGAACTGGTTGAATTGGGCTATGTTGTTTTTATCGTTAATGAAATTGGGTATTGGTGGTATAATCTGTCGAATAAAAGGTTTTTTGAACTGTTGATATAAGAGGTTTAATCTGTGTAGGCACAAATTTTTGAACTGTCGAAGTGCGTGATTGTAATCTGTCGAAGGATGAATATGATCTTTCGAAGGAAAATGGGTGTTTATGTATAAGTGTAAGTTGGGACTGTCGAAGTAAAACTTATTATATGTCGAAGAAATGTTAAGCTTCATGTATAAATAAAATTCTGAACTGTCAAAGGAAAAGGTGATCTGCTGAAATAATAAAGACATGAGGTTTTGAATTGACGAATGTGCTGTAGATCGAGTGTCGATATATTTGTGAATCGAATTTGAGGCTATCTGTTGATGAGTCTTCAAGACGCGGTGTAGTCGATTACTCGAATGTGGGAAGTTTGCCGAAGGTTTTGGTAGATTTGACTGGTCATACTGGCAGCTCGGACAGCTGTCTGGTCAGAATGGTACGTGCGTCTGAGGCAGTGTGCCGGACAAGTAATCATTATTGCTGTCCTCATTTTATAGAAAAGTTGTTATTCGATGTTTGGATTTCACTGTTTAGTTTTGAGTGAGGGTAAAAGGGTTCGAGAAGCTTTAGTTTTGCATGTAATTTGAAGTGAGCGTACAGCTCACACGTGAGGGATATGAGGGTAAATTTGTCAAAACACATTGTACCCAAAAAGTCGTGGTAGTGGGGTCGTGGTAATGATAGTGGCTTAAAAGTTAAGGCAGTTTTGGTTTTTTGAAAAGGTATATAAGTGTGAGAGAAGTGACCACTGTACTGTACATTAAGAAAAACCAGAGAGAGTGAGAGAAGGAGGATGTAAGCCATTACTGCCAGTGCTTGAGAGGAGTTGATGAAGTTATTGCATTGATCTTGCTGTTTCGAGTATAGTACTTCTAAAAGAGGTACGTCACTTGATCTTTGCCAATTTTTGCTTTGTTTTTCCTTCTGTGTCTGTGAGAAAAATATTTTGAGTTTGGGGTTTGGAGGTTATCTTTGAGGATAAGAGAATTTATGTATCTAGGTTCCAACCCATTCAGGGAATTTGGGGGTTTTTAAAGGAGGCATTGGGTTTAGGATCGAGGTTTCGAATGTGTATAAATCTTCTGGAGGGGGCTGATGGGATATGGATTATTGATACATAATTATCGAATGTATCGGTCAAATTATGTGCCTCTTCTTCTGTAAGGTAAGATGCATACCCGTCAAGCTTCGAGACAGAGGCTGATAGACGAGGAGATCAAAGAATTTGAAGCTAGAATTTCTAGTCGTGCTCCCGTAGATGAGGGCAATGACTTAGAAGTATTAGATGTTATAAATGATGCCCCTTTATCTATGGTGTTGCCAGTTGGTGAGGTTCCAATTATGAGACGTTGTAAGATGGTAGTGACTAAGGATTGTGAGGAGGTAGAGATAGTGTGGGGGAAGAGAGGCGAGGATAATGTGGGGCCTTCTGGTGGCAGAAATGGTACAGGGGGCAAAGTGATAAAAGTGGGGATTTGACTGAGTAGGATAGGGCCGAAGATGCCATTTCGGCTCGAGATAAGGTTAGATTAGATCAATTTGCTGCCAAGCTAAAGCTGTCAAAAGTGGGGGGTGTTGTTTAGTGTGGCGGGAGCAGAGTTAACTTTTAAATCGGACCCTGGGGAAGGGATAATGGCTTATAGAGGCCAGATTCGATTAGGAATGGAAATTCCTCTTCGAAGACTGGTGAAAGAGGTATTGAATTTTTGGGAGGTGGCCCCGGTTCAAATGAATGGAATTTTTTACGAGATGATGAGGGTTATAGAGGGGATAAATGCAAAGTTGAATAGTGAGGGGAGGGGTTTAATAAAGTGGTTTGATGTTGTGACCTTCTACTCGAAGAAGGCAAGCCAGAATATAGGTACCTACCACATCCAGTGTCACCCTGAGAAGCCCTGGTTTTTTGATTTGCGTTCGACAGGTCGAGGGTGAAATAAAGACTTATTTATAGTACGGGGCAACTACGATAATGTTGATGGGGAGGACCTTTATAAGTTGCATCATAGGGTGTATAATCAAAGTAAGTTTTTTGTCGAAGGAGTGTTGTTGATGTATGTCTTTAAGAAGTGGTGATTATATTTTTTTTGCTCTGCAGGTCTGAAGAATCTGACTTGGAATAATCCGAGGAACTATATTGATGCTTTTCTCGAAGCTAGTGAGGATTGGGAAAATTTTGTTTTTGACAGTCTTGGTATCAAGAGGTAGAGAAGGAAGAAGATGGATTCCTTTCTCTGAAGCGTACCCGTTAAGCCGAAGCCATTGAAGAGTAGCAGAGGCAAAGGTGGTTCGAAGGGTCCAGAAGAAATGGGGGGGGGGAATATGTTGCCAAAAAATATTCAGTATGTTCTGAAATTAAGGAGGGGGTCAAAGAAAGTAGCGTCAGTGCCCAAAGTGGCTGGCAATGCTTCGATACTGAGGCCGAGGCAGGTACCAACATAAGCTGAGAAGGGTAGGGTCGGGTTGTTCCCGAAGTACTGAAGGTACAATAGACGAAGGATATTCAGCGCAAATGGCATAGGGCGCTGGGGGAGGATGATGCAGGGGATGAGGATGAAGAGATGACGGAGGCTGAACAACAAAAGCAAGCGGTAGCCAAGCACACTTCGATGGTTGAACTCTGTAAAGATGACCCAGCCGAGGCTTCAAATGAAATGAAGAGGAGTGTGTTTCAGGTAACTGTTTATTAATGTCTTTTGTGAGATTCTGAGATTTTTATTAAGTTCTTCGAATTTTGAGGTGTGCTAACTGCTCGAATATTCTAGCTGACGGATGCTTGGGCATAATCTTACAACAAGTCATTGAAATAGTAAAGGGGAAGCTGCAGCAGGTGGTTGAAAGACGGGATCTTGCTCGAGGGACTGAGTCTTCGTTATTGTCTGAGGTCAAAGTTTTGAAGCGAGATTTGGAGGCGATCAAAGACTCCTTCGATAAGAGGCCCGAGAGTCAACGGTATAATCTGGAGCGGGTGTGGGCAGCGAAGCTTGCTGCGATTGAGAAGGAAATGGCATAACAGAAGGTCCTGTACCAGGCGCAGTTTGATGGTGAATGTAAAGTGACTGTCAGGCTAAAGGAATTTAAAGAAGATAAGGGGTATGACCCCGATACTTTGTAACCCTTCCCTATTACCCCAGAACTTGTTGCTGGAGGTGATTTGCAGTCGAAGGAAGTAGAAACAGATGTTGTAATAGAGCAGATGGAGGTACTAGAGGTGGTGTGAAGTCTCATATGATTGAAGTGTCCAATGTTGGAACTGCGAATGGTGCGGTTGTTGATGGGGCGAGGGCGAAGCCTTTAACTGAAGGTTCTGAAGGTGATGCTGAAGGGCTCGCGGGTGAAGATGATGCGTCCTTGTCGATATGAGGTATTTGGTATTGGGGTTTCATGCCCTCCTTTTCTGATTTGTTGTTGAGTTGTAGTATTTTAAACCATGATTCTTTTTTTGTGGAGTTGGTATCTGAATTTGGTATTTCTGTGGGCCATCGTATTGTACTAATGTTGTTTATCTGTTAAACTTCTGGATTTTATTCTAAACTGCATTTAAATTTGTGCCTGATTTTTTGAACTGGATTTGCTGTCTTGTTCAAGCCTTACTTTATTCTGGATTGCTAAAATGTTGAGGCCTATTCAGTTAGCTTAGCTTGTACCAAATCTTTGATGCATGGCTGAGCTTGAGTTATGTTGAAAATGCTTCTTTGATTAATGATGGTTGAAATCTTCTTGTATCGTAGATATTTATGTATAATAGTATCTGTATGTACTATTTCTGTCGAATGACTGTAAAGTGATCGAATCCCTGAAGAGCTTTGACAATGTTGTGATACCTCTTTTGAAATTGAAGGATCTGCTGGACATCGAAGGCTGAAGCCACAGCGATGTAAGACGTGGTCACCTCCAATGTATTCCCGAGGGTCCGGTCGGTCGACCATTCGTGCCCCTCGAGTCTTCTCAAATGTTAGATGTTTAAAAATTTTCAAGGTTGCCCCCGAGTATCAGTCGGACCGAGGGGATGTGATATCTAGGGGAAACCCAAAAATTTACTGGACTTGGAAGGTCTAAGCCACAGCAAGGCTAGATGTGTTCGCCCCCAACGCATTCTCGAGGGTCCGGCCTTTCGACCATTCGTGCCCCTCGAGATTGCTCGAATGTTGGAAACTTGAAAATTTCAAGGTCGCCCCCGAGTATTAGTCGGGGAGAGGGTGAACATGATACCCAAGGTAAACCAAGGAATTGACTGGACTTTGATGGTTTCAGCGCCTGATCGAAGCATAACTATTTCCCCCCAATGCATTCTCGAGGGTCTGGTCTTTCGACCATCCTTGTCCCTCGAGTTTGCTCGAAATTGGAAGCTTGAGAATTTCAAGGTCACCCCCGAGTATCAGTCAGGGTGAGGGTATACATGATACCTAGGGTAAACCAAAGAATTGACTGGACTTCGACGGTTTTGGAGCCTGATCAAAGCATAACTATTTTCCCCCAATACATTCTCGAGGGTCCGATCATTTGACCATCCTTGCCCCTCTAATTTGCTCGAAATTGGAAGCTTGAAAAATATTAAGGTCGCTTCTAAGTATTTGTCGGGCTGAAGGGTTGATATGATACCTAAGTTAAACTAAGAAATTCAATGAAAAGAGGAGACGAAGAATGGGTGGAAAAACTGTTTATTGATTATTCTTTGTTACATCAGTTGTACAAGGCTGAGGTCGTGGCCTGTTATAGCAGACCAACTGCATTGTTTTCCACGGGTTTGGTAATGGCTCTTCGTCTTCTATCAGCAGATAGTAAGAACCCTTGTCTGTTTTATCATACACGACATAAGGTCATTCCCAGGATTCGGCTAGCTTGCTGGCATTTTGAGGTTTCGAGAATTGGTTGACATGTCAAAGTACTAGATCTCTGATGTTGAAACTTTAAGGTCGAACTCTCTTGTTATAGGATTTCTGAAGTGATGTGTGGTAGCGGCCAAGGTTGGCAATGCCTCGGTCTCTGGTTTCGTCGATCCATAACATGTTCCATGCGAGCTCAAACTCATTATCTTCATCTGGGAGGTTAGGATGATGTGTAGGTACTTCAAATTGAGTAAGGAGCATAGCTTCAGCACCGTATGCTAGAAGGAAAGGGGTGCAGCCTATTGATTTTCTTGGTCTTGTTCAATAGGCCCCGAGGGAATGTTGTAACTCTTGAACTCATCGACTTTTCTTTGTATTGACCCATTTCTTGAGACCATCGACAATGGTTTTGTTGATTGCTTCTACTTGACCATTGCCCTGGGGATAGTAAGGTTTTGAGGGGGAGAGGATGATGTTGTGTTTTTTGAGAAAGTTTCTAACTTTGTTGTCGACGAACTGGGGACCATTGTCGCATTGAATCAGATGGGGGAATCCGAAGCGTGTGATGATGTTTTCCCATTAAAATTTGATAGCTTCTTCTCAGGCTCGACACAAAGACACAGATTCGACCCATTTGGTGAAGTAATCGGTTGAAATAAGGATGTTTTCTCTGCTACCTGGGGATTTAGGGAAGGGACTGATAAGATCGATGGCCCATCTTTTGAATGGCCAGGAGACCTGACTGAAATGGAGGTCTTGAGAAGAACAATGGATGTCGTGGGCATGGCGTTGACATTTGTCACAGTGTTTGGTGTACTCTTCGGCCTATTTTTTCATATTTGGCAAGAATAATCCTTGAGAGACGGCTCGAAGGGCCATGAAACGATCAGCAGTGTGGGCACCGTAGGTGCCTTCGTGGAGTTTGGCTAAAATTGCAGAGGCTTTGGCTTGGGATATGCATCGAAGGATGACGCCATTTGGGGATTTGCGATGTAATTCATGTTTGTGGATAATGTATCTTCGACAATTTTCTAACAACAATCGTTTGTCTTTGGGATCATCTGGGAGGGTGGCATTGTTGAGGTAATAGAGAAGAAATGGTGTTCGCCAATCGTCTGGATCGAGACTTTTGCCCTAATTATTAATGGCATTGACTTCCATCTGGTCGATACTTGGGCGTTCGAGTACTTCGATATGGAGGGTCTATGATTCTGAATGTCCGAGTATAGCTGCTATATAGGTGAGGGCATCTGCATGTTGGTTTTCTCCTCGAGGGTAATGAGTGATAGTAGATTTTTCAGGAAAGTGGTCCAAACGCTGTCGAACGTAAAAACACAGTCAGTCATGCGACCATTAGCTTGATTTTCTACTGTGTAATGCCTCTGAACAAGTTGGGAATCTGTGAAAATGGCAAGTTTGGGAAAATCGAGGTCGAGAGCGAGGTCGAGGCCGTGAATCAAGGCTTCGTACTCAACTTCGTTATTGGAACATTCGAAGATAAGTTTGACGGCTTTCTCTATTCGATCATTAGTGGGTGTGACCAAGACAATACCAATTCCTGAGCCATTAGGTCCAGCGGATCCATCAGTGAATAAATACCAGCCAGTGTTAGGGTTCTAGGGATCTATTACTTCGGGTTAGTCTTTTGTTAAGTCATCTTCGTGTTCTTCCCAATCGATATCTTTGACCGGGAAGTCGGCAAGAAAATTTGCTACTGCTAGTCTTTTTTGGAATATTTGCTTCACGAATGTAATATCATGTTTGCCAAGGTATACAGACCACTGTTGTACTCCTCTGGATTTCTCTTTTTTACTGAATATTTCTCGAAGGGGGTAAATTGTTATAACATGGATGGGGTGAACTTGAAAATATGGTTTGAGTTTGCGGGCTGAATAGACAAGGGTGAGGAGAAAATGCTCAAGCTTCGAATATCGGGTTTCTGCGGGTGTTAAAGTTTATTTTGCCTTCGATAGGGGTGCTGATAATGTGTGGTCGACCAAGATAAGTTTTGAGTTCAAGGGAGGCCTGTTCATATTCGGGTGTCCAGTTGGTCTCGGGGTTGTTTTTCTTTTTTTCTTTGTGGATACCTTGGTCCCGTAAGAGGGAAAAGAGCCTGGAACATCTGTTTGAGGATTTGGAAATGAAACGGTTGAGGGCTGCTATCTTAACAGCCACTTTCTGGACGTCTTTTTTGGTTCAGGACGAAGGCATATTGATGAGGGCTCGAATATGGGTGGAGTCGATCTCGATACCTTGTTTACTGATGAAGTTGCCAAAAAGATTACCAGATGAGACACCAAATTAGCATTTGTCCGGGTTCAGTTTCATATTGCATGCTCGAAGTATCGAAAAGACTTTGGATAGGTCCTGGATATGGGTCTATTTCGGGAGGTTCTTGCATAATATGTTGTCGATGTAAACTTTGACTGACTTGCCAAACAATGGGTTAAATATGGTTGTGATAAGGCGTTGGTAAGTGGCTTCTACATTTTTAAGGTCGAAGGGCATGACGCTAAAACATTGAAGGCCTTGTTTAGTGATAAATAAAGTTTTAAGTTGATCTTCAGGGAGGCGGGGTACCTGATTGTATCCCGAAGTTGCATCCATCATTGATAGTCGCTCATGTCTAGCAGTGGCATCGAGGAGTACTGAAATGATCGGGAGGGGGAAGCTGTCCTTCGGTGTGTGCTTGTAAAAGTCTATGAAGTCGACGCAGATTCTGATCTTGCCATTCTTATTGGAAATTGCCGCAATATTTGATATCCAGTCAGCGTACTTAACTTATCTGATAAACCCTGCAGCTATGAGCTTGCCTACTTCAAAGTTCATTGCGCCTTGAAGTCATGGTGCCAGGTTACGTTTCTTCTATTTTACTGCTGAGGAATAGGGGATGAGGTCGAGGCGATGGAACGCCAGGCTAGGGTCGACACCAGGCATCTCCTAGAACGTCCATGTAAAGACATCTTTGTTGGCTTGAAGGAATTTTGCAAGCTCGAGGTGTTCTGCCTCATTTAAAAAAGTTCTAAGGAATGGACCTCGACCAGGACCGTCGAGTTCAATATAAACATTGGGTTCGATGGTAAAGTTGTATCTGTCGAAGGTTTGGGGGTAGAAAGAGACAGTAATTGTTATGGGCGGCTTACAAGTTTCTGGATCTGATCAATCTCTGAGTGCTCGCATGAACGGGCGAGGCATTGAGAACTCTTCAGGCTCCAAGTACTTTCGGGAGTGGTGAAACGAAGAGTCTGGTGGTAGGTCGAATGAATGGAATGCATGGCATCGAGCTAGTCATTCCCAAGGATACTGAGGTATTCTGACTCTTTGTCGATGACAAGAAAGCTGGTTTGAAGTGTAACAGGGCCTGTGGTGACTAGTAGACTGATTTGACTAATGACAACCTCTGTGGCCCTATTGAATCCCTTCAATTCGACATTGGCAGTGGTTATGAGGTCGATTTTCTTCATGGTTTCGATAGACTAGAGAAAAAGGACATCAACTGCACTCCCTGTGTCTAGGAGCATTATGTGGAGGACGTGGTTTTTGATCTTGATCATAATAACTAGTGGATCGGAATGGGGGAAACGGATGTGAGATGTATCATAGTCAATAAAAGAAATGCCTTCGAGTCGAGGGCAATGGCTTGATTTTGGTAGGTGGGTAGGAAGTTTCTCCTTGTAGGTGAGTTTGTAATATTCTTCGATGCGCTTACGTTTACTTTTGGAACGGCCGCTGTCTATGTTGTTGATTTCGGTAAATCATATTATGTAGATATGTACCTCGACCGGGTCAGCAGTAGGGGTGGATTGAGGTTTGAGGTAAGACCCGTCAAGATAGCTGGGATGGTCGGCAATATACTGGTGTAGACGACCTACTTTGAGGATGAGTTCGTGAGAGCGTTGGAGGGCGAAGTATTTGTTGGTATGGCGACAATTACATTTGTGATTAGCGCAGTAAGGTTCGCATGGTCTTACTTTGATAGGGAAAGGGTTATGCAAGATGGGGTCTGCCTATATATGTGGTAGAAGTGTATTGAGAGAGGTAGTGAGTATGGGTAAGACTGGCTTTGGTCGTATCTTACGAGCTTCGGCACTGTTATCGATGTTAGGGCGTTTGCGGCTCTCAGTCTCCTGTGAGTCAGGAGCGATCAGGGGTGTTAGAGTGGAAGGAAAGTTTTGTCAAGGTTTATTAATAGCTGGGGTCGAAGGATGGGTTGGTTTATGTGACTTTCGGAGGCGCTCAAGGTCAATATAATCATTGACTTTTGAGATTATCTCATCGAGGGTTTGAGGTTTGTGGAGAACTAGATGTTCTTTGACTCGACTACGATTAGGTAGGGCATTCGAGTATGCGAGTATAGCATTCATGCAGTCAATGTTCTATATTTTCCACGATTCATTGGGGAACCTTTTGGTGAAGGTTTCAGGAGTCTCATTGCTGGATTTTCTGAAATTGAATAGGGCGTTGACTCTGACTTCTTTGTCTTTATTGAAGGAAAATTGGATGTTAAAAAGCTGTAATAGTTGCTCGAAGCTTCGTACCGAGCCATTTGGAAGATTGTGACACCATCGAAGGGGATTGTTTGTAAGGTTGGTGGAAAAAAGGTGACATAACAGGTAGTCGACTGTGGAATAGAGGCTCAGAGAATTTTGGAATTCGAGAATGTGTGATTGAGGGTCTGTATTACAGTATTTTATGAGTTTGGGGGTACAAAAATTGGGGGATATCTCGATGGCGAGAAGTTTGGAGCATAAGGGGTTGTTCAGGCGACTCCAGGAACTGGGGGTTGGGCTCGCGCTAATGTGAACAACAAGTTTTATTTTGTGGTCAAAGTCCTGCTGTGCAGCACTGGCAGGATGAGGGGGTGATTGAGGGATTCGAGGGTGGTGAGGTCGAGTGGGCGGATGGTGTTCGGTGCTGCGCTCCCCGAGAGACGTTTTCTAGCAGGGCGACGTTTAGGGTGCCAGAATGATCGGAGAGTGGAATCAGAGGTGTTTTCTGTGGGGTGAATGCCGAGATGGATAGAGCTGGTAGGTGGAATAGTATGGGGAGTAGCCTCGGTCTGGAGGTGGACTGGGGGAACTTCTTAAGTTGGTAGGGGCCCCAGTGGGGTGCGGGCAGACATGCGCGACGGACCTGGTGCTTGGGATGGTCGAGCAGGTTCCAGAGGTTGGAATCTCTACAATTCTCAGACGGTATTTCGCAACTCATTGATTACTCTGTTCTGTCTGTTGGCATCGTCTAGGCGATGATTCCGTTCGGCTTCAAACTCCAGCAGGTGCTTTTCACACTCTAGGTAAAGTTGTGCATTGTGGTGCTCCTCCGCTTGAGTGATTTGTTAAGAAAGTAGGGCTATTTGGGCGGTTATTCTGTCAATGGAGTTGCCAGTATGTGTAGAGCTGGAACGGAGGGTGGGTACCATGGGGGAGAGTCTGTGGAAGCTGAAAACAAAGGTGAGGGAAAGAGAGAGAATGATTGGTAGGGTAAAAAGCACAGACGGTGCCAATTGTAGGGGCCTAACTTCCTTTGGAAGGGAAGTCGGCTCTTATAACTCAGGGTTAATCCTCAACCAAAGGAATGCAAGTAAATAATCTAAAGCATGAACAATCTATAGAAAAAATACTTGTGTAGAGGCCCGAATGTAACACTCTACGATCTCTGATGAGGATTTTTAAGAGTATTTTTATTTCTAATGAGTAATCGAAGGTTCGAGTACTGGGTGGGCTTTTGCAGGGTGGTCGAAGGTAAACTGCAAAGGGGCTGGGGGAATTCTTCTAACCCTCTCTTGGTTCCCCATCTCTCATATTTATAAAACATAGGAAGGGCTGAGTTACCAAGATTAGGTCAGATCACAAGGGTACCGTCCGGATATTCCAGCGGTGGTACGGGCGCCAAACATGTCGGTACTGTCACTGTAACAGTTGTTAGGTCTGTCTCTGTACATTTTTACTGTGGCAGTGGTTGGGCCTACCACTGTAGCTGCAAGGACCAACCACCGCGCTATCTTTTCAGGTGAGTTGGCTGCCTGTCCCGTCATACCTCAGCCATGTGCAGATATGGTCGAAGTGTTTCTACTGCGTATTGTGGAGTCCGTCCTCGAGGCTTGTTCAGAGTAGAAGCTTCGTCTTCAGGTGATCTTTGGAAGGCTTCTTTAAGGATTTGAATGGGCTTCGATATATTCTAGTAGGCTTCAAAGTAGCCTTCGTGTATCGGAATGGGGTAGAAGGCTGCGAGTAGGCTACTACAGGGCTTGAGGGAAGGATTTTGAGGCTGTAAGGTCTGACAAAATCTGCGACTTTACTTCCCGCGAATTGTGTACCATTGTTGGTCATCAGGATTGTGGGGATGCCGAAGTGTGTAATTATGTATTTCCATAAGAAGGTGATAACTTCTTCTTTCCTGATACGGGCGAGTGGTATCGCCTCCACCCATTTGATAAAGTAGTCTGTCGCAACCAGCAGCCATTGGCGTCTCCCACTCACCATAGGGAGTGCCCCAACGATGTCGAATCCCCATTTTGCAAATGGCCAGGGGATGGAGACTGTATGGAGGTCGATAGCTGGGGCATGAATCAAGTTCCCGTGGGATTGACATCATTGGCCAGTACAATCCTTATGTGCGAGCGCAATCGGCCATGGAGCAACCAACTGTGTGGGCCCCGCAGACGCTTTCGTTGATTTCTGCGATGACTCTATGGACTCTTTCCTCAGTGATACATGTAAGGTATGGAGCATACATGCTTGCTCGTAAGAGTTCGCCTGTAATGATCGTGTATTTGCGTGCTCTGTTGTGGATGCTCGCGGCGGCCGGCCGGTCAGTGGGAAGAATATGGTGTTCCCCGAGGAAGTCAAGGAGAGGTTGGCACCAGTCGAGGAGGGCTAGGCGATTAATCTGGATGGCCGGTATTGGGTTTAGGGCTATGCTCAGTTTATCCTGGCTTTTGACCTGAATTACTCAGAGTCTGTCACCGACGATGCCTGCTAAATACGTAAGGGCGTCTGAGTGTCTATTCTCGCCGTGGTGAATGTGTTCAAGGTTGACCTTTTTAAACTTAGTCAGGCACTGTTTCAGAGGCACTGTTTCAGGGCTTTCATGTGGTACGTCTGTATGCGTTAGCGTATCTGAGTAGCGAGGAACGGGGGACGAGTCCACCACTATGGGATCGTTCCCGTTTCGTTGCTAGTCCTCAATGACAATTTGCTTCCCCTTTTTCTTGGAGTTTTCAAAATTTATTAAGTTTTGGAGTAAGTTAGCGTAATAGAAATGGGCCACGACCTGGCAGCCTCGTATCTGGTATGGGCCAATTTTCTTTGGGAAGCGTATTACCTGGTGGTAGGAAGACGGGATTGCCTTCATGGCGTGGATCCAGTCGCGTCCCAGAATACCATTGTAATGAACTTTGGGGCTATTGATGAAAATGAACGTTGTAGGTACCACAACTGGGCCGGCCTGTACCTGAATGACAAACTCTCTCATAGCCCGCATGGAGGACCTGTTAAAGCTGGAGATCTCTATTTTAGAGGGTCCTAGGCAATCCTGCATGTTTATGTTTCGAAGGGCATCATAGTAGAGGATGCTAGCACCGCTATCAAAATTAACTAGCATGCGTTTTACGAGGACACCGCCAATCACGATCCAAATGACGAGGGCGTCGTCATGCAGATGGGACACTGAGCCGAGGTCATGGTCAGTAAAGTATATGGCCTGTTCGGGCGGTGTATTAGTAGTTTCTTTGATGCCATGGGACCTACGCTGATTCTCGGTGAGGCAATAACACTGCCTCGTGGAATTGGAGATGGCATTTTGAGACGGAGCTCTGTCGAGATCCCCTAAGATTATTTCACATACTGCCAGATGCCTCAGAACCCGTACGCTTGTCACAGGTTGGTCGAGTATTTGGCGAGGCAACTTGTCAGCAAGCGGGATAGGTCTTTTGAGGTAGCGAGTATAACATCCGAGGCAAAACCAAGTCTCAGTCATATTGATGAAGTCATAACACTCCTTGGTGGTGTGGTCATGTACGTCGTGGTGTGCGCAGTATGGGCGGCCAGGACGGTCGGGCTTGGGGCGTGGCTTTCTGTAGTCGGGTTCATTCCTGACAGCGTGGAGTAGGTCCGCCCATGATATGGTGAGGTCCCTGGGGGGATATCATTTCCAGCGTGGGGCTTTTTGCCGTCCATCTCTAGGGGGTTATGTTTTATCGTACGGGTCGCACCCCGTTCATCGTTTATTCTGGCCATTGTTGAGGTCCCTTTGTCAGTCCCTTAGATGTTTAGTGGCATCCGGACAAGCCACTGGCGAAGGGGCGGATGTGCTATTCAGGAGGGTGGCAGATTGTGAGTCAGATGCGCGATTATCGGCTTCCACCTTTTGATATTTCCAGACTTTTTCATAAAGGTGTTCGAGAATTTTGGGCTATTTCATTTACAAGGCATTATGCAGTTTAGAACCGGGGAGGCAGGTATCCATGAAGGCGAGATAGGTTGTCAGGGCGTTGACCCGTTCAATGAGGGTGAGCTCATTTTTAAACCTTGATAGGAAGGAATTGGTGGTTTCGCCAACCTATTATTTCAATGAAAACATTTCTGCTAACTGTTTCTTTGACTGCAGGTTGTGCAAGAATTTCTCGATGAAAGCCAACGAGAGTTGTTCGAACGTGGATATAGAATTGGGTTCGAGACTCTAGAACTAGGTGAGGGCCCCATCAGACAAGGTTTAGGCAAACAGGCGACACATGTGCTCATCCGTTTGATGTTGTAGGTCGAGGTTATATTGGAACTTGGAGAGGTGTTGACCAGGGTCCTGACACTCTGTGAAGGCCTCGATCTTTGGTCGAGAGTTGCTCTGGTCTGGACCGTAGCTCCGATTGGCAGTGTGTGAACGGGGTTTTATGGATCCGGCGGAGGGTCCCTTTGGTTGACGGCCTAGTTGAATCAGTGCCCTGCATGGTCCAGATTAGTGCCTCGACGGACGCAGCGGTTAATGCCTGCTGGTCGTTGATGCCCGTGGCTCATCTGGGGATGATCTCGCTCCTGATGGATGACTCGTTAAAGTGACTACCGTGGTGTGGAGCGTATGGTTGTTCGAATGAAGGGATTTCCGGATACCGGTCATGAAATCTATCGTTATATGCGTGGTATCAGTCATTGCAGGGTTAGTACCCGTAGCTAGGGGGTATGAGGGGTCATCGGGGATATAAGGTGGATGCCATGGTGGGTGGTTGGCACGGTCGTCGCCAAGTTGTGCACCATAATTTGCGATGGGAGCTGGTGCTCTCGAATCGTAAAACTGTAGGGAAAAATGGCCAGGGGGAGCGGGTCGTTGCGGCTGAGCTGATTACCCAGTCTTGGCTGCTGCGGGCCCGTGCCATAGTGAGTCGTGGGGGCTAATGGCACAGGCAGCCCGCATGGCGGCACGTACGGATGGTAAAGAGGTGTTGCCTGATGCCCACTGGCTGGGTCATTGTTGTGGGATGGCGCATCATTCCTCGGCGCTAGCTCATATAGTGTTGACTCACTGACCGATGTGGAGACCACTGGGCCCTCCGGAGGCGGTTGAGTTCCAGCGACTCGGTTGTTGCGAAGTGTATCATTGATGAGTTAAAGTTGGCGTATCTGATCTTCCTTGGTGGATATCTGTTCCTACAGCTTCAACAATGCCGCCCTTATCTCGGCCATAGCTTGCTCTAGGGATTGATTACTGGTGGAAACGACCATAGTTGTTCAGAAGATAGTTAGGTCGGGAACGCGGATGACGCCAATTGTAGTCCCGCGATTCCTCTTGGGGACAGCAATGAATGTACGTTAGTTCTGGGCTTGATACTATGCCGGAGGAGGGCATTTCTCAACTCTCTCTGGGTTCTCTTTGTCTCCTTGGTTTGGCTGATCGTCTCTGAAAGAGAGACACATAGGAGGCATTGGAAGAAGAGTAAGTTCCCAAAGAAGAAGAAGATGATGATCCCCTTTAGTTTTCCCCTTCACCTTTATTTATAGGGAGTGTTTAACCTAGGGGTGCCTCTGCTCACGTGCCTTGGGCAATTGCCAAGATGTTCCTTCAGGGTCGTGGGCACTTGAATTCTACGTGGGCAGGGGGCTAACCACAGGTTGGTCATTAGTTATCTTCATGATGGCTTTATGGTCGTTGGGCGAGTCCCAGCCATAGATCTTCTTGTCACTCTAAGTGGCTCGCGGTATGACCTAGCTGGAATGTTCCTGCTCCTGGTGGTGGGGTCAGCTAGCGACCTTCCACCTCGCTGCCAGTGGGAGCGTACTCCTACAAAGACCTCAAGAGATACTTGGGGCATCCTTCTATAATGAGAACTCCTATTGATGACAAAGTTTTAACAATGTACTTTATGACAACAGAAGATTCAATCAGTTCTGTCCTCATTCAAGAAGATAATGGGGGTAAAAAACCAATCTACTCCATCAATAAAACTCAAATGCCTATAGAAATTAGATACATGACAATTGAAATATAATTGCTAGCTTTGGTTTATAGTTCCCAAAAACTTTGACCTTATTTCCAAACACATCTCGTCAAAGTAATTACCAAATTTACCCTTTAACTAGTCCTTTCCAAGAAAGAACTATCTAGGAAGGTGCAACAATAGTCAGTATTCCTATAAGAGTTTAACATTTATTTTAAACAAAAATCTCAATTAGAGGACAAGAAATCACTGACTTTCTAGCAGATTTCCCCATCAAAATCTCAGAATAGGAGGAACTCGAAGAAGTAGGGACCTATCTATCGATCTTACCCAAAGTCGAGCTCACCTAGTTTGAATTACCTCCATCTTAGACTCATGCATTTTTAGTACATTTCCCCAGTCAATATTCCAACCTACCCCACGAACTGGTTAAGAACATGGGCTGAACTTAAGCAAAAAAACCTTATCTAGTCAAAGACACCTGTCTCCCATGAACTCGTCAGTTATTTAGTCAACCGCTACTAACTACATTGTTCAGAAAACGTGCTCCAGCACGATGAAGAGCTGCGGAGAAGGCCTATATAAAGAAAAAGTTCTAGAAGGGACAGGGACTAGAAAAATTACACAAGTGATCATTAAAAAACTATCGATTCGTGATTCTCAGCAAACATTACAAACTTCTTAGTTACAAGGTTAAAAGTATTTCTATATTTATTGATCACTTGTAATAAAGATATCCGCCTCAAGTAATAAAAATACTTTCACAAAAATTCTCCACACGAGGTCGTGGTTTTTTACCTATTCAGAGGTTTTCCACTCTAAAATCACCTATTTCATTTCTTAATTTCCACTAGAATATTGTTACAGGTTCATTGGTGTGATAGCGAATTCCAAGAAATTTTGAGCTTACGGAATTTAGCCATTACATTTCGCGCCGTCTGTGGGATAGATTGCATTTCCACAATATCCTAAGGAAGTTTTTCACTACAACTTTCAATCATGGTTAGTTCCAGATGACCGGCTGCAGGGACCCAGCTCAAAGTTTCTATGGAGCCAGGGTAACTCACAGAGTTACGGGCAAATCTTAACGCCAAGACAGAGAAACGTTCTAAACTCGAACTTCATTTAAAAAAGGATTGGGAGCTCCGATAAAAAGAGCTCGATGCATAACGACAAGCTCGTTTGACAGCGCTTAAACGGCATGAAGATCAGATGACAACAATGCAGATTATCCTTGAGGCTTTGCAAAATGCTCAGCAGGCTCCTCAAGCCAAAGGTCACAATCATCCTCAAGAGATCTTCCACGTTTCTGTAAGGGAAAGATTAGGGACACTGGGAGTCACCAGTAAAGCAATTTCTAGGAATCTACAACATGAACCACAACCCTCCATACATTTAGGAGGTGAAGTTCAGTCTGATATCAGTTGAGGTCACCGAATTTCCATCTTCCAGGAGGAAGGGCAACGACCTCAACATCATGTTGCAGCATGGGATTGCCTGAGTAAAGGTACGGGCGCTCATCATCCACAACCAGCTCATCCAGCGATTCAACCAACATGTCATTACATCACAAAAGAGCACATGGACCAACGGATTAAGGAGTTGATCGATGGTTCCACTATCTCCCTGAGGACTCCATCTATACATTCGATCAGCTGCAGAAGTAGTTCATTAAGACATATGCTCACAACAGAGACAAAAAGTGGAACTTGTATTCTCTTATCGGTCTTAAACAGTCACATGGAGAGAAGCTTGAAGATTTCTCAAAGAAATTCTTAGAGCTCGCACAAAAAGTGGATAGCCTTAATAAAAAAATGGTTGTTACTGCTTTTACCAATGTTCTTTGGCTTGACTGCAAGGCCAAAGAATATCTCTTCCTTAACAAACATGCGACCTTGGATGAGATGATCTCCAAAGTCAACAGTTACGTCGACCTGGAGAGGATGATGTCCGAGGGACAAAAATCTACTAAATATGTCTTCTCCACCAAAGGCCCATCTGCAGATCGAACCAGTGAACCCAAGGTGGAACAGGGAGATTAGAAGCATACCAAGGGCAATACTGGTTACCCTCAGAAAGGCAGTTCACCAAACAAGCCCATCCTCCCAATACTGAACGTCCGAATCTCCATAATTTTTCCACTGCTATTGAAGGATCCACTCTACAACGTCTCTTAACCGCTGAAACCAATCGATAGTCGACCATATTGCCTGCATCATATGGTAAATCATCATACTACTGGCAATTTATATTTTCTATAGAGGTTGCTCGAGTACATTTTTAAAGAGGGACGGATGCTCAAATATATTGTCGATCTGAAGTCATACAAAGATGGCAGATATAAGGCGCAGCCTAAAGTTATTCAGGTCAATGATTAAGCTGAGGAGAAGCATCTTTACCATATGCACCACAACAATATGACCGAAATCAAGCAAATCACCAATTCCAACAAATTAAAAAGCAGGAGACTATCAGAATGCTGCGATCTCACACCTCAAGACAATGAAGGCAAGCTTCTTGCTGAGTCGAGCAATCGCCGACTCGGGATCTCCTTTGAAGATTGTAATACTAGCCATGTCAAGTTTCCATATCATGATGCTTTAGTCATAATACTCAAAATGAAGAAGTTTGTCATGTACACAATGATGATTGATACTCGAAGGTATTGAGATTTTTATCAGAGTACGATCTACCAGATGGGTTTGGCCGATCAAGTTATTCAGCGTGACACCGATATCAGTGGGTTCTATGGTTCCAGGTAAGAATGAGTAGGCAAGATCATCTTACCTATTACCACAAGACCAGCCACCATCGACGTCGTGTTCTATGTCATTAATGCCAAATCACGTAATCTCGGGATTATGGGCCGCTGCTGGATACACAACATGGAGGCAATTGCTTCCACATATCATTAAGCACTCCGATTTAAACAAGATAATGGTATTTATGAGATCAGAGGTAGTTAGAAGATCTCTCGAGTTTGTGAAAATACCGTATCTTCTATCCTATATACTTCAGATAGATTTGCTGCATAGAAATTATAGGAAGTTGATCACCTCAATGATCAACCATTCACAAAAGAGCCCACAAAATATATCAACATTTATGGACCTAGCAGAGGTACTTTTATTGGTACTAAGATGGTTCAGCATGAAAAAAATGCTTTCATTTAGTTATTGCAACTCTATTAAGACGTTTTTGCATGGTCTTTCGAAGAAATGCCTAGGGTCAATCCAACCATGGCCTGTCACAAATTAGCTATCAATATTAGTACTGCAGCGCTCAAACAAAAATAGCGATGAATTTCACCTCATCTTTGAAATGAAGTTAACACCGAGATCAAGAAATTGATCTAAGTGAGATTCATTCGAGAAGCCAAGTATCCAGACTGGATATCCAACATTGTCGTTGTCCCAAAGAAGAACAAAAAAGTTCAAGTTTGCATAGATTTCACAGATCTGAACAAACATACTCCAAAGGATAGTTTCCCTCTTCCCAACATTTATCAGATCCTCGATTCCATAGGAGGCCATGACCTCCTATCTATGATGGACGCTGCTTCGGGGTATAATCAAATTCTACTTTTAGAAGAAGATCAAGAGAATACAACTTTCATCACTTAAAGAGGTCTTTATTATTATAAAGTCATGCCCTTCGGATTTAAGAATGTGGGTGCCACATATTAACGGTTGATGACTACTATGCTCAAAACGCACTTTGGGAAAATCGCTGAAGTCTACATCAATGATCTCTTGTACAAAAGCGTGCAGTCAGCCAATCAAATCTCATATCTTAACACTATATTCCTTCGATCTTACATGATATATCTCAACCCTAATAAATGTCAATTCGGGGTAAATTCTGGCCACTTTCTAGGCCACCTCATCAACAATAAAGGGATTGAGGCCGATTCGGATCAAATTTGGGCTCTCCTCGACATGCCCTCTCCAAAAATAACAAAAGACGTTAAAAAACTTACCGGCAAGATTACCGCTTTTAACCATTTTGCTTCTAAATCTTTAGACCACTGTCATTGGCTATTCCTATTACTCCGCGGATGTACCAAACAAGGAAAAGTTTAGCCAAATGTAGAGCTCATATGGACACCAGAATGCGAAGCAACTTTTTAGGATCTCAAAACCTATTTGGGGGGGTCTCCCATAATGAGCACCCCAGTAGATAATGAGGAACTGATTATCTACCTAGCAGTCATAGATACTTCCCTCAGCTCGGTTCTCATTCGCCTAGAAGGGAAAATAGATAAATTAGTCTTTTTCATCTATAGGACCCTCATACCAGCGGAAACAAGGTACTCTAAATTTGATAAACTTCTTCTCACTCTTGTTTACACTTCATAGAAACTCAAGCACTACTTCCAAACTCATTCGGTCAAAGTCATGACGATCTACCCGCTTCGGGAAGTTCTATCCAAGAAAGAAAAATCAAGGAGAGTGCAACAGTGGTCAGTCAATTTGGGAGAACATGATATCAAGTTTGAGCAACGTCATTCTGAAAAGGGTCAGGCCGTTACCGATTTTCTCACAAATTTTCCAGTGGAGGATCCTGAGTAGGAGGAGTACGGCCCCGACCTTATAGAAAAAATAGCCGAAGATCCACCCTCAAGCCATTCAATGAACAAGCTGAATGGATCACTGCGTCAGGGTAGAGACTTCTCACAGATTGATTAGCAGGAACTGCAGGGTCAGGAATCAGGATCGTTTGGATTACCCCATCAAATGACAAAATTGAGAAATCAATCCACTTGGATTTTGAGGCCTCAAATAATGTCATCGAGTATGAAGCTCTCATTCATGGACTTGACCTCGCTCTTGAGCTCGATGTCCCCGAACTCTCAATTTACACAGATTCACTACTCATCGTCCTCCACTATGCAGAGCAATACAAGAAGAATGAGAAGATGATAAAATACGCAGCCCTCATTGTAGATAGGATGAGCAAGTTCGCGAAAATAACTCTCGATTATCTTATTCGAGGTGAAAACAGACACGCCGATTCCTTGGCACATCTAGTCAGATTCTTGGGTACAGAAGCTCGATAACTTCAGATCGAAATCATTTTAACCCCCAGCATTGATCGTATTTCAGTATGCACGATCAACACTGGGAGCGATAAGGGGAGAGACGACGATTGACGAAAGCCTTTCTTTGCCTACCTCGATGTCGACAACAATTACAACGGACCACTCCCAGCAGATCCAAAAGAGCGGTGACAGCAGGTCAATAACTCAAAGCGCTACACTAATCAAAATGGTGTGTTATACTGCCTTTCCGTCACAGGGCCATACCTCAAGTGCCTCTTCAAATCAAAAGTGGATTAATTGCTCCACAAATTACATGAAGGGACTTGTGGTTCCCATGCCGCAGGTTAATCATTAGTAAACAAAACTATCGTACAAGGAGTATTTTGGCCTGGCATGCACAAGCAAGTAGAGGAGTACTCCCGCAGATGCGACACCTGCCAAAGACATGGACATATGATCCCCTCCTGTGCTCGAACTCCATGCAAGCCAGGTGTTCTGGCGATTCAAAAGATAGGCACTTGATCTCGTCAGCAAATTCTCTAACTCTCCAGGTAGCCGCCGTCACCTACTCATAACTACTGATTATTTTACGAAATGGGTAGAAGCAGTTTCACTATGTCGAACTAGAGAAGAAGAGGTCATCTCTTTTATCTGGAACCACATAATCACTCGATTTGGGTACCCCTACCTAATTCTTATTGATAACGGGCCCCAATTTGTGGGAGAGAAAGTCCTAACCTTCCTGAACTACCACAATATAATCCACTTACCATCCAATCCTTACTATCCTCAATGCAATGGCCAAGCTGAAATTATCAACAAAATCATCGCGAATGGACTCATAAAATGGCTTCATTTATAGAAAAAAGGGAATTGAGTTCGCGAGCTGCCTCATGTCCTATGGGCATATCGTACCACTCTTCGATAATCAACTAGGTGTATCCCATTCCTCCTTGCTTATGGCTCTGAGACCATCATTCCTTCTGAATATCATCACCTAGTTTGTGATCATGAACTAACTGATGAGGAAAATAAATTTGAGTTGGCTTGCAACCACAATATGATAGATGAAACCAGGGAATGCACTATCGCTAACCTAGGTCGATATCATCATATGCTTGCCAGATTATAAAATCACCAAGTCAGGAGCTGTACCTTCCAAATCAAAGATCTCATCCTCAGAGAAATTCCTCAACATCGCAAATAGCCTCACGCTGGAAAATTAGCCGACAATTTGGAGGGTCCGTTCATTATCGTAGGTCTCTCAGGCTTGGGATCATATTATCTCATGACAGAAGAGGGAATCGCCATTTCAAATCCTTGGAACACTAGGCGACTAAAATGGTACTATCGTTAAGCGTCTTACTACTCCATTTCTTTTCCTCACTTTTGTTTTTGTTTTTCAATTCTAAAAGTGAGATTTTCATCTCCATCTAATGTAAATTCTAAACTGATCAATGAAACTTCCAAGTTTTTCACAACATCACTCTACTTACGTAGATTCAACCACATTCTATAGATTAAAGCACAGATAATACTAGCTTTCAATCAATCTTATTCTAGCTGAATCGCGGATAACACTTGGTTTGGCTGACTTTACTAAATATCTGCGATTGTAGCAAGTGTAAAAACTTGTTTCATATCAAAGACTCTACCAAACATTAGATAGGGCAAAGATAATACTAGCCTTCATCTACTTTAACTTGTTTGGGTCATTATACCAGTTTGATCAAGGATAATACTTGGTTTGGTTAACTTTACTAAATCTCTGCGATTGTGGCAAGTGTAAAAACTTGTTTCATATCAAAGACTCTACCAAACATCAGATAGGGCAAAAATAATACTAGCCTTTATCTACTTTAACTTGTTTGGGTCATTATACTAGTTAGATAAAGGATAACACTTGGTTTGGCAGACTGTACTAAATCTTTGCGATTATGCAAGTGTAGAAACTTGTTTCATATCAAAGACCCCACCAGATATAAGATAAGGCAAAGGTAATACTAGCCTTCATCTATTTCAATATGTCTGCAACATTTCTATAGTTAAAGTAAAATTCAACTTGGTTTAACTCAACCCATTTTTACGATTGGAACAAATATAAAAACTTGTTTTATATCAAAGACCCCACCAGACATAAGATAAGGCAAATGTAATACTAGCCCTCATCTCTTTCATTATGTCTGCAACATCTCTATAGTTAAATCAAAATTCAACTTGGTTTAACTCAGCCCATTTTTGTGATTGGAACAAATGTAAAAACTTGTTTTATATCAAAGACCTCACCAGACATAAGATAAGGCAAATGTCATACTAGCTTTCATCTATTTCACTAAGTCTGCGATATATACTATTTATTTTCAGGTCATATTACAATGGATATTTTTTCTATTGATGGGATGTCAGCCATGCTTTACCCTTCAGCCGGAGGTCGAACAGAGTTGAGCTCACAAGTTACGACAACTCTGCCCCTCTCTATCAGATCAGCAGGTCGAGGTCCTAAATTGATTTCCATAAAAGCCATACAGTTGCCCCGATATATATCCACTTTACAAACGCATCCCTTGTCAGACAGGTTCTTAAACAAGGTATTTTCTTCTAACTCAAGTCTTTTTATTTCCTCTAAAAATTATGCAACGGTCGACTTTAATAGGTCTTCCCATGATGCATGAGCTGCAATGATTTTTTAAAAGTGACGTCTCACCTTCTTAAGGTGTGACTCCAAACACATGTACAGATTCTTCTAATGTATCATTTCCCTGTTCGTCAAATCATAAAAAGCTATATTCTCTTCTACTTTTTTGGAATATCTAGCAGATTCAGTCTGAACAGCGACCTCCAAGTTTGCCACTTGAGCACGCAATATTACACATTCTGCATTCAATTATTCCCAGGCTGAAGTATCCTTTAATAAGTCTTCTTTCTTCTTCACCAGAACTTCCTTCGCCCAAATTTCCCCTTCTAAGACCTTCTCCCTGATAAGAGCCGCATCCAATTTGTGCTGACAGCCTTTTAAGTTCTCATTTCCTTTCTACACATGTCCTTGAATTTGAGCTACATCACCTTCTAGCCCTCTAATTTGACCTGAAAGGCTAGTTACACCACCTTGGGCTAAAGGAACTCTAACCTCAGTTCTACTCCCCCTTGAGCTCTCTTTAGCCTTGGCTTTCTTGACATGTGCATTGGCTTGTGCCAATTCAATCTTCAAGCGTACCACCTTCTCATTTAATTCGTTACATCTTCGTTGTATCACCCGAAACTCCATATCCTTGGCAGGTAGAGCTATATGCAAATATTCAGCCGCAGCTTCCGAAGCTGATAAATTTTCTCTAGCTACCCTCAGCTCGTTATCTTTTTCTACAATTTTTTGTTTCAGTCGCTCCAGCTCGTTTCTACAATTCTTAAGATTAGATAGAAATTGTCTCTCCTATCTTTCCAGCGCCTAAATATGGTATTGAGCCATTTCAGTCTGCTTACCCTTAACAATCAATGTGTCAACCCGACTTTGAAGCTTCAATGCATGTTCTGTTATCTCTACTAGCTCTTTTAGCCCCTTGCATATTTTAGCATCTTTCTCTTTGACCTTATGAGTGAGGTTGAAAATAGCCTGGGTTGCCTCTGCAAGTTTAAAATGCACATTTACGTGTTGATCTTCTCTGTACTCATTCGCCTCCCTCACCCTATCCAACTCCTCTGCAAATTCCCGGTTGCATTGGAGTACATTGTCCTCACGCGAGTGAGCTGAATCCAATTCGACCTATAAAATATAAAAATATAAATACTGTTCGATTCAAGACACCATCAATATACATATATATATATATATATATCTCATTTCTAAATTTATGTATGACTTTTAACATCTGTAGTGTACAAAATCTTTTAGACTAAAAGGTCAGGGTACATTATCAGATAAACGCTCCATGAGGTATATTGCAAAGTCTAAGGTACATGCTTTCGATATGCCACTTTATATAAAGAGCGTTGAATTTTTCCATGCTCTATATTAGTTTTATTTTCCAAAGGCTAATAGAAATTTTTTTGGTCGATATAACATACAAGTTAGAAGACCTATTCTGATCTAACCTGCTGCTCTGCTTACGAAGACATGAAGGTTGTAGAGGTCTCTCTCTCACTGGCAAGCCCAGTCTCTAGATCTTTTATTCGGAGACTCATTTCTCTAGGTACCTACAAGAGGTTTATAAAAAAATGTCAACCTACAGAAGTCTCCTCCATACACACAATCTAACTGTTTACAAATATGCATACAAAAACACATTTCTACCCTACCATCTCATTATCACCCTTTGGGAGGTCGGTGTCATCCCCTTGATTGTCAAGCACCGTCTAACGGGAGACACCGTCAAGACCATCAATGACCCCCACCGCTACCTCTTCCACTTCTTCGTCATCTCCCTTCTTGACATAGGTATCAGCCTTAATGGCATCCACTTTATCCCCGGAATACCCTTTCGACGTTAATTGGTGCCCCAACCTTTCGCGTTTTGCCTCCACCTCCTCAAGGGTCACCCTAGCTTCCAATTGAAGATGGCCAATCACCACTGCATGAGAAGCCTTTAGGGCCTCCAACATCTTTGTTTCCTCAATCGAGCTAACTTCAGTTCAAGCTCAATTTTCCCCTTCTTCAGCTCGGATATCTCTTCTTCAATCCTGAGCTAAATGCCTCTCAGCAAACAAGCAACCTGCAAAACACAATTCGGCCTCAGCGTGAGCTCTGAATGCAAAACATAAACATATTTCACATAGTAGAGCATAACGACTTACCATCTTGCTCACATCCTCTTCATCGTGAATAGCAGCCAGCTTAGCCCTTTCCTATGCTATTTTGAGATCATCCTCAGCAGTAGGTCACTCTTCAGCGACTCTTTCCCCTGACCTCCCTGGAGGTTCAATCCTTCTCCTTTTATCTTTTCCGTCACCGTCACCACTTCCAGTGGTACCAGAAGCCGACGGACGCTTTAACATTTCTTTCTTCAAAAACGTTTGAGCTAATTTGCTCAAGGTAATAAACACTGGCTCAACCAAACTGTCTATTCTAGGGGTCTTGACCACATTGGCATGGCCTTCCCCACCAGTTCCTATCTTCTTCCCATCATTAGCACCTGCCATCAGCCTGGTCGATTGAGATTTTTGAACCTTCTTTCGATTTACTCCCAATCCTTTTCTTCTTGCTAAGGTCGAGTCCTTCCAACACAAACTCGAGCTCATGCTGTTCCTCCGCAACTTCGTCCAATAGTAAATCTTTCCACTCCACTCAGGACTTCGGGACTTCGGGCATGCCGTGCACAACATTTATTATTATCACCAAAAGATCATCAGTTCGTACGTATCAATATTATAATCCATGCATTGTTATAATTACTTTGTTTTATAGATCAAAACAGAAGATCCAAAGGTTCTTCATCATCTCTTTGAAGGCAATTACCCTTCACCCATATTACGTTATTATTCCAGGCTTGACCTGCAGAATTAAGATCGAAGAAGCGACGCCGAGTTGGACTCGCACAAAAATATACCCCACCACTGGCCTTATAATTCTTTACCCCGTAGAAATGCAATACATCCTCAGGGGTTATCCTCCTCATTATTCCCTCATTCTTCCATTTATCATTCAGATGGTCGTAAACAGTTATTACCTCCCTCATATTCCTGTTCAATTGAACAGGACATGCCTCAATCGTATTCATAATTCCCTTCACCAAATTGGTAAGGGGAAGACTCAGCCCATACTCTAATTGAGAGAGAAAATACAAGAAACCCTCAGACAGGTCACTCCAAACATCCCCATCAAAATATTCTAACAAGATTGATTCATCTATACCCCTTTTTCATTTTTCCTCCTCCAAATCGACCAAAAAATAAAAATACTCTTCCCCCATCACTACCGTACACCCCTTAAACATCCTACCATCATATTCTACGAAGTTACCCCATTTCCCTCCTACAGTAGCTTTGGCTTTATAAAATTTTCTAAATGCATCTGAACCAGGGGAATAGGCCATCAATTTACCAGGAAAACCTAGAAATTGATCCAAACAAACTTCTACCTCATCATCAAACTCTACCGTACGACCGGAGGTCAAAACCTTGTTAATAGGAAAACTATCCATCTCAACTAAAATTTTACAGGCAAAGATTGGTTCGATCCAAATACCTCACACGTTCGACCAACATACAGGTTCAGGTATCTATTATTATTTAATACATATCGATCATTCATATGCAGCATATCTTTCAAAGATTCGTCTATATGTAAAACATCATGGATTGCTATAAATCGTGATTTACTAAGATTTCTTAAAAAGATTAAGATTTGCAAAATAAATACAGCACACGTCTCTACTAATCTGCAGTAGCACCGTGTCCTTCCCTCACAACGCTGCTGTACTACCATCTATGAGATTCTGTGCCTACAACTCTCTTCGATTGTTGGTCACCCACAGATAAATCCTTACCAAACCTTCTGTAACTTTTTCGCACTTCTCTCTCAGTGCTCTCCAAATTTTCAGAAGTTGAAAAATGCTTGAATGATGAAGATGAACCACTATTTATTCCATATCTCTCTAGCGGCTGGTAGTTATTGCACTTCGTACGTCCCATCCTCAGTTTTGGAATTGAGGCGTCCTTTCCACTATCCATGTCAGACGTCTTGTACCTTCTCAATAAAATTGTCTTTCCATCATTACCCTTACCCTTATATTTTAATCTACTTTTATCTCTTGTTACCATATCTTTCTCTGATCTTCCCACACTCATGATGACTCACATTCTGCAAAATAAGATTTTTTTAGCTTTATATAAAAAACAAACCTAGAAGCCCCTGTATTTTTTTTGCTCTTGTTTCTTATACTTATAGTACTAGTGAAGTCATTTTTAAAGCTAATAAAATTTTCAAACTTATTCAAAATTTGTTTATCAAAACAGTCTCAAACGCCATTTGTAATTATAGAGGATCGGATTGACTTCTAGCTTTTCTGTTAAGCTCAACAACCTTTACATTTATTATGGATAACATTTTACATATAATTACATTTATTATGGTAACCTGGGTAGCCACATCTGCTCAATCTCCTCACTAGATCATCCCATCTTCAAATTTGATCTCCACCTCAGTGATCAATCTGATCATCTTTTCTCGATCTGTAGGATCCATCACCAATTCACAAAAGCATACCTTATAGAAATACCTGGCATGTTAAAGTTCTTTATCCCTCCCATCCAATCTCTCGAGCTGAGATTCCCTCACTGGTAACTCAGCATCATAACCAAATGATCCAAATATCCTCTCCCGCACTTTAGCGACCTTAATGGCTAGTCATCCTTCAGCGACATGACAAATTCTCTAAGATCAAGTCCGCACCATCACAATCACTTCTCCATAGTCAGGAAATAATTGTTACCCTTAATTATACATTTATCTCGTAACAGAAAACCAAAATCTTGAGATAAACTACTTGAACTTATCCCTTCACTCAAGCACAGACGTTACATTATTTTTTCTAGTTGAGCTTAATCTATCGAGAATTATTATTTTATCGACCTATAGTAGCTTGAATTTTCGCGTTACATATTTCCCACAATTTTTCTCCCCCACATGTTTAAACGCATAATAATATTATACTTACATCAAAACGTCAATTTCTGCACGTATTTATCTCAGTTTGAACATCACAATGACAGTGTTTTTAATACTTATAAACTCCTATTCATTTCATACATCCTACACGATTATATTTGATTCTAAGAGACAATTTCTATCTACATGACATAAGTAATTGGATGGCCAATTTTTATTCATGTCGAAAGCATTACATGCGATTTTATAGATAACAATTTTTTCAGTACATCGATCTTAGGTAAACAACAGAAATATTATCCATCCAGCACCAAATTCTAGGTACTTTACAGATAACAAGTTTTTCACCTTTTTTAAATGTTACAGGTCATTTAGGCACGCCGACGCATCAACTTCTCCAGTTCTTCTTGCTTCAGTGATCTTTCACCCAGATGCAAAGCAGAAATTGGAACCAACAAAGAGCTTCTATCGCATGAGTTTGGTTAAAGTCTAGTCAAACTTTAAATGGAAATTATGCAAGCAGTAGACTCAGTGCTAGAACCAAATTCTCAAACTGAAGGTCTTCTGAGCACCAAGTCGTGATGGAAATACAGAAGCATATTTTTACTGGTTGTCTCCTTCTTCTACTACCATCACCCCATCCTCTGAAACTGCCACTTCCAAAGAGTTGGTAGAGATGAAGAGGGCCTGACCTTATAATCCTTAATGATACAAGAAATTAACATAACTGCCCCGCAGTTTTGCCTATCCTTGCATATGAAGCCCTAACCCTGTCTTCTACAGGAGTACGGAGACAGTCCCGCCGGTCCTCGCCTGTCAAGATGACGACATGAAACCTCAACTTGTACTAGAATTCTTCCTCAATTTCAATTGCTTAATCTTCCGACATGCCTTGATACGTCAAAAGAACTGGTGCGGGTATTGACATCTCCAAGGAGTAGTCACCGAAGTATTTCAACTTCTGCCTCTGTATTTTAGGCATAATCCTCTCTTCAAAGACCATACTATGAGTCTTCACCATTGTTAAAACTTTTTAGGGAATTTTGCAAAGGTCAAGCGTACTCTGCTTTCAAAATCTGATGCAGGCATCATTTAATGTGCACGTATGTTTTACCAAGCATCATCATTCATTATAGATGCAACTTTTCAAATCATAACCATCAAATATATTAGTATCCACATCCTTATTAAATACACATCATTTCCCATATCACGCGTAAGTTCCACACAGTCAATACCATCATTATTCCATTTTAATTATCAAGAATTTTAACCCAGATACTAAATTACAAGTTGATCATTTCTCAACCAAAGCGACTCGCGACTTCGGTTGTAAGGGGGCGATTATAGAGACCTATCCCATGATCTCTTCCAAAGTCGAGCTCACCTAGTTCAAATTTACTCCATCTCAGACTCACGCATTTTTAACACATTTTGCCAGTTAACATTCCAACCTACCCCACGAACTGGTTAAGAACATGGGCCGAACTTAAACTGAAAAACCTTATCCAGTCAAAGACACCTATCTCCCACGAACTCGCTAGTTATTCAGTAACCACATTGCTTAGAAAACGTGCTCCAGTACGATGAAGAGTTACTGAGTAGGCCTATATATAGAAAAGTTCTAGAAGGGACAGGGACCAAAAAAATTATACAAGAGATCATTAAGAAACTATCAATTCAAGATTTTCAGCAAACATTACTTGTAATAAAGATATCTGCCTCAAGATATAAAGATACTTTCACAAAAACTCAACACGAGGTCGTGGCTTTTTACCTATTCAGAGGTTTTCCATGCTAAAATCACCTGTTTCTTTTCTTACTTTCTATTAGAATATTACAATAGGCTCATTGGTGTGATAGCGAATTCCAAGCCATTTCGAGCTTACGGAATTTGGCCATTACAGAAGTACTAGTTGATGACTCTATTGCAGAACCAGACGCATGGTTCAAAAGTGCAGGATGAAGACTCTTTACAGATTGGTCTGTAGGTCCCAGAGGATCGGGGATTGGGATTATTCTAGTAATACCATGTAACCACAGAATAAAAGCAACTATTAAGCTCAAATTCTATGTGACGAACAACGAAACAGAGTATAAAGCAATCTTATACGGCCTATTCTTCGTACTAGTACTTGGGGTGAAAGACATTGTAGTCTATGTGGACTCATTCTTAGTGGCCAATCACTACAACAAAATATTCAAAACATCTATAAAAATGGTTGAATACGCTACTCTAGTCGAAGAAAAAATGAAGAAGTTTGGGAGCTAGAGCTATAATTTCATATTTACCAAGGGCTAAAAGTAGACATGTTGATATACTAGCATACATTACCGTAATGCTCAAAGACTGTGTGAAATAAATGCTGGACATTGAAGTGATCCACATTCAAGCCTCGATAAAAAGTATACGATACAAATCCAAGTTACCAAAGATGATGATACCGAATACTAAAGATGATTGTTCCATACTTCCACTCTAATATATTCTCCCACAGAACAAGGAGAAGCTTTATCTCTTTTAGAAAAGTGCCCAAGATTTAAAGTCCAAGGAGGTGGCGTACTTTACAGAATTATTGGCGTAGGTCTACTTATCGAATGTATTTCGCAGAAACAAGCACAACTTAAAATTAAGGAATTTGCGAAGCACACATCTCAGGATAATCACTCACTTAAAAAACATTTACTCAAGGTTTGTATTGGCCAAAGATGAGGAAAGACTATATAGATTTTGTTCGAAAGTGCTATAAATGTCAAATCCACGCTCATGACATTAAATGCCCAACGTTTGACCTACATATCAGTAATGCCCTATGGCCATTTCAAAAGATGGGCAATCAACATTATTGGTCCATTCTACCCTGTATCAGGCAATTAAAGATTTGTCCATTTAACAGCATATTATTTCACCAAATAGGTTGAGGCTATTCCAATATGTCACACAGACGAGAACAAAGTAATTAAGTTTCTTTGGGAACACATCATTACAAGGTTCGGATTTCACAAATGATAATGTAATGTCCCGGGTTTTATTTTTTCATTACTATTCGTGATCATGTTTAGTTATTGCATGTATTTAGTCATTAATTACTTCAATTGTTTTGTGGTTATTAGTGCTAGTCTTAAGTCCAATAGGAGTCCTAGTTAGAGTTATCTTATGAATTCTTATCTAGAGACATTAGAAGTTTTAAAGAGAGAAACAGTAAGGAGTCCTAATACCTCTAGGACTAGTTTACCATCCCCTTTATATATATTAGTAGGGAGAGCTCTAAAACCCTATTTTCGGATTAGAGGGAGAGCTATTTTTCTAGAGAGAATTCTTGAAGTGAAAGAAGAAGAACAAAAGAGAAAAGGCTAGGGTTTTGTTGGAGGTTGAGGAAAAGAAGTTCGGACAAAGTTCTAAGGCCGTTTTCTCTTTCTTAAATCAATCATAAGGCAAGTGATTTCCTCCATCCTTCTCTCCATACTTTGAGTGATCTATCACATGTTAGGTTAAATTCCTTATGGTTTCCTCATTATATGTTCTTCTTGTTAATGAGACTTAATATCATAAATTAATCGTTATTATCTATCGTTGATCGGGGGTACTTGTAACATCTTTGGGGTTGTATTAACATGATCGGGGTTGTATTCTACCAACCAGCAATCGTTGGTGAGTTATTTATCTTTAGAGGAAAAGCTAGATTAAACCCTATAGTGATATCATATTCCTTAACTTCTTAAGTAGTAGTCAATGATTGGTGAAGTTTGCTTTGATCGGGGACTTCTTTGTAAAATTAGCTAGGTTGTATTGGAGCTTTATTTATCATCATCATAGACTTTGAAGTACCTTTATGAAAGAAGTCAGTAGGGTACACATGGTTTTACATCTATTTGACATGATTATTGTGGGGACAGAAACCTAGATTTGTATAACCAAGGTGGTGGTTTGAATTTTACATGGGTTGTACCCTTTGTAGGGCAGGTTATGTATTGTGCTCTAGATATGGCATGCACTTGTGTGATATGTACTCTCTGATCAATTTTAAGCAATGTTACTAGTTAGATCACATTTGTTTTCTAGATTAAAGTTTATAGCGGTATTTACATTGCCCATTTAAATATATAATATCTTGATTAATGTAAACCCTATAGATTGACCGTGAATCGTCCTCGTGGTTTTGAACCTTGGACATCAAAGCGGAACTCGTTATTACCATAGTTAGTATTAGTTTTCCTATTTTACAAGAGCTAGAGTACTTTAGATTATATTATCTTCCTGCATTTAGCATAAGGGTCGTATTAGCATATAAAGCCCTTATTCTTGTTCATGACATAGTCCTCGTGGTTTTGATCCTTGGCCGAGTGTTAAGAATATCGTTTCCATATGAGTTACCTTATCACCAGAGTCTCAATATGAGAGTATATGAGAGTTCTATAGTTCCTGGATATATAGGATACATGAATTCTTTACGTAAGAGTCGTGTCGGACCCAAATAAAAGATTTATGATAGGATCCTGTCTACAAGAGTTGTGGATCATTCTCAGAGGAGAATAAAGAGTATGATTAAGTTCAAGATTTTCCAAGAGTGGATTTAAGAGCATTAGAAGCATCTAGAGAGAGAAAGGTACCTTCCTTCGTCATTAGTTGGTCATCTAGACTTCAGATCTTCCTAGTTCCAAATCTAGTTGAATTGTACACATTGGGGCTAAGCTGACATAGTCCTTGGGTTGGAATCCCAGAATCATAAATAACTTAGGTTTTTGCTTTGGTAATTACCTTGGGTTGAGAGACCCTAAAGAGAGTCCTTTTGAAATTAGTAGGTTGTGCACTACCGGGTAGAGAGACTTAGGTAGGTACCGCCAAGGGGTTGAAAGACCTCAAAAGAAAATAATAGGACTAATGGCGATCCTTGGGTTGAAATCCCCTAACACACTTTGATCAAGTGTTTTTCCCTGCTAATTCCTGGCTTAAAGGAATACGGTTCTGTACAAACAGAAGGGTGCGATAGTGTGGTTCCACTGAATTAAACTGAACCATGTGTACATTAGACATCTACCCATTCCTATCTCCCTAGCTAACCGGTTGGCGCCAACGTTAGAATATTTCATGTTAGGAGTTACAACACCCTCATATTAGGACACTAGGATATTAGTGCATTAGATTACCGCTATATCATATTCATTTAGTTAGTTCTTTTAGTATTCATGTATATCACTTTTATTCGCATGTGTCTTAATTATTTCTTTTCTTCCTTTATCTTATTCGTTAAGAGTCTTATTTATCCTTTCATGCCTGGCTCGCTTGGTAAGGCGAGGGGTATGGTTTAAGTTACTTGCGAGCTCGGTCAAGCTCATCCTTGTTGGACCATCCATTTTTCAGGTGCTGATCCCTAGGAAGACTGCAGCAGTGCAAAGGTATATTGGAGGTTGCTGGAGTGACAAACCGAAGCTGCTTCTATTTTTACTATTTTTTATTATCATTTTTCGGTAGACTTTTAGTATGATTACTACAGTTGTCACACTTGTTTAGTGACCCCGTTTGAGTACCGTATTTCTGAGTTTTATTATTATTATAAGACTCGCGTTTTCCGATGCGTTAAGTGATTCTATTGTATGCAAGTGGATGATTAATTTAATGTTTCTTTTTATCATCTGTGGAGTTCATCCTTGGGGGATGCCCGACCTGTTGTCGCCTTGAGATGCATAGTTTGATTTTATATTAGATAGCCAATTTTGGGGCGTGACAGATAAGGTTAGATAATGGAAAGTAATTCATCTGCAACAAAGTCATCAAATTCCTCCATAAATAAAATACAACTGACTACCTTGACACCATACTACCCACAAAGGAATGGCTAAGCAGAAGCTATCAATAAAAGCATCAAGCTGGGGTTATGAAATCAGTTGGATAAAAAGAAAGGCAGATGGGTCAAGGAGTTACTCAGTATTTTATGGGCATATATGAGCACACCTCTAACATCTATAGGTTGTACACCATTTATGATGGCCTTCGAAATTGAAGCACTCATTCCTTCAGACCTCGACCTTCCAACTACAAAAAAGATAGATAACTGATGAAAAAAATAAACTAGGCCTTTTATATAACCTTAATTCGATCAAAGAAACTTGAGATCGTGTCATCGTAAACTTGGGGCGATTTAAAGATACTCTCAAAAAGGTGTACAACAAGTAGGTAAGAAAGTAGACGTTCGATATTGGCAACCTCATACTTCAACGAATTCAAGACTATCAGCCAAAGAATTCTGGAAATTTATCCAATAATTAGAAAGGTCCTTACATCGTAAGTGATAAAACTGATAGTGGTAGATACTGATTAATGACTGAAGACAAAGTACAACTGGAGTACTCATGAAATAAAGCCCATTTGAAACTGTTCTATAGATTGGAGTTGTAATCAATTCTCTATCATGAAATAAATTTTCCTTAATATTATTTATTAATAAATCATTTATTCTCACGACTATCAATTTTTTCAAGACTTCGTAAGTTAATGCCAAATCTAAGTTACAATCATTCAACAATAAATATCCCATAAGTGGGAAACATATATAAACTTCATTATTCGCTCGACAAGCCATAAAATTGTTATGTTATTTTAATCTCATCAATCAAAATAAATATCCCATGATTAGGCAACATATCTGAACATCATTATCAAACTCAAACCATAACAAGTTATGTTATCCATCTATATCTATTTCATTCTCAAATGATATCTCACTAATGTATAACGTATCCTAATATCGCATACCTAATGCTACTTATATCATAAACATCGACCAATAAAGATAAACATTTAAACATCCATCCTTTTTTAAACAAAAATCAATATCAATTGGTCCTATCGACCACTGGTACAACTTTTACTTAAATACTCTCAAAAACTAAAAAAAAATCGATAATTGTCAATTTCCAAGAAGATATAACTAGATCGACGTTCTTCACTAGAAGACTAGGAGTAAGCTCATCGAGAACTTCTTCTCCAGCCTTCTCAGCAATGTCAGGTAGGACAGGAGTAGAAGCGGTATTTATAGATTGATCTTCTTCATCATCCGAATCAACAAACGGGATACCAGCAGCTATAGCAAGCCCTTTGTAAAAAAAATTCCTCTCCTCCATTGACTCAAATTCCCCTAAGAAGTTTTCCTTCATGCCCCTTAGAGAATCGAGACCCTCCAAATCTACCTTCGTAACTTCCTCAACAAGACCCCTATCCTTCTCAGCTTCTATTGACTTCCTCATAGCTAGAATTTGTTCTTGAACAACATCCTTAAAGTTTAATTTTTTAGAGACAAGGCCTCCTGCCTCACCTTGGCAATATCAACCTTCAACTTCTCGATCTATTTCTTCTTCTGCATCTCCCATTTTTTCTTGGCCTCACAGATGGCTGCCTCTTTTGACTTAACCGCACTAGCTTTGACTTTGGCGAGCTTAGCCTTGAGCTCCTCTTTCTCCCTCACCAACCCTTTCTTAATATTTTTATAAACCAAGACTTCGTTGGCTAAGTTCTGCCCTCCCAGAAATAAAGGATTCCCATTGAGAAGCAACTTCTTGATTAACATTATAACTAAAACATGAGTTTGTGACAAAGGAAACATATCTATTAATCAAAATATTGTATTAAGGTTCCTCACCTGGTTCATCATTAGATGTACATCAACAAAGAAAGATGAAATGCTCCCTACTCCTGCCAAGCAGTTATTGAAGTCTTGCTCCATTGCCATCATCCTAGAAGCAAAATCCCTGATGGTTCGGCTGGTCTCTTCTTCTAAGTCCACCAAGTTCCCAGAGAGCTTCAATTTGGGATAGAGACTACCTTTTTTGGCCCCACAACTTTTTGTTGGGGTACAGGGGAGAGCTTCCCCATACGACCACCAGCCGCATCACCCAGGGGGATTACCAGGGGAAACCTCACCTTTCCCTTATTTTTCCAGAAGGTTTTGTTGAGTCACCCTCTTTAAAGGAGGAGTAGGTACAATGGGTAGAGTGGCAACACTTTTCTTCTTCCTAGCTTTCCCGAAGTACCCACTTACCAATGCCCCCCTCTCTACAACAGCAGAGTCAGTCGTATGCCCACTTAGATCGAGGTTCTCAAGTAGAATACTCGAATCTACCATTTTCTTTATCTTTGCAGACATCTTTCCATCGATCAGGCACACTTCGTCACCTTTAGTTTGACCTTTCTTCAACCTTACTTCCTTAAAAAGCTCTTCTGCCACCTTCTAATCCTTAACAAGAGTGCCGATACGGTCGTAACAATTTCTCCTCAAATTTTATAACCTTTCATATACATTAGATTTCTTGTCGACTTCCTTCAATGCTACCCAAATAGTAAACAACCAGCTACAATATTTACAAAGTAAAGAGTTCGTTAAATCAGAAATACACACGCATATACCACTAACCTAAGTGAAAGTATTTCCACTTCAAAGGCTTTCAAGGGTCTTTAGGGTCGAATTCGTAGTTATCTAACATAAGAAGTCGATCAGAAAAGTATTTACCACCAGTCGACACCATATCATATAACAATGGCCTTGTAAAAAATCTAGCTAAATATTTATACCTGAGCTTACTCGGATTCTTCTTTAAGGTTTAGTACATGAGAAAATTGTCCACATAAATCAATTGTTAACCTTTATCTTTTATTCGAGCATTTAGTAGAGTAATAACCCAAAACAGATCATATACATTAGGATTGAATTGACCTGGCATGGGGTAGCCTCGAAGAAATTATAAAAAACACCTTTCTATCAGCTCGAAGAGGCAGCTTCAAACCCTTTTTAATTTTCTCTCGATGAACAAAAATACCGTCCAATGGGATTTCTTAATCAGTCATATCCCCATAATACTCCTCCAGTCGAACATCTTGAGGAATGTTGTACTTCTGCTTAAAATTTAAAATTTCATTGGTTTTATGACAATTGCCAAAACACTCACCTCATCATTGAGATCTACATTAGTATCTCCCCCTATACTACCTCCATCCAAACACTCTCCTCGATCATTATTTTGAGGATCATGTTCGATGCCCCAGCATTTGTACACGAGACGACTTCATTTGCCATTCCAGTTCCTATATACTCTTCACCACCCTTACTACCAACCCTATAGTTTTTACCCAATTCCTGCATGCAGGTTGTTACGTCGATAATAATAGGCTCTACATCGACGAGATTAAAAAAAATTCTTTCAGCATCAACACCAGAATGAATAGTATTTTCAACTGGTCAATCTATTCGAACCTTAAAATTATATCATTTTTATTAGCTCTAGTATCAAATATATTTCTAGATTTATGTTAAAAAGTATGTTCCTACTTACCTCTCTTCTCAAAGTTTTTATACATGTTTACTAAATAATTCTCCTTAACGCTCAATTTCCCGCCAAAAAGTTTTTTTTTCCAATAATCCCCGGCAGAGATTAAGGTAACTTATAACGTAAATCATGGCTAATTACCAGAGTTACTCCGTCCACAGTTTCATCACACTTCCCCTCCCCTTAGCGTTTCCAATAAGCTTCCCAAACTCACACTATATCCTTAACGTCAAGAAAATCCCCAATCTCCCTCCCCTTCAAGAAAAACCCTAATCTTAAAGCATATACAGCCACCTTATTCCTAGATACATGTCCCAACATTACTATTAAGCATCCCAATCTATAAATTAAACTAATCAAAATCCTAGAAAAGTATCAACTGTAATTACTCGTACAATACCAAACATTATTCCAATTACTTCCTAAAATACAATCGTCTAGATATAATATCCAAAGGGTTTCATTCAATCACACATAATTTGAATACAACAAGAGAAATTTGAAAAGGAAATGTGTACTGACCTCATAGATAAATCATTTATGAATTTCTTTGTACTGACCTCATACAAAGATCTCCACAGCCCCAATAATTGAACAATTAGCAATGGAAGAAAAAAGAGAATCTGGATAAAGTTTTGATTTTTCAGAAAAATAAGAGTGGGAACTTCACCAGATAAAGAGGTATTATTAATATCCACCACACAACGTTTTGACACACCACTTCGAGACCTTTCGCCTGATCGCTTGGCAGTTTTCCATTTTAATTGCCTAACATATCTTTCCTCAAACTATTTCACAATTTTCCTCCTTAAAGACAATAGACCATTACAGTGTCGCTCTAAACCATCTAAATACACCCCAAAATCCTCATTTCTCTCTATATTATCAAATGTAATTCTCAAACTAGAAAAAAGATTGAATATCAAATTCCTTATAGTTAAGTATAATACATATGGGTAAGCACCTAGCCATTGTTCATTATAAACCCCCACCATATCTATTTATTTTTATTTACCTCCTATAATTAAGGGACAATTTCAAACAAATTTTCAAAATTCAAATTGCCAATATGTTCGACAACAAATATCACAACAAAATTATACATCGAGAAGACATCAATCGAAAGGATACATTATACTTCATCAAAAATAGGTACATGGAAAAATTACATGTAATTATATTTAAAGCAAGGCACATGATTAGCTTGACTGCATGGAACCAAAACCCATCCAGTGGCAAGAACATCAACTTGCCATATTTCATCCCTGCTTCTGTTAATAAACCGTACCAGAACCAACGGTCAGCTGTAATCTCCATCAACTTCGGCTACATAGCTGCAACTTTCAAAGGACCCCGAGGGGGAAGCATATCAGAAACCCAAAAAACACCCAAAATTCCACTTCTCCAATTTTATAACCTTAATCGCTAGACGACCTTCCTCTGTATATCTTAGAAACGAAAAGACCTTGTCCTTGCCATTGTACCAAACAGTTTGTATATTCTCCATCACAGATGTTATTATTTATAAAGAAACAATGTACCCCAGAGAATACACAGTCACAATTATTTTACCTAAATTTGTGCCACAAATCAGAGGATTCTTGTTTCACGACATCTTTTCTAACACAAAATTAGCATCATAAGTTCCAAAAAATTCTTCTTGACATAGCCACATGTGGTTGCATTGAGAATGGAGCGATTGTAGTATCATATTCCTCAATTTTGATAAGAAAAACTAATAAATGCATGCCGAAGGCATTTGGTCATGTACACGTTCATAACTCGAGAATACTTCATTCTACAATTGCTGAGCTCGAACATCCATAAATAGTCGTTACACTTCGTCAAATAAAGCCGTTGTACGTAATCCGTAAAGTTCGCCACCTTCCTAAATTGTAGAAGAAACATTATAATTTTGTAACTGCCTGGATCCAACTATAAATACAGGCTGAACATACAACATTAAAGGGGCATTATCTTTTCTACACACCCACTATACTAATTTCTTTACAAGTATAACAGATTAACATCTTAGTAGATTGTACATCTAAACTCTTCTCGAGGTCGTGGCTTTTCTTAGGCTTTACTGAGTTTCTACGTAAAATCGACTGCATACTAGCTTTTATTTGTACTTAGAACTTACCTTTTTGCATAAAGTATTGGCAAAGTTTACCTTTTGGAAAACTAGCCATTAAAGAAGCAAAAGGTGGCGGAGCTGATCATGAAGTACTTTGGCCCTATGGGCA
Source organism: Kingdonia uniflora (assembly GCA_014058105.1). NCBI lineage: Eukaryota > Viridiplantae > Streptophyta > Magnoliopsida > Ranunculales > Circaeasteraceae > Kingdonia > Kingdonia uniflora. The sequence goes on along the minus strand of JACGCM010000560.1, from coordinate 4,019,817 downwards.
TGGAAGGGAACCATCCAGAACTCATGGATCTCCAGATAGACAAGTTGATTGGGAAGGAGCGAGATGAAGCTAAAGAATATGGGTTTTGGTGAGTAATATTTAGCAACACCTTCTAACTATTGCAGAACGGGCCGATGTCTTGGGGTTATGACAAAGAAAATGGTCGAGGATGACGACGCTACATGATATCACTCTTTCCACTTGTAAATGATGCATTTAATCTTTGAGCAAATGGTCATCTCCGAGGTCGCCCCCAAGTGTTTAATCTACTCGATTATTTATGACACTTGGGTTTGCCCAAATCAAGGACCTTTGAAAAGAAATTAAGGCCGTCCCCAAGTTTTAGTCAGGTCAAAGTACTAACATGATACTCAGGATTATCCGACTCAAGAAGTTTATGAGCGCTCGAGGTCACCCCCAAGTATGCAAATACGTGGGGGTTTGAACCTAGACAAAACCAAACATGATCCTCTCCGAGGTTTCCCCCAAGTGTTTATTTTACTCAATTATTCATGGCACTTAGGTTTTCCCAAATCAAGGAACTTTGAAAAAATATTAAGGTCGCCCGCAAGTATTTGTTAGGCCGAAGTACTAACAGTTTACTTAGGTTTGACTGACGCAAGGGTTGACCAAAGTATTTATGTTATATAGGGAATGTAAGAGCGTAATTTTGGGTTAATCCAGAATCGACCTTATAAAGAGATGATGATGATTTATATAGGATGCCTTACAAAAAGGATATTAGGTAATATATACGTGAGTTCCCATTAAGAGGACTCTTCACGGCCTCCTCAAAGGATTTAAAAGTTTTATAGTGTAGAGATATCTCAGTATCCTTTATTACAAGGGTGTATATATGAATTGGTCAAGCTATCACCCTTTCCTTTGGTCCTTCCTCTCCTATTTATAGGTTTCTAAGGGGAGGCTCTCTAGGTTTTCGGGAGATATTACTATCTTACCTTTTATAAAATTAATCATTACTTGTTTATTTTACTTTACAGTTGTTTCAACTTTAGGTGGTACCCATCATTCACTCGATTGTTGATCGATGTCATATATAAGCATCCTGTATCATGGTGGAGGTCAAAGTCGAGTATGGGGTCTTGACATGTGTAGCTGCTGACGATCGATATAATCCAAGAGCGCATATTTTGTGCGAGGGGTTTACTGCTTAGAAGAAGATGAAAATACCTTTTAAATTGCAGAGTTGACTGGTCCATAGATAACGAGGGCATTAGTGCCTTATACTGATTACGCCATTTGAGCGTTTAATACCTGATCACAGAACTATCTATAAAAGCTAATCCTTGTGCTGAGTTTTCTAAATCGCATTTAGTATTTTCTCTGCATTCTTTCATAAACATGGTGAGGATTTGTTCATAAAGGCGTCAACATGCAGCAGAGGGTAGGCTCACCATCAAGATTGTTGACTTAAGGGAGAGGTACTTTGGGAGGCTGCTCCTGAGTACTCACATTCTGAGGCTCATACAGAAGAATGTTGCAGGCTTGCCCGTCACTGAGCAAATAATGGAGTTCGATTGGCTCTTCTAATGTAACACCTTTCATTTTAAAATTTTAGAAGTAGTACACTGAGAGCTTGTACTTTGAATGATCACTCAGAACGCCATTCAAGCAGAGGATGCCGAAGATGCTATGGGTAGTGAGGGAGTTTGTGGTGCGTGACCTGAACACTGGGGTTTGTTGGTGATTTTATGTTTGTATCTTTGTTCGGTGTTTGCGTTTTTTTATTTATTTTGTGGGTGGATGTATGTAGTGTGGCCTTCAAGATTTTTGGAATGAGAATGCAAATTTTTTGGCTATATTAATTTGGTAAATGCATTCCTGACTTGATGATCGATATAGCTAGAGTTCATGGATGACCTGGTCTCTACCAATCAGGTGAGTAACATGATATGTGGACTATGGAGGTAAAACATGTTATAAGAGAGAGTACATTTTTGCCAAGGAACGAATGTGTATATGTACACTCATGCAGGTTTTGTAGGCTCCTGCTACCTCGTGGTTCTTTGTGTGCGAGGGTAGTACTCTCGAAGTCAATCTTTTGAGAAAATGGCGGATATATAATGTGTGTGATTGATGCTAGGTATGTGGGCTAGCATCATTCTTATATGATCGACTATATAGGTAAACTGTTGGAAGTGTGATAGTGTAGTAAGTGTAAGTAAGCATAATAGGATGTGAACAAGTGGTTTCTTTTGTTGATACCTAAGTATTACGAGGGTTAATGTTTATGAGAAGAACATTATCAAGGGGACTGCTGATCCATGTTTTGATGGGTTCGTCTTCAATGACTCGTTAGGGTATTTTAATAATTACTTGGTATTGGAATTGGCGAGGGGAGATTTGATTGAGATGGGCCTCGTAGAGAGGTTAAAAGGTGGGGTGGCTAGGTTGGTAGATGTAGGGAAACATAAAAAATATAAGAGTAGAAAAATTAAAGATGACCAAACGAAGGCAGGAAAATAATATTATGGGTGGGCATTTTGAATTTAATAACGGGAGAGAGGGAGAAAGAGAGAAAGAGAGAGAAAAAAAAAAAAGAGAAAGAGAGAGAGGTAGTGGTGAGGCATTGATAACCGCCCATGTTTTCCATGATTACCTTTTAACTTCCTACCCTTCAACTTCCTTAGAGCGAGGAAGAGGTTTAATCTGTCTAGATGTCGTTGGGAAAGCTTTCATTAATGTCGTTAAGTCTCCTTCTCTCTCATTCTTCTTTTGTTATGTGTTTTTGCCATTAAAGGCATCCTTACGACTTTGTTCGACAACTTGAACTGTAATCTTTGGTCTGCCATTAATGGCAGATCTTGGAAATGAACAAGTACCTTGTGAAATCTTGTAACTTGTTAGGGTTTGTAAGGAATGTGGTATGATCACTTGATTCTAAAATTAATTAATTGTTCTACGATTGTTAGTATCGAGCTAGTTATTTTGAGGTCATTGAGATGAACGATCAGACCATTATTTTTGACAAGAAAAATGTCGTATGAAACGCTATACCCGAGTGTCCTGGGTACTACGATCTTAAATGTGAAAAGCAGACCGACCGTAGATATCTTGCTGTCACGATCGACCTCACCGACTATTTATTCTATTTTGTAGGTAAATGTGCACCTTGAAGTCTGTTAATAGGTTGCTAGACTTTAACATAAAAGACTTAGACGTGAGTGGGTCGTCGCTACCTGGCCGATGTGACCTATTCGATAGCGATGAAGATATGTGAATCGACAATATTACTAGTGTGGCCCTAATTGCGAGAGTGTTCAGGGAGGGCAGTTTGCGACCATCGATATCTCTTAAATACAACATAGAGGATAGTGTGTCGATGGAGGATGATGATCGAGGAGTAGGGGATGGTACTGAGATCGATGAGGAGGGGGAAGACAGAACAAATGAAGGCGGGGAAGTGGCTGTGGAAATTTTCCATCAAGAGAAACTAAGTTTGAATCGAGATAAATACTACGTCAGTTCACAGGTTACTATTATGCTCTATGATGGGGATCTATGTGAACACATCGATTGTGGTGTGCTAGTGTATCCCAGCCAATGAAGATTCACGATGACGATCTCTTTAAGTAATTCGGTGAAGGAAGTTTTGAACTTCTTTGATGTAGCAACGTGCCAATTGAACAACAATATTTATGAAATTATATGGGTGATCGAAGTATTAAACATGGACTTGGCTCGAACTAGATAGCCGACTGTTTCTTCGCTCGATATTGTGGTTTATTATGAAATGCTTTGTAGCCCGAGGAAAATCACATACCATGTAAAAAGTGATAGTAGCCATTAGAGGTTCTATTATATCAATACTAATGGTAGACACTGTAATGAGATCTTGGTATTGTTCAGCGGTTGCTGGGAGTAGAGGTCTCAAGAACCTATCTTATCTTTAAATAATTGCGTATATAAACACGGCAGGTTTGTGCATTAGATCTTGTAGCATGTGGTTCGATGTTATAGTCGTTTAACCTGCTATTCTTTTGTTATGCAGTTCCTCGACCGTTGGATATACCATTGGAGCTAAAATACCTTGACATAGTGTTACAAGAAGATGATGAGAGGGTAAAAAAAATATTTGCCTCACTCGAGTTGTCAAGGTTAGAGTTAGCAATAAAGATGCCAAGCTGATAGGGTCGCGCCTGTAAGGAAAAGACAAGGCCGAAAGAGGAAAAAGATGGTATCCAAAACTGAAGTTTTTTCGACCACGATATCGACCAGTTGGATGCCATCCCCAATTTTTTTTGGGCTTAACCACGGAACAAAAACAAAAGTGCTGGGGGTCGAGCGGCTATGGGGGAGACTGCAGGTAAGAAAAATCTCGATAAGAGAGTCGACACGTCAACGACGCACATTGGGTCGCATAGTCCACTGCTACTGCATAAGAGGAAGAGGGATGAGCGAAAGTAGTACATTGGGCTCGTGGATGAGATGGACATGGTCGAGGTATGGGGTCTAGTGCAAGGGGTAGCTGACTATTGATTTGAGGTGTTGGTGTAAAAGGATCCCATATCTGTTCTAAAGAAAGTTGAGCTGTGCATTTAAGATGTAGCAGGCTTATATTATGTTCTATGTATAACTACTTTGGGATGACGGGTATGTGGGGGAGTATATGTGGATGATGATTTTTGGTATTATGTTTATGTAGGGTACAACAAAGTTTCTTGCTTTGAGTTGAGAGCTTAGTCATCAGCAAGTTGACTATTCGAGAGTGGTGACACTGACACAAAAGGTTGCTAAGCTCGAGGAGGCTTTGTTAATTGTAAAGCAGGTAACCCAAATAGTTGTTAACACGGTGCTGACTGAGCTAAAGGTTACTTATGATCGAGCGACTAAAACGTTAAGACCTAAGCATACTGATGAACTGGCTGAGTACGATGTTCGTCTAGTTAGAAACAAAATCAACTTCCATAAGGTTGTTCAAGGGAGGCAAGTTGATGCTAATCGATATGCCATTCACCTCGACTAGCTGGGCATTAGCCTTAAGACCCTGCGGCACTATGAGACCGAGGACAAGGAAGATGATGACATCGATGGAGGGGAGCCTTAGACAACACGTAATGTAGGTAACATAATTCCTTGGGAGGAGCCAGCTGTTACCTGTAACCCATTTATTAGTGATGTGGTAACCACTATTTCTACGGCCTTTGTTATCGATGTCAGGGCAGGGAATGTTTGAAATATGTTTATTTGTGAGTAAAAGTAGACTCAGTGGTGTTACTTGGATAAATATTTGATTTTAATATGTAATATGGGCTAAGTTGGAATATTGTGAAACATTGTTTGAAGCAGAAGTTGTGTCTATAACCTAAGTACGGATGCCCGTCTATTCCTTTTGTTTTTGAGGCTTAGGATGTGATAACTTTTTTGAGGATCAGGCTTGCCCCAAGCTATAACCCACGTTGACTGGTTAAATCCAATCCTTAGGATTTTTGTAGATAATAGATATGTATGTAGCTCGAGGAAAGAGTTCACCCTAAGTATCGTCCAAGTCGAATGGCTGAATCCAATATTTGGGGTTTTTATATGTTATACGTATATATGTGGCTTGAGGAACAAGCTCACCTCTAAGTATGGTTCAAGTTAAATGGCCAAATCCAATACTTGGGGGTTTTTTATGTAATACATATAGATGTGGCCCAAGGAAAGAGCTCGCCCCCAAGTATGGTTCAAATCGAATGGCTGAATCTAATATTTGGGGCTTTTGTATGTAATTTGTATATATGTGGCTCGAGGAAAGAGCTCGCCCCCAAGCATGGTTCAAATTACATGACTGAATCCAATACTCGAGGCATGTTGTATGTAATACGTATATATCTGGTTCCAGGAAAGAGCTTGCCTCTAAGCATAGTTCAAATCACAGACTGAATCGAATACTTGGGGTTTTAGTATATAACATGTATGTATGTGGGATAGCATGAAAAACTTGTATTGATAAAGTTCCTGGTATAAAATTCTATTACATTGGCTCTTTTATTGACGATATTCGAAGAGGTGCATTGTGTTCCAAGGATGTGTTAAAGGTTAATCATCCTCAAGCATCAGGTAGTATGAACCATACGTGGTCTTGTCATACATGTTGTATGAGCCCTCCCATGAATCTGCCAATTTTCCATCATTCCATGGCCTAGTAGATGGGGTTGCTTGTTTGAGGACTAAGCCTCCGATCTTAAATTCTATTGGTTGAACTTTCTTGCTGTAGGACAGCTGTAAGGAATGATGATATTAACAAAGTTATGCAATGGTTCAATCAAGTGTTTCCCTGATCCATTCGATGTTGCAAGCTAGCTGATACTCATTTTCTTCGTCGGGCAGATTAGGGTCGTAAGTGGACGTTTAGAATTGTGTCGGTAGTACAGCCTCTGTCCCATGTGCAGGCAAAAAGGGTGTACACCCGATCAACTTTCTAGGGCCGTTCGATATGCCTACAAAGCATGCTGATGTTCTTGGGTCCATCAGCCTTTTTTGTCGTTGACTCACTTCTTGAGACCATTGGCAATTATTTTGTTGATGGCCTTGACCTGGCCGTTGCCCTGTCGGTAGTATGGGATCGAGGGTGAAAGGATGATATTTTGATCTTTTAGAAAATTATGAATCTTGGCCGTAAAGAACTGAGGGCCATTGTCACAGCGAATCATGTGTGGGCATCCAAAACGAGTTATGATGTTCACCCAGAGAAAATTGATGACCTCTTGTTCTCAAGATCTACACAAAGGGGTCCACTATAGATAGCCTTTCATGTATTGCTATAGAATCGAGTATGGTCTAAAAATTTTGTAGCAGGAAACTGTCTTTGGTTGCGCATTTTTTAAGGCGGTAAAGCCAACATAGATGTGGATCTTGCCATATTTCTTTGGGACCGCCACAATATTAGAGATCCACTTAGAGTATTTACCTCGCGAATTAATCCTGTACCTAAGAGTTTGTCGATCTCGGCGCTGATGGCATCACATAACTTGGTAGAGAGGTTCCTTTTTTTGTTTAATGGCAGTTGCGTTGTTAACTTGGTCATGTTTGTGACAAGCAAGGTTTGGGTTGACACTAGGTATCTCAGTAATGTTCCAAGTGATAGGACATCTTTGTTGAGTTTGAGGAAATCGATGAGTTTGGTTTTTTCATCGTTATTTTAGAGTGTGCCAATATAGGTACTGCGTATAGTCCCGTCTAACTCGGCATAGGTAACTGCTTCTACTGGGGTTTGCTCGATATCATTTTCGTGGTTACGAGTTGCCCCCATGTGCTGTAATTACTAGGATTTTACCAATTTGAGAGTTATTTTGATTTAAGGATGTTCACATTAATGTAGTATTCATTATGATCCTTTCATATCATATCTACCATCTAGTGTTGTAAATCATGGTGTTTGATGGCAACTAGATGAGTTAACTTTCATCGCATGTAGCCATTTCTGGGCAATAATCCCTAAGTAATCTTATTGTGTGTTGACGATGAGAAAATTGACTTGTAAAATGACCCATCCTGCGGTGACGGGAATGCATAATCTTCCAGCAGTTGCCACGGTAGAACCATTGAAGCCTTAAAGCACGACATTGGTGGGAGTAATACGATCCTCCATTTTTAAGGTTCGTACAACTATGAGGAAAAGTATTTCAATCGTACTTCCTATGTCAACCAACATTGTTTGTAAGATAATGTTTTTAATTTGTGGTGTGATGATCAGGGGGTCAAAATGTGGGAAACGAACATGTGAAACATCACATCCGACGAAGGAGATACCCACTGGTCAAGGTTGCTGGCTAGATTCGGGTAGAAGGGTGGGTAGTTCTTTCTCATATGTCAACTTAACACAATTCCCAAATCTTTTTATTTTGCTGGTTGTGTGGCCACTATCGATATTTTTAACTTTGATCATGTGGACTTAGTAAATATGGAGTTCTTTGTCGTCCTTAGATGTAGTTTGTAGGGGTTTAAGGTACGATCCGTCGAGGTAGCTCGGCAAGTCAACAATATTCTTGTACATTTTGCCGACTTTAAAAATGAGTTACGCCAATTTTTTAAGGGTATAGCATATTTTTGTAGAATGATCTTAATATTTGCTGCTTAGGCAGTAGGCCTCTTCTGGTTTGACTTCAATTGGTTGGGGGGGCTCTCTAGATTGGGTCAGCTTCAACATGATGAAATAATTGTGCTATTTTAACCTTGAGCTTGGGTAGGACGGGTGGGGGAAGTCTCCTACGCGTTCGGTCGACCTGTTGATCTTGATTTGATCGCTTACACGACTCTCGGTCGGTGTAGACTAGGGTGATCAAGGTCTTCAGTTTAGCGGAGTGAGACAAAAGTGGGAGTAGATGTTGGCTATTTACTCTAATTCATTCGAAGTTAATGTATCCATTAACTTTGATAAGCAATTCTTCAAAGGACAGGGGTTTGGGCAGGATGATGTACTCTTTAATTCTACTGTAATCTAGGAGTGCATTGGAATATGCTAGGACGACATTAGCAGGCTCTTGGCTTTCAAGTTTTTTTAATTCGTCGAGGAAACGTTTGGTAAAATATTCGAGGCTTTTACCCAGAGACTGCCTGATGTTGAACAAAGAGTCAATTCGTATGTTGCTGTCATTATTATGTTCGAAGTTGGCGACGAAGAGTTTGAAGAGTTCTTCAAAGTTGTGTATCGAGCTGTTAGGCATGCTATGGTACAATTTTAAAGGACTGTCGGAGAGGCTGGATGGGAAAACTTGACACAAGATGTGGTCGGACGTGGCATGAAGACTTAAGGAATCATATAACTCTAGGATGTGAGATTTTGGGTCGGTATTCTTGTACTTGCAAATTTTGGGTACGTGAAAGTTTGGTGGGACCTCAATAATGAGGAACTTTCTGCATATTGGGTTGCTGAGGCGATTCCATGATGCTAGGATTGGAGTTGAGTTGATCTGACATACATAGTTAGAGGGGGAAATTGTTCACTAGGCCATGGTCGTTAATTGGTAGTACGGTCACCCAATCGGTCCCTTGTGAATCTTTGCTGTCTTTCTGTACTGTTACCCAAAGTGGAACCACTGGATTCTTTGGAGGCATCAGCTCCTAAATAGAGGGGCGGCCTGGGAGGTATCCCAAGTTGGATAAGTATAGGCTAGACGTTAGGGGTTGGCCCCAACCGATCTCAGACAGAAATCCTAGAGTTTACCAATCTGTTAGGGTTATGAGAGTGCTCAACTTGTTAATTATTTTGAAGAGTGCAGATTGTGAGACACAGTTCTTCCATGTCTTTAGTGCGTTGGTTGATGTCTTCTTTTTGTTGATCCCATTCTTTCTGGAACTCTTTGCGATGCACATCACGTTCGATGCGAAGTTGCTAAGCATGGCAATTTTTTGCTTGGGTAAATGCGTATTGCATCTGAGCCAATTGGGCATTGACCTCTTCTTGCAAATTATCCCTGACTATCGCTGAAGTAGAGCAGAGAGTAGTTACCATGTTATTTTTTGTTTTTGAAGAAGTATAGCTTGGAGTGGTGTGAGTTGTTGAGTACAGATAGCACCAATTAAAAGGGTGTAATTCTAGGATAATCCAGAATCAACTTTTAAACGATTTGATGATGATTTATATATAATTCCGTACAAAATGGAGATTAGGCCACATATGCGTGAGTTCCTATTAGGATGACTCCTCATGAGCTCCTTAGAGGATTTTAAAGTTTGATGGTATGTAGATATCTCAATATCTTTTATTTCAAGGGTTTATATATGAATTGGTCGAGCTGTCACCCTTTCCATTGGTCCTCCCTCTCCTATTTATAGGTTTCTGAGGGAGGGCCTCCAAGTTTTTGGGAGTTATTACTATCTTACTATTTATACTTACTTGATTATTTTACTTTACAGTGGTCTACACTTTAGGTGGTACCCACTGTTTGCTCGATTGTTGGTCGATGTCGTATATGAGTATCCTGCATACTTCAGGTGATTACTCAAAAATGAGTTTTTTATTGATGCAAAATTCAATAATTCCAATCATAGAATATGTTTATTTCTGTCTTATGTGGTAACAAACTAACTGCATCGAGTTTCAAGGGCTTGCCAAAGGTTCTTCATCATCGGTCATTAGATAGTGGGACACCTTGCCTATTTTGTCATAGAAGACGTAGGGTCATTCCCAAGATTTGGCATGTTTCCTAGAATTTTGGGGTTTAGAGAATGGGGTAAATCATTGAAGGACAAAGTCTTCGAGTTCAAAAGATCATGGACGTTCCTATTTATTTTATGCTTTCATTAATGAATTATGGTACCGACCGAGGATGTCTAGGGCTCTATCCATAGTCATGTCTTTCCACAACATAATGTATTCCAGTTGGAACTCATTTTCTTCTTCTGGAAGTTCGGGGTCCTTTGTGGGGACTTCAAACTGTGTTGGCAAAACTGCCTTTGTTCCATATGTGCTGGCAAAACTGCCTTTATCAGTTGTGGGGACTTCAATCTGTTTCTTTTATGGGTATCATGCGATAGGCCCATAGGACGTGATACAACTTTTGTACCCATCATCTCTTCTTATCATCAACGCGCTTCTTGAGGCCATCGACTATATTTTTATTGATAGCGTCGACCTGGCCGTTCCCTTGTGGATAATAATGTGTAGAGGGAGATAAAATGATATTACACTTCTTTAAGAACATTCTCACCTTTTGCCCAACGAAAATTCTCACCTTTTGCCCAACGAAAATTCACACCTTTTACCCAACGAACTGTGGGCCATTGTCTAATCAAATAATGTGAGAGCAGCCGAAGCGTATAATTATGTTCTCCCACTAGAACTTAACTACTTCATCTTCCTTAGTCCAGCATAAAGGGATAACTTCGGCCCAATTGGTAAAGTAATCTATGGCTATAAGAACATACTCTCTCTTCCCTGAAGCTTTGGGGAAAGGACCTATCAGATAGATGATCAAGCTTTTAAATGGCCATGAGACTTGGCTACAATAGAGATCTTGGGAGGGGCTTTTGATATTGTGTTTATGCTGCTGATACTTATCGCAATTTCTGGCATAATTGTTAACTTGTTTCTTTATGTTGGCCAGATTAATCCATGTGTGACTGCGCGTAGCACCATGGATCTTCCTGTAGTATGCGACAAACAAGGACCATTGTGCAGCTCCTTTATAATAATATATTCCTCTTTCTGTGATATACACTTGAGGTATACTCTGTTGGGTGCCCTTTTGTGTATTTCCCCTTTAGGTATTGAGGACCTTTTATATTTTCTTAACAAGGATCGCTTTTCTTTCAGGTCTTCTGGTAGTATGCCTTTGTTGAAATAAGATAGGAAAGAGGTTTTCCAGTCTTGGGGATCAAGACTCTCACCCCCAGTATTGATGGTGTTAATTTCCGAGTACTTTGATGTTAAGCTTCCTGGGTTTGGATTGGCCGAGCATCGCGGCTATGTATGCGAGGGCATCGGCGTGTCTGCTTTCTCCTCGTGAGAAATATGTGATTGAGGATTTCTCTTGGAAGTGGTCCATGCGTTGGTGTACAAGTTTGGCATATTCTGTCATTCAAGCATTAAGCTAATTCTCTCACGTTTAATGTCTCTTGACCAATTCTGAATTGGTGAATACTGCTAGTTTAGGCATGCCCACCTTGTAGGCCATGTCGAGGCCATGGATTAAAGCTTCATACTCTGCTTTATTGTCGGTACACTCAAAATATAGCCTAATGGCTTTCTCAAGTCGATCATGCGATTGTGTAACTAGTATGATGCATATTCCATAACCAATCTTGCTAGCTAAGTTTTCGGCGAAGAATCATTAACCTATATTTGAGTTCCAGGGGTCTGAAGATTTGACTTACTCTTTAAAGATGTTGCCCTCGTATTCCTCCCAGTTGACATCATTGATTGCAAAGTCTGTTGGAATGTCAGTGACCGCTTGGCTTTTTTAAGATATTTTTTTTCCCGAAGGTGATATCATGCTCCCCAAGTTCCACAGACCATTGATGTACTCATCTAGCTTTCAATTTTTTGGTTAGGACCTCTCTGAGGGGGTAGCTTGAGATCATCTTTATGCAATGTGCCTAGAAGTAGGGCTTGAGCTTTCTCGATATATCTGGTTTAGTGTACCTGGTTTCGGTCGAGGTCAAAGTTTTCCTGATAAGTATATGGGTTTTTCAATATCTTCATCTATGCAAAAGAGAATCGAGCTTAGTAATTTGTCCGTCACAACTAGGTAGAGTGATAGTATTTCTCCATCGACTGGCATGCTCATGACGGGTGGTCGACCCAGGTAAGTCTTGAGTTCTTAGAAAGCCTATTCATACTCTAGGGTCTTGTCAATAACAAGATTTTTGGGCTGTATTTATGGACCCTTCGTTCACGCAGTAGAGAGAATAACAATTTGCACCTATCCGATGATTTTGAGATAAAATGATTTAGGTCGGCTATTTTACCAGTGACCTTCTGCACATCTTTCTTCATTTTAGGGGATGACATATCAACCAGGGATTCAATTTATGAGGGCTTGATTTTAATGCCTCATCTGTTGATGAGGTGGTCAAGGAATTTTTTGGAGGAAATAATAAACTGGCATTTTTTTGGGTTTTGCTTTATTTTGTATGATCGAAGGGCGGCAAATACTTCATCAAGGTCTTACAGATGGTTATTTTTAGTGAGGCTCTTGCAAAGCATGTCATCATTATAGTCTTCTATTGTTTTTCCTAAATGTAGTTTAAATATGCTCGTTACAAGTCGTTGATAAGTTGCGCCTGCATTCTTTATCCCGAAGGGCATGACAATGAAACAATACAAGATATGCTCTATGATGAACGCATTTTTTATTCGATCTTTGGGCAGGAGGGCTACCTGGTTGTAGCCCGAAGCTGTGTCTATCATAGGGAGACATTCATGTCTAGCTGTGGCGTCGAGTAATATTGCGATGATAGGTAGGGGGAAACTATCCTTCAACATGTGCTTATTGAGGTATGTGAAATCGATGCAGACTCAGATCTTGTCGTTCTTTTTGGGTACTACCATGATGTTTGATATCCAATCTGTGTATATAATCTTGCGGATGAATCCTGTAGCTAGAAGTTTGTCAATTTCGAGATTTCCTGCTTCTTAAAGCCTTGTTGCTAAGTTCATCTCCTTTTGTTTCACTGCTATGCAATTGGCCACTAAATCGAAGTAGTGGCATGTGAGGGTAGGATAAACTCTTGGAATATCTTAAAAATTTCATGTAAAGACGTCAATATTAGATCAAAGAAAAATTATCAGTTCTTGTGTTTCTTCGTTAGTTTACGAACTCCCAAAAAATGCCGTTCTACCCGTTCCATCGAGTTCTATGTATTCGACATGTTTGACGGTTGACATTTAGGGCGGGATGGTTTAGTGTTCAAGGTGTGTACACAACTATAATTGTAATAGTTTGACCAACCTTTTAGTCATATCTATCTCTAAGTTAAAATTACACTTGTGGTTCTCGCAATAAGTTTTGTCTTTCTTTACTTCGATAGGGATTAGGGAACGCCATATTGGGTTGGCCTGTATGACATAGTAGATGGCACCGATAGAAACATTAACTTGAAGCCACATTGGTATCAGCCATTTATTTGTGGTCTGTATGCTTGATCTCTGTGATTGCTGCATTTCTTGTTGTCGATCCCATTATGAAATGGAGTGACCATGGTTAAGTTTGGCGGCCTTGGTTTGTATTAATTGTTGGTTTGTGTTGGCCTTTGGCGATTATTTTATAGGATGCGCTCGAAGACTATGTAGCCGTTTATTTTCGATAGTATCTCCTTGAGTGTATTTCTTGACATGACTGAGGGCATTGGAGTATGTGAAAACTGCATTAGCGGACTACTCTTTGATTTTTCCTAATTCACTTAAGATTCTCTTGGTAAAACTTTTGACTGTTTTAGTTTGTGCCTTTTGAATGTTTAAGAGGGCATTAACTTTGACCTCTCGATCCTTGTTGAATGCAAAGTAAAAGAAGAATAATTGGGTCAAGTATTCAAAACATCGAATAGATCTGTTTGGGATGCTGTGATATCACTTGAGTGGACTGTCCATCAGGCTTGCGGGGAACATTCGATAAATGATATGATCGGCTGATAAATGGAGGCTTAATGAATTCTGGAACTCGAGGATGTGGGATTGTGGATCTATGTTTTTGAATTTGCGGATCATAGGGATGGGGAAGTTTAATGGGATCTCGATGGCTAATAGTTCTTTGCAGATTTGGTTGTTAAGCCTACTCCACATACTTTTGCTTTACATAAACTTTGGAAGGGGAAAAATGCTCTATCCAGGCTCATGGTTACTCCTATCTAAGGACATGCTTTTCACTTTGCTATCCAAACCGCTCCAGAGCTGGTTCTGCATTTGTGAGGTCTAGTGGTTCACAGGGTCGAATCACTCGAATCTTCAAAAACATGGATGCCTAATTGTACAGAGCCTTCGGATATAGGGTGGGTGGCACCATTAGTACCAAGGTAGATTGGTGGGGCCTATATTCCAGTGTTAGGGCCTAAGTGAGAGTAAACAAAAATCATCAAAGGACCGGGGGCCCTTGATCGAATAGTTGCTTGATGTGACTGAGCTTGCTGTAGGCCATGCATTGAGTGACGAAGCTCTTCCATGTCGTGGTTATATTTATTTGTTTCTTCGACGCGAGGCTATAATTTTGTTTCGAGTTCCTTTCTTCTGTCTACATGTTGGTGTCAAAGCTAGTTAGCATGTCTTTTTTTGGCCTGAGTAAATTTCTCTCGCATCTGTGCAAGGTCTGCACTTATGTCTTTCGTGTGGGATCATTTTATAGCGGCGGTCGAGTGAAGTATGGAAGCCATTGGAAATCCATTTTATTTGGTAAAGTTATTTAAAAGTGAGGGTAATAGCACAGATGGTGCCAAATGTAGGGGCTTAATCTCGTAGATGGGAGATTATACTCTTATACCATAAGATTAATACTCGACTAGGGGTTTTTATAACCGTACTTAATAGGAATATAAAGATTTTAATAGACACACTTGCATGGAGTCCTAGAATGGTATTCCTCTACGTCCTCTAGTGACGAATTTTTAAGATGGGATATAAATGGATGACATTACAAGTAAAGGCTAGAGTAAACTGAGTCATTCAGCTTTAGAATGTGCCTAGAGCTTCTCAAGGGTACGAGGGCGGGGGAGAGGGAGGGGGAGGGGAGAATTTTAACCCCTCTATGGTGGCTCCCCTTTCCTATTTATAGAGGATATGAAAGGTGACGTAACTATAGGGAAGTCAATTTAAAAATGTATCCTTCTTTACAGTTCTCCTGTACCAAAGTTTATCTGTTGAGTTGTCTACCTTGGATTTGGTGTTGAGTTGTCTATCCAAAGCCTTAGACGACTCGAGGGTATACTTGCCATGATCTTGATTAATTTTTAATTATGGTAGGTTTCGAGTAGCTCGGGAGTCATCGAGTATCTAGTAAGTTTGATAAGATTGCGAGTAGGCTACTATATACATTTATTGGGATGGACCATATCTCTACAATATAGCATCCAACCAAATTATTAGGAGATGTATCCCTGACGACAATATTCATAAAATACTCGAGTTCTATCACTTTGAGGCTTGTAGAGGATTATTTAGTACAAAAGGAACAACTACAAGGTACTCTAGAATGGGCTATTGTAATCCCAAAGATCTCCTTGGGAAAATAATACTAAAATGTTATTTATGGGGCTTGAGACTTCTCAACAAAGTAGGGCACCACTTTCTCTCACTCTCTTTGTGTCTCTTATTATTCCCTCATCCTCTATGAATTTCTAGGGTAGGGGAAGGAGGTTCAGGAAAAAATATCTTCTCAAGTCCCTCCCCTTCCATATTTATTGGAAGGGTTTTAAACCTAGAGGTGCCCAGCTCACGTGACGTGTTTTCCTTTCCATGTGGGCCTGATACAAAGTATTTTTTTTGGTATAAGTGTTTTTGACGTGGCTTGTGGGTCTTTGAAAGAACTCCCATTGGGACGTGCCCATTAAAGGGTGAGGTTACAGATGACCCCCAAGATTGTGGGTATCGGGAGTATGCACCTACAATCACCCCACCATCCCCAGCTCTTGGTCGCAACGAGCGACAACTGAGTCAACCTATAAAGGTTATATACCACGTGTTGCTCCAAACAACACCCATAGCGGCACGAGGGTATTACCTACACTTCATGTTGCTTGTCATATCAATTCGAGCTTCTCCTCACCGAATGAGGGATACTTTGCTCGCATAATTTAAAATTCATTTTTTGAACCATTTGCATTGGGAACCTTTCTCCACTATTATTGCTTATTATTTTAAAGTAACTGCTTATGCTAGTATCGAGGTGGCATACGGTTCACTTTCATAAATGTGCTTGGTTAGGGTGTCCACGTGTGGCGAACGTGTTCTGCTTACATGTGTGAGCCATCTTTTCGTATTCTTTCTCTATAAATAAGAGATATCCCATTTTGTTTCTAGTTTATGCGCTCTCTCTCTATCTCTCTCTTTCTCCCATTATTGCAAATTTAAAGTTTGGAGTTTTGCTGCTATGTTACCATTCCTTGATGCTTATTCTTTAGCAAGCTACGCCTCTCTCTTGCTTTTGTTCTTTTCCTCTAATGTTTACTATGATTTAGGGCCTTACTTCTTTGATTTTTTTGCATTATGTTAAGTTTGAATTTATGATTTTAATCATGCTTTTCAACATTTTCTTGCTCTAGTTTGCTAAGCTTAGAGTAAGCCCTTTGGACGTAGTTTTTTTAGGCATTGTGAGTCCTGGTGTAGCCATTGTTGAGTCAGGCATGTTTTCATTATATGGCGGCAATAACGCCTGGACAATGGGTAGGCTAAGGACAATTGGGCGCAATAAGGATGGAGATGCTAGTCTTATTTTTTTCAATTATAACCTTCGCTAGCCCTCTTGTTGGTGTTTTAGGTTGGTCGTTGATGTCTTAATTTCGAGAAGGTTTCATGGGCTTACTAACTCTAAGCTGCACATGGCTTGTATAAGTACGACCATGCTATGAAAATCAACCCTGTGTGGTGTGTGACCTTTTAATCATGGACTTGAGTGGTAAAGAGTCAGGAATGGAGGGGTCACCATTACATCATCAAAGCGAGGTTCCAATTGATTGGGCTAGGGAAAATGATGATGAGGCCGGTTCGTCGGTGCCACGGGAGATTCGGCTAGACTTTATAGACACTTGGAGGGTGTCTGGTGATATGAAGCATTGCACCATAATAGCGGCCAGGCCTCGTGGGGACTCTGAGTCATTCTGGCCTTAACCCGAGCTAATTATAGTCACCCTCATCTTTAGAGGAGTATCAGATTTCGAGCATAAAACTAAAGTTTTTAGACTTTGTAAACACTCATGCGAGGGTGAGCAGAAGCGACTATTGAATTTGACTTTACTGCCAAACTCTGGCTCCTAGCCAATATATTTTCTATTTTGGTCATCTGTCTTCGGTTTTCATTGGACAATCTAGCCAAAAAGGTTCTCAACTCTTTTTGTTGTTCACCCGGGCAGATGAGCGGGAATTTTTATTGACTTATAAGCTCTTGTCAACTTATTAGTCAATGCAGTTGCCTAAGTGCTGGGTAGGGTGATCATATTTTATGTGTGCATATAAGACTAGGCGATACCCTCAGCAATGGGACAATATTCCCCTGGCCAACGAGAGAGCTAAGGTGAGTACCTTGAGTGAGGTACCCAGGGTGCCACCTCCAGAGGTAACGAGGGCGATTGCTTAAGCAAAATGACAAGGTTGCCAAACACATAAATCGGCGAGGGATGCTAAATCGATGCCTATTCCGGAATCTAAACCCCCAAAAAGGAAGAGGGGCCATGAACATGAAAAGGAGACTGAGACAATTTAAGTAATACGACCCTGCAACCATGCGTCCCCGAGTTCTAGCACTGGGTACTATGTCTCGCGCAAGGTAAAATACTCCGTTATTTTTTACTTTCCTGCAGGTTGTCACGATTGGTGTAGGCACCCTTTCCTTACGAGGGGGGGCCTTTGATTTGGACGATTATGTTTTTCGTCGTATTCAATACGGTTGTTTTAATGTTAAACATAAGTGGTTTCCTTTATATATGCTCATTTGGAGCTTCTATTGGCTTACTACTAATGCTTGTTATCGTCCTTTGGCAGGTGTAGCTCTTTCTCTCATCATTTAAATGGGATTGAACGTCTGACAGCTCGGCGTGCATGACGAAAAGATGGTTATTTTGCAAAAATTATTTGGTGGGGAGTTTATCACTAGTGACTTATTTCCACTTGAGTATTACCAACAGCCTGGTTATTCTGAGAGCAGGTTCTACTTTTTTGATACTATTGGCATGTATAAATCTCACGAGAGCACAATTGTGGTAATGATGAAGCCTCGTTTTCTGGGCAATCGAGTGGTAAAAGAACCCAACGTATCTTTATGTATGACCAACGCTCAACCGCTTATCCCCCGACTGCCGGCATCAAGGACATGCACATCGCCTCTTATGTCATGCATAGGAAATTGGTGATCGATAAGTTGGCTACAAAAGGTGGCAATGGGCTGGCAGGTAAATAATGACTCGCGCACCTGCGTGTCTTAGTCCGACCGCTCATTGGGCCAGATGCCTGACTCGAAGATACAGAGTTCTCCGTAGATGATGAAGGAAAAGCAATGACTGACATAGGTGTTAAATGACTTGGCTTCTTGTCTGTCGGCCACAGATGGCGTTGTCAAGATACGAAATGTAACTGGTTTTGTAGTAGTGGTTTTCTTTAATTTTGTTTTAACATGAATCTTTATGGCTGGCAGCTCTGATACTTGAGGTAGCTCTCTTATGATAAGGCAACCTTGAGGCTCGGTATAGGGGGTTGGAGTCCGACCTACAAGCAAGAGACATAGTGGGCGTGAATACTACCCTCGCCGGAGCTCTTGTTGAGACTATTGGTGCTTTGCGGGCCTAGATAGCTACTTTGACTGCAAAAAAGGCTCATTTAGAGTAGAATGTGGTAGCCCGTGGCGAGACTGTTTTACGCTTTACTGCTAAAGAAAACTGAGGAGAAGCTACTATTCCAGCTTTACTGCTAAAGAAAACTGAGGAGAAGCTACTATTCCAGTAGATCTCCGAGGAGGGGTCCCGGGCTAATCAGCTGGATGGAAAGTACAAAGATTTGTTTGCTAAATACATGTCTATGACTGACTGATGGGCAACACTGTAGCACTGCCAGTACTTAAGCTACGCATCCCTGAACCTGTATGAGCTGTGTGATCTTGGTTTTTTTGGGAAGCAAGGGTCCTGTATGCTGACTTTGGGTGGGGACATCACCCCCGAGCAGGAAGAGATAGACGCCTTAACCCATAGGAAAGACTTGGAGGTTGCCAGTAGTGTCGTGGCATTCGACCAGATGAAGAAAGTTGTCCCGTGACGGCCTTGTAATAGATAAAACTTTTGTATTCTTTGCCCGTAGTGGCATATAACAAATGGATATTTTGTCATTCTTGCCTGTAGTGGCTTGTTTGAATATTTTGTATACTTTGCTGCTGGGTTTGAATATTGTTAATAGGCTTTTCTTATAAATGTCTTACCGTAGCAAAACTGTCATTTTTTGTATCCAAGGTTGTGCCTGTCTTAGGACTACCACGACTCTACTATAGGGATTTCTGAGTTTGTGCCAACTACTTGTAGTCCTCATTGGACCACTAATTGCATGTCATCAGAATGACGATGTGAGAAAAGAATTGGAGATTTTCGAGTTCTGCCAACTTATCTGTGGTCCTCGTTGGACCACTAATTACAGGTCGTTAGCACGACCATGTGAGAAAAGATGGTGATTTTTGAGTTCTTACCAACTCACTCATGGTCCTCTTTAGACCACTAATTCTAGGTTATCAGAACAACCATAGGAGAAAAGGATACGGAATTTTTGAGATCCCACCCACTCACTTGTGGTCCTCGTTGGACCACTAGTTACAGGTCGTTAGAACGGCCATACAAGAAAAGATAGGGGATTTTTGAGTTCCTACCAACTCATTTATAGTCCTCATTGGATCACTAATTTTGATATCGTCAGAACTGCCATACCATAAAAGGATGGGTAATTTTTGAGTTCCCACCAACTCACATATGGTCCTCATTAGACAACTAATTGCACTTTGTCAGAATGAGCATGCGAGAAAGGATATGGGATTTTCGAGTTCCCACCAACTCACATGTTGTCCACATTGAACTACGAATTGCAGATCGTTAGAACGACCATACAAGGAAATTATGGAGAAGATTATACATTCCAGGTATTGATGAATCTTGGGAAGGGACAGAGTTGACTTGGTTAATGTATTGTCTTTAAAATCGATGGCACTAATTCTGTGACCACATTTAATTGATAACATTAAATGCGATTGCTATAAAAGGGTTGTCCTTCCCTCTTTCAGTTTTGCACTCCTGTTTCAAATTGTTCTTATGTTGTAAAGGTGATGAAGACTCGATCATAATCCCTTACTAAAGAGATAGAAGCTCTAATGACCCCATTAATCGAAAAGTGGATTGCATTTCTATTTGGGCCAGGTGGCCCGGGTAGTGTGCCTCTACTGTAGTAATATCCCAATTTGTAGTTTTTACCAGAATGCGATCAAAAAAATGCTCAAGAAGGGTGGAAGCTATATGTGTTATTTTGTGATGTCATGCTGATCCCCTGCGATCGTGGCTTCGAATTGCGAACAATGACATTAATGGAGCTAGGGATTTATAAGGCATATCACTATCAAAAAGACTGCAAGTCTCTTAGGAAGAAATGTCGATGTAATGTTAGCTATCTCTTGTAAGATAATGTTTGTATTTAGTCATATTTTATTTGGCTTCCTAAGTACTTACTAAGTTCTCGCTGGACTGGTGATATTGGTCTTTTGGGTCCAGTTTCTGTTACTTCCTTATGTGTATTACTACTTAATTGTAATTGTCACTATGGTATTTGGAAGGTTGTTACTTTAATAGCAGTCCCATTATTGGGGAGACATTATCTTTTGCGTCAAAAAAAGACCCGGTATCTGGGGTGGGCGTTTTACTTCAAAAATGCCTCCAGTACCTAGGGAGGACATTTTACTTCAAAAATACCCCCAGTATTGGTGTGGGCATTTTCAATTAAAAAAATGCTCCCCATATTGGTGAAACCGTTTTTACTTCAAAAAATGCCCCCATAATTGGTGAGGGTGTTTTTTTGCTCAAAAATGCCCCCAGTATTTGGGGAGGGCGTTTTACTTCAAAAATTCCCCCAATATTTGGGTAGGTCATTTTACTTCAAAAATTCCCCCAGTATTTGGGGAATGCATTTTACGTCAAAAATGCCCCTAGTATTTACCATTGTATTGAACCAGAAATAAGATTAACGATAACCTTCCGTTCACAAAATCTTTACAACGCGCTTTACATTTCTATTGGTTCCATTTTTCAAGTTCATAACATTCCATGGGGATTTGAGCTCTTCCTCATCGCTATTCATTAGGCTTTAAGCATTCCCATCTATGATTCTTGAGATGACCTATGGCCCTTCCTATTTCTGCTGATGCTTTCCCTTGTTGTGGTTCTGGACTGTGGGGAATACCTTCTTCATTACGTACTTGCCATCAGGGAATTATCGAGGCTGAATCCATTTGTTAAAATTTCTCTTCAAGGTCTCCTGGTACCATAGCAATCTGGATGAGGCCTCTTATCTTGTCTCATCCATAAAGCTAAGGCTTTTTGTGTAGAGGCACTCATTAATCTCATTACAAATCACCAGTAACCTTGTCGTATGGGCTATTACATATGTTAGCAACACTGCTTTAGACCCGTATATGAGTATTAATGGAGTGAAACCAGATAACTTTTGAAGCGTTGTCCATTGTGACCATAACACGTGGAGCAGCTCATTGACCCATCTGCCTTTGACTACCTTCAATATTTTATTGATACAATCAATGATTGTTTTGCTGGTCACTCGGCTTGTTCGCTCCTCTATGGTTACCTTAGGCTTGACGATAGTATTTTAATGTTGTAGGGCAGTACGAAGTTGGCAACTTTACTAACCTACTTATTATGTACCATTATCTGTCATGAGGGCCATTGGAATGCCAAACCTTGTAATGATTTGTTTCCATAGAAAACTTATCAATTCCACTTCACGTATACGAGCAAGTGGGACGGCTTTCACCCACTCAGATAAGTAGTCTGTTGTAACCAACAACCATTTACATCTTCCACTAGCCATTGCGAACAGTCCAAATATATCCAGTCCCTACTTTGGGAACTGCCACAGGTTTAATACCGTGTGAAGTTCTATGACAGGGGCACGGATGAGATAACAATGAAACTAGCATTTTTTGCAGTTCTTTGCATACTCTTTGAAATTTTGTCTCATTATTGGCCAATAAGTCCCTGTGTTAGTGCCCATTCAGCCAAATACCTACCTGTTGTGTGCGCGTCACATACCCCCTCGTAAATTTCTTCAATGACCGTTGTTACTCCTTCTCAAGCAATGTATGTGAGATGCGGGTTAAATACTTATCCAGAAGAGCTCATTATTGCTCAGCGTATATTTTCGTGCCTTGTTTCTGATACTATTAGCGACTGACCTATCCGCGGGGAGACTGTGACATTCACCCAAGAAATCAATAAGTGGTTTCCTCCAGTTGGGTTGCTTTGTCTGAACCCCACTGTCGATCTGCATAACTTTCGCTTTATGTTCCAGTGTGCTTGGGTAGTTGAGGACCTCTACTTGGATAAGCCTTAGTCAATTACCAATGATTCTTGCCAGGTATGCGGGGGAGTTAGAGTGCCTATTCTTGCCTCTATGAATGTGTTCAAGGTTAACTTTCTTGACTTTTTAAGCCTTAGCTTCAAGATTACCCTATATTTTGCCATCTTGGAGTTCACCTAGAATGTCTCCATATGTTGGTTAATAACTAGTTGTGATTCGGTCAAGATGGTGATTTCCTCCACCCTCAGTGCCAACACTATGTCTAGTCCAAACAGATGGGTTTCGTATTCGGTTTCATTATTATTTAATGGGAAGTTTACTCTGATTGTTTTCTCTATTTCCTCGTTGTTTGGAATTACCAAAATGATCCCTAAACTAGATCCCCTGCGTTGACTGAGCCATCTGTATATAATCGTTAACCCTTCGTAGATGATGTATCAGTGTCCTCTAGGGTTCTACATGGTTGTTGTCTTCTTCGTTTACCCAGTTGTCATCGGTAATGGGGAGGTCGACCAATAGGTCTGCAATGACCTGTCCCTTAATTGCCACTCTTAGCTAAAATCAGATGTCAAATTCTTCTAGTGTGATTTTGCTATTCCATAAGACTTATCCTTCTTTGAAAAAACTTCCCTCAAAGACTAAGTTGTTATGACCTTACTTTTGTGTTCTTAAAAGTATTGTCGCAGTTTCTATAATGCGTATGCCAACGCGAATACCAGATTCTCTACTGTAGAATACTGCAACTCTACCCCCATGAGTATTTTGCTGATGAAGTAATCTGGTTTCTCAGTTTAAACTTCAGCTCGGATGAGGATTGTACTGATAGATTCATTAGTGTTCCCCATGTACAATCTCATGAGATTGCATTTATTTGGAAAGCTAAGGATCGGAGGCGTAGCCAAGTATCGTAACATATCCTGGAAGGCTGCCTCGTATTCTTTGTTCCATTAGCATTTATTATTTTCCTTAATACACCAAAATATCGGCAAACATTCGTAGGAGGCTTTATAAATAAAGTGACCAGAGGCTCCGATCCTTCCTACTAGTTTTTAAATTTACTTCAGCATTTGAGGCGAGGGCATACACATCAGAGCTCATATCTATTTGGGGTTTAGCCACATTCTAAAGTATTTAAGCATGGTAAACACGGTTTCTAAGTTGGCTAGATGGTTATTTATTAATCTTCTTTTGATAAGCATGTGATCAATATATACTTCCATGATTCTTCCCAACTGCTCTTTAAACATCTTTGTCACCAGCCGTTGATATGTGGATCCTACATTTTTCAGGCTGAATGACATTACTGTACAACATTACAAGCTCTATTATATTGTGAACGAAGTACATTCCTACTCCTCGATCGCCAAACATATTTAGTTGTATCTATTATGTACCATTATCTGCCATTATGCGCAATTCTACCATCCATAAATGACATTCATTCTTGTCGGGTCGTGGTATCCAGTATGGTGATGAGGGCCATGGGGAAGTTGTCCTTTGGACAGTTTCTGTTCAAATCGGTGAAATCGATGCAGACTCATTTTTTTCCTTTCAACTTCGGAATGGCCACCACGTTTGCTACCCATCATGGACAATCAATGGGTCGTATAAAACTAGCTTTCAACAATTTTTAAATTTTATCGTTGATGTTTGCTCATAGCCTTGGCATAATTCACCATGGTTTTTGCTTTACATGTGTCGCCTTGGAGTTAACATGCAATCGGTGGCAAGCTGGGTCAATACCTGACATTTCTTCGAATGACCATGCAAACACATCTTATTGTCAATAATGAGCTGATATGTGTTATTCTCGTTGGGCCGTTGATGTCTATCTTTTTGACCGGTTCCACGAGAGGCGGTGTCTACTCTTTGCTTAACTTATTTATAATTATATCATAATGGCTAGGGGTATGTTGTACATCCACGTCAATCTTGTCTAAATGGTCCCAAACAGGGGACGATTTCATCGCCATGGGCTCATTCCCCGCTCGTTGCTATTGCTCAATTTTTATGCCTTTCCCTTTATCTTGTATTACATATTTTCCCTTGCCTTACTTTTTTGAGTCTCAATTGCTACCAAATTTTAAATGGAATTAGCATAACAAATACGAGCAACTACTTTGCTGCCATATATTT
Source organism: Kingdonia uniflora (assembly GCA_014058105.1). NCBI lineage: Eukaryota > Viridiplantae > Streptophyta > Magnoliopsida > Ranunculales > Circaeasteraceae > Kingdonia > Kingdonia uniflora. The sequence continues at coordinate 3,994,982 of JACGCM010000560.1, read as the reverse complement.
GGTACGTTCCAAACTTGGTTGGGATGCGTATTACCTGATGGTAGAATGACAATACTGCCTTTATTTCATGGATCCATTCCCTTCCGAGGATGCCATTGCAGTGAACTGATGAGCTATTTGTGATGAGAAAGGTCACTTATATTATGATGGGCCCTTCTTGTACCTGTGCGACTAGCTCCCCGACTGCCTTTTCTATGGACTCGTTAAAACTTGAGATCTCTATTTTGAGGGTGTCATGCAATCTTGCATGTTCATGTTGACCAAAATGTCGTGATATAGAATTCTTGCTCCGCTCCCTGAATTTACGACCATTTGACCAAGACTTCTTCGGTCATGATCCAAATAACTAGGGTATTACCATGTGAGTGGGATACACTCATATCTTTGTCTATAAAGTAAATGGCTCATCTGTGATTCATTTCAAGGACTGTAGCTATACCATGAGCTATTCCATAGTTCTCATTTAGTCCGTAACACTATCTCATGGAATTGGAAATGTCATAACGGGATAGTACCCCGTAAATATCACCCAGTATCATCTCGTAAACTATGACGCACTTTTGTACTGGCAAAATTGTTGCAGGTTCTGCTAGCGCTCAATGGGTAAGCATCTATTTAGTAGGTATTAGTCATTTTAAGTACTGAGTAGAACATCCTTGTCTGAACCATGTTTCAATCAAATTGATTAGGTTGTAATATTTTATGGTCTCGTGTCAAGGACTTTGCGTTGAGCACAATATGGTAATTTGGGGCTATCAGTTTTCAAGCGTGTTTATCTGTACATCAAGTCTTTCTTGGCGATGATGATGAGGTCTATTCTTGAGATCGTAAGTTTACTAGGTAAGTACTGTTCTTAAAACTTATCCTTTGGTTTGCCTTTTCGGGGAGGGGTTTCAGATTTGCCCTGCGTTTCTTGCTTTCCTCACTTCTAAATTTAACCCTCGCCATCTCTTTGTTGCTTGCCTGTGTCGTCTCAAGGGTATTTAGATGTTGTATACGCTACTAGCAATGAAGTAGAGACGGTTCTCAGCTTTACCGTTTTGGTATTTGAGCAATTTTTTGTAGAGATTTTCCAAAGTCTTAAGACATTTTTGGTACAAGGCTTCTCGTAACTTTGAGTTAGGTAGGAAAACTCTCATGAATGCTAAACAAGTGGTATGGGCATCTACCTATTCGATAAGTAGTAGCTCATCCTTGAGCCTTTTAACAAATGATTCGATGGTTTCTCGAACTTGCTATATAAAAGAAAAAAGCTCAGTTAACAACTTCATCGACTGTTGGTTATGCAGGATTTTTTTTGCAAAGGCCAATGAAAGTTACTGGAATGTAGATATTACATTATGTTGGAGGCTCTGGAACCAGCATGAGTTTTGTATGATAGGGTTAAAGGGAACAGGCAGCACATGTGCTCATTTCTTTGGTGTTGCAAGTCAATAATGTATTGGAACTTAGAGATGTGTTATTTCGGGTCCTGACTCACATTAACAGGTTTTATCTTTGGCTTAGAATAGCTTTGTTATGGTACATAATTTCGAATATTCTTTGTAAATGGGGTATTGTGGACCATCCAAAATGTCTCTGGCGTTAGTCGCATGGCCGAATATTGTCCATGTACTGTATGTCTCGTACCAAAACTTCTATGGTGGCAGCTATTAAAGGGAGTTAGTGACTTATCCACTCTTCCCATCTTGGGTCGCGCCCTTCCCATACTGGCGGTTCATCATAGTAATTTTCATTATTTGTCACGTGTGACTGTCCAAGCTGCTACCTTCCCCGAAAGCACTTATTGTACTTGCTGTTGTTCGCAGAGTTATTCCTTACATGGTAGGTAAGACGGATCATCAGGGCTATACTGCTAATGCCACTAAGAAGGTTTCTCGTAGTAATTGACGTAAGAAGCCCCAGGATATGGTAGAGGGACGGGAGATGCTGTATTGTTAGGTATACCGACCAGGTGTAGGTGGGTCAGTATGGCTATGCTGGTATAGTAGCAATGGGGGCCATGGCTCGCCAGGGGATTGGATTAGTTATTGGGGAGGCTAAGCTCATTGCTCACCAGGAGGATATACTATTCCACATAGTAGCGGATACTGGATGTAAACTGGAGTAACCTAGGGATCCTACACAAGACCATACATAAGTAGAAGAGTGGGCTAAGGCCCTCTGTTATGATTTTCGGGACACACTTTATACGGCGTGGAGTCTCCTACAGTCTCTGAGGCCACCGGGGAACCGGAAGACGCCTGATTTTCAGCGACGAGGGTTTCTCGCAGCTCGTCTTGTTTTGCCTAAAGTTGCTAGATCTAAGTATCTTTTATTTTCATTTGGCTTTGTAGTTGTAGGAGCGCTGCTCTCATCTCTGCCATTGCTTGCTCCTATGTTTGATCTCGTAAAGAAACTACAATCTTCACATTTGATTATAGTTCTTTTGAGAGAATGTTGACTGTATAGACCTTACCCTCGAGCTCAGCTAAATTGAGTTATCACCAGATCGAATTACCCCTATCTCAGGCTCATGCATTTTTCAACATAACTTCCCCAATCCATATTTTAACCTACCCCAAGAACTAGCAAAGAGCGTAGGTCAAGTTTAAATTGGAAAACCTGAATGAGTCAAAGATATATGTCTCTCACGAACTCGTCAATTACTCAGTCAACCGCCACTAACCACATTGATCAGAAAACGTGCTCCAACACGATGAATAGCTGCGGAGAAGGTCTACATAAACGAAAAGTTTAAGAAGAGACAGGATGAGAAAAATTACATAAGAAATGACTTGTCTAGATTCTCAAACTATTCAAGCTTCTTAGTTGCAAGATTCGAGTATTCTTAAACTTAGAGATGACTTGTAAAAAGATACCTACCCAAATCACAAAAAATACTTTTACCAAAAATCCTCCAGTCAAGGTCGTGGTTTTTTTACCTATTCAGAGGTTTTCCACGCTAAAATCCACCTGCGTCATTTTCTTGTTTGCCATTAGAATATTATTACAGGTTCATTGGTGTGAGAAAAAATTTCAAGCCATTCTGAGCTTATGAAATTTGGCCATCACATTTGGCGCCGTCTGTGGGAAAGATTGCATTTTCTACGATATCCTAAGGTAGTCTTTCACTATGATTTTCAATCATGGTTATTTCTAGACGACCAACTATAGTTGTCCAGCTCGAGGTGTCATTAGAGTCGGGATAGCTTACAAAGTTACGGGAGAATCTCGATGCCAAAACAGAGAAACGCGTCGAGCCTAAACTTTAGTTAACAAAGGATCGGGAACTCCGTAAAAAAGAGCTCGATGCAGAAAGACAAGCTCATTTGATAGCGCTCAAATGGCATGAAGACCAATTAACAATAATCCAGACTGCTATCGAGGCTCCGTAAAATACTCAGCAGGCTCTACCAACGAGAGGTCTCAATCAATTGCCCGAAACCTCCCGTATTTCTGCAAGGGAAAGGTTGGGGCCTCGAGGAGTTATTTCCAGGAATCTTTAGTATGAACTACAACCTTCTATACATTTAGGAGAAGTTCAATCCTAAGCCAATCGAGGTCATCAAATATCTATCTGCCAAGAGGAGGAACATCGACCTCAGCAGTAAATTCCAGTACGAGATCGTGTGAGTGAAAGTACTGGTACTCATCATCCAATACTCGCTCGTACAACGATTCAACCAGCACGTCATTATGTTACGAAAGAACATATGGACCAACGGATTAAGGAGTTGATCGAAGTACAAGTTCTAGGTACTACCGGCGACATCACCAGGCTACAAGGAAGTCCGATTGCCAAAGAACTATTTGACGTAGAAATACCGAAAGGTTTCCATACTCCAAAAATTTGAAAATACAAAGATATTGACCCGTGGGGACACATTCAGTAGTACCGTGATTCATTGGGGTTGTACTCTAATCTCAACTATATCCTTTACCGTCTGTTTGCTACCAGTCTGTCAGAGGAACCATTACGATGGTTCCATTCTCTCCCTGAAGATTCCATTTACATGTTTGAGCAGCTGCAAAAATAGTTTATCAAGACGTATGCTCACAATAGGGCAAAGAAGAGAATTTATATTCTCAAATCAGTCTCAAACAGTCACACAAAGAGAAATTTGAGGCTTTTGCAAAAAAATTCTTGGAGCTTGCGCGAAAAGTGGATAACCTCGATCAGAAGTAAGCTATTACTGCTTTCACCAATGCACTCCAGCTCGATTACAAGGCCAATGAGTATCTTTTTCTCAACAAACCTGCGACCTTAGAGGATATGATCACCAAGGTCAATAGTTACGTGGACCTGAAATGGATGATGTCTGAGCATAAAAAATCTACTAAATCCGTTCTCTCCACCAAAGGTCCTTCAACAGATCAAAACACCGAATCAAAGGAGGAATAGGGAGATAAGAAGCGCACCAAGGGAAACACTGGCTATCCTAGGAAAGGTTGTCCACCAAATAAACCCATCATCCCAAAGTTGATCGTCTGAATCTCCATAATTTTTCCAATTCTGTTGAAAGACACGCTCTACCGCGTCTCCCAACCGCTGGAGCCAATCGATAGCAGACCGTACGACCAACATCATAAGGTAAACCCTCATTGTACTGACAATTGTTATGCTTTACCGAGATTGCTCAAATACATTTTTAAAGAGGAACAAATGCTGAAATATATAGTCAACTTGGAATCATACAAAAATGGCAGCTATAAAAAGTAGCTTGAAGTTATTTTGGTCAATGATCAAACCGAGGAGAAGCATCTCTACTATATGCGTCACTACAACATGATTGAATTCAACCAAATCACCAATTCAAACAGGTCCAAGTGTAGGAGATTATCAGAATGCTATGATCTTACACCACAAGACAAAGAAGCCAAACTTCTCCCAAAGTTGAACGTCTGAATCTCCGTAATTTTTCTAATGCTTTTGAAAGACATGCTCAACCGCGTATCCCAACCACTGGAACCAATCGATAACCGGCCCTACTGCCAGTATCATAAGGTAAACCATCATTCTAGCAAAAATTGCAATTCTTTGTAGAGGTTGCTCGAATACATTTTTAAAGAGGGACGGATGCTCGAATATATAGTCAACTTGGAATCGTACAAAAATGGCAGCTATAAAAAGCAACTTGAAGTTATTTCGGTCAATGATCAAATAGAGGAGAAGCATATCTACTATATACGCCACTGCAACATGATCAAATTCAACAAAATTACCTGTTCAGATAGATCCAAACATAGGAGATTATCAGAATGCTGCGATCTTACACTACACGACAAAGAAGCTAAGCTTCTCCCTGAGTCGAGCAATCGCCGGCTTGGGATTTTATTTGAAAATTGCGATACTAGCCTTGCCATATTTCCACATCATGATGCGTTAGTAATAATGCTGAAAATGAAAAAGTTTGTCATGCACACAATGATGATTGATAGTGGAAGCGGTACTGAGATCATTTTTCAGAGTACTATCGATCAAATGGGTTTGGCTGACCAAGTTATTCAAAGCGACACCGATATCAATGGGCTTAATGGTTCTAGAGAGGAGGGAGTAAGCAAGATCATCTTACCTATTACTGTAGGACCATCCACCTTCAACGTCATTTTCTATGTCATCAATGCCAAATCTCGTTATCTCAGGATTATGGGCAGCTATTGGGTTCACATCATGGAAGCAATCGCTTCCACCTATCATCAGGCACTCCAATTTAAATACGATAATGACATTTATGAGATCAGAGGTAGTCAAGAGCTCTCTCGGCTTGTAAAAATATTGTCTCTGCTATCTTAGATACTTCTGACAGATTTGCTGCATAGCAGTTATAGGGAGCTGATCACCACAATGATCAAACTTCCACGGAGGAGCCCACATAATATATCAACCTCCATAGACCTGGCCGAGGTACTTTTATTGGTATTAGGCTGGTTCAGCACGAAAAAATACCCTCATTCAGTTTTTGCAACTCAATCGAGACGTCTTCGCATGGTCTTTCGAAGAAATTCCTGGGGCCGATCCGACCAAGGCATGCCACAAACTATCCATCAACATTAATGCCACAACAGTCAAATATATAAAGTGGTGACTGTCACCTCATCTTCGAGGTGAAGTTAACACTGAGATCGAGAAATTGATCAAAGTAGGATTCATTCGAGAAGCCAAATATCTTGATTGGATATCAAATATTGTCGTTGTACCAAAGAAGAACGGAAAAGTCCGAGTTTGCGTCAATTTCACCGATCTGAACAAACATACTCCAAATGATAGTTTCCCTTGTCCCAACATACATCAAATCCTCGATTCTACAGCAGGCCATGATCTTCTATCTAAGATGGATGTTTCTTCGGGATACAATCAAATTCTGCTTCTCGAAGAAGATCAAGAAAAGACAACTTTCAACATTGAGAGAGGTCTTTATTGCTACAAAGTCATACCCTTCAGACTCAAAAATATGGGTGCCACATATTAAAGGTTAATGACTACTATGTTCAAAGTACATCTAGGGAAAGTCGTTGAAGTCTGCATTGACGATCTCTATGCAAGAGCGTACAGTCAGTCAATCACATCTCAAATCTCAATACTATATTCAACATCCTTCGATCTTACAGAATGCATCTCAACCCTGATAAATGTCAATTTGGGGTCCATTATGAATTGTTTTTAGGTCCTCTAATCAGCAGGAAGGGGATTGAGGTCGATCCATATCAGATTAGAGCTCTCTTAAACATGCCTTCTCCACGAACAATAAAAGACGTGCAAAAACTAGCCGGCAAGATTGCCACTATCAACCGTTTCGTGTATAAATCTTCGGACCGCTGTTATTGGCTATTCTTGTTACTCCGTGGTTGTACCAAACGAGGGAAGGTTCAGCCATGCACAAAGTTCATATGGACACCAGAATGCAAAACAGCTTTTCAGGATCTCAAAATCTACTTGGGGAGGTCTCCCATAATGAGCATCCTAGTATATAATGAGGAACTTATTATCTACCTGGCTGTCAATGATACTTCACTCAGCTCGGTTCTCATCCGCCTTGAAGGGAAGGTCGAGAAACCCGTCTACTTTATCAGCAAAACCCTCACTCCAGTAAAAACAAGGTATTCTAAAATTGAGAAACTTCTTCTCATTCATGTCTACACTTCACAGAAACTCAAGCACTACTTTCATGCTCATTGAGTCAAATCCATGATGAACTATCCATTTCGAGAGGTTCTATATAAAAAAAAGAAATCAAGAAGAGTGCAGCAGTGGTCCGTCAGTCTGGGAGAACCTGATATCAAGTTCGAGCAACATCATTCCGAAAAGGGTCAGGCCGTTGCTGACTTTCACACTGATTTTCTAGTGGAAGATCTCGAGTAAGAAGAGCACGATCTAGACCTAACAGAAGAAAATCTCGAAGATCCACCCCCAAACCCTTTGACGAGCAAGCTGAATAGATTACGGTGAGAGGGTGGAGACTTCTCACGGATGGATCAGCAGGACCCGCAGGGTCAAGAATCGGAATCATATTGATTACCTCTCAGCATCTCCTTTGTCCGAATTTCCCCTTCTAGGACTTTTTCCCTGATAAGAGCAGGATCCAACTTCTGCTGACATTCCCTTAAGTTTACATTACCTCTCAGCACATGTCCATATATTTAAGCTACATCGCCTTCCAGCTCTCTAATTTATCCTGATAAACTCACTACATATTCTCAAACTAGAGGAATTTGAACATCCCTTTTACTTCCCCTCGAACGCTCTCCAACTTCTGCTTTCTTGGCATGTACATTGGCTTATGCCAGTTCAGCCTTAAGTCGAGCCACTCTCTCATTATGATCATTACATCTTCGTTGCATCTCCCAAAATTCCATATCCTTCCCAGGTAAAACTACATGCAAGTGTTCCACTACAACCTTCGAGGCCAATAGATTCTCTCAGGCTACTTTCTGCTCATTATCCTTTTCCACCAGTATCTGCTTCAGTCGTTCTAACTTACTCCTACAATTTTAGAGATCAGCTCAAAATTACCATTATGATATTTCTAGACCATCCTAACAGACTATCAGATAGTGTCAGGGCAAGAGATAAGTGTAGCCAAAAGCAAGATTTTCATGAACAGTATTCGTCTTACTCGCAGAAGATGTGTTTTAGACATCTTTGGGTTTAAGGAAGGCAAATTTCCTGAAACATACTTTGGAATTCCACTCATACAAGGGAGTGTCACAAAGCAAGACATATTGCCTCTAATTGAAAAAATTAGAGAAAGGGCTAACACTTGGACTGGTAGCATGATTTATTTCTAGGGATGAGTTACACTCGCAAAGTCAATCCTAAACTGTATTCCAATACATAATATGGTGGTTTACAAATGGTCTCAGTCACTAATATAAGAGGGAGATAACATTTTTAGGAACTATATTTGGACCAGAGATCCGACAAAGAGGAAAGGCGTGGCATTAAAATGGGAAAAGGTATGCAAACCGATAGAGGAAGGGGGCCTCGGTGTCCGTAGTCTGCCGGAAGTAAGCATCGCGATGCTTTGCAAACTTCACTGGATCTTCAAGCAGGGATCAGAAGACTGGACAATATTTCTCAAATCTAAATTCAATACTAAAAGCGGATATACTATTCATTACCACAAACCCTCTACTATATGGTCCAGTATCCAAACTTGAGCTGCCCTATCGAAACCTTACATTGGTTGGCTAATCGGCGATAGAACGGAAATAGATTTCTTGAGAGACACATAAGCTACAAAAATCCCTCTCATGGATCTTATAGAGCAGTCCAGACATGTATGGAACCATTGTAAAACATGGCCAAGCAACGTTAATAACCCATAAGGCTAGTAATTCTCAAATGACATTTGGCTACTCCTTCTGGCACTTGCAATAAATATTAAGCAAATCCAGTGTAAGCCCAATAACTAGGACACTATGATCTGGAAACCAAACCTACGAGGGGCATTCTCAACCAAGAACGCATTTAAAACTTTACGTAAACGAGAAGATACGGTATGGTGGTAGAAATACGTTTGAAATAGCGCAATTCGCCCAAGACTGGGTGGCTTTGCATGACGTCTGCTGAACCATCTTCTTCCAATGGATGACACCATTATGAAGAATAACATCTCTTTAGTCTCGGTTTTCCACAATTGCAACAACTCTATAGAAATTGAAAAACGTACTCTTCTGCAATGTCCATTTGCGGTCTCTCTCTGGCATAGAGCTACCACTTGCTTCTCTTATGATCCCATTATACCGATAGACACCTGGAGAACTAATTTGGAAAGAGCACAAGGGTCATGGTATTTTCCATTTGTAGTAACATCTGGAGAGCAAGAAACAATGGAAATACGATGGATTTATGCTTCCTCTCCATACAATTACGTTGCACATCCTTACAGACATGGCCCACTTCTCTAAAAACACTATGAACAATACTATGCTGGACCTCAAAATAATAAAGGCGTTATATGTTCAGAGCAGACCACGACAGGGAAGAACAATAGAGAGCTGTCGACGGGAACTTTCAAGAAATGAAACAAAGATCTTTTGTGATGGCTTAACATTAGGCAACCCAGAAAATACTGGCATTGGAATTATCTTCAGAGATAGTAGTGATGAAGTCGAGGGTACATATAGCAAAGCCATTGGACACATAATGAATTATATAGCTGAGATCACGACAATCATATCAGGAGTTCAGAGAGCTATTACAAAAGGGTGGCGTCACTTGTGGGTTGTATCTGATTCAGCTGCAGTCATTAAAGCCTTCACCAATGACAAAATTCCTTGGGTACTCAAGACTGCCTGGGACCTCATCACTCCCCATATTTTACATATTCGGTTTAGTCATGTATGAAGGGAATACAATTTCTCGATAGACCATCTTGCAAGAAGAGGCTCAAACCCTAATTATTCTATGGAAGAATGGAATGATGGCAAACCAGAATACTTACAGAAAATTGATGATCAGAGTACTGAGTATTATCAAATCAGAATGGAATGATGGCAAACCAGAATACTTACAGAAAATTGATGATCAGAGTACTGAGTATTATCAAATCAGAAAATAAGACCTTGACTCTTTACTACAGTGGTTCGAATAATTCGAACGACATTGGTGGTCGCTCGAATGAATTGCTTCACATTGTCGATTCTTACGACACCTTGAAGGCAAGTTTCTACAGGTCGTTCAAACGAACTTGGAAGTTGTTCGAATGAAGTGTACGTTAATCTCAAAACTGGCTTTTGAGAACTTGTCGAACTAGACAACAATTTGTAAGATTTTCCTTGTCCGTTCAAACGACTTTGGAGGTCGTTAGAATAAGTTTGGCTCCAGTCGTTCGAACTATTCTGTCCTCGTTCGAACGAACTACTTGCTTTAATTTTTTTGTATTTTATTTATTTTGTCAAAAGGCCACATGCATATGTCTTAGTAGAATGTACTAGTGTGTGGCATGTTCGGCTCTCCTTCATCTTGTACATTAATGTTTGGATATATTATACTAAACTTTTTGCAAAAACAAAAATTATTTAGAAAGTGAAATAAAAGTCCAATTTTACATTTTTTATTTTTCCTGTAATTGTTTAGGATACTACGTCATTCAATGAAAAGTGACATTATTTCATGTGTTTTTCTGTATGATGTCAGTTTGACAGTAACATAAAAATGAAAATTTCATTTACGTGATTCCTAGAACAACATTTACGCCATTTATCTTCAATTGACGAGATTGTTCTAAGTAATCTTGTGACTATAATGTTTTGGTTTACTGGAATATATGATGAACCTTCTCTCTTTCTCCCCCATTTACTTGAATTCGTCTGCGCCGTGTATGATTCAAAAGTACTCTTTCACTTTCCCCGACTTTATTTTATCAATCTGAAGTTCAATTGCTATAACAAAGTAACAGAACTAGTATTTATTGGAGCTCTCATCAGGGATTGATGTAGATGAAGTGCTTGAGCAGGTATAAGGGTTTAATTATCACCCTCTTCCCTATTCGACATACAGATACAAACTCTCAATTTGGGTTTTAATTGCTTCATTAATCTCTGTATCAGTAAGGGTTTTAACTATACCCTATAATTAATAAGCTGCCTCTACACTAGTATTTGTATCTGTATCTGTATCTGATAGTGGTTAAATTTTTTTTTCTCCTCATTCTACTTATTATGAAGCATCTCCTTGACTTATTGATCTTATTTCTGTGAGTGGGGATAATTAGAGAGTGGTAAGTTGTGTTAGTGGAGTGTAATTCGTTTTCTTCTTGTTTTATTGCAATGGTGGAATTTCATTGTTATTGCTATTATCATGAACAAGGGGGACTTTATTGCAATGAGTTTATCTTAGGCTTTTACATTTTAATTTTTTTCCTCCTAGGATTGTATATCCATTTAGTAATTTTTATTAGTATTTTTATGCAGTATTTTTTTGTGTGTCGTATTCATCTACTAAGAAGCAATTTCAGGCAACCGAAAGATGCCGTTAGTGTTGGTAGACATTTCGGAAGGGGAATGGGAAAGTGATGGCATTCCGTGGCTTTGGTAATTTCTTGAACCATACCTAATACCTTAAGAGAATATAATTAAATGTTTCCGCAAGTATTTATATGCATTATCTAGTCAGTGGCGCGAATTACTTGATGGCAGCCCATTAATTTTCTTGGACACCATTATGTGCTTATGATCAAAACCTTTGCCAGTCTTTGATGAGTTGGGGTAGTGGGTTTGGTCAAGGTCACATTGAGTCTCCTTTCATTTAGATACAGTACTATGTGTTGCTCCATGAAATGATATTGTATTAATTCTAAAATAGGCTGTTTAATTTATTTATGCAAATGGCTATGTGAAGGTCGGAGAATGTTGGAAAATAAGACATTTCCACCAGGCCAAGGTACATAGTAACTTTAAATTCTTGAATATTATTGTGATTTTGTTAGTTGATCTATGAAAATGTGCTCATTGGTTTATTAGTAAAATTCCAATATGGAATTCCAATGCTAATGTTTGTTGCTACCCCAAATGTCTCTAATGCATTACCAAGCCGCACCTTATCTATTCTCAAGACAAATGAGTGAGTTATTTTTATTTTCTTACATTAGGATTACTCCTCGTAGTCTTGTTTTCTCTGTGGATTATTTTAAAGGATATTTATTCAATATTTTTTCCTATTCAAAACAGGGTTGTATTTGATAAGGAACTGGAAGGAAGTAATGAAGGGTGATGTGATAACAAGCAAGTGCTATTTTAATAGCTTTTATGATAAATGTTAGTATTCTATTCTTCTTGAACTTATGCAATTTCTACTTGCAATTCAAATAGTCTATATCCTAGCAGTTTTAATTTTCATCCTTACAATTCAGGAATGCATATCTAATTGCAGCAATGGTAATCATATCAATAACTCGTGCCTTTCCTTTTTAATTTGAGTCTGATGCATAAGTCTTATTTTAGAAATAAATTCAGGAGTAAGTGTATTGGTCATTGTTGCTTGTTCTGACACTTGACATCAGTGGTTTATTGGGTAGTTACATCTGATGTTATTAGATGTTTCTTGTAAATTTTTTTGTTATATGACCTGCTCTTTCAAAACTATTGCTTCTTGATTTACTTGGTGATAAATGAAAATCCAAATACAAGGTCTGAAAGAAGTTTAGTACACAATGCTCATGGTGCATTTCTAAAGAAGGTAAAGTCTCATTTTTTTAAGTGAAGGAAAAAAGTAAAGCTAGGAGTATCTCCTAACCATTAATAGCATATTTCTTCTAAAGAGTGCTTCTGCTTGTTTATGTATCAATTATATATTTTCATATCGTAATGTGCAGGGCCACCCCATGAGCTAATTAGGTAAATGCTTCAATGCCGACTATAATATACAATCATTGGGGATGATTTTTTTTATATATTGGGGATATTTGACAATTATTAATTTAACGAAATGTTATGCAGGTCATAATGTTCAACGCAAGGCAAGAAAGTTGGACACAATGGCGAGAACATCAATTTCTTGATTACATAGTTGTACCATATTTGATTTCTTATTAGTGTGTATTTTGTTCAACTTTGATTTGTTATCATACAATGAAGGTAACTTGTATGAACTCAAAATGTGAACAATATTTTTTATGTCAAGAATGTGAAATTCGCACTTATGTCCATGTACTTGTCTTTTTAAATTTGAAATCTTTTTTACATGCAAAACTTTGATATATCAGTTCAGTAGTTGGCTTTGTTGGAGTGTGTGAGTAAATATGGAAACTTGGAGGAGGGGTGCGGAAAAGAGGGGGAGGGCTGCTCCATTTTTTTTAATATGCTTAAAGACATTATTTATAACATGATGTTGTTAGTATTTTTCACGGCTCTGACGAAGTGACATTGATTCTAAGAATTTACATCTTTTATATTTTTTTCAACGTCACTTAAGTGACATGAATAATCTGGGTTTTCCATGTCATCGAGTTCAACGTCAGTTAAGAAAATGAACCCATGTCATCGAGTTCAACGTCAGTTAAGAAAATGACGTCGTTGCTCTTTCACATCACTTTTTTAATGACATGGAAAGCCTTATTTCTTGTAGTGCGTGGGTAGCGGGAGCGTGCCCATGAAGGTATATTGGCTTCCTGTACATCAGGATGTTCATCTCTACTGCATGAGATCTTTGGCATGCCAAATCCCAGGGATTAGTTTTCATTAATAGACGGCACTATATGATCTTATCTCTGCTGAAATATTTGAAGTACAAAAATAAGGTTTATAGAGGAAACTCAATCCCCCTAATAGCTATTGACATTGATTCCAAATGTTCTCAAGCCATTGCATGCCCATCTCAACAACAACGCTCATAATAAAGCTCCTAAAGAATTTATTTCGATGTTTTGGAAGTCTTCTTACAGTGATAAGTGAACATGAAGAATACCATAAGGAGTTATATCAATTTTTATAACAAAATTCGACCTACTATGATTGAACAACACTGACACAAGAGAAGTGCTTGGGCTAACATGATCAAGGAAAAATATAGTACATCCTAAGCGAGAGTATTCATAAACATCCAACAAATTGGGCCGACAATCTTGACCATTTCCTATGGCCACATCGAGTACTCTATCTGGATTATCCCTTAATCCTATTTATTTATAAAAAGTTTATATACCCTAGAAACTTTGATTGGAATAATTAAGTTTGGGGGCATCTTCTGTCTAGCTGAATACGTAAAACTTAATGTTGTGTGAGTGGCAACATACATTACCGTACTTTTTCCTAATTTCCCTTACTGAAATTCAAAGGGAATATTATCTAAAGATGACATTCTCAAATAATTTTGCTCATACATATGACACATGGGGATGATTCTTGGCCTTCAAAGTAGTCAAGGGGACAACCTTCTGCCGTACTCCTATCCGGGAGTTCCTTGTCTCCATCGTTTCGTCCGATGTACCGATAGGGTCCATAATGATGAATTAGAGGGGTAAACAAATAATGGTAAAACTTGAAACGGTCTCTTAAGTTCCTTTTATAGACAAAGGAATCTTAGGGTAAAATACTACAAATGGATCCATCACCAATTAACGAAAAGAGTATGCCTTTTGAAACGGTCACTTAAGTTCTTGATATTGGCAAAGGAATCTTAGGGTAAAGCACTACAAATGGATCCATCACCAATTAACGAAAAGAGTAGGGCTTTCCCAGACCGTAACTGTAATGGCCTAATTTTGTAAGCTCGAAGTGGCCTGGAATTAGCTCTTACACCAATGTACCTGTGACAAAATCTAATGGAAAACAAGAAAAGACACAAGTGTTTAGCATGGAAAACCTATTAATAGGTTAAAAACCATGACCTCTGGTTGAGGATTTTTGTAATAGTAACGTTTATTGCTTGGGGCTGATATCTTATTACAAGTGATCTCTAGACTTAGAAATGCTTGATCTTGTGAATAAGAATTTGTAGTTTTGAGAATCTAGGAAATATAGCTTTCTTGGATATTTTTTGTATGATTTTTTGGTCCTCGTCTCTTCTGGAACTTTTTCATTATATAGGCCTTTTCTACAGTTATTCATCGTGCTGTAGCACGTTCTCTGAATAATGTGTTTAGTGGCAGTTGACTGTGTAACTGCTAAGTTTGTGAAAGATAGGTACTTTGACTTGTTTAGGTTTTTCTATTTGAGCTTGACCCACATTTTTCATCAGTTCGTGGAGTAGGTGACAATGTTAACTGGAGAAGCCATGTGGAGAATTGTGGGCCTGACATTATGGTAGTTCAAACTGGAGACAGCTCGATTTAGGTAAGATCGTAGGGTAGGCCCCTACAATCGCCCCCTCGCAACCAAAGTCATGAGTGACTTGGGTTGAGAAAGATTTTTTGGGTATGCAGGTTAGAAATTTGAATAAGGAAAGAAGTAATGATGGTGTTTGACTGCATAAAAAATGTGCGTGTCAAGGGGGGATGTACGTGCATTGAATATTGATGAGAATATTTATGTATGTAATGGTTAAGGTTTGAAGAGTTTTATCTACATTAAATGATGATGCTTAGGGAAACGTACCTACTCAATAAATATAGGGTTATATAAATAATACCTGTAACAAGGTTGGTGGCCAATATGTTTATTTTGTTGTAATATTCCCTTAAATTGTTGAAGATGGCGAAGACATGTAGAATGGCTCCTGAAGACAGAATTGCATATGAAATTCAGAGGTTGAAGTTGAAGTATTTTGGGGATCAGCCCTTGGAGAATCCGACTTCTATTCCTGTTCCTCCGACGTATCAAGGAATATCGAAAAATGAAGCGGCTGAAGAGGAGTTTTACTGTAGATGGAGGTTTCATCGTGTTGACTAGATAGGCGAGCAACGTTGGGATTGTCACCGCATTCTTGCGGAAGACAAGGTTGGGAAGGCAGATACAAGGATAGGCAGAACTGTGAGGCACTTGCGTTGAAATTTTGCCCTCGAATAGTTTCTAAGGTTGGGCCATCTTCACCTCTACTAACTATGAGGGGGTGGTGGTAGTGAAGGAGGAAGATTGAGAATGGAAGTCTGTTTCTGCACTTCCATCGTTACTTTGTACTTAGAAGACCTTCAGGTAGAACGAACTGATTGATTTGATGCTTCAAAGTGCCTGAAAGACTGGTTAACTGTAAAAGTACTTGAAAACATCTAACTATAAAGTACCTAATATTGAGTACTTGAAAGACATTGAATAGAAAAGGATTTGCATTGGATAGTGATGAAAATCTCACTTTTGGAATGGAAAAAGCGAGAAAGTAAAATAGAGTAGTGAGGGACTTAACGATAGTACCGTTTCAGTCGCCTAGTCTACCAAGGACTTGAAATGTGGATTCTCTCTTCTATGATGAGGTAATATGATCTCATGCCTGAGAGACCTGTGATAAGGAATGGACCCTCCCAATTGTCTGCTAGTTTCCTAGTATGAGGTTCTTTGCGGTGTTGAGGTATTTCTCTAAGGATGAGATTATCGATTTGAAATGTATGACTTCTGACTCGTTTGTTGTATGAACTGGCTAGCATATGGTGATATCTACCTAGGTTAGCGATGACGCGTTCCCTGGTTTCATCGATCCAATTGAGGTTGTAAGCCAATTCAAACTTATTTTCCTAGTTAGTTAGCTCGTGATCTTTGACTAGATGATTGTATTTAGAGGGAATGATAGCCTCGATGCCGTAGGCAAGGAGGAATGGAGTGCAGCCTGTTGACTGTCATAGAGAGATACGATATGCCCATAAGACATGAGGAAGTTCCCGAACCCAATTCCTTTATTTTTGAGAGTGTAGCCTTTTCTTAAGTACATCCACGATAATTTTTTTAGTAATTTTGGCATGGCCATTGCCTTAAGGATTGTAGGGATTTGATGGTGAGTGGATGATTTTGTGTTGATTGAGGAAAGCCACGACTTTTTCTCCAACAAATTGGGGCCCATTATCGATACAAATTAGGTGGGGGCACCCAAACCGAGTTATGATATGTTCCAAGATAAAAGAGATGACCTCTTCTTTTTTAGTTCGACAGAGTGGAACCACTTCTACCTATTTTGTAAAATAATCGGTAGATATGAGTAGGTGACGGCGGTAACCTGAAGAATTAGGAAATTCACCGACAAGATCGAGTACCTATCATTTGAATGGCAAAAACACCTTGCTTGCATGGAGTTCGAGCGCAGGGGCGCGTGTCATCTGTCCATATCATTGACATGCATCACATTTGTACGGTACTCTTCTCCATACTTGCACATGCCGGGCCAAAATACTCCTTCTGTAATTGCCAGTGATCGACCTGCGGCATGGGAGCCACAAGTCCCTTCATGTAGATCGCGGAGCATCTCCTCCGCTTTCTATTTGGAGAGGCCATTGAGGTAAGGCCCCGTGACTGAACGACGATATTTTATACCATTTTGATTATTATGGCGCTTTGTGTTGTCTATCAGTCGGCGACACTCTTTCAGATCTGCTAGATGTAGACCTTCGTTTTTGTTGTCGATATCGAGATAAGCTAAGAAAGGCTTTCGTTAATCGTCATCTGCCCCTTTATCGTCCCTAGTGTTGATCGTGCATACAAAAATGCGATTAATACTGGGGGTTTAAATTACTTCGATCTGGAGATATCGAGCATCTGTGTCTAAGACCGGCTAGATATGCCAAGGAATCGACGTGTCTATTTTCACCTCGAGAAAGATAATCAAGAGTTTATTGCGCGAACTTGCTCATCCTATCTATAATGAGGTTTGTAAATTTGATCATCTTATCATTCTTCTTGGATTGCTCAGAGTAATGGTAGACGATGAGTAGCGAATATGTGTGAACTGAAAGTTCTACGGCGCCGAGCTCAAGAGCGAGATCGAGTCCATGAATGAGAGCTTCGTACTCAGTATCATTATTTGAAGCCTCAAAATCCAAGCGGATTTATTTTTTATTTCTGTCGTTGGAAAGGGTAATCAATAAGATTTCAATTCTTGACCCTGCAGGTCCT
Source organism: Kingdonia uniflora (assembly GCA_014058105.1). Taxonomy (NCBI): domain Eukaryota; kingdom Viridiplantae; phylum Streptophyta; class Magnoliopsida; order Ranunculales; family Circaeasteraceae; genus Kingdonia; species Kingdonia uniflora. Next base: position 3,977,027 of record JACGCM010000560.1, on the reverse strand, counting down.
GTTAATCCATCTGTAGGAAGTCTCCACCCTTTCCTTATAATCCATTCAATTCACTCGTCAAATTCTTTGGAGGGTGGATCATCTGTAACTTCCCCTGTAAGGTCAGGATCGTGCTCCTCCTACTTGGGATCCTCCACTGGAAAATTCGCGAGAAAATCAGTAACGACCTGACCCTTTTTGGAATGATGTTGTTCAAATTTGATATCATGTTGGGTTATATAGCAATAATAACGCCATTTCCGATAGATATGTTCAACTAATTTATCTCAAGATCTTGGGGTTTCTGTTACGAGATAATAAGATAATATTACGACTTGCGGGTAATTGGTAGAAAAAATATATAAATAAGGGGGAAAGGAATTTGAAGTTTGAGGAAGGAAATAAGTAGATGAAGCAAGTATAAAAAAAGTATGAAGCTTCTGATTTTGGCCCTTGTGTAAAAGCTATGAAAACCCGATTGCGGTGAATAACGCCTAACCCGTATAACAACAATGACGTCATTTCCGAAGCCCTCATAACAAAATTTAAAATATTTTCAAATTCATTTTTCACAACCGTCATAAACAACATTCACAAAAATAGAGGATCTATTCAACAACAATTTCTTTCAAATTATTCAAACTCATGTAGTTACATATATTGTGTCACCCCTATTTACATTCGCTTCATCACCTGCATATAATTACATCTATAATAGCCTTGATATCCTGGGCAGCCACATCCAATTTGATATCCTCCAGCAATCCTCACATTTTGATGTCCATTAAATCTTTGTATTGGGATAAACTTTTCCTTGTTTGGTACAACCGCGGAGTAGTAGGAACAACCAACGACAGCAATCTGAAGATTTTGAAATGAATCAGTTGATAGCGGCAATCTTGTCAGCAAGCTTTTGTATGTCTTTTGTCTTCTTTGAAGATGACATGTTGAGAAGAGCTCGAATTTGATCTGGATCACCCTCGATCCCCTTCTTGCTGATGAGATGGTCAAGGAATTGTCCTGAATGTACTATGAATTGATACTTATCAGGATTAGGTTGCATCCTATAAGATCAAAGAATGTTAAATATTGTGTTGAGATCTTTGATGCGGTTGATTGACTGTATGATCTTGCAAAAGAGATCATTAATGTAGATTTCCATGATTTTCCCAAGATGTGCTTTGAACATAGTAGTCATCAACCGTTGATAAGTTACGCCTGTATTTTTTAGTCTGAAGGGCATGACTTTAAAGCAGTAAAGTCCTCTTTCAGTTATGAAAGTGGTTTTTTCTTGATTTCCTTCCAAGAGTAGAATTTAATTATATCCAGATGCAGCGTCCATCATAGATAGGAGTTCGTGACCTACTGTAGAATCCAGAATTTGATGGATGCTGGGATGAGGGAAACTATCCTTTTGAGTGTGCTTGTTTAGATATGTAAAATCTTTACAAACTTGGACTTTTCCATTCTTCTTTGGGGCAACAACGATATTAGATATCCAATTTGGATACTTGGCTTATCGAATTAATCCCAATTTGATCAATCTCCATGTTAATTTCATCTTAAAGACGAGGTGATAGTCATTGCTTTTCTATTTCACCAGTGTGGCATTGATGTTGATGGCCAATTTGTGACATGCCTTGGCCAGATCAACCCCATGCGTCTCTTCGAAAGTCCATGCAAAAATATTTTTGATTCATTTGCAAGAATTGAATGAGAGAATCCCTATCGTGCTGGATCAATTTGGTACTAATAAAAGTACCTCTGCAAGGTCCATCAATGTTGATGTATTCTGTAGGCTCTTTTGTTGAAGGCTGATCATCAAGGTGATCAACTTTCTCTAATTGTTATGCAGCGTATCTGCCTGAGGTATTTAGAATGGCAGATACGGTATTCTCGCAAGATCTAGAAAGCTTTTGACTGTCTTTGATTTCATTGATACCATCATTGTATTTGAAGCAAAGTACTTGATGATTGGTAGAAGAGATTGCTTCCATGTTTTGAATCTAGCAGCAGCCCATAATCCTGAGATAATAAGATTTGGCATTGATAGCGTAGAAGACGATGTCGATTATGGTTGGTCCTGCGGTAATAGGTAAGATGATCTTGCCTACACGCTCTTGTTTTGAACTACTTAATCCACTGATATCGATGTCGCTTGGAATAACTTGATCGGCCAATCCCATCTGGTCGAATATACTCTGAAAGAAAATCTCAATAGTGCTTCCAGTATCGATCATCATTGTATGCATGAAAAACTTTGTCATCATGAGCATTATGACTAATGCATCATGATGTGGAAATTTTATATGACTAATGTCATAATCTTCGAATGAGATCCCAAGTCGGGGATAGGTCGACTCAGGTAGAAGCTTGGCTTCTTCATCTTGTGGTGTGAGATCGAAGCATTCTGACAGTCTCCTGCGCTTGAATCGGCAAGAGTTATTGATCTAATGAATTTCGATCATGTTACTGTGGTACATATGGTAGGGATGTTTATCCTCAGCTTGATCTTCGACCTGGACTACTTCGAACTGCTTCTTGTAGCTGCCATCCTTGTATGATTCCAATTCGATAATGCATTCGTACATCTGTCCCTCCTTGAAAATAAATTCCAGCAACCTCTGTAAAACATAGTTGCTATTAGTAGATTGATGATTTACCTTGTGATGCATGCAGTATGAGCCACTTTCGATTGGCTCCAATGGTTAAGAGAGACGGTATAACTTGTCCTTGGATAAGATTGGAAGAGTTACAGAGATTCGAACATTCAACATTGAGAATTGCCAGTGTTGCCCTTGGAACGCTTTTGATCACCCTGATCCTCCTTTGGTTCATTGTTTTGATCTGTAGTTGGACCTTTCATGGTTAGAATGGATTTAGTAGATTTATGCCTTTCGGACATTATTCTTTCTAGGTCGACATATCCATTGACCTTGGTGATCATATCCTCTAAGGTTACAGGTTTGCTGAGGAAGAGGTGCTTTTTGGCCTTGCAGTTGAGCTGGAGCCCGTTGGTAAAAGTAGTAATAGCTATTTTCTGATCAAGATTGTCTACTTTACGCGTGAGCTTCAAAAACTTCTTTGTAAAAGCCTCGAGCCTCTCTTTCTGCGACTGTTTAAGACTAATAAGAAAATGGATGCAGCACCTTTATTTTACACATATTTTGCTAAATTTTACCCATTACAATTTCTGTAATCACATTAACCTCAAATGAATTCATAATCGTTAATAACAAAATATCTTTCATTAACTAAGATAATCTACTTCAAAAGTGTTCGAAGCATCCAAAAAAAATTACAACCACGTAATAGACAAATTCTTCAAAACCTAAATTCTAGCATAATTCATTGTCATCCACTCAAATTTTTTTCAATCATCCACCTGCAATTGATCTGGCCAATCTGGTAGAATGAATTGAAAAAAAAACACATAAGTAAACTTATCCAAACATTAATAAAGCTAAAATGCACTAAAGTAAGCAATGCACATGAAAATATTTTTACCAAGCCTGTCGTATATGGACCTAGTATACTACTACATATATCATGTCCATAGTCGAAACATAAAATAAACTTGAAAAAAGTGACAACTTGCGATTCCCTAAAATGCACATGAAAATATTTATACCAAGCCTGATATATGGACCTAATATAGCACTACATCCAGCCCATAGTCTAACTTGAAATAATCCAACTGAATATAGTATATATCCCGTGGAGAAAATGTAGTAAACTATTTACTAATTTTTTAGGTTTTCTCAATAAATGAGCTTTTTCTCAGATGTCTACTTCGGTTCTTTCTCAGATGTCTACTTCAGCTTGGATATATGGCTCTCAATAATGCTCTTAGAACTCAGACAAAGTTGATGATGTGGGGAGTTGTGGCTACCTCTAACTGCATTCTCAGATAGAAAAATGGACGGGGGAGAAAGATGGCCTTTTTGATGTATGCCATTCATTGATGTTAAAATCTCATTGATGCAACAATAAATTACATAAGGATGTTTAGAGCATGCTAAATTTGGGGCAAAAGGAAGCATCAAAACATCTGCCTTCCGGATTGTTCAAAATGCATAGAAAATGGATGAAAAAGATATTTTCAGTTTAAAAAATGGATGAAAAAGACAGTTTCAGTTAAAAAAAATGGATAAAAAAGACAATTTCAGTTCAAATTTTTTTGATGAAAAAGACAGTTTCAGTTCGGAAAATGGTTGGGGTAGAACATAACCTAAAGGATGTTCTATCATTTCCAAAATGGGGGGCAGAAGGGAGTAACAAAGCTGCTGCCTTTCTACAGATTATGTTTTGATCAAAAAATGGTTAAAAAAGATAGTTTAATTGTAATTGCATTCTAGTGACTAAAGCTACAAATAAACATAAACAGGTGCTCTCAAGGCATGTTGTGTTGCCAGAAACTCTTGGGATGTCTTTTAAGGAATGATCTCTTGCTAGTACTTAAACTCGTGCTTTATTCTACATAATTTTGGTCTGACTAAGATTTCATATAATAGAAAGAAAAGAGGACCGCGTTGGCCTTGATGCCTTGACCAATTTTTCTTCTGCTAACTGTTTGCACTTGACTCTCGTCTTGCTTCGACTTATTATACTCCTGCCTCTCTTACGGTTGGGCTAGGCTTAAAAAACTATCTTCAACACACTCCTTGCTAAGTCTGTACAAGTACTTCCTTTAGAGCTTGTTGGTAAGTCTGCACGAGCACTTCATTTAGACCAGTAGATAGAATCAGAATGTTGAGCAAGAAGTTCAAGTAGCTCTATGCTTCACAGCTTCTTTATATGTACCAACTAATGAATAAAGAGGTTTGCAACTATTGCTTTCTTTCTTCGTATGCAAGTTTTAATAGAAGACGAGGATCCTTTTGAGACTAGTGCAAGCAAATAGGAAAATAGAAGACGAGGATCCTTTCGAGACTAGTGTAAGCAAGAAAGAAAATAGAAGACAAGGATCCTTCCTATCCATCTGGAACATACTCGTAGATTTAGAGATAGGTGGGCTTTAAAAAGCAAATGTTCAAGTCAGATATAGGTGAGCTAAGGTGAACTGAAGCTGTAGCGTCTTTGATGCCAGAGTGGGTGAAAGCTAGATGGACGAGATTGGTAGAGAAGATAGGTGCTTGAACAAAGAAGGTGAAATGGTAAGTTTTTAGGAAAACACATAACAACAACAATAACAACCCTCCACCATCTTTGCAAAATAAAGATGTTACTACATTTGGAAACTTGCAAAAAATGGTAAGTTTAGTAAAAAAAATAGCTTGGGCTACTCCCAGAACTCTATTGCAAACTCCAAAATAATACAAACTGATATAGGATGGGGATGCAGTGCCTAGGCACTCTTTCATATTTTGGCTTGCTCTAAAGAACATGTTGCAGACAAACTCCAATTGAAGTAAGCAAGGAGAAAGCAGGAAAAATAATTTCTTTAATAAAAATAACGACAAGTACTAAGTTGTTTACAAGACGATGTACCTACACTTACAGACCACTACAAACCATAGATAAATTCAAGTATAAATTGGGCCATTTTGATGGTGAAATCTTCCATTAAAACCACTCAAGTCTCAAAAAGATCAAATTTTTCACACTCAAATAAATTAATATGTACTAAGCAACTATAACATCTCGTAAAATAATCCATCCCAATGACTAGTAAATAATCAGGCATGCATGCAACTAATCTATTTTAATAAACACAATTCATACATACCATGAAGATTAGGCATTGAATTGTAGCATCCAAGCCTCAGCCCTATCTTCATAAGCATCCATCTCCACTATTTTTTTTCTTTGAGACACCATTTCAGCCGTGAGGTCCTCATTACGCTTTTCTACTTCCTCGGCCCTTCTCCTTTGAAATTCCTCTTTGTTCCTCATCCTTTATACTTACACCTCTAATTGAATGGATGACACCCTTTTAGATGATTGTGGCAGGACCCCATGCCCAAGGCCTTTGGAATATCCAAATCGTACACCCAATACCGTATTAAGAATTTCATCTTCTGTCTTTAGAACAAGACCCTCTGCTTCTAACTCATCTTTAAGTTGTTGTATTCGGTCCTGTGAGTTTAAATTCAGCAAAAGTAGATCAAATTAAACTTCATTGGTCGAAGCGAGAAACAAGTCAATTTACACACATAGTTTTCTTCAACAACATGACTAGTCCATCCTTTACTACTAAAGTGGGTTCGACGATATAATTCAATCATTCAAACAGGTTTCTGAGTACCAGAGTCACGCTGTTCAACATTCAAAAACATATAACGATGGAAATAGTATCAAATAGTTGGAAAGCAACCCAACATTGTATGTAAATAAAAAATAATACGTACATATTCCTCTAAGTATTTTATGAATGGCTTTGAACTACCGCAATGGTTTGTTGGGAGCTTTTGACGATTGCATGAATTCTGCTTACTAATTTTCTACAGTTAAATGAATATTTTAGTAAAAGCAAATCAAACATAACTATTTTAATAGAAGCAAAACAAATGATTTATTTGTAAGCAGATAGAATGATATTCAAAGTTACACCAATAGAATAGAGTTAGACCACCCTAAAGACAAATTATTTATTAACTAGTTAAGCATCCCATTTCTTCCCTTCCAAACCAATCACAACAAGCATCCCATTTCTCTTGTGCCAGGCTACCGTAAGGGTACCGTCGTGCCACTCCGTCATTTTCAAATTTCTTTTAGTGTGAGTTAAGAATACACCTGAAACCTCTTTAGCGCTCTCCTAATATTTTATCTACAACGTAATTCACATGTGGAAGGTGCATATCAATATCAAATTTATCCTATAAGAAATGCATTACAAAGTTAACAAGAAATCAATACAGTATACAATGCAGCTACAATATAAAACTTAATTACCATAACACGGTTACATAACGGTCCTCTCACAACATCTTCCACTTTACTCCAATCATGGCTCGTAAGAGGCTCATGTTTACGTGCAACTAGTCCAACTTCTCTGACAAATTGAGAACTCTACCTCCCTTCTGGCCTTGCATATTTTGGGTGGATCTCTATCCTAGGCTTCTAACCAGTAATAGCTTTGTAATCAATAACTTTGTTATTGACAGCCTTCCCTCTTTTCCTCTTACATGCAACTATTAACATAAATATTTTCTAAAATAAAACAAAATTAGATTCTTACTCTTATGTAAATAAACCCAACAAAAAACAAGAAAAGTTCAAAGTTCAATCTTACCAACACTTGAACTATTTCCTGCATTAACAACAAGTTATGAAGTAGATTGTACCCACAAACGTCGACTTGTTATACCTGGTGCCATATCTATATTCAAAAAAAGAAAAATACTTATACAAACTAAAGTAGAATATAGTTAGATGGCATACTTTCAAGCTTTATGCAATACTACTCAATTAAAAAAATTATATAACACATAAGATAGCTATCAATTTAGTAACAAAATGGATTATACAAGCAAATACACTTATATCTAGATGGCATGCTTTCAAGCTTTATGCAATACTCAATTGAAAAAAATATATAACACATAAGATAACTATCAATTCAGAAACAAAATGGATTATATAAACTAATACACTTATAGCTAGATGGCATGCTTTCAAGTTTTATGCAACACTCAATTGAAAAAACTATATAAGACATAAGATAGCTATCAATTCAGTAACAAAATGGATAATGAAGTTTTTTATAAACATTCAGTCAATATCTGTATCATCATCACTAGATATGACATGTTCTTCTTCTGAACAATACTCCATTAATGTATTATCTACTTCATCAGCTTTCTCGTTAATAATGAAATTGTCATTTGTTCGCAGACTTTCCATACCGGCCATAACCACATTAACATCAACTTTGTTTGGGTCCAAATCCTCCCTATCTAGTCGTATGAGTGTGAGTAATTCATTTTGGGCCTCGCTACTACATGCTTCATGAGTTTAATCAAGTTGGATATTGCCGTTATTCACCCCAACCTGCTCCTCCTATTGATATGCCTCATCACTACCTTCTTCTTCAATATCTTCTTTCTCTAGAACATTAAAAACATTTAGAGGCTTTAGCTTTTGCACAACTTTTCAGCCACCACCTAATTTGATATCATCAACATAAAAGACTTAACTTGCTTGTGTGCATAAGACAAACTGGTCATCCATATACCATGCCTTGGAGGTATTAATACTAGTGAAATGATGGTTCATTTGTATCTCTGTCCTTTTGTTATCAAGATCATACCAATCACATCTAAAAAGATAATTTGAATTTCCGAATTGATAATTAACCTCAAAAACATCTGTTAACACACCGTAAAAGTCAATCTCATTTCCTTGGTGTTCCCCTTTTACAATAGCACTATTTTGGGTTTGGAGATTTTTTTTCCGGTCCTTGGTGTGAAACCTAATCCCATATGACAATGAATACAATTCATCAGTAGCTTCAGAAGAATTCTCACTACGCAATACTTGCATCTATTCATAAAATTGGTACGCCAAATCAGTAAAACATAATTAGCATAGTATCCTAGTTCAAAACTATTTCATAGAATGAAGCAATACGAGTACTTGTACTTTTTTGAAACCAACCAGGAAACAACTTTTCTTGCCTTTCAAGTAACTTGTTTGAGCTTTGCATTTGAAGCTCTATCATGTGATGACTGCGTGCATATCAAATATATATAAACTTAATGTATAAATAGAATCAGTAAGATAAATGTAATAGAACATACTCTAAATATGTTAATAATTCTTCAGAATTATTTAACACATAGTAATGAGCCTTAGCACAGTCTTTTGGATCAAGAATGGTACTTTTAAAAGCTCCCAAAGGTCGAACATTCTGTATGAAAATATGAAAGTTAGTTTATTGACTATCATTACCGCCATCGTAGTTTCTTTCTTCACGATTGAGCCGAGTTTCAACTCCTTGAAGATACATGAAACAGAACATGAGAAATTCAATGTCTACATACGCTTCAGCATTGAACCTTTAGGGAAAGCTTTATTTCGAACATATTGTTTAAAAGTGTGCAGATACTTATTTACATATCACACACAACACATATATATATTACATAAAAATTTAACACGTTAATTTCAAATTAAATGAATTGCAAGCCATAAGCCTCACCTTTCAATAGGATACCTCCACCTATACTGTACCAGTCCTCCAAGTATCGCCTCACATGGCAAGTGGATAGCCAAATGTACCATTATATCAAAAAATACCGGAGGAAATATTTGTTCGAGCTTACAAAGTATCACTGCAATGTTTTTTTTCATCTTCTCTAACACTTCCAATTTTAAAGTCTTGCAAGATAACTCTTTGAAGAACAATCCCAACTCAACTAATGCAATGGCTAAATTATTGGGCACGAAACCACGTATTGCAATCGGGAGAAGTTGTTGTAAGAGCACATGACAATCATAACTTTTCATTCCTGTTATCTTACCATCTTTAGCATTTTCACATCAACTTTAGCCATTAGCAAAAAAAAAAAATTTCTTTGAAGATAACAATGTGTAGCATGCTGGTGGTATTACAAACTTTTCACCTCTGGGAATTAGATGCAACTCTTTTCTTATACCCAGTGCGGCCATATTTAATTGAGCTTTTACTGAATCTTTTGTTTTGTTATCAATGTCTGGCAATGTCCCCACAATATTGTCATTTATGTTCTTCTTAATATGCATAACATCAAGGTTGTGTCGTAACTTAAGTGTATCCCAATACGGTAACTCAAAAAATATGCTCTTCCTTGTCCAGTTTAACTCAACATCAGTACGCTTTCTCATTTTTTTAGTCAGTGGCTTTCCAAATTTTTGAGCTTCCACATAGTCCAGCTTTGATAACAATTCATCCCTAGAAAAATCTTGAGGTGGCAACCTGTTCTCACTATTTCCATCAAATAATTATTTGCCACGAGTTCTCTAAAGATGCCTTGGCTGCAGAAAACGACGATTGGCCATATAACACAACTTTTGGCCATTCTTCAAATACATGGAAACTGTATCCTTGTTACAATTAGGGGAAGCTAGTTTTCCCATGGTGCTCCAGCCAGAAAAATTACTGTATGCGGGAAAATCATTTATAGTCCATAATAACGCAGCATGCAACCTAAATGTTTACTTTGCCACTACATCATATGTTTCTACCCCATCTTTCCATAACTCATTTAGTTCATCAATCAAAGGTCGTAAATAGACATCGATATCATTCCCAGGTGATACAGGTCCTAGGATTAGTAGACACATGAAGGTGAATGGTTCTTTCATACACTTTCACGGTGGTAAATTATACGGCATAACCAATATTGGCCACATACTGCATTGGCAACTCATATTGCCAAATTGGTTAAATCCATCCCTTGCAAGACCAAGACGAACATTGTGAGGATCATTGGAAAACTACAAATGTTCCTTGTCAAAATTTCCCTAAGCTTCAGAATCTACTGGGTCCCTATGTACGATATCCTCCTTAACATGTTTTTGTTTGTGCCATCTCATATCTGTAGTAGTAACTCTCGACATGAACAACCTCTTTAGCCTTGGTTTAAGTAGAAAGTAGCGCAATACTTTTTGTGGCATTTTTCTAGTCTTGCCCTCGAAGACTTGATACCTCAGCTCACCATATTCTGGGCAATTTTAAAGATTTTTATTTTCTTTCCAAAACAACACACAATCATACTTGTAAGCATGTATAGGGATATAACCAAGTCCTAGGTTACACATTAATACCTTTGCCTCGTAATGGGACTTCGGGAGTGTTTCACCTTCAAGCAATACTGCTTTAATCAACTGTAGTATCAAAGTGAATGAATTGTTACTCCAACGATTGATTATCTTCAAATGAAGCAACTTCACGAGATAATCTAACTTTGAAAATTTATAACCTGGATACAAAGGCTGATGTGCTTCACTCAAAATTTTATCGAATGGATCTATATTTTCTCCACTATTATTAGAGCCACCTTCACCCTTTGTTGTATTTGATGCATTATTTCCTTCTGATTCCCCATATTCCACATGATGCGCGAGATTATCACTGTGCATTGGAGCTTGTAAATCTTCAAACATGTCATGCAGTCTATCAAATGGTACCCCTTTGCCATCATCGTTACTTTGTTCTTCAAAGTCTTCTCCATGAAATACCCAACGTGTGTAATTCTTGTCCATGCCGAAAGTTTCCAAATCATAGATTACCTCATCGATGTGCTTGTAATTCCTATTTTTTCACTCTTTGCATGGACACCTTGTCCTGTCCGATCTATCTATATGACCACGAGCAATCTCAACAAAATCTCTAATTCCTTTTATAAAGTCTGGCCAAAACCTATTTGGCAGTTGCATCCAACTCTGATTCATTTTTAGTAATCAAAGAATAAAAGCATGAATCAAGATCAGGGTCACTACAAGGAAATATTTATGGCATGTAATCAACAGGCCATTCTCATTTCTGCCTTATCACTTTCTAACTAAATAAAGCAAATAATGAATGAATAGATCAAGCAAGACTTCCAAATAAATAAAGCAGATCGAATGCAAGTCGTATGTGTATATACTAACCAACCTTCTATAAATTAAATACTATGTCATCTTATAGAGTACCTACAATCAAAACTATGTGATTCTTTTGACATAAAATGAACAGCTACATAACAACTAGAGTCACAAGAAGCAAAGACTATGATTATGGAGTGTGAGGTACCTGGCTTGGCGTGATATAAATCTATTATTTTTTTTCAGAGATCCCTTGAGTTTACTACTTTTCAAGAACTAATTATGGAGTCTTTTACCCTGAGAACCTGCATAAAAACAACTTATAGTAAACTGATACACATTTGCATATGAAAAAATCATGAGAAAATTTACATATTATGAAATCTTTCGCTCATATTCGACAGAAATTATAGGAATATCATGATAAAATTGTTGATCTTGATGGATCGAAAGAAAAAGAATGAGCATAGGAACATTTAATCATTTTGAGGATGAAGTGCCTCATGTTTTTCTCATATTTTTTCCTCAATCGATTCCCTTGATTTACAAAAGGCATGCAAAATTGAAGATATAGCTGTGGTATTATATTTGATTGTTTAACTGAGTAAAAGAAACTCTAATTTGTAGACAGACTTCAAGAATGTTAGTCTTTTCCTAGCTTCTTTATGCTGTCTCATGTTTGAACTCATCTATACATTCACACATTATACAATGTGTTCTCCAACCCATTCAGAATATAATTCCGACACAGAAAGTTAGAATGAATCCACGCCTCCACTGCTGCTACAGTTGTTAGGTCAGTTTCTTCCTCCTTTAACTCTAGTTTGCCCTCCTTGAGGAGTTTTGCTAAGTTCAGAGTTGTGAAAAAGAATAGCATCTTCTGCTGCCAACGCTTGAATTCAGTACCATTGAACTTCTCAACCTTCACCTTCAAAACTTGTAGGCAAAGATTTTGTAGAATTTTTGTTGGAAAATGAGCATCGAACCATCACGGAAGCCATGGCTACACCTGAAGCTCCTAATTGGCAAGAGGTTGTACAGAGTAAATAAATTCTATAATGTACAACCATAGTTGGGAATTGGTAGATCTTCCACCTGGCAACCAACCTATAGGTTGCAAGTGGATTTTCAAGTAAAAATTAAGACCTGATGATTCAATTGAAAAGTACAAAGCTAGACTTGTTTCTAAAGGATATTGGAAAAAAGAAGGTTTGGACTATTTTTATACATATTCTCCAGTAACAAGAATAACTTCCATTTGTATGTTGATAGTTATTGCAGCAGTGCATAAGCTTGAAATACATCAAATGGATGCTAAAGCAGCATTCTTGAATGGTGAATTAAATGAAGAAATATATATGAACCAACCTGAGGGGTTTATTGTCCGAGGCCAAGAAAATAAAGTGTGTCGATTGGTTAAATTTTTTTATGGATTGAAGCAGGCACCTTTACAATGGTATGGCAAAATTGATGGAGTCATGATAAAGGATGGCTTCAAAATTAATGAATGTGATAAATATGTCTATATTAAAAGTATTAATGGTGAGCATGTCATTGTGTGCCTTTACGTAGACGATATGCTCATCATGGGGACTAACATCAATGTAATTATGTCAACAAAGAAAATATTGTCCAAGAACTTCGATATGAAGGACTTTGGTGTTGCAGATGTTATTCTTGGCATAAAGATTAACAGAACACCACAGGTTGTCTCAATCATATTATATAGAGAATGTACTTAAGAAGTTTAATATATTTGACTGCCGTGGTGTTCAGATACAATACGATAATATGCGTTAATGGATTAAACACAAAGGTGAGCCTATTTCTCAAATAGAGTATGCAGGCATCATAGGCAGTCTAATGTATATTATGAACTGCACTAGGCCAGATATTGCTTATACAGTTAGCAAACTGAGTCGGTATACTTTAAACCCTGGACCGAGCCATGGGGAAGCGGTAATCAGGGTTTAACAGAATTTAAAGCATACAATAGACTATGAGTTACACTACACAAGATATCTAGCTGCCCTTGAGGGATACAGTGATGCAAACTGGAAATTTTTTGTTGGACGGTCACCGGAGACCGAGCAGGACTGTTATCGGCCGGTCACCGGAGACCTACCGGACGTCGGAATCTCACCGGAATTTTGGTCGTAAATTTTTCCTGACAGTTGCCAGAATATTCTTTCCGGTGAACGGAATATTCTTTGCCTTTACCGGATCTGTGTACGCGTGTGACACGTGCGTGTGTGTGACATGTGCGACGTGTGTGACACGTGTCTGTGTGTGACGCGTGTGTGTGTGTGACATGTGTGCGTGTATGACACGTGTTGTGCACGTGTGGGGCATGTGCGACCGAGTCAGACCGGTTTAGACCATGTCAACCCGGTCCAGGCCTTGACCCAGACTGGTTCAAAACTGGTCCAGACACTTTAAAGATCCCAATAATTTTTCAAATTGTGCCAAATTTTTTTTGAAAAATTCCTATTGACTGGACCTACCCATTTTTTTTTATACAAAATATTTTTTAAATTTTTTTGGAAGAGGTGCCTCGTATAAGAACATTGGCTCACTTATATGTGAAATAAGTACTCAGTGTAATACTTATTTAAGTATCTTACGATAGCTTATAAGATATTGTTGGTATGCCCCCAAAATATTAATTATCATGATCGAGGATTACAGATAATGCGAAACCAAGACTAATTTTGTATACGACTGTGAGTCATATCTAAATCGCAGTTCATTGTTAAAGAAAATTAACTAGAGTTCAATTGGAAATTAACTTAGTCTTATTTCTAACAACTTGGTATCTTAGGAGCCATTTTTTGCATCTAGGTGCAATTGGATGTTACAAACATAACATTTAGAGGTATATATGCATTAATAGCACCCTATAGTACCCTATAATGTTAGTTCAAAGACAGGCCTAATCAACCTATCTTGTGAACCCAGCTGACTTCGGGATGGAACCACTTATCAGCTAAGCATCTAATACCCCTCATATTCGTAGTAAATGGTTCATTTGGATAGAATATATCTACCTTTATAGAACTTCAAGGGTTAGAACACCCTAGTTCTCAGAATAAGGAAGACATACATTTAGTAGTTTCTTGGCTAAGACTCTATCAAACGTAGATCACCATTTTACAGGGTAAATTTGTAATTTAACGCTTCATAGGATATGAACAAGGTTCACCTATAAATAATGATTGAGAATCATTGACTTTTATACTATAAATTGCCTCTAGTAATGATTGGAGATCATGTATTTCAAAAGGATTTCATAAGGAACGCGCACATCTGGTCGTTTTGAATAACAATATTGGCTAAGATTCTATTAAAATGCACACCTAAGATTAAGATCGCTATTTTTACAGGGTAAAATTTGGTACTTAATTATTAGAAACAAATTTCATGAGTTTTAGGATGTGAACAGAGTTCAACTATAAGATGATTATGAATAAAAAAAATTGCTTTATTCTAAATACTATGATATGTCTTTAATGCAACTGATATTTTTATCAAGATCTTGCATTACAAATGTCTGCGAAACTCAATACTGTTGAATTTCTACCATTGTTGCTCATTGGAGCCAATTCCTCACTTGGTGCATTGACGCTGACTTCTCTTGAAGTCACTTGGTCTGCAGAAGACCATCGTCATTGGCAACAAGGAAGCTCCCATGGGCAAAGAAAGGGATTTGTTTATCCACCGTCATCATATTCAGGATGACCTGCAAACTGAATACCTCAATAAGGTTGAGCTAGTTGACTTAGGAGCAAGCTTGCCGGAGCATTATGCTCCTCATAAGGCCATTATGCTCCCAAAAGTAATGCACCAATGGAAAACTCTTAGGTTCCACGATTTTAGGATGGTCACTGATTATAACTCAGCAATCCATAAAATCACTTCTACACTTGAGCTGTGTGAGAAGAAAGTCACTGGTGCTGAAATGATAGAGAAGACTCTATCAACCTTCCATGCTAGTAATATTGTGATTTAGAGGCAATATCGACGAGAGAACTTGAAGAATCATGCAGTCTTGATTCAGGCATTGCTCCTCTCTTAGAAGAACGATGTACTTCTGATAAAGAATCATGCTATACGGCCCTCTGGGAGTGCGTCGTTGCCTGCGTTAAACAATGTTCAGTTTCGGGGAAATATCTCTGCACCTCGGGGACGACGATATGGAAGGGGCAGGGGAGGTTACCAGGGATACAAGAAGGGTGGGAACCTGAAACAATTTGTCCCTAGGAGAGGTACAGGATTTAAGCAATCCTGGACACTCGGCAATGTAAAGAAGGGGAAGAAGCCAGATCAGGGATCTACTTGCTTTAACTGCGGTGGCTACCAGTGACAGATTCTGAACCCACCAGGCAGTTGCTGATACTAACTCTGCCCTTATGGAGGTTGCAACGTCAAACTTCTTCGACGACACTAATGTCATCATGGATCAATATACGAAGAAATCCGTAATGATATCTCAATCAACATGTGATGTTACATTAGAGAGAGCACCAGTAGTTTCTTATCTCGACAGACTTGATTTACTTTTTTGTCTGTAATTTTTATTTTGTTGGGAACATATCATTTATATTTCATTAAAGTACTCGTGGCATACATGAGATTCTCCATTTGTTCTAAATTATGATTACTTGAATTTATTGCTTGGGAAGTAGTTAAATTTTATGTATGATAGTTGATCTACTACATATAACCTGTCTATGGCTTTCTCTGCTTATTGAGCATAACCGATAATCGGATGAGTGGAAACATATGTCTCAGAGATATTTAGTACCACGCACTCGATCATTTTGAGCTATGCATATATTTCTTCTCCAACCTTGTGCATCGAAGATGGCATGAATATCATTAGCACGACCAATATGATTGAACGCACTGAGTGCGTCACGCTATTACTTTCTAATGGTACGATACAGGGTATCTAGTCCATTTCATAAACTAGTAAATCCAACTGGATTTTACTAATTATCACGTCCTGACTATCGAGGAAAATGACAGACGGGGTTTTGTGCATTCACTCCATGTCTAAAGGTTAGTACACGCTATTGGAATGGTTTCCAATAAACTTCTCCGACTGGAATAACAAGGAGGATTATCGAGATTGCATCTCAACTTTTCTTGCAAGGTGAAAAGATCCAGAGAGTGCACGTGTAACGATTGCTTTTAAGGACAGTCTATTATGACTAAGGTAGAGTGGGATCTCCAGCCTTTGCACCAACCGCATCCATGGAGACCCATGTGGACCTTTCCATCCACATAGTAACACACTTGAATATTTATAGTCATTACAGACGCATCTAGGAGATGATTCTAAGAATGCAACTTTAGCACAACTTCTCATTTGGATTACTCGATTCCAGGCTCAGTTCCTGGATTAACCTATCACAGTCGATCGATGTGACTTGACGGGGGCTTGGGAGTTAGACTCAAAAGTTTTTGATGATTATTTTACCGCTAAATATGATAGATGATTGAGCATCGTAAGTACCCCATACCATACCCATCTCGGGATTGGCGGAGAACCTAATCTAGCGATTTTGGATAATTGGTAAGCCACTGTTATTACAATTACATCTTCCAGCTAGTGTGTGGGATATGCATTTTTACTCCCTCAGCACTGATTAGGGTTCGTCCTTTAGCAGATCGTCAAATTATTTTTCCCAAAAGCGACTAGTAACAGGGTCAGAGCCCGGTGTCGCCTATCAACGAACATTTAGATGTTCCGTACAGGTGTCAATCGTACCACAATGTAAGAAGATAGAACCCTCAACGTTAGCCTAGTATTCTGTGGGTTATGATTCACATTTATCATTGGATATTTGGACCCACTGGCGACGTATATAATGCAGAACAGATTATTGTTACTTTGATGAGACGATATTCCCAGCATTGGGGAGAGAAATGTCAGTCAATGCTGAGGATGCTTCCAAGAGGTCTTAGAAAATACCATCGTTGTCTCATTTAGATCCTTATACATTAGGTAGGTGACAATAAGGTTCAACGGATTTCAAACCTCCAATAGATCACAAATGATTTGCTAGACACATTCATAGGCACTATTGAAGTACCATAAGTGTATGTACATACAAGTAATACACCTACACAGCAGAATGTTCCAGGGGAATTAGTACTACAAACAAATTTAAGGTTTGCACTTAGTGCGAAGCACCGTTGGAAGAAAATATTCTAAGCCGGGGAGCTGCAGAATAAGTGACAAATATGACTAATGGTGTAATCGGTTCATCAAGGATGGAACCACCCATTTACAAGGTATTCATATTCATTGCTGTGCTCGCCATCAAGGATGAGGATTCAGAACCACTTATTGTAAATAACTGTGTATTGTTATACATTGGCCAAAGTGGGAATCTGAAATCCAAGCGGAGCTCAGTTTGCTAACATAATACGAAATGATACAATTGAGCCTATCAATTATAAATTGGAATGGCATGGAAACATGATTAACTCGGAGATATAATTTGGTCAAGGCAAGACTTGTTGCCTAGGAGATCTTTAAGAGATCTGGCATCGAACGCAGTGTGACCTATTACCCGGTTATAGACGCTATAACGCTTCAGTACTTATCAGTCTGTCAAGTTATCAAGGACAAGGTAGACATGCGTCGAATATAAATATCGCGTATCTATATTAGAAACTAGATACATATATATACATGAAGCTACCTAGGAAGATTTAAGCTTCTGGAAGCAACTAAGCCCGACACACGAGGTATGTACGTAATAAAACTGGAAAAGTTATTGTTGACTTGAAGTAATTGGCCCATGTGACATAGTTGACTGAGTATTTGAAGATCAAAGACTTTGCAAATATCTTTATGTGTCCATGCATTTTTATATATAAATTAGCTTCAGTATCATCATAACAGTGTACTAAATGATTTTAATATTATTAGACCTCCGAGGGAGATCGCAAGAGCCGCTAAATACCTTGGGAAGGAATTCAAAATACAAGACCTTGGGAAATCAAGAGTGTCTCAATTTGTTGATCTAACATCTTGATAGTGGCACCCGTACACCAAGCAATATATATTGACAGAGTTATCTAACACTTCGATATGGATGTAGTACACGGTTCTAAGTTGTTTATTATGCATCCAGCACTTAGGTGTAGACAACGACATCTTTCACCATCTTAATGGAGGGAGAAACTCTTAGGGCCATGGTGTTAGCTAGGAGGTGTTTTGCAATAGTTAGCTGGGTATACTAGACCCAATGACTCACTCACAGTGAACTGTTTGGCTTGCCATAGTTTTATTCCTACCCAAAGGCACTGGATTGTGATCAAGCACATTCTGAGATATCTCATCAGCATAAAAGACTGGGGTCTGTTCTATCCATAACTTGGCAAACCGGAAATTAGAGAATATGCCGATGCAGGATATTTGTTAGATCCACATAAAGGCCGATCACAATCGAGTTATGTATTCTTGTATGGAGATATTACGATTTCATGAAGATTAGTGAAGCAGATGATGGTTACTACATCCTCAAACCACACGAAGATTCTTGTATTAGATGAAGCCGAAAGAGAATATTTCTGGTTGTGTTCTATGATCAACCATATCAACGGGAGTTGCAGTCTGAATTCTATCCAAGATAAACCAACGACACTTTATGAAGACAATACAGCTTGTATCGTTCAAGTCAAAGATGGATTTATTAAAGGTGACAAAACGAAACATATTTCACCAAAGTTCTTCCACATACATGAGTTACAAAAGATGAATGAGATCGACGTTGTTCAAGTCCATTCAGAAGACAACTTGGCCGATCTATTCACGAAGGTTCTTGCATATCCTACGTTCAAGAGATTAGTTCATGAAATCGGCATGTGAAGTTTACAAGATTTTTAATCTCTGGGAGATAGATCTCAGGGAGATCGACGTCAGGGGGAGTAATCCTAGCCTGACGTAGACACATGCGTGTTGTACTCTTTTTCCTGATAGCGCAGTTTTTAACCTCAAAAGTTTTAATGGCTGGAGGTTTTGATGAGGCAACTTATACACGCCCACAACCTATACAGGGCATATGATTGTACTATTTCCCTGTACAGCTTTTTGCCCAAGGGTTTTTCTAGGCAGAGGTTTTAATGAGGCAAGTCGTCCTAGTGTGGAACACCCCAAGGGGGAGTGTTAGGAGTTGAGTCCAAGCCCAAGCCCAAGCTAGGAGCCAAACAAGGTTGGGGTATCCTATACAGATTCCTAGCAAACCCATAAGCCCATTAGGGTTATGGGGAGAGTTAGAGTAGCATAGAGAATCCTTCTGGGTTGTCTATATATATCATTGTACTATGTACAGAGAACACGGTTATGATATTCAATAAATCTATTTTTCTCTTTCTCATGCTTTACTTTAGTTCTATTCTAGATTGATCGTATCCCAATGCCTTTGTATTTTCCAACACCTCTTTATAATAGCTAATATGTAAATGGCCAAAAGAAAGCATCTAACTTCTAAGACGAAGCGTATTGGCACAAAATACATACTTAATCAATTTCGATTTCAACGAAACTCACATGCATATTAAGGCGTCACACTCTTCCGCAATCAGTAAACTCGATGTCCTTATTGGGAACATCTTCTTCAACACGGTTCTTCACAGATTCAATCCTCTGCACTGTTCAAGACACTAGCTAACATTCTCCCCCACTCAGTTTAGAGACATCCCCATTGACTACAACGATTGGAAATATTTCCAGATTCTTCTGGATTGATGAAGCTGAAATTAACTGCTAGTCTTCATGCAGTTAAACTCAGTCTTCACAACTGAACCTTGATTTTCGACCTACAAATTAGAGTAGATGAGAGTAACTTGAGCTTCAACAAACTCTATGCTTTGAATCTTCATATTTGCCTGGATTACTGTCAAACTGGACTCTGCCAATACATATGCGCTACACTGCTGTTGCGTTGCGCATACCCCGTATTCTTATATCGATGTCATTCATCTCGACAACTTTGTGTCACATTTGGACGTCTTGGCGAGGATATCAGCAATCCCGTCTATGCAGTGCGTTCCAACCGAGTCACAACTGTGCGCTCCATCTTTGAGTCACACAATGCCTCTGCAATCATGGAAACCAACTCCACTAAATTTTGGGCATGAGATAACGTTTCCCTCATGCGGAATGATCCTATCTTTGGTGTCAACCACAATATTTTCAAGCATCAATCAACTTTTGCGAGTGCTGAGTAGTGAATGAGTAAGCATGTGATAAACTGGGGAGTTCTTCCCATCTGCTGAGCATACATCTAAATGCATTGCCAAAGTGCCCAACTTTTTTCTCAGTAATAGGAATGCAAAGGTCTTCAATATGTTCGCCTTTCTTACAAAATTCGGAACACTAGATCAAGATGAGGCATCCTAATCTACCAGGATTGAGTCCCGGCTCAACGTTCAGCATGGGCAAATAATGTGTTGCCATTCCATTAGAGATAACAACACTCCGCAGAGGCATATAAACATCGTCCTTCCACCAAGGTGCAGGAATTAAACCCTACCACCAACAAAGCCATCAAGGCACATACGCCATCAGGGCGAAAAGAGTGAACTCGTTCAAATACCTACCCATGAGACATTTGTCTATGCAGCACACGTTAGCGCCTACCACAACACCTCGATTTGGGCACCCCAAAATCTTTAGAATGAGCATTGCCCTCCTAATGTTGTTTTCAATAAGATATGCTTTGATGTGACTGCCATAATGAAGTTTACTCTTCAAAATGTGGATGAATGTCCTATCCCTAGATATTTTTGTCATGATTGGGAGCACTCACTTATCTTCATGAGTTTTGTGCCTGTGGAATCCACCGGTTTGAGAAATTGTTCTACAAAACATTGATGGTCAATGTTTTGTACAGAACAATTGAGTGGTTAGAGATGATAAATGTGGTCGTTTGGGGGTAGTAGAGGAGTTTCTACCTAGTTGCATGAAATGCAATCCATCCTCAGAGGTCTGGAACTAGGACATGGGAGTGGCATCCTCAAGATTGTCGTAGTTGTTAATTCTAAACTTATGGTTTCATACATTCAAGGCAATTGTAAGCCACCATGGGGCTGCATTCTCATGCTCCAAGCCATCAAGAGATCATACCAAAACTAGAATTTTTCCTAATTTTTCATGCTTTTAGGGAAGCTAATAGGTGTGCTGATTTTTGGGCATCCTTTCAAACTGTAATTGGTGAGAGTATTCTCTCTGGCATTTATCCTCCTGAATTAAATGTTATCGCTGAGGAAGATGTTTATGATTCATTTTCTTTTATTCAATCCAGGTCATGGGTTCTTGCCTTAACCTCAGTTTGCCTTGGCAAAAGAAAAAAAACATATATACCTATATTCATATTCATTTATTCAATCCAGGTAATTGTAGAAATAAATTGTAGAAATAAATAAGAAGAGAAAGTGTATTCACATCTTAAACTCCATTTATATAATAAAGGCTCTCTAAACTACTTCTATTCTTACTCAATGTGGGATATACGTCTACATGCACACATATACTCCAACAGTCATGGGGTTTTACCTTAATCCCAGCTTGCCTTGGCAATAAAGAATATCTACATGTGGTCTATTAAATCTTTGAATACTAAACCTTTCATGAAGAGGGCAACCAGATAATTGTCTTTAGCCAAAACTAGCATGATGAAGTTTCTCATATCTTGGGACTTTAAAGACCATTAAATCAATATAGAAGTTTGATATATCCATTAAAGATATATAAATTACAAACGAACTTCCATGTTTCAAAAAAATAAAAATAAAAACATACTCAAATCTAAACAATCAAAGCGGTAAATAGGTGTACCTCTTAAGACTTCACCTTATGAAAATTGAGAGTAAGCTCCTTAGTATAATCATTTAGAGAAAGTTTAAGAATCCACTTGTTACAGCATCAGCAGGAGACTAGGTATCGCTAATGTAGTAATCCAAATGTTGTAAAAACTCCATCAGGATCGTTATCGCTCAAATGACACCCTTATTCATAAAATTAATGGTTATATGTGGCGATGCTATTACGGCAGATGGTCCATATGTGGGATTGCTATCATTTGTCAAATGGCCATTACGTTTAATTTTTTTTAATTAGTTTCGTCTCTGTATAATATTTTTTTTATTTTTTATTTAATAAAAAATGTTTTGCGCCAATTAAGTTGGCACACCGTCAATTCAATTGGCGCAGGGTTTTTATTTTAATTTTTCATATTTTAATTTAAAAATAAAAATAATAATCAACAATTAACCAAATAAATTCAAGTTATAACGAACTTCCTCAAATCGATACTGGAACACGTTTCCCCCCAAATCGATACCAAAATTTCCAATCGAAAACTAGCCCCACCCTTGCAACCCTACTATCACCTATTCCGACATCCTATTGACAACATCTTTTTATATTATTTGATGCATTAAATGTAAAGTAAGACCTCAACCATACCATGTACTTCTGACCTTACTCTTCGTATGCAAATATCTTCTGCTTCTCCTGAAAGCTTCTCTTTGTCATTTAAGGTTCTTGTAATTTTTATCCGTTGAAAATCCTCGCATAGGCTTTCTTTCGATACCGTTCTTTTCTTTGTCTTTCCCGAAATGTTATTCTTGTCTACTGTGTTAGTTTGCATCTCAGAACTCACATAAGTTTTCTTCTCAGCCGATTGGGGGCCCAGAAGGCAAAAGGAATTCTTGAGTTGCGCCATTTAACCATTTACATTATCTGAACAAGATGCATTGTTATTCAGTTTGTCGTATGATCTTTCATATTTATCATTTGTACTGTTATTAATCATCTAATTTTATATCATTTACTTGTCATTTGTCATAGAATATTTATCATTTGTCATGACATTCTTATTATTTATTGTGTTATTCATTTGAAGTTTATATCATTTGCTTGATAGTTATTTTATCATTTGTTTTGTAACTTAATATCAATTGTTGTTTATGTCATTTATCTCAGATACTTATTGTTTGATATGGTTGCTTCTAAACTTTATATCATCATTCATTTCGAAGGGGGCGGGTTATGAAATTGTATCTCTCAAAAATGGATCAATAATTAGTTATACAAGAAGAAATACGAAAATGACTGAGATTGACGCACAAACATCATTTACTGATTTCATTAGAATCCTCGAACAATCAAGCGAAATGGATCATAAAAACTTTTTGCAATACTACTTCGTTCATGGTTGTGCATGCTTAATTTAATCGGTCCAAGACTATTTCGAAAGGATGAATATGCATAAAATAACTCCTGGTACACCCATTCACATATGGATGGTTGTTAAGGGCAAAGAACATGCTCCAACTCCAACTCCTAGGGTACTTTCATAGAACATTGGTTCCGAGTTTGGTTCAGATAAAGGGGTAGCTTCAACAGGTATAGGAAGGTTGTCTCTAAATTGTCTTAGGGGGTTTTAAGTGGAACCTTTACTTCAGCGCTCATTTCTTGAACTAAAGCCCGAACATCGGAGTTACCCTAAAATAAATGGAACCAATGTTCATGTTGATAATGTTCCTATCTCAAATGAAACTCCTTAACATATGGTTGCTGCTCCAAATAAATATTTTGAACATGTGGTTGATGATTTCCCCATTTTAAATGATCATTATGAACCTTTAATATCTGATTTCCCTATTTCCGATGAACAATCTGAGCCTATGGTTATTGAACTTTTTGGTAAACCAGTTTCAAATTGTAGCTACTAATGTAATTCCCATTATTTATCAATTGGAATTTATCATTTGTAAAGACCTTTCTTGTCATTTTTTCAGTAGAACTACGCTTTGAATCACCATCCGAGCAAGTGTCAGATCTCATTGATTTTCAGTTCAAATCTGCAGCCTATACAAAAGAACTCTATGACTTCAATAAAGTGTTTAATATTAGTGATGTATATAGAAATAGGATTCAAATTAGGAACCACGTTAGAGCATATGCAATTGTAAATAAGTTCCAGCTATACCATGTTCTGAGCAACGAATATAAAGTCGTGGTATGTGTAGGGAACTATTCATCGACCTAGTCCAAACTTGAACTACCTCAATATCAGACTCACGCTTTACACACGTAACATGTACAATCAACATTGGCACCTAGACCACGAACTGATAAAAAACGTGGATCGAGTACTACAACAAAATATGAACAAGTCAAAGACACATGTCTCCCACAAAGTAACAGTTACACATTCAACTACCACTTGCCTTAATATCCGAAGAATGTGCTTCTATACGATAACGAGCTGTAGGTAAGGTCTATATAAAAAAATGTTATAGAGGAGATAAGAAGATACACACCAGATTTTCTAAATTCTAACACAATAATTTATATATTCTAAACACCACAAGATTTATTATTTTAAGATCAAGCATTTCTAGTTCAAGAGATTATTTGTAATAAGATATCAGCTTCAAGCATTAAAAGTTACAGTTACTAAACCTTTAACTCGAGGTCATGGTTTTTTACCTATTTAAAGGCTTTCTACGCATCTAAATCACTTGTATCATTTCTTGTATTACACTAATTCTTGTCACATGTACATTCGGTATAAAATTTACTTTCTAGCTATTTTAAGCTATAAAATTAGGCCATTACATTTGGTGTCGTCTGTGGGAAAAAAGATATTTTCACGATATCCTTAGGTATACATTTACTCTACTATCCATTACCAATCATGGTCACTTCCTAGCGACCAAGAACAGAAGTCTAGCTCAATCTTTCAGTTGAACCATATACCTCGCTGAACTACGGGCAAATCTCCACGCCAAGACAGAGAAGCGTAATGAGCTCGAGTGTCAATTAATTCTTGACCGCGAGCTCCACGACAAAGAGCTTAAAAGCGAGCGTCAAGCTTGTTTGACAATATTCAAGAGACATGAAGAGCAGATGACAACAATGCAGACCGTATTACAAGCTTTGCAGAATACTCAATAGGCTCCCCATACCAGAGATCGTCATCAAGTATCAGTAAACTCTCGAGTTTCTGTTAGTGAAAGATTAGAACCTCGAGGAGCAACTAGCAAAGCAATTTCTAGATCACCGGCTTTCCAAACGTCCAGAGGAGGAGTAGCAACCTCAACCCAAAATTCCTGCATGAGAACGTTTGAGCGAGGGGACAAGTACTCATAATCCTTGGCCAGCTTTCCAAGCCACTCATGCAACACGCCAGTACGTCAAACAAGAGTTCATGGATCAACACATCAAGGGGTTGATTGAAGCTTAAGCTCTTAGCAGACAAGACGACTTCACCAAGTTGTAAGGTAGTCTGATTACCAAAGAGTTATTTAATATGGAAGTACCAACAGGTTTTCATACTCCAAAGATCTGTAAATACAAAGGCACCGATTCGAAGGAGCACATTCGACAATTTAGCAAATCCTTGGGATTGTACTCAAATCTCAACCAAATTCTATGCCATCTGTTCACAACAAGTCTATAGGGAGAACCGCTATGGTGGTTCCATTCTCTACCTGTAGATTCCATCCTCGCATTCAACTAACTACAGAAGAATTTTGTCAAGACTTATGCTCACAATAAAGACAAGGAAGAGAATTTGTATTCTCTTATTAGTCTCAAGCAGTCAAAAGAAGAGAAACTCAAAGTTTTTAAAAAGAAGTTTCTAGAGATCGCACGAAAAGTTGATAATCTCAATAAAAAAACATTATTACTACTATTACAAATCCACTATAACTCGATTACAAAGTAAAGGAGCATCTCTTATTAAACAAACCCGCGACCTTGGAGGATATGATAACCAAAGTCAATGGGTATGTCGACTTGGATAGGATGATGACCGAAAGGCATAAATCTACTAAATTTTTCCTAACCACTAAAGGTCAAAACATAAAATGTAATAGTAAAGCAAAGGAGGACCATGATGATCAAAAGCGTTCTAAGGCAAACATTGGCAAACCTCAAAAAGGCAATTTACTTCCCTAACCGGTCCTCCCCAAAATAAATGTTCGAATCTCTTTAATTTTTCATATTTTAGCAAAAGGCAAGTTCTACCGTATATCTCAACCACTGGAATCAATTGAAGGCAAACCGTACTGCATATATCACAAGGTAAATTATTATAAAACTGACAACTGTTATACTTTACAGAGGTTGCAGGAGTATATTATCAAAGACGGGAGAATGCACGAGTATATTGTCGATCTAGAATTATGCAAGAATGGTAGCTATAAGACGCAGGTCAAAGTAGTCCAGGTCGAAGATCAAGCTGAGGTGAAGTACTTGTACCATATGTACCACAACAATATTATCGTAATCTATCAGATTAACAACTCTACCAGATTCAAGCGACAGAGATTATCAGAGAGCTGCGATCTCACACCTCAAGATAAAGAAGCTAAACTTCTTCCTGAATTGAGCAATCGCCGACTTGGGATTTCATTCGAGGATTGTGATATCATTCACGTCAAGTTTCCTTATCATGACGCACTGGTTATCATGCTAATGATAAAGAAATTTGTCATGCATACAATGATGATTGATACTGGTAGTGGTATTAAAATTCTCTTTCAGAATACGATCAAACAGATGGGATTGGCCGATCAAGTTATTCCAAGCGATATCGATATCAGTGGCTTTAATGGCTCCAAAGAAGATTGAGTAGGCAATATAATCTTACCTACCACCGCTGGACCTGCCATAATTGAAGTTGTATTCTACATCATCAACGCCAAATCTCGTTATCTCGGGATTATGTATCGTTATTAGATCCCCAACATGGAAGTAATCACTTTCACGTATCATCAAGTACTTCGCTTCAAGCACAACGGTGGCATCTACAAAATAAAAGGTAGTCAAAAGCTTTCCCTAGCTTGCAAAAATACTATTTCTGCCATTCTCGATACATATGACAGATATACTGCATAGCAATTACAAAAAGCTGGTCACATCGATTACCAGCCTTCAACAGAAGAACCTACAGAGTGCATAGACATTGATGGGCCCAAAAGATGTACTTATATTGGTACTAAGTTGGTCCTTCATGACAAGAAAGACCTCATTCACATCTTATGAATGAATCGATAAATTTTTGCTTGGATTTTTGAAGAAATGCCCGAAGTTGATCCATCCAAGGCATGCCACAGATTTAGCATCAACAACAACGCCATGGCGGTTAAACAGAAATAGAGAAGACTCTTACTTCGTCTTCGAGATGAGGACAACCTTAAGATTTATAAGTTGATTAAAGTGGGATTCATTCGGGAAGCCAAGTACCCATATTGGATCTCTAATATTGTCGCGGTTCCAAAGAAGAATGGGAAAGTCCGAGTTTGCAAAGATTTCACCAATCTAAAGAAATAGACTCTGAAGGACAGTTTCCCTCTTCCAATCATTCATCAAATTCTTGATTCCATGGTAGGCCGTGAGCTCTTATTTATGATGGATACTGCTTCTGGATACAATCAAATACCCCTCTTAGAAGCCGATCAAGAAAATATTACTTTCATCATTGAAAGGGGACTTTACTGTTACAAAGTCATGCCTTTCAGACTAAAGATTGCTTGAGTAACTTATCAGCGGTTAACGACAATAATGTTCAAAGCACACTTGGGGAAAATCATTGAAGTCTACACCGATGATCTCCTGTACAATAACTTACAGTCAAAAGACCATATCACATATCTTTCCACGATCTTCCATATTCTATGCTCTTATAGAATACGGTTAAATCCTGATAAATGTCAATTCATAGTATAGTCAGGCAAGTTCCTCAGCCATCTCATCAAATAGAAGGGGATTAAAGCTGATCTAGATCAAATTCAAGCTCTCATCAACATACCCTCTCCAAAAACATAGAAGGACGTATAGAAACTCTCAGACAAGATTGCTGTTACCAATCGATTCATGTTTAAGTCATCAGATCGATGCCGGTGGCTATTCTTACTACTTTGAGGGTATACTAAATGAGGGGAAGTTTAGCCTAACGAAGAGATCCAGGTGATAGAGGAATGCGAGAAAACTTTTTTGGAACTCAAAACCTATCTAGGGAAGTTTCCTATCATGAGAACCCCGGTAGACAATGAAAAACTGATCATCTACCTCGTAGTTACAGATAATTCTATCAACTCCATCCTTATTCGACTTGAGATAATGGTCGAAAAACTAGTCTATTTCATCAACAAAACCCCCCACTCTCACAAAAACAAGTACTACAATTCTAGGGACTTATCCCTCGATCTCACTCAAAATCGAGCTCGCGAAGCTTGATTTACCTCCATCTCAGGCTCACGCAATTTTAACGATTAACACTCCAGTCAACATTCCAACCAGTCCCACGAACTACTCAAGAACGTGGATAGAGCTAAACTCAAAAAATGTTACCCAGTCAAAGGCACCTGTCTCCCACAAACTCGTCAGTTATTCTGTTAACCGCCACTAACTACATTATTCAAAAAATGTGTTCCAACACGATGAAGAGTTGTAGAAAAAGCCTATATAAAGGAAAAGTTTCAGAAGAGATAGGGACCAAAAAAATTACACAAACCTTTTATTTACGAGATCAAAGGCATTTCAATATTTCAGAGATCACTTATAATAAAGATATCTGTTTCAAGCAATAAAGATACTTTTACAAAAATCATCCATACGAAGTCGTAGTTTCTTACCTATTCAGAGGTTTTCCACGCAAAAAACACATGTTTCCATTTTTTACTTTCTATTAGAATATTGTTACAGGTTCATTGGTGTTATAGCTAATTCCTAATCATTCTAAGATTATGGAATTTGGCCATTACATTTGGCGCCGTATGCGGGATAGATTGCATTTCTACGATACCCTAAGGCAGTTTTTCGTTATAATTTTCAATTATGGTTTCTTCCGAACGACAGGCCTCAGGAACTCAGTTCGAAATTTTTATGGATACGGGACAGCTCACCGAGGTACGGGCGAATCTCTACGCTGAGACAGAATAACACGCCGAACTCGAACTTCAATTGACAAAGGATCGCGAGCTCTGAGAGAAAAAGCTCGATACATAGTGATAAGCTCGTTTGACAATGCTCAAACGACACGAAGATCAGATGACGACGATGCAGAGTGCACTCGAGGCTCTGTAAAATACTCAGCAGGCTTCTCTAGCCAGGGGTAGCGATCAACTTCCAGAGACCTCACGTATTTTAGGAAGGGAAAGATTAGGACCTCGGGGAGTCACCAATAAAGCCATATCCAGAAATCTACCACACGGACTCCAGCCCTCCATCCATTTGGGAGGATAAATCCAATCTGAAGTCAATCGAGGTTACCAGATTTTCATTCGTCAGGAGGAAGACCATCGACCTCTATATCAAGTTCTAGCATGAGATTGCTTGTGTGAAGGTACGGGAACTCATCATCCCCTGCCAGCACGTCCAGCGATTCAGCCAACACATCATTAAATCACAAAATAATACATGGACCAACGAATTAAGGAGCTGACCGAGGCACAAGTTCTGGGTACTGTCGGCGATACCACGAAGTTACAAGGGAGTCTGATTCCCAAAGAACTATTCAATATGGGGATACCGAAAGGTTTCCATACTCCCAAAATTCACAAATATAAAGCTACTGACCCGAAGGAGCATATTCAGTAATACCGTGATTCATTGGGGTTGTACTCCAATCTCAACCACATTATCTGCCGTCTGTTCGCTACAAGTTTATAGGAGGAGCCACTCCGATGGTTCTATTCTCTTCCTTGTAGAAGCAGTTCATCAAGACATATGCTCACAACAGAGACAATGAGTAGAACTTAAATTCTCTTATCGGTCTTAAGCAATCACATGGAGAAAAACTTAAAGACTTCTCAAAGAAATTCCTAGAGCTCGCGAGAAAGGTTGATACCCTCGACCAAAAAATAGTTGTGACCACTTTCACCAATGCTCTCTGGCTTGATTGCAAAGCCAAAGAATACCTCTTCCCTAACAAGCCTGCGACATTAGAGGAGATGATCACCAAAGTTGACAGTTATGTCGACTTAGAGAAAATGATTTCTGAGTGATAAAAATCTACTAAATATGTCCTCTCTACCAAAGCCCCACTTGCAGATCGAACCAGCAAGCCTAAGGAGGAACAGGGAGATTAAAAACGTACCAAGGGAAATGCTGGATACCCTCAGAGAAGCAGTTCACAAAACAAACCCGTCCTCCCAAAGCTGAACGTCCAAATTTCCTCAATTTTTCCACTGTTGTTGAAAGACCTACTCTATCGTGTCTCTCAACCACTGGAGCCCATCAAGAATCAGCCATTTTGCCTACATCATAAGGTAAATCATCATACTACTGACAATTGCTATGTTGTACAGTGGTTGCTCGAGCTCATTTCTAAGGAAGGACGGATGCTCAAATACATTGTTGACTTGAAGTCATACAAAGATGGCAACTATAAGAAACAACTCAAAGTTGTTCAGGTCAATGATAGAGTTGAGGAGATGCATATCTACTATATGCACCATAGGAACATGATCGAAATCAACAAGATCACCAATTCTAACCGATCAAAGTGCCAGAGGCTCTCGGAATGCTGTGATCTTACACTTCAAGACAAAGAAACCAAACATCTTCCCGACTCAGAATCTCCTTCGCGGATAGCGATACTAGCCATGTCAAATTTTTACATCACGATACGTTAGTCATAATGCTCAAGATGAAATAATTTGTCATACGCACAATGATGATCGTTACTAGAAGCGGTATTGAAATTCTTTTTCAAAGTACGATCGACCAGATTGGTTTGGCCGACCAAGTCATTCAGAGCGGCACAGACATCCGTAGGTTTAATAGCTCCTGGGAGGAACGAGTAGGCAAGATTATCTTACCTATTACCGCCGAACCAGCCACTATCGGCATTGTTTTCTACGACATCAATGCCAAATCTCGCTACCTTGGGATTATGGGCCGCTGTTGGATACACAATATGGAAGCAATCACTTCCACCTATCATCAAGCACTCCGATTCAAACACGACAATGGTATTTATGAGATCAGAGGTAGTCAGAAACTTTCTCGAGCTAATGAAAATACTATCTCTGCCATCCTAGATACTTCAGATAGATTGGCCGCATAACAATTACAAAAATATGATCACCTCGACGATCAATCACTTACAGAGGAGCCCACAGAATATGTCAACATTGATGGACCTAGCAGAGGTACGGAACCAAGCTGGTTCAGCATGAGAAAGATGCTCTCATTCAGTTCTTACAACTCAATCGTAACGTTTTTGCATGGTCTTTCGAAGAAATGCCCATAGTCGATCCGTCCATGGCTTGCCACAAATTAGCCATCAATATCAACGCCACAGCGGTCAAACAGAAGCAGCGATGACTTTATCTCGTCTTTGAGATGAAGTTAACACCGAGATCGAGAAATTGATCAAAGTGGGAATCATTCGAAAAGCCAAATATCCGAACTGGATATCTAACATTATCGTTGTCCCAAAGAAGAACAAAAAAGTTTGAGTTTGCGTAGATTTCATAGATATGAACAAACATACTCCAAAGGATAGTTTCCCTCTTCCCAACATTCATCAGATCCTTGATTCCACAGCAGGCCATGATCTCCTTTCTATGATGGACGCTGCCTCAGGGTATAATCAAATCCCACTTCTGGAAGAAGATCAAGAAAAGACAACGTTCATCACCGAAAGTGGCCTTTATTGTTACAAAATCATGCCCTTCAGGCTCAAGAACGCAGGTGCCACATATCAACGATTAATAACTGCTATGTTCAAAGTACACCTAGGGAAAATCGTTAAAGTCTACATCGATGATCTTTTGTGCAAAAGCGTACAGTCAGATAATCACATCTCAGATCTCAACACAATATTCAACATCCCTCGATCTTACAGATTGCATCTCAACCCTGATAAATGTCAATTCGGGGTTCATTCTGGTCGCTTTTTAGGCAACCTCATTAGCATAAAAGGGATTAAGGCCGATCCAGATCGAATTTGGGCTCTCTTCGACATGCCTTCTCCAAAGATAACTAAAGACGCTCAAAAACTCGCAGGCAAGATTGTCGTAATCAACCATTTCGTCTCTTAATCTTCAGACCGCTGCCGTTGGCTATTCCTATTACTCCGTGGATGTACCAAACGAGGAAAGGTTCAGCCAGCTGCATAAATTACATGGGCACCAGAATGCGAAGCAGCTTTTCAGGATCTCAAAATCTATTAGGGGAGGTCTCCCATAATGAGCACCCTAGTAGGTAATAAGGAACTGATAATCTACCTAACTGTCACAGATACTTCCTTCAGGCCAGTTCTTATTTGTCAGGAAAGGAAAATAGAGAAACCAGTCTTCTTCATTAGTAAAACACTCACACCAGTGGAAATAATCTACTCTAAAATTGATAAACTTCTTCTCACCTTTATTTACACTTAACAGAAACTCAAACGCTACTTCCAAACACATTCCATCAAAGTTATGATGAACTACCCACATCGGGAAGTTTTCTCCAAAAAAGAGAAGTCACAAAGAGTGTAACAGTGGTCAGTCAGTTTAGGAGAACATGATATCAAGTTCGAACATTGTCATTCTAAAAAAGGTCAAACCGTTGCTGATTTTCTTGAAGATTTTCCAGTGGAAGATCTCGAGTGGGAGGAGCATGACCCAGACCTTACCGAAGACACACCGAAGAATCTAACCCCACGCCATTCGATAAACGAGCTGACTGGATCACCACGCCAGGGTGGAGGCTTCTTACAGATGGATCAGCAGGACCTGCAGGGTCAGGGATCGTGATCGTTTTGATTACCCCTTCTAATGGCAAAATTATGAAATCAATTCGCTTAGATTTTGATGCCTCAAATAATGTCACCAAGTATGAAGCTCTCATTCACGGACTCGACCTCGCACTTGAGCTCGATGTCCCCGAACTATCAGTTTTTACAGATTCATTACTCATCGTTCATCATTATTCCGAGCAATTCAAGAAAAATGGAAAGATGATCGAATACGCAGCCCTTGTTGCAGATAGGATGAGTAAGTTCACGAAAGTAACTTTCGATTATCTTCCTCGGGGTGAAAATAGACACGCCGATTCATTGGCATATATTGTCGGGGTCTTGGACATAGAAGGTCGATATCTCCAGATCGAAATCATTTCAACCCTCAACATTGATCGTATATCTGTATGCACGATAAGCACTGAGGACGATAAAGGGGGAGACAACGATTGACAAAATCCTTTCTTAACCTACCTCGGTGTCGACACCAATTGTAATGGACCACTCCCAGCATATCCAAAAGAGCGTTGACAGCTGATCAACAACTCAAGGCGTTACATTACTCAAATCTGTATGCTTTACCGCCTTTCCGTTATAGGGCCTTACCTCAAGTGCCTCTCGAAGTCAAAAGCAGACGAACTGCTCTACGAATTACACGAAGGAACTTGTGGCTCCTATACCGCATGTAGATCATTAGCGAATAGAGCTATAACTCAGGGAGTATTCTGGCTCGGCATGCGCAAACAAGCAGAAGAGTATTCCCGTAGGTGTGACACCTGCCAGAAACATGGGAATATGATACACACCCTTGCGCTCGAACTCCATAAAAGCAAAGTTTTCTGGCCATTCAAAAGATGGGTACTAGACCTCGCCGACAAATTCCCTAACTCTCCAAGTAATCGCCGTTACCTACTCGTAGCTGCCGATTACTTTACAAAATGGATATAAACAATTTCACTATGTCGAACCAGAGATGAAGAGGTCATCTCTTTTATCTAGAACCGCATAATCACTCGGTTCAAGTACCCCCACCTAATTTGTATCGATAACGGGCCCCAATTTATGGAAGATAAGATCATAACCTTCCTAAACCACCACAATATCATCCACTCACCATCAAATCCATACTACCCTCAAGGCAATGGCCAAGCCAAAATCACCAACAAAACCATCGTGGATGGACTCAAAAAATGACTTCAATCATAGAAAAAAGAGAATTGGGTTCGTGAACTACCTCATGTCCTTTGGGTGTATCATACCACTCCCCAACAATCCACTGGGTATACCCCATTCCTCCTTGCTTATGGTACTAAGGCTGTCATTCCTTCTGAATATCAACATCCAGTTCGCGATCACGAGCTGACTGACGAGAAGAATGAGTTTGAATTGGCTTGCAACCTCAATATGATAGATGAAACCAGGGAACGCGTCATCGCTAACCTAGGTTGATATCATCATATGTTTGCCAGATCGTATAATAACCAAGTTAGGAGCCGTTCTTTCCAAATCAAAGAAATTCCTCAACATTGCAAAGAGCCTCACGCTAAAAAATTAGCCGACAATTGGGAGGGTCCACTCATTATCACAGGTTTCTCAGGCCTGGGATCATACTATCTCATGAAAAAAGAGGGAATCCCCATTTCAAATCCTTGGAACACTAGGCGACTGAAACGGTACTATCGTTAAGCGTCTTACTACTCCAGTTCCATTGTTCACCTTTTGTTTTTCAATTCCAAAAGTAAGAATCTCATCTCTATCCAATGAAAATTCATAACTTATCAATAAAAGTTTTTTTTTGAACAATATCATTTTCTTCACGAAGATTCGACTGAACTCATTCTACTCATTAAAGCATAGATAATACTAGCTTACAATCAATCTTATCCAAGCTAGATCAGTATATCACTTGATTTGGCTTCTTTTACTACATCTCTACGATTGTAACAAGTGTAGAAACTTGTTTCATATCAAAGACTCAGCAAAATAAGAGATAAGGCAAAGGTAATACTAGTCTTCATCTTTTTCAACTTGTTTGGATCATTTACACCGGTTGGATCAAGGATATCACTTGATTTAGCTTTTTTTACTACATCTCTGCGATTGTTACAAGTGTAGAAACTAGTTTCATATCAAAGACTCTGCCAAACAATAGATAAGGCAAATGTAATACTAGTCTTCATCTTTTTCAACTTGTTTAGATCATTTACACCGGCTGGATCAAGGATATCACTTGATTTAGCTTCTTTTACTACATCTCTGTGATTATAACAAGTGTAGAAACTTATTTCATATCAAAGACTCTGGCAAACAAGAGATAAGGTAAAGATAATACTAGTCTTCATCTTTTTCAACTTTTTGGATCATTTACACCGGCTAGATCAAGGATATCACTTGATTTGGCTTCTTTTACTACATCTCTGCGATTGTAGCAAGTGTAGAAACTTGTTTCAAATCAAAGACTCAGCCAGCCATAAGATAAGGCAAATATCATACTAGCATTCATCTCTTTCAATATGTCTGCGACATTTCTATAGTTCAAATCAAGTTTCAACTTGGTTTAACTCAACCCATTTCTGTGATTAAAACGAATGTAAAATATTTGCTTTATATCAAAGACCCCACCAGACATAAGATAAGGTAATGGTCATACTAGCTTTCATCAATTTCAATGTGTCTATGACAGATACTATTTATTTCCAGGTCAAATTCATATTACAAGGGTTTCTTTTCTGTTGATGGAGAGTCAGCAGTGCTCCCCCAACATCAAGAGGTCAAACTTTAAAATCGCGGGTCATAGCAGCTCTACCCGATTCTATCAATTTAGCAGTTCGAGGGCCCAGTTGAGTCTCCATGATGCCCAGATAGTTTCCTCAATCTATCTTGGCTCCATAAATGCCTTCCTTATCAAACAGAGTTTTGAGCAAGGTATCTCATTCTGGCTCAACTCTTTTTACTTCCTCTACAAAATATGCAACAATCGCCTTTAACAGGTCAGATCGTGACGTAGCATGTATGACCATTGTTGCAAATCTCGCTCTCAACCTCTCGTGCCGTGACTAACCTAGCATACTCATTCTTCAGTTCAGTCATTTCTGTATCGACCTTAGCATGATAGATTACATTTTTTTTCAACTTAGCAATATACTTCGCTGATTCAGCTAGGTTCATGGCATATGAGTCTACTACCCGAGTACAAAGTCTTCCAATTTCTGCGTTCAACTCTTCCTTTGCCGGCATATCTTTCAATAATTTATCTTTCCTCTTCATCGGCGATTCCTTTGTTTTGATCTTCCCTTCCATAACTTTTTCCCTGATAAGAGCAGTATCCAACTTATACTGACATTCCCTCAAATTTGTATTTCCCTTCTGGACATGTCCCTGAATACGAGATACGTTACTCTCTAGCTCTCTAATTCGACATGAGAGACTGACTACATCCCCTGAAACTAACGGAGCCTTAACCTTAGTTCTACTAGCCTCAACTTTCTTGGCACGCGTAATGGCTTGCGGTTCAGCCTTAAGTCGTGCAACCCTCTTGCTTAAATCATTACACTTTCGTTGTATTTCCCAGAATTCCATATCCTTGGCGGATATTTGCAAATGTTCGGCTGCAGCTTCCGAAAATGATAGATTTTCTCGAGCTACCCTCTTCTCCCCGTCTTTTTTGACAAATTTTCATCTCATTCGCTCCAGCTCGTTCCTACATCTCTGTAGATCAAATCAAAATCATTCCTCCAATTGTCCCAATGCCTGAATACGGAATTGAGCTGTGTCGGCCTGCTTACCCTTCATAGCCAACGCGTCAACTCAACTTTGAAGCTTCTCGGCGCCTTATGTTACCTTCGCTAGCTCTTTTAATCCCTTTTTTATCTCGGAATCTTTTTCTTCGACCTGAAGAGTCGGGTCGAAAACGGCCAGGGTAAACTCCACAAGTCCAAAATGTGCATTTACGTATTGATCTTCTTTATTCTCATTCGCCTCCTTCATCCTATCGAACTGCTCCATAAATTCCCAATTACACATGAGTACGTCGTCCTCACGTGAGTGAGATAAATCTAATTCGACCTGGGAAATATAACAAGTTTTAGTACAGTTCGATTCAGCAAGCCTTTGAATGTATACATACTAAATTTCTAAAGAAACTATATGATTTTTAAACATCTGCTTCCAAATACTTTTAGACTAAAAGTTTGGATTTCATTTTTAGATGAACGATTAATGAGTCTTCTATCACCGTACAAGGTACATCCTTTCGATATGCTACTCTATATTAATAGTGTTGGATTTTTACCATGCATTTATATCCTATTTACTTGATAACTTAACGTTTGTAAAACATGCAAGTCGAAAGACCTATTCTGAGATAACCTACAGCTTCGCTTATGCAGACAGCAAGGCTTTAGAGATCTTTCTTTCCCTGGCAAGTCCAGACTCTAGATCGTTTATTCTGAGACTCATCTCTCTAACTGCCTACAAAAGGTTTATAAAATGAAGTCAATCTACAGAAGTTTCTTCCCCACACACAGTTCAAACAACTTACAAATATTTATACAAGCACACGTGTCTACCCTTCCTTCTTACTACCACCTTCGGGGAGCTCGACGTCATTCCCTTGATTGTCGAGCACCATCTGGCGGGAGACACCATCCAGACCACCCACGATCCTTACCACTTCTGCTTCCTCCTCATCTTCCTCCTCAACATAGGTGTCCGCCTTAATGGCTTCCACCTCCTCCTCAAAATAGCTTTTCAGCATCAAATGATGTCCTAGTCTGCCGTGCTCCTCAACCATCTCGTCAAAATTGGCCTCTGCCTTCACCTATAGCTAACCAATTGCCACGGCCTGAGAAGCCTTCAGTTGCCTAACTTCTTTCAGAGCATTAATCCAGGATCGAGCTAATTCTTTTTCCAGCACAACATTTGGCTTCTTCAGCTCACTTTTTTCTTCCTCTATACCGAGCTATATCCCCTTAACAAGACGAGCAACCTGCAAAAATTACATCGATCTCGGCGATTAGCTCGTAGCGTATTAAGCATTTCTTTATGATAATATAAACTTACCATCTTTCTCGTATCTTCCTCTCAGTGGAGAACCGCCAACATGGCCCTTTCCTCGACCTCTTTGAGGTCATCCACCGTAGCAGATCGTCCCTCGACGAACTTCTCTCTTAACTCACCCGAGGGTTCGACCCTCCTCCTCTTATCTTTCGCGGCCTCACCACTTTCATTGGTGCAGTGGCCGACAGAACCTTTAACATCCTTTTCTTTGGGTATTTTAGAGCTATCTTGCTCAGCTTGACAGGATTTGGCTGAACCAAACTGCCAGTTCTAGGAGTCTTGGAAATATTAGTTCGAGCTTCCTCACCACTTATCTGCCTTTTTCCTTCATCAACCCCTGTCATCGACCAGGTAGACAGAGCTTTTTGAACCTTGTTCGACCTACTATCAACCCTCTTTATTCTACTCAGGCAGAGTTCCTCCACCACAAGTTCGAGTTCAATCTCCTCCTCCATAACTTCGTCCAACAAAGATTCCTTCCTTTCCAGTTTAGGCTTTACACCTGCAATAAACAACATTTTACAATCAACTGCAGTTGTCAGATAAACGTAACAATAATTTTATCTATGCATGCCTATACTTAATTTTCTTTACAGTTCTAGACCGAAGGTCTAAAGGTTCTTCATCATCTCTTTGAAGATAATTACCCTTTACCCATATGATGCTGAATTCAGATTGAAAAAACGACGCCGAGTTACACTCGTACATAAATATGAGCCCCTACTGGCCTTGAAATTCTTCACCCCATAAAACTGCAAAACGTCCTCAAGGGTTATCCTCCTCACTTTTCCTTCATTTTCCCATTTTTCATTCAGATGATCACACATGGTTATTATCTCCCACATATTCCTGTTCAATTGAACAGGACATGCCCCAATCGCATTCATAATCCCCTTCGCCAAATTGGTGAGGGGAATGCTCAACCAATACTCTAATTGAGAAAGGTAGCACAAAAAAACCCTCCGAGAGGTCACTCCAAATATCCCCATCGAAATATTCTAACGAGATCGATTCATCTATACCCCTATCTCGTTTTTCCACTTCCAAATCAACCAACATGTAAAAATACTCTTCCCCCACCGCTACCGTACAACCCCTAAACTGCCTACCGGCAAACTCTACATAATTGCTCCACTTCCCTCCTACAACCACCTTGACTTTACACAACTTTTAAAAGGCATCAGAACCAGGAGGATAAGATACCCGGGAATTGTTCCAATCCTACTTCTTCTTCAATATCAGGCTCATTCGTCAGACCAGAGGTTGATACCTCATTAACAGGCGAACTACCCATCTTAAAAACAATTTCTAGAAGCACATTTTTTACCTACAAATATGTCTTTCACACTCGACCTACATACAGGTTAAGGTATTTATCATTCTTCCATCTATGTATACATATATATATTTAACATATATCTCTGATTAGTCGTTTCCGTATAACAATATATATTTAACATATATATACATCTACATATATCGCATACATCTCTACAAACCTTTAGTATCCGAATAAGAATCGGTAGTTGCGTCTAACTTTTCCCTCACAATGCTGCTGTATAGCCACCTATGAGATCCGTAGTCTTTTGCCCTCTTAAACCGTTTATCACCTTCGGATAACTCATTATCAAATCCCCTGATCTTTCGTCTCTCTCTTTGAGTGTTCTCCAAAATTTTGAAGCTGTAAAATGTTTGATTGGTGAAGAAGAAGTACTATTTATCCTTTCCCACTCAAGAGGCTAGCATTTATTACTCCTCATACGAACCGTCCTCGATTCCAGAACCGAGGCGTCCTTTCCACTCTCCATATTAGACGCCTTATACTTTCAATAAAATCACCTTTCAATCATTACAACTCCCCTCTTTTTTTTAACATATTTGTTCTCCCTATTTCCATATCTTTTCCTGACCATCCTACACTCATGATGACTGACTCTGTACGATGTCAGAGTTATATTTCCTTCTGCATACAAAACAAAACTAGAAGCTTCGGGATTTTCATATTTTTGTTTCTCTGTCCTTGTTTATCATACTTATAGTGATTGACGTCATTTTTTAAACTGTACAAATTTTCAAAATTATTCAAAATAATTTGCTAAAACAGTCTCAAAACTGATTTGCTCTTGTAGAGGATCCGATTAACGTATATTACTTTTATTACATTAAAAGTAATTGTATTATTTATAAATATACTTTATACAACATCCATCACAGCCTTAGTAACCTAAACAATATCATCCAATCACATTATTTGTAGGTCCACAGATCTTCGAGTTCGATCTCAATTTTAGCAATCAAGCCAACCAACTCCTTTCGATCTAATCCCTCACCAATACACGAAAACACACCTCATAAAAATAACGAACATACTCCAGCTCTCTCTACTCCTTGCATCTAACCTTCGAGCATACATTCCCTCACCAATAGCTCATCATCATAGCCAAACTAACCACAGACCCTCTCACATACTTTAGCAATCTTTATAGCTAATTGTCCTTCCATGGCAAGATGAATCCTCTGAGATCGAGCCATACCATCCTAATTTCACCCCTATTTTTCTTTCATCCTACCCATATTTATACATTTCTCACACACTTCCCCTTCAGATACATGATTTTTACCTTGTATCTCGTAACGGAAAGCCCAAAATCTTGGAATAA
This sequence comes from Kingdonia uniflora, assembly GCA_014058105.1. NCBI lineage: Eukaryota > Viridiplantae > Streptophyta > Magnoliopsida > Ranunculales > Circaeasteraceae > Kingdonia > Kingdonia uniflora. Next base: position 3,936,052 of record JACGCM010000560.1, on the reverse strand, counting down.
AATTATTTGAACTTATCCCCTCACTAGTACACACATTAGTTACTATACTCGACCTCACGCTACCACGAGTAGTATCCCTATCGACCTGTAACAGCTCGAATAATTACGATTACATATTTCCTACAATTTCTCTCCCTCACCTGTTAAACATAAATCATATATACACCAATACGACATTGTCAGCACATACTCATCTCAGTTCGAGCAAAATTTCAACACTGCTTCATCACTTATAAGCAGTTATTCAACCAACACCCAACACAATTCAGTTCGATTCAAAATAAAATAAAATTCTCTATACATTTTATTAAATATGAACTTTTATTCATGTCAAAGATATTATATACAATTTACAGATAACAAGTTTTCCCTGTTTGCTAAAAATCAGAGGTCATTCAGGCAGCCGATGAGTCGTGTCTTCCAGTTCTTCTTGATTCAGTAATTTTTCACCCTGATGCAAAGAAAACATTGGACACAACAAAAAGTTTCCTTCACATGAGTTTGGTAGAAGTCCAATCAAACTTTAAATAGAAACTATGTAAGCAGTAAACTCAGTGTTGGCCCGCACAAAACAAGATGAAGGTCATCTGAGCACAAAAACACGATGGAAATACGTCAGCAGGCTCCCCCTTTTAATCCTCCTCCTCTACTGCCATCACCGCCTCTTTTATAACCACCACCACCGAAGAATTGGTAGAGATGAAGAGGGTCCGACCTTAGAATTCATGGCAATACAAGAAATCAGCATATCTGCCCTGCAGATATACCTATCCCTTCATATGAACCCCTAACTCTGTCTTCCATAAGAGTACGGAGACAAGCCCAACGTTCCTCGCCTGTAAAGACGAAGGCATAAAATCTCCACTTATAGTAGAAATCTTCCTCAGCTTCAACCGCCACCTCTCCCGTCAAGTCTTGGTACGTCAGAGGAATAGGGGCGGGTATCGCCATTTCCAAGGAATGGTCATCAATGTATTTTAACTTCATCCTCTACATTTCAGGCGCAATCCTTTCTTCAAGAACCATCCTCTGAGTTTTCACCATCACAAAAATAGTTATGCATGCAGGAATTGTTCCAAAGATTTGTTACAGGAACTCTTTATATAACCCTAAATTTATTGTGCAGATACGTTTTCCCAAACATCATCATTCATTACAGACGCGACTTTTTAAACCCAACCGTCACATATATCTTCATCATCATTTAATACCCATCACTTCTCAATATCACGTAACTTTAACCCAGTCAAAAGCCATCATTACTCATGACTTTGAGTCTGAGGGGGCAATTGTAGGGACTTATCCCTCGATCTTACTCAAAATCGAACTCACGAAGCTTGATTTACCTCCATCTCAGGCTCACGCAATTTCAACACTTAACACTTCAGTCAACATTTCAAGCAACCCCACAAACTACTCAAGAATGTGCATCAAGCTAAACTCGAAAAACGTTACCCAGTCAAAGACACTTGTCTCCCACGAACTCGTCAGTTAGTCAGTCAACTGCCACTAACCACATTATTCGAAAAACATGTTCCAGCACGATGAAGAGCTGTGGGAAAAGCCTATATAAAGGAAAAGTTCCATAAGAGATAAGGACCAAAAAAATTACACAAACATCTTCTTTACGATATCAATGGTATTTCTAAATTTTAGAGATCACTTGTAATAAAGATATCCGTTTCAGGCAATAAAGATACTTTTACAAAAATCCTCCATACGAGGTCATAGTTTTTTACCTATTCAGAGGTTTTCCATGCTAAAAACACTTGTTTCCATTAGAATATTGTTATAGGTTTATTGGCGTGATAGTTAATTCCTAATCATTTTGAGCTTACGGAATTTGGCCATTACAACAACAAATACGGGTTCTTACATCATTAAAAAAAATGTCGTATAAGATATTTAACATCATTTATACAAATAACGTCAAAGGCGATAACGTGGAATGGTAGGGACTAACAACGTCATTAAATAAGGGACGAGAAAAACTAGGCACTAACATCATTAATTAAGTGACGTATAAGGGGTTTCAAAAAATAACATTATTGAAACCCAATTCGGGTGGCCGACCGGCTAATGTATTTTATTGACGTCACTAAATAACATCATTAAAAAATAACGTTGTTAAAATCTTTTAACATCATATTTGAAGTGACGTGGTAGCATTTTTATATATCAACAATGACATTTTTAAAATGACATCAATATCTCGAAAAATACAAAAAAAAATAATAAAAAAATCAAATATTGTTAATCCACTGCCCTGTCGTTCTCTCTACAAGACCACTGCAATATTCTAAAAAGTGGTAAACTATTTGGCTAAATTATATTACTTTCATTCAATACAATGTGTTCGAACTTAATCACTTTATTATTGAATTACAGAGTTAAATCACTGATAAACTTAACCAATGCACAAAAAAAGTAATAAAGCATCTATAAAGAAGGGTCTCGGATGTTTTACTGCCATAATACTTACAGCCTTTGAGTACATTTGTGTGTTTCTACTAATATAGATCAATTTGTAAACCTGTCAAAGCATACAAATTAAACATTAGCTCTATAAATGTGAGTACACAATAAAATACTTACAATCGTAAAAGAAAAGAAAATCATATAGAACAAGAAAAGAAGAAAAATACCTATTTGTTTGAAGGATTCCAAATCAGTAACAATTATACATTTTGGATCCCCATAAGTTGCCTATGTCCATCGTTCTAAAGAAATGAAACTAATGTTATTATGAAAAATTATTTTGCCATAAAATACATGTAATTATCTATTGCAGTAAGATAGTTGACTACTTTCTATTTAATAAACACAATATGTTTCACAAACCTGGAATTGTGAATTGAGCTCTAAGAAGAAATATTCTTTAGTTTCCAATTTGCTATTATCTCTTACCACTGAAAGAAAGGAAGCTTAGACTATCAAGGTAGTTAAGCAAATCATGGACTACATACCTGAAATAGTGTTATCAATATTATAGCGGTCTTGAAATTATCTTAAAAATATACCATACCATGGATGCCTTTCTATTCCCTTGTGAATCATAGGCAAATAGCACATGTAAAAGTGCAACGGGTTAAATAGTTTTAGCATCGCATAAAAGAAACCAAGCATATATTCCACAATTGTTAAGTTCAAAGTTGAGACTAAGAACAATGTGAAAGGCATATTATTTATCCCGGGTATGTGATTGCACAAGGGAAAGCAAGAGTTTTTGAGAGCGTCCATGTCAATGTTACCAACTACAAAAACATATAAACATATAAGAGTGAGTTCAGTGTACTGTAAGAACAAACTAATCAATGCATTAGAATAGGTAACAGTGAGACCTGGATTCGTTAAGTCATCATCATCAATATCAAATGGGCAGGAAAACTCAAAATCATCAAACTCATCTTGGAAAGACAACCTACTAGAGCTCTTGGAAAATAGAACCCTCGGCAAACTAGTTGACAATATTTTTCTACCTGAAAGACCTCCAATCTCATCTTTCGCAATAGAGTCCATATAAATCGCACATAAATGAACATCATTAAGAAGGCAGCTAGCAAAAAAAAAAAGCAAAACTATAAATGTGTCCTTTTGAGTTTTACCTCCGCTTTGAATATCCCCTGATCTCAACGGAGCCCTAAAGTTATCCGTCTGAGTAGGAAAACATTGTTTTCCAAATCGATAAATTAAAGCCCATGTACTCAATATCGCAGTTAAATTATTTTTTCTTTGTTTTCTACATTTTCCCCCCTTTCATTTGCAACAATACGGCTTTGTATCTCTAGGGATAAAAGAAGTTTCCTACTGTAATATAGAAATATATAGATAATAACTAGGCCCCCTTAATCTTAGTGCTCACTTGTGATTGATGAAAATGAAACTTCTTCTTTGCACAAGAAAAAGATAACTATAATCCATGGATATCTAGCTATGGTTCAACCTGACTATAATCCAGGGTTATCTAACTATTATCCACGGCCATGAAGCAGATGATGTTGTAGCTAAACTTGCAGAACAAGTTCTACGACAAGGATTACGAGTAGTTATTGGTTCATCTGATAATGATTTAAAGCAGTTGATATCTAAAGATGTACAAATTGTGATGTTAATGCCATAATTCGATTGGTGGCCTTTTTATACGTTGAGGCATTACATAGATCAGTACAACTATGACCCAAGCTCTGACTTGATTTTTTGATGCATTGTTGGTGATGAGGTCGATGGTGTTCCTGATATTCAACATGTGGTTTCAGGTTTTGGTTGAAAGACAGCTTTAAAACCTGTAAAGAAGCACGGTTCATTGGAAAATTTACTCAGTGCAGCTGCAGTAAGAACTGTAGGAAAACAGTATATGCAAGATGTTCTTAGCAAGCATGGGGATTACCTTCGGAAAAATTATCACGTGCTTAGCATAAGAAGGGATGTTGATGTTCATCTCAAGGAGGAATGGTTATCAGAGAGAGACACTCGCAATGGCATGTCTGTCTTATCTAACTTCGTTGAATTGTTGGGACAAGGCCATAAAATTTATGATCAAACGCATATCTAGTACTATTCAACCTGAGCTGCAATAACTGGCAAAAATGAGGTGTTCTTTAGTTTACAGTTAATTGTGTGTACATTTTATAATTAATATATATCTTCTGTCTGCAAAAAAAAAAAAAAATACAACTTGAAATGGAAAAGACAAAGATTCCCAGAGATTCAAAAAATATTAAGTGTTGTCAAATATGTATAGAGATACCTCATTAAGCAACGAAGACTACAATGGACGTACCTGAATAATGGCTAAACAATAACAGCTTATAGTAGAGCAAAAAAAAATAGTAAATAGACCAACTTCGTACCTGAACAAATGCAGTCCCTTATACGAGATTTCAATTGGAATAATAACCCAAGAACTATACAAAGAGTTGTAATCCTTATGTCAATACGACGTACGAGCTGTTATCCTTCTCCCTCTACCTTTATCCGGGCTTAGGAACGACAATGAAGCCATATAGTTCCATCGGCAGAGTTAAAAGGGGTTTTATTTAAGAAAACAAATTAGTTAGTAATCAATATATAGATACAACATTTTATTCCTCAAGTAGTAGAAAAAATAGTTCAAAACTTACCCTTACCAACAAAGTAAAATCATGGATCTTTATCATGCTTCAAGAAACAATGTTGCCGAAGCCTCGAAATGGTACGGAGCAACTTGCTCTTCTTATAAATCTACAATTTCCTTGGTAACCGCAACCAAAGGTTGTTATCAACTTTATCAAATCCCCACAGCCATTAGTCGCAAGAGCCCCGTTCACCACCGCTAGAGCCCTCTCATAAGTAAATCCGCACTATTTTGTCAAGTCTTGCCACCACCAAAGTTGGCAACTTCAAAAGGGAAGATGCAAAAAGAATTAAGGGCATGACAGTGACTTTAACTAACATTATGTGATCCCTATAGATATTTTCTTCTTCTAAAAAGCCAATTTCCAACCAGACCTTCAGATAACCAAACTCCAAATATCAACACATCGACTAAGTGATCCAAGGAGCAGTCCCAAGTACATAGTTGGGAACCTCACCAGCAGTAAAGAGAACGAAGAAATTGATCTGATTGCTACCATTATTTCTCATAATTACTTTAAAAAATGTCCTACAAAAATACAACATTTTCCAACCACTCTTTTACCTAATACTTGCCCGTACTTTACCCTGTTGACTTTACCTCTCTAGTCTATGCTTTTACAATAAAGACTTTGCCTGAGAAGTCGAAGGGACCTTCTTCCATTATCTCATCTTTGTCTTAGTCTATTAGAAAGTAAAGGTAATACATGTCACCATCTAGTGACAATTCGAATCCCCCCAGACACCTCTACTTACATTCGGCTGAAACTTATAACTGTAAATAGAAGCTTTTTGCCAAAGAAGAAGGCTCACAAGTTGACCTTTTACTTTTTTTTTCTCCCTCATTCATAATGTGTTTCTCTAGCTTTAACACTCCAAAAATTTAGGGGTTAGCAAGCTCACCTGCTTAGTATCTCTGATTTGGGCTATGGCTTCTAGTAAGGGCAGACATTCTATTTTCTCCTACAAGAGAAATTTTCATAAAAGCTTTACAATTCTTCAAGCTTGTTTCAACTGTGATCCCCTGAGCCGCAGACGAGTTCAAAATTATAGATTATGCATATTGGGCTGGAGTGGTCAGCAAATTTAGGAAATACAGAAAGGAATGTATTTGTGCTTAGCCATAACCAAAACGTAAATATCCCGCCAAAACATCAAGAGAATTAACTTGAATATATCAAAGATAGTTTCCATCACCATGTCATAAAGAATGGGTTTTTGACCATGTTTCATAGAGCAAAAGTTATACGGAAGTGGTAAACTTTAAATATTTCAATGATAGTTACCATCACCATCACCATCACCATCACCATGTCATAAAGTTTAATTTTTCAAGAAAAAATATTAGTACTCTCTTCAAGGGTGCTTGTATCGTCACCTACTCTCATAAAGTGTAGATTATAAATAAAAAAGAGTAGACGGGGAGAGAAAGAACAATGTGTGGAGCACTTATATCATGTATAGTCTAAATCTACAACAAAATAAGAGAAAATCTATACGAAGGGCTTGCTAAAATTGATCAAATAATTCCCCAACCGGTCTGACTTAAATGAACTAATAGTCCAATATATCCAATAACTAGAGACTTATTGAATCAAAATTGTGTATTTTGTGGGGGATTGACCCCATATGAAAGAACAATAGCATAAGCAAACAGACTATTTTTAGAAAGTGGAGTAGTTGTCTTCTTTTAGGGGTTAACAGAAGCTAACATTTATACAATTAATAAAGATACTTCTATATAGAGTAACAAATGGCTTTGAGTAATTACTCCATTGACAAGACCCCATTGCAGGAAATGAGACACTTAGCAGATTTTACTCAAAATAATTATAGATGATTTTTGAAAATTATTTTTTGTTAGCAACAAGTACGTAAAAAGATACTTATAATAGTGGTCTTTCCAACTCTTGAAGGACCAATGAGCAATAGAGAAGAGCCATCACTGATAAAATCCTGTAATAGATTAGTACTTCCTGTGATTGCCTGACCTACACGGTAGGTTAAGCCTATAATTACACCCTTACGATTTTTGATAACACTAATACGGTGCAAGGTTCGGCTGATGCCTGCCCGGTTGTCAATAGAAAATTCTCCAACCTGTAATGAGAGACTATAGTAAATGAAACTTGCATGAATTGAAGTCTGCCCCCTCACAATTTTAACGGATAACAAGTTAATAACCATATATTAAGGGTGAAAGCACTAAGAAATTTTGAGATGCATGCCTAATATGTCAACATTACTTTAACTACCAGAACGGTGACTTCTCATTTTGTATGCAATTGCAATCACTAATTACGTTATAAACATTTACTTTTCCCTTTACAATGTGACTTTTGAACCACTTTACAAGCTAACACCTAGATCTGGTCATAACACCATGAAGACTCGAAAGAAGAAAACTTGGATAATAAAAGAGAGGACAAGCAATTAGGATTAGAATATGCAACTTCTCTTTATATCATACCAGCAAGTTGTTTTACGGATAAATGTGAACAAACTTATAGGTAGATGGCCCATAAATGTGAACATAAAAGAGTGAAGGGGGGGACTATAACGGCCCAAGATATCAATCCCATCAAACCAACTATGACTCATAAATGGGATCCACCAAAACTATTATTTTGGGGGATTCATCGCCCCAAGCATCAAAGTGACCCATGTGTAAAAGGTTCCTCTTTTGACATTCGCACACAAGATGAAGTACATATGTAATGCAATGTGTTATTTAAGAAGTATGATATTGTTAGAAGATGATTGAGTACATGCCGAAATGTTTATAACACTGCCGTATTACTTTAATCTAGGACCATCATAAAGCATTCAGAATAATGCTACAATTCAACAAAGGCCCAATTAACACCAAATGAGTTATGATAGGTAAAATATTAAGTTGATGAGTGAAGACGCCCAAATTAAGATCACAAAATGACCGTTCGAACTCTAGACTAACTGCAATAAAAGAAAGTATTACCTTCAGTGCAATCGAATAAAATCCATTATCAAGTTAACCTATTGTAAAACCAAACCACTTCGATACTGGAAGCCACCCTCAACTAACTAAACTCTGTTATTGCAGAAATAGAACATCATACTTTAACGGCAAGGAACTGTGACAAGCAAAACACAAATCATTAAATTACCAAAAGAAAAATCAATTTAATTTGTACTAAAACAAAACCTAGACAAAAATAAAAGCGCGGATGAAGAAATCGAGCACAGTAAGCTTCTAATCCACTATCACTATAAGTAATTGAATAACTGATTCAGATCACTTGAAATCCCTTAAACAAGACCGCAATTCTTGAAGCAATTTCACATCTTTCAAAATCAGGAGCGATTCGAGGATTCAAAGGGTTTCGTCGTTGAATCTGCTTGAATACATAAAAATGGGAGAGAAAGAGATCATCTGATTTAGAGAGATTGAATTGATTCACTCTAATGTCTGCCCCCATCTCTCGTCTCTTTCGCATCTCGCTCCAATAAGGCTCTCTCTCTATCTCCCTCTTTCTTTCTCTCTCTCTCTCTCTCTCTCTCTCTCTCTCTCTCTCCCTCAATCAATGGCTCCTCTCCTAACAACGCGATTTATTTTAGCACAAACTATGTCAATTTGGGAAGAAATGACTTGATTACTCTAAGTTTCACTAGTAAAGTTTTGGCATCACTTTCAAAAATGATTTTAAATGAGGTTAAATATGTGTATTTACGTCATATATTTTTAAAATGACTTTGTAGCCCATATGAACCCGTCTATGTGTCGAGAGAAAAACACAAATTAAATTATTTATGTCATTATCATAAAAATGACGTTAATTGAATGATGTGGTAGACCTTATTTGTTGTAGTGAAGGTATTCTAAAATCGAGCGACACCTTCTAACTCTCGTTTACACTTCACAGAAACTCAAACACTACTTCCAAGCTCATTCAGTCAAAGTATTGATGAACTACCCACTCAGGGAACTTTTGTCTAAAAATAAAAAATCACGAAGAGTGCAACAATGATCAGTCAGTTTTGGAGAACATAATATCAAGTTTGAATGCCATTTAAAAAAAAATCAGGTCGTTGCCAATTTTCTTGCAGATTTCCTGTGGAAGATCCCAATTGGGAGGAGCATGATCCTGACCTTACAGAAGATATTACCGAAGATCCACCCGCCAGACCATTTGAAGAACGAGCTGAATGGATTATAAGGAAAGGATGGAGGCTTCTCACCGATGGTTCATTAGGACATGCAGGGTCAGGAATTGGAATCGTATTGATTACCCCTTCCAACAACATAATCAAGAAATCAATACGCTAGGATTTTGAAGCTTCTAGCAATGTCACAAAGTATGAAACTTTAATTCATGGGCTCGACTTAACACTCGAGCTTGGCATCCCCGAGCTATTAGTTTATACAGATTCTTTAATTATCATCCACCAGTACTCTGAATAGTATAAGAAAAATAATAAGATGATCGAATATGCATCCCTCGATGTCGATAGGTTAAGCAGATTCGTGAAAGTAACTCTCGACTATTTACCTCGAGGCGAGAACAGACATGTCGTTTCCATGGCTTATTTGGTCGGGGTATTGGGTTCAGAAACATGATATCTACAAATTGATGTGATGTCCACCTTCGGCATTGATCAACATTTTGTATGCACGATCAACACTGGGGGCGATGATGAGGAAGACGACGATTGGTGGAAGCCCTTTATCGCCTACCTCGGCGTGAAAAAGGAATGTGACGGGCCCCTTCCCAAAAATCTAAAAGAATGTTGATAGTTGATCAAAAACTCAAAGCATTATACAGTACAGTACAGCCGTTTATACCGTCGATCAGTGAGAAGGCCTTATCTCAAGTGAATCTCCAAGAAGAAAGCTGATGGAATGCTCAAAGAATTACATGAAGGAACTTGTGGCTTCCATGCCGTAATTCAATCACTTACAAATAGAGCAATTACACAAGGAGTATTCCGTCCAGGAATGTGCAAGCAAGCGGAAGAGTACACATGAAGATGCAAAACATGACAATGACATGGACACATGATCCGAGCCCCTGCACTCAAGCGGTGGGCGCTCAATTTTGTGGGAGAATTTCCCAATATTTCAGGTAACCGATGTTTCTTACTCATGGCAACATATTACTTTACGAAATGGGTGGAAACAGTTCCTCTTTGTTAAACTAGAAAAGAAGAGGTCATATCTTTTATCTAGGAGCACATTATCACACAGTTCGGATGCCGCCACTTGATTCGGATCGATAAAGGGCCGTAGTTCATTGGAGAAAAGATCGTGTCCTTCCTCAAGAAATATAACATCATTTATTCACCTTCAAATCCATACTACCCAAAAGGCAATGGACAGGCCGAAATCACCAACAAAGCTATAGTGGATGGACTCAAGAAAAGGCTTCAATCACAGAAGAAAGGAAATTGGATACGGGAGCTTCCTCATGTCCTATGGGCATGTCGTACAAAACCAAGACAATCAAATCGTTGTTCCCCTTCCTCTACGCTTATGACATAGAGGCCATCATTCCAATAGAGTACCACCATCCTGTCAGAGATCACGAACTAACAGACGAAGAAAATGAGTTCGAGCTGGCCTACAATATGAACTGGATTGATGAAACTAGGGAACGAGCTATCATCAACCAAGGTTAATATTATCATATTCTAGCAAGCTCATACAGCAAAAGACTCCGAATCTATGAATTCCAAATCGATGATCTTGTCCACAGAGCAGAAAAGAAGCAAACGCTGAAAAGCTCACAGACAATTGGGAAGGCCCTTTCCTTATTGTTGGCCGCACTGACCTTGGATTATACTACCTCAAGACAAAGAATGGCATCCAAACCCCAATCCCTGAAACACTAGACGATTGAAATAATATTATCGATAAATCCCTAGTTTCTCAATTACAGGTTACTATATTCTTGCTCTATACATTCCAAAAGAAAATTTTCAATCTCCAGCAGTGTACATTCTATTCTGCTCAATGAAAACTTCTAAGTTTTTTGCCACATTACTTTCAACTCACGTAGAATCTACAAAATCTCATAGATTGAAGCAAAGGTAATATTAGCTTTTAATCGACCATCTATACACAGATTAAAGCAAAGGTAATAATACTATAGCTTTCAATCAAACATATATACAGATTAAAGCAAATATAATACTAGCTTTCAATCGATATTTATACAGATTAAAGCAAAGGTAATACTAGCTTTCAATTGACATATATACAAATTAAAACAAAGGTCATACTAGCTTCCAATCGCCCATCTATACATATATCCGCGATTAAAATGAAGGTAATACTAGTATTTCAATCAATAATCTCTATCACACAAAAGAAAAAGCAAAGTTAAAACTAGCTTTCATCTCTCTACATGTCTACAACTACAGAAACTACATAAACTACAGGTCACTTCTATAAATATTTTGCTTATGGGAGGTCAGCTGTGCTTTCCCCTCCACAAGAGGTCGCGCAGCCATAAAATTTGGAGCCCGAGGAGTTACAACTTCTCTGCCATACTCTACCAATTCTGCAGGTCAGGAACCTACCTCCACTTCTGTCACGCCCCAAAATCCAGTAATCGATAGCTTGACCAATTACTAGATTCTAAGTAGTACAGGTTGGGGAATCCAAAGATTCTAGCCCATAAATAGCTAAGCCGTAGACAAATTCTGGCTCGGTTATTCACATATAGCAATAATCATCAGAGTAAAGAATGATAATACAGCAATATAACGCGGAAGCAAAATGCATATTAATATACATATCAGTCGAAACGTAATATAATATCTCGAACAAAAGCTCAACGACATATGCTGAGAAGACCTACAGAAATCTGGAACTAAGGGAAATCTGAAGAGGCAAAATCTGTCTCTGGACCGGCTGACCTCGCGGCATTCCAAGCAACTCAATCCCTGAAAATGGTTAAATGCGAGAGTGAGCAACAACGAGCTCACTAATCCAACAGAACTAAATAACTTACTAATAACAGGTACTGAAAATAGAGTAGAGACGAGTGTGATAAAGAACAAATAACTAAGCAATTCTAGTAATATAATAAGTGACAATCAATGAAATAAAGAGTTAAAAAGGAAAAGAGATTTAGAGTTGATAGGGAAATGAGGAATTGAGTTAATACGGAAGGAGATTTGAGTGGATACGAAAAGGAGAGTAGAGTTAAGAGTATGGGAAGAAGGAAATGATGGCACGATACTATGCAATGCTATGACGTGAAGTAATGACTAGGATAATCCCATACTTATCCTAGATGCAATGATGTGATGTGACGTGATGAGCAGGGATATTCCCATAAATATCCCCTAATGTAAAATGATTCAATAAATTAAAAGTGTACGCGATACTACCATGATGTTGGTTGATCAACCGCTAACGTCTAATGCTATCTTAAAGAGATCAGTAAAGTGATACACTGGCATGATTTGCTTAAGCTCGACCAAGCTAGGTTGGTCGCACTTAATCAAAGTGGATTTGAGTGTATCAACCCGCGGAACAATAGTCCAAAACATTTCAAGGAATTTCAACCTCACCGAGGAATAAGTTTGGGATCAACAGGACTCTGCCTCATACCAATCCACACTCCGGGGTGGTTGTACTAGGTATGATAGTGTCATTCTCAATCTCACCTGTATATTTTAGCCCGATCTCACGGACACCTTAGATCCTGTTGGAGGTCAACTGAAATGGAGTATTCGTGTATCCAATCTCAATAAGTTTTTGAAAAAAAATATTAAGTTATAAAGGTGCAATCGGGGCTCAAGAACAACGCAGTGCCGCTCACCCGGCAACCCAAACTTAAAGGATAGGGACTCGGTTGTACCGACTCTGCATAGCCGACACAACAACCTATCCGTCGCCTACCTCCAATCCAACAATCTCTTAAGGCTTGTGGGGGCATTCCTAGGCAAACCACGAGAATGCTAACCCAACCACCACTAACTAACCTCAGGTTCTATACAAACCAAAACCCAACCTCAGAATCAATTACAACCCAACCAAGGTTAACAACTTAACAGGATAATTTTTTAAGTTAAACTATAGTTAATCACGACCCATCTCTAAGCTCAATACCACTCTCTAAAACCATACACATAAACTTGTAAAGGAACTTAGTAAGGCTGGAATAAAAACTCGCCTAATAATAATCAAAGTCCAAAGGAAAATCCAACTCGAAAACACCACCAAAATCTACAGAATGGCCATGGAACGCCTGAATAATCTAACACCAATGATGGAGAACAACACAACAAACAAACAAATAATTAAGGAAACGGCGACAAAGCCCAAACCCTAGAAATCAAACCCTGCGCCGAATCGAGAGAAATAATGGAATGGAATCGAGAATTACTTACCGAGGATAGGAGAGAAGATTGCGGCGAAGCTCGGCAAGGACCCTCGAGAGATGGGGAGGATTGGATTAGGCGTTTGGAGGAGAGAGGATTGGTTAGGAGTGAGGAGAGAGAGAGTGTGTTTGGAGTAAATAGAGAGGAATGAAAAAAGAGAACATATAAGTAAAACGTGCCTCTGTTCGAACAGGGAAAGTTCTGTTCAAACATAACAGTCCAGGGAAGAAAGCAATTGCTCGAGGAAGGATCTTGTTCGAACAGAACCAGGCTTGTTGGAACAGACAGAAATCTTGTTCGAACAGACAAGGTCTTGTTCAAACAGAAAGGATCTTGTTCGAATAGAACTGGTCTGTTCAGAAATTAAACTCCCCGAAAAGCTAAGGGATTTCTCGGGAGACCCCACGGACCACCCCAGACACCCCAGAAACACTACGGGCCACCCCCACAACTACACAAACCCTACAACTAACTCAACAAGGTTTTCTCAAGGAGAAAACGCCACCTCCACCGCCTCACGGCCACCGAAATGCCTAAGCCCCCCAAAAAGGAATCATTTCCTCGGGCGATCCCAAAAATCTATCGGACACTCCAACGGCTCACCGGAAGCACATCAAATCATAGACACAACAATAAAACATCAATATCAAACTTCCTATGGGTTCTCAAGGCCACAATGCCATCACTAACTCCGAATCACCTCCGAACCGCCAAAACCACAAAAGGGAATCTAAGGACAAAACCACCTAAAGGAAATAAATGGATGCATAATGGATGAAGGAGTAAATGAGGAATATATGCGGAATGTAATGTGGATAATGAATATGCAGAAGTGAGAATGAATAGGAATATGCGGAGTATTGTAACAATGAGCATACTAATAGCTATAATTAGGAAATCAAAATCGGGGTCATTACAACTTCCATGTTGTTCAAGCAATTTCCTTGAGCTATATCAGCATTACGGATACATCCTCAGAATGTCATGCAGTCATGCAAGGTATCCCTTTCGATCTCAAGTCTCTTTACTTCTTCCACAAAATATGTAATAACAGCCATTAGCTCCCTCGAATGCACCTCTTTCAAGCCAATCTTCTCCCGATCAAGCATGACTAGCTCGGAAAACTATTTTCTTAGTCTCTAATGACGTTGTTGCAATGCCTTGTGTAGAGTGCTATCTTACTCTATGCGTTTCCCTAAGCGTGTTATCAGCTCAATTTGTTGTGCTATTGTCCCCGCTATTTTTTCCAGCTCAGATTTATTCATCGTCCTTAGCTCTTTTACTATAGCACAAAGTACCACCAACTTCAGCTCGTTTATGTCACTTCCCCCAACACGAGCTTTATTCAGCAACTCATCTTTTCTCTTGATCACCCCCTTTAACTCTTGCTCTCTACAAAGAGCAGCATCTAATTTATCATTACTCTCTCTTAAACGTTCGTTTCCTTTCCTTACATGAGCTTGAACACGAACAAGATCAGACTCCAACTTTTTAATTTGAACTGATGGGTTAACCGTGCCACCCTTAACAGTCGAGACCTCGGTGTCATTTTTCTTCTTCATTGACCACTCTCTAGCCTCGGCCTTCTTGGCACACAAATTGGCCATGGCCAAATCCACCTTCAACCTTACAACCCTTTCATACAGTTTGTCAATTCTGAGGCACATATCTTTAAATTTCTACAAATCAATATTTACAAACATCTCTTAGACTATCCCCAATTTATCCAACAAATGAATATACCATAGACTTATAGTTTTCAATCCACACAAAAATACACAAACAAACTCCAAACAGTTTTACACTACCTTCTCATTATCTCCCTCACGGTTCTCTAGGTCAGTTCTAGCAAAGATTGCATCCAACCCTGTTAGTACACCTGAGAGAGAGAGACACCATCAACCTGGAGCTCCTTTTCCACTTTGGCCTCTTCAATATAACATCCTGCCATGATGGCTTCGAGGTCAGCAATAAAGTACCCCGTGTCGAGAAGCTGTAACATCCTCAACATTCTTCTTCGCCTCATCCGTGAGCTCGCATATCATCACCCGATGCGAGTCCTTAGCGGAAACTAAGCGCTCCCTCACCAAAGACAAATCGAGCCATACTCTTCTCAAGCTTGGCTCTCCCGCCCTCGAGCTCAGCCCTTCTTTCCTTGAGCCCAAGGTAGATACCCTTCAACATGCGTGCAACCTGCAACAGAAAAAGGCACATTTTAGCTCAAAAATAAATGCAAAGTACAAATATCACAAAGACATCAACTTACCCTGCTCAACTCTAACTATGCGAAAGCATTAAGCTCTCGGCACCCACTTGAGCTGCTAGCCTCAACCTGTTCTCCACCGCCAGTAGCTTGTCCTTTACAATAGTCCTGCCCTCCACATCCTTTACCCCACTCACAACAGCAAGTGAATCCACCCACCACTTTTTTATATTCATCTCAACCACACCACTCACCGTGGTCTCCGAGGCCGAGCCACCCTTCACAATCTTCCTCTTTGGGTACCTTTAAGCTAGCTTACTCAAAGTAGTACCCCCAGAACCAGTCTTCAGCGATATCGGTAATACCAAACGCTTTTCGCCATCCGCTGCTACTTTCTTTCCAGCTCTGGTTCCTGTCATTTGCCAAATGGCTTGAGACTTTTACACTTTCTCCAACTTGATATTAGCTCTTTTGTATCTGTTAATATTGAGCTCTTTCAGAACAATCTCGAGCTCGATACCTTCTTGAGCTACAGTATCAATCATCGAGTCTCTTCTCGCCACCTGCTATCGAGGACCTGCAATATAACAAAGCACATTGTCAAACAGACAGAAGATACCTACATCTATAACAGTTTGATATCACACACTATTACTTACTTTTCTTAAGGGTTTTATATATAAGTTTCATGGTTTCCTCGTCCATTCTCTGAAAACGATCACCCTTCACCCATATCATAATATCATTCGAAACTTGACTTGCTGAATTTAGATCGAAGAACATAGGTCATGATAAAGTAGAAGAGAAGTACAAACCTCCAGTCATTGTATAGTATTTCACAGTATTGTACTGCAAAACATCTATAGGAATTATACTTTTCTCTACCTCATTCTCAGCTCACAATCTATTCAGATTATCACAGACGTTTATTACCTCCCATACATTCCCATTCCATTGGGCAGGACAAGCCTTTATGGTATTCAAAATACCTTTAACAAAATTGCTAAGGGGCAACATCAGTCTGAATTCTAACTGAGAAAGATAGCACAAAAATCCCTGATCCAGGTCGCTTTAGACATTCCCATTGAAGTACTAAAAAAAGATTAATTTTTCCACTCTCCTCTCCAATTTCTCTTTGTTCTAAGTCGGGCAACAAGAAAAAAAATTATTCCCCACTTGCTATCGTACATCCCCTAAACTACCTCCCAGCGTGTTCAGCAATATTACCATATTTACCACCCAAACTACCTTTAATTTTATAAAATTCTTTGAATGCATCATACTTTGGAGGGTAGGATAAAAAATTACCAAGAAAATCTAGAAATTAGACAAATTGTACTTTGTCTTCCTCATCAGAATCTACATCTACAACCTCTGTATTTTTAGAGTCATCAGATATTATTTCCAACACGACCAGAGGTCAAAGTCTCCATATCATGTGAAGGTTCCATATCAAATATTGGCTTGAGAATGAGGCTTATTTTTATAACAGAGTCTCCTCGCGCCTCGACCTACATACAGGTCCAGGTATTCAGTCAATTTTTACAATCATTATCCTTTGTCTATACTTTGACACGTACACATCTATCATACAAATATACATCTATCATACACATACAAACATCATATATACATATCTTTTTCCATGAAAATCAAACAAATTTTTCAAAAATTAACTATAAATAGCAAAAAAAATAAATTGAAAACCCACAAATATTGTAATCTCCATCTCAAGCTTCACAATCACAAAATTATAACTTAATCACTAACCTTCAACATCTGAGTATGAGTCAGGAGCAACACCCAATCCCTCTTTCACTATTACACTATAAAACCAATGTCTTAACTGTGCCTCTACAACCTTCCCCCTCTTTTTACGATGATTACCTTCATCCAATCCCTCTATTGAATCTCTGCAACTTAATCTCTTTTCTCTACCACTGTTCTTTCATTTTTCTGAGTTTGACAAACATTTGAATAAAGAAGAATAACTATTATTTATGCTTTCTCTCTATAACTGCTGGCAGTTATTGGGATTCGTATAAGCCATCCTCAGTTTTGGAACTGAGGCATCCCTTCCATAATTAATGTTAGACGTTTCGTACTATTTTGGTAAAAATGTCTTCCAATCATTATCTCACATCTTATATTTAAATATATTTTCTTTCTCCTACCCAAATCTCTCTCAGACCTTCCTACACTGATGATGACTCTATATTCACACACAATTAAACTTTTTCTTCCCTTACACAAAAGATAAAAATTAAAGCAGATTTAATTTCTTTATTCCTACATCTGCTATTTATAGAACTGCTGATGCCATTTACAATCTTATAACATTTTAAAATTTAAATTTTCCAAGCAACATTTATAGTAATATAAGAACACATTCAGAACAAGTATTCTCCCTACATTCCAAATACAGTTATTCAATCTAAATTAGTTTACTCCCTTATTCATAATCATACATGAAACATCCAAGATGCCCTGGAGCACCACATCTAATCAGTTTGCCCCCAACAATCCTCTCATCTTCCTCTGCTATTTCTTCCACAGTAATTTCCCTCATAGCAGCTTTTTGAGCTTCAGTCTCCAATACCAATTCACAGAATATCTCCAAATAAAAGTGATGCTCAACCTTGTACTCCCTCGCCCTCGCATCTAACTCGTCAAACTAGATTTTAGATTTATACAAGTTAGCGTCATAATCTAACTGCCCAAAGATCCTCTCATGTACTTCTGCAATCTTTATTATTAAGCGCCCCTCCGAAGCATGATGACCTCTTTCAGAGCGGGTTCTCACCATTTTAATTTTCTTCCTCCTCTAATTGTATCACACCTCTAACATTATTTATACACATCTTGGAGATAATATCCAATCCCCCCCCCCATTCCGCATATAGTAATCTATATTTACTCTACCTTTCCATACCTGGAAACCCTAAGATCATGATAAAAAGTTATTTAAACTTATCTTTCCACATCAACCTCATTACATTTCGAAATCATTTTTACAATATCTCCCCTTTGTTTTACATTTCCACAATATCTCTACAGCTCGATGTTTAATTTTTGCATATTTTATTCTATAAAAACGATGCCTCATAGCTCGATTCTTGGTACCTAATCAGTTCAATTTACGTATCCGTTACATCTTCGCATATATCTTTAACAGGTCGGCTAATACTTTGTAAGGAAATATATTATAAAAGTTTGACTTATAATACTCATTTTTAGTTCAATTTTTAAAAATAACACATTACATTTCGTTGTTCCAACATATTTTGTTAGTTCGATCTACCATACTAATTTCTAATTCAATCTATCAACACAATTTTTGTACAAATATGTTTTTCATTAGCTTGAATATTGCTTACAAAATAATTTACAGAGAACAATTTTTTAGAGATTTTTGCAGATCAATATACATGTTATATTACATTTTAGTTTTCGATATTATTTCATACCGAAACTCTTTTGCAAGAAAAGCCCAATGGTCGTCACAGAGCTTGAGGCACCTTCAACATAACTTACTTCCACAAGAAACTGAGGAAGCTAGTTATAACAGAGCCTGAACCAATTTCCAGCATAAAACATTTCTTCAAAAAGGACAGTAATGATTGTGCGGAAGAAGATTTCCAATCTCCGTCTCCCTTCTCCACCACCACCGTCTCTTCCTCCATAACCCCCGACACCTCAGCTGAGCAAAGAAAGGCAGACGATTTGCTTTTCATAGCACCCAATCCCTTCCAGGTTATCGATAATACTTTCTATTATGTACGCCAGCCTCCACATCTGTCTCCTCAGCCTTGTCCTCTGCCAAAAGGGCCAAGGCATACCCAACGCTGCTCCACAGACATAATCACATAGTGGAACTGCCACATGTGGTAGTAATCATCTTAGCTTTAGCCACGTCCTCATCTGTCATCCCATAATATGTTTATGGCATCTCCAAGGATTGGTTGCCAAAGTATCGCAGCGGCGATTTTTACAACTCTACATGAACCCTTGTTTTATATGTCTGACACCTGGTCATCACCATTCTCAAGACATAATACACCAAATAATTTTTATAGAAACATGGCACTTCCACAGAGATGATAGACACTATAGTACATGCACTATTTATACCAAGCCCACATTCAATGTGAAGATAGATTTCCAAAACAGTCATTATTAAAAGAACAGCCTTTACTGGGAAAACCAAATGTCAAATACAATATCAATCATTTCCACCATAATCAATGCGAGATACAATCTTTTATAAAGAAATACTAAGTACCCAACCAGTTAAATTCCACATCATACCTTTCCAACTTCTAGCAAATTTTTTAAACAAAGTTCTTTCACAACTAAAGCCATTTGTACCTTCAATTGCGAGGGTACTATTGTAGGGACCTATCCCTCGACCTATCCCTCGACCTAGTCCAAAGTTTGTGGCAGTTAAATGTGTAGCTTGTTACACATTTAACTGCCACTTACCTTAATATCTGGAGAACGCGCTTCTACACAATAGCAAGCTACATGTAAGGTCTATATAAAGAAAAAGTACCAAAGGAGATAAGAAGACATACACCAAATTTTCTAGATTCTAACATAAGAATTTATAAATTTTAAATACCACAAGAATTCTTATTTCAAGATCAAGCATTTCGAGTTCAAGAGATCACTTGTAATAAGATATATGCCTCAAGCAATAAAAGTTACAGCTTTTAAACCCTCAACTCGAGGTTGTGGTTTTTAACCTATTTAAATATTTTCCACCTGTGTCATTCCTTGTATTATACTAATTTTTGTCATAGGTATATTTGGTGTAAGATTTAATTTTGAGATATTTCGAGCTATGAAATTAAGCCATTACAGTATGCTGCAAAGCTCATAACTGCTCATGGCAGATCCACCCGGCTAGGTTACTTAGTTCAACCTTCTATATAGTTAGGACTTATTGTTCAGAGCATAACTACGTCATCGTACAACAAGATGATGGGAATGCATATAAGACATCGTCTAGTAATTGGGTTACTTCATTAATCAAGTGAGAACTAAGAAATGACCCTAACAATAAAGCAAAAGGGAATATTACCGATTTGTATGAACTGCACCATGTCAATATAACATACCAGGTTGCCTGAGCTGCCAAAGAAAAAGTAAACGCTGAGGTAAATCATTGTCATTTTTCATAGGAAAATTTTTCATTGATTCTTTTATCCCTAGTCATTTTTTTAATAGTATTACATCATTTGACCGATACAATTTGTCATTTGTTACGTATTTATTACAAAGTACTTTAATATTATTTTGTCATGTACTTTTTGCCCTATCTATCATTTGTTTACAATATTTTATCAACTATTTAATTTAATTAAGATGCGGGGAAGCTTCAGTCATTTCTACCAACTTCTTACTAGCTACTTTGTAGAAGTTAAGTTGGTTGACCCTAATTTGGTGTTTAACATAAAAACCACCAGTTGCAGGAATAAGAGATTCATAAGGTGTTTCTAGTGTTTTGGTGCTCCAAAAAAAATGTATCAACTACGGAAACCCGTTGTAATGATCGATATAACTTTTTTGGAAGGGAGATACAAAGGAACCCTACTAATAACCTTCTCTATTGACCCAAACAATCAATTATTTCTACTTTCTTTCTCAATAATATATACAATAAACATCCAAAGTTTGACATACTTCCTGGAGATGTTTGGGTCCAATTTCGACGGATTTCATACTCAATTTGTCATCATCTCCGATAAGAACCCTAGAATTCTTAATGTTGTACCCAAAGTGTTTTCAGTGGTTGTCCATACTTTTTATGCCTTCCACATATCAAACAATATTAAAAATACCCTTGATAGTACAATGATTTCATTTAGATTGGCACCCGGGGTTCTAACCTGCGTTGATTTCGATAAACACGTGAATTCAATCTGAACAACGGATCTAGTAGGTTTCCAATACATACTTGGTATTCCCAAAGAGACATTGCCTAATTTATATGTTCCTAAGAACAAGTGTTTGTCATTTTTAGCCCATATTTGTTTCTTATTCATTGAATATTGTCATTTCTCCTTTTTAGTCCTCTTTTGTCATTTCTTGTTTTAGCTATTTCATTTGTTGTTTCAAAACCTATCATTGTAATTACATCTATTTTTTAGGTACGAGGTGGCATACACAAACCACGCCAAGAGCTAGAATAATGTGATTATCCTAGTGAAAGATCTCCCTATCTAAGTATTTAACGAGGTATTGCGTAAAATCAACCCTGAAGCGTCGTTTACACGTAGAGATGAAGCTATCAAGAATCAAAGTTACTTAATAAAATGGGCAACAGATCATTATACGAGAAGAAAGGTTGTGGCAGACATACTCACCTATAGGTTTCAAAATGGACGTAACCATTTCCAAATGACTAGTTATGGCAGAATTGATTCTGTAAATATTGGAGATGGTAGTTGTTCTTGTTGCTGGCAGCAAACGATAAGGATACCATGCGAACACGGAGTACGCGAACTTGGTATTACCAAGGTTGATCCAATAACACATGTCTATGAGTACTACACTAATGATACATTCAAGGTAGTTTATAAACCTATATAAATTCCTATCAGAGGAATAGAGCAGTGTAAAATTTTAAAATCAGACCCACGTGTTCGTGCTCCTATACCAAAGGTAGCACTAGGTCATCCTCACACATAAAGGAAAAGAGGGGCAAAAATGGTAGGTTTGGTGACTCAACTTAGATTTTGAAGTAACTATCAAAAATATGGACACAACCGTCGTTCCTGTAAGTTTCTAGCAATCTCATCCGATGACAGTACACGTCCAACAATGGCTCCGACTTTTACAATGAGCACTGACCTACCAACAATACTAGATTTTCCAACAATTGAAGATGATGACGTTGCGGTCAGCTTTCTATAAAGATGATTATTTTGGTTACACAATATTTCGAGAAACGAAGTTACAAATGAAGATAACTTTTGTAACCCAGTTTTCATTGAAGAGAAGCTTTTTTGGTTATACAATATTTTTTTTTTTTGGGAAAGAAGTAATAATTTATGTATATCTGGCAACTACTTATGTTTATCATGTCATTTGTTGACATAATATATGTCAGTTGTTTGATATGTTTTGTCATATCTCATAATATCATTTGAAGCAACATGATTAACAAGTAAATATGTCATACATATCATTTAACGGACGCTATTAGTCATTAGTTTGTACATCATATTATATTTTTTCGAAGCGTATAAATGAATTATCGGCAACAAATGAAGTGCAGTACAAAAAGACGAAATACCACTAAATACCTCAGAAAACGAAGAAAGATTATCAACCACTTCTCTGCCTTCTCTCCTTGATAAAGACCTTGAGGTCTAATTAAGTTCTTTCTGTATAAGAATATTGTTGCAATTCGAATATTATATTTTCCTTGCTTTCATTCATCCTTTATAGATTTCTGATCTCATCTCTCAGTGCTGTAACACTATTTTCGAACTTCAACTCTTCATTTGCGAGCTTTGAAAATATCTCCTTGTAATCGACAATCCTCTTCTCAAGTGGGTCGACAATCCAGTTCTCAAGTGGTATGCGCATGATGACGAA
Organism: Kingdonia uniflora; assembly: GCA_014058105.1. Classification (NCBI taxonomy): domain Eukaryota; kingdom Viridiplantae; phylum Streptophyta; class Magnoliopsida; order Ranunculales; family Circaeasteraceae; genus Kingdonia; species Kingdonia uniflora. The sequence continues at coordinate 3,912,762 of JACGCM010000560.1, read as the reverse complement.
GGCACCTTCCATGGATTGAAACCTTTGCACCATCTTCTGATTGCTTCAAAGTGCCAAGTCATAGAGTATAAGAGAATCGCAAAAGTTGGCAAAAACAAGTCTAAATTGAAACAATTTATATTCGTGAAGATCTTCTTTCCTTAAGAAATTATTCATATTAAATATTTTGTAATCCTTATATTCCTATAGTCCCATTTTTTTCAAACCAGTCTGCCATTAGTTGAAACAACCCTGAAGAATGATAATGTTGTAGTTGAGATTGTTATATAAATATTGTAGTTGTACATTTATAGTTGAGATCAATGGTGGCAAATGTAAGATTTAATGTTGTAGTTGAGATTATTAGAGTTATTGTTGTTGTTGTGCATTTATGGTTAAGATCAATCGTGGCAGATGGTAGTTGGGAATTATGGTTTATTTCTAGAACATGAATATGCGATGAGATGGAGAAAAAGTAATGAAATATCTAGCATAAACACTAGAATAACTTTGAAAATGCCATGATAAAAACTATTAAACAATGAATATAAAGTAAAGCAATGTAAATGTTGGCATCCGGTCGGGTCTCCGTCCCATAAGGTAGTTTGTAACGTCACTATCATTCTCATCTTTCGAAAAGTTAAATTATATCTCTGAAATACTATGCAACAAAGTCTAATCTTCTTCATTTTTGATGAAGAGATCGATAACATTTTATTTTGAAGATCTTTACAATGGTTGACTTCACCAACCATCTCCTCCGTCCGTTGCTGAAGGTTGAGCAGTTATTCCTCATGAGCGGCATAGCACTCTTTCAAGGTGTATCTCTTTTGCTATGACTTTAACTTTTATTTCATCATTTGCAGCATAGATTATTGCGTATTTCAGAACCAGTGATTCCTAGAAATTATTATATATCTTAATTAATGAGGACGTCCTTAGATTCTCTACTCCACCTCTTTCTGAACTTCGCAGGAAGTTGATGGAATTCAACCTTAAGTCTGGTCTCTCTCTATTTTCCATCTCTGAAGAAGCTGCAAACACTTTTCAAACAATTGACCAATTTATAGGCAGTATGTACTTCTCATTTGTCATTAAATATGTACTATATATATATATATATATATATATATATGCTGAATTGGTTATATCATTTGTCTATTGACATGTGTCATTGGATGAGTGCAATTTGTCTATTAATATTTAACATTTATTAAAGGTAATCTTCCATTTCAAGAGTAATATCTGTACTAAAGGTATGTGAACTCCGGGCAGTCATTATTTGCCATTTGTTGACATAAATTTATCATTTCTACATCAACATTTTTCATTTGAAGAGTGTCATTTGTTTATGAGTATTTGTCATTTTTCAATTTAGAAGTCATTTGTCATTTTATAATTTGTGCTTTCATTTCCCATCCATTTTCCTTAGAAGTCTACTCTGTGTAATTGCAATGATTGACGAACACACATAAAGAAAAGTAAATTACATATTATAAAACTAAATACAAATTACTTATTAGATTATGTATTGGAGACCCTCCTCTCTTGAGGGAGCTAATTTCGTAAGCCACATCCTCCCACTATTTTTTCTGCTCATCCCGCTCTATTCTCAGGGTAAACACCTGATCTTCCAAATACCGTATTTTGAAATCATGGACGTCCTTCTGTTCATTCGCTTTATCTAGTTTGTCCATTTCTACTAATTTTTCCCTAAAGTTTTCGTAATGCTCTTTCAACAGCTCGGCCTTCTCCCCGACATAATTCTTCTCCATCTTGTAAATTTTGCTTAATTTGAAGAGACGTTCATCATCTATTTCTTCATTAACCCCTATAACTTCAAACCAATCAGCATTAGTGCATAAAGAGACACGGTTGAATCGAGTGGATTGCGACATTGGCATTTTCTTTAATTTTCTTATGTGTTTGAACTTTGAAGAAATTTAATTGTAAATGATTGTGAATGGGACTCCAAACCAATAAACCTTGAATATATAAGACTTTAGATTACCATTGGGAAGATACTTTGAATGGGCATTAGGAAGATAGATTTAGTATTAATATCTGGTATTAATTGTTCCTGTCCTGCGTTTTGTCCTTGCTTAGACATGCGTCGTTTTGCATTCATTGATCATAGGTTTAGGGTTAGGATAAGGGTAGGGAGTTGGGGTTAATAAGGTTAATTTATCTCGTGTCTTTAATGTCATTGAATAGGAGGATACTCTGCCTTCACGCAACAAGGACATGGTATCTTATCATTTGTCAAGGTTATTTGTATCAGTTGTATAAACTAGTATAATTAATTCTGCTACATCAATTATATTTATTTAAATATTGATTTGTCACATCTTAATGATGCACCTCTAAAGAATCTGTCAGATTAAGATATGCTTTCATAATTTTAAATTAATCATTTGTTAGTTATCATATGGCATTGGTAATAGTCAAATTTATCATTTCTTATATAAAGCTTAAAGGTGCTAACATTTCTCAATTTTTATTTTGATTTGAGAAATATGTCCGATGAATTAATCTCAGGCGTTGATGATTTGTTTCAGGGTAAATTAGACAAAAAATGGAAAGGTTATTTGTGGAAGGTTTCTGCGAATGCGAAAACAAGAATACGGTGCCTGCATGGAATTATATATAAAGAGACATCATTTCAATAAGCTTCTATGTTGGGCCGAAAATCTAATAAATCAGATGTGGTTGTACACCAAGTTTATTCCCAAAAAGTTTACCATTAAAATGCCCATAAGTACCTTAAAGAAGTTAGACATTGCAATTGCAAGGCAAGAGAGAAAAGAGGGAGAACACTAGGATGGAGTGTCGAGAAATTCTTATGGAGGTAATGACGTACAATAAAGATAGTGGGTGGGATACTGGGTTTGATGAGTAAAACATTAAAAATCATGATATTATGTTGTCACCAGATGTAATGAACGATGGCAATGGATGCATTTCCGACTAGAAAATTAAGATATTTTCATTCTCCTTTGAATCATCCATATAATCATTTGTATTGTCATTTTATGTCATTTCCAACCATTGGTTTAATTTTTTTTTCATTTGTATTGTCATTTCCTGTCATTGGTTTGCTTTATTCTTCTCTATCATATTGTCATTTTCTTTTGTCATTTCCTGAATTGTATATAATATTCGTAGAGAAATTATTTTCTATTTAAGTTATATTTTGAACTTAACCTTCAATATTATCACTCATCATTCAACACAAACAAAAGGATAACCTTCAATACTTGCTCACTTCTCAACCCTATCACTCATCATTCTTCATAACCAAATTTAAAACTTGTCGAAGATACAGTCACATGTATATTGGTATGGTAAATTTTCTGAGGTACATCTTCCGCGTACTAACCATAACCCTAATCATTTCTTTAGTCAATATCCACGAAAGGTGGGTGGCTGTGACTTTTGCGCATGGGAAGATGAGGGAAGAACGTACTATTGTGGTCTCACTAGCAAAGTTTTTAAACCACCTTGTAGGAGATTCTACTATTGTCCTGAAAATTATTGTGAGTTCAAAATGTGATTTCAAAAAGCAACTACATCTCATGTTCCTGGGGAGGCATCAAGCAATGCAGATCCCTCAACTTTTGAGCAGGGCAGAAGCAAAAAACAAGCAAATATCAAAAAAGAAACTTACACACAACTAAAAATGTAAGAGGTAAGTACTGAGATGCTTCATGATTTCATGAGTATGTTAGAAAAACTAGACATTAACAAAGAGATGAAATTGTAAGTGGTATGTAATATGTGTTTGAGCTTGAAACTGGATGTCTTAATAAATGGCAATACTTGTCCTAACAAATGGCAGTAACTGGTAAATATCTAATGAAAAAATAATAAAGTACAAATGATAATTTAGCCCGTACAAATACACTTGTTGATAATAGAAAACATTGTTAAAAATTTATTCGACTTCTTCAAAAGCAGACAACCTTTCCTCGATTTGTTCTAACCTCTCCTTCAGAGCTTTAATAGCATCAACAATGCGGTAAACCTTAAAATAATGTTTGGATAACCTGAAGCCATACTATCTCTAAGGTCATCTACAGCGGATTGAAGCTTATTAAGAGAATCAAATACCCTCGTAGAGAAGTCATCATCAGCATGGTCCTCTACTGCTGGTTGGTGCTCTAATGGCAGGGTTTGCACCTCCTACTATGGTAGCTAGATGCGATGATGGCGTGAATGACGTCTAGGGCTTTTCTGCACATCAGTCCTTCTGTGAAAAAAGTGATCCATATAATCCAATTTTGCTTATGTGATGAGTGCAACATGCTGAAAACTCTTAATTATAGACAAATATATACGGGTTTCAAAAAATATATATGCTTAGCACGTTCAAAGTTATGATGCCAGCATGATACGACAGCTTGAAGAGACAATATATAATACTTTCAAATTTCAGAGTGTCACGCATACCATTAGCTGACAATAAAGAATAATGTACCGCATTACCATATTGTGTCATTTTAAATGGCAAACTACATGACTGAAGAATATAGTGACAGACTCAACGTTATAAATGAAAGATTATAAATCACAAATGACATATTCTTAGTTAGAAATGATAACTATTATAGATTATAAAGTACCAATGGTATATAAGATAGTGATGCATAATAAAAACCACTCATTACAAATGAAAAAGTACAATGAACCAGTGATAGTGAGCCAAAAGTTACATTTAAAACCAAATAATCCCATGTTCCATACTTAAATTCTTAAAGATAAGCATTGGTTATCAGCCAAAAGTTTAATTAATAGTTAAACACAATACGATTATAAAAAGATAAAGGATTCATTAATGATGGCTACGCATCGGCGTTATCTGGAACATTGGCGTCCTCCAAGAGTCCATGCTTCAGAATGTCATTAACGATGGTGTAATGACACTCTACACTATCTACTACCATGTTTATTGGCAATGCCTCATTCCTTATGATGGCGTCCAAAAATATTAGGAGATAAATACCACAGTCACAATTATTAGGTTGTTGTGCACACTCTGCAAAATGAGTTGCCCATTTCCCTGAAAAACCATACTTACTAACCTCTTTCCCCATAGGATATCATTGTAAATCTTTAAAATCAAGCCACAGGAACATTCTCGAGAACATCAACGATATTTGATCTGCAATTAGCTGATAACCCGGGGATAGCTTGTTTGTATTCCCCAATTCCGCCGGACGCATATAGTCATAGATCACTATTTCTTTCTTCTTATAACACACAGTGACAAGTACCTAATGGTTTCCATTCAGATACCATGGGAGAAGTATCATCTTGTAGTTCAGTACCTTATACTTTCTTTTGAAGTAATGGTTTACTAATTAATCCCATTTTACTGTAGAGACTTGAAACCAATGGGACTTGCTCTTTAGCCTTTTTTTTCATCTTTAGCCACGCATTGTGCTCCCTATCTATCACCTAACATGCGTACACATCCGTAGCTAATCCTCCCCTCTGTTACAACCTCTAAATTCTTATCAAACATTTGGCTAAGAGATTTCACATAAACGTTGATGACATGTTCAAAGAAAAATGTTAAGTACCTATGAAAAAAATGATTATTCAACTAAACAAATAACATATTGAAGTAAATAAATAGCGTTTCTTATCTGAGATAAGAAATGGGAAAAAGCAATCTAACAACTGACAAGAGACCACTAAAGAAATGGCATAATATTAGAAAAAATAATTTAACACTGACCTCATTATACACCCATTGTCTTGGACGTAAAGTGTCAAGAGCGTTCAATGAGATTGTTTCTTCCCCTATCCTTCTTAAAATTCTATAGATGAAGTCAACATCCTCCTTATATATCGAATCTTTCCTGAGTGTCCAAACATTATCCACTTCAATTTGCTCTTCTTTAGATGTAGGTCTTTCGGTAATGAGGCATAAAATACTGTAGGAAGTACTCGGTCAATGTAAGCATGCAATAGGCATTGTTTTAAAGCATATATAATATCATTATCATCATTATTCTCCGCTACTTCTGAGTCCGTTGAGACAACAAGCTGAACAAAATAACAATATTGGGTTTACACAAAGGACAAAACTCAAATAGACAAATGACAAACAACAACCAGTTGAATAATAAACTACAGAATTCCAACAAAAATCATACTCTATCAACATGCTCATTCTCCCCCTTCTCTTGAACAGGTATTCCCGCCTCAAGTATTGAATCTTCAACATTTTCATCAACAATCTCCTCAACCAGATCCTATGGTATCCCATCTCTGGCTTGTCCCACACCACTCCCATCATCAAGTACCTTGAAACATTAAAAAAATAATATACTATTATATACTACTAGATAGCTTTCAATGTATGAATATTGCTACATAGAAATGGTTAATACATACTCTTAGGATGGACTCGGACTCCTTCAGTTTATCACTTTTCCCAATCTCAGACTCCCCTTCTCCACCTTCAACCTCATCATTTTCAGCATCTACTCCCACACTACCCTTGTCCATATTTTCCTCCTCCACCCTAGCATTCTCTATAACTTCTTATATACTCCCCTTGTCTTCATTTTTAAATATATATATCCTAATTGATTTTGTTTGGGCCATGAGTTTGGTCAGGGGCTAACTAATATAAGATTGTAAACAAATGACAATATATACCCAAACCAATGATAATAAAGATAAAACAAATGATAGTATAACAGTTTAGATATAATATATAAAATGTAAACAAATGGTAAGAAATATAATGTAAAATATTTCACCAAGTAAAAAAATAGGATATTATGAGTTTAGTCCCACCTACAAACTTGATATTTGCCTTTAGTCCCCAAGTTGTTAAAAATACACTTTTCATCCCCAAATGGCTTCTGACCACAAGTCAACCCTACTTGAAGTCTATTTTTTCCCTGAAGTACCTAATCTACCCTCACACGGGTTGCACGCGCAGGCAATTTGTTACCTGTCATCTGAAATTATACGAAAGGTAGATTAGGTACTTTAGGGAAAAAATAGATTTCAACTAGGGTTGACCTGTGGCCAGAGGCCATTTGGGGACCAAAAGTACATTTTTCAACAACTTGGGGACTAAAGGCAAATATCCAGTTTGTAGGTGGGACTAAGCTTAAAAAATCCCTAAAAAAATTAACAAATAAAGAAATGACTGGAAATACCTCCTCAATAGCACCTTCCTCGTCCTTTTCATCTTTATTTTTCACTACTTCAGGGGTTTGGAAAATTGTTTGGGAAACATTAGTGCAGTGGTCTTTGTTTTGGACAACAGTAATATGTACAATAATTAGGAAAGCACAAGTGATATACAAATGATAATATATATGCAAACAAATGATAAGCTAGATACAAGCAAATGATTAACTAGATGCAAACAAAATGATATTACACCTCCTCAACAATTGTTTGGTTTTGGGCTGCAACCATTTGCAAAATAAATCAAATGCTCAAAAGAGATGCAAACAAATGTCAACAACCAACCAAGATAAAAATATGATACTTGTATAAAGATTACCAACCTCAAGGTCACCACCGTAACCACCAAATATACTGCTCATATTCACATTGGCATTTCCATCTATGTCACCTTCATCCTCAAAACTACTATTCAAAACTTCAGTAGTCTCCTTAGCCTCAAAACCACCTTCGTTTTTAACTTTTGTGGGCTCCACATCCTTCCCAAACTCTACTCCCTCCAAACCTTTATCTTTAATGATTTGGTATACACCAACACAATCCAACAAATCCTATGAAAGTATATGAAACATGATTAAATGATATGATGAATACAAACAAATGCTAATATTATACAAAACAAATGATATTTGTTGTTTTATAAGGGAATGTACCTTAGCTTTTGACATGGGTTTCCCTGTAGGGCCACTCCTTAGTTTTCTAGTGATTAACAACTTCAGGGGGATATTATTAGTTTCGTCTTCAGTTTGAGCTTCTTTAGTCTGACCCTTTTTAGGCTCAGCCTCTTTCTTCATGACTTTCTTGCCTTTTGTTTCTTAAACTTCTTCTCTTTCTCTCATCTTTTTATCTCTTCAAGCTTGAGATTTTTTTTTGTGCATCTGTTTGCCATGTTCTCTAAACATCCGTGCACTTTCTATAAATTTTTTTTACTTTTATTCCCATCAATTTTTTAGCATCTTCTTCACGCTTTTGTTTCAATGGTTGTTGAGTCTTAGTCTAAATGACCTCTCGTAAATTCATTGAAACAAGTGTAGAGTGCTACTTTTCTGCATTTGGAGCACAATCAGCTTGTTCAGAAGGCTTCGTAAGATGTTCCAATAATCTATTTGATCTTCTATTCGGTAGTGTAGCTGAACAAATAAATATTATGTTGTAAGTGATAACACAAATTAAGTAAAAACAATTACTTTCAGACATACCTCAACCATGCCTTCACAAAGAGACATTCTAATATCTGCTTTGATAGACCTACTACTATCTTGCCGCTCACGTGCTGGTTGGGCTTAAAGTTTCTAAGAAGGTAAAAGAAGAAAATAAAAGATGCGCACATTACCAATCTTATTCATACAAGTGATAAAACATATATATCATAATAAATGATAAATAGCACAACAGTTACAAACTAACACAACTAATAGTTATCAATGATAAATATGATACAAACAAATGATATGAATCGCAAATAATGAGGAATGAATCTTATCATGGCTTCTATCACAATTTCATCGCCTTATCTGATTCAAAGCAGTTCAAAAGATGACATCCTCCATCCCTGTAACCTAGGGAAGATGGTTTTTAGTTCATGAATTCTTGGATACTTGAGGGCACGAATACTCAGAAACAACCATATCATAAGGGCTCAAGTACATCCATACAGGGATAACACCTTGTCGGACTTTTTACCTTCAGCAGACTGATACTCAGACCACTCAACTAATTAGCTCAACAAAATATTGTAAAGTTGCTATCCCCAGGGGAATTTGTTAAAGTCGTCCAGATTATCTACTTGTATACCTCTCCTCAAAGTTTCTCTCTTTGTTTAGGAAGACAAAGGATTGAATAATTTCAAGCAAATTTAAACCAAGATCATCCTCAACATAACATACACAACAAACATACGCATAAGTAACAAAAAACTCAAGCATAAAATGGCAAACACAAGTTAATGACAATAGATGCTTAAACAACTGATAATATCTTTCATAACAAAGGATAAATGTTGAAACTTACCATGATATTGGTCCGCTTTAGCCTGCTTCCTACTGTCCTCGATTTCCTTGAACCTGTAAGTATTTTTCTTCCTTAGGAAACGCCTCTTCCTGAACTTTAATTGATGCTGAAGATCAACAAAATAGAAATCTTGGTGTATAGGTGAAACACGTAGCCCAAGAATGAGAACAGCATCCAAGGGTTTCATCTGCATTGTTGTTCCTCCAAATTTGAAATGGATATTACTGACATGGAGGTCAAAAAGTTCAATAACTAGCCTTGACTGTGTCTTAATCAGGTCGATCAACACCAATTGTGCAAAATAGGTATTACTAATGGCTTCCCGTTCTTGTGGACTAATCGTCTTTGATAGCAATTTCTACATAACATAACCTGAACAGCGAGATGTATTATTTTACTGATTTGGGCTACTTTTACTCCTCTTCCAATTGTCAACCTCCTCCAATTTCTCATTCTCGTTATCATTCTCATGCGGTTCTTTTTTAGGTTCGTCTTTTTCTAATAGGGATCTGAACAGTTTCTCTCTCATCATTTTTTTAGCTCTTCTTACTCATTGTTTGGACTAAGAAAAAAGCAAACATCATTTTATAAAACATTTGGTGGGGAGAGAGAATGGAACAAAATGATTTCGTAAGAAATCAACATTCTCATATTCAAATCAAACACATACACCAAAGAGAGAGAGAAAGAGAGAAGTACAAAACGAGAGAGAAGGGGATAATAAAACCTACCAAATAAGTGATAGAACGATGCCTAAGATTCTCAAATCAATACAAAGCGAGAGAGTGATTGAAGTACTTAGGTTTTAAGAATCTAAGGATGGCAATGGGGCAGGGGAGCCAATACCATTCCCATCCCCGTCCCGATCCCCATTTAAATTAAACGGGGATCCCCAAATTTGCCCCACTTAAATACATACAATACCATCCCCGCCCCATTTAGCTTTAAAAAACAAAAACAATTTATATGATATTCTGTGGAAAAAAAAAAAAACAGGACATTATGAAAAAACAGTTTATACAATACCAGACTAAGCAGTTTACAGTTTACAAGACATTATGAAAAAACATTAAAACAAGCAGTTTACAAGAAAGCAACAAGACATTATGAAAAAAAAAACACTTCGCATCAGTTTACAGCAACCAAAAACATTAAAACAAGCAATTTACAATAAGCAAAAACATTAAAACAAACAGTTTACAGGTAGTTAAAAGCAAGCAGTTACAGGCAGTTACAAGCAAGCAGCTTACAAGCAAAAACACTTCGCATCAGTCAGCCAGAACTTCTTAGCAGCACCAATCTCGTGCACAACTTCTTAGAGGTTTGAAGAACAGATTCTGAAAATCACACACAGAGGTCTCCATATGTCAAAAATCAGCCCACAAATTCTATGAAGCAACAAATATTGTTGAGGTTTACCTATATATATAGCATAATCAAGAGTTCTAAACCAATACAAATGGAATTATCAATACAGATGGATGTTCTAAACCAAGAAATATTGATTTAGATTAACTATATTACCACACCTTTCTATTTCCAAATTTGATTTAGATTTATTTCTTTGTTGTGTTATCTATATCTAAATTTTATCTCATTCCTAAGTGTCGAGGCAAGGTGCCACACCATGTCTTCTTTACGATTTTTACCTCGATGACTACCATAGTAGATCACAATGAAGTAGAATGCGGCAGGAAAGAAGACAAGAATGTCAGAAGACAATACTGTCCACCTCATAAGAATCTTTCTACAAAAAAAAATAAAGACAAATTTAGTAGTGCAAAATTTGAAACAATTTTCAGTAAGGAATCCATATATTTAGTAAACTCCACATACAGAAATCTAAACATATCATAATAACTTAAAACCATTTTATTCATAGAAACAATTCTAGAGCATATAGATGCTGTAACCATCATCTTGACTAGTACTAATCCCGTCCGTAGCACCATTTCATTTTTTCTAGCAAGTTAAAGAAGATAGCTACCCAAATCTAATAATGTATCCCTATTATTAAAACAAAAAACCGTATTTTCTTCGATTCTTCGATGATCTCTAGATATAGGCTAATCAAGAAACTAATATGTACTCATAGTAGGAAAACAAATAACTACATTTACAACAAAACATGATTTATGTTGCAAAAAATATTCAATTTTTTTCAATTAAACTACAAAACATGGTAACATGAAAACATGAAATAGAGATGAATTGAGCTAAAAAGAGCAAAAGGGGTTGTCAATCACGTACCCAAAAAGTGATTCATGGCCTCTAGAGGTAAAAATCTCAACAAATTTGGGGTGAAAATAGTGTAGAAACAGTCCATGAAAGTAGCTCTGATGAGCTGTTAATGGAGGATAATCGAGACCCCAATAGGTGAAATCATTGTATGTTGTGTTTCGATACCAATCTATAATTGGGGTATGAAGTGTGATCTCCATCCAATGTCTATGTGCTTCGAAATCTCCAAACTTTGGTGGATCTTTGGATCCTGAGTATGGATGTAACGATACCAACACTCGAATCAACAATGCGAAGAGAGCAACTACGGAGAGAGAAAGAGTTCCAGAACCCCATGAGAGGTTTTCGCCATTGTTGTTGCTTGGCCTCTCTCTCTCTCTCTCTCTCTCTCTGGTTTACAGATCTGCAGGGAATACATACACCTTACAAAACAGATCTACATTTGGCTAAGAACTGAAATCAAAGGGAAGAATTGAAATCATAGAGAGAGAGAGAGAGAGAGAGCATACCCAATTTTGTTGGTTCCTCAATCGATTCCTCAATTTTGATGACTCCCAATTTATATGAAATCAAAGAGAAGAATTGCATCTGTAGAAGACTTGAATTGCATCTGAAGTCTGATTTGTATAGAATTGTTGAGAAGAATTGTTGGGTTTTGGGAGAGGCTGAGAGCTAAGAGCTGTGATCAGATTTGAGTTACGGTTATGTATTTCTAAATCTAATATATATATCAGGGGAATAACTGTAAATGTATTATATGGGCCGGGGCGGATAACGAATTTAACCAAGTTAGTTAAGCCCAGACCCGCCCCCATACCCGATATAGTCATCCCAAATCCTCTATAAACGGGGCGGGGCGGGGCAGGAAAAATTCCCATCCCAATTAGAATTGTCGATACAGGCAGACGGTTGAGGAGGGTTTCGTACAAGGTTGATGAGGGTGGTTTTAACTTTTAAATGAAATGGTACCAGTCTCGATACGGTTGTTTCTTTCTGTGGGATGTTTAAATGATTACTCCTCTCGATACACGTAAAAATAACGGTCGTTGTTTTAATAATTTTTCCTCGATTGACTAATAAATCCAATGGTTGACATCGTTTGGCACCAAAAAACATCATCTCGTATACGTGTGAATCACACATGGGCAGAGAAACTCGTATACGACCTATACATACCGTAAAAAAAACGACAAATATATGCACAACAAATGACAAATATTTGGATCAACACATTATAAATTTTTACATTACAAATGACATGTTATATTTAAGGGTATTGCAAATTGTTCACGAATAATATATGTGAAGTTCTTAAAAATACATGTCATGTGTATCTACACGTGTTGATTTAAGATAAACAGGTGTAGATCTAGATGTCATTACAATTTAATTTTGAGTTGTATCCAAATAAATTATTGACGACTCAGATTAGTTATTACTATTTCTCAGCCTAATGTGACGACTAATACCCGCTGACCCCACTTGTTTGCAAAATCAGAATTTTCAAAGTGGTTAACTACCGTAAATTTTGAACTTTAATACAGGTAAAACTAAGAACTCATGTCCAAAGTATCGATTTGGGAATTTATTACTCTCAGGGTCTAATTTAAGGAAATTTGCATTAACTCGTATTTATTTGGTCAATTGCCAAAAAATAATAAAATTGGCGCATTATTTTTTAAAAAAAAAACTTACATATTATCTCACTTGGCGCTTAGCACATCCTTAACCTGAAAAGGATAAAAAAAAATTACGGATTGCTACATGTCAAATTTTCTCTCATTTTAAGCATGTGGCTGGTTATTATACTCAGCCTGCTGCCGCTGATGCTCTTAACAGATAAGTGGTCCTGAAAGTTGAAAGCTCATCAGCTTGAACTTAATAAATTGCAACTCGGACTATCATGCTTGCTTTTTTTCAGAAATTTGGGGAAGCTGAAATCTTACCAGATGCTTTCACTTGTGATCTCAAAAGAATTTTCAATGAAGATACAGCAGGAAATGTGAGCTACAGAGATTAGATGCTTGTATTTTCTTATTTTGTTTTGTGAAGATTATCTCCCAGCTCAGTGACTGGGGAGTTGTTCCCTCCCTCCCTGTATTCTTTCTTTCTTTTTCTTTTTATTATTATTTAAAGTTCACTTTAAAAAAATAAAAAATAAAAAATAAAAAATTATGCCTTGAAAAAGAAATAGAACTTTATCCATAATTAATTTTATCGGGTACACCTTCAATCATCATAAAAGTTCATCATTAATCCAAGTATACTAGCCTTATGATAAATATAAATTTTCTAACTAAAGATTACACTTTCGTGTCAACCAGAGTACTCGCTTCTCAATGTTGAGAGACATGAAAGTTTCCCTCGCGTTAGGGTTCTCAAACAAATCCAGCGCAAAGAAATATATACAATCATCAATATCTTGTATCTCATCCAATGCCCTAATACAATTAGTTATTGAAAACCAGTCGCTACTCTGCTTTGCTGCAGTTAACCTCAATTTTGATGCAACAGCCATCTCTAACATAGCTCTCTCAATAATATCATCCAGGTTTCCTGTACGTTTCCTCTTTTGAGGATGATCCAAACTTGGCGGGGTTATAGGCAGATTTTTGTTTTGTATGTTGTCATTGTCTGTACTAGAACAATATTTGCCTCGTACAAACATAGGTGGTAGTGTATATTCAATCGGCAAAGTTGCATACTTCGGAACAGGCGATGAAGTAGGTTTCTCTTCCTCCACCCTGACCATGAGACTTGACTGCTCATGCTTTCTATTAGCTCCCGCATCTGAGTAAATTGTGCACAGTTGTCCGTAAAGTAGACACCCATTGGCTTTGATGTTTTCAGCATCGGGATTTCCCTGCAAGTATCAATGTGCATTAGCAACACTGCGTTTAAAAACTCCGCAGGACTATCACATAAGTACTTTTGCAATATAAACTGCTGAGTCCCAACTTGGAATCAAAGCAACCCCACATTTTGAGTATGATTCACAGGGGGGGCACCTATATATAAGTAATGTTATCACATTCAATATATTGTTCAAACGACAAAATATTCTAAGTTCAGAATACATAGTTACCAAACCAATTGCTTTAACCTTCATTCACATCCCTACTTCTATAACTTAAACATTCTGCACCAATGTCACTTACGGATAATTCATGTATTGGATCTGATACTAATAACATAGCTTTAGAGTTGTAAAAATGTACCTTAATGTATTCATCCCACACTTCTTCCTCGGCAGTGACCATACTACGAGCCTCATCCCACCTAAAGCCGGTACGCTGGAGAAGTGCTTTAACAGTTGTGTATTGCCTCCTCAGAACTCCATAGCGGTTTTTCAACTTGTCCTTATCCCATTTCAGGCCTGTTTTAGTATAGAATCTATCGCACATTTCCTCCCATGCTTTCTTTCCAAAAGAGTTACTTTGTCTATTCCCCTTCAGAACCTGCTCAACTAACAAATCAGCAAGTACTTTTGTGAGGTAAGTTGTCCACTTTGCCCTAGGCGGGTCCTGATTTAATATTTCATTACTGAGCCGAGTTGTTCGAGTAGGTCGGCTGGTCCGCGTAGGCCGACTAATTTTAGTTGTTTGACTAGCCATTTACAGCTTAAGGATTACACTTACATAGACAGATCTGTTTCACAGCAAACAAAATTTGATAAAATGAGAAAGGTTTGAAAAAAAGATAACCACCTGGCAAATGTTTGGCACATCTGAATATCTTACTACATTCTATAGAAAAATAAAACAGTAATTCATCTATGGAGAACAATACTGTAAAAATTATCATTTACTTAGATAGACTAATATATATTTTGCGTAATTTAGCTTGCACTACGGGATCTGGATTCACCGATAAGGACCCTTTAAACCTCTCCTACAGCCAGGCTACATCAAATGTGTGTCCTATTGGCCCGCTCAAGTGACAATCCTTAGATATCATCACTGGCTCTGAAACCATAAATAGCCAATTACCATCCCCAAAACATACATTTTAATCTAGACTTCCAGTTTCAGAGATAAATTGCAGTTTCAAACTCCTGCCAGATTGGGGCTACTATCAGCAGATTTTTTGAGGGAAACAGACAACAAGTGTCAAGAATAAACCAGGCACTCATGCATTTTGTGCTATGCTGCCTTCCAAAGGCTCTAAGGGAGATGGGTATTTAAAATACTACGGATATTTTTAACTCAATCTTTCTTAACGATGAATTGACTCTCGTTAACCCTCTCTCAACTAGAAACAAAGAACTTATTAGCCTTAGTGCATAACCAATCTACCTTGCCCATGTTCAAACTATCTCAAAAAAAATATTCCTTCACTTGATAACCTATTGCATATGATAAGTTTTCTCGAAAAAATTTCCTCTGACTTGACCTTACTACACATGGGTAAACAATTGCAACAATCACTTAGAGACACATTGTTTCTTAATTGTCCACCACTCAATCCATGAATACCAGATACTAAGACCACGGAATAACAGCATCATCGAAATGTATTCTAATTAACTACAGCAATTTGAACTTAACCTTAAGAGAATCATCTCCACTTAACACCTCAAATACTGAGGCCCTGCTTGGTTACCCCTACAATATTTTTAAACACTGAATTTATTCAACAGACTAATAATCTAAAATCATACTTTTCATCGCAAATTCTCGCGGGACGTACCCAAACAGGGCATAAGACCATAAATACAAAGGGAACTCTAGTTCTATTAGTTAAAGCTAAATTGATCATAATTGAGAACATAAATTAGTCAAATTATATGTGATTAAAACCTAAATTATGAAACCCTAGGTGAATAATTAGTGAAATTAAGGCAGAAAAACATCAATTGAAAAGGAAATGAAAGTGGGATCACCTTGTAGAAACCCTAATTTGGGGAATCGTCGATCGGCTTGTTCCCCAAAATGCATTTTTTAATTTAACGCCTTAGACAGATCCAGCCAAACAGCACCCAACGCTTGATCAAATTTGTTTCATTAAGTACAGCTGTACAATTGGAGGTGATACAGTCAAACAGCACCTAAGAGCATCTCCACCAATGCTTGGGGCCAGCTGTTGGTATTAATGCTGGTGCTTAAGCTGACGACGTGATGACTACGAGCGCGGAAGCGAGATTCGTAAGAAAACCACGTTGTTTGTAAAATTTAGAGAAAACTACTAGTTTCTACTTTCTACTAAAACAACTCAACTTCCTTAACAACTGAATACTGAAATTACACCATCCTCTCCCTTTATAACCTAGGTTTCTCTATATCACTCCAATTATAACTCCCCTGACCAATTTAATTAGGATGCTAACTAAAACTAAACTCTAAAAAAACTCCAATAGAGTAAATAAAAACACATGCTAAAATAGATACCAAAAGTTGGTTGTGATAAACGATCTATAGGCATGTGCCACGTCAAACCTTCCGTCTTTAGAAGATTTTGACCACGAAATCTGCACGATTGAACTCTTCTAAAAATCTTGAAGTCATCGTGGAATTTTCTGTACCCAGAGATTGTACCCGAGAACGGAGGCACGATGTCATCGCCGACATCCCTACGTCCATTAATGTCTGAAATTAAAAGCTAAAAAATTACTATGGTCTGCTTCTCAAAACTTGCTACAAAACCTTCCCAAAACGAACCAAATATTGGGATACCCCAGACTATAACATGCGTGAATAGAACTGTTGGACAAGGGCGATCTATATCTTATGATTCACACGTGTCTCTAGAATCTATTGTTACGTGGCACGATAATTGGTAGCTACTACTGGAACAGTTGTGCTAGTACTGGCTCGACTTATCTCAAGTTTGAACTGCTGAAAGGGTTTTAGTTGATGTGCATGTTGGACCACATTCTTTTTAATTGTTCTCCCTCCCAAATTCAAATTCAAAACTTGGTGTAATGGTTTGTGGGCCTGAGTTAGTGGATGAGTCAGCCCATGCGTGCCAGGAAGTTGGCATGCCCATAAGATTTAATACCTATCCCACAAGCTATTGCCGACGTGGCAAAATGTTGGTGGGACCTAGCTTTTGACTTTTCTATATTACCTTCTTTCCTATCATGTGATGATGACGTCATCTTTGACCAACTAGTAGCCACGTTTTCGATTTATTTTTGTTAGTTGAGCAACTTCTCTGTTGCATGGACCAAAGTAGCCTTCGTGGTCTCTCCTGGACCTGATCCACAATGAATCTTGCGATACGCGCCTATAATATTATGCGGCTGTTGTTTAATGTTGGGCTTTGGCTCGAGCCTGGATCTGGGCTAGATATGGGCCTGGTTTTAGTTTGGATCTCACAATAGTTGGGCACGAGTTAGGCCTTGGGCCTCGTAAGCTTGGGTTTGTTGCCGACTTGCCCAAGCATGGAAATCATTTTTCGTGAGTGCCAACAGTGCTATTGCCGTGTGGACAGCTGTCGGGGTTGAGGTCGGCATAACTCGGTATTGTTGGGTTGCCTCTTGTGCGGCCCGTGCGCTTGGTCGTTAGTCATCGGGGCTGACCTTTTGATTAGGGCCTGGGTCTCGATTCCCAAAGCATTGAAAGCCTCAATTTTGACACCTAAACTTGCAAATGGATTATTGTGATCGCCGCTTCTCGCGGCGACGCTTCCCTCAAGAGAGAGGTTTTCTAATACGTCTTCTAATACGCCCAACGGTGGTGGTTGGGAGGATGGGTAAAAGGTTACATTTCTGAAAGCCTCAACAAGTTTATCAAGCTTTTCCAATATCCTCGCCATATTTTTAGCGAGTGTAGGTCTCTTCATCGAGGATTTTCTATGAGGCATCTTGCTCTTGAAACTTGCTACAATTAGATCTTAACGAAGCTCTGGTACCAATTGACGTGATGACTACAAATGCGGAAGCTACATTCGTAAGAAAACTACGTTGTTTGTAAAATTTATAGAAAACTACTAGTTTCTACTAAAAACTCAACTTCCTTAACAACTAAATAATAAAATTACACCACCCTCTCCCATTATAACCTAGGTTTCCATAGGATCAATCCTACTATAAATCCTCTAACCAATCCAATTAAGAAACTAACTACAACTAAACTCTTAAGCAACTGTAACAGAGTAAATAAAAACATAAGCTAAAATAGAGACCAAGAGTTGACTCTGGTAAACAATCCATAGGCACGTGGTACGTCATAAGCTCGATGTTTTTTTTTTTTAAATGTAAGTGTTGCTTCTGATAGAAATTGATTCTAGGACCTCTTAGTTTACTAAGCATTAGCCGTAAAAACTTACCAAGCCTAAGTTGGTTAAAGCTAGAAAACTTGAACCCATGCACTAATATAAATGCTCCAACAGTATTTGGTGGAAGGAGTTAAAGCAGAATGTTTAATCTATATTTGCCCATCTCTATCTCGAGGCAAACTTAAGAGGGGAGCAACTCTTGTGATATTAAAATTTAACTGTACATACTTAAATTTTAACTGTGTGATATGTAAAAATTTTATAACATCTCTAGTCGACTCCCCAAATATTAGCCACCAAATTTGGCTTAATTGGTTAATAATTTTTATTCTTATTTTTTACTCGTTGGACTCCTCAAAAATTACTCGTCAAATGTCACGTGTCAACTTTTCCAAAAAATTATTTATTTGTTAGTAAATTTTATTGTAATTTTTACCAAATTTGATTGTCACGTAAGCATAAATTTGGTTCGGAGAGTGAAATAAGTAATCAAATATGGAGGGCCAAAATAACTTTAGGCATTTTGACTTTAGTTTGGAGAGTTGGATGTAGTCGTTTTATAGAGATTTCGCTCTCCAAATTTTCTCTTAAGCCAATATGAAGAGTCGAGCATCCACTGCAGCCTCTCTAAAACTATTTTAGATAGGCAAAAATGATAAAAATGCTTTTTCACACTCTTCAAATTGTTTTTTTAGCTTTAGCCATTCTCTCTCCTTAACACATACCTAGGAAAGAGAGAATAAATAAATAGTCACATAGGCAAATTGCTTACGTGGAAAGTCTTTTCAAATTACAATTAATAGGTGGAAAGTGTTTGGAAATGAAAAAACTTCGATTTTTAGATTTCCCAATAAGTTCTCAACACGAAATCTTTTAAGTTAATTATTTTGAGGAGTTTGGTTTTTGGAGAAAAATAAAATCCACTTCCACGTCACACCACTAGTTAAAGTAATCGGTAGCTGTAGAAAATAAAAAGAACATGTGTTATAGTTTTCCCCAAAACAGAATCGTAGCAGTGTTCTGTAGAACTAAAAGCAAGGGTTAAACAACATCAACTACTATGAGCTTGGAAGTACAGCATCAACAGAAAACAACTACTATTTTGAGGTTGGAAATACAACAATAACAAAACTGATATGAACAGTAGTGAATGAAAGAAAGGGCTCAAGGCGTGGATCACACTTTCTTTATAGAGTATTTCGACCAACCCCCAAGCATATGTATTCGTAGTCAAATCCCTTCCCAGGATACAACGAGCGGAGATACAGTAGTCTAGTACTGGAAGACTACGTACAGTTTATACTATGCACCTCAACAAAACTAGAAAGAGGGATAAATCTCAGAGTACAGAGAGAGTAAGAAATGTGAACTGTTGTTGTTATATGTTTTTGGAGAGGAGATGGCTGAGTTATTTATAGAGTTTTCATTTATAAGAGATATGTAAAATGTTATTATTCTGTGTTTTTGGAGAGGAGATGACTGAGCTATTTATAAAGTCTCTCCTCTATTTACTCTAACGTACAAGAGCTTTTAACTCAGCCGTAAGTACGCAGGAGGGAGTAATTCCTTTAGAACAGAGTAAGCCAAGTTAAAGTTAAGCCCAAGCCCAAGAAGGACTAGATAACTTTTTAATAACCCAGGGCCTCCCGAGCCAGCTCGACCGAGCCGCCCGAGAGAGGTCCAAGTGTATTAAGGGTATAAAAGCCCCCCAAACACACTCATACACATATACACTCTCAATTAGCCACATGTACTTACATAATATATCAACCATAGATTATATGAATATACATTCCCAATTTTCTATATAATGTGGGATTATGTTTTAGACAATTATATGGGTTTTATGAGTCACGTAGCTTACATTAGCAAAAGAGGTGAATGAAAATGAGTTTCTGGAAATGACCAAGAGGTCAAGGGATCAAACCTATATGAAGTAGATTTTGTGAAAACATTTATTTTGTCCTTTATAAGTTTTAAAAATCCCACGATAGTCTATTATTGATACTTAATAAACATTGCTTCACTGGGTCAAGTGATGGTATTTGATAGTAATTAACCACAAAAAATCATTAAATTGGGGTAAATGCCTTACCCTAGCAGGGTCGCCCTTACCTTAAGGCAACTTAGGCCGTCGCCCAAGGCCCCCCAAAAAATGAGGCCCCAATTTTTTTTCCCATATCAAAAGGCCTATTGATAAAAACAATATATGAATTAAATAAAATACAGTATTTCTATCAACAAATAGCCTTAAGTTGAGTGATTATGAATTATTTTGTATTATTAGAGGTAGTAGGTTCAATTCTCCGTTACAACAATATCTTAACTTTAGGAATATAAGGCATCTTTTGACTTTTTCTGTTGATTATACTTCATCTCACACGGAAAATATTTGTATGCCTCATAAGGAGACACGAAAAACACAAAATCCTCATTCATTAATGTGTATGCTCTTAAGAACATTTTCCATAGAAATGATAGCTCGTAATATTTAGCTTGATAAGGAATGGAGGATTAGGTTAAAAAATATTATCGAATATAAAATTATATGTAATTTTTTCGGTTTCTTATCAGTTAATTTGATTTTATTTTGATCGAATTTGTGTTTTATTTATTTAGCAAAGCAATATTACATGTGGAGGACATAAAGCCTGGCCACTAGTTTACTATATAATTATGGTTATTCCTATTTTATCCATGAAGTATGTTGCTCGAATCTTCCCTGGAAGCATGAACACAGTCCAAAAAAGTTGTGATTGTTGGGAGCTACCAAGTTTAGAGAGTCCATCAGCTATTCCATTGCCTTCTTTGTATGTGTGTATCATGATAATATGTATCTCCCTTCCTAGCTGAGTAAGAAGCTTCCAAGTTGCACTGTACTTTGCAGGACAGATATACTTGCACCTGTACCAGTTTACCAGAAGTTTAGCATCCACTTCAATAATGAGTGGAAGCCAGCCTTGTCTTTTACAGTGCATTAAACCATGAAGTAAAGTAAACATTTTTGTAGCTATTTTTGTGCCATGACCAAGTGCAATGTTGTACCCAAGCTGAAATTCACCAAGATTGTTTCTAATAATTCCTCTTGCCCCACTCATTACTTAAGGAAGTGCTGAACCATCACTGTTCAGTTTGAAGTAACCAAGAGGTGGATATGTCCATCTGGCAAGAATAAGTCTTTTGGTATGCACTGAATGCCTAACTAGTTGCAAGACCTCTAGTAAAATGAAATTATTAAAATTACTGTTTTGCGTGATCTTTAGTTTGGGTATGCTCTCTTGTAAAGTTTTGATGATTTTTTTGATAATTTCTAAGGCAGAAAGATGACCTTCCTCAAACCAAGCGATGCAAAGTGCTTTCCATATCTCCCAAGCAATGTAAGCAGGTAGTACCCCTTTAACAATACCCATTTGAGTGCTCGAATAAGCTACCTGGAACCAAAAACCCTATCTAATCTACCAACTGTTGTTTACCCCCTACTAGACTCCACAAGCGTTAGCAAAAAAAACCCATATCCTCGTAGCAACGCTGCCCTGAACGAGTAAATGATTCAATGTTTATGTATCTTCAATGTAGCAACAACAACACCTAGATATAAAAGGAATTCTTTGCTGTATAAAAGCATCCACAAGCATAATTTCTTTCCAAGCTTTCCAACTGAAAATCTATATTTTTTTTGGTATAGTGTAATGCCAAATCCACCTCATACGACTTTGATTTTCCTCCGCGCTGCGCCAAAATTACCAAGAAGATTTAACGGTGAAGTCACCTTTGTTAGATTGACCCCAGAGTGGATTGTTGTCATCGTCATTGAAGAAGAACTTGTGTGATAGTGTGTAGTTCCAATGAGTTGGAATCTCATGCTCGAGGAGCTGCCATTTGCAGTTGTTATCATTCACAATTACATCTTTCACCATAATTTCTTGCGTACAGTCAAGTTCTAGAACATCTGTTAACCTGCCTTCCCCGGTCTAGTCGTCAAACCAAAAGCTCTTGTTTCCCTTTCTGAGGCACCAAGTAGTGTTAGCTTCCACAATTGGGAGAAATCCCTTCATCAATTTTTCTAGAGAACTGAATCTCTAAATTGCAATCTGGTAGTTTCCCCGTTGATGGTGTATTTGTTTCTGAAGAAGGATACCCATGTAGAGTTGTTGTATAGAAAATTCTAACACTTTTTAAACAATAGATTGTACTTGATATCCACGAGTCGTCGAATTCCACGTCAGCCTTCATTTTATTAGAAAATAAAGTTTATTCCATGCAACCCAATGTCTCTTGTTTTGTTCATTGAATTTATGTATTCTTCACCGAAAATTTCTCAATCCTCCAATTGCTCCATCACAAATTTTGATTTGAATTTTAGGGTTTTGCTGGAATCACAAATTAATGGTTATAGTCATTATAATGCCCCTATTTAGCATTCTAATCATCTTTTTAACATTCCCTTCCTCAAACTCTAGCTCTCTCCTTCAACCCCATTTTTTGAAACATCATTTTACCAAACTCTACTAGTTATATTTACAGATCTCTGATTGAAATTTTGTAAAATTTGAAATCTTTAAGTGAAAAATCTTATCTTATTGGTTTTTCTAGTAGTAAATAATAGATATGGAGTGTCCAACGGATCGTGGGATGGAGACCTTTCAAATGGTGGTTAGATGGGCATTTATGAGGTTTGTGGATTGGGCTTTACATTGTAGGATTTAGGCCTTTATGGTTTTTTTAGTTTGCAGGAAGTTGTTGCATATTGGAATGAATCAAGGTACGCTTGTTGTTTATAAAAGCTATTCAGATTGGATTCTTTGTGATATAGAACAGTATAATGTTTAATTATAACCCCACGAGTCTTGCTAAACATAATTGTACATTAGAATAATGAAAGAAAAGAAATTGTGATAGAGGAATAGGGAATGTTAGGAACAAAAGGGGAGCTGCAAATGTTTGATAGAATGTCCCTACAAAATTTATCGACTTTAATAAAACTATAGATAGTGCCGTCTAGATTTTACTGTGGCTTGGTTAAGGGTAATATTATTCTTCCCAATTCTTAAACGTATCTAGAAATAGTTGCTAATTCATAAGATACTGGACAGACGGATGACTTACTTTCTTTTAACATGATGTTGATTTAGTTATCTGTAAATCACTTACATTGGCTTGAACAGAAATCTTAGTATTTAGTAATGACATTAGTACAAGTTGTCAGTCTTGATCGAAGACCCTTATAAGCAAAACACAGTTCAACCATATTGGGCGGTTCGAAGCAATAGTAGTACAACGGTAAAAAGAGCAAAGCGGATCAATGTTTTCAATGAGGGATCACACCCTCACGCAGTCAATGTTGTTTAGAAAGTTTTTTCTTATAATTAGATTATTATCAGACTGCAAAACAGTTTTATGTATGAATATGAGAAAACTTGATGTTATATTTTCTTCAATAGTAGGGTTTTTTTTAGACATAAGCCTAATGTCCAGACTTTGAAAAGGACCCCTTTTAGTATAACTTGAAATGTTGGACTTAACGTTATTCTAAACATAAATGCAGGCTGAAACAATACAATATTATTAAATAGTACTGAAATTGCCAGAATCGCCCCTATATTATTAACTTATAGTGGAGAAGATTGTGGTGAGGTAACAACAACATATTAACACATCTATAAATATTAAGGCCCTGTTTGTTTTATGGTCATGGGTGAGGAGGTGAGATGTTTTGAAAACTTCTCACCCTTGACTTGTCTTTTTTATATTATAAAAGTTAGTAGAATCTCAAGAAAGAAAGAAAATTATAAGTTAGGTTAGAAGTTTTGCCTCACTTCTAACCACAAAACTTCAACACACACCCCCTTCCCTGTGAAGTTTTTTGGGTTGACTTATAGCCTTAAAAGTTCTAACTTCCCTTTGACTACGTTTTGCCCCATATACCATGGTTTTGGTCGTTCCCTACCCAAGACCAGTTTAAATGGAGGTATTTTGGGGTTTTTAACCCAAAATAACCCAAATCTGCCAAATGAAAACCCATCCTAACCCTAAGAAACCAAATAAAAACCCACCCTAACGTTTCCCTCCTTCTCTTTATTTCTCTTCTCCTCTCTCTTGCTCTCTTTTTCCCTCCCCTCTTTCTCTCTTTTTTATCTCTCTACCTCTCTCTATCTCTATTATCTATCTCTATCTCCCTCTCTCCAACCCTCATACCCCCCTCTCTCTCTCTACCTCTACCTCACACTTTATTTAATAATATATATATATCCTACCTTTTTTTCTTCCCCTCACACCTCTCTCTTTCTTTTTTCTCTACCTTTCTTTATCTCTTTCTCCCTCTTTCTCTCTCTCTCTCTCTCTCTCTCTCTCTCTCTCTCTCTCTCTCTTCAATGGTTTTTTATTCATCTCTTTATCTATGTGAGTATATGGACATGGCCCATGTCACATATATATTTAGTATTTTGGTATGTGATTTGCACGTTTTAATTTTGTTTTTGCCTTAAACCACCATTTTAATTGTGTTGTTGCATTAATATATGATGAATTAGAGAGGAAAATGTGGTTTACATATGATTTTGGTGTATTTGTGGAAAAACTTTTAATGTGTGGTCAAATTATGCAGTTCATCCAAACAGACTAGTGAGATGTTGAAGTTAGAAGTTAAGATTTAAAGTAGAACTTCAAACCTTCTGCCAAATGCACGCGAGTTTTTTTTTTAATTCTAACCTCAATCTTCTATGATTTTCTCACCTCTTCTCACCCAAAAAAAAATACATGGCCTAGCAGTAGTGTCTTACAGAATAAATGACATATACATGTAATTAAAACATATTCACAACTCTAACATGAGAGTTTTACAATATAACATATAATCTCGGTGCAACTGAAAATAGCTCCCTCTCAGAAAACCAATGTTTTGTAATTTTAGTAAACATTACATTATTTTAGCCCTAAGAACTTAAATTTTTTTCAGCAAATCCAATATACAAGCATAGGAAAATTTTAAGCATTTCTTATATGACCTGCCCTTCCATGAAAACTATATAACTTAAAGATATCAGGAATCTCATCTGGGTAAGAGTGCATTATCTTCATCTGCATTCATGGCTTTGCAAGCATCCAACAAGACTTGTTCAAGCTCATGGTGGTAATAGTACAAAAAAATCCGATTGAACAACCAATCATGTTTTTCTTAAAATCTAATAACTCTTTCCTCTGCACATTCTAAAGTTTTTCTTATGATTCTCAGTTCATCCCCAACTATACACTGCCTTCCCCATTCTACAAATAGAGGAAGCCTGAAGCAGAAAAGCCAACCAACCAAGTTGCATATAACTCGGGTGTAATCCATGGAATTTCTGAATGCAGGGTTTAGGTGCAAGGGATTGAGCTGGACCATCAATGAAACGATCCGGTATGCCTCAAATCACCTTAAATATTACAATATAGCTTAGGATGAGGGAAACCAGATAAAAGTAAAGGCGCAAAGCCTTTATGAACTCAATAACATGTACATGAATCTTGTTTGAGCTTGATAGGTTTGAAGGTTGTGGAGTCAACGCCCGCTACGACTATAGGGCTAGTAATGTACCTTTTGTACTTTGTCTTCACTAACTTCCCCACCACATTTCCTCGCGTTCAAATTCCGAGTTCCAACATCACTGGAACTCTACCACCGTTCTTAAAACTGCTTAGCTTGTTCCTGTTTTATATAGAAGAACCTTATATGCTTCAAGAGTCATAAATACGATTCAATAACTTTTTCTAGGTTGATAATACTTCTTCAACTGTAGTCATGAATATGAAAATGCATTATAATCAAATAACAAATAATTATGACTACTATTATACGAAAAGAGCTACATTCAGAACATACATTAAAATAATATTTCTTGTAAC
This sequence comes from Kingdonia uniflora, assembly GCA_014058105.1. Taxonomy (NCBI): domain Eukaryota; kingdom Viridiplantae; phylum Streptophyta; class Magnoliopsida; order Ranunculales; family Circaeasteraceae; genus Kingdonia; species Kingdonia uniflora. Next base: position 3,886,218 of record JACGCM010000560.1, on the reverse strand, counting down.
TCATTATTTAATAACGTACCTTTCCTCATATAGATTATAATACATAAAGATTGAGAAGTACTAGAAAAGAAATTAATTTTTTTCTAAATATTACACATCACTGTAGAATATTATGAATCTATAGATACAAGAATATATAACGTATATCTGAGATACAACAAATCAGAAATTGTTCATAACCAGTGCTCGTAAAATATGCTCATCACAAGGCATATAAAATACTTGAACATAAAGTATAGAAAACACAATTAGGTACTACAACAGATTCTTGGGCTACTATTTCATGGTCGTTGGCCATTGCCCTTCTCTATTTTTTAAATTTCTTCTTTAGAGAAACAAATTATCACAATTCAAGAAAAGAAAGAAATTACTTGGTCAGTTGTAATAGGAATCTCAGTAGACATGAGATTGATGGATGTAGAGGTGACATGAATGCTAAAGAATGTTATTGGGTTGTATATACCTTTAGTGAATTTAACATATTAAATGAACTCCACAAGAGTACATTCCCATTCCAAAATAGAAATGGTTCATCCATCAATCTAGTCATGGAGGTACCACTATATGTTGTGCCTTGTAATTTTGGTTAAAGATCTCCATGGTCCTTTGCTGTTATTTTTTTTGGTATAGATTTTATATCTAAAATGCTATTTTTGAAAGTATTTAGCATAGTTCTAAGTTATTGAAATAATATATGAGTTTTGTGTGATTATATAGCTGATGTAGGCTCATTTATGGTGATAACAATTAAAGTAATAGTAGACATCAATTATGAACCAAATATAAAAAATAAATTCAAAATAGACAATTAAAGTAACAATTCTATATACTATTCAGATTTCAGAACAAAAGTAGAACAAATCCATAGTTCCTCTTTGGAATTAACCACCCCTTAGGGTAAAAAGATAATACAATACATAAATCTTCCATTATCTTATGATATACTGAACTCCTGGTTTGATCAGGCATACATGGCATTATAGCATTGCTACTGAGGTGCGGTGAGGGTATCCTTCGCAAAACTAACAGAAAGCTACTAATGACTAAGTTATATGTAACTTCAATAAGGTCAGGATATTATTTGAAAGATTCTTAACAAAAAGCTACTGACGATAATAAATATAATTCCAATTATATATATACTCTAAAGCTTATCAATGAGAAGTAGTTCTTCCTTGTGGAATACCTATATTATATCCCCTATAGATTAGTAATGAGGTTGTTGTGCCTGTCATTTGATAAGCAAAAATAATCATCTTACCAATTGTTACTATTGTCAGCATCTTCTTACCAGTTTTTGAAGTCTCTGAAGAACCAATGTAAATCCCCCAAAAAATGTGCGCAATTCTATTGTAAATTTGAGTTAATCAAATGGAATTTCTTTAGTGCATTGTTAAATCTAAACAATACATCTGATCATTGGTGAACCACTATTACCTTTAAATTGTTCACCTTCTTCAGTAAAAAATCTGAATTTGACATAGGTGTCATAGATACAAAAATAGAAGAGGTGATATTTTTTTCTCAACAAGATCTTAAAAACCTGGGAAACATTTTTCTAAGATGTTTATCAGACATTATATGGCTTCATTTGAATTTTCCTTGCATATGGCTTTATTTGAATTAGTTCATCACTTTTGTTTGCCTGAAACCACGCAATAACATATATAGTTCATTTCTTTTACTTCTAAACGAAAACCAAATTTATGGACAGGGATTCAACAAGTTATCTACATTGCAGCATTTTTCCCTTTAGTAAATTCCATAGTCAGTGGAAAAATATTAGTATTCCATCATTGTAGACTCAACTGAATTAATTAATTAGAAAATGTAATTATGTGTAAAACGCCTTCCTTTAACTAAATAGTTTAACTTGGTCTTGACATTTGAATTTAGGCAAATTAATTTAGTCTTCACATCTGAACTTAACTTAGTCTTTTTGTTCTTTAAACAACGCGCCTACTTTAATTTATACATTGTTTTTCTTCCCAAATTTAGTCTTCACAAATGGTTATTTATCATTTGTAGTTTAATTGGTATTGGTATGGTAAGGCCCTGCTTTGATTTATACATAGTTTTTCTTCCCTAATCTGTTGCAGTATATTTTTGTATCTACCCATCCTAGTACAATTTTTGATTGATGTTCGTAGAGTTGCTTGGTAGTCGATGGTACATGCATCGTTATGTTTCATACTTTGTAAATTTGGTGATTAGAGTAAAAGGATAATTCAAGTTAGTGGTACTTGCTTAAAGTATTATTGCATGTACATGCACATGCTTGATTTAAAAGGATTTTGCTTTTTAGTTAAGTTTGGTTGATATGCCAATATAATTTCATAGTAATGTACGCCGCCTAAAACTAAACCACAATTATATATTACATCATGAACAGTCGTCAGTAACGAGCACTGGCCTCGTGGGACATACACCTGAAGTAACCAAAACGTTCATATTCTTATATACCAGAGCATACTCGGAACACAAAGTTTGGTTAAAGAATTTATCCTGAGTAGTAAGTTCTCTATTTCCTTGCTTCTTTGTCTCGCTAGTATGAACCAATTTATTTTTAATACTTCTAACATGAGCTATACATTTTTATAAGTGGATTACAGCGTGTGATAATGCTTCTAGGATTCACTGGTAATTTGAGTTCCTTGGTGTAATTCAATAGAAGTCTTAAATTTTGTTTATTTGACTGGTGAGGTAATTTTATATGCTTTCTTTTTACCATTTTTATACGATATTAAACTTTTAAATTTCTTATGTTTCTAATGCTTGCAGGATTCTATGCAAACCAGATCAAAAAGCTTGATATCACATAGTAAGATCTTAACCCATTAACTTTTATACTTGAATGTTGCTCTTGTAAGTTTTGAAGTCTAATTTAGCTTACAAAGTTTACAAACTATTTTTGTCATTTTTTCATTGCAGTAGGGAGATTTCTTGTCCTGAGAAGATGAGTTACCATTGGATGATACCTTTTGGCCTATATTTCTTTGATTTATGTACTTGCCTAAGATATTATGATAATAAAGCTTGCATTGTTATATAATGGTGTCGCTATTTGCAGGAATATTCTTCAGTGGTTACGAGGCAAATATATATATTTTTTCTTTGTAAAATTTATTTTGCCACGATTGGGTGTGTAGTTTTTTACATGTAATAGCCACAAAAAGTTTTGTAGTTATTGTAAAGTATTAACCAAAAAATGGGTCGTGCTTACTGTTTGTATTTAGCCAGGAATTTGTCACGATCATATTCGTACCAAAAAATGATGCAATAGCCACGATCAAGTCCATGCTTAAGCATTAACCACACTACCAGTTGACATGACCCTAGGCACGAGTGTAGTCATGGCGAATGGTTTTAGCCATGGCCAGAGTAGTGGCAGATGACGTTAATTTTAGTATTGTCCCTGAAGATAGGTCAGCCCTGAGAGTATACGAAAGAAGGCACAAAAAATATATAGTAATAAATAATGAGCTCTTCTGGACTAGCTTGTACCCCCCACACCTCACATGTATTGTAGGAGAATGGGTGACGACAGTCATCGAAGAAATCCATGATGGGGTATGCGGAGCACACACAGTGGGTAGGTCTACGGCCGAACGAGCGCGAACACAAGGACTTTACTGACCAACAATAAGACAAGATTTCATAGATTATACAAAAAAGTATGAGAAATACAAATTTTATGGTCATCTTATCTACAGCCCGGTTGTAGACTTCCATACAGTATTAAGCCCGTGGTCATTCACAAAGTGGGGACTGGACATAGTTGGAGAACTCCCCAATGGAAAGTACTGGGAGACATAAATGGCTGTTAGTCGCTACATACTACTTCACCAAGTGGGTGGAAGCCATCCCACTCGCTCGTATAAGAGAAGAAGAGGTGATAAGTTTTTTTGTGGAAATACATTATCACAAGGTTCGATGTCCCAGCAGTCTGCATGATAAAAAATGAGACTCAGTTCGTGGGCAATAAGGTTGCCAATTTTGTGCGACCCTATAATATCAAAATACTAATATCAAACCCTAGGTACCTACAAGGAAATGGATAGGCCGAAGTGACCAATAAAATAATAATCGATGGTATCAGCAAGAGGTTGGATGCTAAGGTACAAGGAGACATTGAAAAGAAATTTAAACAAAGGAGTCATCTCAAGGGAGTTCTAAGAGGGGGAATACGTGATGAAGAAGGTCTTCTCCACAGCCTAGAACCACAATGCAGGAAAAAACTCCAACCAAACTAGGAATGGTCGTACATTATCTCAAGGGCCGTAGATGGAAATGCCTACTACTTGATAAATAACTACGATGAAGAATTATAATCCCCTTGGAATGCAATTAATTTTTGTAAGTGGAACAAGTAAAATAACCCACTTTGTAAAAAAGATATCGAGGAATTAATGATCACTTGTTTGATATAAACATTTTTAAATACTGGGGGCATTTTTTTGAAGTAAAAATGAACTCCCCAATACTGGGGGTGTTTTTGAAGTAAACACCCTCATCAAAATTATGGGGGCATTTTTAAAGTAAAACACCCTCCCCAAATACTAGAGTCATTTTTTGAAGTAAAATCAACATTCCCAATACTAGGGGCATTTTTTAAGTAATACGCCATCCCCAAGTACTGGAGGTAGTTTTGAAGCAAAACATCCTCCCCAAATACTAGGGGCATTTTTGAAGTAAACTGTCCTCCCAAAATATTGGGGGCATTTATTGAAGAAAATTTATGAGGTCACTGAAACGACCAGATATAATAGTTCAAAGAGAACTAGTAAAAGAGTTTGTGGGAACTCCAAGAATACCAAGTATATTTTGCATTAACGACCAATACAAGTAGTCCAATAAGGACTTGTAAAAGAGTTTGTGGGAACTCAAAAATCCTTAAGTAATTTTGTATGGGGTCACAAAAGTGACCATATATAATAGTATATGGAGAACTAGTAAAAGAGTTTATGGGAACTTCAAAATCCCAAGTAAATTTTGCGTTAGGTTGCTAGTAGTCCAACGAGGACTACTAAAAGAGTTTGTGAAAACTTAAAATTCCTCAAGTAATTTTTCATGGGTCACAGAAATGACCAGATATAATAGTCCAAAGAGGTCTCGTAAAAGAGTTTGTGGGAACTTCAAAAATCCCAAATATATTTTGATTTAAGTTGCCATAATGAGCAGTGCCAGTAGTCCTACAAAGACTAGTAAAAAAGTTTGTGGCAACTCAAAAATCCTCAAGTAATTTTTCACGGGGTTACATAAATAACTAGATATAGTAGTCCAACGGGGACTAGTAAAAAAGCCTGTGGGAACTCCAAAAATCCCAAATATATTTTGCGTTAGTTCGCCATAATGACCTATATTATTAGTTCAACGCGGACTAGTAAAAGAGTGGGAACTCAAAAAATTCTGAATAACTATTTTCCCTTTGTCGCAGGAACGGCCGATGGAAAGATTCTAACAAGTCAAGAAACAACCACATATCATCATTTAGAGGAATGTTTGTACTTATAACAATATATTCAAATGATAAATAACCAAAGTTAGCAGTTCATGGCGGTATAGAAAGTATCAACCCAATATTATAACATCACCACTACGGGAATTAAAATCTTATTCATAAAAAAACTATTTTGGGTCAATTTTGAGGACAAGGCTCGCTGTGGCAGTCGTAACAACAACCTCTGCCTCTTCCTTGGTAGTGATGTTATTTTCAAAACCAGCTAGGATAGGACCCCACCGACCGAAGGATCCGAGGTGACGCAGCTCGGGGACATCTTGGGTTAACTGCAAAGATAGCAAAGGAGGAGCAAACATAGTGACCAACCAGTCAGTAGACAAGCAAAACTCCTTTTCTACATTTGTCAAGTTGTCAATAAGCTTCCCCACGCGGCCCTGCAGATTTGCTAGCACCATCTTTTCACCCTCGAGTTGCTCACAGAGTTCCTGCTCGTCCGCCTCCTTTTCCAATCCCAGGCTCTTGAAACGACCGTTGGCGGCCTCCAAGTCTCACTGGAGTATCAGCTTGTCTTCCCTGAGAACTCTGGCCTCCTTTATTAGCGCCTGCGTTTAACAGATAACATATTCAGCCAGCTCACGCTGGATTGCTTCTTTAATAAGTTCCTTCTGGTAGGCCTACATATCAGTGAGGCACTGCTCAAGGTAATTATTGTGACTAGATAGATTTTCCCTACGTTGAAGGGCCACTTCCAGAGTTGGTGTACGCTGTAAACCATAATGGGAAAATATACCTAAAGTTCGATTTGTTTACACACAAAGATAAATATAGATTAAAGCCTGCATAACTAGAATTTTCCCCAAATACCAACAACGGCCACAGTACGTACGGGCATGGGGGTTCGCAAGAGCCTCGGTCAAGCAAGCCTTCTCTTTGCCCTTATAAGGCATGATCTAGGCCTCATACTTTAGCAAGCTACCTGAGAATAGTTTACCACTACCCACTAAATAGGTTGTCTCCTTTACAAAAGACTAAGATAACCCCCCTACAGACACACACAAATCATCTAGTTCCTTGTCTATGACCCCCTAGGGCATAGAGTTATAGCGTTAGGGGAATCCTTCTCCAAGCGGATGTTGATACCTCTCAGACCAGGACTCATACCAGGAATAAGAGGTGCAGTCTGCAGGGTACTTGCGTAGTCCCTTCCCTTCATAATAAGGAAATGAGGCCTATATCAACTGTCTCAGAAGACTTGTAAGAGTGGGTACTTTGAACAGATTATTGAGGTGCCGACACCAAAATTCCCCCCAATAGGAAAATTAATAATTTTTGTCTTACCTGTTTTGCGAGCGATATAATACCAGTACCTTCACTCTGGAGTACAAGTACGCATGACATTTTGAACTATTGGTTTAGCTTTTCTCTTCTTAGTAGGAGATTCTTTACTACACCTCCCGCTCTCACTTTTACTGACGTGCGGATTTGGTGTCCCTAGGGGCACACTTTGGGATTCACACGAGTCACAAGAGGTGACGGTGAGGGCTCGTCCAAAGTACCCCCTCCCTCAACCTCATTTACAGGCTCCACGACAACAGATTCCAATTGCCGAGAACAACGCCTGATCTTATACATTATTATGACATCTGTAGAACCCACATTATAATGAGGTGGCACAGACTGGTTAATTAACTGACAACCCATCATTACCCTATAAAAGTTCTTATTCATCTGACCAAGTGCTCGTCCAAATGAGTTTAAACTTATTTTTTGTCAGATAGTCCAAAGGGAACTGAAGACCAGCATCGAACTGCCTAAAATAGCAGATACACTAGTTTGGTGCCAAAGTCTGACAATCAAGCCAAATTAATTCATCATTCTCACTCGCCCTTGTACGCTCGTTGACAACATCCAGATATTTTATTTTTATCTCGTCAGTCTCATACTTGGCAAGGAATGCAGGTGGCCTCCACTCACTAGGTAAGGCGAAAAGGTTTTCGAGGCACCCCTGGAATGGCCACTAATAATAGTCTCATAGGCCAAGTCCCCCAACATCTTCCTTCGTGGCAAAAAAAGACCATGTAAGATTAAGCCTCTAAGTTCTGCGGGGCAGAAGTTCCTGCCTCGTGGTCATGGCAGCCTTCCCAGGCATGGGGTATAGTACACGGTAGCATACAGATAAACCATCCATCATAAATTTGTCACCATATAAGTTCATCCCTGGTTCATAAGAGTTCTTAGTCGAAGGCACACACCACCTGTACAATTTGAGTGGTCCTACCTACACCAGCCAAGTGCAACAGTTATATTCAAAATTGTCCAAATGCGGGCATAAACAACGATAATCACCTCGTTATTAACAACTCAGTAAGAAAATGGGGCAACACCCACAACTAGGACAACCTAAGGAACCTATCATCTAAGAGGTACTCCTCGCATAGAACTGGTCGTCCTACAAACTACGACCCTAACAATAATGGAGGCAGTAGAGGAGACTGTAAATCAGAATTGCTGAACTTAATTTTAAATGTTTTCAAGGGCATAATTGGTAGTTTACTCAAAAAATTATGAGTAGGGCACTCAACACCCAGAGCATTCGCCCGCCTCTCGTAGGGAGACGGTCGTCCTTGTAGATACGCTAGCAATTATACAAAAATGTAGTAAAAATTAGGTTCATTGTAAAACAAACACACAAACATGAACCCCACACAATTATCACATGAAAAGTAAAAGGAGATCGTAATACATAGTTTTACACAATAAAAATGCCGTTGAAAAGTACAACTCACCGAGTACAGCGAATGTAATTGTCAAGAAGCAATGCGTAAACAAGTTAAATCTTGGACAAGAAACTCAGAGCTCCAAGCAGCAATAGTGGCAGAACGAAACTGAGTGTAAAAGAAAAGTGAACAGAGAAAAGAAATATAACAAAGTGGTTAAATTTTTTAGATATAGGGGGATGTTGAAAGGATGGCTCTTAGCTGGGGTATGCCACCTCGTGACATGCAAAACTGGTTACTTTAAAAATAGATGCAGTAATGATAGGTGCACATACCTAGGAATAACGGTTCAAACAACATTTCCACTAATACGATCATGCCCTGTCACCCAACGAGACGATATCCGCTCAAAGGTGACAAATCCTATTACATGAGCAACTTCCTAAGGAAACGAGGTGAATGTCCTTCATTTTGAATAAAGCCACATGTATATTACCAAAGCCTGTAACCTAAATAAGTAAACTCAGTCCACCCTCGTCATCGCTTCCACTACCCCCGGGTGGACTGAGTAGGTGGTGGAAGGCTCCCCCATCCCTGGACGAGAGCATCTTAGGGGAGAACTAGTTTAAAGACTCATAAACCACATCAAAAGCAGTTATACAGACAATAATACTTTAAGTCATGCCCACATGGAGAAGTAATTTAGACTTTACATAGGTCACGTGAGCCTGAGCATCTCTGGGTCTAAGAGGGGACCTTTATTTAGAACCTCCTACTACATCTACTAAGCCCTAATTGTAATGGCCTAATTCTGTAAGCTTAAGATGGCTCAGAGTTAGCTTTTACACCAATGTTCATGTGATAAAAGCTAATGTAAAGTAAGAAATGATACAGATGATTTAGCATGGAAAACCTCTGAATAGGTAAAAAACTACAACCTCGGTCTGAGGGTTTTAGTAACAGTAACTTTTTTTACTTGAGGCTGATATCTTATTATAAGTGATCTCTTGAACTTGAAATAGTTGATCTTGTAAAATAGGAAATTTAGTATTTGAAAATCTAGAAAATATGGTTTTCTTGGTGATTTATCATGTATTTTTCTGGTCCTTGTCTCTTCTGAAACTTTTTTCTTATATAGGCCTTGCTCGCAGTTTATTATCGTGCTGAAGCATGTTCTCCAAATAATGTGGGAAGTGGTAGTTAACTGAGTAACTATTGAGCTCATGAGAGATAGATGTCTTTGACATGTCAATGCTTTTTTGTTTGTGCTCGATCCATGTTCTTTATCAGTTTGTGGGATAGGAGACATTGCTGACTGAACTCATATCACGTGTAAAATGCGTGAGTATGATATGGAGGTAGTTTGAATTAGAAATAGTTTAAATTGGGATAAATCGAGGGATAGGTCCCTACAATCTCCCCCTCACAACTGAAGTCACGAGTACCTTTGGTTGAGAAAGAATATGTAGAGTTATGCTGTTGGAAGTTGAAAAGAAATGACGCATTAATGTTGATTTGACTGGTATAAAAAATGAGAATTTGTTTTATGTGGTGGGATGTATCTGTATTGAATGATGTTGGAAGCATTGATGTACACGACGCTTGGGGTTCTGAGAGTGGCTCTGTATTGATTATGGACTGCTTTGGAAATGTACCTTTGCATTAAATACGAGGGTTATATAAATAGTACCTGTACCGAGGATTCTGGCAAAGTGCGCTGTTTGTTTAAAAAATTCTTTGGAAGTCTAGATTGAAGATGTTAACAACCTGAAGAATGGTTTATGAAGAGAGAGTATCTATGGAGATGTAGAAATTTAAGTTGAGGTACTTCTGTGTCTAATCATTGGAGATGCTCAACCCCATTCCCGTTCCACCGACGTATCAGTGTATGTCAGAAGAAAAAGCGGCTAAGGCTGAAAAATATTTTTATTGTATGTAGAGATTTTATTACGTTGTCTTAATAGACGAGCATCGTTGGAGGTGTCTACGCATCCTTGCGGAGGACATGGTTGAGGAGAAGATGTGGGGGCTGGTGTAACTGCAAGGTAGTAGTGCCGGTATCTTGCGTAAGATTGGATTCTAAGGGAGGGCCTTCTTTATCTCCACCAACTCTCTAATGGTGGTGGTTATAGAGGAGGCAAATGTGGTAGTGGAGAAGGGAGACAGAAGTTGAAAGTCTGCTTCTGTACCATCATCGCTTCTAGGCTCTAAGAAGACTTTCAGTTTGAAGAGTTGGTTCAAGCACTGACTACCTTTCATCTATAGTTTCTATTTAAAGTTCGGTGCCATGTCCAAACTTCCACTAAACTCAGAGGAAGGAGGATGTTCAGCATTTTTCAATGCCTGCTTTGCTTCAGAAGATTCTTTGAGTGAAATATCACTAAAGCCAGATGAACTGAAGGATTTATAGTTTTCAAAGTACCTGAAAGACTTGTTATCTGTACAGTACCTGAAAGACTTGTTATCTATAAAGTACCTAAAATACTTGTTATCAACAAAGTACTTGTAATTTATATTCGAGCTTAATAAAAAATGGTTATTCAAACTCTGTGTTGATAGATAGAATAACTCTTTTGATTGAAATTGAGCTATGAGTAATTCAAATATTTACGAATAGAGGATGAAATGCAAAATATTAAATTGAACCTACAAAGAACATTATAACAATCGAGCTGTAAAAAAGTCTGCGAAATAAAAGATGTGTAAAAACTTCCTTCGAACTGAATAACTTAGAATTATTGGGAAGATAACTACATAAGACTTCAAATTTTTAAGGATTAGAAATTTGACCTTAGGGTGATTACTTTGAAATATTTGATTAAGTTTGAGATGAAGTGGGCCGAATTCACTGAGGTCAATGAGGATTGATAAGTTCAAATAATTTATACTCAGGATACTAGGGTTTATTGTTATGAAAATGCAGAATATAAATACAAATTGTGGGGGATTTGAAGTGATCTAGAAACTTGCATAAATAGGGTAAATGAGTATTGATAGGGGCATGACATAAAAGATGGTGTGGACTCGATCTGAGTGAATTTGTTATGTCGCTGAGGGACGATTAAGATAGCTAAAGTGCGAGGGCGGATCTTTGGCTTGCTAGATTATGATGCTGACTTGCCAGTGTAATGGCCAAATTCCGTAAGCTCGAAATGATTAGGAATTAACTATCACACCAATGAACTTGTGACAATATTTTAATGGAAAGTAAGAAATGGAAACATGTGTTTTTAGCATGGAAAACCTCTGAATAGGTAAAAAACCATGACCTCGTATGAAGGAATTTTGTAAAAATATCTTTAATGCTTGAAGCAGATATCTTTATTACAAGTGATCTCTAAATATAGAAATGCTTTTGATCTCGTAAATTAGAAGTTTAAGTAATTTTTCTGGCCCTTGTCTCTTCTGGAACTTTTCCTTTATATAGGCTTTTCCTACAGCTCTTCATCGTGCTAGTCTATGTTTTCTAAATAATATGGTTAGTGGTGGTTGACTGAATAACTAACGCGTTTGTGGGAGACAAATATCTTTGACTGGATAACGTTTTCTTGGTTTAGCTCGATCTACATTCTTGAGTAGTTCGTGGGGCTGGTTGGCATGTAGACTGGAGTGTTAAGTTTTAAAAATGCGTGAGCCTGAGATGGAGGTAAATCGAGCTTCGTGAGCTTGATTTTGAGTGAGATCGAGGGATAAGTCCCTACAATCGCCCCCTCGCAACCGAAGTCACGAGTGGCTTTGGTTGAGAAAGAATGCATTAAAAGTTTAAAATTTGAAACGGAGTAATGATGGCATTTGACTGGGTGGAAGTTACATGATATTGGGAAGTGATGGGTATTAAATAATGATGCGGATGTATGGGACGGTTGCGCTTGAATAGTCACGTCCGTAATGAATGATGACGCTTAGTAAAATGTACCTGTACAATAAATGTAGGGTTATATAAATAGTACCTGTAGCAAATCTTTGAAGCAATTCCTGCTTGCATAACTTTTTTTGAGATGGTAAAAACTCAGAGGATGGTTCATGAAGAGAAGATTGCGTTTGAAATGTAGAGGTTAAAGTTGAAATACTTTGGTGACCATTCCTTGGAAATGACGATACCCGCTCCTATCCCTCCGATGTACCAAGGCTTGTCGGAAGAGAAAACGGCTGAAGCTGAGGAAGATTTCTACTTTAAGTAGAGATTTCATGTCTTCGTCTTGATAGACAAGGAACGGTGGGCCTATCTCCGTACTCTTGGCGGAAGATAGGGTTAGGGCATCATATGTTGGGATAAGTGTATCTACGGGGAAGATATGCTGAATTCTTGTGTCGCCATGGATTCTAAGGTTGTGCCCTCCTCATCTCTACCAACTCTTCGATGGTGGTGGTTACAGGAGAGGCAGTGATGGCAGTGGAGGATGAGGATGAGAAGTGGGAGTCTGTTGACGCATTTCCATCGTGTTTTTACGCTAAGAAGACTATCTTGTTTTGTGGGGGCCAGCACTGAGTTTACTGCTTGCATAGTTTTTATTTGAACTTCGACTGAACTTCGACCAAACTTATGTGGGGGAAATTTTTTGTTGTGTCCAATGTCTTCTTTGCATCAGGGTAAAAAATCACCGAATCAAGAAGAGTAGGAAGACATGATGCCTCGACTGCCTGAATGACCTGTAACTTTTAACAAACAGGAAAAACTTGTTATTTGTAAAATACCTGGAGTTCGGTGTTGGTCGGATAATATTCTGTTGTATTCCTGAGGTCGATGTAGTAAATAAACTTATTATCTGTTAATCGTATGTAATGTTTTTGTCATGAATAAAAGTTAATATTCAATAAACTGTATATAGATAAACTTTCATAATCGAACTGAAATGTGTTGGGCATTAGGGTGAATAACTGCTTATAAGTGATGAAGCAATATTGTAATGCCGCTCGAACTGAAATGAATACGTGTTGGCAATGTCATTTTGATGTAAAAATTATTTATGCTTTTAACAGGTGAGGGGAAGAAATTGTAGAAAATATTAATCATAAAAATTCGAACTATTATAGGTCGATAGAGATACAACTTTTGGTAGTGTAAGGCCGATTATAGTAACTACTGTGTGTACTAGTGAGGGGATAAGTTTAAATAATTTATTCGAAGATTTTGGGTTTTCTGTTACGAGATACATGGTAAAAATCACGTATTTGAGGGGAAAGTGTGTGAGAAACATATAAATATGGGTAGGATGAAAGAAAAATAGAGGAGAGATTAGGATGGTACAGCTGGATCTTAGAGGATTCGTCTTGCCGTGGAAGGATGATTGGGTATAAAGATTGCTGAAGTACGTGAGTGGATCTTTAGTTTGTTTGTTATGATGCTAAGCTACCGGTGAGGGAATATGAGCTCGAAGGTTAGATATAAGGAGTAGAGAGCTGGAGTATGCTCGTTATTTCTATGGGGTATGTTTTCGTGTATTGGTGAGGGTTTCCGTAGATCGAGAGAAGTTGGTTGGTTTGATTGCTGAAGTTAAGATCAAATTCGAAGATCTGAGGACCGACGGATAATGTGATTGGATGATGTTTATTTAGGTTACTAAGGCTGTGATGGATGTTGTGTAAAGTGCTTCTTATGAATAATATAATTGTTTTAAATATACCAGAAATAATATAAGTCAATCGGATCCCCTAATATGGGCGAATCTGTTTTGAGACTATTTTAGAAAATATTTTGAATAATTTTGAAAATTTGCACAGTTTAGAAAATGACGTCAATCACTATAAGTATGATAATCAAGGGCAGAGAAATAAAAATATGAAAATGCAGAAGCTTCTAGATTTGTTTTGTATGCAAAAGGAAAAAATAGAACTCTGACATCGTACAGAGTGAGTCATCATGAGCATGGGAAGGTCAGGAAAAGATATGGAAATAGGGAGAAAAAATATGTTAAAAAATGAAGGGAGTTGTAGTGATGGAAATGTGGTTTTATTAAAAAGGTACCAGGCGTTTGACATGGAGACTGGAAAGGATGCCTCAGTTCTAGAATCGAGGACGGTTCGTGCGAGGAGCATTAAATGCCAGCCGCTTGAGAAAGAAAGGATAAATAGTGTTTCTTCGTCTCCAATTAAATGTTTTACAACTTTAAAAAATTTGGAGAGCACTCAGAGAGAGAGAGACGAAAGATCGGGGGATTTGATAAAGAGTTATCCGAAGGTGATAAACGGTTGATGAGGGCAAAATATTCTTGATCTCATAGGTGGTTATACAGAAGCATTGTGAGGGGAAAGCTTGACTCAACTGCCGATTCTCATTCGGATATTGAAGGTTAGTAAAGATGTATGCAATATATGTTGACGTATATATATATATATATATATGTTAAAGATAATGTTATACGCAAACCATTGATCAGAGATATATGTTGAATATATATATATATATATATACATAGATTGAAGAATGATAAATACCTTAACATGTATGTAGGTCGAGCGTGAGAGGCATCTGTGTAGGTTAAAAACGTGCCTGTAGAAATTGATTTTAAGATGGATAGTTCGTCGGCTAATGAGGTATCGACCTCTGGTTGGATGAATATGTCTGATAATGAAGGGGAAGTAGGATTGGAACAATTCCCATGTTTGCCTGGTCAATTGGTATCTTATCCTCCTGGTTCTGATGCCTTTAGAGGGTTTTGTAAAGCCAAGGCGGTTGGAGGATGGAAGTGGGGCAATTGTGTAAAGTTTATCCGGTAGGCAGTTTAGGGGTTGTACGGTAGTGGTAGGGTAAGAGTATTTATGCCTGTTGGCTGATTTGAAAGTAGAAAAACGAGATAAGGGTATAGATGAATCGATCTCGTTAGAATATTTCGATGGGGATGACCGGAGTAACCTCTTAGAGGCTTTTTTATGTTACCTATCTCAATTAGATTATGGGCTGAGCCTTTCCCTCACCAATTTGGTGAAGGTTATTATGAATGCAATTGGGGCATGTCCTGTTCAATTGAACGGGAAAATATAAGAGGTAATAACCGTGTGTGACCATCTGAATGAAAAATGGGAAAAGGAGGGAAAAGTGAGGAGGATAACCCCTGAGGATGTTTTGCAATTTTATGGGGTGAAGAATTATAAGGCTAGTGGGGGGTTATAATTCTGTGCGAGCGCAACTCGGCGTCACTTTTTCGATCTAAATTCAGCAGGTCGATCCTGACATGACAATATCATATGGGTGAAGGGTAATTGTCTTCAAAGAGATGATGAAGAACCTTTGGACCTTCGGTTTAGAACTGTAAAGCAAAGTAAGTATAGACATGCATAGATAGAATTATTATTATGTTTTGTTGACAACTATAGTTGATAGTTAAAATGTTGTTATCGCAGGTGTGAAGTCTACAGTGGAAATGAAGGAATCCCTGCTGAACAAAGTTGCGGGGGAGGAGACTGAACTCGAACTTGTTTTGGAGGGACTCGGCCTGAGTAGAAAGAAGAGGGTTGATAGTAGGTCGAACAAGGTTTGAAAGGCTCAGTCTACCTGGTTGATGGCGGGGGTTAATGAAGAAAAAAGGCATGTAAGTGGTGAGGATGCTCAAACTAATTTTTCTATGACTCCTAGAACTGGCAGTTCGGTTCAGCCGAATCCTGTCAAGCCAAGAAAGATAACTCTAAAATACCCAAAGAAAAGGATGTTAAAGGCTCTGCCAGCCTCTGGTACCACTGGAAGTGGTGAGGTCACGAAAGATAAGAGGAGGAGGGTGAAACCCTCGGGGGAGTTATGAGAGAAGGTCGCCGAAGGGTGATCTGCTATGGTAAATATCCTCAAGGAGGTCAAAAAAGGGCCAGGTTGGCGGTTCTCCACGGAGAGGAAGATACGAGCAAGAAAGTAAGTTTATATTATCAGAAAGATCTGCTTAATACGCTTCGAGCTAATCGCTGAAATCGATATAATTTTTATAGGTTGCTCGTCTTGTTAAGGGGATATGGCTCGGTATAGAGAAAGAAAAAAATGAGCTGAAGAAGGCAAATGTCAAGCTGGAAAAGGAATTAGCCCGATCCAGGACTGACGCTTTGAAGGAAGTCAGGCAGCTAAAGGCTTCTCATACCGTGGCAATTGGTCAGCTCCAGGTGGAGACAAAGGCCAATCTTGATAAGATGGTTGAGGAGCGTGATAGACTAGGGCATCATATGATGTTGAAAGGCTATTTTGAGGAGAAGATGGATGCCATTATGGCGGACACCTATACTGAGGAAGAAGAAGATGGAAGTAGAAACAGTGGTGATTGTGGACGGTCTGGATGGTGTTTCCCGCCAGACGAAGCTCGACAATCAAGGGAATGACGTCGAACTCCCAGAAGGTGGTAGTGAGAAGGTAAGGTAGACACATGTGTTTGTATAAATATTTGTAAGTTGTTTGAACTGTGTGTGGGGAAGAAACTTCTGTAGATTGACTTTGTTTTATAAACCTTTTGTAGGCAGTTAGAGAGATGAGTCTCAGAATAAACGATCTAGAGTTGGGACTTTCCAGGGTATGAGAGACCTCTAAAGCCTTGCTTTCTGCGCAAGTGGAGCTCCAGGTTAGATCGGAATAGGTCTTTCGACTTACATGTTATACCAACGTTAAGTTATCAAGTAAATAGGATATAGATGCATGGTAAAAATTCAACGCTATTAATATAGAGTAATATATCGAAAGTATGTACCTTTTACGCCGAAAGAAAACTCAAGAAACATTCATCTGAGAATGAACTCCAAACTTTTAGTCTAAAAATATTTGGAAGCAGATGTTTAGAAATCACATAGTCTCTTTAGAAATGTAGTATGTATATGTTCAAAGGCTTTCCTGAATTGAACTGTACTAAAAATTGTTATATTTCTAAGGTCGAATTAGATTCATCTCGATCACGTGAGGATGACACACTCATGTGTAATCGGGAATTTGTGGAGCAGTTCGATAGGATGAAGGAGGCAAACGAGAGTAGAGAAGATCAATACGTAAAGACGCATTTTAGACTTGTGGAGTTGACCCAGGCCGTTTTTGACCTGACTCTTCAGGTCGAAGAGAAAGATTCTGAGATAAAGAAGGGATTAAAAGAGCTAGTGGATGTAATAGAACTCGCCGAGAAGCTTCAAAGTCGAGTTGACGCGTTGGCTATAAAGGGTAAGCAGGCCGACACGGCCCATTACCGTATTCAGGCATTAGAACAATCGGAGGAACGATTTTGATATGATCTCTAGAGATGTAGGAACGAGCTGGAGCAAATGAGATGAAATTCATCAAAAAAGACGACAAGCTGAGGGTTGCTCGAGAAAATCTATCGGCTTCAGAAGCCGCAGCTGAACATTTGCAAATAGCTCTACCCGCCAAGGATATGGAATTTTGGGAAATGCAACGAAGGTGTAACGATTTAAACGAGAGGGTTGTATGACATAAGGCCGAACATGCGCAAACCATTACGCGTGCCAAGAAAGTTGAGCCCAGAGGGCGTTTAGGGGGATGTAGAACTGAGGTTAAGGCTCCTTTAGTTCGAGGGGATGTAGTTAGCCTCTCAGGTCGAATTAGAGAGCTAGAGAGTGGCGTATCTCATATTCAGGGGCATGTATAGGAGGAAAATGCAAATTTTAGGGAATGCCAACATAAGTTGGATGCTGCTCTTTTCAGGGAGAAAGTTCTGGAAGGGGAGATCAAAGCAAAGGAATCATTGGAGAAGAGGAAAGAAGAATTATTGAAAGATATGTCGGCTAGGGAAGAGTTGAACACAAAAATTGGGAGACTTCGTGCTCGGGTAGTATATTGCAAAGTTGGAAGAAAATGTAATCTATCATGCTAAGGTCGATGAGGAAATAACTGAACAGATGAATTAGTGCGCCAGATTAGAGTCACGCCTTGAGAAGGTGAGAACGAGATTTAAAACAATGGTCATACCTGATGCGTCACGATCTGACCTGTTAAAGGCGATTGTTGCATATTTTGTAGAGGAAGTAAAAAGACTTGAGTCAGAACGAGATACCTTGTTCAAAACCGTATCGAATAAGGGATGTATTTGTGGAGCTAAGATAGATTGAGGGAAATGTCTAGAAGTTATGGAGTCCCAACTGGGCCCTCGAACTGCTGAATTGATAGAATCATGCAAAGCTATTGTGACCCGCGAACTGAAAGTTAGTCCTCTCGATGTAGGGGGAAGCACAGCTGACTCTCCATTAGCAGAAAAGAAACCCTTGTAATATGAATTTGACCTAAAAATAAATAGTACTATCGCAGATACATTAAAATAGATGAAAGCTAGTATGACCATTGTCTTATCTTGTGTCTGGTAGGTTCTTTGATATAAAATAAAACTTTTACATTCGCTTTAATCGCAGAAATGGGTTAAGTTAAACCAAGTTGAAACTTAATTTAAACTATAGAAATGCCGCAGACATATTGAAAGAGATGAAAGCTAGTATGACCTTCGCCTTATCGTATGCCTGGTTGAGTCTTTGATGTGAATCAAGTTTCTACACTTACTACAATCGCAGAGATGTAAAGAGTCAGCTAAACCAAGTGATATTCTTCATCCAGCCGGTATAAATGATCCAAACAAGTTGAAAAAGATGAAGACTAGTATTACCTTTGTCTTATCTCTTGTTTGGCAGAGTCTTTGATATGAAACAAGTTCATAAACTTGCTACAATCGTAGAGATGTAAAGAGTCAGCTAAACCAAGTGATATCCTTGATCCAGCCGATATAAATGATCCAAACAAATTAAAAAAGATGAAGACTAGTATTACCTTTGCCTTATCTCTTGTTTGGCAGAGTCTTTGATATGAAGCAAGTTTTTATACTTGCTACAATCGCAGAGATGTAAAGAGTCAGCTAAACCAAGTAATAACCTTGATCCAACCGGTATAAATGATCCAAACAAGTTAAAAAAGATGAAGTCTAGTATTACCTTTGCCTTATCTCTTGTTTGGCAGAGTCTTTAATATGAAACAAGTTTCTACACTTGCTACAATCGCAGAGATATAAAGAGTCAGCAAAACCAAGTGATATTGTTGATCTAGCCGGTATAAATGATCCAAACAAGTTGAAAAAGATAAAGACTAGTATTACATTTGCCTTATCTCTTATTTGGCAGAGTCTTTGATATGAACAAGTTCTTACACTTGCTGCAATTGCAGAGATGTAGTAAAAGAAGCTAAATCAAGTGATATCCTTGATCTAACTTGGATAAGATTGATTGTAAACTAGTATTATCTATGTATTAATCTGTAGAATGTGGACGAATGTTCGCGAAGAGAATGATATTGTTCAAAAAAAACTTTCATTGATAAGTTTAGAATTTACATTGGATGGAGATGAGAATCTCACTTTTGGAATTGATAAACAAAAAGTAAACAATAGAAATAGAGTAGTAAGACGCCTAACGATAGTACCGTTTAAGTCGCCTAGTGTTCTAAGGATTAAAAATGGGGACTCCCTCTTCTATCATGAGATAGTATGATCCCAGGCCTGAGAGACCAGCGATAATGAATGGACCCTCCCAATTGTTGGCTAATTTTTTAGCGTGAGGCTCTTTGTGATGTTGAGGAATTTGTCTGAGGACGAGATCTTTAATTTGGAAAGTACGGCTTTTGACTCGGTTATTATACGATTTGGCAAGCATATGATGATATTGACCTAGGTTAGCGATGACGCGTTCCCTGGTCTCATCTATAATATTGAAGTTGCTAGCAAATTCAAACTCATTTTCCTTGTCAGTCAGCTCATGATCGCGAACTGGATGATGATATTCAGAAGGAATGACAACCTAAGTGCCATAAGCAAGGAAAAATAGGGAACACCTAGAGGATTATCGGGGAGTGGTTTGATACGCCCACATGACCTGAGGTAGTTTGCGAATCCAATTTCTTTTTTTCTGTGAGTGAAGCCATTTTTTGAGTCCATCCACGATGGTTTTGTTGGCGATTTTGGCTTGGTCACTGCCTTAAGGGTAGAAAGGATTTGATGGTGAGTTGTTGATGTTGTGGTGATTTAAGAAAGTTACGACCTTATCTCCCAAAAATTAGGGACCGTTATCGATACCAATTAGGTGGGGGAACCCAAACTGAGTGATTATATGGCTCCAGATAAAAGAGATAACCTATTCTTCTCTGGTTTGACATAATGGAATTGTTTTAACCCATTTTGTAAAGTAATCGGTGGCTACAGGTAGGTGACGGTGATTACCTGGAGAGTTAGTGAATTTGCCAACGAGGTCTAGTGCCCATCATTTGAATGGCCAGAAAATCTTGCTTGCATAGAGTTTGAGCGCAGGGGTGCATATCATATTTCCATGTCTCTGGCAGGTGTCGTATCTATGAGAATACTCTTCTGCTTGCTTGCGCATGTCGGGCAATAATACTCCCTGAGTTATGGCTCTGTTCGCTAATGATCTACCTACGGCATGGGAGCCACAAGTTCCTTCATGTAATTCGTAGAGTAGTTCGTCTGTTGTTGACTTTAAGAGACACTTGAGGTAAGGCCTTGTAACAGAAATACAGTAAAGCATACCATTTTGAGTAATGTAACGCTTCGAGTTATTGATCAGCTCTCGGTGCTCTTTTGGATCTGCTGGAAGTGGTCTGTTGTACTTGTTGTCGACACCGAGGTAGGCTAAGAAAGGCTTTCGCCAATCGTCGTCTCCCCATTTATCGCCCCGAGTGTTGATCGTGCATACAGATGTGCGATCAATGCTGAGGGCTTAAATGATTTTGATCTAGAGATATTGAGCTTCTATACCCAAGACCCCAGCTAGATATGCCAGGGAATCGACATGTCTGTTTTCACCTCAAGGAAGATATTCGAGAGTTACTTTCGTAAACTTACTCATCTTATTTGCAACGAGGGCTGCGTATTCGATCATCTTTCTGTTCTTCTCATACTGCTCGGAATAATGATGAACGATGAGTAATGAATCTATGCAAACTGAGAGTTCGGGGACATCGAGCTCAAGTACGAGGTCGAGTCTGTGAATGAGAGCTTCATACTCGGTGACATTATTTGAGGCCTCAAAATCTAAGCGGATTGATTTCTCAATTCTGTCATTAGAAGGGGTAATCAAAATGATCTCGATCCCTGACCCAGCGAGTCCTGATGATCCATCTGTGAGAAGCCTCCACCCTGATATAGTGATCCAGTCAACTCGTTTGTCAAATTGCTTGGGAGTTGGATTCTCTGGCATGTTTTCGGTAAGGTTTGAGTCGTGCTCCTCCCACTCGAGATCCTTCACCAGAAAATCTGTGAGAAAATTGGCAATGGCTTAACCTTTTTTGGAATGACATTGTTCGAACTTGATATCATGTTCTCCCAAATTGACTGACCATTGTTACACTCTTCATGACTTCTATTTTTTGGACAGAACTTCCCTAAGTGGGTAGTTTGTCATAACTTTGACGGAATGTGCTTGGAAGTAGTGCTTGAGTTTCTGCGAAGTATAAACAAGGGTGAGAAGAAGTTTCAAAATTTTAGAGTACCTTCTTTCCGCTGGTGTGAGTATTTCGCTGATGAAGAAGACTGGTTTTTCTATTTTCCCTTCCAGGCAAATGAGAACTGAGCTGAGAGAAGTATCTGTGACAACTAGGTAGATTATCAGTTCCTCATTACCTACTGGGGTGATCATTATGGGAGACCTCCCCAAATAGATTTTGAGATACTAAAAAGCTGTTTTGCATTCTGGTGCCCATGTGACTTGTGCAGTTGGCTGAATCTTTCCTCGTTTGGTACATTCGCAGAGTAATAGGAATAGCTAGCGGCAGCAGTCTGAAGATTTAGAGACAAAACGGTTGATCGCTATGATCATGTCAGCGAGTTTTTGAAAGTCTTTTGTTGTCTTTGGAGAAGGCATGTCGAGGAGAGCCTGAATTTGATCTGGATCAGCCTCAATCCCTTTCTTGCTAATGAGATAGCCTAGAAAGCGGCTAGAATATACCCCGAATTGACATTTATCAGGGTTAAGAAGCATTCATTAAGATCGAAGGATGTTGAATATTGTATTGAGATGTGAGATGTGAGATGTTATTATTGACTATACGCTTTTGCACAAGAGATCATCGATGTAGACTTTAGTAATTTTCCCTTGGTGTGCTTTGAATATAGCAGTTATCAATTATTGATATGTGGCACCTGTATTCTTAAACCCGAAGGGCATGACTTTATAACAATAAAGGCCACTTTTGGTGATGAACGTTGTCTTCTCTTGATCTTCTTCCAGAAGTGGGATTTGATTATACCCTGAAGTAGCGTCCATCATGTATAGGAGATCATGGCCTGCTGTGGAATCGAGGATTTGATGAATGTTGGGAAGTAGGAAACTGTTATTTAGAGAATGTTTGTTCAGATCTATGAAATCTACACAAACGCGAACTTTTCCATTCTTCATTGGGACTACAACAATGTTGGATATCCAGTCCGGATATTTGGCTTCTCGAATGAATCCCACTTTGATTAATTTTTCAATCTTGGTGTTAACTTCCTCTTGAAGATGAGGTGAAAGTCGTCGTTATTTCTATTTGACCGTTGTGGCATTAATGTTGATGGCTAACTTGAGGCAAGCCATGGCCGAATCGACTCTGGGCATTTCTTCTAAAGACCATACAAAAATGTCTCGATTGAGTTGCAAGAACTGAATGAGAGCATCTTTCTCATGCCGAACCAGCTTGGTTTCAATGAACATACCTCTACTAGGTCCATCAATGTTGATATATTCTGTCGGCTCCTTTGTAGGTGATTGATCGTTGAGGTGATCACTTTTCTATAATTACTATACGGCCAGTCGGTCATAAGTATCTAGGATGGCAGAGACAATATTTTCACAAGCTCGAGAGAGTTTCTGAATACCTCTGATCTCATAAATACCGTTGTCGTGTTTGAATCGGAGTGCTTGATGATAAGTAGAAGTGATTGTTTCCATATTGTGTATCCAACAGCAGCCCATAATCCCAAGATAACGAGATTTGGCATTGATGACGTAGAAAACGACGCCGATAGTGGCTGGTCCTTTGGTAATAGGTAAGATAATCTTGCATACTTGATCCTTCCTGGATCCATTGAACCCATTGATATTTGTTCCGCCATGAATAACTTGGTCGGCCAATCCCATCTGGCCGATCGTAGTCTAAAAAAGTATTTCAATACCGCTTCCAATATCGATCATTATTGTGTACATGAAAAACTATTTCATCTTGAGCATTATGACTAACGCATCATTATGTGGGAATTTGACATGGCTAGTATCGCAATCTTTGAAGGAGATTCCGAGTCAGCGACTACTCGACTCGGGAAGAAGTTTGGCTTCTTTTTCTTTAAGGTGTCAGATCACAGCATTCTAAGAGCCTTCGGCACTTTGATCGATTGGAATTGGTGTCTGGCTGATTTCGATCATGTTACTGAGGTGTATATAGTAGAGATGCTTCTCCTTAGCTCTATCATTGACCTGAACAACTTCGAGTTGCTTCTTATAGTTGCCATCTTAGTATGACTTTAGGTCAACAATGTATTTGAGCATCCCTCCTTTCATGAAAATGAGCTCGAGCAACCGCTGTAGAGCATAGCAATTGTCAGTAGTATGATGATTTACCTTATGATTTAGGAAAAATTGTTGATTCTCGATGGGCTCCAGTGGTTGAGAGACGCGATAGAGCGGGTTATTTAACAGCAGTGGAAAAATTATGGAGATTCGGACGTTCCGCTTTTGGAGGACGGGTTTGTTTTGTGGACCGTTTCTCTGAGGGTATGCAGTATTTCCTTTAGTACGTTTCTGATCTTCTTTGTCACGACCCCAAAATCTAATAATCAGTACTTGAACCGATTACTGAGACTCGAGGTTGCACTGGTTGGGAATCCAAAGATTTAACCCACAAATGATCGAGCCGTAGACAAATTCTGGCTCGATCATTCACTTAGCAAAGTCATCAGAGAAAAATAAGAATGAACAACAATAGCGGAAGCAAAAGACATATATACATCAACTGAATATATACAAAGTCCTTAATAATATACAGAGTCCAAAGCTAAGATCATATACAGGGATGTCTAAAACTATGAAGATCTGCAACAGCCCCAAAATTAGCTCCAAACCAGCTGGAATCCTCGGCAGAAAACAGCTACTCAACCTCTGAAATGTTAACAAATAGCGAGGGTGAGCAAAACCACAGCTCACCGAAACCCAACAAAGCTAAATAACCAACTAACTGATCCAGTGCCGAAGAAGAGTGAGGAGTGAATAATAAAGGGAAAATCTTTAATGTAAAGTAACCAAAAACAACAACAACTACTATAGTTTAATTACGCTGCAGTTACTCTACACGATCACTAACAAGATCTATAATGCTGCCAAGAGAAGAAGTGAGTGATTTAGAATAAGAACAGAAGAATGGATGATAGGATTTAGAGTAAGAATAGAAGAATGGATGATAGGATTTGGAATAAGAGTTAGGAGGAATAGAGAGTATGTAGAATATGATATGATGCAATGCTATGATGATATGATGGTGGTAAATTTAGAATAATCCCATACTTATTCCAAATTCTACAAGATGTGTTGTTATGAGACATGCATTTCAACCTCGCCTGAGAAGTCTGGGCACCAGGAACTAGCATCCAACCATGTCTCTCCTTGTTGGATGAGACTGGGCACCAGGAGAACTATTCCAACCATGACTTTGCACGCAGGAGAAGATTGGGCACCAGTAAATAGTATCCAACCATGTCTCTCTTCACAGGACGAGACTGGGCACCAGGAAATATTATCCAACCATGTCTCTCTTCGTAGGACGAGACTGGGCACCAGGAAGACTAATCCAACCATATCTTGTCTCTGTATCTGAGACCCGATCATACTAAGTTTTAGGTGAATTAAATATTATCCAAGGGGTAAGCGAATTCACAGACAAGCAGTGACTAATTACCCTATCACAGTGTTATGCCATAATTACGCTAAACGACGAAGGAGGGTCCAATCTGACATGTCTAACCACAAGATGCTCTAACGATACTAGAAGCCCATAACTTTTGTCAAACCAATACTAAAAGCAGCTAACTAAATTAGCAGGCAATAAACTTCAAGAATGTTAAGAACGGCTAACTAGTTTATAGTTAAAATTATCAACACCTCTCTAATACAGGTAGTTCTCTAAATCAACACTAAGCAATTAGTATGGAAACTTAGCAAAGATGGGAAAATTGCCTGTTATAATGCTCGATTCTTGATGATGCCAAAACTGGAGTTCCAAGCCCTAGGAATCGCGAAACGGCAAGGGAACGACCTAACAACATCATACTCCAACATCAGTAATCACAAACCCTATAAACCCTAAATCATACTCCAACATCAGTAATCGAAATGAATCTAACGGAAGGGAGAGAAGAATTACTTACCGAGTAATGGGGTGAAGATCATGGCGATGAGATGCGACAAATTTGGCGTGAGAGGAGAGGATCTGTAGAGAGAGGAGTGAAATGAATTTGGGGGTTAAGTGTTGTTTATATAGGGGAAGGCCAATGTGTATCACAAGGAAGAGCCAACGCTCGGAAAAAATAGCTCAAAACAGCCCAAAACAGTTAAAAAAAATAGTCTAGAAAATGGACAGAAAAGATGCCGAAAGGACGAAATGGATGGGTTAAGTCCTAAGCCTTAACAGAATTGATAGGGGCTGTCGGCAACACCCACACGCACACAATAACATAACCAACCTATCTAGAAGAGCCAATGCTCGAAAAAAAATAGTCCAAAACTTTTCTGAACAAAAGTTCAGAAATGGACAGAAAAGACGTCGAAAGGACAAAATGGATGGGTTAAGTCCTAAGCCTTAACAGAACTGATAGGGGTTGTCAGCAACACCCACACCCACACAATTACATAACCAACCCATCTAGGGGTTGCCCATAATAAAAAAAATAGCCTACTCCGCCCTAAAACCACCGGAACGCCTAAGTTGCCGAAAAGGAATCTTTTTACCTAAAAATTCCAGAACCCAACGGGCTTCCGAAATTACCCCAAACCACACACACTCTATTACAACATCATACCCGACCCGTCTAGGGGTCGCCAAGGTCATGATACGGCCTCCTCCCGCCGAAACCACCAAAACCACTATAAGGGAATCTAATACCCAAAACTGAAAATACAGTACACTAATGTATGCATAATGGTTAGAATAAGCATGGAATAAGTAATGTGAAGGATTATATGAAGACGTTAAAGAGTTAGAATATGTAGAATGATCAAGAATTTGAAATATGGGAAATGGGAATAGTAAAAGAAATTAAGAATTTTCAGGGTCACTACATCCTTGTTCCTCCTTAGACTCGCTGGCTCGATCTCTAGGTGGGGCTTTGGTGGAGAGGACAGATTTAATAGACTTTTGTCGCTCAGACATCATCCTCTCCAAGTTGACGTAACCATTGACTTTGGTGATCATCTCCTCTAATTTCGTAGGCTTGTTAAGGAAGAGGTATTCTATGGCTATGCAATCGAGCTGGAGAACATTGGTGAAAGTGGCCACAACAATTTTTTGGTCGAGGTTATCCACCTTTCTCGCGAGCTCTAGGAATTTCTTTGAGAAGTATTCAAACTTTTCTCCATGTGACTTCTTAAGACTGATTAGAGAATACAAGTTTTCCTCTTTGTCTCTGTTGTGAGCATATGTCTTGATGAACTATTTCTGCAGCTGATCAAATGTGTGGATAGATTCCTCAGGAAGAGAATTGAACCATCAGAGTGGCTCTTTCTATAAACTTGTGGCGAACAGACGGCAGAGAATGTGGTTGAGGTTGGTGTACAACCCTAACGAATCACAGTATTGCTGAATATGCTCCTTCGTATCAGTACCTTCGTATTTGTGAATTTTTGGAGTATGGAAACCTTTTGGTATCTCCATATCGAATAGTTTTTTGGCAATCGGACTTCCTTGTAACTTCGTGGTATCGCCAGTAGTACCCAAAACTTGTGCCTCGATCAACTCCTTAATTCGTTGGTCCATGCGTTCTTTTGTGACGTAATGACGTGTTGGTTGAATCACTGGACATGCTGGCAGGGGATGATGAGTTCCCGTACCTTCACTCAAGCGATCTCACGATGGAACTTGGTATAGAGGCCGCTGGTCTTCCTCCTGACGGATGGAAATCTGGTGACTTCGACTCACTTCTGATTAAACTTCTCCCCCCAAATAGATAGAGGGTTGCAGTCCGTGTGGTATATTTCTGGAAATGGCTTTACTGGTGTCCCTCTGAGGTCCTAATCAATCCCTTGCTAAAATGCGGGAGGTCTCTGGAAGTTGATCGTGACCCCTGGCTGGAGGAGCCTGCTGAATATTTTGCAGAGCCTCGAATGCAGTCGGTATTGTCGTCATCTGATCTTCATGTCATTTGAGCGCTGCCAAACAAGCTTGTCATTATGCATCGAGCTCTTTCTCTCAGAGCTCGCGATCCTTTGTCAATTGAAGTTCGAGTTCGGTGTATTTTTCTGTCTCGGCGTGGAGATTTGCTCGTAACTCGGTGAGCTTCCCCGGATCTACAGAAATTTTGAGCTGAGTTCCTACGGCCGGTCGTCTGGAAGAAACCATAATTGAAAATTATAGTGAAAGACTGCCTTAGGGTATCATGGAAATATAATCTTTCCCACAGACGACGCCAAATATAATGGCCAAATTCTGTAAACTCGAAATGATTAGGAATTAGCTATCACGCCAATGAACCTGTAATAATATTCTAATGGAAAGTAAGAAATAGATAAATGTGTTTTTAGCGTGGAAAACCTCTGAATAGGTAAAAAAACACGACCTCGTATGGAGGATTTCTTTTTAAAATATATATATTGCTTGAAGCGGATATCTTTATTACAAGTGATCTATAAATATAGAAATGCTTTTGATCCCGTAAATAAGAAGTTTGAGTAATTTTTCTGGTCCTTGTCTCTTCTGGAACTTTTCCTTTATATTGGCATTTTCCACAACTCTTCATCGTATTGGTGCACATTTTCTGAATAATATGGTTAGTGGTGGTTTATAGAATAACTAACGAATTCGTAGGAGATAGGTGCATTTTATTGGATAACATTTTTTGGGTTTAGTTCAATCCATGTTCTTAAGTTGTTCGTGGGGCTGGTTGGAATGTTGATTGGAGAGTTAAGTGTTAAAAATGCTTGAGCCTGAGATAGAGGTAAATTGGGATTTCTGAGATCAATTTTGAGTGAGATCAAGGGATAAGTCCCTATAGCCAGTGTCCAAGTATCAATTTGAAGGTTTGTATTGGATGGGTAAGAAACTTGAATTAGGATTTCCCTTCTACAAGGAGTTATTCTGAGAAGTGATTGTAGAGACTTCAGCTCAAAAAGAGGCTGTATGACTAATTGCTGAAGATGAAATCGAGTTGAAAGATGTAAGGATTGATGGAGGCAAACTAATTAGGTTAGGCTCCCCCGAATATCTGAGATGTTTCATGTATAAATATATTTGAGGAAGTGATTTGTATGAGGTCGAATAATTGTCAAGGAAATGTAATTAGAATATGGTTTTAAATTTTTCCTTCTTTATTGCAAATGTTGTTTGACTATTTTGAATAAAGAATTTGAATTTTTGAAATATGAGAGCTTTGGAAATGACGTCAGCACTTTTGTAAGTAGTAGAAGCAAGAATGAAAAAAGTAAGCAGCTTTAAGTTTTTGTCTCTTGTGTTAGTGCAGGAAAAGTTTGATTGCGTGTAAGTGTTGAGTTTCCATGAGTATGGTAAGGTCAGAGGGGGATTTGGGTTGGAGAGATGAGAATATAATAAAATATAGGGCAGGGTGCAATGATGGGAATGTATTTTCACTAAAAAAGTATAAAACGTCTAACATTAATTATGGAAGGAACGCATCGGTTCCAAAACTAAAAGCGGCTCGTGCGAGGCCCAATAACTACCTGCAGTTAAAGAGGGAAACTTTAAATAATGCTTCAACTTCTTTATTAGAATGTTTATCAACTTTAGAAAAATTGAAGAACAGAGAGAGAGGAAAGAGAAAAAATAGCAGAGATTCGTGTAAGAGATTAGACCAGAGTGATCAATAGTTAAGGCGATAGAAGATTGCAGATCTAAGTCACGAAGGTGGTTGTATAGCAACGTTAT
Source organism: Kingdonia uniflora (assembly GCA_014058105.1). Taxonomy (NCBI): domain Eukaryota; kingdom Viridiplantae; phylum Streptophyta; class Magnoliopsida; order Ranunculales; family Circaeasteraceae; genus Kingdonia; species Kingdonia uniflora. Next base: position 3,856,964 of record JACGCM010000560.1, on the reverse strand, counting down.
GAAGGAAAGATTTGGTGCTGCGTCAAATTCATTTTCAAACGTTGAAGGTTAGTAGAATGTTTTTGTGATACTGCTGATGTATATTTTTTGAAAGATTTTTATGGTTTTCAAATTTTGAAAAATTACTATTTATAGTAACCTATAAAAATTTATTTGATATATGTGTATAAAAAAATGTGAATGATATACGTATATGTATGATGTATGTATAAAAGATAATGATAGAATACCTGGACCTATATGTAGGTCGAGCCGGATGAGTATTTGCGTAGAATCAAACCTCATCTTAGATTTGTAGTTTAGATGAGGACTTCCCCTGTGATGGAGGCGTCGACCTTTGGTCATTCGGCTGAATCTGATAATGTAGAATCTGATCTGATAGGGAGGACAAAGTAGGAGTGGTTCAATTTCCAAATTTCCCTGGATAATTGATATTATAACCTCCGAACTCCGATGTGTTTAGAGAGCTTTGTAAATCTAGGGCTCTTATAGGGGGAAGATGGGGAAACTTTGTAGAACATGCCGGTATGCAATTTTGACGTTGTATAGTAGGATCTAGGGAGGAACATTTCTTTCCTTTGGCCGATTTAGAGAAGGAGAAATTGGACAAGGGAATAGACGAATCGATTTCCTTGGAGTACTATGATGGGAATGTTTAGAGCAACCTTGAAGAGGGTTTTCTATTTTACCTGTCGCAGTTTGAGTATGGGTTGAGTTTGCCCCTTAGCAATCTTTTGAAAGGGATAATGAATATTATAAGGGCATGTCCTACCCAGTTGAACGGGAACATGTGGGGGCAATAAATGTCTGTAAGAGTTTGAATAAATAGTGGGAGGAGAATGAGGTGGAGAGGAGAATATCTCCTAAAGATGTACTGTAATTTTATGGAGTGAAGAATTATTATACAAGTGGAGGGGCATATTTTTTTACGAGCTCATCCTGACCTCTTTTCTTTGATCTAAATTCAGCAGGTCGAATATGGAATGATAATGTTATTTGGGTAAAAGGTGATTGCCTTCAGAGAGATGATGAAGAACCCATGGAACTTTTGTATAGAAATGTGAAGAAAAGTAAGTATAATAACCTATAATATTGAACAACTAAAATTGAATGTTGTTCTGTGGTCGATAATGTGTTGTTGTTATTTGGCAGGTCCTTCGTTGAAGGTGAAAGAGAAGAAGTCCATGTTAGATAATGTTACTCAAGAAGGGGTTGAGCTCGAGGGAGTTCTGAAAGACCTCGGTATTAATAGAAATAAACGAGCTAATAGTAGGTCCGATAAAGTTTAAAGTCTCAAGCAATGAGACTTATGATGGGTGTTGGCGGAAATTAAAAGAGGGGAGCTGACGGAGAGAGACGAATGGCTTTGCCAAAGGCCTCTGGAGTAGACTTTGCGGATGTGTCAGAGACTACTTCATCGAGCAAGCTAGCTCGGGCATTTTTAAAGAAGAAAATGTTAAAGCGTGGCTCGACCTGGAGTGGTGAGGTCGAGGGAGGGGTGAAGAAGATAAGGATAGATCTTTCTTCTGAATTGATTGGGGCGTAGGTCGCAGAGACTCGACCTGGAGTGGAAGATGAGTTGAAAGCTGTGGAGGAGAGGGAGACGCTTGCAGCTCGCAAGGGTGTGGAGGAGATGAGCAAAGTGATAATTTTGATGATTTGAATGTTCTCTAAATTTTGTATAGTGATTTGAGCCTAAAATGTGTTTGATTTGTTTTTTGTAGGCTATTCGTTTGATGAAGGGTATCTGCCTCAGGATGGAGGAGGAGAAAGTCAAGCTCAAGAGTAGGAATGCAGAGCTCGGGAAGGAGGTAGCTCGATTAAAATCCGATTTGGTTCGGGAGGGGAAGCGACTAAATTTTGTGAAGGCTGCGTAAGAGGTGGAGATTAACGAGCTGACAGAAGAAGCGGGGAAGAATCTGGAAGAGGTGGTGATACTTTCATCTCAACAAGATTTTAAAAACTTGGGAAAAAAAATTTTAAGATGTTTTTCAGACATTCTATGGCTTCATTTGAATTTTCCTTGCATAGTCACCCAACCAGCAAATAACAAATCAGTTCTCCAGGTATATATCCCACTTTAATAATATCCATTGATCGAAGTAGGCACATTTATGGGGGTAATGCAAAATAGGCCATTATTACAACTTTTTACCCCTTGATTAAATGTTAGTGATAGGAATCATTTCCAGGATGGGGCAGTGATGAAAATGTATTTGGCACTCAATTTTTCTTCCAAAAAAATTGATTAATGGGAGCTTTTAACACCAACTCGTAATAGTTAGCTTTTTTCCTTTGAATTCGTTATCATGCTTAGTAGAAACATTCAAGTGACTAAGCATGCTTAAGTCGCATTAAGTGCGAGCTTCATATGTAGAACGGGAGATGCAATTGGATTATATGATGTGTTTATAAGAAGTTTTTGATTATCCGTGTAATATGGTGACTTAACTGTCCTCGTTGGAGTGTTGGTCATGGGCATAGTGGGTGGGATAGAATTATGACAAATAGATTGAAGTTGAGAAAGTACACCTCTGACTATGTAAGTTACAATTTTATGCCTTTAGAGTAATTTATGCTAACTAAACAAGTAGTATGCCCACTAATATTGTCGATTTAGATATAAATATAAGTGTATACAAGTAAAATGTTATTGCTCTTAACATTTTGTTCCATGAAAATGGCTTTTATTGAGCATATCAGTAGCAGTGTTTAATGTAATATATCTTATAAAGTTTTATCAAGGGTTTCAAAAAAGTATCGATGCATCATGGGGGCCTCATCCCAAATTAAGACTTTTGCTTCTTTAATAAATTTAGCCAAACTCATTCCGTTGTTGATATTGCAAGTTGAGGTTGGTTCAGGAGTTAGTGGCAGTTTAAATCTTGAATGAGCAGTTTGACCACTTGGGATAATGGTGGCTACAATTCTAGATGAGGCTATTGCCAGTGTAACATTACTTTTTTGCCTAAATTCAGCATGGATTGCTCGGTAGAGGAATGTCTTAGCAGTTCCACCTGGTCCATCAATGAAATAAATTTTACTCTCGTTTGCATTTACTGAATTAATGAACCTATCATAAGTATATTTTTTTTCAGTATTCAACTTAGATTTCGATAAATAGTCCTCTAGCGGTGTTTTAATATCCAGTTTGTCACTCAAAACTAAACACCTCATCATCTTCTTCAGTTTTTAAATCTAACTTTGGCACATCATAGTCTTATATACTCTTGTTATGCTGATTTAGTAAAACATTTAGTTCTCTTAACAATTTAAGATTGAGGTTTGCTCTTTTGTAGAGTCTAGTTGTAATGTAGTCGTGTGACATATGTTCCTTAAATTCTTTCCACAAATCACATACTTTTGCAGGCTCACAGAATACCAATAGTGTAACAAATAATTTCCTTAAAACTGGTGCAAACTTTAACAGACTTGCTTCAATTATATAATTTTTAATAGTAGTATCACTTTTTAATAACCCAAAAGCATATGCGGATCACTTAAAAGATTGATACGAGACACCAGTTACGGTAAGCAAATCGTCAAATAACCTAGGGCCCTTTCTATTATTTAACAAAAGCCTTAAATAGAAGCGTTCTCTATCCGACAATGGGACTATGTAAATCCTACTGAAATATTATAGTTTACTACTGTGTTTTTTCCAAAACCTACCCTTACGTTTCCAAAAATAATGTTGGGGAATTTCACAATATAAAAATTTCTTAGCATAAGGATCCCTAGAATTTAAGGTAAAGAACTCTGTTAGCATTGTTTTTATATTGTTAACATCTTGAACTATGTCTTTATGATTTTGAAAGTTGAAAAAGGTGACTTGTTGTTGATTTGGAAGATGTATTTGTAAGCGTTCTATGGCCAAATATATTTTACTAAGTGGAAATGCAAATAATATCCATGCATCTTCTGGAGGAGATATCAATCTAGCCTCGACAAACTGTTGTATTTCATCGACGTTGCAAGATCCGCCAACTTCCATTGAAATACGGTCAAAACCTTTGTAAACATATTTTTACAAATACTTAACACACTTAATGCTGCTGCAAACCTCAATATTTATGTCGCAATTGTATTTTTTTAGCAACCATGCATTATAAAGAACTATCTAACTATTGTTGGCCTTTCTATTACCAGAACTACCCATTGGGATTGACTGTCGATCAAAACATCTACGATACACAGGGTAAAAACCATTTTCTTGAATGGTATGTTCAGCAAAATCTTTTGGGAATCTTTTCTTGCACTTTCCGTCTACCATATATACACAATTACGATCCATGCACCATATGCCATTTAACTATATCAAAAAGTTCAAGCTTCTCATTTTTGTAGGGGAATTCGGCATGTACTATTTGGTTGTAATCTTATGGTCCTCTTAGGTGATCATGTGTTTTAAATATGATCAACATATGTGCATAAGGACGTCATCTTTTTTAAAATTTAATAATGTGCACATGTGCCTTAACCAAATCTAGAACTGATGACTTTATTATGTCATCTTGCAATTTAAAAATTTTTGTGTGGAAGATACGAGCAACTAAGTCGGGATGATCATGTGGTTATTGTCATGGGCCTAATTCTTCAGTTATTTTTGGCAATTCAGGGTTACAAGTCATAATAATAAATAAATTAGGTTTACCGCATTTTTTCATTAATGTCATTGCGTCATGAAATCTTTTACGGACAACTGTTATGTGAAGAAGGGAGAATAATATGTTTTCCAACATTCTTACCTAGTCTTTCTCTAGATTAAATTACGTCGTCTAACCCACGATACATATCACCTCTTATATAGTCTTTGTTATTTATAATATAGCTCAAATTGCTACTATACATTTTTACTGCTTGATCAATTATATATTGTTAGAATAAGCGGCCTCCTTTATGTTTAAATGAATTATATTTTGGCTGTATCTGTAACATATAACAGTAAAACTCACGAATGGTAATTTTTTTACCATCTCTATTAAAAAATTTTATATCCCATCAATATCTTCCTCTTGGTAGTAGAAGAGGATACGGTAGAGGATCGTAAAATCCAAAAGTCTCATTTATGATTTGATATCCATCTATGCTGGAATTAATTACAATATTCCTACCTACATTAACTTCGTCACTACCAACTATAATACAAGGGAGTAGGTGAAATATATTGCTACGTGCCTTTTGAGTGGAGTTTAAGCACAAGTTTCTGATTAACAAGATCTGGAAATTTTACGATTTCTTCAATTTTTTTAATAAATGCATTGTCTTTTAGAATATTTATTAACTTAACAATGGTTTGTTATTGTAAAAAATCATTCTTATCATGCCTTTCCATAAGTTCACGAAGTGGGTCGTAAAAATATTGCTATAAGAACCGTGCTAGCCCAACGTTTGGAGGTAGAAAACTTTTAATTTTATGGTATATTATACCGTGAGCCTTAAATGTGCATATACCACTTGTAGCATTGGAGAGAGATTCATCCAATGTTACCCCAATAGACGTGAACTGGAAATAGTGATTGTATAATCGATTTTTTTTTTGAAATCAAATCCTACTGCAAATTTATCGTGATAAAGTTCTAAAAGTTGTTCTACCACTGGTGGCAATCCTAATTCTACCTTTCCACTCATACAACAGAAACCTTTGGATTCCTTAGTGAATAATCATGACTGGCAGTGTATACACTGCCTTGGGGGTGGAAGTTTATAGGTTTTGAATTTTTTAGAATCTATAAAAAAATTTGCACAATTGTGACCAGATAGTCTAACACTAGGTTTGCAACGAAAAATAATGATGGGTATTTCTATTGATGGAAGTACAATATTATTTATTTCTTGATTATGGTAGCATTAGGATTGTCACTAACCATTCTTGGTGATATATTACTAGTTATTTTTGTTTGTCCATTACAATCATCAGTAGCCATACTCATAAATGCATGAATATTGTTAAAGAATGATCCATTAGAAGTATTAGGTACGCATGCATTAGACATACCTGTTGTATTAGCAGATACAATAACAGACAGATTGATAGTTGTTACAGATTGGCCAGATTCAAGTATAACATTGGTATCAATAGGGTTTCTCGTAGCTAAAATACAGTATTCATAATCAAACACGATTAAGAGATATCTCCATTAATTGTATTGTTATTCCCAGGATTTGTAATAATCAGTCCCATTCTATTTTGTTCAACGGATTGATCAATGTTTGCTCCACCGAAATTTGTTTAACAAATGTATATGTAAGATTACAATATGAAATAATTGGGTAAAGGAATAGAATATGAATATATTATTACGTGATATTGCAACATTAATCTTCATTTTTTGACATTGCTGCATAGACAAGTACTTGATTGGACAAAACTTGTTTTTGCTATTTCGGAATATCATATTGGGGATAAGAACAAAGATATATGATTATACACTATATTGTTAATATAAGGCATTCTACTCAAATACAAACCTTCTCACGTTGTTTATTTGTGTATGCTTGACCTCTATTTACATTTGCTAGGTCCTGCTTCTCCTTTTGTTGTTTGAAGGTAATTATTTTGTCTGATAGTTATGAGGAACACCTGCGATACAACTTTTTTTTAAACGCTACTGTATTACGCAAATATAATACATTGGCTAAAAATTGATGATTTGGGAGTGATAAGATTACTAATGAATATAAAAAGAATATATTTTTAGCAGATGTTGAATGTGAGACAAGTTTTTCTTTGTAAGAAATCCTTTTGAATTTTATTATTTCGGGTCTACGTGGCAAGATATAAGCACCAACTATAGAACTATGTATTTCTTCTATGGTTGTTGAAGGTAAACCAAAAATTGGTATAGGAATCAAATTTCTAGCTTCAATCATATCTGTGTCCTGCATTAAATATTTAGAATCAAACCTAGAATTATGTAGTATACTACACTTATAATTGTATCTATAACTCTTACCTTTTCACAACGTTGATTGGCTATGTGTGTTGAAGGATTTTGCTCACTTCCTTTAAACATAATATCATCAAGTTTGACGGGAGGCAAATTATAGATGTGGTTGGTAGGTATTTCAATATTGCATTTTTGCCCAGAATTTGTAATGTTATTAGTGGTAACATTTAGGTTTATATTGGGGGGCTCAGCTTGATTTGACTTTTGTCCTGCAATAAGAAAATAACATCAATCAGGTAATTATTTAATACGCAACCAAGCTATTAACATAAAACGACATTCAAATACTCACATTTCCACATTGTTTGTATGCCTTATGTTTTTTTACATTTGCTTGGATCCTCTTTTCTTCCCGCTCCTCAGAAGTAATTAGCTTGAATGTTCGCTTTTTTGAAACTCCTGAGATTTTGAGTTATTATTTTACATACGATGTTTTGAACCCCAAACATAAGATAGATAATTTTTGAATAAATACCTAAAACTATTTATAGATTTAGTTTTATATATGCAATTTGAAAAAGGTGCATAACCCCAAATTATTTTGACCCAATTTTAGCCGAGATTAAGCACCACCAAATACCACAATTAACCCAAATCACAAAATCAAGTATCTCAACATAGGTGAACCCAAAATATTATATACAATTGTAATTACTACAAATGCATACAAAGATCAAATCCAATAATTTTGATCAATCAACAAACCCACACCACAAATTTGATAAATTGAGTTTATTTTTGGATTAATGGGGTGTAATTTAATGTTATTTTTGATGATAATTACATGTGAAGATCAACAAACAATAAGCTCAACCTAAAAACTTCATCATAGTAAAACAACTCTTAAACTAAATCAAGAAACAAACTTTATACCAACACTAAGTTCAAGCTAAAACTTTATCACAGTGAAACAACTCTTAAACTAAATCAAGAAATAAAATTTATTTCTCTTTAATGATTGATTGATTGATTGATCCCTTTTTGCAAACTCAATCGAGATTTTAAAACCCGGCATGATTAAATCAATAAAACTTCAAATAGAGGTAAAATTGAAACTTTGATTAATAATAGAGGCAAAAAAAATTAATTTTTTAAATTGCATCGTTGACGCAACAGTTCTTCAACTTGAACAAGTTGAAAACCCTAAAATATGAGATGACGAGGTCTTGATAAATGTTGATACGCTTCAAAGGAAGGGAAATTAAAACCCTAGCGAAATAGTAGGTTTGAAAGATGGTGAGGAAGGAATTTAAGCTTTGTATAGGTGAGGAAGGAAAAAATATTTGGTTTAGATGAAATGTTCGAGTTGGACTTAGTAAAATACCCCTGATTTCATATTTAGACTTCCTAAAATACCCCTAATTTTGTATAGACGAAAAGTTGTGGATTGGACTTCCATTTATACTCACTATTTCATCAAGTAATTATGATTGAGATGCCTATTATTTAAGGGATTTAGTATAGACGAAATGGGAGTATTTTAGGATTAAATAAATTACGAGAATAGACAAAATAACCCTTATGATCTAATGGTTGTCACGATTCCATTTATTTATTGTTATAGCCTAAACTTTCAATTTTCCTTAACATGTGGAGGGTAGTGCAATTAACAGCTGAGATTAGTTCTCATGGCATGGTTATTCATTTAGTAGTATGTATAAACTTAAGCTAAAAGAAAATAATAGTTTTGAAGTTTCACATTATATGGTTTAGTCAAGAGCTGCAAAGAACCCAAATGGTTAACAATGGTAGCATTTGATGCATAGTTTCGGGCCAGTGATCTATAAGAGATCTAATAATTTACTTGACAGTTAACTAGGGAAAATAGAGAGTCACCTTAAATGAACGCCTCATGCACTAGCAAGTCGCATACCTTTTACCATAAAAGGGTCAAAACAAGTAAAGAATATAATATATAAAAACATAAACTTGCTGTATTACAAGTTCATCGACCACTTTTGATAGATGGAACAAAATCTTCTTGATAAACATTGATGGCCAGATAAGGCTCCATTTGCTTGGGCCCCAACAAATAATATATCACATGATAATAATATTTTTTTCCAAAATAATTGTATTGCCTCAAACATTGCCATGTCGCCTTATTCCACTCCAATTTATAATTTGATCTAGCTTTATTGTTACAACATTTTAATGATTCCATTAATGACATAAAATAAAAACTTCCAGTCACTAGGCACATAGAACATGTTGAAACATCTATATTTGGTATTAATATCATTTTATGTCTAGAATAAGTGTCAGCACTATTTCGTTGTTATTCATCGTTAGAGGGTGCACATGGAATGACTATAGTTAGACTGACACTGAACAGGTACGTTAGTTTTGTACCTCTTTGCTCAAATACTCCAGCTCATTAGTATTTTACTAAAGTTCAAAAGAGTTTTTTTTAAGGAAAATAGTATCCCACTCAAATAGACTTTTGTTATGTTCGAATAAAATATGTTCGAATAGAGTACAAGGTTTTCAGTTTTCTATTTAAAAGTTTTCTTTCTATTTTCTTAATCAAGTCTTCCAAAAGTAATTTTTAAGGCTTGAGATATTTGAGAGAAGAGTTCTTCAAAGAGAGATTCAACGAGAATTAACCCTCAAGTTGAATCGATCAAAGAATTATGAAAACCTAATTTTAATTTGTGAATTGAGAGCTTGAGGAATTCGAGCTTGAAAATCTTTGGTGCGTAATCCGAAGTGAGGCGTTACAAGAATGAAGGATTGAATGCGAGAATTGTGATTGAAGATAAGTAACCACGAGATCTGCTTATCAAGTCTGTAAGTGATTTAGATTCTTATAATTCTTTCTTCATAATTGATTTTAGTTGTCCAGGATTCGACAACGACCTATGAGTTTTTCTTTTGAGAATGGTTTTCTACATGGTTAATATCGTGTGTTCCTGTGCTTATTGATTTTAACTATTTATAATTGATTATTGAATTAACTTGAAATTAGGTCATAGTTGTTAGAAAATTGATTCTAGGCTATTAGACCAAATTAACTCGACCTAATAATTTGATATTGATCAATCTCAAGTATCAAAAAAAATTAATTGGTATCTTAACAGCCATACTCGAAGGCTTAACAACCTGAGTATGAATTCTAACTCATGTATTTGACATTAATGGATTCTGAAAGATTTGGAGGTCCCATAAATCGTCCGCCCCACTTCGATAAAAAAGATGTTGAGCATAATAATTTTAATCTTGAAGAATTGTGTACTCGGTTAATTAAGCGGTGCACTAAACTTGAGAAAATTAATAAAAGATTGAAAGAACAAGTTAGTACACTCACTCATAAATTGAAAGAAAATACTAAAAATATAAATTATTAGCATAAAAGACTTGAATGTGATAAACATGAGCCTTTTGACAAAGTACAAAAATTTAGAAAATGAAGTTTATACTGCTCATGAGAGGATTAAAAATGTCATGGATGAGCTTAATAAGGCCAAGCTTGATTTAATCTCATCTGAACAAAAACTTCAAAAATGTTATGTCATGGAGCAATAAACATTGATAAAGTGCTAAGTATGGGCAAATCCAAAAGTAGAAAAAGGGGGCATGGGTATGAAAAGGTTGATTCAAATAAAATATCTCATCTGGTTACAAAATTTGTTAAAGCCACAATATTGACCAAACCTAGTGTAGTGTCAAATACTCGTACTCGTGCTAGTAAGCCACACTATCCAAAGTCATTTATTATCATGCTTGTGATAGAAGGGGACATTATGCTTTCTATTGTAGATTTGTTTCATATACTAGATAGGTTGATTGGCTCCTTATCAAGGAAAAGGATATATTCATGAAATCTTTTATGCTTACTCGAAAAACTCAATCTTCAAAGATTATTTGAGCCATTTGGGTATGTAAGGATGAGTTGACACCTCAACTAAGATGCAATGTTGCACAAATAGCTATTTGGGCTATTTAGATGCGAAAGGATAATTTATCATCGCAGATTAGGTAATGAATCTAAACTGAGATGAGTTATCAGTATATGCCCCATTCAAAAGGTATATTTCTAACCCTCTATATAGTTATGCTTTTTTTTCTTTTTTTTAGGACAATAAGGTATTGCATTGATTTTAATGTACTTTGCATTTTTGGAGCTTTTGAATGTTAGATATTCTTGCTAGATTAGGATAGTACTTTAGTATTATATTAATTCCTAGAATAAGTATTTGGTAAAATTACAATTCACAATAATCAGTGACCTCTTTGTTTAAACTAAAAATTCATTGTGATTAGAACTACGTGAGGATAACTGTGGAGACCTCGCACCCAACAATATGTGCGGATCTAGCCTTTTTGCAAGCTTTGAGTGTTATTTCATAGATTCCTTCCAGATTCGGCATTTTGTCTTTTCATGATCTTATTTTTTATAATCAATTGCTGATAATAATATTAAATTCAAGTTATTCTAATAGAACATTTCTTATACTTGATTCGAGAAGAAAAAAACTGTATAAGACCGAAGATATGATAATAGGCATTTTTATTATTTCACCATTTTTGGCCTTCGATATGCTTACCAAAGTTTTATATGCTTGTAGTTCTTTGTACCTTAAAATTTGCAATTCGCTTTATACCCAACTCCTTTTGACCCGTTTGTTCTGAGAATTTTCAGTAAAAAAATAAAATGAGTGAAGCCATGTAGTTTTAGTGAAGACGATGAATATAATAAAGGAGTATTCCAAATACTTTTATGGTACATCTATAAGATTCTGCCTAGAATATTTTTTTTTTAAAGGATATGGAAGATGAAATAATTTATTCTATATGTACTCATTAAAGGAAAATAATGAAGGGAGGTGAATGCAAAATAAATAAAGAGGGGGAGATATATAATTGTGAGTCTCAGAATGTCAGTAAAGCACCTACTATGTCATGTGCCTACCCTTGCCTACATCATCACCTTTTCAAGACCTGTTTAATCTTGAGTTTAACACAGTCAGTTTAGTAGACATGAGAGATATGGGGTCTATATTAGTAAACTTGGCGCAATCTATGATAGTTAATTTCTTATCAATGAGATTATTCCTTAAACGTTCGCCTATTCAAGATATATGAGCCTTCGTTGCACTTATTCATACTCATATTACCAACAAGTACATATCCAGCAAAATCTTAGTGATTTTTTAGTGAACACCCAAGTAAGGCCTCAATCAAAATAAATTTCCAATAAAGTAGTCTAACTGTGGCCAAGTAATATGTTAAAAATAGGTGTCTAAATGACTATACACACACACACACACACACACCAAATAATTCATTTTAGTAAATTTTATAACACATGGGAAATGTTCTAATCTTTCTAAGATATTCTAGATTCATTTGCATTCTATCATGCCTTGTAGTAGCGGTAGTATTTGCCAATGTTTATTTATGCCATTTATTCTTGGATTTTTTTTATGTTTGTGCTCTAACTGAGGTCACCATTATTGCAAAGGGAAATAACTAGTACTTTTCTAATATGATATTAAGTTGGTTCTATTTTTTCCATTCACCTTTTGTTCTTCCGTGACAAAAAGGGGCAGAGATGATCCTGATAGGTAAGTCAGGTAGGTTTTTAGCTTTCTTGTAGATTCCTTATTTTTTGAATGGCTGCATAATGTATCTTGTTTAGTGTGCTGCGATACCAAAATAGATACTACAGGATGAAAGAGTGGCTTCGAGCATAGATATTTAGTGATAGAGTCAGTCCATCGAGTTGGAATTTATTTTTTGTTATTGTCACAATTTTATCACGAAATGAACTAAAGCGGGAGATTGAAACAATCATATTTAGTATTGGTTTCATTTCGTGTCTAGAATAAGAGTCAACACTATCTTGTAATTATTTATCCTCAGAGAGTGCACGTGGAACCACTACGTTAGACTGACACTGGATAGGTACATTGACTTTGTACCTCTTTGCTCAAATACTCTAGCCTATTAGTATTTTACAAAATGCTAAAATAATTTTATTTTTTAAGAAAAATAGTGTTTTGTTCGAATAGACTTTTGTTTTGTTTGAGTAGACTTGGCAGATGCCTCTCAGTTCGAATAGACTTTTATTATGTTCGAACAGAGTACCAAATTTTTAGTTTTCTTTTTAAAAGTTATCTTTCTATATTCTTTTTTTAACTCTTCTAAAACCAATTTTCAAGGCTTGATATATTTGATAGAAGAGTTATTTAAAAAAGATTCAACGAGAATTAACCCTCGAGTTGAATCGATCTGAGAATTATGAAAACCTAATTTCAATTTCTGAATTAAGAGCTTGAAGAATTCGAGCTTGAAAAGCTTTAGTGCGTGATTCGAAGCGAGGCATTGTGAGAACGAAGGGCGTTGCGAGAATGAAGAATTGATTGCGTGAATAGTGATTGAAGATAGGTAACCACGGGATGTGATTATCGAGTCTGTAAGTGATTTAGATTATTGTAATTCTTCTTAATAGTGGATTTTAGAATTTTAGATGTCGAGGATTCGACAATGACTTGTGAGACTTTCTCCTGTGAAAGGTTTCCCTCAGGATTAATATCATGTGTTATTGTGCTTATTGATTATAACTATTGGTAATTGATTATAGGATTAACCTGGAATTAGGTCATAGTTTTTAGAAAAATTATTCTAGGTTATTGCACAATATTAACTCGATCTAATAATTCGATATCAATCAAACTCAAATACCTTCGATATCGATCAATCTCAAGTACTGAAAATTTTCACATGAGTTTAATTAGATGCAACACAATATGCCTAGGGCTCAAAGAGTATGTTGGTAAAGGTATATATATATATATATATATATATATATATATATAGACATGAGTAGAGAGCTTTATGAGCATTAGAAATATGGAACATATGAATAAAGGTGATGGGGAAACAAGTTATGCTAAGAACTCTAAAATCCAAGTTAGTAATCTTTTGATGTATTTCTTACCATAATTCCACACTTGCACCATCTAATCATATAATCACAATAATTTCGTAAGTAAGTTGGAATGTTTTGGCCACTAGTAAAGTTTTGGCCACTTTCATTGGCGTAAGTACTACTCTCGGCATATTTTTTAGACTGTAATTACAAACTTCCTGTTACCACACTTGTGATATAGTACAGAGGAAGAGAGACACAAAAAGTCACTTTCATCAATGCTCAAGCTCAAAGAAGAGAGCAATTTATTACAGATTCGGTTAGAGACAGTTACTGTTACAGTTGTTTTCAGTTGGCTCAAGTTTGTTACAATTATAACAGACTAAACATACTTACTACAGTAATTAGTAATATGCTATCTAATGGTTATTGTACCTCCTAAAGATGAAGAGAAAGTAACAAACTGACAACTTGGATTGAAGCATCTGAAATCTGGTTGTTGAGAGTCCCTTTGTGAAAATTTCTACCACCTAGTCTTGTGTACAGAGATACTTAATGCAAAGAAGTTTAAGTAGAACCAGTCCCCTTATATAGTGATAATCAACTTCAATGTGCTTTGATCTAGCATGAAACACTGGATTAGAAGCAAAAGTAATCGTACTTATATTGTCACACCACAATAGAAGGGGAGCAGTTAGAAGGAATTTGAGATCCTTAAGATGAGAGCAAATCAAAAAAAAATTAGCAGCAGTATGAGCCAAGGATCTATACTTAGATTCAGTTGATGATCTAGCAACTGTAGGCTACTTCTTAGCACTCTAGGAAATTAGATTGTTACCAAAGAAAGTACAATAACCACTTGAATATCTCCTGTCATAGGGGCAACTCGCCCAGTTTGCATTAGAATATGTTGTAAGAGAGAAAACGCCTTTGCTGAATATGATGCCAAAGTTGATAGTCCCCTTAAGAAATCTTAGTAATCTTTTCACTGCATTGAGATGGGTTATTCTTGGAACATGCATGTGTTGACACACTTGACTGACAGCAAAACACAAGTCCAGTCCTGTCCAAGTAAGATATTATAAAGCCCCCATAAGAGATCTATCTTCTGTGGGGTTGGGAAGAAGTTCCCTATTGGATGTATCCAATTTAATAGTAGAGGCAGGTGTTGTACATGGTTTGGCACCATCCATGTTAGCCTTTTTGAAGCAGTTCTAGAGAGTAGTTTTTCTTAGAGATACAGATGCTTTTTGAGTTCCTTTGAACTTCTAGTCCCAAGAAATAATGCAAGTTGCCCAGATCTTTTATTGCAAACTTTGTATTGAGTTATTGGATGAAGGAGTTGCAATAAGTGGAGAATTTCTTGTGATGATAATATCATTTACATATACTAGAATAAATATGAGTGTACTTGCAGGGAGTCTTATAAACAATGAAGAATCAGAGAGGCAGGTATTGAAACCTAGAGCTAGTAGACCATGTAGAAACTCCTCGTACCAAGCTCTAGGTACCTATTTAAGACCATAGAGAAATTTGTGTAATATATACACATGTATTGGGTAGTCAGCATTGATGAAACCAGGAGGCGGAGTCATAAACAATGTTTCTTCTAGATGGCCATGGAGAAATGCATTACTTACATCTAGCTGCTTAATAACCCAATAAAACTGAATAGCTATAGATAACGCAAATCTAATTGTTGTTGGTTTAACTACAGAACAAAAGGGGTCCATGAACTTAATTCCATGCTAATGATACCTCTTGGCTACCAATCTAGCTTTATACCTTTCTATAGATCCATTTGAGTGTTATTTTACTTTGAAGCTCTATTTACAACAAACTATATGGTGTTTGGGAGATGAAGGAACTAGTGACCAAGTTCATGTATTTTGGAATGCATTGTATTCTTCTATCTATAATTTTTGTCTTTGATGGCTTGTGAGGAGCATGCAGGGATATGTTTAGCATCATTCGTACATAATAGTGATATGTGAAAGATGGGATGTTTTGTTGCCATCAGTACTTTTGGCTTATAGATACCATTCTTTGATATAGTCGACATAGTATGACTATTTTGTATGGTCTATACTCTTGTGGGATGTTTATTATGGGCAACTGTTCTTATAGATGATGATAAGGGCTGAGAGGAAAGAGAAGCATGTGTAAATTGAGTGACTAAGACATTTGCATGAATTGGTATAGATACAAGTACATATATTGTTGTTGACTCTGCAGGTATAAAGGTCAATGCAGCTGCTGGTAAGTCTGTGTGGATAGTAGGAGACTGATTGGATGTTGTTGTCAAAGTAATAGGTATGGGAAAGAAAATAAAGGGAATAGTAGAAGCAATAGGTGGAACTGAATTGGTAGGTGGAAAATCTGGTGAAATAGCTAGACTTTGGTTGAGAGAGAATGAACATTTGAATTTAAGGATGAACATAGAGGGAATGTGAATGGTAAAGAATATGATGGTTGTGAAGGTAATGAAGTAGTTTGGTTTGGATAATATTTGAAAGGAAAACACTCTTCACACCCTTTTTGTGACTAAGTCTAGAGATCTGTAACCATTTTGATGTTGACTAAGCTTATAACAATACAGAGTTTGCTTCTATCTTGAAGTTTGTGGCTTATATATGGCTTTAATCATGGGAAGCATGCATAACCTTACACTTTGACAAAACAATAGCCAGGTGTGTGATGAAAGTGAAACATCTATATTTGGAGTTTGTTTCATTCCGTGTCTAGTTTAGATGTCAGCACAATCTCGTGGTTACTCGTCGTCAGAGATTGTACCTTGAGCGACTACAACTGGATTGACACTGAACAGATAAGTGGGTTTCTAACTCTTTGTTCTAAAAATTCAAGCCTCTATATTTTACAGAGTATGAAAAAGTAATAAAAATGTTTATTTACAGAAAACAGAAGGTTTATTCGAATAACCTTTAATGTTGTTTGATATGTTGCAACAGATAGAATTCTATTCGAATAGAATTACTTCTGTTTGAATAACTTTCAACAGTTGCATTTATATTCGAATAGACTGCTTGTTGTTCGAATAACTTTCAATAGTTACTTCTCTGTTCGAATAGAATAACTGTTGTTCGAATAACTTTAAGCAGTAACATCTCTGTTCGAATAGAATAATTGTTATTAGAATAACCTTCACCAGATAGACTTCTGCTCAAATAGATTGATTTCTATTCGAACAGAGCCCGTGTTTTCTATTTTCCTATTTAAGACATACTTGACTTTTTCAAATACTTACTTCTTGAAACCTATTTTTTTGAGGGCTTGCTTTTTAGAGTGAAAAGAGATCGATCTTTGAGTGATTTAAGAGAGAATCAAATCACTCAAATCTTATATCAATCAATTGATCAAGAAACCTAATTCATGCATTGAAGAACTGGATTGAAAAACTTGAGCGATTCAAGATTAGGAGCTTTGACGTGAGATTGGAACGAGGCATTGCGAGAACGCGAAATTGATTGCGATGAGCTCAATTTGAAGAGAGGTAACCACGGGATGTGTTTATCGAGTCTGTAAGTAATTAAATACTTCTACTTTTGATTTCAATATTGGATTGTTTAGCTGTCGGGTGATTCGATAGTTACCTGTGGGTTTTTCTCCTGAGAAAGGTTTCCCACAAGGTTAAAAATCTTTGCTTTGTTTTTAATTTCCATTGTTTGCTTAACATTAAATAATCATATCGACTTGAACTAGGTTAAGCTTTGACCATTAATTCAGAGGATTTAGGACCTATCGATTTAGACCTAAAACAATTGTAATTGGTTAGTCTCAAGGCGACTAGTTATTTCAATTGGTATCAGAGCAGTCACGTTTTAAGGTTTAATAGCCTAAACGTGGATCCCGGATAGTTCGCTTGAGAATAATAAATTCCAAGAAGTTTGGAGGTCCTATAGATCGCCCTCCAGCCTTTGATAGTAAAGAATACCCATACTGGAAAGTTTGAATGATTGCTTACTTACAATCAATTGGAGAAGATGTATGGATTATTGTTGAGGATGGATGGACACCCCCTACTGTGATGCAAGGTCAACCAGAGAGTGCTAAAGAGGTCTTTAAACCTAGGAACCAATGGTCAAAAGAAAAAAAGAATTTTGTTGGTTATAATTCTAAAGGCCTCAATGCGATCTTTGCGGCTGTGAGTCAAAGTGAGTTTCGACATATCTCTGCATGTACCACTTCTAAAGAAGCTTGGGATATCTTAGTTCGAACTCATAAAGGCGATGATACAGTCAAAGAAAGTAAGCTTCAAATGCTTACTTTGCAATTTGAAAATATAAGAATGAGTGAAAACGAACCTTTTGACAAGTTTTATGCGAGACTAAGTGATATTGTAAACACTAGTGCCACATTAGGAGCAACGTACTCCGATGTTCAAATAGTTTACAAGGTTCTAAGATCCCTTCCTAAGAGCTTTAGATCCAAACGTGATTCTATAGAGAAAGCTCAGGATCTTAAGAAAATAAAACCAGATACATTAGCTGGTAAATTATGAACGTTTAAACTCGAGATTAAAATGGAAAACCCCAAAAAGAACAAGAGTATTGCTTTTAAGTCTTCATCTTATTCTTTTTCTTTTAAGGGTACCATAGAAGCTGATAATTCGTCTGATTCTGATAATGATAATGGGTCCGATATGGATTCACAGATTGCTTCGATAAGTCACCAGCTTAAAAACCTGGTGAAACAATGCCAATTTCCAAAACAAGGGCAATCGGTGAATCATAAGTCGCGAACTCATGATCAACATAAAGTGAATAACTGGCAGACCAACCTTGACACTAGCCTAAGTCAAATTGAATGTTATAAGTGTCATAAGCTTGGTCATTATGCCCATAGCTGTCCTAATAAGAAATTTGGAGCAACTCATAAAGCTATGAATATCTGTGTTACTTGGGATGAAGTGATGATGAACATGATAACAATGAGAGTAATCCCCAAATAGTTGAAAATAGACCATATTGTGTATATCCTGTTAATTTAAATTGTGATAATGATAACTATGACGTTTTTGCTCTTGAAAATTCTGTTGAAAAACAGAGTGATCAAGAACATAATGAGTTTGAAGACCTAAATCTAGAGGACTTGTATGCTCAGACTCTCACCAAGTGTATGAAACTCGGTAAACTTAACAAAGTCTTAAAAAAACAAGTTAATACACTTAAGTGCAAACTTCAAGACAAAACTGAGAATACAAGTCACGAGATAGAGGTTCATGAGAATGAGAATCTTGGCCTTCATGATAAAGTTGTTTCTTTAGAAAAAGAAGTTAATGATGCGAAAGATAAAATGAAATCAACTTTGGACGAACTTAGTTCGGCCAAGCTTGATGTAGTTTTATCTGAGCAGAAACTTGAGAAGTTTAGTCATGGGGCCAAGAACATTGATAAAATGTTATGTATGGGAAAGACGGATAGTGATAAAAGGGGTCTAGGATATGAGGAACATTTTCCTAAATCTAAGACTCATCAAATCATAAAGTGTGTGAAAGCAACTGCGTCTACCTCGGTACCTGAACATTACATGATTTATACTACTCATAATCACTCCAAACGGGTATCTTACTATCATATTTATTATTATAGTATATGTGGTCAAAAGGGTCATATTGCATCTTATTATAGATTTGTTGAACCCTATCAGCCATATGCTCGCCCTTTCAATGGATATATATATATATAAGTCATATGTGAATGTTTCAAATGTGAAAAGTGAGAACTTGAGTAGGTGGGTTTCTCCAAAAACATCACCTCAAAAAGTGATTCGGGCAGTTTGGATGTGCAAGGATGACTTGTCGCTACAAATAAAGTAATAAATCAAAACTGAGAAGGGTTAAGGTATACTCTATTGATTAGGTACGTTTTTTACCCTGTCTCAGTTTATTTATTTATTTTGTTTGTTTTTTTTGCTTTTATTTCTTTTAGGCATTAGGGTATCGTTTTGTTTTTATTTGCACTTTAGGAGCGTTTGTATGTAGAATATTATTGCTAGACTTGGACTTTGCTTTTGTGTTATCTTCTTTCATGGGATAATTATTTGGTAAAATCACATTTTACAATAGTCATTGATTCTCTTATTTAAAGTAAAAGCTCATCGTGACTAGAACCACATGAGGATAACTGTAGAGACTTTGTACCTAATGCTATATGAGGATCTAGCCTTTTTACAATCTTCAAGTGTTCTTGCATAAATTCTTTCCAGATTTAGCATTTTCTTTATCGATCTCATTTTTATAATCAATTGTCGATGGTAACTCCAAGTTCAAGTTAGTCTAATAGAACTGTCCCTATACTTGATTCGAGACAAAAAAGATACTATGTGAGACCGAAGATATGAAAATAGGCATTTTATTGTTACACCTTTTGGCCTTCGTCTGTGCTTACCCAAAATTTTATCCGCTTGCAGCCCTTTATGCCTTAAAATATGTTGTTCGTTTTTCTACCCAAATCCTTTACTAGTTTATCCGTTTGTTCTTAGACTTTTCAGTGAAAAAAAAATGGAAAAGAAAAAAAAAAGAGGGAAGTGATTTTTGGGAGAAAGATGAATATGAGAATAGAGTTTGTATTCCCAATGTACTTTTAGTGGTGGAGATGGATATAAAAAGAGAGTTTTTCCAATGATTTTATGGTACATCATAGTCTATTTGTACTCGTTGCATGAAAATAATAAAGAGATGTGAACCCAAAATGAAGAAATATCAGTAATTGTTACTCACTAAAGAAATTAATGAAAGAAGGTGAGGTCAAAATGAAGAAGGGGAAAAAGTGTTCTATTCCATGTGTACTTCATAAGATGGGGAGTTAGTATAACTGTTAGTCTCAGAATGCCAGCAAAATACCCAATCCGTCATGTCCCTTACCTTGCCTATATTATAACCTTTTTAAGACCTGTTTAATCTTGAGTTTAGCATAGTCAGTTTAGTGGAGATGAGAGATAGGGATTCTATGTTAGTTAACTTGACACCATCTATTACAATTGATTTTCTATCTGTGAGATCTTTTAATTTATAGTACGTCATTTATTTGATGAAATTTGAATTTTTCTATTTACATACTCATATTCATATTTCACACAGCGTTTGCTAGTCAATTCTCAGTGATTTTGAGTGACCACCATGAGAGGCCTAAGTTGAAACAACTTTCTAATATAGTATTCTAACTGGGGCTGAGTAATACGTTGAAAACTGCGTAACTCTTTGACTATGAACTCACACACACCAAGTAATTTATTTAGTGATTGTTATATAAAACTTTGGCAATGTCTTGGTCTTTATAGGATATTTTATATTCATTGTCTTTTTATCATGCCGTGTGTTTAGGGAGAGTGTTGTCTTCTTGTGCTTACTTATTTCAGAGGCACTCCCCATGTGTGTTTTTCATTTTCTCTCATTTTACGGGGGTTACAATTATTTTGAGGGGGAGATGGATTTTATTTTCGGATATTTGTGTTTTTATTATTTTTCCTAATTACACTTTGATCTACTGGTCTGTTTATCCTCTTATGGGCTATTTACCCTTTGGTCATCTATGCCAAAAAGGGGAAGAGATGATCCTAACAGGTAAGTCAGGTAAGTTATGTTCTTTGTTCCTGACAGGTAAGTTAGGTAAGTTATGCTCTTTGTTCTGGATCCCTTATTTTAATTTGAACAGTTACGTGATGTATCTTGTTTAGTGTGCAGGGATTCCAGAATATATGTTATAAGATGAAAGTGAAACTTTGAGTATGGATATTCAGTGATTGAGTCAGACCGCCGAGTTGTATTTTTATTTCCTATAGTTAGTTCTGGCTTTGACACGAAATGAACCAAATGGGGAGATTAAAACATCCATATTTGGAATTTGTTTCATTCCCTGTCTAGTTTAAATGTCAACACAAACTCGTGGTTACTCGTCGTCAGAGATTGCACCTTGAGCGACTACAGCTGAACTGACATTGAATAGGTAAGTGAGTTTCTAACTC
This sequence comes from Kingdonia uniflora, assembly GCA_014058105.1. Lineage (NCBI taxonomy): Eukaryota > Viridiplantae > Streptophyta > Magnoliopsida > Ranunculales > Circaeasteraceae > Kingdonia > Kingdonia uniflora. Next base: position 3,835,157 of record JACGCM010000560.1, on the reverse strand, counting down.
TTTGTTCTAAAATGTCAAGCCTCTATATTTTACAGAGTAAGAAAAAGTAATAAGAATGTTTATTTACAGAAAACAGAAGGTTTATTCGAATAACCTTTAATGTTATTTGAATATGTTGCAACAGATAGAATTGTATTCGAATAGAATTACTTCTGCTTGAATAACTTTTAACAGTTGCATTTATATTCGAATAGACTGTTTGCTGTTCAAATAACTTTCAGCAGTTACTTCCCTATTCGAATAGAATACCTATTGTTCAAATAACTTTAAGCAGCTACTTCTCTATTCGAATAGAATAACTGTTGTTCGAATAACCTTCACCAGATAGACTTTTGTTCGAATATAATGATTTTTATTCAAACAGAGCCCATGTTTTCTATTTTCCTATTTAAGACATACTTGACTTTTTCAAATACTTACTTCTTGAAAACCTATTTTTTTGAGGGTTTGCTTTTTAGAGTGAAGAGAGATCGATCTTTGAGTAATTTAAGAGGGAATCAAATCACTCAAATCTTGTATCAATCAATTGATCAAGAAACCTAATTCATGCATTGAAGAACTTAAGCGATTCAAGATTATGAGCTTTGACGTGAGATTAGAGCGAGGCATTGCGAGAACGCGAATTGATTTGGAGGAGTTCAATTAGAAGAGAGGTAACCACGGGATGTGCTTATCGAGTCTCTAAGAAATTGAATACTTGTACTTTTGATTTTAATATTGGATTGTTTAGCTGTCGGGTGATTCGACAGCGACCTGTGGATTTTTCTCCTGAGAAAGGTTTCCCACAGGGTTAAAAATCTTTGCTTTGTCTTTAATTTCCATTGCTTGCTTGATATTTGATAATCATATCGACTTGAACTAGGTTAAGCTTTGACCATTAATTCAGAGGATTTATGACCTATCGATTTAGACCTAAAACAATCGTAATTGGTTAGTCTCAAGGCAACTAGTTATTTCTGAAAGTGCTTTTGCCAAGGAGATATATTATTGAGTGATTTTGGTGGTAGTCTATTGATAAGAAATATAGAAGTGTTGAAGACTTATACCCAATATGTGAGAGGGATGTTGCTTTGTGAAAATAAGGTTTTGTTGAGATCTACTAGATGTCTACGTTTTCTTTCAACTATACAATTCTTTTAAAGAGTATGAGGACAAGAAAATTGATTATATATACCATGATTTAAGGGGAAAAAAATTGAAGACAGTGCTTGTGAATTTACCCCCTGTATATGATCTAAGGTTTTGATCTTTCTGTCTAATTGATATTCTACATTAGTCTCGAAAGTGATAAAGGTACTATAGACTTCTGATTTTGTATATAAAGGATATATCCAACAATACTTAGAATAGTCATCCACAAAACTAGCATAATATCTTAAACTTGAGATAGATATTTGTGGGGAAGGACCCAACAAATCAATATGAACAATGTGTAAAGGAGCTACAGACTTTGATTGAGATCGATTAAAAGTTAATTTATTACTTTTAGCACATTGGCATGAGTTACAAAAAAAGCAAAGATTTTATTGAACTAGCAATAGGCAATTTATTTTGAGTAAGAGCAACTTGAAAAACAAAAGAAGAGGGGTGACCTAGTCTTTGATGGCAGATGGTCGGTGAAGATTTTAGTCCAATGAAGGCAGTGGGAAAGCTTTTAAGCTTTGTGGTTTTTGAGTGTAACTATAATAGAAGATGGTAGAGGCCATTTTCATGATGTCTTTGGAAAAAGTCCTCCCTGAGTTGTTGTCCTTGATATAAAAAAAATTATAGGCAAAAGTCAATGAGCAGTTGTTGTCATTAACAAACTTGTAAATGGATAAGAGATTGTGAGCTATATGGGGGACATGAAGAATATTGTGAAGTTGAAAACTACAATTAGTAGTGTGTACCAAAGATGATCTTGTACAAGAGATGTGCAAACCTTGTCCATTACCCACTAAAATTGTGCATGTTCCATCATAATCATAATGCTTATGGAGATGGCTGATATTAGTAGTCATGTGATAAGATGCTTCTGTGCCTACATACCAATTTGAGGTTTATGGCTCAATGTTAAAATTCCTCCTGTTTGCCCCCAATTTTGTTAACCAAGAAGGAGGAATCCTGCCTTGAAAGGCATAGTTCATTCTTTTATTGCAGGCAATTGTAGAATATCCAACTTTGTTATAGATCTGACACTGTGGCCTTTGTTGAAAGTTGTTGCTTGACTCACCACTGTAATATTGATTGGATACCTATTATTGTTATAATTTCTTGAATAATCACCATTTGTTAAATCTTGAGGTCTGGAGTAGCTGGCTGTGTCAATCTGACTTGTAGAATGGCCTTGATTGTAGGTTCTTGATGACCCTCTTCCAAATCTTCCTCCTCTGCCTCTGTCACTTTGAAAATTTCTGAAGTTGACATTTTATTGAGCAGTTGGTGTGCTGAAGAAACATTGTGAATGTTGAGCTTGTTTCTTGTTTCCAAAGATAACTCTTCACTAAGAAGAAGACCATGTAGATCATATGTGGTGATAGGTGCTGATCTAACCTAGATTGAAGTGGAGAAAGCATTAAATTCAGCTGGTAAACCATTCAAGATGTGAAAAACAGCACCTTTATCATCAGTGATGGATCAAGAGGCAGGAAGATTGTTAACAAGTTGTTTGATGTTGTTTAGATAATCAGTGATTGAGTCACTATTCTTCTTGAGAGATTGCAGTCTCGATTTGAGTTGCATCACATGGGACCTTGAGATGGAAGAGAATTTCCTCTCCAAAATGCGCCAAAGTAGTTCTCAATACATATGGTAGAAGACCCTCATAGAGAGTAGCATTTAACCAAATTAACAAGGATTGATCTTGTTTCATGTATTCTAAGTATTTAGGGTTGGAATTCAGTACATAATACCCTAATTCATCAATTGTGGTGACAAATTCTAGTAAGATTCATTTGATCCATTGATTAGATCTAGTAGATTGAAACTGTGAATGATTGGGAGCTACAACGACTTCTACGAGATGTAATTATCCTTGGTAAGCTTTATTAGAACCAATTTAGTAATGTTGTTGATCACTATTGTTAGATTGGGGAAGGTTTGAGTTGCAATTGCAAGTTTGAGGAGGTTAGATTTTCCATTAGAGACCTATATAAGACCTCGATTGATGATGATTGATGAAGTTTTCATTAAGACTTGATCTTCAAAGAGAGAAAAAAAAACTAGTGTTTTGGATCGATTTTATCTTTTAATAGATCACTCTGATACCATGATAGAGTATAGAGGAAAAGAGAAGCATAAATTTATTTTCCCTGGTGCTCAAGCTCAAAGAAGAGAGCTATTTATTACGGAGTCTGTTAGAGACAGTTTACAGCTGTTTACAGTTGTGACAATTGGCTTAAGTAAGTTACAGTTGTTAGTAATATGTTATCTAATAGTTATTAACTTACATCATCTAATTATATGATCACATTAATTTCGGAAGTAAGTTGGAATGTTTTGGCCACTGGTAAAGTTTTGGCAACTTTCATTGGCGTAAGTACTACTCTTGGTTTGTTTTTTCAGACTGCAATTACAATCTTCCCATTACCAAATTGGTCAAAAGCTGTATTCGGGTGGCTTGGAGATGTGTATTAACCAATGTTTCTTTGTTATGTTATTTTGAAGTTTCATTCACATACATTTTGTTAGGGGGAGTTTATATCTATGACCAATCCCATACTGAAGGAAGCAGTCATGTCTCTCCATAATAACACTGCCACCTTGCCTTCAACAATCAGCATTGCAGACTTTGGATGTTCCTTGGGTCCAAACGCCTTGCTCGTGGTCTCCAAAATCATGAACATTATAGACGTGATATGCCGCGAGCTAAATTGTTCACCACAACAGTGTCAAGTGTTCTTAATGGCCTCCCTGGTAATGATTTCATCACTGTTTTCAAATATTTAGCATCATTTCATGAAAAACGCAAACAAGGAAGGGAAACGAGTTCCGTACCGTCTTTTATATCGAGCAAATTTGAGAAAACCCCTCATATTTGTACATCAATTTGGCATTGACCCTCTTATTCACTTAAATTAGTGATACCCCCATTTTTGCGAGAGTCAAACTTCAAACTTATGTTGACTGGCGTTGACTACGATTGACTCGGCAAAAATATACTTGTACCCATTATATACAAAAAATACTTAAAAAAATTATGAGATGATTTGTAACAAGTTGCAACACGTGTCAACCATCCAAGCATTGATCTTATGGTTTAAAACTATTGCCTCGCAACCGTCGGTTCAACCATGGCTGTGATCTTTTTAATACATAAAAATCATAGTTTCTCTCTCTATAATCAATCAAGTTTTCTCTCTCAACAATCTCCTTTTTTATGGCTTCATCATTATTTCTTCACTTCCAACCTCCACAACAACCTCCTCTGATCAACCACCACTATACTAGCTACTCCTTCAACCACCAACCGACGAATCAACACCAACACCCAAATACGTGACTATACCACCGACGATGAAAGCAACCTCGACATTGATCATCGTCGACGGGACAAACTCATAGCCGCTACTATAATCCAATCCCCTTCTCCTTTTATAGGTGTTATCTCATTCCTTGATACCCCATCTCTCTAATACCCCTCGTTATCTCTCAACATTACTAATTTTTCTTCCCCTATTTTTGCTCTATTTTTCTTGTTGTTGTTGTTGTTGTTGCTGTTTACAGGGGTGTTTGATTCATTCTATTCAAGGAGTTAAACATGATGAACCAATTCATGGATATCGACCCAGTACTCTCTCAAGGAGGATCCCTGCTTCGACTTCTGCAGCGCGTCGAGGATGGATGTGAATGAAGAGTGGAGATGGACTCCATTTCCGTACCGACATGTCGGGATTAGACAAGGAGAATGTAAAGATGTCTGCTGAGGAGAACACGGTGATCATCAAAGGTGAGGGTGAGAAGGAGTGGGAGGAGGACAAGAGTGTAAGGTAAGAAAGAAGGTAGGAGAGGAAATTGATTCTTTTCGTACAACGGTACCTATGAAACTCAACTGTCATATATGAACAGCTGATTGTGGAGTATGTTTCAGAAAAAATTATGCTAGAAGTATTTCAATGCAAAAGGGTATGCTTAGGTTGTTAAAATTTTGAATTTAACCAAACGAAGTTAACAGGGCTTGACTGGTCTATCAGGCCAGAATGGGGTCTATCGCTAGTTTAAGTGAATATGGGGTCAATGTCAAATTGGTCTACAAATAAATATGAGCAGGGGCGGAGCCAGAGATTTAGGAGTGGGAGTGTCGGGGGTATTTCGAAATTTTAAGGGGTATTTCAAAATTCATGGATAAAATGTAACCCCCAAATTTATAGAATTTCAAATGTTGCGCTTGCAATTAGCATCATGAATCAACTATTTTGGCAAATGATAACTCTATAAGATCAAATTTGGAGTAGTTTACCTTCTATTGTTGGTTGCGTCGTAGTCGTCCACTAGGATGTTCTAAAAAAAATCATCTGGGAGCTATCAAGAGTTGAATAAGCCATTTTTTCTTTAGCTGAGATGAAATAACTTTTGAAAAGGGTCGAATGTTTGTTTTTTATGAAGAGAGTGATGAGGATTATCAGGAAACAGGATGTGTTTATTTGAATAAGAGAAAGGAGAGAGTAGAGAGCCAAAGAGACAGGCTTGTTGAAGAGGTATTACTTTGTGGAGCAGTGCTGGAGTAGAGCTGGGAGGGGTTTTCTCAAATTTGGTCTTTTATATCTGGGTTTCTGGTTCATGTTATGGATGACTATTTCCAAACAGAGAGTTGCACTTTGTAAACTCTTCATATTACTTGCACTGGCTTTCCCAGGTAAAACTCTAAAATATATTTTACTATGTATAATTAATAGAGTCAGTCAAAATATTCATAAAACCATAAATCTGAGCTTATGTTGTACGTAAATTCTATTTCAGATTCTTCCAGGGCTGAGAAAAGATGCAAATGTAGCATTGAACAAAGAATATATCTATATTTCAAAGACGAGCCCTCCTGGCGTGTCAAAAGCTTATCTGTCCCAGTTTCAAAAGGATTTCTCACTTATTTTAAGGTCACGTTCAGAAGAAATTGCTTATGGGGGACAAATGGTGTTAACGCTTCGAGGAAGGAGAGCTATAAATCTGGCTGCATATGAGAGTTGTCTCTTTTGGGACCTCTTGGCACAAGGAATATAAGAGTAATCCACAATACGATTGAGAAGCTCTAGTTAGCTAAAAAGTATGAAGAACACCAACTGATTGGGAAAAATATAGCTTTAATTACTTAAAAATAAAGTAATTACAATGAATCACTCCAAAACCTTAGGCTTCTTCCTCAGAACACTTTCTAGATCTGACATAAAAATAGAAATAACCTAAGTCTCCTTTATATAGAGGGAAATTGAAATAATAAAAGAACGGATCTCGAGGCAAAATAATGCCTAAAAATTACAAACACCGCTAAAGTCGTTCAAACGAATTTACGCCTAATTGGTCTAAAACCCTAGAAACTTGACAAGTCGTTCAAACGAAATCTCAGCTCGTTTAAACAAAATTTGTCTCTGGGCCAAATTTCCAGTGAGGTGAACTTTGGTCGTTTGAACGAAATAGAGAGTCGTTCGAACGAGTCGTTCAAGCGACTCTAAATCTCATTCGAACAACTTTAGATAAAATTGGTCTTCGAGTCATAACATCTCTAGATCCTCCTGAATCATGGCTCCCCCCCTTTAGTAGCCTTGAGCTCCTGCTCAAGCAAGAACTGAAGAGGTAGAAATGCGGTGCTGCCCATTGCCCTGCTATACCACTTCGACTTACGAGATTGTTAACCCTTCTTCCCAACTCGGAATGACTCAATAGCACCACATGTCTTGCCTGGCAGCAACTTTTGGTGAAATACTTTACGCTCCTTGGGGTCATCATATCCTGCAACATACTCTGACGAAACAAAAGGCTGTATCTACATAAAAACCAACATAGCGGAAGTAGTTAGTAATGGGGGTCGAGATAACCTATCAGCCATTTTTCTGTCCACTCCCTTCTTATACTAAATAATCAAAGGAAATTGTTGAAAAGACGACATCCCTTCATCTGGCGAGCATGATGTAGCTTGGACTGTGTAGCTAAAAACTAGAACGGTTTGTGATCAGTATCTACCACAACCTTCTCTTGCAACGTCCCCATATCGATTGGTTGCCTATAAGACGTTGTCATACTAGACAACACTTTAGCCAACGTACCCTCCATAATCGGTCGAACCAATAACACAAACTTGTCGCTCGTATTAACCAACCTCTTCACTCCGGACTCCGTGATCGTCTTGAGTCACCGTTATTAAATTAGACATAGTGACATGTTCCTTACAAGCATTGATATGGATCTCCTTTCCTTCCTTCACAAGACAAAACTTGTGAGCTCTACAGTAATGAATCGGATCTCAGTCCTAAAGATAAGGGCTACCCAAGATGACCTGATACACATCCAAAGAAACCACCTCACAAGTTACCTTGTCAATAAATCATTTAGTGATCGCAAACTTGAAAGTACACTGCTTCCTGATCATCAAATATGCATCTTTCTGAATCCACCCAACCCATACAGCTTAGGATGAGTCGTAGTCGTCAAACCCATCTTCTTCACCAACGTCTCAGAAATCAAAATTTTCTGACTACTCGGATCTACAATGGCCTCGACTAAACTTTGCTTCACCTGAATGCTGATATAAAAAAGTTCTTCCCAACTCTCCTAATCGGTAGCCAAAATCCGTTGAAACATAAGTGTAAGCTTAGGATTTGGTTTATCCAAATCTGGGAGGTCAACAACCTCTGCGGCTAGTGCATATTGGTCTTTCTTGCTCCTCTCCTCCTTTGGCCTAAGCTCTGGGTGAAGTTTCCAACAATAATTGGAAATATGCCCACTCACCTTACAATGATTGTAATGAAACTCCTTAGACGAAGACCCCTCTCCTTTGGCCTCTCCCTTATGCTCGTATTTCTAAGTAGATTTGTACCTCGACTTGATCTTGTCGTCTTCTTTGTCACTCTTTAAGTGCATACCTTCAATGGCAATTGCCTTTACGGTAGCGTCTTCGATATTGGCCACAGTAAAGAGCTTCAACTCTCTCCTAATGGACTCTGACAAACCCACTATGTACTTCATGAACACCTCATACTCGTCCACATAAATGTCCAAAACCAAAGCTTGGTTATGAAATGCCATAGTGTAGTCCTGTACGGATTGCTCAAACTTTTGGCGCAAATTATGCCATTTATATACCATCTCTCTTGCTCATACCCAATCGGATAAAACTGCTTTTACACTAAAACCTTAAATTCTTTCCAGCCCAAACTAACTACATCGTGGCGATTCTGATAAGATTTTTACCACGTGAGTGCATGACTTGCGAATTTCAACGTAGCAAAGCATAATTGCTGAGCATTAAAGTATTTGTAAATGGAAAAATAAGTTTTTAACATATCTAACCAATTATCCAACTTCTCGGCATCGATTGAACCATCGAATACTGGAATTTTAATCATAAAACTGATACAAAGATTACGTATAGTATTCGATGACTTACCAATACCCGATCGCTCCTTGTCGGATTTGGCATCACTAGAATCACTATCATTCTCCACAAAATTGTCGTCTCCAATCACCTCCATAACCTCTTTCTTCCTCGAGCGGCCTCGCCGTGTCGCCGAAGCAGAAGTCTTCGCGAGGTTCGCGAGACGCAACTGTTCTACCAACTCCCCTATAGTAGAAGTTAGGTTGGAAACTGTCATTTCCAAAATCGTGAGTCGATCGTTAGAATTGCCCATCTCCAAATCGTCCTTCTTCTTCGAATTAGGTTTGCGATGGATCTTCAACGGACTCACTAGCTTCTCCTTCATTTGCTTGAGACGGTCACGTGTAGAGACCATAAACGACAATCAACCTCTGAGGATCGTAACTAAAAAACTGATACCACTTAATCCACAATATGATTGAAAAGCTCTAGTTAGCTGAAAAATACGAAGAACACCAATTAATTAGGAAAAATAAAACTTTAATTGCTTAAAAATGAAGTAATTACAATAAATCACTCCAAAACCCTAAGCCTTTTCCTCAGAACTCTTTCTAGATCTGACATAAGAAAAGAAATAACCTAAGTCCCCTATATATAGAAGGAACTCAAAATAATAAAAGAATGGATCTCGAGGCAAAACAACGCCTAAAAATTACAAACACCGCCAAAGTCGTTTAAACAAAATAGGGAGTCATTCGAATGACGTTACGCCTAATTGGTCTAAAACCCTAGAAACATGACAAGTCATTCGAAAGAAATCTCAACGCGTTTGAACGAAATTTGTCTCTGGGCCAAATTTCTAGTGAGGTGAACTTGGTCGTTCGAACGAAATAGGGAGTCGTTTGAACAACTTTAGATCAAATTGGTCTTCGACTCATAACGTCTCTAGATTCTCCTGGATCAAGGAGTTAGCAGAAGAGGTGAGACCAAATATGGTTATGATTATAAAAAGTACTTACTGAGTACTTAATCCTGCTCCTCTTAGATAAATCGTAAAATTAAGGTAATCAATGAAAACTATTTGTTGACTTTCTTTTATCTTTTAGGGTCATATAGAAGAGCATGAAGTGGATTGTTTCAACTTACCTTACTATGATCCTTTCTCCGAAGAAATATAGTATGAAATACAAAAACAAGGGTTATTCAAGCTTCGATATTTCAAGATTGTTTGTAATAGATTGGGATGAATTTGTTGCAAACGGGGACAAATGTGACAAGCAGGAAATTACTCTGTGTATGGTGAAGACTCTCAGAGCCGTATCGGAGCCCATCTTTAAAAGTCATTTCCCTGAAGAAATTATGGATCCTTTGTATGAAAAACTCCACAAGCTTACTGTGTTCAGACAAAAGGTAATCCACCTTGTTACCTTAGTCATGTCCTTGATCACAGAATGACCATGAATGCAAAAGATTAAAAGATACACACAAATTTATTATCAAGGAATTCCTGAATTAGATAAATAAAAAACTAGCAATCTTGCTTAAAAAATATATAGATCTTACTGACCAAGCTAGCCCTTTAAGGAATTGGACTTGCACTTTATTTAACTTCCAAAGACTAGATTAACTAGGATAATAAGATAAAAGTTAACTATTTGAACTCATGCCCGTAGATTTTCATGCTTTGTACTTGGGCTAATGATGGTACCACATCTACGGTTACAAATTATTTTCCTCATTGGATATGCTTTGATCTTTTTAGCATTGCAAAGACGGGTATTCACCGGAAAGATACGTGACTACTAAGAGTTAGATATCAATCAACGAATGAAAATTCTCAAGCCATAAATCATACAATGTGATGAAGTTGTGACTCATACTAGCGAAATGTTGTTGAACACATAATTAAAGTACTAACTAAGTAAATGTTAGAGAATGCACATTGCACATACATGTATAGCATGAAGTAAACAAGTCTAGCTTGAGCTGTAAAGCATGACAAAATCTATAAATATTAAAGATCTATAAGGACCTAGGACTTAATACGATAATCACGATAAACAATAATGCGAAAACATAATCACATATATTGATCCATAGCTTGAATGATTGAGGTATGTCTTTTGAGTTTATCGACGACGATGAGCGGTGACAACTAGGTTTTCTCACCCTTAACCTTTTCTTTGAGATAATGTTTTAGTTAATGGGCTAGGCATACTTATATAGGTATAGAGAGGACCTGGTTTCCTATTTCAATTAGAACTACTTTCCATCGAAGTAGAGAGTTGTAGAAAACCCTAACCTCATTAACCAATAGGATTAGTTTCATATTAGGACTTTGATCATCATAATTAGAAACCCATAATTACTAAAAGACTCTTACTCATGCGAGCCTTAATAAGTCTTACATGAGCAACCAATAGTAGTTAATAAATAGTGTACAATAGTTGTTCATAATTGGTGACATAGTATTGCATTGTTTAGATTACGGTTTATCATGGCCAAATTGTTTTTCTCTTGTAATGCCTATTTAAAGGTTTCCCTTATGTTGTATTTCATATCATCCAATTCCAAGTTTGATCAATAAATATTTCTCTTTAGCATTTAGAGCTCTATTTTTAACATCTGGTATCAAAGCGAGCATAGTTTCTGGCTTGACAACTTGAAGGTGATAACATGAAGAAAAGCATAATCTTTTCTAGTATTCCGTCAACATATCGTTCATTCGGTCGAAGTTATTGGTTTCGTCTATTTTCGTAAAAATGGCAGACTATGTTCAAACAACAATTCCTAAATTTGATAGTCACTATGATCATTAGAGTTTAATTATGGAGAACTTCTTGAGGTCTAAGGAGTATTGGAATCTCTTTGAAGTTGGTATTTCGAACCATTCGCAAGAAATGACGACCGCTCCAATATCTAATATCGAGGAATTACGATTAAAAGAGTTGAAAGTCAAAAATTATTTATTTCAAGCTATTGATCGCAACATCTTGGAGATGATCCTATGTAAGGAGACATCCAAAGATATTTGGGATACAATAAAGAAAAAAATATCATGAAGCCGCTAAAGTGAAGTGGGCACACCTATAGGCACTTCGTGTAAATTTCGAGACTCTTTGTATGCAACTGACATAGTCCATTTCGAAGTATTTCTTGAGAACCATGATGATTTTCAACAAGATGAGAATAGATGGAGAAAAGATAGAGGACATTGCGATAATTGAGAAGACTCTTCGGTAAATGACATCAAAATTTGATTACGTTGTATGTTCGATAGAGGAGTCAAAAGATCTTGATCAACTCTTGATGGATGAATTAATAAGTTCATTGATGGTTCACGAGCAACGAATCAACCAACATGTAGCAGTGGAGTAAGCGCTACAATTTCAACTCTCAATCAACAATCAAACGACAAATAGAAAAGATGTAAGTCGAGAAAGAGGTAAACCCAATAACCAATTTATAAATTATCGTGAAAGAGACAGAGGAAGCGACAATCAACATAGTGGAGGTCAAAAGTAAAAATCATTTAATAAGTCAAATATCAAATGTTACGAGTGTAACAGGTATGGTCACTTTTATTCTGAATGTCGTTCTCATTTATATAAGGAAAGAGACAAAAAATCTAATTTTTTGGAAAAAGAAGATGAAGTTTCTCCTCTTTTTGTTTGCAAAACCAAAGAAGAATCTCGATCCGAAAAAAAAAATTGCCAAAACATATAGTACTTGGACACAAGACTTAATGTGTGGTAAAAAATCCATATTTTACAAAATTAATTATTTTTTCCGTACCTCGGTAAAATTTGGAGATAGTTCTACAATTACTGTCACGGGAAAAGCGATATCAAAATTTGGGCTAAAGATAACACTCATCATTTTAAGCATTTTTTATGTTCCAAACTTGAAGTGTAATTTGCTCATCGTGGGGCAACTTCAAGAAAAGGGATATATGATCATCATCAAGAATGGAGTCTGTCGGATTGAAGATCTGAAGAGGGGTGTGCTAATTGCACAAGTACATGTGACTCCAAACCGAATCTTTTCACTAAGCGTAGCGGATAACTTTTTTCCTTGTTTTTCAAGTATGGTAAAAGATCAAGGCTGGCTATGGCATCTTCGTTATGGGCACTTGAACTTTAATAGCCTAAAGCTCCTTTATCAAAAGAATATGGTGACAAGCATCCCTCAGATTGACCGATATCTACAAGTATGTGAAGGTTGTGTTGTTGGCAAATAACACCGGGATTCATTTCCAAAAGGGAAAGCATGGAGAGCCAAATCAATACTGAAGTTGGTCCCATACCGATATATGTGGGCCGATTGATCTACGATATAATGAAAATAAGAGGTATTTTATTACCTTTATTATCGATTACAGCCGAAAAACATGGGTCTATTTTCTACATGAAAATCTAAAGTTTTTTCAGTTGTCTGGTCGTTCAAGGCCCTTGTTGAGAAGGAAGCAAGGATATCTATCAAGATTCTTCACTCAGATCATGGTGGAGAATACAATTCCCATGGTCTATTTTCTACAGGAAAAATTTAAAGCTTTTTTAGTGTTTAAGTCATTCAAGGCCCTTGTTGAGAAGGATGTAGGGAGATCTATCAAGATTTTTTGCTCAAATCGTGGTGGAAAATACAATTCTCATGAATTCGCAAATTTTTGTAAAAAGTTTAAAATCAAAAGACAATTAACGATATCATACACGTCACAACAAAACGGCATAGATGAGAGGAAGAACTATACTATTATGAATATGGTGTAAAGTATGTTGTAAACATCAAATCTTCCAAACAGATTTTGACCAGAAAAAGTCTTGTAAATCATCTATATATATCCTCAATAGGAGTCCTACCATAGCTATGAGGAACATGACACCAGAGAAAGCATGGAGCAGTAGAAAAACAAATGTGGAGCACTTGTAAATCTTTGGGTGTATAGCATATGCCCATATTCCAAAAGAACAGAGAACCATGCTCGACGATATAAGCCAAAAATATATTTTTCTCGGTTATAATGATAGTTCAAAAGCTTATAAACTCTATCATCATTAGTCGAGAAAATCATCATTAGTCGGGATATGATTTTCGACGAAGAAAATATATGGAAATGGAATGTTAAAGATGCGGGGAAGCCAGTACCGATGGTCTTCGATGATGAAGAAAATCACCCGCCAGTTTTGGATGTTAAAGCGCAATCACCACTCACGCATGCACATAACTCAACCAGCCCTCCTTCAATAATGGTACGATCACAACCAGTACCATCTTTCTCAAGGCTTTAAAGAACCCATAGGAGACCAGCGTACTTGGAAGATTATGATCTAAGTAGAGTACATCAATTAGATGATCCAACTATATACTTCGTTTTATTTACTGGAAGTGACCCAATTGTTTTCAAGGATATTGCTAAAGAACCAATGTGGTAGGAGGCCATAAATGACAAAATCAAAGCTATCGAAAAGAATAATATATGGGAGCTGACTAATCTCCTGGATGGATTCAAGTCAATCAATGTGAAGTGGGTATACAAGACGAAGTTGAATGGTGAAGAAAAAGTCGACAAATACAAGGCAAGGTTGGTGGCTAAGGGTTATAAACAATAACAATGCGTTGACTATGAAGAGGTGTTTGTTCCAGTCGTACGACACGACACTATCAGGATGATAGTTGTAATAGCAGCACAAAACTCGTGGCATATTTTTTAGCTGGATGTAAAGTCAACATTTTTACATGGAGATCTGCAAGAAACTGTGTACGTCGATCAACCACCTAGTTGCGTGCAAAAAGGTGGAGAGAAGAAAGTGTACCGACTAAAGAAGGCCTTATACAGGCTAAAATAAGCACCAAGAGCTTGGTATAGTCGTATAGAGGCGCATTTCATGAAAGTGGGGTTCTATAAGTGTCCATATGAGCACACACTTTTCATGAAAGTTGGAACCAATGAAATTTTTTTAGTAGTGTGCTTATATGTAGACGCCTTGATATATACTGGCAATGATCGTACGATATTCAAGGACTTCAAACGATCAATGATGGTGGAGTTTGAAATATTAGATCTCGGAATGATGCGCTATTTTCTAGGCATAGAAGTAGTTCAATATGATGTGGGTATTTTCATATCACCGAGAAAATATTTTCAGGACATTTTAGAATGGTTCCAAATAAAGGATTGCAATCCAGTGCGCACACCAATTGAAGTTGGATTGAGCTAATGAAGGATCCCAAAGGAAAGAAGGTTGATAACACATTGTATAAACAACTTGTGGGAAGTCTTATGTACTTGACCGCAGCCAGGCCAGATATTCAGCACGCAATAAGCCTCATCAGTCGATACATGGAGAATCCAACGGAATTATATCTAAATGCTGCAAGGAGGATTTTGTGATACTTGAAAGGTACGACTGGGTTGGAAATATTTTACAAGAAAGAAGAGGTTATTAATTTAATCGGCTATACTGATAGTAATTATGATGGAGATCCCAATGATAGGAAGAGCACCTCTAGGTATGCTTTTATGTTGGGATCAGGAGCGATTTCATGGTCATCAAAGAAACGATCGATTATTTCTTTATCTACCACGGACGCAGAGTATATTGCTGCTGCTTCTTGTGCATGTCAAGCAATATGGTTAAGAAGAATGTTGGGAGAAGTAGGGTTTCATCAAAATAGGGAAACTCCTATTTATTGCGACAATAGTTCGACAATCAAATTGTCGAAGAATCCAGTTTAACACGGGAGAACGAAATACATTGATGTATATTACCATTTCTTGCAAAATCTCGTGAAAGATGGGCTGATTGATCTTATCCACTGCATGAGCGAAGATCAAGCTGCAAGCATTTTCACCAAAGCTCTCAAGTTAGACGCGTTTGAGAAACCTTGGAAGCTACTCGGGGTTTGCTCGTTTGAGGGATGGAGCTGTAAGGAAATTTTGGCATAACAGAAGGCGGTACGTTAACTTCATAAACTAGTGTTAACACATCTAGTTTAAGGGAGGGTATTAGAAAGTGCACATGGCACATACATGTGTAACATGAAGTAAACTAGTCAAATTTAAACAACCAGTAGTGGTCAATAAATAGTGTGTAATAGTTGTTCATGATTGGTGGCATAGTATTATATTCTTTAGATTACGGCTCATCATAGCCAAATTGTTTTTCTCTTGTAATGCCTATTTAAAGGTTTGCCATATGTTGTATTTCATATTATCCAATTCCAAGTTTGATCAATAAATATTTATTCTTTAAAGTTTAGAACTCTGATTTCAACAGTAAACATTTATTGAATCTGGACAATATCTTGTTGGTGTCTATTTAACTACCCAACACAAGTGAAGTTAACTAGTCCTCGCTTAAGGAT
Organism: Kingdonia uniflora; assembly: GCA_014058105.1. Classification (NCBI taxonomy): domain Eukaryota; kingdom Viridiplantae; phylum Streptophyta; class Magnoliopsida; order Ranunculales; family Circaeasteraceae; genus Kingdonia; species Kingdonia uniflora. The sequence continues at coordinate 3,819,289 of JACGCM010000560.1, read as the reverse complement.
AACTTAACATGAGTCCTTGGGTGGAAAAACTCAGCTAACTCTAATATTATCCAGACACCGTTTATTACGTAGTAATGTTTATGGGGCAAAGAATATAGGAGTAAAAGATTCTTAGCAGCAGAGACAAAAAAAAAAATGTTTCATAAATTAATTAAATGTTTATAATCAGCAGATTTCTGTCCTGATTAGTAGAAGAGGCCGAGGGAAAAGATGCTTTACCAATGTGTCTAAGCAGTTGAAAATAAAGCATATTGTGCTCACTGATTGAACTGTTTTATATATGATTATTATTAGCACTTACTCTTATTATATATTTTTCTTGCTTTCTTTCCCAACTCTTGTAATAACTAGTGTGAGAGCATATTGAGAGAAAGAGAAGATGGAAGTGCAACAGAAGACGATGGAGGGCCCCAGCATCAAAAAAGTGGAGCAATTTCTTCACATGAATGGAGGAGAGGGAGAAACAAGTTATGCCAAAAACTCCAAATCCCAGGTACTACTTAGTAGTCCTTTGATATGTTTAGCTCTTCAAGTATATGTAAATCATCTCATACATGCACAATCTAGCCAAAAGATTCGCAAACATCATCATTTTAGTACAAAAAATTACAGCATACCGAAAATAGGATCCCGGGATATTTTGGTTTATCGGAGTAAATATTTCCCGTGGTAGAGAGCCTACTCGGGTTGTAGGATACTCTTGACATAGTACTAATTCTATGCTTTTTTTTTGTTTTTTTAATTTTATTTATGTATTGATCAGGGTAAGGTTTTATCCATGACCAAGCCTATAATAGAGGAAGCAATTCTAGCTTTCTACAATACCACGATTTTCCCTGAAAGTATTGGAATTGCGGACCTGGGATGTTCCGCTGGTCCAAACACCTTGGTCGCAGTAACGGAAATCATGAATGCCATTGATATACAGTGCCGTCAATTAGACCGTTCCTCACCCGAGTTTCAAGTGTACTTAAACGATCTCCCAGGAAACGACTTTAACACAGTTTTTAAGTCTTTAACTCCATTTCACGAAAAACTTCATCAAGAAAAGGGAGAGAGTTTTGGCCCATGTTTCTTTGCTGGGGTTCCCGGTTCGTTTTATGGACGACTCTTCCCTATCAAGAGTTTACACTTCGTGCACTCTTCTTACAGCATACACTGGCTTTCTCAGGTTAGCATATTTTAATATTATCGTATCCAAATACAAATTTATTGTTTAATTGAAATTATTGACCAAATCTGTTCTAGGTTCCACCGGAATTGAGGGAAGACGCTAATGTAGTCTTGAATAAAGGGAAGATATACATTTCAAAAACGAGCCCTGTTGGAGTTTCGGTCGCTTATCTAACACAGTTCCAAAGAGATTTCTCAGTGTTCCTAAAGTCGCGTTCGAAAGAAATGGTTGCAGGGGGGCACATGGTGTTGACACTTCGAGGAAGAAGAGTTGGCGATCCTTCAACCGATGAAAGCTGTATCTTGTGGGACTTCATAGCACAAGCATTGAATGACTTAGTATTTGAGGTATGCAAGCCATTGTGTTTAAATAAATTTAGTGAAAATATTTTTTTCGCTTCCTATAAATTTAAAGACAATTTAAATCGCGGTAACTAAATCCAATTATGGTTGATGCAGGGTCTTATAGAAGAAAAGAAGGTGGATTCTTTCAATGTACCTTACTATGATCCATCACCCGAAGAAATGAAATTGGAAATTCAAAAAGAAGGGTCCTTCACTCTTAGTCGTCTTGAGATTGGCGTGATGGATCCAAAAGAACTACTTGGATCTGGAAATAGTATAGATAAGCATGTTCTTGATATGCTCTTGGCAAAGGGGATTAGATCCGTATCCGAACCCATTTTAAAAAGCCAATTTGGGGAGGGAGTTATGGGCCATTTGTACGAAAGACTGGGCGAGCACATCGGGTCGACTACAAAGGGAATAACAAATGTTACGCTAGTTTTGTCCTTGACAAGAAATGCTTAAGGATTGTCGTCCTGAGCTGAATATTCTTCCATCTTCTTATTCTTCGCGAGACTTAGAGACTAGGCTGATCAATTAAGTTCAGTCCGCGTTCATGTTTATCCTTATTTTTTACTACAAAATTTTAAGCATGATTAGTTGTTTGCTTTGTTTGAAAAATGCAGTCATAAAATATATATTATGTATACTTTGTTTTAGTAATTATTTGGTTTATGATAAATCGAGGAGTTACTTTCCCCCAAACACTATTTGTGATTCTTAGGAATCATAAGGCTGTAGTATTGCTAGTACCGCAGCTTTATATGTTATGGCAATTTGGGATATCTAAGGATGACCTATTATCATGCAAGAATTGCAGTCCAAGCATGTGCAAACTGAGACATTCTCTTGAGACGTATTGTTCAAGACGGGGAAGACTGAGATCTCAGTTCACCTCTAGAATTACTTACCATTGGAGAATAGCTACATGGGGTGCATATTTGGCAGCTAGCAGAGGTAACGTGGGATGGTTCTTTAGAAGGGCATATTGGGAGACTTTTCATCAGTAGTGCGAATTGATACACAACACAGATCGTAGTGCCACACAGATCCACATGTGGATTTTGGGGTTAGATTGCTATTCCAATAGAATGTTTAGTCCTATTAAAGAAGGAGAATGGTTTGGGTCTTTGGGGATGATGGGCGAAGATAATAAGGTGAGTTTCTCAGAACATAACGCTCATTTGGTGGGAAACAAAAAAGATTTTATATTTATGAAACCTATGATATCCTATGGTTTTGTATGTAATGTTGGGATAAGGCTCATCCATCAGATTTATAAGTAACAAGTGTTGTAGTTGTGATGGAGACTCGAGATTGAGATTTTGTGCTTTTTTTGCGGATTCTCAACAGGATCCTATATATATTAGGGTTAGGAAATCCTATGTTTATTAGGATTAATAAAGATATAACAGTTTGTTTCATAGAAGAACAAGGAAACAGAGAAATATCTTTTATAAATAGGAGAGCAAACCCCCTCCTCTTCCCAGTTTCTTCTTCTCTTCAAAGGCAACTATCTCTGCTTTGTTGCTTGATATTCTGGTTAGACATTACAGGAGTTTCTTCTTCTTTTTCTCTGTCTGTTTGTATTCTCTGCATTGTGGTGCAAGGTATTCGAGCACTAAGCGAGAGAAGAAGAGAAGATTGGGATGGGGGAGTATGAACCTGTCAAGGGAGATGAAGAAGACTTGGTCTTAACGATGGAAGAAGGTCTTGCCTATAAAGATATTCATCAATCTTCCAAGATCAGTACTTGTACTAAACTAGATTCTGGCAATATTACTCACCGAAGCAATAGCAAATCTCATGTTATTGTTATTGGTGGAGCAGAAGTTGTGCCTCCACCTCCAAGGCGGCATCTTGCTTCTCTTGACGTCTTCCGGGGACTCACAGTTACGTTAATGATACTTGTTGATGATGCTGGTGGCTTCTTTCCTTCAATTAATCATTCCCCGTGGAATGGTGTAACCTTGGCAGATTTTGTTGTGCCCTTTTTTATTTTTATGGTTGGACTATCACTTGGACTTACATATAAGAAAACTACGTCTCGAGTTGATGCAACTATAAAGGCTGTATTCCGGACACTTAAACTTTTGGGATTAGGTCTTATTTTCCAAGGAGGCTATATTCATGGTATCAATGATCTAACGTTTGGAGTTGATTTAGACCGTATTCGATGGTGGGGTATTCTGCAGAGAATTGCTCTTGCATACTTTTTGACAGCCTTGTGTGAGATTTGGATCACCGGTGATGAGGAGGTTAAGTCAGAACTATCTTTGCTGAAAAAGTATAGGTTTCAGTGGATGGTAGCTGCTGTGGTTACTATTGTATACTTGTTCCTATTATATGGTTTGTATGTTCCTGACTGGGAGTTCCAAATTCCGAGTAAAGACACTTCCCTTGAACCAACGACATTCTCAGTGAAATGTGGAGTGCGGGGAGATACTGGACCTGCGTGTAACGCTGTTGGAATGGTTGATCGCGCAGTATTTGGGCTTAAGCATCTATATAAGAGACCAATCTATGGACGGACAAAGCAATGCAGCACCAAGTCCCCGGATTATGGACCACTTCCACCAAATGCCCCTTCTTGGTGTCAATCTCCTTTTGACCCTGAAGGACTTTTGAGTTCAATGATGGCCATTGTTACTTGCTTAATTGGGTTGCATTATGGGCACATTATTGTGCATTTCAAGGATCATAAGGATAGGATCTTGCGTTGGATGATCCCTGCTGCAGGTCTTGTGTTGATTGGCTTTGTCTTCGACTTTTCTGGAATGCATGTAAACAAGCCCCTCTACACTTTAAGCTACATGTGCATTACTGCTGGTGCGGCTGGCATTCTCTTCACTGGAATTTATGTGCTGGTTGACATGTTTGGATATAGACGACCGACTTTCATTCTAGAGTGGATGGGAATGCATGCATTGATGATATATGTTCTTATAGCCTGCAATCTCTTGCCAATTATTCTCCAGGGCATCTACTGGAAGAAACCTGAACACAACATTTTGAGATTAATTGGAATTGGATCTTGATGCTTGGCGGTAGAAGCACATATACGAGAATATCAACTTCCGTTTTTATGCGGGGAAGGGAAAAAAGCTTTCTGTCGAATGTGTTTGTACTCATGGATTATTAGTTTGTTTTGTTAATAAAAATGCTGTCAAAGAAATTTTAATGTTATGAACTTTGTCCTAGTCATTTATATGATTTATGATAAGTCGGCGTGTTAGAGTACTATGGTATGAGGCAGTTGGAGTATGGATGGGAATGATTTGAACTAATTTACATTTATGATTCTTTTGAGTCATATCAAAAGATATTTCTAACACCACAGCCTTATATGTTGACTGAGAAGATTAGCATGGTGCTTTCCCAAGGATAACACATACAAATTGAAGAGGTTACAACGTAGGATGATAGTACTTATGACCGGTGTAGTGGCCTATTCCGAATCTCGAACTCCTCATCGACCATCATACGCTCACTTGACCTCATCAGCATACGATTACATGGCACACTATAGAACAACTATAGAGTTTTGTTTATTATTCTCGACTTCTACATCAACAGCCCGATTCAATAAGCACTCCGTCATTAATGAAGCCGTTACAAAACAGAAAGATCAGACCGTTACACAATCAGTTTAATGACTCTTCGTCAAACGGTCAAATTATAAGACCTATAAATAGGACCAGAGAACTACAAATAAAGGACATGAAATTCTACACAAAAGATTATACGCATAAACTTTACACAAAACACTTAGAGTGTTATTTGTAATAGCTAGCAATCATCAATAATACATTTCTTTCTAAATCCTCAAGAGAGGCCGTGGTTTTTAACCTATTCAAAGGTTTTTTACGCTAAACCTTGTGTTAGCAATTGCATATTTCTTACTAACATTCTTATTATCATTGGTGTGAGAGACTAAATTCGATATACAAAATTAAGTTCATACATTTGGCGCCATCTATGGGAACGAAACATTTAGCCACAGTTCTCAGAACAGCTGATGCTCTCTTCACAGAATGCCTCTTCCAGACCAGAATACGCCAATTGACCCAACAGAATGAAGCGCCGTACTAGCAGAATTGCGGGCCACTCTACACTTTGAGATAGAAAGACAAGCCGTTCTAGAACAACAGCTGGGAATGTGCGAGATGCGTTGAAAGTTCTGCAAGGATAAGAGATTGCAGCCCAGAAGAACAAAGATGTGCCAGCCACCTCACGAGTTTTGGTTCGAGACAGGCTAGGACCTCAAGGCAATAGCCCGGGAATCAATGCCCGATCTGGTCACAATCAGTTGGGTGTCGAACCCATAGAGATATCGGGAGTCCGACAAGAAGTTGATGGCATTCCCGCAAAGGCCAGGCAAGTAGAGGATCTACATCGTGGAAGAGTTTGCATTCCTGCACGCGAACGGCTAAGTGAAAGAAGTGGCGAACACATTCCTCGGGAAAGACGCATCCCACGTCAGACCATCACAGCACGTCAGTAAATGACTCAGGAACATGTCGAAAAGCTCATCAAAGAATTATTTAAAACTCAGGTTCAAACTGCCAAAGGCATTCACAATAGATTACAAAAAAGCCCGATTGCTCAGGATTTATTGGACGGCGAAGTTCCTGTCAGTTTCCACACCCCGAAAATCTGTAAGTACAGAGGAACTGATCCCGTGGAACATGCCCAAGAATTCTAAGGCGATTAAGGCATGCATTCTACATCGAACCACATTTTATACTGCCTCTTTGCTACCAGCCTCCACTCTAGAGTGAACCTTTGCAATGGTTTCACTCACTCCAAGAAGGGTCCATTAAAATGTTTGAACAGTTGTGAGGACTTTTCACCGAGAACTACTCGCACAATAGAGACAAATGGGAAAATTTGTATCCCCTGTTCGGTCTTAAGCAGATGCCAGGAGAGAAGCTCAAAACATTTATTAAGAAAATTTTTAAGTTTGCCAGAAAGGTAGATCGACTTGATCATAAAATACTATTTCGGCCTTCACAAACGCTTTGCTTGTGGATGGAATATCGAAGGAGCATCTTATTCTAAACAAACCTACGACCTTGGAAGACATGATCGAAAAAGTAAATGAATATATCGATCTCGAAAGGATGGTATCCGAAAGACAGAAGTCAACCCTAACAGCAAGAGACCAATCCACAAAACGAGATTTCAATCGTACTGCATATTACAGAGGAGATAGAAAATAGACCAAGTCTAATGACAATCAACCTCGGAGAGGTGGTAACTTATCGAAGGCATGTCTTCCCAAGTTAACTGTTACAATAGCCAGCTTGTATCCTATACTACAGATGGATAAGTTCTTCCGCAATGCCCAATACCGAACCCATTGAAAGCAGGTCGTATTGCATACACCACAAAGTCCGACATCATGACGCAGAATATTACTTCACCTTACAGAGACTTTTAGAGTACATCTTTGCAGATGGAAGAATGCACGAGTACATCGTGAACGTAGAAAGTTACAAAAATGGAAGTTACAAGCTTAATACTGAGATCGTACAGATAGAAGGAGCAATGGAGGAAAAATATTTATACCACATATCCCTCAGCCATTTTATCGAGACTTACACAATTAACGGGTTGATCAGATTCAAAAGAAGACGTCTCGGCCAATGCCTATAATGACCCGTATTTTGTTATTATTTATTACTCTTTATATTCCAAATCTTCATATTCATATTCTTTAACTTCCGTATATACTCCTTTGCATCATACATCTGCATATTCTCCTATCCATAATGCATCTATATCATTCTTAGTGTCAGGTTTGGTTTGGATTCCTTTTTAGTAGCGTTTTGGTGGTTTGATGGTTTTGGCTGTTTAACGTTTAGGTGTTTTAGTTTGTTGGTGTGGTACGTGTTCAGATAGTGGTTTCTATATCCGGAAAGGGTTTTCAGCTTCTCTCCTTCACGTAGGTTATAGTGTTTTCGATTTTGGGCATTTTTGGCGTTTTCAATTTTTGTTCTGGGGTGGAAAAATAGGGATTAGCTATCCCTGATTTCTCAATGCCTATCAGACCGTCGTCGGACTCCTTCCATCCAATTTTATTTATTCCAGCTAAGTTTCTAGCCGTTAGATTCCTTTTTTGAGTTTTAGGAGTTCTTGTGGCTGTTAAGCGGTAGAGGTGGTATTTAGACCTTGGGAACCCTTTGTGATGGTTGTTCGGATTGTTTCAGTCTTCTGAGGGTCTTGGTGTGGTGTGTGGTTCAGGAAGACCTTTGAGTAACATTATTTTTGGAGTTTTCCCAGATTGCCGTTCGAACGAGGCCCTTTGTCGTTCGAACGAATTTCAGTGTCTTCTGAACATTTTAAGTGCCTTCTGGACGTTTTGCCTTTTGGACAGATTGTCGTTCGGACAAGATTCATTTTCGTTCGAACGAGTTGATTCATTCCTCCTGAAATTTGGCCCAAGAGCCCTTGGTCGTTCGAACAACTTTCGTATCAATTCAAACGACTTGTCGTTTATATATATATCATCCTTCATTCTCTCTCCTCATTTTCATTTCTCTCTCTCTCCTCTCCCTAGCCGATTTCCCTCTCCTCCAAACTCATAATCCAATCTTCCCCTTTCACTCACAGATTCTTCGTCGAGCTTCGCCGTAACCTTCTCTCCTATCCTTGGTAAATAATTCTCGATTCCCTTTCGTCAATTTCTTTCGATACGGCGTAGGGTTTAATTTCTAGGGTTTGGGTTTTCTTGATGTTTTCTTAAATTGATTGGTTGTTTGTTGTTCTCCATTGTTGGTGTGAGATTATCAGGCATTCCGTTGCCATTTCGCAGATTTTGGTTGGGCTTCCGAGTTAGATTTTCCGTAGGACTTGGATTTTTATCAGGCGAGTTTTATTCCAGCATTATTAAGTTTCCATACTAGTTTCTGAGTATTGTTTTAGAGAGTCATATTGAGCTTAGAGATGCTTTGTGATTAACTATAATTTGACCTAGGAATTATTCGGTTATAGTGTTAACCTGTAGTTTGGGGTTGTAAGTATTCTGGAGTTGGTTTTTGGTTTGTATAGGACCTGAGTTTAGTTAGTGGTGGTTGGGTTAACGTTCTCGTGGCTTGCCCAAGAATGACCCTTCCAGCCTTAAGAGATTGTTGGGTTGGGTGTAGTGACGGTTAGGTTGCTGTGTCGGCTATGCATAGTCGGTGCAACCGAGTCCCTATCATCCCGTTTGGGTTGCCGTGTGAGCGACAGCTGTGTTGTTTTCTTATGCGCCTGTTGCACCTTTATAGTTTATAACACATCTTTCAAAACTTATTGAGATTGGATACACGAACACTCCGTTTCAGTTAACCTCCAACAGGATCCAAGGAGTCCGTGAGATCGGGTTAAAAGACACGGTCAGATTGAGGATGGCACTATCATACCTAGTTCAACCACCCCGGAGTGTGGAATGGTATGAGGCAGAGTCATGGAGATCCCAACTTATTCCACGGTGAGGTTGAAATACCTTAAAATGATACGGACTATTGCTCTGCGGTTTGATACACCCAAATCCACTTTGATCAAGTGCAACCATCCTAGCTTGGTAGAGCTTAACCAAATCGTACCAGTGTATCCCTTTACTGATCTCTTTAAAAAAACATTAGACATTAGCAGCTGATCAACCAACTTTATAATAGGACCGCAAACACTTTTAAATATCAATTCATTCTGCATTAGGGGATATTTATGGGAATATCCCTGCTCATCGCGTCATATCATATCATTGCACCTAGGATAAGTATGGGATTATCCTAGTCATCACTTCACGTCATGGCATTGCATCTTATCATATCATCACATTCTCTTCTCATATTCCTTACTCTATTCTCTTCTCACATTCCTACTCTATTCTCCATCCTCTTATCAACTCTAATCTCCTTTCCTTATTAACTATTTATTTCATTGTTGTCACTTATTATATTGCTAGACTTGCTTAATTACTTGTGTCTCTATTACATTCATCTCCACCTTATATTCAGTACAGGTTTATTAGTAAGTTATTTAGTTCTGATGGATTAGTGAGCTCGTTGTTTGCTCACTCTCGCATTTTAACCATTTCAGAGGTTGAGTAGCTTGGACTGCCGTAAGGTCAGCCAATTCAGAGATAGATTTCGCCGCTGCAGATTTCCATTAGTTCCAGATTTCTGTAGGTGTTCTCATCATATGTCGCTGAGCTTCTATTCGAGATATTGTATTACGTTTTGACTGATATGTATATATATATGTTTTTTTGCTTCCGCGTTATATTGTTATATTGTTATTTCTTTACTCTGATGATTATTGCTATTTGTGGGGTTGAATCTTTGGATTCCCCGACCTGCACAGCTTCAGATCTAGTAATTGGTCAAGCTACTGATTACCGGATTTTGGGGCGTGAGAATGCCACAATTTGGCCATGGTCAATAAAGAAGCCCGGTTATTCCCTGTATTTAGTTTTCAACAAACAGGGATCTCCTTTGAAGATGGCGACATTCGTCATGTCAAATTTCATCATCATGACACACTCGTGATCATGTTGAAAATGAGAAATGTCGTACTACATACAATGATGGTAAATACTGGCAGTAGTATCAAACTACTCTTCTAAGGTACGATTAATCTGATGGGATTGGCCGACAAAGCTCAGCCTAGTGGCATCGATATCAGTTATTTCAATGGTTCCAAAGAAGAATGTGTAAGAAAAATTATACTTCCTATTACCGCAGGACCAACGATGTTTGACGTTGTGTTTTACGTTATAAACGCAAAATCCCATTATTTAAGAATAATGGGACGTTGCCGGCTACATAACATGCGAGCTATCCCATCGACCTATCATTTGGCGTTATGGCTCGATTGAAATGACAGAATCTACGAAATCTACGAAATCAAAGGCAGTCAGAAGCTAGCTCGAGCTTGCAAAAATATTGTCACCGTCATGACGGAACTATCACCACAGCATATAGCATAACAATTATAGAATGCTACAAAGAATACTACAGAGAACCAACTGCCAAGTGTAGAAACTACATAATACGTCAAAATCAGTAGAGACAAACGAAGTACCTACATTGGGACTCGTTTGCCCACAACAGAGTGAAATGTTTATTCAGTTTCTCAAAGACAACAGTGATGTCTTCATATGGACATTCTATAAAATGCCAGGCATTTATCAAAATTTGGCTTGCTACAAGCTTAGTTTAAAAGATAAGGCTGAGGCAGTCAAATAAAAATATTTAACTTTGGCACTAAGGCTACGAGAAGAAGTCAATAAAGAGATCGATAAACTCATTGAAGTTGGTTTTATTCGAAAAGCCAATTACCTTGAATGGATCTCGAACATTATAACAGTTCCGAAGAAAAATGGTAAGATCAGATTATGTGTAGATTTCACAGACCTCAATAAACATACTCCGAAAGATAGTTTACCCCTTCCTATCATTAACCATCTGTTGATTTCGCTGCAGGAAAAGAACTCTTATCCATGATGGACACCGCATCAGGATACAATCAAATACCCTTATGCCCAAAGATCAAGAAAAAATAGTTTTCCTCACAGAATACGGATTATACAGCTACAAAGTCATGCCTTTTGGCCTCGAGAATGCCGGAGCCACTTACCAGAGACAGATGACTCATATGTTCAAAGACCATCTTGGGAAAATAATGGAAGTTTTCATTGATGATATGCTGTGTAAAAGTCTCAAGAAGGAAAACCATCTCGCAGATTTGCGTACGACTTTTGAAATTCTTCGATCTTACAAAATAAGACTAAATCCCGACAAATGCCAATTCGGAGTCCAATCAGGAAAATTCTTAGGACATTTGATTAGCAAGTAAGGTAACGAGACTAACCCAGATCGTATATGTGCATTGTTATCCATACCTTCCCCAATGACCAAGAAAGACGTCTAAAAAATAGCTAGCAAAATAACAGTAATAAATCATTTTGTTTTTAAGTCTTAAGATCGGTGTAGATGGTTATTCGACCTCCTACGAGAAGGGATGAAGAAAGGGAAAACTCAAAAGGTTCCCGAGATCGAGTGGCCCACAGAATGTGAAGCAGCATTTTAGGAACAAAAATGCTACTTAGGGAAACCACCAGTAATAAGTACACCTAATGAAGGAGAAGAACTTATGGTATATCTTGTAGTTACTGATAACTCACTCAACTCAGTTCTTACCTGACTCGATGAAAATACCTACCTACTTCATCAACAAGACTCTCACTCCAGCAGAAACATGGTACACTAAGATTAAAAAGCTACTCTTAGCTCTCGTCTATACATTGCAGAAGTTAAAACAATACTTCCAAGCTCATTCAGTTCGAGTAATGAAAAATTACCCCTTGTGTGAAGTCCTATCCAAACAAGAGAAATCCATACGAGTTCAACAATGGTCGGTTACTCTTGGTGAGTACGATATACGTTTCGAACCACGGCATTCTAAAAAAGGGCAAGCAGTAGCAGATTTCAGTAGCAGATTTTTTAGTAGACGACCCTGATTGGGAAGAGGATGGTACTAAGATAAATGAGAAATAGTTCAAATAAAAATCGAATTGGATATCCAAGAAAGGTTAATACCTTTTAACTGACGGTTCTGCCAGACCAGCTGGGTCAGGCATCGGGATAGTTCTTATCACACCTTCCAATGATAGAATTAAGAAATTAATGACTCAACTTCGAGGCTACCAACAATGAGACTGAATACAAGGCACTAATCCACGGACTAGATATGGCACTAGAAATTAGTGTGCCTAAATTATCTGTTTACACGTACTCCTTATTAATTGTGAACCATTATACAGATAAATATCAAAAAAATAGAAAGATGATCGACTATGCCATAGCGGTAGCCGACAAAATGAGCAGATTTAGGCTACAATCGAACACTTACCTCATGAAGAAAATAGACATTCTAATTCCTTCGCCTATCTTGCTGGAGTCCAAGGAATGGATACCCGATACTTAAAGATTGAAGTGGTATCCACCCCCAGCATTAACATCATCAGCTCAAATACCATTAATACTGGTGACGACGAAGAGGTCAAAGATGATTGGAGACGACCTTTCCTCATATATATCGGACCAAATAACATATTTGATGGCAAACTCCCCGAGGATGTTAATGAAAGAAGACACTTATTAGACAATGTTAAACGATACATCGTCGACGACAATCTCCTTAACAAAAAATCAGTTAGAAGACCCTATCTCCAATGTTTATCTGATAAGGAGGCCTAAGTCTTCCTGCACGATTTATATAAAGGCACTTACAGATCCCATGCGATAGGACGGCCTTTAGAAAACCGAGCTCTTACTCAAGGATTCTTTTGGCCTAAAATAAAAGCTTAAGCCATCGAATAAGCCAGCAAGTGTGACACCTGACAACGACATGGACCCAAAATTCGAGCTCCAACATTAGAACTCCACTCTAGCAAGGTTGTCTGACCATTCAAAATATAGGCCCTCGATCTCGTGGGAGGATTTCCAAATGTACTCGGAAAAAGGAAACACCTCTTAGTAGCAACCGACTACTTCACCAAGTGGGTCGAAGCAGTTCCTTTGAGTCAAACACGCGAAGACAAAGTCATCATGTTCATTTAGGAAAAAATTATTATACGATTCGCTCGGTTGCCCCCATCTCATCATAATAAACAATGGATAACAGTTCATTGGTTCAAAGGTCTTAGTTGACGGAATAAAAAAGTTGACAGAATAAAAAAGTGATTGACAGAAAAGAAAGATAATTGGGTGCAAGAGTTACCACACGTGTTATGGGCGTATCGAACAACACCCAGAGTATCGACTGGATCTACACCGTTCTTGCTAGTTTACGGTACTGAAGCAACCTTCTCTACTCAATATCATCACCCACTATATGATCATACCATGACTGATGAAGAAAACGAGTTCCAGTTGGCGTGTAACATGAATTGGATCGACGAAACAAGAGACAGAGCAGTCATAAATTTGGAATGGTACCACCAAACTTTAACAAACGAGTTCATCACCAAGAGTTTGATATTAAAGATCTCGTCTTGCGAGAGATCCCAAAAAAAATTAAGGAACTAAATGCTAGAAAACTCAAAGAAAATTGGGAAGGACCTTTTATTGTTCTTGGCAAAAGTGGCCTCGGCTCTTGCGACCTCATTACATTCGATGGAGATCGAGTCCCCAATCTTTGGAACACAAAGAGATTGAAGCTATAACGAAGATAGCCATCTTTCACAGTTTATATTTTATTATTCCTTACATTTTGTACATCGCTTTTACACCAATGAAATACTTGTGTTTGCCCGACCTACATCACAGTACTACTCTACTATATCATACAGTACTGTTCTACAATTTCTTATATTTTTGTATGTTGCTCTTAAACTAATGAAATACTTATGTTTGATCGACCTATATCAGAGTACACATCTACTATCTCATACAGTACTCTTCTACTATCTCTATCATTTTTGTATGTCGCTTTTACACTAATGAAATACTTGTGTTTGAGCAACCTACATTAAAGTACTTTTCTAGTATCTCATACAAGTACTATTCTACTATCTCATATATATAGAGAGCACATCTACTATATCACAGATAACCAATGGGACGACCCCAATTCTGCTCACATAAAAGTTTGATTATTGGTTCACCAATTTAATATTCTAACACATAATAGGTCAGTTATTGCTTAATGCAATTCAATCTTCTATAATACTACAGGTCAGTTATTAGTTACCCAATTCGGCTAACATATTACACACGTTAAAACCATAATTGGTCATCAAAGGTCAATACAAATACATACAGATCACTAATTCTACTATTAGCCAAATTTTTCTACAGTATAACATTCACACTCTATCTTCTATATTTTAGGTGATCTAATACAAGTAGTTCACTTTTGCAACAGTGCTGACACTCAATCACTAAGTTCAGCCAGTGGATTATCACACAAACTTTTACCACGTTTTAGAGGACGCCGACGCATCAGTTATGGTACCCTCACAGTAATAATTTATCTTCCTTCATCAAGCCTGCTCTTAGAAAGAGCACTGATTCTTAACATAATACGATCTAGATAATCAGTCCAAACTAGTTGTATATCACGCTTCACACCATTTGCGATCATGCCATCATGAATCGTGTCCCCTTCTTTTTCCAGTCTCTTGAGCGCAGACACAAAATAGGTAAGCACTGCCACCATTTCTCTGTCATGCATGTCACTTACCTCAAGCTTAACCTTGCCAGGCACGATGAGCTCCGCAATCTATCCTTTTGCCTCATTTAGCATAACTTCCAAAATTGTATAACGATCCTCAATTGCTAATTTTTCCTCCATAGAAGTTTTATTTTGTGCTTCCATCACCATCATAAATTCGTCCATTTATCCCAACATAATCAATGATTCCTCCATAACGAATTGATTATGGTCCCTTTGATCAACCTCTATGTTAAGATTTTGTTGAGCTGTCACAAGATCCTTCTCTAATTTGTTATTCGAACTAGTCAGCACCCCAGCTACCGTTTCCTACTCCAAAACATTTAATTCCAACACTTGAACTGCATCCTCTAAGTTCCCTATCTTAACCTAATACTTTTTTGCTAACTCATTCTATTTGATGTTAGCTTCCTCTAACTCTTTTTCTTTACTTTTCGCAACATTCCACATTCTTTTAAACTAGTTGGCTCGCTCTTCTGCCTTCCTCACAGCAGCTCGTATGCTAAGTACTTCCACCTCTAGCATGTTTATCCAAACCTGCAAGCATTTAGTACTGTCCTCTTCTTTCTTCAACATCGCTAACTAATCTATCATTTTAACTCGTGCAGGTATTAATTCCGCCTCTTCCTGGTTACTCATTCCAAGATATTAATTTATGACATTGAGCTTTTTCAATGTCTAACTCCATTTTCTTTACAACCTCATTTGATTCCTCTACTTTTTCTTGCACACTGGCTAGTTTAGCCTCCTTTCTTTCCAATTGTTCGGTAAGATGATCCACCGTATCTTGTTCTTCAATCATCCTTACCTCCATGTTTATATTTAACTCAATAGTATTTTTTTGTGCTTCACGATGGAAGTTCAAATCAGCATTCAATTTTTCGCTCAAAATGCGTAACACTTCATACTGATTTTGAACCTCTGCCAGTTCGACCTGCTCCGATAGTTCTAACTTACATCCAACACAGTTTGTACATCAAAATAGTTTAAATATCATTACAGATCACAATTTTACTAATAGCGGTTGTGTCTG
This sequence comes from Kingdonia uniflora, assembly GCA_014058105.1. NCBI lineage: Eukaryota > Viridiplantae > Streptophyta > Magnoliopsida > Ranunculales > Circaeasteraceae > Kingdonia > Kingdonia uniflora. The sequence goes on along the minus strand of JACGCM010000560.1, from coordinate 3,803,514 downwards.
ATCGATCTTACAATAATAAATTACTTGTGTAGGATCGATCTACATCTATATTCATGTAATTACAAACATGACAGATTTATTTGTCAACAAAACAGTATACGGATATCTAATGCATATGCATGTTATTGAACAGCATAAATACTTTACTTTCGCTCCCTTGAACTACGAGAGGAATGCCCCCTATTTCCTTATTGCCTTGGCATATCACTTGCACATCCAAAGGTAAAATAAAGATTACCACCTTCTGCTGGCGCTGCTTTCGCCGTGACCGAGGTATCAGGCTCTCAACGTCCTCCTCGTCCTCTTCTAACAAATTTTGTGCCAGTCTAGGAGCTAGTTTTCAATATCTATTTCCTCCTCATCCTTCATAAACCACATATTTTTAGCTTTTTCATTCTCTACATCAAAGTTTTTCCCACAACCGATAATATATTTCCAAAATTCGTTCTCTATCATTGCCAACTCCCCACCATAAAACTCAATCATGCTCTTTATATGACGTTCATAATCCGTTTGCGCTGCTACCTTTGCTCGCGACAGATACATATGCTCATTCAACATCATATTTGATCTATGAAGATGCCTACGCGTATCCTTCTATAATATTCCCAACTCTTTCAATTCCCCTTCTACCTTTTTCTAACAGTTATTTCTTTTGTTAGCTGATTTGTCAGCAAGGTATTTTGCTCCGTACTTTGCTTCAGCATGTTTTGCAACTCCTTTAAACTCACCCTCTAACTTGCCTTATACCTCTATCTGACATTTCCTTATTTTGAAAAACAAAATCCTCATTGCTCTTCGATCCTATAGAAAGCCAATAACATCAAGTAAGGGACCTACGTCACCCCATATGACAGACACACCAGCTCGAACTGAATATTTTTTTACCTCTATGCTATGACGATTACGTGCCTCTTGAACTAAAAACATAACTCAAGCTGGGTCAAGTACTACACCCCTTTCCTTTAAGAGCTCAATGTAAGTCTCTTTTAAACCCAGCTCACTATCTACTTCGGCCTCAAAACACAGTATTAAAGTTACCAAATGCTTCTGAAACTTGGCTTTATCACTCGGGCCAGTTAAACAAATCAAGTCTTTAGATTTTCATACTAGCACCCCTCTCTTCTCCTCTTTTCTTAAAATATCATCCCTCTCTATTTTTATTTTTGCGTATCTACACTGTAGATCATATAATTCTTTTGAAAAATTTCTTTAAATTAAATTTAAACTGCCATCTCTCATACTCAATTTTATTTTATACCTGTTGAATATGAGTTACAAAATCCCTCGCTCTACTCAACGATCTCTCCAGAGTGGAAATAGTTCTTCTCAACCGCTCTATCTCCTACACAGATTATAATTTTTTTGTTATCAAACAAATATTCAAACAAGGCACAATAAACTTATGACTATAAAACTTCACAGTTTTAAAGCACACAGAAAACAGTCTCATCAAAGTCAGAACATAACAAAATAGTTTAAAATAGGATACCACAAAATAATATTTAAATATATTTGCCAGTTTCTACCTCAGCAACATCTTCAACAGGTTCGTCTTCTGTATCCGAAGGAAAAATTATCTCCTGGTACCTACCTGCTAGGCCCAGATCGATATCGGTCTCGCTTAACCCAAAATGGCGGTAGGATTGGATCATATGATTTTTGCCAACCCTCACCTCTACAAAATCTTTTGCCATAATCTCCTCGTACTTAAATAGTAATGCATACCACTCTTCAGCAGCCTTCGCCTCTTCTACCTTGCTCTCCCTCTCTCCTTCTTAAGCTTCTCCTCGAGTTCCTTCATCTGAGCTATTTGAACATCAAACCTCTGAGTAAGCTCTAAATACTCCTGGTTTCTATTCTCAATAAAATTTGTAGCTCTTTGTATCAGTATCGAGAACTTCCAATACAATACATGAGATGCGCAATACATATATCAACCACAATAATGCAAATAGATAATATTAATATGTACATTCGTCGTTTGCTCTTGAAAAGCCTCTATAAGCTGCTTCGGCTCGGTCCCCACCATTTTAAAATACCTCAGTTCTATTTTCCCCAGCTTGGTCACAGCCTTAGCCTAAGTTTGGTCACTACCTTCGATCTCATGTTATTTCCTTTTCAGAGACCTCTTTTTTGCTTCTAGAAAAGCGACCTCATTCACCGTCTGCTGCTCCACCACATCCGTAACAGCTATGTTGTCATCATCATTCCCTTGGGCTACCCCCATAGTATAATGAGAAGATTCTGGCAGTGTCTTTTTCGGCCTCTAAATCTTTTGTACCTCGCTCGCTCTAAATCTTTTGTACCTTTCTCATCCATAGCTTTATTTTTGTGAGCTCATTAAACTTTTGGAACTGTCGAGTCTACTTTTTTATCCCTACGGATATTCAACTCTCCGAGCACTTACTTCAACTCGACCTGTTCGAGAGCTATGCAATCAAACAAGCTCATATTATCAGGGAAGAATTTAGGATCAGGACCTGACAAACAAAATCAAGGACATAATTAGCAGCTCGAAGACAAACTGATATTCGGTCAAGTTAGCAGGCGTTACTTACTCAGATTAAAATATTTATGGTCCAAATCGAACACTGGTTTATCTGGAACCTGCATACAATTTCCCCTACCAATATAAGGTGGCCATTCCATGGTCTACCATTAGATTCAAAGTCAAAAACTTTAGCCTAGACGAGTTACTAAATAGATAACCACTACTACGGGCTTTGACATACTTCATTTTATAAAATTTTAGCACGTCAACTGCTACGAACTGTTTTGTAGTCTCATCCTCTCTCCACTTCTTATTCAATGCCTCACACACCCTCATTATCTCAAAAAAGGTCCAAGGAATCCAAAGACCATATACGACCTAATTTAGATAGCACAAAAAACCATCATTCGGGTCTGCCATACCCGACCCATTATGGCACGTAATCTCTACATCTTTCCCAAGTCCTTTTTCCCTCTTCCACAAATCCAAACTGGATACTTGATAGTATACCTCTTCCCTTTTCCCTAGTGTACCAAGATTCTAAACCATAGACCTTGCTCCATTACATAATTTTCCCACTTTTCTGCTAACTTCTTTTTAAATTTCATGTATTCTTTCCCTACATCTTCTCCTTATGGATATACCTAAAAGAATTCCTCCTTCACCCCCATATCATCTTCCTCAACTACATTACTCTCTCCACTAGGTCTTTTAATCCCTGCACCCACAATGACTTCTCTTCTATCTACCGTCTCCTCCATATCTCTGCAATCGCCCTCTCTACCCGATGATGATGTTTCCTCTGAACTGGATGACACTACAAATTTACTATTGGGCTTTAGGTTTTTGAACACATACTGGACCTACAAGTACAAACAATCTTATATTATTTTCTTTATCTCTATGATTCAGTACTTACAGAATTATATGATATACCACACACACAACAGAGATAACCCCCACTTATACTTTTTACCCAGTCAAGGCATTTATTTTCAAAACTTTCTAAAACAATAGAAAATCAATTTTACCTTTCCCTCTTCTTCTCCAAAAATAGTTTTTTCTGTTTCTCCAAACCTTTGTTACCATACCCAATGATTTTGTAAATATCCACTAATACAGGTAAACAATAATTGTTTATCCCCTACATTCCCAAATTTAAACATCCCTAATCAATCATATACAGAGTACCATTCACTATAAACAAAATAGAGGAACAAAGTTTACTAACCTGTTCTAGAAGACCCATAATCTTCTACTTTACCTACACCTTTCACAGAGATTGACTGATTCTGTCATTTCTCTAACAACTATCTTTCACCACATAAAACTTTCTCTACAAAATTACACTCAGAACTCAAGCATTTTCTCTCTCTAGAAACACTGGTTATGCTATTTTTTCTCTCTCAATAACTGTAGATAATTTATGAGGGAGAGAAAGACGAGTTTTTATACTCTCCCTCGATTTTAGAAACGATGGCTCTTTCAGACACATGTCGGTCACCCTTACTATTCCTACAGGCACATCATTTCACCAAACAGCATCACCGTGACCTCTATGATAATGTTTGTTGTTATCACGTCTGTCTCTACCTTCAGCCATTAAACAATTCCATCCCTCTTCCCCAAAACAATCTACACGATCCATCACCTTTCTTTTATACTTAATCAAGATCATAATACTACACCATATGACATTCTTATAAATAGCAAATATTCAAAATTCAAAATTATCTGTATAGCTGTTAGAATCAGACAGTTATAATCCATAGTATCTGCCACATAAGCAGTTTAACAACAAACACATTGATTCTACTTTTCAGTTCGCAGATTCAATTTGCATTACTCTACAATCAGCAAAAAAACAAAAACAAAACACTGCAAACAGATTACTTATTCATTTTGAGCTACTACAATTCGAGCTTACATTCACTTATAGTTACATTTAAAATAGCCCGGGTAATTCACTTCACCACATGGAATTATCTCCCCTCCTGCTGCCCTCTCGTCCTCTTTAGCCAGTTTATCCCGTGCGATCTCTCGAACAGTTTCTTCTCGCAAGGCTGTATCCAGCAACTTACAAAATACATCACACCAAAAATAACGATCATACTCTGCACGTCTACCTTCATCGTCCAAACTGTCCAACTGCAACAGCCACTCTGGTAACACAAGATTATAAAGTAGAAGGTGAAAGTACCGCTCATGGAGTTTAGCCACCTTGATGTTTAACCTACCTTCTGCCGCATGATGAATACGTTGAGAACGTGTCCTCGCCATGATAACTTCCAATCAACCAATAGCAAGCTTTTCCTGTAAAAGAGTACAATGCATAGAACCAAAGGATCAAGATCTTATATAGCCAACATGGAGATCTGTTTGCACCACTAATATCGCCTACCAAACAGATTTTGAGGGAAGATATATTCCACGGGAACAAATTTTTGTAAACAAAGATATCAGCAGAATTTTAGGAGTATTTTAACAACTATTATTTTTTATTCTAAGAGGTGTATCCTACGATGATCTTATTCATCACGTGCTTCGCACATATGACACATCCACAAAGATAGAGCTCGTATAAAATATTCAAGTACGTTCAGTAGTAGCTTTAACCAAGCACCCGCAGACAAATATCCTTTACCCAACTACATCAAGGCACTTTCAAAATAGTTTGAAACAACTACTCAACGCACCGTCAATACACCAGGATATGGCCGTATGGAATCAACATCCTCTATCATCGGCAAAGGATACTTATAGCGTGCCAGCAGTATACTTTGCCTTTAAGAAAAAGGATACAGCTCATTAGAACTCTACCAATCTAGTCCACGGAAGTACGCATATTAAAAATGATAACTGTGTTATATACCATTGCACAACTCCATGATGACAGATCAAAAATTATACAAATAGTTCACATAACACAATTTTATGTAATTCCTGGTTGACATATCATAAATTCGACAACTAGTTCAACTAAAAGTATTCTCATATTTAAAAGCATACGACTCTCATCCCAATCAATACGATCATACTAGCCCAATATTTGTTTGATTTCATCAAACGGCCTCATTACATTTCCGAACTTCCCTTTTCAAACTGACTTCCTAATTTCTTTACTGATATACTTACATACCAAGTTCACTACAGTTTAATTTGTTCAGAACAATTCTACCATAGTTTGATGTCTAGTAGCTCGTACCAATAAGCTTTTTTTAGTTTAACACAAGTGCCTATCAAACTTCAACATATTTCCAACCTACGGAATTCTTTTTGCTATTTTTACTTTTTATCATAGACTTAGATTCATCAACAGTTTGAGTTACCATTCTTATTTCATAGTTCCCTTATCAAATAGGGCATTTCACAAGTATGCTAGACATATCATTTTTTAGTTCGAACTACAATACAACATTGACATAACAAAAAAATTCATTAGCTCGAATGTTTCCTACAACATATTAGAACTTTCTTAAAGAATGATTTACAAACCACATTACATTAGTTTACAGACCAAAACTCTTCTTCAAGAAAAATGAAGATGGCTGTAAAATAGCCTGAAGATGAAAATTTGAAGCATACTTCCACTCTCTCATCTCCCTTCTTCCTCTATAACCCTCACCACCCACGCGTGACAGTGAAAGAAGAATGATTATATTTTATAGAACCCAATCACCAGCAGGGTACCGATGGGACTTCCTCAGATGAACGCCAGTAGCTTTATCCTTATTGTAACAGCCTCCTCTGCCAGCAGACGCAGACCATTCCTGACCCCTCCTCCGACATCACCATATAATGGAAGAAGACCATTTAATAATAGTCATCATCCGCCTCCTCCACCTCTTTATACATCATATCATGGTAGGTACGACGCACCAGAATTGGCATAGGAAAGTTCAGAGACTGGGTCCCAAAGTAGCTTTTATAATTAAGCAAGAACCCTATCCTCATGAGACTACCGTCTGGTGGTCACCATCCTCTCAACATAGCAGATACATAGAAGAAAAGTTATATAAGAAATGGAGTCAAAGAAATACTTAGCGAATAACAACTGCAACAACCAACCATAAAAGCATTTATACTGCAACCTCCTTAAAGACGACGTTCCAAATTCCCAATGTCAGAAGGAATTCCCATGCAACAATTTTGACCAAAACCATTGGTTCTAGGAACCCAACAGCGACGCATATATTCATGAAGAAGCATTGGAAATAATTCCCTGATATTAAATACAGTATCAATGAAGCTTCTCAACCAACAACACCCACTCATAATGCTTCTCATGCTCTTGGCTGAGAGGGGGCGATTGTAGTAGCCTATTCCGGATCTCAAGCTCAAGCCTCATCTTCAACCATCATATGTTCACTCGACCTCATCAACATACGATTACATGGCATACTATGGAACAACTGTAGAGTTTTACTCATTATTCTCAACCTCTACATCAACAGCTCGATTTAACAAGCACTCTGTCATTAATGAAGCCGTTACAAAATAGAAGGATCAGACCGTTATACAATCAGTTCAATGACTCATTAAATCCATATTACAACATCCATCATTAAGAATAATAATGGTCATCAAACGATCACATTATAAGACCTATAAATAGGATTAATAAACTACAGATAAAGGACATGAAATTCTACACAAAGGATTCTGCCAATAAAACTTAACACAGAACACTCAGAGCATTCTTTATAATAGCTAGCAATCATCAATAATACCTTTCTTTCTAAATCTTCAAGAAAGGTTGTGGTTTTTAACCTATTTAAAGGTTTTCCACGCTAAACCTTGTGTTATCAATTGTTAATTTCCTACTAAAATTCTAATTATCATTTGCGTGAGAGACTAAGTTCGATATACGAAATTAGGTTCTTACAATGGGCATAATGGGAGGCTCTCCTCGCTTAGATGGATATTGTTGATGTAGAGTACCTCGGGATAATACATACAAATAGTGAGTACTTCGGTCTTAGGTTTATTACGCATTGTTTTTTTCTTATTCTTGAGTTTAGCTTCTTCGTTGTCGAAGCATGAGACAATGGCCGAAGATTGTAGATGAACCAAGGTCCACATAGCGTTAGATAAAGCTATCTTCATTTTGGAGTGGTCTAGGATAGGGTCTGACATTGTGGGAAGATTCTTTGTGATGGAGATCTGCAAGAACTAAATTTAACTAAAGATAACCTAAGATCATTTTTTTCGCATATATAGTTAAGAGAGCTAGACAAAGAAGAGAGATATCCAACTTGTTATGTTCAACTATTATACTGATATACAAGGAAAATACGGTACAAATCTACCACAAAGTTGTATTATAGTATTCTCGTACAAATAATCATTTTTAATAAGACTTACTATATAACACTCCTGTGTCCATAAGTGTGTGTGTGAGAGAGAGAGAGGGCAAAATATGAAGTTGGTGAATGGGGATGATGGTGAGACAAGCTATGATAAAAGCTCAAAATCTCAGGCTTGTAATTCGAGTGTGATTTTATATCCCCTAATCTTGCCCGTAAATTAGGTTAAAATTGCTTACTTCTAGTTAACTTGTATACATAGCATATTAATCACGAAAAGTTTATATCCATAACCAAACCTTTCTTAGAGGAAGCAATCCTAAGTCTCAATACCACTACATTCCCTAAAAACATCAGCATTGCAGACTTTGTAATCAACAATCGAACTAGAGACTCCTTTGAAGAAGAATTAACAAAGACAAAAGGAATTTGGTGGGATAAATTTCCCAATAGGAACTTCTATTGCTCAATTTGATTAATTACAATGAATTACTCCTAAACCCCAATTCTACATTATCTTGTCTCTCCCTTTTACATTGCCTAGCCATGCCCTTTAATAGGTTACAAGTTTCTTAGTTATAATATAATACTACATTGCGCATAAAATGACATAAATTAGAAGTAGTTGTGATAGTCGTTCAAATGGACCCATAAGTCATTTAAACGACTTCCAAAAATAAGCCTAGAAAATAAGGCAAAACCTTTGTCTTTAACATATCTGAATGACAACAATGCTCGTTCGAACAACCTTGGCAATTTTGCCTAAAATCAGGATCAAAACTGAAGGCTTGACTTTTCTTTTACACGATCGAACGGTGTCAAGGCTCGTTCAAATGACTTGGCATCTTTTATAAGGTTTAATGTTTAAATCCTCCTGGATCATGGCTCCCCCCTTTAGGAGACTTGAGCCAGAAGTAAGGGAAAGTGGCCACACCGATTTCCCTATTGTACTACTTCGACTTGCTAGGTAGTTGACATTTTTTCCTAACTCTGAACAACTCGATATTCCCCGTCTTGTAGTAGTAACCTTCGTCTTTAGAATACTATCCTCATGCAATGGATCTTCTCTTTCCATCTACAAGTTATCAATTGACGGTAGGTGAGTGTCGATTGTAGAGTCTTTTTCAAGGAGAGACGGCTCAAAGAGTTTTAAATGCTCGGCATTAATCACCATACATTTTCATAAATGGTGGCAAATTCAATTGGAATGCGTTGTCACCAATCTTCTTGAGTATAGTAAACGGGCCATAATGGGTAGGCTTGAGCTTCTTACCTTTTCCATTTAGTCATCCCTTATCCAAATGCAACCTTACTTATATTTTTAATAAAATGCTAAGCTTTAACTTGGTCATCTTCCTCCTTCCCAGACACCTTCCTATCACCAAGACTAAATGCCAAATCAAAGGGGCTTTGAGGCATATACCCAAGACAAACTTCAAGCGGAGACTTTAAATTAAAACCATGAATCGCCTGGTTCAAAGAAAATTGAAAATACGGTAGAGTCTCATCCCAAGATGCTTATAATGGAATCCCCGCAATAAATGAACCAAAGTGTGATTGACAACCTCTGTTTGCCTATCAATTTGCGGATGATATGTAGTACTTCTCTTCAACTTACTATCCATCATCCCCCATAACAATCTCCATAAATGACCCAAAAAATGATTATCTCTATTATAAATAATAGAAGAAAGGAGCCTGAAATACCTCCATGCGTCTTTAAAAAATAATCATACTATTCATTTCCCTGTAATGATCTTTTGGCATGGAATAAGAACTATCATCTTCTTGAATCAATCTACCACCACAAACAAATAATCATTCTTACACTTGGTCATGGGCAAACCACCCATAAAATTCATTAGCACACTCTCTCAAGGTCGATTAGGTACTGGTAATGGTAAGTACAGTCCCAACCTACGATTGGAAGGCTTCAATGTATTAAATAGAACGTAACTACAAACCACATGAGCAACATCCACCTACATCTTCTGCCAACATCCACATGAACTAAAGACTCTTTCGAAGAATAATTAACAAAAGCAAAAAGAATTTGTTGGGATAAATTTCCCAACGGAAATTATGAGAATAAATACTACTTTTTGCCATCTTTACAAAATTGATACTTTGTCAAACCTCTTCCAAAATGGATACTAAAATTAACAAATTGATAATGGTCCCACCTACTACCCCCTAGCTGCCACCCTATTCTCTATATTAAATATTGATAGGTAGTCTAATCTGCTATAGTAATAAATCTACCAACTCACAAAAATTACTGAACAAATGACAAAGCTATAGAAAAACAATAACAAAGATATCCAAACGAATACCATAGTTCGGGCAAAGAAAATGATAAATAACATAGAAAAAATGAGAAACTATCCTACTGTAGTTGTTGAGTAGCCTAATCTGCTACAGTAATAAAAATAGTAATAAGAAGGAAGATTCCCCCCTAAATACATTACCAACCTTAAAAATCAAAGCTTCTTCTTCTTATTCTTCTTCTTCTTCAATAACAATGCTTCTAGAAAAATCAAAGTAGATTCTCCTTGATGTATCGTTTGTCTCCTTCATGTGTCAAGTCTTCCAACTATCATTCTGCATTCCCTAAAGTCCTCACACAAAGGTCATTGGGGAGGAAAAGATTACTGTTATCATAGGTTATTCTCGCTGCCAAAGACCGTTGTTATCAATCTCTTCGACCGTTGAAGTAACCGTTACAGTAAGTATCATCTCTCACTGTGTATCTGCATCATGATTTGAAGCCTTTTTATCTTAAGAAAAATATTATACAAGACGATACAATTTGTACATAATCATTTTTCTTTGGATTTTTTATCATTAGTTTTCTACTGCTTTATCATTTATTTTTATTTTTGTATCATTTTTAGCATTTATTATCTGCTACTATATCAACAGAATTGTTCATTAATATCATTTATTTCAGGATTCCTATCATTTGTTTTAGGGATTGTTGAAGTTGAGTTTTATATCATTTTTCTCATTTTTTTTATATGCTACTTTATCACCAGAATTGTTTATTTATATCATTTGTTTCAGGGATAAATGGAGTTCAGCTTTATACCACTGCTCATTTTGGTGGAGATATCGCACGCCCAAAGATCGGACCAATCGCTAGTTATGTTGGAGGAAGTATAAAACTTGCCTCACAAAGAGCTACCTCGTCATACGAAGATTTTGTTACGCTCCTTAAAGAAATAAGCAAAATTTATCGTGAGGACCGTAAGTTGTACAACTTTATCCATGGTTGTACATGCACAATTTCATCAGTCTAGGACTTTACCGTAATGATCAATATGCATAAAACAAATCTGAGCACACCCTTTAACATATGGATTATTAATAAGCTTAGGGTACCTTCTCAGAATTCCCAAAACTTTATTTATGATTTTTGTTCTTAGGGTAATGGGTTGTCCACCACCAAAGCTACTGGCTCAGGTAAAGGGTTGTCCACTACCAAAGCGAGGGGACCTTTGCGTCATAACTCATTTCCTGATCCTGAACCTGAATATAGGGGTTACCCTAAAACAAATGACAGAGGGCTTGATCTATATAGGTTTGGACCTTTAGTGGATGATGATGATGTTCCTCAATTAAATGATTCTTTCAAAACTATTCGTACTAATGTTCCTCCTTCAAATGAACCTAGTATTCCTCAATCAAATGTTTATCTCTCAAATGAACCTGTGTTAACTAATATTCCTCAATCAAGTGAACCTTTTCAAACTATCCCTACTGATGTTCCTCTCTCAAATGAACCTTGTATTTCTCAATAAAATATTTATCTCTCAAATGAACATGTATTAACTAATGTTTATCTTTCAAATGAACCTATGTTAACTAATATTCCTTTTTTCAATTAAACCTGAACCTATCATTGGACAAACTGAACCTTCAGGTAAGCTCGCATAATTTATCATTTGTGAGGTGTTTTTTAATATTTATTTTCAAACTCGTATCAGCCTAAGAAACATATTTCTCATTTGTTCAGCTGAATTACGGTTTAAGCCACAGCCTAAATAGGTGAAAGATCTCGTAGATTTTTGGTTCAAATCTGCTACGTACACAGAAGATCCCTATGACTTCAGTAAAAAGTTTAACATTAGTGATCTATATCGAGATAGGATTGAACATAAGAATCGTATAAGAGCTTATGCAGTTGTAAACAAGTTTAATCTCAAACACGTTCTGAGTAACGAATATAAAATCGTGGTACGTTGCAAATGTCATAAATGTTCTTGGTGGATTTATGCGACAAGGTTGGCCAGTTCTGCCCTATTTAGAGTAAGTACTTATTGCTCTGTACGTACATTCATCCGAGTAGAAACTAATGGTGGGAACGCATATAAGGCAGCATTTAGTAGATGGGTTGCTTTTATAATCAAGCAAAAACTACGAAAAGACCCAAGCTATAAACCTTCCAGAATTATTGATGATATGCAAATTAATCACAATATTGATCTAACATACAATCTTGTTTGGCGTGCGAATGAAAAAAACCACGCAGAGGTATCATCACTCTATATGTTATTTGTTCCCCCATACAAGTTATTTGTACAACAATGTTTATCATTTTTTTTCATGTCATTTGGTCGACTCCTTATGTCATTTGTAATTAGATATTTATCATTTGCCTGCTTCACAATTTCATTTGATCTACGTAATTATTTTAGATGCGAGTCACCTTTGAGCACGCATACCAACTACTTACGAGCTACTTTGCGAAAGTGAGGTTGGTTAACCCTGATTCTGTATTTGACATACAAACTACAAGTTATAAGGATAAGAGATTTACAAGGTGCTTTTGGTGTTTTGGTCCTCCCAAAAGAACTTATAAACTATTGAGACCAGTTGTTGTGATTGACAGAACGTTTTTAAAAGGGAGATATCTTGGGATTCTATTAACAACCATCGCCATTGACCTAAACAATCATATTTTTTAACTTACCTTTTTGATAATAGACTCGAAGACCACCAAAAGTTGGACATACTTCTGGGAGATGTTTGGGTCTAATTTCCATGGCTATGATACTAAATTTGTCGTTATCTTTGACAGGAATGCCAGAATTCCATTTGCAATCCATACATTTTGTGCCTTCCACATATCGAACAATATTAAAACTACCCCCGAAAGTACGAGAATCGCATTTAGGATGGCAGCAAAGGCCCTAACGAGTATTGATTTTTATAAACACATGAATGCTATATGAAATTCAGATCCAGTGGGTCTCCAATATATACTCGGTATTCCTAAGGAAACATGGTCTAATCTATACATTCCAATGAGTAGGTATGTTATCACTCTCAATTGATTAACTTATCATTTATTATTTTATGAATAGTCATTATTACTTTGTATACTTATTTGTCATTTTTTTTCAATTATTTGTCATATGTTCTTTATTATTCCTTTTGCAGTTGTATAATCCCATTTGTTATCAGGTTTTATAGATTTGGCATTTTCTTTCAATTGTTTATCATTTTTTCAGATACGGAGTGGCTTATACTAATCATGTCGAGAGTTGGAATAACATTATTTTAAAAGTAAGAGATCTCCCTATTTATGTGTTTATTGAGGAATTGCATAGAATCTTTCTGAAAATATCCTACACGTATAGGGAGGAAGCTGAGAAGAGTCAAGCTCGCTTAACGCCATGGGCTATGGATCACTGTGATAGCTAAAATTTAATGGTGGATTCACTAACCTGCAGGGTTTGTACATCACGTCACCATTTTTAGATGACTAGTTATGGCAGAACAGATTTTGAAAATATTTAAGATGGTACTTGTTCTTGTCGTTGGTGGCAAATGATAGGTATACCTTGCGAACAGGAAGTACGCACTTTCGGTCTTGCTAATGTTGATCCAACTACACATATCTCAGAGTACTTCACAAATGATACATACAAGGTTGTTTGTGAACCTATATGGAATCCTATAAGAGGAATTGAGCAGTGGAAAATTTTAAAAATTGATCCACCTGTTCGTGCTCCTATTCCAACAGTTCGAGCCGGTTGTCCTCGCATGCAAAGGAAGAAAAGAGAAAAAATGTCTGGTCTTATCACCAAACTAATATTTGGTAGTAGGTGTCAAAAAATAGACATAATCGTTGTTCTTGTAAGCTTTTGCCAATCCCATCCGATGATAATACACGTTTGACAATTACGCCATCTTTTACGATGAGCGCTGAGCCACCTGTTATCCCAGATGAAGATGTTGCAATCAGCTTGTACTGATGATTTTAGGTACTCAATGTATCATTTGTGTGTATGATCTTTATCGTCAGTGTTGTTAAAATTCATCATTTGTCTAAATATATTTGTCATTTGTTTAAAAAGAATATCTCATTTGCTTGTTAACATTATATCATTATTTGCTACTGAACTGTCATTTGTGAACGAAGAATTTCTTAATTATTTGTTTTTATGATATCCTTGTTTGCTTCAGAACTGTCATTTATGCAAGAAGAATTTCTCATCTGTTTGTTTCCATGATATCATTGATTTCCTCATAACTGTCATTTGTTCTCAAAGAATTTTGCATTTATTGATTTCTATTATATCATTATTTGGTTCTTAACTGTCATTTGTAAGCGAAAAAACTCTTATTTTTCTATAGAATTTTTATTATCAGTTTTGTTAAGTTCATCATTAAACATGTCCCCCTTATATCATTATTATTTTCTTACAGAACTGTGTATTTTTTGTTTGCCACATATAAAACGGAAGCCATTATTTAACAGTAAAAAGTAAACAAAATAGCACAAACCAGAACAAAATAGATGTTCATTCATACATAGGGAAAGTACTAGTTACCACAAAAAACTAACAAACTAAACACCAAAAAAGCTAAAACAAATGTTCACAACTCCTGATCACATTCTGAGCATTCCAGACCGTGCTCCAAGGCCTGGATCTTTTGCTGGAGGCAGCTAATCTAAGAAGCCGACTCCTCCCTCAGTTTCTTGTGCTAATCCTATTCCAACTTTATGGCGCAGAGTTGATCTTCCTGGAAGCGCATATAGAACCTGAACTCTTCAAAATGCTTATCTCTCTTTGCTATAACTTAATACAGTTTATCCTGGATTGCATCGAGTATTCCTAATTTCTCACTGAAGTCTTCGTAATGCCCTTTCAGCATTTCAGCCTTTTCACCGGAGATATCCTTCTCCATTAGGTATAGTTTATTCAATTTTTAGAGATGTTGGTCACGCTGATCATCCTGTATCCCTACCAGCTCAAACCAATTATATGGAGTGGTCGAAGAGACATGACTGACTCGAGTGGAGTGTGACATTTTTTTTTTAGAAGTTAAAAGAGCTTAGGGTTAGGGTTTGAATAGTTGAAGACTTGAAGAGTTGAGAATAGTTGATTTGAGATTTGGGTTTTTATAAGGGGAGTTGAATGCATTAGGAAGGGATGCGTGTTAGGGATTACGCGATGTTTAGGATAAAAGTTATTATTACTTCGATTCGGCACCGTCATTTCTTGTTGGACACGTAAGTCATATAATTATTTAAACTGAGTTATCTAATCAAGTATCATTACTTCTCACATCAACTTCTCATATGTTGAACAGAATTTCGCATTTGTTTTAATGCCATATATCATTTTTTTCTCCCGAACTGTCATTGTTTAACGATAAGTTATCATTTGTCTAATCAAATGTTATTACCAGTATCGTTAATGTTTAAAATTTATCTACAATTATTCATCTAGTCTTTATCATTTGTTTGGTTCCCTTATATTATTTATTTTGGATGGAACTTTTCAGGTGTTTGTTTCCCTCATATCAGACAGAAATTACTATTTGAAAGAGAAGGCGAAACAAAATAATACAAATGTTCATACAAGGGAAAAAATAATAATAACAAAAAAAAAAACACAAATGTTCACAACTCCTCACTTGAGAAATTTTAACCACGATCCATAGCCATGATCTTCTGCTCGAGACAACTAATTTTGCAGGCCGACTCCCCCCACAGTTTCCTGTGCTCATCCCGGACCAACTTTACGGCACAGAGCTGATCTTCCAAGAAGCGGATATGGAACTTGAACTCTTCAGAATGCTCTTTTTGCTTTTTTATAATTTTATCTAGTTCGTCCTCCATTTTATCGAGCTTTCCAAATTTCTCCTTGAACTCTTCTTAATGTTCTTTCAGTATTTTCTCCTTCTCACCGGAGATATCCTTCTCCATTAGGAAAATTCTATTTAGCATGAAGAAATGTTCATCAGCCTGATTTTCCTCAATCCCTACCGCTTAAACCAATCTTAAGGGGTACTGGAAGAGGCACAGCTAAATAGAGTGGAGTAGGAATGTGACATTTCTTGAGAAGTTGTAAAGAGTTGAATGTTTAAGAATATATATATGAAAAGAGCTTTAGTTTTGGGTTTTTTATACTTGGGAGAATTGGGACTTTAAATCACGCGTGGCAGGATTTAGGGCTTAGTGTTTAAAGTATCAGGAACCACGTGGATGTTTTGGATCAATAGCTTGTTCTAAACGTAATCAAAGTTGACTTTAAGCTAAGTTGTCTAATCAAGAAATAAAGATTGACTTGTCACATCAACTGTATAGGAAAGAAGCTCCTAGAATTTAAACGACTTATTTGTCATTTATTCTTACAAAGAGTATCATTTTAGTGTGGTTAACTATCACCGTAAATTCATTGTCATCCTCCTGCATAGTATTTATCATTCCTCTTTATGTATATTGTCATCTTACTGGAATGACTTATCAAGCATTACATACTTCCCTTTAGAGGTGGCAAAGTGACCTACGACCCGCTAACCCTACCCAGCCCAACCCTATTTTTGGCGAGTTTGGGTTTGGCCTTAAGGGGTAACGGGCCATTTGACCCGAACCTGCCTAGCTGTTAATAAATAGATTGGGCTAGGGTTTAACCAAAGTGGTTTGGGTCGACCCGTAACCTGTTTAAGTAATTTGGTTTAATTGTAATTTTATTTATTGAAGTTACTCTTTAAGTCTTTAACCTTTAGGGTAACAAGTAACAAGTTTTTCAAGTTTCAAAGTTTAAGCAACGCCTCCACACTTCCTCACTTGGTTTGGTCCACAGCCTCCACATCTCCACTCTTACCACCACGGCACCACCCACAATCATTTCACACCTAAAATACAATACTGAGTTCTCAAACTGTCTTCTGTCGCCATCTTGATAAACTCCTCCAGTCCTAAAATCCAACACTGAGTTTCATATCCATGAGGCAACTGCCTAAATATTAGCGGTGGTGGATCATACAAAATACTCGACGCACAATCGGCACAATCGGTCACCACAGATGGGATTTTTCGGAATATATCCAACGGTTTCTTATTCGGATTGGTAAAAGATATTGATAAATTGGGGAGCATCAAAGAATCGGAACATCTTTATAGGTATAATAATTTGAGAAGGTCTGGCATTGGTGTAGAGTTAAGATTAAAGAACTGCGGGACGTAGTAGTGCTAATATTATTGAGGTTGTTGTTGAGAATAGATATCTTGCATCTCTTGTACTCAGCTACTTTTATGCTCTTGAAAATATTGATTTATCACATCGACTTTGTATAGAAAAGATGCCCTTGGAATTAAAATGCCTAATTTGTCATTTGTTCTTACAAAGTGTATCATTTTAGTATTGTTATTTGTAACCAGAAATTCAATGTCATCCTCCCATTAGTATTTGTCATTCCTTTATATTATCATTGTCATTTTACTGTTGTGAATTATCAAGCATTACGTACTTCCCTACCAATGTGGATATTTTGGATAGATAGCTTGTTGTAAGGGTAATGAAAGTTTGCCAGGTTGTCAAAATCATGTAATAAAGATAATATTGACTTGTCACATCGACTGAAAGGAAGGAATATGTCAGATTTAAAGCAGAGCATTTGGCATTTTTTGTGACCAACGGTATCACCGAAATTAATGTTAATTGTCATATCTTTATAAATAGCTTGTCATTTTCCTGCTTTGAATGAATTATCACCATCATAGAGTGTTAACTACATAGCCTACATACTTGCTTCCAGTTCTTTCCAATTCTTAAGCATTACATACTTCCCTACTAACGATGCATTCCCTTGTTTGTTGATACGGTAAAAATTATGATCTTTGTCTCTCATACAGAAGCCACAACACTAACCGTTGGTTCTGTCAATGCACTCACAAAATTGGTGGGTATGATTTATGGGTATGGGTAGATGAGGTGAAAAAGTACGATTGTGGCCTCATTTGTAGAGTCTCTAAACCTCCTGGTAGGAGATTTTACCATTGCCCATAATATCATTGTCAGTTTAAAACTTGGTTTCGAGAATCCTCTACGCCCGATGATTCTAAAAGGCCACAATCGTCATCGGCGGAAGACATCACAAATTCTGGTCAAGGGAGCAATTAGATCCTTGACACAATTACAAATGAAACTTACACTCAACTAAGGATCTCCGAGGTCAGAACGAAGATGCTACAAGATTTTTTGTCTAAGTTAAAATCTCTAGATCTTAACAAGTAGAGAAAATATGTAGAAGTGAAGTGCAATATTCCTTATCTTTAGTGACGCTAATTTCTAGCTTTAGAATGTTAAACTCATAAGGAACATATGTTTAAACCTGCAATACAAATGATAAATAATGATAATCGAACTACAAATTCTACTGAACAACAACATTATAGAAGATTGGCAAATCTATGGTTCAGGACCTGAGAACCTCTCCACTAGCGATTTAACTATGTCAATAATGCGCTCAAGATTCGAATCTATAGTTATAAGACTGGCAGCCATCCTATTGCCGATGTCTTCGACAGCTGATTGAAGCTTTGTAAAGAAATCGATAAAATGATAATTGTTGAATGATAATTAAGAAATGAGAAATGATACATAACCAATGACAACATGTTAATAATACCATAGCATATGATGATAAATGACAAACACGCCAAAACAAATGATAGACCACTACCTGATGGATGACATATATTTCTTAAAATGACAATAAATACATTCAGCACCCGGAGATCATTTCCAATTTTCCTTCATTTCCAATGGGTTTGGTTAAGATTGTTGTGTTTGAATTCATTCTGACATTGGGATTTGGAACTCCACTTTAAATACTGTTGTGGTTTGCAGTGGTATGGTATAAATACTGTTGTGGTTTATTCGACAAGTACTTCCTTATTTTAATCTTGTGCAACTATTTCCTCTCTAACTGCTCTATAAAGAAGATGGTGACCACCAAACGCTAAGCGTACGAGGCTAGGGTTCTTACCAAGATGCAAGATCTCCAGCTTTGATACTTTGGGACCCAGTCCCTTGAATTTCCTACTCCCATTCTAGTAAGTCCTACCTTCCATAGAATGACGTATAAAGAGGTGGAAGAGGCGGATGACGATTATTATCAAATGCTCCACTATTACTATATGTTGACGTCGGAGCAGGGACGGAGGGACGTTCTACGTCTTCTGGCAGAGGATGTTGTTACAGCGGCGGATGATGCGACTGGTATACATCCGATGATGTCTTTTCGGTACCCTGAGTAAAATGAGAGGATGAGACGGTGATGGTGGTGGGGGATATGGAGGAGGAGACGGTGGCGGTGGTAGGGGAGACCGACCACCACCACCACCACCTCCGAGTACGTAAACTGATATAAATTGATGTAATATAAACTGTGATCTGTAACAATATTCAAGCTAATAAAATTTTCTTTTTTTGTGCCCAATGAATGAGTATTGCAATTTCAAACAAAAGAAATATAGCCTTTGGATGATGACAAATCATAGATAAGAAATGATAAATTATATATAACAAATGATATATCATGTATAACAAATGATAAATCATTGATAATATTTAACAAATCATAGTTGACAAATGACAAATCTCTAATAACAAATGACAAATGATATTTCCAAATAATAAATTATATAAAAAAAATCGATCATTGATAACAAATGACAAATCTCAGATAATAAATGACAAATCATATTTCAAAATAACAAATTATATCAAATAACCAAATAGACTATTGACTTAAATCAAATGTTGTCTATTTACAAAACAAAGAGATCAATTAAACCTTCGCAAATCATATATAAAAAAGTTAATGATTAGTTACAAATGAAAAATCTCAGATAACAAATGCCAAATCAAATATAACCAATGGAAAATCTCATATAGCAAATAATAAATCTCATATAGCAAATAACAAATAGCCAAATAGACCATTGACTTACATCAAATGTTGTATATCTATAAAACAAATAGATCAATTGAACATTTACAAATTATATATAAAAAAATTGATCATTGGTAATAAATGACAAATCTCAGATAATAAATACCAAATCATATATAACAAATGACAAATCTCAGATAACAAATGACAAATCTCATATAACAAATGACAAATAACCAAATAGACCATTGACCATCAAATGTTGTCTATCTACAAAACAAATAGATCAATTGAATATTTACAAATCATATATAAAAAAATCGATCATTGGTAACAAATGACAAATCATATCTAACAAATGATAAATCTAAAATAATAAATGACAAATATCATATAACAAATGACAAATAACCAAATAGACCATTGACTTACATCAAATATTGTTTATCTACAAAACAAATATATCAATTGAGCCTTCACAAATCATATATAAAAAAAATCGATCATTGGTAACAAATGACAAATCATATCCAACAAATGACAACTCTAAGATAACAAATGACAAATCTCATATAACAAATGACAAATAACCAAATAAACCATTGACTTACATCAAATGTTGTCTATCTATAAAACAAATATATCAATTGAACCTTCATAAATTATATATAAAAAAAATCGATTATTGGTAAGAAATGACAAATGACAAACTATATAACAAATGATGACAAATCATAGATAACAAATGATAAATCATATATAAGAAATGGTAAATCGTAGAGAACAAATAAAAAATACGTGATAACAAATGGCAAATCCTAGTTGACAAATGATAAATCTCAGATAACAAATAGCAAATCATATTTCAAAGAAAACACAATTTATTATATCCATATAGACCATTCACTTACATCAATTGTTTATGTACAAAACAAATAGATCAATTGATAGTTCATGTTTCACAAATCATATATATAAAAAATGATCATTCATTGATAATAAATCATAAATCATATATAACGAATAACAAATCTCATATAACAAAAGCTAAATCATATATAACGAATGATAAAAAATATAGTTGGAATGAAAAATCATACCTAAGAAATGACAAATCATTCATGACAAATGACAAACCATATAACAAATGATGAAAAATTATAGATAACAAATGAGAAATCATATATAAGAAATAACAAATTGTAGATTACAAATGACAAATACGCGATAACAAATGACAAATCTTAGATAACAAATGACAAGTCATAACTAACAAAAGACAAATCGTGTTTTTAAGAACAAATGTTGTCTATTTACAAACAAACATAATTTATTATATCAAATAACCAAATAGACCATTGACTTACATCAAATCATAGTTGACGAATGACAAATAATATATAACCAATGACAAATCATTGATAAATCATAGATAACAAATGATAAATAGAATATAATAAATGATAAAACTCAGATAACAAATGTTAAATCTCAGATAACAAATGACAAATCATACATAAGAAATGACAAAAAAATTATAAGTGGATGACATAATTCATAAAATGACATGCATCCAACTAGAAAGACTAGATTCTGACTATATTATAACAAATAGCAAATATGTCATATACGAATGACAAAGAAGATATAACAAATGAGAAAGATCATATACATGAATGATTTTAATAACTGTTTATAACTACTTTACAAAATTATAGAAATTATACATTACAACAAAATGCATATCAAAGTTTAAAAATTTTCTACGGCTCAACTCCCAGCCTCAATATGTCATAAGCAATTGTGTAATGACATTCATCACCGTCTATCAGATCTAGAAATTTTATCCCCCTCAGGATATTACTTATAAAGACAAGCATATAGACCCCGCATTCATAACCATTTGGTTGTATTGGACATTTCCCAAAACAAGTTGACCATTTGGAGTCTAGACCATAATTATTTACCTCTGAACCAGTAGGTGGACTACTACGATCGGCAAAAATTTTCCATATCAACATTTTTGGGAGGATCTTTGATAGCTGATCTTCAATACGCGGGTGTCCAGGAGATAACTTCTTCTTCTTCTTCTGTGCATTTAAAATTTTTGTATCCACTAGTGAATCGTAGATACATATTTTTCTTCCCTTAAAGGACATAGCACAAAGGACCTAGTGGTTGTCATTGAGATTCAAGGGAATGAACATTAATTTTGAATTGACTACTTTTAAATCTCCTCGATGGAAGCAATTAGAAACTGTACAATCCCATTGCATAGATATAATTTGTTCTTAAATTGATTTCTTCTTCAATTCTATGCCTGCTGGAGAGGACATAAGACGAGTTCAGACATTGAAAGCCCTACTAATATATTGACAGGAATAGACATCCGCC
Organism: Kingdonia uniflora; assembly: GCA_014058105.1. Lineage (NCBI taxonomy): Eukaryota > Viridiplantae > Streptophyta > Magnoliopsida > Ranunculales > Circaeasteraceae > Kingdonia > Kingdonia uniflora. The sequence continues at coordinate 3,781,122 of JACGCM010000560.1, read as the reverse complement.
AGTACAATCTTTTCTTTAGTTGGGCGGGCACAATATTGTGTATCAAAATATTGAATCAGGGCTTTAATGTACACATTAATGACCTGAACAATAAAAGAAAATGACAAATTATATACCAAAAATGATAAAGTTCATAAATACAAATGACAACAACGTGCAAGAAGAAAGGTCAAACAATTTGAAAAAAAATGGTAGAGACTCTTGCATAAATGACAGTTTTCTGAAAAAATAAAGTATATGACAGGGATAACCCAATAAATGACAGAGGAAAAGAAATAAATGATATAAATACCTTATTGTCCAACCATTCTTTTGGATGTAAGGTATAACGAACGTTAAGGAAAATAGTTTATTTACCTATCCTCCTATAGGTACTCGTATTATCCTTCATAGCTTCAGGAGATAATTCATCTTTCCTCAGTGACTAGACTTGGTCCACCTGGTTTTCTCTTCCTGGGAGATGGGTCTTTGAATAAAAGATTTCAATAATTCCCCTGGAAGAAGCTCGTCAAGGTGAGCATGCAATTGGTTCATTTGACAAACCATTTTAAAGGCTCTCTCATTAATATTTTCGTCAATTAGTGTATGCCTCTTCTTTAAGGTAACATCCACTTCTAACTCCAATAAAACAAGCTGAAACAGATATGTCGAAATAAGAAAATGAAATATAAATGCGCATATTACATGAGAATAAGTAATAAACCAGTTATTTGGTTTAAAAGTACTCTATACATTGGTCTGGTCAACAACCATTTTTTTTATTACTTGCACAGGCTCTGGTTTTTTCTGTAAATTTTCATCATCATCATCCTTGCATTCAACCACCTCCTCTTTATTCTGTTCTACCTCCTCTTTACTTTCTTTAGTCTGTAAATAAATAGACTACAAATGAAAGAGTGGTACAAGATATGGGAAAATAAATAGAAAAAAATAAGAAGTTACCAGCAAAGAAATGATAAGTTACCTGACTAGCTTTATCAGCATCTTCCTACTCTTTAGTCTGTAAATAAACAGACTACAAATGATAAGAGTGAGACAAGATATGGTAAAATAAAATAAGAAAATGAGAAGTCACCTTCAAACAAATGATAAGTTACCTGATAAGCTTTACCAACAACTTCCTCCTGGTTGAAGAATACTATATCAGTTTTTGCTACCTCTGGAGCTTCCATAGTCTATACAGCAAAGGTTAAAGAATAAACAAATTAAAAAAAATGGTATGGAAATGTGATGTTAATATTATGGATAGCTCAATACAAAAAAATATTAGTTGTAGTTATGTAACTTGAGGTTATGAATCATCTTCTTTAGCAAATACCTCATTGGCATGTTGTACATCTTTTTTTCCATTATAATGTACCACTATAGTTTGTTGTTTTGAATCCTCTTCTTCAGCAACTTGAGGTTTCTCTTCTTCAGATTTAGCTTTCTCCTCGCCATCTTTCTCAACATCATCAAATTTCTCATCACCATTTTTCCACTTTACATACAACAAATGAAATGAACAAAGACTTTAAAAGAAATGAAAGTTTTGGAAAAGAGAATGACAAAGACATCATAACAAATGCCAAAATATTCTGAACAAATGACAAACTTCTAAATAAATGACAAAGTTAATAAAGTAAATGCCAATTTTTTGAAAAACAAATGTCAAATAAAATCATATAAATGATAAAAAGTAGTAAACGGGCGATACCTCTAGAAGACCACCATCATATTCAGAGGATATCGCTTCCAAATTCACTTCCCTCCCAACTTCATCTACCATTGAATCTTTTACCACCTCCAATCCCTCTCCAGGCGTAACTTGCTAAAGCAAATTTTCTGCAGTTGATAGAAATTCATCAAGTTCTGGGAATTTCGCCCATCTCTTCCTTGGCGCTCTATTAGCCAAGCCCTTCTTGGGGATTAAGGTTTTCAATTGGATCAGTGGGACATGATCCAATTGTTCATCAGTGAGATCTTTTATCTTTGTTCCTTCAACTTTTTTCTTTAGGGGCACATCGGTTTCTTCTGCCTTCTTGTTCTTCTTGTTAGCATTCGTCTTCTTTTGCCTTTCTCCCTTACCTTTTCTCTTCTCTTCAATCTTTTAATTTTTTTTGTTGGAGGTCTATTTGCCAGATTCTCGGCTTCGCCTTCTTCCTTTTCCCATCTTCTTTTTCATTACCTTCTTCTTCTCGCTTGCAGATGACTGGTACAGCCTAAGGAGTGGAGTATCTCAAAGTGATAGAGTATTATCTTTAACTGTAGACATCGAAATTCGTTCCAACATTTTACCATGGACCTCCAACTTCTACAACAATTTACGATGCTCCTCCAACTAGGAACATACCTTAACTACTACATCTCTGATCTCAATGGCAGAAGAATTGTTACCTATTGCAGGTGCAACGACTATAAGTGCACCGACTGCAGGCAGTTTGATTGTAGGCGCAGCGCCGATTGCAGGTGCTTCGATGTGATATCTCTAAAATATTCAAACAGATGACTATGGCAAATGACTGCTTAGAAATGATAGAAAAAGGTCTAATAATGATAATAGGCATACAACAGATGACAACAAAGGACTTAATAATGACAGAGAAAAAAATCAAACAAATGACAAGAAGAGGATACAAAATGCTAAACTTAAGCAAATAAAATGATACGAAACCTAAATTAAATGACAATGAAGCAATAAAATGAATCATTCATACAAAGAATGGAAGATTACCAAGGCATCTTGCACAAGTTTTTGTTGCATGTCAGTCTCAGACGCCTTCATAGCTACTTCCAGCAATTAGGGGTTAGCAAAAAAAATTTTAAACATCCTAATTTGGTGACGCTTAAAGGATGTCATCCTCCATCCCTGTAGCTTAGGGAACAAATGTACTGATTCATGAATTCTTGGAAACTTTAGGCTAGGAATAGAAAGGAAAGTCCATATCATCAACACCCAGGTATATCCGTGCAGTGATAAAGCTTTATCCGATTTTTTATCTACAACCGATCGATAATCAGCAAACTCCACTATTTGACTCCACAAGAAATTATAGACTTGCTCACCCCAAGGGAATCTGCTGAGCTGATCTAGATCATCTACCATATCAACATACTTCACCTCAACGTTTCTCCCCTTATTCGGGAGGTGAAAGGATAGTATAATTTTCAACAAATTTAATCGAAGAACATAGTCTGCAAAACAAAATCACACAATGTAATGATAAGAACCTTATAAAATAATGAGCCAAAAATGGCAAATACAATACAGAAATTGGAGAGGTGAAAAATACAATGAAGAATGATGATAAAGCAGACCAAACAAATGACAATTTAAAACCTTACTATGATGTCTTTCCAATTTTGCCTGTTTTAAAGCCTCGTTAATTTTTTTCAACCCATATGTATTCTTCTTCTTGGGGAATCGCCTCATTCTAAAATTCATTATAGGCTCAGGATCAATTAATAAGAACTCATTTGCAATAAGAGAAACCCGTAACCCCATAATCAGGCAAACATGAATAGGTTTCATCTGAATTATCGTCCCCCCAAATTGGAACTTCATATCACCGAGATGATGATTAAATATTTTAACAACCAACGTCGACATCGTCGCTATTGGTTCAATTAGCAGTAACGGTGGAAAGTAGATGGTAGGAAGATCACTATTCTCCTCTTCAGGCAGAGCTACAAACATTTTGTGAAGTCTCACACCTGTACACTGAGAAGTATAATTTTTAGTATTAGGGTACCCTTCTTGGCATCAACTTCCTGCGTTTTGTTCTCCCTGTCAAATTGTTCATTCACTTCTTTATTAGACTTCATTGTGAAAGAAAAAAATAGACTTTAATTTTAATCAAACACTTGGTAGGCAGTAGTAACAAAGATAATTTTTCACTGAAATAATACTGAAATTACACACACGATGGGCAAAATCATGACGATTTTAAGAAAATGATTTGTACGACCGGGATGGTTTTTGTGGTTGTCAATCACACACACGATGTGTAGAATCGGGACGGTTTTTGTGGTCTTTGCAGTAGTCGTGTTAGAAGGAAGTGTTTGAGGAATGGGGATGGTTTTTGGCGCCAAAACCAGACGAACTCGTGTGGATCGCACGTGTTACCCAATCCTAAACAACAGTAAACAAATGCCAAATAATATAACTGATGGTGACAGAGTCTGCATGATTCAATATAACTGATGTTTAAACGCATGACAAATTGGTTTCAACAAATGATTACAAATCCATGAAATGGTGACAGGGTCTGCTTTACATGTCTCGAAATAGTAATGACACGTGTACATTAAATAATTAAATTTGGACATGTGGCGGATAATATATATTTTTAAATGATTTGAACTTTTATTATTATTATTTAGGAAGTGACATTCGTACTAGTGGAGCCCACGGCCTTACCTGTGGCCTTACTTGTAGAACCCACCGCCTAGAAACCTACTATAATATTCAAGCAGTTGATATTTTTCTGAAAGTTTCTGAAAGAATGGCAAAGTTGTATAAAACAAATGAAAAGGTAGGCTAGACAAATGGCAAAGTTATATAAAACAAATGACAACTAGTTGTTACCAAATGGCATAGTTATCGGAAAGAATGCTAGAGTTTAACTGAATAAATGACATAGTTTGGTTGGCAGCAGTCGCGCAGATGCATCGTTTGTTCTATGTGTTGAGTACAGTAGAGTACCAGTCTTTAATCAAATACTTGGTAGGCAACAATCACACAGACGGTTTGTAACAAATAATTGTGACGGTTTTTGCCGTTGAGTAAAAAGAAGAAATTGTTTGATGAATCGGGATCGCTTTTAGCGCCAAAAATCAGATGAACTTCTGTAAATCGCACTTGATACCTAACCATAAACAAGATGGGAAATAGTAACAGATTTGGTGAAAGAGTTTGTCTTCTTACAAATAATAAATATGGTAAAAGGTAGGACAAATTCTACTAAAACAAATGACAAGTAATTCATGAGATGGTGACAATGTGTGTCGTACACGTGCACGTGGCTTTGATATAATAGTTTTAAATGAGTTTTACAAATTTTTATTATTTCGGATGTAACATTCGTATATGTGGAGCCCAAAAACATGTTAGCTAAAATATTGCAACTTTAGTAGGGGCAAAAATTGGTTTTTCCTCTTACCAATGTCGATTTTGGAATTTATTGTTCCCTGGGTCTGGTTTTGTAAAGATAACAAAAAATAGTATTTATTCTCATAATTTTCAATTTCCCAATAGGAACTTATGTTGCTCAATTTGATTGATTTCAATGAATTACTCCTAAAACCCAATTCTATGTTATCTTGTCTCTCCCTTTTACATTGCCTAGCCTTGCCCTTTAATAGGTTACAAGTTTCCTAGTTATAATATAACTAAATTGCCCTTAAAACAATTAAAATTGGAAGTAGTCGCGATAGTCATTCGAACGGACCCATAAATCGTTCGAACAACTTCCCAAAATAGCTTGAAAACTGAAACAACAAGTTTGGTCTTCTGGAAATTTGGAGTCGTTTGACTAACTCCAAATCTCGTTTGAGCGACTTTTCAAAATAAGCCTAGAAAACGTGGCCAAACCTTTGTCTTCAACTTGTTTGAGCGGCTCCAAGGCTCGTTCGAACGACCTTGGCAATTTTGCCTAAAATCTGGAACAAAATTTCTAGCTTGATTTTTTTCTTCTACTCGTTCCAACAACTTGGCGTGTTTTGAGAGGTTTAATGTTTAGATCCTTCTGAATCACTTGGGATGTTCATCTGGTCCAAATATCTTGCTTGTAGTCTCTGAAATCCTAGACATCATAGATGTTAGACGTCGTCAACTAGATCTTTCATCACCAGAGTTTCAAGTGGTCCTACGTGACCTTCCAGATAATGATTTCAGCACCGTTATCATGTCCTTAGCACCATTTTATGAGAAAATGAAACAAGAGAAAGGAGACTTTTGAACCGTGTTTCGTTGCAGGAGCTCCTGGTTCATTCTCCGGGCAATTATTTCCTTGCAGGAGCTTACACTTTGTGCGCTTTTATCAATTAATTAAAGTTACTAATTGCATTTTAGGTTCCGCCGGAGCTGGGGAAAGATGTAAATATAGCATTGAACAGGGAATTATCTACATTTCAAAGACGAGCCCTATTGCTGTGTCCAATGCTTACCTCTAACACAGTTTCAAAGAGCTTTCTTTATCTTATAGAGAAGGAACTGGATTGTTTCAATATACCTCACTATGATTCTTCTGCCAAAGAATTCAAATTCGAGATACAGAAGGGTCCTTCAAGCTTCATCAATTCGAGGTTATTGTCATGGACTAGAATGAATTTGTTGCAAATGGGAATAAATATGATAAGCAAGAATTTCTATGCACATGGTGAAACAAGCCAGTGCCATATTGGAAGGAAAAAAAAACTTACAACTTCATTTCGGCGAAGAAGTTATGGACACTCTGTATTAAAAACTCGGGAGGCTCATCGTGTCAAGGGATAGGAGAGGCCAAACTGTTACCTTGATCAGGTCATTGATCAGAAATTCCTCAGTGCATGCAGTGATAATTTGGGTGGAAAAAAATTATTTGATTTTGAGAAAAAATACTGTGAAAGATTATCCTTTCTTGTAATGGTTTTGATATTTACAATCCAAATCAAACTAATGACTTCAACATTATTTTGCACTTGTTTTGGAATGTTGTAAAACATATAAATGGAAAACTACGAAGACATTCTCAATCTAGACGATGTTTCCTTCATATTTACTTGAAAAAATGTGAAGTTTGAATTAATCCACCAAGTTACTCGCTAATGAAAATGTACAAAGAATCGGACATATCTATATGAAGCACTTTCACAAAGATCAGACATTTTCCACTAAGTTAAAATGACATGAAAACAAATAAGGTGTCATGAATACACAGCTAAATTTCTTTTTGACAATATTGTTACCACTACCATGCACAACACCAAACCCAAACAAATCCTGTCTCAAACCAGAAAACAATGGAAAGTCTTCCCTGCCACAAAGACCAATGTGCTCAAGAGTTCAAAATCCGAAATAAAAATGCAAGGTAAAGAGCACCTCATGACGATGTTCTCCACCGCAGCTCAATTTGAATCTTTCCGTTCTTTGAGTCAATTAGATGGTACTTCTCGTTTATCCGTTTGTTGCTGACAACATCTGAGAGATTGATATCAATATAGCCCAATGTTTCCTGATTGAAATAGAAAGAGAATATTTTTTAATAAAATCAAAAAGAATATCACAATACAAATTTTCAGTAACAAAATTTAGCATCGGCTAACGTCCCATTTTCTGGTAGTTCTACATATTTTCAGAATGGCTTGTAACACGCAATCTGTAACATGCCAAAAGTACACGATGATGATAGCATACAAGCATGTTTCGGTACCACCACAACACCATTTAGAAATTATTTAATTATAAGTTCAAGAGTAATGACCTCGAAGTTTCTTTCCCAATGGACCTCAAATCTCCTTTCTCTTCTAGATTACTTTTTAACTTTCAAAAGTAACTTTTAGGGACCTTGAACTTTCTCCCCAACATACCTGACTTTCTCCTATTAATTAGGCTATAACAGAAACAATTCAAGGATTAAGGGGACTTATCTGAAGGTTTCCCTTTCAGTATATACTTCCTTTCTTCAAAAACGGCAATTAAGAAAGAAATCTGAAATTTCCATTCTCTGTTAATTTATCACGAGTAATGCTCTGGGGACCTCGCACTTTCTTCCCCAATGGACCCCGGTTATTTATTTCTACTATAACAGGGAAACGATGTGTTTCGTCTCTTTAACAGAGACAGGATTTTAAAAAAGGACATCCGAAATCTCATTTTCTTCTATTTTGTTATTTTTTAATTGGCATAAATCCTTCATTAATATACAAAAAATCCAAGTGGCATCAACCGTCTGCAGATACTCAACTTCTTGTTTATTTTGTTAGATAATGTATCGACATCTTCTCCACTTAAGAGTGCAGGGCGGAAGTTCTTTTCTTCTGACTCGTCGGCCAGCGGCTAGTGATATTCTCACTTTCTTTTCGAAAGCACGTGCTTTGAGTTCAATTCTATAGAACATAGGTCTCCCTTTCCTGGATGTCTTGGGTTCCACTCCTTCAGAGTGCGATCCTTTGGCGACAATGAACGAAAGGCATATATATATATATATATATTGACCGAGGACCCGCCCCGCTCCCTAATGGTGCGGATTTGGCAGTAGCTAAATGGTTTATGGGTGGTAAGAAAACGTGTGCTGTGGCCTGACTCACCTTCGCCCCGTATCTAATATAAAAGTTTTCAAGTTATTTACCTTAACGAACTCCAACTAAACATATCCTTCTATTCTCTATTATAACTTTTAATTTTTTCCCCTTTCGCTTTCTATCCAAAATCCCAAACTCAACTTCTGGGTATTGAAGAAGTTTTTAGCTAAATGGTCCATAGAGCGGGGATGGTAGTGGGGTATTTTCGCGAGAATGGTACTAGCTTCCCCAAACCATAGTATTTGAGAGGGGAAGAGTGTGCGTTTTTCCAGATACCAGTTTCATAGTATGTGAAAGAATAAAAGAGTAGGGTTTGCAGATAGCGGGCGAAGCAGTTTCCTGTTTTTCCTAAAGAAACATGGGAGAGGATTTAGAGACACTCACAAACCAAACACTAAAGTCTCACTCAATTGGAACCACTCATCTCTATCAGATGAGTGGCTCTTATAATAGAGGATGTGAAAATTGGTAAATAGGTGAGATTAGGTCTCACACTCTCTCCCTTAACGTCTGTCTCTCTCTCTCTCTTTACACAATTTTAATTTGAAAAGAAATTTTCTCTCTCTTCCAAACCCTTCTCAGATTTGTGTCTCAATATCACACTCTCAGTTTAATCTTCTTCTCAATAGCAATTGGGAACAATTTTGGGCTTTTGATTGAAGTTGTTTGAGATATTTTATGAAGATTGAGATGAAGAGCATCGCCATCTTCTGAAATTAGGATTTGTGGATCATCGATGTCGTTTGGAGTTTCACTCTCAAAGAATCATTGTTGCCGTTTTGTGAATCTTTTGAACTCTATATATATATATATATATATATCTCAAGAAGAAATCCTCGGCTTTGAAGTGTTTATCTCAAACGTCTTTGATCCATTGTGCATTTTTGTGTAGAACCAAATTTTGGCTTGCTATCCTTTCCCTCATTTTCCAAATGTACTAGGACGACATAATTTTCGAGTATGTGAAACTTGCATAATCTGAGCTGTACCTGACACGATCTAAACTCCCGACAATAATTGTCGAACCCGATAATTTTGAGTATGTGAAACTTGCATAATCAGAACTGTACCAGATAAAAATTGTCGATCTGCACCCGACAATTTCGAGTATGTGAAACTTGCATAATATGAACTGTACCCGACAATAATTGTCGATCTTGAAGGATATCTTAAATGGTCGAAAAATGGGTTTATTGACAATCTCAACACCTTTACCATTGTCGATGGCTTGGTACCTCGACAATATGTGAACAAAAAAATTATCGACGACTGGGAGCATCGACAATCTTACATATTGTTGTACTAGATATTGTCGATAGCATAGTTAGTCGACAATATCTAGATGGTTTATTTGTAACAATTTGGACAATAATTATCGAGAGATGCATTACTCGAGATATTCATGAACCAAAAGTAGAAAGTAATATTCAAGGTATTCCCATTCACAAGTTCATTCAAAACAATACAATTTAAAACCAAACCAAAATAATAAGAATTAAACAAGGGATCCCATTAAACCTTAAACAACTAGCTAGTACAAAACTCCTCCCAAATTACATCGTAATCTCAAAATCTAAGTGACACTACGACCAATAATCTGCGATTGTAGGAAGAACGGAGAAGATAAATTTTGATCCGAGTACATAAAACGTTGGTTTTGGTTGTCATCGTTCCTGAGAGTGATCTTTAATGGGGGAGCGAGAGAGAAACTTCAATTTGTATTTTACGCCGATCTTCATGAGGTAGAGAGAGAAAAAGAACAGATCTGGAGGGAAAAAGAGAAAAAATGGTTGTTTTCAAATTATAATTGAAGAGAGGAGAGAGACAATTTTGGCCACATCACGTGAAGAGAGAGAGTCTTTCACCTCATTTCCACATAATTGTTTCATTTCTCTATTTGCTACATCCCTTATTATGTGAGCTACTTCAATTTGTATTTTACGTCAATCATCATGAGGTAGAGAGAGAAAAAGAACAGATCTGGAGGGAAAAAGAACAAATCTGGAGCGAGAGAGAGACTTCAATTTGTATTTTACGTTGATCTTCATGAGGTAGAGAGAGAAAAAGAACAGATCTGGAGGGAAAAAGAGAAAAAATGGTTGTTTTCAAATTATAATTGAAGAGAGGAGTGAGAGAGACAATTTTGGCCACATCACGTGAAGAGAGAGAAAGTCTTTCACCTCATTTCCACCTAATTGTTTCATTTCTCTATTTGCCACATCCCTTATTATGTGAGCTACTCATCTAATAAAGATAAGTGGTTCATATTGAGTGAGACTTTAGTGTCTCGTTTTTTAGTGTCTCTAAATCCTTCCCAAAGAAACATAGCTTAATCTATATGGTTGTCCATTAACGTCTTTTGTACCAACATTAAGTGTAGTGGCATCGTGAACAATATTTTGTAAAGTATGAGAAAATACTCAAAATACCTATGTAGCATTCATACCGGTACGCATAGCCTCTGCCATCCGATAAGAATGCCTACCAGAACTTTGGAAGACATTAGTATATAAATAAACCAAACACTCGAGATGAGGACTAGAAAATCCAACATTAGGATAACATAATGACTAACAGTTTCCTAAACAAGTAGTAATAAGCATACAATTCTGTATGGACCTTTTGATAATTATCCTTCCAAAATTAAATTTAAGAATTCCATATAATTGGCATTATCCCTTAACTTTTAAAATAATGTCTCCAATTCCCATCTTTTACTACCCAAAAATCTGGTATTCCCAACTTCAAATAATTGAGCTTTGAACCTATCTTTATCTTAATTTAACTGTTAAAAACTACGTGGAAGTAACGATCTAATTCACAATTAAACAAACCTAAAACTCGTATTTGAATTAAACTCACTTAATCGCTTAAAAATAAAGGTCATAGACCTAGAGTTTATGAGTTTTACCCCAAACTCTACATAACTCTCTAAGGTTAAGTTTTTCTCTCACTAAAACTAACATAACAAATAAACTAAGCTTAGGCTCTATTTTATAAGAAAAGTGACCTCACTAATACCAATCTAATTAGGAAACTAGTCATATTATTCAAAAATTAAATTAAATAGAAATAACTAAATAAAAAAAGTGCGCACGCGATGTACGAGACGTGCTACACATGACCGTATCCACGACCATGATTCCTATCGACTCTCCCTGTCTAAGAAGAGTTCGACCACGAACTCTAGCGAGAAAATTTGCAAAGCATCAACATAAAACCAAAAGTGCACGCGAAAAGGCTCGGGAATACGGCCACGAATTTTACTGTAACTTGCTAGTATACCCTTCGGACGTTGTAGCACATCATCTCAAAGCACATGTTGCTTCATTGATTGTAACTGCGGATACTATATGTTGTACTTACAGTCGCCAAAACGCCGGACCCACAAAGTTAAAAGAACGAGTCAAAAACTCTATCCAATAAGGGTCAACATATGGAGCTGTTGTTTGTACACCTTGCTGAAAAAAAATTCTCCTGCCCGGTTCCCATATGTGCCTCTGCTTATAGCCAAAACTAATCTCCCTTGGGGGGTACTCCAGACGAAGCATGAAACTCTTGACTCCACTGCTGTGTGGCACGGAGATCGATAACTATTGTTGGAGTGGTCATGCTGGCACTAGCTTGGTTTGGTTGAAGTTTGAACTGTTGGAGTTGCTTTGGTAACATAATTGTTTGACCTGTTCCTATATGTGCCTCTACTTATAACCAAAACTTATCTCCCTTGGGGGTGCTCCAGACGAAGCCTGAATCTCTTGACTCCATTGTTGTATGGCACGGGGATCGGTAACTATTGTTGGAGTGGTCATGTTGTCACTAGCTTGGTTTGGTTTAAGTTTGAACTGCTGGAGTTGCTTTGGTAATATAACTGTTTGACCTATTTTATTAAGTTGGTGCTGCGTGCTCAGAGCTGGTAAGTAAAACTTGGCTAACACATGCCTAGCACATGTTGCTCCTCTCTTTTGCCCTTCTTCTTCCCCACAATTCAGCAACTTGCTTCATCGCTAAACCCTCTTTAATAACATGTTTCTCTTGCGATCTTCCAAGTAGGCTAGAAAGAAACCAGCTAGTGACTTGAACACGTGATGTTCACTTGTGGTGAAATTCAAATCTGGTAGATCTGGGTCTGGGGGTTTGAACTTTGGGCTTAGGTCATGTTTAGACGGGTTGGGCCTGCTGGAACAGGAACAGATCTGGTATAGCTTAGGGCAGCACATGCTGGCCACGTGCCTACCTTCCTTCTCTCTCACGACCTAGTTTCTTTGCCCCTGCGCAACCTGCAAAATCAGCGACCTCCCCATTAATCCGATCGTGCTTAAAGTCCCATCCTTGATTGGGGAGGTCCAATGGACTTCGATGATTGAATAGGTAAATCCTCCATCTGCTTTCCAGGGTTTCCTCAATTTGGAAGTGTTGCCTTTCGATTGGAACTTTTGATTGGTAATTTCGATCAAGCAGACTTCGTGCGCCACAATCGCGACCCCTTCGTGGGACCATGGCCGTGAACTCTACAGCGCATTTTCGCCTACCCCACCCACAAAATCAACCGAACAGGAAACCTCTCTCTTCGTCGGTACATCGTGGTGGTTAATCTTCAAGCCATCTATATCAATTTCAACACCTACACTAGTCTAAATCCTATCTTTTTTGACATTAGAGTTCTCAAGCATCTGAAATGCCTCTCTTGTCAGATTTCTTTTTAAACATAAAAACATTTGCGATCCATGACGATTCGGAATCCATACTTCATTGGTTTTTTTCCATAGAAGTACGCCTTCGTCCTTTTTGAATCTTCGCTCTATCTAATTTTTCATGTAGTGTTCTACTTCGCAATCTTCCCACTCGACTGTAGCTAAATCACTGTAGCAATGCAAAAACCACTGTAACAACGCAAAAATTATTGTAGTATATGCCAAAATCACTGTGGCATTCGGTGTAAGAAAAAATCCTCAAAGAACGAACGTCGCTCTAACACCAATTAGTTAAAAACCACGGGGAAACAATGATCTAATTCACAATTAAACTAACCTAAAACTCACTTAATTGCTTAAAAATTATGAGTTTTACCCCAAACTCTACATAACTCTCTAAGGCTAAGCATTTCTCTCACTAAAACCAACATAACAAAAAAACTAAGTTTAGACTCTCTTTAATAGGAGAAGAGACCTAGCACAAATAGAAACCCTAATACCAATCTAATTAGGAAATTAGTTCTATTATTCAAGGAATTAAATTAAATAGAAATAACTAAATAAAAAAAGGTGCGCACGCGACGTACGAGACGAGCTACTCGTAGTCGTAGAGCTACATAGGAGCGAGATGGGTGAAATTTTGGGAATTTTTAAGCTACTAGCCTGATTTCTAGGCTAAAAACAACAATAATATCTTCTCTTCCCTCTTAATTCCTATAGTATCTCTCTAGAGTGATATTCTACTTAATTATGTCCTTATTATTCTCCTTAATTTATCCTAAATTATTTCATTACTTCTCTGAGTTCTCTCTGTAGTCCCTTTTTTTTTTCTAATCTTGTTTTGTAACATATTTTGGTGTCAATTATTTCACCAAAGATTCCCATGTTTTGATCTAAAGCCATCAATAATTTAGTCTGTCCCAAAAGAGGAGGCCCTAGCGCCTTCTCCATATTGTGAACCAAGGTGTCACCTAGCCTAAGGTTCAAAGGACCCCGAAGATTTGATCAGTACTCCTTAACAACTACATGAACAACATATTGATCTGGATCAACAAGTTCCTTTTCCAAACAAGATGCAGAGGCAAAAACATACAAAAGAAGCAAAAAAGCTCACACCCACTCAAGCTTCATGTGAAGTATCAAAAGGCACAAAGAGATGACAATTCATAAACCAACTTCATATACTAGGTCATATAACTTTCTTTCTAGCATCTCTGAGTTGAAGATAGAAACAACAATACATGTGTACTAACTATAGCATATATAGTTCTACGTTTTGAACTTGCATCTACGATCAGAATAGCTATCAGACTTGAAAGAGGTAAAAGAGTGAACTATGTACCTTAGGATGCAGAATGCCCATTCTCGATGAGGCACTAATAACTTCTACGTGCAGTCTATCATTCGTGGGTGGTTCCTCGAGCATAAAAGTGAACTCCTCCTCCCATCTTGGATCTCTATTTTTCTTCACATGCTGTATTAGTAGAAATGGGATTATTTAGACTATGAAAAACATACACCTCACATAATCAACATACATTTACAGCATAATACAAGACTTTTTGAAGCGACACATTATGTTTATTAAATTTTACAAGTTACAGAGAAAAAAATAGACAAGCATTCATTCATATAGACAATATTAAGAGGAAAGGAGTGGGACCAATCAAAATAAGCCCAAAGGCAATTTTGATAGATCATATTAGTCAGACAAATTTGAACCTTGGAATGATGGACATCTCGAACCATGGAACAAGGTAAAAGCCTTTTGACATTTGAAATTAGATTAAATGTGCCAATAACTATATGATAATGGACCAACATATCATACCAATACTGGTACACCTTTAGTGGAGGATAAAGTAGCGATACACTTTGTTTACGAACTTCGTCTCAAGCAACAATTTTAAAAGCTAATAGGTTTTCTTGTCATTTGCCTTAGAAAATATACCTTTGTCTTTTTATCCTCTCCTCTAAAAAGAATGCGTGCATAGGGATTTGTGTGGTGTTTTCCTTCAACATCTTGAGCTTCATGAATAATAACTACAAGCAAACCCCCACCAGAAGGTGTTCCTTCAGGAGCCTTTTCCACATCATTTGAATCTTCAGTGTCTTTTGGTATATCTTCTTCCTTAAAAGGCTTATACGTCACTTCAACAATGAGCTGCCCACGCGACTTTTCATTTTGAACATCATTTGGATCTATGTTTTTAAGCAAATCAAGAGTTATAACCTTTGTCTCCTCAGGGGTAAGATCTTTCAAAGGAATGACATTCGTTCCCATCCTGTCATGCTTGCCAACCTAAGAGAAATAGAACATGAGGAACACAAGTTGAGAACCTACAAATATTCCTTCAAGATAGAAGATCAATGATATACCTGCTCCCAATCATAAACGTTGAACTCTAGAGCTTGAGATTCTGGGTCTTTAACAACCATATTAAATTCCTCATTCCATTCAGGGTTTAGGTTTTTAAGTTTCACGGTAGTCTTCTTTGACGGAAGCTTATCCTCAGTAAGCTTTATTTTGACGTAAGGGTCTGATGCCCCCATAATATCTTTCTTTTTTAGCTTCAATGCCCGTACGACCTTCACATGGAGGATTCCAACAGGCCTCCTTTGAGCTCTGCAAGTGTCATTCATTACTTTGTCAAATGGCTAGAATTAATAAGAACAATACACACTAATAAAAACAACGATATTTACTTTGCGGGATCCATGATTTGAACTTCTAGGGTTTTTGGCCACAAGTACAAGTTTCCAACCTGTTCTTTGATTTGTTCCTGCGGAGTAAAATGCTGGTAAGGCCACCAAGAAAATGATGAAATATATAGGAGTTCTCTGAACCTCTTCTTCATATTTCCTTCAAACCAGTTTCTTATCTTAAAATAGGGTATAAAAATAGAGCAATACCTGGACAAATCTGTATAGACCAGGAATTGACATGAGATCAGCCCCCATAAGCTTTAGTCCAAAGTCAACATGTGGCTGCAAGTTTGAAGATGAAATATAAGAGACATGCACCAATAACGACACGCTTAGGTGTGCAGACACAAGCAACAGGCATATATAACACAGGTATCCATAATTTATAAAAATGAAAGCCACTGTCTGGTGGATTTTACAAAATTCCGTTATTCTGGTGAACTTCTATAATAATGGAGTGCGGAGATGCAAAAGGCGTGGACGTGTTCATAAATAACAAACATTGAAAGGGCAAAATAAAAACTAGCAAATTTAAACATGTTGTACAAGCTTCTTGCACGCATGTGACCGTGCAAGCAGAAAGTATGTTTTTTTGTGCTATGATTTGAATTCAAAGCTTCTTCATAGCACAATAAACTTTACTGCAAATTTTATTTAACAAATTGTGTGCATTCGAAGGAGCTCTCGTTGAGATCTTTTGGTGATTTTTTTTCTTCAAAAACTATTATTATCGTAGGAAAAATGCATTGAATGGCCTGCCAAATGCACCATTTTGTGAGGCTTTTAATTACCTTAAAGTATGCTGAATGCCTAAGATATGAGGATGGGTCCCAAGGCATCCAGTAGACATGAGTATATCCACGGAAACAATATTAAGTGCAAAAGGAATGTGGCAGTGAACAACAAGGGCACTATTTTGTGGGATTTCTTAACACGATGTAATACATAAAAGACGCCACTTATAAAAGGAAATACTACAGTTTGATTGTCAAAGGCACCCGTTACACAAGTAGTTTGATGACAAGTGACAGAAACAGGAGATACTGCTCAAATCGGAGGAAAACCTATGATAAGTAACGGGAGACGGAGAGACTTTACACTTGTGTAGAAACTACCAGACTCAGTATCAAAAACATATTCTCGAATTCGAGGGGTGAAAGTCTTAACGGTTTAGCGATTCCTACTAATGGGTTGCCTAAGCGAAATATATAGTACTATTTTATGATCTATAAGAGTACACCTGAGAACCAAAAGATATGATTAATAATGTAGAGTCAAAACTCAACGGTCATGTTTTTCTTATTTGTGATGGTGATTATTGTACTATTATCACGCACCTTCTCCATCAGCGACACAAGAATCTTTGCAAAACAAGGAAAACTTGGAACCAATGGCTTGAGGGTAATACGAGGTGAAGCAAATACTTGCAGATCAATCACCTGAAAATTTCCAGCAAAGCATTACTTACTAAACATTAGCACCGTCAAATTTCCATTTCTTGCCTTCTCTGTTTCTTACAAAAAAATGGGTTAGAAACCTTAAAATTGCCTCATAGAATTTTAGAAAACTAACTTTGATAAATATGTTGACTACAAACAATCACATGAGTGAAAATAAACCTGCGTAGTTACTTTCAGCCCAAATGCTTTAACACCAATAGTAACATTAGGATTTCCTGCCCATTTGAAGGATGGCTCCATTATTAACTCCTTCTCATCTGTGACATAAACTTTCATTCCTGACAATGATTTAAACAAAAGAAATATGAGTTTGATTGCAAGGACCAGTTATACATAAAATGTACTAAAATGCTAGTATCCCACCAACAGTGAAGAACCACTTAGAGATGAATAGTGACAGTTCAGAGACGGGATCTTATGTAGTTTCAAAAAGTCCAGCTGTTGGATTCTCTCGTATAAAAGCTATAATATATCTCACATATATGAAATTAAGAGTACAATAACAAGAATAGGCAAGCTATGTTATTCTACATTGCCACCAAAAGTCCCAAGCACTTGAAAAAAAAAATACAGGGACAATAAGACACTGGGAAATATTTAGCACCTTAGGTTCAAAAATTCTAGGTATTTATTAATTTCACAAGAGAAACTATATTTCTTCTTCCTAATACACAAATGTGCCAGGTACGCTATAAAATTGGAGAAGTGATGTGTTTCTATATGCAAGTCAAAAACGAAGTACGAAAAAAAAAAATACACAAAGCCCCAGTTTAACATGAATAAGGTAGTTGTAATAATGTCCAAAGGAAGTATAATACAAATACATATAGACAAAGTCTAAAGAAAACACAGTACTTATACATGCAACCTAAAGGACAAAAGGTTTATCACACTAACCTTGAAAAGTTGGTGGTAAGGAACCCAAGGTAAGTGCTTCGAATTCAACAGAGTCTATCTTATATTTGGGAATTTGTTCAGCAATGATGGGCTTTGCAATATTCTTTGCCATTTTACAGATTGCCTGAATATGGAAATCGAATTATAAATAACAATAAAATTAGGTAAGACTCTTACCGTAAGAGAGATCACAGCAATCTCTATTAAATAGGCAAATGAGACTGATTATTTACATACCACATCCAGGTAAGGCCACATGAGCTCAATGAACTTGTTCAGCCAATCAACCTTTGAGGGGGGAAAATTTGACTATCAGTGACTACATTTAAACAGTAAGGGTGCAGAAATTCAGTTGTGTGAAGAAAATTTTACTAAAAAGTAATGACATACACGATCGTAGTCTGGGTTTTTCACCCAAAGGGGGATCTCAGGAAGCAAACGCTGCAAGGATTTTGTGTCCTGATCAACTAGTGGACGAATTGTAGGATCCTGATGAAGTCAACCGTCCATATTGGTTATCAATGCATACATGTAAACATATGCATACAATTAGCATATTTAAGAAACGTGATAAAAGATGGGAATAGAAAAGAAATGGAACTTTCAACCATCCAAATTACATATAACAGGAATTTCCTAACACTTGTCACCAAATTATCTAAATATTTCAAATAAATAAAAATGAACTCTTCTAAATAAGTTAGCACCTCTTCTAAATAGGGTACTACCCCAAAAAAGTTAGGCAGAAAATAATCATTTGATTCATCAAATAGATTAACAATGCCAATTAAAAATTATTGAATTTCAAATTGACAAAATAACAAGCATCTATGCGCACTTTATGTTTCCCTAATATCGTTTCTGGTAAAAACTGATTATTCATGTCATCGTGCCATTGCATTTTTACATCTAGACTAGATATGTACTATTCAAATAGATTAACAATGGCAATTAAAAATGATTGAATTTCAAATTGACAAAATAACAAGCATCTATGAACACTTTATATTTCCCTAATATCGTTTGTGGTAAAACTGATTATTCATGTCATTGTGCCATAGCATTTTTACATCTAGACTAGATATGTACTGTTACTTTTATGTATCTAAACTAGAATTGAGATGTTCATTCTAATTGATATTGTTATTTATATTTTAGTTAAGATAATTCAACTTCTTGCATATTTCATGTATACAAATTAACAAAAAAAGTCTCCCAAATTCAAAATGATTTAAGGATCTTGACCCACTTTGAGAAGGATATTGCAAATAAAAAATTCACAAATAGGAGGATTGCCTTTAAAGACATTTTGACGATATCACAAACCCCAATTTCATGTCAATTACAAATCCTTCACAGAAATTCCATACTCGGCAGGATGTGAGGGAACATGATTAAGCAAAACCCAAATGTTTATTTTTCTATTCTCTAAATTTCGCATTTTAAACTATTAATACGATTTCATTTATTTTGGTAAATAAAGGAAGATCTTAAGCCGGATTTCTACTAAGAATAGAAGTTGTCTAGGGTTTAGAAGTAGATTCTCGTTATTTTATTATATATATTATGGGCAGAGCCTCCATGTTGAAGTAGGCTTTATTGAGAGTGTTAATAAAAAAAAAACTAATTTCTTATGTGAAATCGAATTTTATACTTATTCCTCAGCAATTTGTTTGATTTCGTCAAATTGTGTTCATTAAAAGTGATATCAGTCAAATCCTTAAATTTTGAGCCCAGACGTTCCTTGTTAACAATGATGAACTAGAAAGAAAAAAAAAAAAAAAAAAAAAGGTAGAGGAGAAGCTCCCATTGTGAAAACTAGGCTCGATCAGATCGACAAAGTCCGTAGAACATTGTTGCCACAATTTTGCAAAACGTTATTATGTTGCCGAAGATAAGATAGACAGTGACAAAAGCGAGAAGAAACCATCTGTCATCCTTACGATTTAGAACCTTCATAAAAATTGTAGCATTCGCACCCATCCGGGTGAACCCTTCTACAAAAATATCATCTTCCTAAATTTTTGGTCGTCTTCCCAAATCAGTAATCACACAAAGAATGACGATGAGTCAGATATCGAAAAAGCAAGAAAAAGATGGAGAATCTAAAGGTTATTAGAGACATCCCTTGCAAAGATGTGAAGATACGCGAGACGTATAACATTAGTTGTGCTCGTTATCAAAAGCATTACATCCCAACATCTAAAAAAATATTTGGAGGACTCCACGCGATATTATATTGATAACTCTCTCAACACCCCTTTGTCCTAGCAATCAAAGGGGACGACGCATACCCGACAAAATTTAAGAGGTAATTAAGATACGAATTGTTTCTTGAGTATTAGAAAGAAATAAACACAATATGGAAATATTAAAATTGATATGGGAATGTTACTCGAGGGGAAGTTGCAGCCCGATACCATTGACTGGTTAATAAAATAGAGAATAGGGCTAAGCAAGAAACAGCAAAAACCGACAAACCGAACCATATTTAGTAAAACAGTTCGGTTTTTAACAGCCTAGTTTCGGTTTCGGTTTCGGTTTTTGGGAACCAACAAAAATCGGTTTGGTTTCGGTTCCTCAACATGAGAACCCGAGAGAAACCGAACCGAACCGAACCGAATTAGTCAATAAAACCCCAAGTATTAAGTAATTATTAATCTTTCAACCCACACAAGCACACACAGTCCGCCTCCACGATCAGTTTCTAAGGACTCTCTCTCTCTCTCTCTCTCGCCGTGGCTTTAAGGCTTCAAGGCTTCAATATATACTATAAAAGTTGTAGAATTGGTCGTGATGATCAGCCTTCAACCCTCTCTTCCTCCCAATCTTTTGGGGTTTTGAATACACGCTCTGCTGCTCCAACAAGAATAGATAAATATATGAGACAAAGGTTGACCCAATTCAACCTATCTTCACCATTTTATAATTCACAGTTGTGGAATGTGGTGAACACCCCAATATACCCAATTTGTAATGATTCTTAGTTTCAAATTTGTACCAAATTCTTCAATTTTTATCTTATTGTGATGTACAATTGGAAATCCTCAACTTTTGTTGTTACGTGGAAGTCTATAGGAAAAAAGTTTAGGGATTTTGTTTTTGGTGATCTGGTTCGGTTTGGTTTCAGTTTTACATTGGTTTTACCAGTTTGGTTTCAGGCAAGGTGCAGTTCGGTTTCGGTTTCTAATTTGGAAAACCGAAACTTTCGGTTCCGGTTCCGGTGCAAAACCCCACCGATCCAACCCATGCCCAGCCCTAATAGAGAGGTGTTTCTCTATAAAATCCTAAAAGATCTAAAGCGTGTTAACTTAGTTTAAGAAAAGTTAACAGTTTCGCTCTAGTATAGTGGGATGGGCTGCAATTAAAATGTTTTCAAAAGGGAAAACAAGAGATTTGACTTGGTATTATATGCGTAAAAAACTCAATAAGAGGTTTATTCCTCTTGAATA
Organism: Kingdonia uniflora; assembly: GCA_014058105.1. Lineage (NCBI taxonomy): Eukaryota > Viridiplantae > Streptophyta > Magnoliopsida > Ranunculales > Circaeasteraceae > Kingdonia > Kingdonia uniflora. The sequence continues at coordinate 3,759,654 of JACGCM010000560.1, read as the reverse complement.
CTCGCGAAAGTTATCCATGACGTTACATAATCTGCGACATCAAAGCGAGAATGTTACTGAATATAATAAGTAATTTCTTTTGCTTGAGACGAAGGCTAACAAAATAAAAACTGAAGATGAAAAGGTTGACAGATTTCTGAATGATTACTAGCAGAGATAAGCAAAGAGCTATTTATAAGTAGGATCTCACTGCTCAAACTGATGTTACTCCTCTAGTTACGGCTCCAACTAGTTGTGTGGCAAAACCAGCAAGTTGAAGAAATAGAATGTGTTAGGAATGTGGAGATCCCAATAAAGCAGTCAGAGATTGTCCAATGAAAAAGTATATGTTAGGTCTATTTGCATATACATGCGCAAGCAAACGATGGCTAACGCGGAATTCTTTTGGAGATGAGAAAAATCTATATCAATGAAGCTATTTCCCCCATCGACGCATGCCGATTCATTTAAAAGATTGTGGTCAAACTTGTTAAAGAAGAGGGGTTTTAGAACACATAATTAAGCAACTCCCGAGATGTCTTTGTTTTCTATTTTTGAATTTAGTTTTAGTAGAACTTTATGTGTTTCACTCAATAAAGGGAAAATTCTTAAATGAATTTCCACTAGGAATGGAAGTTTTTTAGGGTTGAGAAGTAGGGTTCATTTACTTTTTTCTGTAAATTAGGGGCAGTGCCCTCCGTATTGAAGTAGTTGTTATTGATGATACTAAAATAGGTTCTTATTTTCTTGAGTAAAATCGAAATCTATACTTGTTGATAATCAAATCGTTTGCTTTTGCCAAATTGATTCCATCGAGGTAACCTTCCACTCTATTACAGTTAGCAATCTCCAGGGCTCCATAATCTACACAAGTACAGCCTTACGAAGCATAACTCCTGTCGCCCCAAGCTTTAAAATTCCGAACCTTGAACAAAAAAAAAACCTAAGTGATGAGGTCCTTAATAAATTGGAATCACATAAATGTCGCAAAGGATGACCCAACATATCGCCATAATAAATCTCGCACTGGAAGAGGCAAATAAGTTAATTTCCAATGTTCCCCGAAGGTTAAAGATTAGTACTCCATGTTGGCTTTTCCTTTTGAGAAGGCGTAATAACCAACCATCTAAGTCTACACATACAAGGATTTCCACTTTGCACACTCACAGTCAACACTGCAGAAATCATTTTAACTAAACCATACTCTTTGAACAAAATAACTCCAAAATAATCATTAACAAATATTTGATCCATCATAAGCATTAACCAATAACTTGATTTTCTAGGTATTTACCAATAACAATTTATTCGCTTTGTATTTAGAAGCAAGACTACTTCAATCACAAAATAGAACATGTCCATTCGAGGTAATTAGAACACTTACGATGATGACCTTGAAATATTAATCTGACAGACAGTAAATATGGAAAGGAGCCAAATTGCTCACAAAAGGCATCATATGGCCTAAGACTGGCAATCCAAAGGCTTGATGTACTAGCCATTATTAGGAACTATATGGTGAATGTTTAGATGGCATTTGAAAGAGATACTCACGTGTCCAACGCACACATGCATAACGGCTCTTATGTTACTTAAGTAGTTGCATGAAACTATCCAGTCCATTATGTCCATTCGTCAACGCCTATCCCATGAGCCAAGTAAATAATGCTTATACTAAGCTAAAACTATAACATAATTGACGAGCCTTAAGCGGACCATCACTCCAAACAACGCTTTTCTAAGAGCATCTCCAACAACATGGTATGTTGTTACATTTTTTACATACTTCTGCAAAAACTCCTTCCAACAGTGGTATCGTATTCAGCATACTCACCCCCATACCCCTCCAAAGTATGCGAATCCGGAACTTGGAGAGTGGCATGTGCATACTACTTTTGTGGGTCCTCCACAAATATTTCTTCTCTTCTTTTCCTTTCTCACTCTAATAAAATAACATTGTGGGTCTCAATTTTAAATAAAAATCTTCTCTATCTCACATAAAATAACATTGTGGGCCCCAATTTAAATAAAAAGCTGAATTTGGAGAGAAATATGTTGGAGCAAAGTGGTATGCTATTCTGGATACTAGTATCCAAAACCGGAATAGCATACCTTCTCTCTTGGAGATGCTCTAAGTATCTACAATAACAGATTATTTCGAGGATTCTGAAGACCTAGATTCATCATAGCATTCACAAATGTGACGCTAGACGAGTATTTCCAGCCGTATAATAAAGGTTCCAAAAATTATTCCCATTGCTACTAAGTCCCGGACGCCCAACAAATGCTATGGCATAGACCAAACCCAGAAACTAAATTTGCATCCAACAATATTACTAAGCCCAACTAAATCAAACCAGTACCACACAACTACATAACATAAAACACAAACATTCATCTATCTACCACAATTCAAAATCAACAGTAAATTCGCTGGAAAAAGAAAATTCGAGGAAAGATAACTGACCTTAACATCAGTTGGTTGGAAATAGATGAAGAGATAATACCCAATTACAATCCCAAGCGAAATCCCAATCCCAAAACCAAAGAACCCCATTATAGTACTCAGAAACCCCATCTCTGATCTCAATTCAAATCAGTCAAACAACCCAACCAAACCAAAAAATTCTCAAACCCCACTTTTTTTTTCTTCTCAACTAATGTAACACAAAAATAACCTCTACCCAGACCCAAATGTTAACAACTTGAGCATACCCATCTCTCCAAATCTCGAATAAAGTGAAGAAAAAATATATCCCCAACTTGCTAGATCTGCCTTACAAAGAAACCCCTCATTCATGAGCATTTACTTCGCGAAATCAATCAACCTTTTAGATATCCACAACGTCTCCACGTTTGTTAAATTACTGTAATACAAGGGAACCAAATTTCAACCCCGTGAGTGTCGGTAACGCTTTTTTAATGGTGGGGTTTCTCAAATCGAAATCAAATGAGCAGTGATAATTGTAAGATTGAGAGACTAAAACAACCCCAACACAACAGGTGTCTGTAAATATGAATCTCTTTTGTTGCTCTCTCTCTAGGAAGTAATCTTTCTCACACTATCTTTCTCTTGTTTGATTAACTGTTACAAAAGTGTCGTATGTGCAGTGTTAAATTTGTTTCTTCCCCTGGGGCTGTGGCTGTGGCCGTTTGGATACTAAATTTTTAGGCCAGCCAAATTTATATCCAGGATAAATAGATGTGTATAAAACTGAACTAGTTTACAATGTTCTTTGGTTATTTTACAAGTTATCCATTGTTCTAACTTATATGTTGTTTTGATAATTGTATCGTAAACCAGTTCTTATAATTCTTTTAACTTTTTCTAATGAAATACTTACATTAAATATAATAAAAAATGGACGACGTGACGCATTTGAAAATATTTCACGATAACTTTTAATGATTAATCGAAAAGAAACTCGGTTTATATATTTAGTTTTGGAAAGCTTTATACCGAAATAATTTAGTTTTGGAAATCCATTTCAAAACTTTGAAGTTTCAAAATGGTATTTCGAAACCATTGAATGCGGCCACATTTTCAATCTTATTGCTTTTAGTTGTATTTCAGATTACATGACTTAGTTCGAGAGTGTGTCCTTCAAACGCTTAACCTCTGCGTTACTTCCCACAGAAAAAAAAATCTAACAGGCTTTTCATAGTGAGGATGAATTTCTTGACTCACAAATTTTGGGCAGTTTCAAGGAGGAACTGGATTCTATGAAATCTAAGTTCATGAGATACAAAGAGAATAAGATTGAGCTTAAGGAACTGCACATGGATGTCGGGAAGCTAACGGAAAAGGTGCGTACCCGTTATTAGTATTTTAAAATTTTGTAAACAATTAATTTATTAGATCAATAATGATTAATCTGGAGAAGTGTTCAATCCTGAAACTCATAATCTTGTCAATGGTTACCGAGGAAGATGTTTTCCCCATAGAAATGAAACCATTATTCTCACTACAAATTCAGGTGAACTTCAGTACAGATAATGGTTTTTCCTGCTTAAATCATTAACTGTTGCCTTTTTGTTTTAGAATCCAACTAATTATCAGTTTCGATTTTCAAAACCGATATTGGCTGACTTTCGAACTACATGTATCGAAACTTAAGGAACTGCGCATGGCTGACGGGAAGCTAGCGAAAAAGGTGTGTACCCGTTATTAGTATTTTAAAATTTTGTAAACAATTAATTTATTAGATCAATAATGATTAATCTGGAGGAATGTTCAATCCTGAAACTCAGAATCTTGTCAATTATTACCGAGCAAAATGTTATCCCCACATAAATGGAACCATTATTCTCACTACAAATTCAGGTAAACTTCAGTACATATAATGGTTATTCCTGTTTAAATCATTAACTGTTGCCTTTATGTTTTAGAATCCAACTAATTATCAGTTTCAATTTTTCAAAACCGATACTGGCTGACTTTTGAACTACATGAATCGAAACTTAAAAATTTCGCTTTCATTTTTCGAAACTTAAATAGTTTTGTTTTTGTAAGTTCAAAACAAAAAGGGTTTCAAATACTGAATTCAATACTGAGTTCCAAAACTTAACAAATGATCAATTTGATTGAAAATATTATGTAATTGGTTTAATTTTTGTCATTATAATTGCTCAGTGCTCCTCAACATTTCAAGAAATACAAGTTCAAGACCTAAGTACTTAAAAATAAAGGTCGGAGGTGGAGGGAGCAGTGACCAAAGTAAGATTGGAGAAAGAGTTAAAGAAAACATTGAAGGAGAAGCACAAGCTGGAAGATGAAATGAAACTAGGCTATATTATGATATTTTGACACATTCTATAACCGAATGATTGTGATGTACCTGTATAAGTGGGCTATATTTTGTATGTATTGACATTGGGATATTATCGCGGGATATTTTTGTTTTGGGCTTCAAGCATTGGAATAACTATTGAAATCGCAATTTTCTCAATTATTGTTATTTCGATATATTCTTTCCGAAAGTACACAGTTTCAACATATGTTTTTCGAAAGTGTTTTTTTTTTAAATCCATCTTCACTTCACTAACATTCACTGACATACAATACAAAATTATAACAATATGGTCATTGGTCCAGTTTAATAGATTAAAGCCAATGCAAGTACATCCGAAATGACATAAACATAAAAACACATGAGACATAAAATAAAATTCACTTCTATTATCACGAAATCACTGAGACACAACACAAAATTGGATCAATAAGGTCATTGTTCAAATCTAATAGATTAAGCCGAATACAAAGTACATCCTAAATGACATAAACGTGTTGTTTGATATGTATTCAACCACGAGTTGTTCTCCAATATGTGCTCCACAATCAAGCATACCACTTGGTAGCAAATTGATTTGGGTGATAGGTGTCGTAGATGATACAGTACAGTCTTTCTTGAACTTGGACTCCCCATGATTCAATTTTTCAGTAAACTTGTGCAAGATGTGCCACAAACAAGGCTTATGCTTCGTATTCGAGAATACGTATCAAACAATTTTTAATCATTATTATTCTGATATGTGAAGGTGGAAATAAATAAGGATTGTTGGAATACATTCAATTCAACTGGACAAAAAACTTTTGGAGTCTTGATTTTGGAATAAAATAGTTCAAAGCAGTCTAGTTTCGATATATCTTTTCTGAAAATGTGGTAGTTTAGAAATCGCGCATCCGAAACGATATCAACCCATAAAACTTATGGAAGTTGGGTCAAAGTTACGAAAATGTAAATCGAAACATAATTGTTTCAGTTGACCATCTTTTGAAACTCGTACAATTTTGGACACGATGATTCCGAAATAATATTAGTCCATAATACTTCTCATACATCTCGTACATCTCATACATCTTCTGCTAATTTATAATCATGTTCACCTTGCAGCCGCTTCACTTAGACGACCGTTGGTTCCCCAACTCCTGATTAGTATCGAGCTCCGAACCATTAATAGAAGACTCTAAAACTGTTATAAAATCATGACAGATGCCAAAATATTTATTTTAGAAAGTGGTTTAGTTTTGAATTTAATACGGTCCATATTTTGAAGTGGATGCTTCCGTTTGGCTTGATGGAGGGTCTAGAAATTAGTTTTGGTATTGTCAAAAAATATTATTACTTAATCGTTCTTGGACAATCAGATCTAGGTCTGGTACATTCCATCCATGGCTAGGCGGAGTGTCTAAGTCCCTAGTGATCTAGTAATCTCTTTAAACGCGGAGACAACCAAATATGACTAATTTGGCATCTCCTTCATCTTCATAATAGATCGAGGTTATCATGGCTAGATCAACCTTTCCCTATTACAAACCAAAGTATTGTAGAGCAATACTAGATTTATTATATTAAATAACTATTATACTTAGCTCCCAATCACCGAAGGGTCGATCCTTAGCCTAAGCTAAGGAGACTAACTCTTTATTAATAGCGTTGATCACAGCTTACGCATAAAAAATAAAAAAAAATAAAAAAAAAAATAAATAAAAATATATATATATATATTGAAAAACTCTAAGCCTTTTGTTCTTCCAAAATTGAGATAAAAATACATAGAATTGTTCTCCTATTTATAGGAGATAGGAGAGACTTGTTTACATTTCTGAAACTATATCTCTAAGTAAAGATAAACCCTATCTCAGATAAATTTTATCTCATTTATATTTTATCTTCTATTTTGATAATTCTTTTCAATCTAATCCTTGTAGAGTCCTTCATTATCTTTATTTCTTGGAGTAAATCTACAAGTACATTAAATGTAGACATCTTCTTTGTACTTGAGAGACTGCAGGAGATCCTTCAGCTCTTTGTACCTTCTATTAGATGTCTTTTTTCTACTTATTAGCTCCAATAGTGATAAGTGCCTGAAAATAAGAAAATACTACTAACATTAAAAAATAATAAATCAGGATTAACAAAACGATACTTTTAGGCGTACTAATCCTACATATTTTTACATCTATCATGTACCTTTAGGGATTTGAAAAGCTTATCTTCCCTTGTCAAAGTTGATTGTAGTATACGTAAGTCTGAAATTGAACATACTAAAATTACAAATTGAATGAACATGCGGCTAAAATATTTTGTGTAATACTCCATTTTTTATTACAAAAAGCTCCCTGATCATCAGCATTTATAAGTGTTGGGATGTGCGTACCATCTATTGCCCCCACGCAATCCTTATAAAAATTACATAAAATGTTAAGAGTAAGAAATTCAAAAGGAAAGCCAATCTTTAATAAATTCTAACCTTAAAATATGGAAGAAAAAAATATTGGATCATTTAAGATCTCGTTCAAAGTATCAGGCTTTGCAGGCTACAAGAATTTTGGTACAAGAGAGACAACAACACATCCAAAATAGTGTTGAAGTGACGAGTAATAGTTTTTCCAAAATGTTAATATCTCCCTTAGACTATATTATTGTATTCGTCATAACCAATAACATATAAGAACATTACTACTTGCTCATCAACAACAATTCATCTCGTATCTCGCAAAGAACCTTCCATTCATAAAATATCACACAACTTTTGAAAGACATGTTTATTCATGCGAAGGTTTTCATACATCCAAACAGGATTACCGTTTATTAACTCAGCAATATATTCTTTACCATCTAATTTTGAGCCACGACATGGTTTCTTTGAAATATAATTCTCGTAGTAATGAGAAACTGCCACTATAGTTGCAATTGCAGCCAAGATAATCATATATTCTTCATCAGAATCATAGTCACCTATTGTACTTTACTTCCTGCACTTCGTATAAAACATCTATGGTATATAATCAATAAATTAACATTCAAAATTTTAAATAATCACACAATTGGAAATAAAAAAATTGTTTTAAACTTTAATAATTGATACTAGATCTAATAATAAGAGAATTTATTGCTAATTTATTGTGCAATATTACATTAAAGCTGAAATGAACTATTAAAGCAATGACAAAAAGTCTTATTTAATTAATAATTAAACTAACAAATAATAATTTTAGAGTTTATAATCCTAATTTTCTTTTTTAATATTTATTTTCCACATCAACCGCGTCTTTTGTTTATTTTTAGCTAAGTTGAGAAATATTCTCAATTTTCCTTCATCCTCCAAAAGATTGCAAACATTTAAGTAATCACCCTCTAGTAAACCAGAAATAGCGTTAAGCGCTTCAATGACGTTTGGTTTTCTATTTACTCGTCAATCTCCAATTTTTCTTTTTATCAATTGCTGATGCAATTGATCTCAAAGCATCAATCATGCCTTCACCAGTATTCTTTTTCCCTTTTTTGATATCTTTAGTAGTTGAAGTTGTTTCTGGCAGTTTGTGTTTTTTCTTCTTCTTGGTTTTTTCTACTTCATTGTTTATAGGATGAGAGTCATCTTCCACAGTTGGATCATCTGAAGAATCTTGAACTTGGGTTATGTTAACATCGCTCAACTTTCTAGACTTCAAATCTTTAGCCGAGCGAGCATATTTTTCAGTTGTTATTTATTTTCCACAAATCTCATCAAAATCGTGGTAGTTTAGCATTGTTTAAGTTCACATAGGTTTAGCATCAAGGTGCTCCTGCATTTTGTCGTGTATGAATTAATAGTTTATTTTAAATAATAAATTCTAAGAATTATAAAGTTACACACCTTTAGATAATCATCCCAAACATAAGTTTTAGATGTCAATTTTTAATGACCTCCTTATAACTACTCATCTTTTCATACTTTTTTTTTGTCATTTCAACCCATGCAACTTTGTAAATAACTTTTCATTTCTTTTCCCCGTACGTACTTGTTATAGCATGAGATCTAGAAAGTAATGATCCATCGGCGGGGTCCACTCAGTTCTATCGTAAGGATTATTGGAATTGCCCGCATCTTCCAAATGTGGGTCTACAATTATTAATTAAAGTTAGATTTTAGATTACTTAAAAAAATATAGTTTGTTGCTGGTGGTTTAATCTATCTTCACAAGACTGAGGACAAAAAATTACAGTAAAATCCATAAATCACAACTGCGATATAAAATAAACTTAATAATTATAAATTCTTCTAAAACCAAGCCAATTTTTTTTGTATCTATCTAATATACCCAAAATAGTCTTATCTACCTCATGAAAATCAAGAATTTATATAAATTTTATAAATAATAATTTTTAATTGAACAAGTAGTACTTAAATATAAATTGAGTTGTCTTACTTAGCTAGAGAATTTTTGTGCTTGAAATATCATGGGATAAGACTCATGGAGAATGTATGAGGATCCATCACAACAAATTTGCTCCCAACTTTACTCTCAAGAAACTATTAAATCAGTAGTTAAAAATAATGTGTATTAAATAACTCATCATTTAATGAACTACAACCTCTTCTTTTACTTGTATTAAATGACTCAATATTAGCTCAAAATGGGTTCTTGAGAGAGACACCAATTATAGACTTATATTAGAGGTCAAACCATCAAATATAAAACCCTAATATATAATTACAGTATTGTAAGAAACCAAATTTCTAAATTCACAAAAGAACAACGTACCTTAAATGAACTCGAAGAGTAGCTCATCTAGCCTTGCAAGCTGAAAACAAATACATCACCGCACACCATTAAACATAAATATTATTTGAAGCAACAAGAATTTAGAATTAGAAAACATAATTTAATCAAAAGAGATAGAGTAGAGACGATTTCTTGGTGGGGATTATCGGTTTCTTTCGAGTACTTCAACTACAACAATTTAAGATAGCTTTAATAAGAACTTTAATGGTAAAATGAAGAGAGAAAGAGAGGGAAAAAGAGATGATCAAATCTACTTTAGATTCTTCACTACTTGGTTATGTTAAGATTGGTTGATCAAAGTTAGTCTCACATTGATTAAAGATATGGTCTAACACAAGGATATAAAGAGATATGATGCTCTAAATTACACCGAGGCCTTTTCTGATGAAACCACACACCTAGCCCATACTAGGTGGTCAAGGTGGGGATAATATCGGTGCAATACGAAGGCTCGGTCCCCAACAATTAGTATCAGAGGTGATGGTTTGGCTGGGAACATAGTCCACTGTGATTGGTAAGTGCTTAGGGTGGAACAAGGATGTGTAGAGAAAACATAGTACTTGGGTGGAGTATATAGGTCATTGCACATGAATCTCTGGTAAGATGGTGCACCACGGGAGCTCAAACCAAGGTGGAGATTGTTGTTGAGCATATCTAATCGTATCGGTGGCGGCGGAGAGTTAAGGACTAATGAAGTTTGATCCAAGGTAGAGATTGTTAAGATTGGTGGATCAAAGTTAGTCCTACATTGGTTAAAGATGTGGTCCAACACAAGGATATAAGGAGATATGATGTTCTAAACTATACCAATGCCACTTTTAGATAAAACTCTATACCTAGCCCATACTAGGTGGTCAAGGTGGGGATAATATCGGTGTAATGGGGGCTCAGGGCCCCAATAATCTTCAACCAATTATTAGGATTTGTTGCTCTTGAAGGAGAGGAAGAAAAAAATAGTTTTTTTGGTTCCTATTCGAACAAGATATTTCCTGTTCAAATAGAAGGTGCCAGACTTGACTCTATTCGAATAAAGATCGGTAGTATTTTTTTTACGGTTGAAAATGCTTCGTGATCCGCAATTCAAAGGAGTCTTATATTCTAGGTCTCTTATGTTATAAAAAAGACCTAGGGGGTATTGAGAGATCTAATTCTAGCCTAGTAGAGATGTAACCTATATGGCTAAGCTTTATAGAGAGATGGGTATTTGCAAGGTTATAGAAGTTGAAGAGTTCTCTTGGGGGTTTGATAAAGAGATGGGAAGGACCTCTCCGATGCTAATCTAAGATTTGAATTGAAAGGAAGAGAGTAGAGATGGTTCAAGAATAAAATAATCAATGATGGGGGAAAATAATAATAGTTTGAAGATGATGGTTTGCATAGAAGCTTCTTTTGAGATGGGTCGTAGCGGTTGCTAGTGAGGTTGAAGTAACTTGGAATTTCTTGATGGGTCTCTTGATTTTTTTTATACCTTAAAAGTCTATGTGAGTTTTGTTGTAAGGTTAACGATCTTAAAATGTGATGAGATCTCTTGAGGGCATGTAATGGTTTCTCGGATACATTATGGATTTATTAGTTTGGTGGGTATGGACGTAGCCCTTCGGGGTGGACCACTGTAAATCTTAGTGTTGTGTGTGCTTGATTTATTTCTTATTTTGTATTGTGATTGTATGTCATGCTTAACCTAATATAACCAAACATCGACGGGGTATGTATTCCACTCAGCCCACCAGCATGTTATGGTTTGTAAATAAATTCCACAAAAGCCCAACAATAATAACAGGTTGGAAGCAATAAGAGTGAATCACTATCTTGTAGATCATTTCTAGAACTTCCATAAGTTGGAGTCTATAACAGTTTGGAGTCTTTGAATTGTAAAAGTAGATTCTACCTATAATAGGTTGGAGTCTCAGAATTGCGAAGCTTGTATGAAAGCATAAGTAAAGAATCCATGGTAGCTATGTTTATAGAGAGAGAGTGAGAGAGAGATTAGTAGAGTTGATTCACAAGGAGATAAAATGAGGCGTACCTAGTTTTTTTTGTAGAGTCTTTATCTTAACTCGACAAGTTGGAGAAGAGAGGAAACCTTTGCGATTTTAAATAGATAGTAAACGGGTTTTTTAGACAAATACCTCAACGTTTATAGATATATTTGAGAAGTACCCCACGGTTTGTGAAATATTTGACAAGCACCCTACATTTGCCTTTTGACTTCAGTTAACTATAGTTACCTTTGACTGTAGTAAACAAAAAACAACTTTTTTATATTCTTAAATACCCTTTGTGTTTTTAAATCAAAAAATAGAGGGGACATTACTGCATGTTGAAAATTGTGGAAGTTACTATAAGTAATCATAAAGAATTATTTTAGTAAACATAACTTGTAAGGAGGTGGGCTTACTTTTGTATTAACACCTGTAAGGAAAGACCCTTTCAAGTTAACAAATTCACATAGAACCCTTTCAAGTTTTATTCGCCACTAAGGCAAGTTAACAAAAAAAAAAAATCATATAACACATAAATAACAAATTCTCCGTTATTTATTACATTGGAGATATATTGTTTCCTTCCTGCTGTTTATCATTTTACCAATATAGATTCTGTAACAGGGTTCCGTGAGGTCCGGTATCCCAAAACACCACATGGTCTAATTTGAGCAACCATAATTTCAAGTGTCATATAGATAGTGGGTTGATACAAACAGGTGGCTATCGTTGGTGTATTAAACCCATAAATTAATTTCCACAAACACATGTATAAATAAAGCTTAGTAATTCAGTACATCAAGGCTTCTAAAAACTTGCATTGAAGTGGTGTTTACTACAGTTCTCTACTCCTTCGTATGTTTTATAAGAGTAAATTTGTTGATGAACTACAACTCACGTGAGCAGGTATTATTGGCTCATCTAGCCATATCTTAAATAGTAAGGCAATATCTAACTGCTTATGCAGTATAAGGGTATATTAGATGGAGAAGAAAAAATCGTCAATGATCTACAACTCAAATGAGCTTGTACTACTGATGGCTCACCTCGTTGATATGTATGATTGATGACGAAGGTGGATTGGGATTGAGAAAATTGAAGGATGTGAATGCAGGTATGTTGATGAAGCTTCCTTTTGGCCTATAGTTGTTAAAGAAGGGGATTGGGATAAATTCTTAACAGTTAAATACATTAGAATAGTGGCAATGTGATTATGAGATGGTTCATAAAATTATATAGATGCTAAGATTTGGAAATAAAGAACAATATATGGTATGTGGCAGTATTTATACATAAAATTTCAAAGACTTTTCATAGTTTTATTGCAACTATGTTAAAACCTTTTGTGAGAATTCAAAAATAGTTTGTTATTGCATAAGAAATGAAGAAAACAAAAGAACATTGTTAAAATAAATATTTGTTGTAATCTAAGATTGACAATGAGGACATTCTATTTTTTGTGAAATCAAAATACAGCGGAGTATACACCCTAAGTAGAATTTGTGTCCACATTTGGTTCTAGTAACATTTTGACCTTCTAAATAATAATCCAAGCAAATTGGGCAAATTTTGCCCCTTCCTTCAGTGAGTTCACTTAGTGTAGTTCCTGAGGTGTTGGTTATGGTTGTGGAATCCATGGCTAGAGTTAGGATAGCAACCTCTGGTTCAACATAATCATTGATGGTGGTAACGATATCTATTTTCAGCTTCATGATTAACTCTTTTGATTCCTGTCATAGTGTGCTAAACACAACATCAAGTGAAATTTTGAGAAATGTGTCTTTATTGCTAACCCAAAATTCATCACCAATAAGATTGTTAGACCAAGATTTTGTTTGAGAACAAAGGTCTTGTATTGATTCATCACGTCCTAGTTTGGTAAGAAAATCAAGGAAGTCTATTGAGAATTTCATAACTTTTTTGGGGTCGTCATACCTTATAAGGAATTCTTGGTTGAGCGATCTTCTAACCTCTAGGGCACTCGCTAGATGTATTTTTGTAAATGCCTCCATAATACCCACATGGGAAGCACGTTTTTCCTAAATTTTATTCTTCAAATTGATGATGCGGGCAACATCCATTTTAGTGTATGAATATGACGCTAGTAGAGTACAATAGCTGAAAAATACCACAAAGGATTAGTACATATGACCAACAATGTGAAACAATAAAGTTTAACTTGGAAACAAATAGAAAGGGATGATTTCAGAATACAGGATTTAGAGTAGTTGTTGGGGAGAAAGTAAGCTTTGGTGCATGAGAAAATTGTAAAAGCAAAGAGGAATATTGAAAAGTCTACTTACCTCAAAGTACACGAATGTTGGTTATGATAGATGTGGGAGAAGGAAAAAGTGAACTTATATAGTGTTAGTGGCTGTGAGTTACAAATGCTATAATTTTTGGTAATTATTAGAGAAATTAATAGAGAAATGGTGTGGTTGTGAGTTACAGATGCTAGATATTATATATTCACAATCATGGGTAAACCTTTTTAGTTAAGATTGGGAGGAGTTACCTTTTAACAACCATAAAGGGGGAGGAGTTACCGTTATCATAGATGCTTTAGACAAGAGTTAAGAGGGGATACAAAGATAGTGGGTTATTGAGGGAGTTATGAGGATTAACTGGATAATATGGATGAAGTATGTTTATAAATTTCCAAGGGGTAGTATCCAAAAGTTATCTTCTCAAAGTATATTAAGACTCTAATTTCTTTATCTTTATCTTGTAGTAAAACGTTAACAATAATGTTTTCAGCAATTGCACTTTTCTAAAACAATTCCAGGGACAATCATAGTATACAACAATAGTATAACATGTCTCATATAAATATTGGAATCACACCAGTATGTTAACCAAGTCATTAGAAATGCAACCCATAATATTGAATTTTTGGGCTGATTCATGACTACCTAATTTTATATTGGAAACTGCCGCAATATTCATGCAAAGTACATAAGGTGAACTCATTTGAATAATTATCATGGAAAGTACAACATTTTTATGCATAGATATATAACTCACTTTTTGTTCTTGGGAGACTAAAATAGGAGGATATGAAATGTTTCTAAGACTAAAGATGTAGGTAAAACTTTTCGAATAAAGTTTGAATGCCAACTTTAATGTCCTTTTTCGTCGCCTCTTTTTGTTGGTCAAACATTAAGTAACAACCATCATGACGATCTTCTCCATCAAGGAAACTATTGGTTTAACACTACCATGTTTTGGTAACTGCAGGGGAAAAAGTAAAAGAACATTGTTGTCTATTTCGTAGAATAGACATTTTTCGTATTTATGTAGTGGTGATACTCACATCTTTGCTTCTTCAGAAATGTCTTCTTTTTTTTATGCATCCAAAGCTTCTTGACGAAGAACCTAGTTCACAGATTCCAGTTGGATAAATTTTCTTCTAATCTAAATTAAGAAAATTAAAGACACCAAATCATAAATTTTGTTATCAATAAAATAATTAGTCTGAAGAAACATGTTTTCTATAAGTTTTGCTACCTTGATTAACTTTCATTTGGAAAGCAGTTCCTAATCCCCAGTCCATGTCCACATCAAGATGGTAGTAGAAATGTCAAATGCCACAGTCTTATAATGCTCAAGATGAAGAAGTTTGTCATGCACACAATGATGATCGATACTGAAAGCGGTATTGAGATTCTCTTTTAGAGTACAATCGACCAAATGGGAATGGCCAATCAAGTTAATCCAATCGACATCGATATCAGTTGATTTAATGGTTCTAAAGAAGAGTGTAGGCAAGATAATCTTACCTATTACCTTAGGACTAGCCACCATCGACGTCGTCTTCTACGTAATCAATGTCAAATCTCATTATCTCAGGATTATGGGCCGCTACTAGATTCAAAACATGGAAGTAATCGCTTCCACCTACCATCAAGTACTCCGCTTCAAGCACAATGATGGTATCTATGAAATCAAGGGTAGTCAAAAGCTTTCTCGAGTTTAAAAAAATACCGTTTCTACCATTCTAGATACTTCAGACAGATATTCTACATAGTAATTATAGAAAGCTAGTTACCTTGATGATCAACCTTCAACAGAAAAGACCCTACAGAATACGTTAACATCGATCAACCTAGCAGAGGTACATTTATCAGTACCAAACTGGTCCAACACGATATGGATGCTCTGATTCAATTCTTGCGACTAAATTAAGGTGCTTTTGCGTGAACTTTCGAAGAGATGCCTAGGGTCGATCCAGCCAAGGCATGTCATAAATTGGCCCTCAACATCAACACCACAGCGGTCAAATTGAAGTAGCGACGGATATCACCTCGCTTTCGAGATGAAGCTAACATGAAGATTGAGAAATTGATCAAAGTGAGATTTATTTGAGAAGCCAAATATCCAGATTGGATATCCAGCATCATCACTGTCCTAAAAATGAATGGAAAAGTCTGAGTTTGTACAATTTTACAGGTCTAAACAAACACACTCTAAAGGACAGTTTCCCTCATCCTAACATCTATCAAATCCTTGATTCAACAGTAAGTTACTAAATCCTATCTGTGATGGACGCTATTTCAGGATTCAATCAGATTCCACTTTTGAAAGAAGATTAAGAAAACACCACTTTTATTACTGAAAGAGGACTTTATTGCTACAAATTCATGCCCTTCAGACTCAAAAATACAGGTGCGACTTATCAACGGTTGATGACTAGTATGTTCAAGGCACATCTTGGGAAAGTGTTAGAAGTCTTACCAGATGCGACTCAACCTTGATAAGTATCAATTCAGAGTACATTCAAGCTAATTCCTCGGCCATCTCATCAGCATGAAAGGGATTGAGGCTGATTCAGATCAAATTCTAGTTATCCTCAACATGCTATTTTCAAAGATGACGAAAGATGTACAAAAACTTGCCGGCAAGATTGCCACTATCAACCGATTCATTTCAAAATCATCAGATCGCTGTCGTTGGTTTCTTACTACTCCGCGGTTGTACCAAAAATGGAAAAGTTTAGCCAAATGCAAAGATCCAATGGACATCAGAATCCGAGGTAGCTTTTCAGGATCTCAAAGCCTATTTGGGGAAGTCTCCTATAATGAGCACCCCCGTAGATAATGAGGAACCCATCATCTACCTATCAGTTGCAGATACTTCTATCAATTCGGTTCTTATTCGACTTGAAGGAAAAATCAAGAAACCAGTTTACTTCATCAGTAAAACCCTCACTCTACCGAAAATGAGGTACTCTAAAATTGAGAGACTTCTTCTAACTATTATTTACACTTTACAAAAACTTAAGCCCCACTTCCAAGCTCATTCAGTCAAAGTCATGATGAACGACCCACTTTGGGAAGTTTTGTCCAATAAAGAACAATCCGGGAAAGTGTAACAATGGTTAGTTAGTTTGGGAGAAAATGATATCAAGTTTGAACAACGTCATTCCAAAAAGGGCTAGGCCATTGCCGATTTTCTCGTAGATTTTCCAGTGGAAGATCCCGACTGGGAGGAGCATGATACCGACCTTACAGAAGAAATTTCTAAAGATCTGCCCATCAATGCATTTGACGAGCGAGTTAAATGGATTTTATGGAAAGTATAGATACTTCTTACAAATGGCTCAACAGGACCCGCAAGGTCAGAAATTAGAATCGTATTAATTACCTCTTCCAACGATAGAATTAAAAAATTAATCCGCTTAGATTTTGAAGACTCTTACAATGTCACCGAATACAAAGCTCTCATTCATGAACTCGACATCGCACTTGAGCTCGACGTCCCAGAACTCTCAGTCTTTACAGATTCACTACTCATCGTCCACCATTACTCTGGGCAATACAAGAAGAATGGTAAGATAATCGAATATGTAGCCTTCATTACAGATAGGATGAGCCAGTTCACGAAAGCAACTCCCGATTATCTTCCTCGAGGTAGAAAAAATATACCGATTCCTTGGCTTATCTAGCCGGGTTCTTGGGTACAGAAGATAGATATCTCCAGATCAAAGTGATATCAACCCCCAGTATTGATCATATTTCTGCATGTACGATCAATACTGGGGTGATAAAGAAGAGGATGACGACTGGAGAAAGTTCTTCCTTATTTACCTTGGCATCACCAATTAATGCAAATGGCCCCTTCCAGCAGATCCAAAGGAGCGCCGATAGCTGATCGACAACCTAAAGTACTAAACAAATCAAAATGGTTTTTTATATCGTCGCTTAATCATGAGAGCCTTATCTCAAGTGCCTCTCCAGAAAGAAAGCAGACGATATGCTCCACAATTTACATGAAGAGACTTTTGGCTCCCATGTCATGGGTCGATCGTTCGCTAACAGAGCCATTATACAAGGAGTATCTGGTAAGACATGCGTAAGCAAGCAAAAGTCTACTCACATAAATATGATACATGTAAACAACATGGACAAATGATCTACGCCCATGTGGCCGAATTACATGAAAGGAACGTGTTCTCGCCATTCTAAAGATGGGCGCTCGATCTTGTGAGTAAATTTCCTAATTCTCCTGGTAACCGCTGATACCTACTCGTAGCTACAGATCTTGGAATACTAGGTGACTGAAATGGTACTATCGTTAAGTCCCTCACTACTCCATTTCAAATTCTAACTTTTTCATTCTAAAAGTGAGATCTTCGTCTCCATAAATGTGCATTCTATTCTATTCAATGAAAACTCCCAAGTTTTTTTCATACGACTCTCCACTTACACAGACAATACATAGATTAAAACAAAGGTAATACTAGCTTTTAATCGACCTCAATTCCGGTTAAAGTAAAGGTAAAACTAGCTTTGATGGACTCTATCATACTTTACGATTAAAACAAAGGTAATACTAGTTTTTAATCAAAGAACTCTACCAGATATAAGATAAAGCAAAGGTAAATCTAGCTTTCATATCTCAATATGGCTGCGATAATTATACTCTGTGATTAAAACGAATGTAATACTTGTTTTTAATCAAAGAACTCTACTTGACATAAAATAAAATAAAGGTAAAACTAGTTTTCGTATCTCAATATGTTTGTGACATATACTTTTTTAGGTTACATATGCAGCTACTACAAAAGATTCTTTTTCGTTGTTGGGAGGTCTGCTACGCTTTCCCCTACAACAGGAGGACAATTAGCCATAATTTCTCAAGATCGAGCAGTCATAGTAACCCTGCCTTGCTCTACCAATTTAGCAGGTCGAGAGCCAAACTCCGCTTCCATGGAGTACATGTAGTTTCCTCGATCTATATCTGCTCTACAAATACATCCCCTATCCGAAAAATAGTCGTTCAAGGTATCTCTCTTTAACTCAAGCCTTTTCACCTCCTCAAAAAAATAGGTGATCACTGCCATTAGTATCTCTGAGCGTGATGCCTATGGCACGATCATCTTAGAAAAAGTCTTTCTTGCCATTTGAAGGCGCTCTTTCAACCTCTTGTACTATGCCTCTTGCCATTCCATTTTACTATCTACGCGGGACATAAATTTGATATTCTTCTTCACTTTCTCATCAGCTTTAGCTGATGCAGCCTGATTCATCGCCCTCAATTTTTCCACCTGAGCACGAAGTTCCTCGAGCTACCTATCTAAATCTTCCCCTACAGGAGATTTATTTAACAGTTAATCTTTTTTCTTTATCAAGATCTCCTTACCTTTGATAACCCGCTCTAACTCTTGTTTCCTAGAAAGAGCAGCGTCCAACTTAGCTTGGAACTCCCTTAACTGGTCATTTCCTTTTTCCACGTGACCTTGAGTCGAGCTACATTACCCTCCAGGTCTCTGACTAGAGCTAATAGGCTAACTACATCCCTTTAAATAATGGAGACCCTGACATCACCTTTATTCTTCCTCGAGCGCTCTCCAGTCTCGGCATTTTTGGTACGTGAATTGGCCTGAGCCAAATTAGTTTTGAACTGTGTCACCCTCTCATTCAGCTCATCACATTTCCTTGCACTAACTGGAACTCTATATCTTTAGTAGGAAAAGCTGCAGTCAACTGCTCAGCCACAATTTTTGAGGTAGACAAGTCATCTCGAGCTTTCTTCAGCTCGTTATCTTTCTCAGTCATTTTATTCTTTAACCACTCTAGTTCGTTCTTAGTATTCCCTAAATCAGCTCGAGTCTGCTCTTGTTTAATCATTTTAATAGTTATTTGGTCCTTTAGACTAACCACAAAAGGGCGTAACTCTTTCTATGACATTTTTAATGCCTGTATAAGGTATCGAGCCATATTGGCCTCCATACTCTTTACCATCAAGGCGTCATTCTAGTTTTTAAATTTCGCTGCCTTTTCCTTCATCTCCGCGAGCTCTTTTTGCCTTTTACTAATTTTGGTATCTTTCTCCATGAACTTTCGAGTAAGGTCATCAACGGTTTGAGTTACCTCAACGAACTTGAAATGTATCTTTACATGTTGATCTTCCCTATCTTTATTTGCCTCTCTCATTATATAAAACTCTGCCGCAAACTTTTGGTTATATTGGCGTGTCTCTTCTTCGCTCAAATGAGCTGACTCCAATTCGACCTATACATTACAGATACAATATTTCAAGTTCAATTCAGGATACCCACTCATTATATACATCTTATTTCTAATGAAATTTCTATATTTGGACATCTACTGTGTGAGTTTGCTTCTAAACTTAAGGTCGAAGTATGATCTTAACTTGATAAAATTAATATGTACTTCCAATTCTAAGGTACAGATTCTCTACATTTTAACTTTTTCAACACTTTGATAGTATCTATACACATTTTAGTGTCATTGCCCCTAAACTGTCAGCAAGTTTTTGGTCTGTCTCTACACACTAATTTTTACTTTATAGCTCTAAAGTAATGAAGTATTCAAGTAAAATATTTTAGGTTCTTTTCTAACCTGTAGCTCCACTTGTGAAGACAACAAGGACGATGAGGCGTCTTTCTCATTAGCGAGCTTAGTCTTTAATTCTTTTATTCTGAGGTGCATGCCCTTAAGTTTCTACAACTAGGTTTACAAGTACATCTTAGCCTTCAAAAGCCTATCCAACAAACAATGTTCAATTAGATTACAACATTTCAAACCCTTCATAATCACATAATCATAGAGTCAACATTCTACTCTACCTTCCTATTCCCTTCTTCTGGGCGCTCGTTGTTATCCCCTTGGTTGTCTTGTATTGTTTAGGGAGAGACACCATCTAACCCGTCTACGATTCCAACCGCAACATCTTCTGCCTTATCATTTTCCTCCTCCTCAACATAGGTGTCCGCCATAATGTTATTCACCTCAGTTTTGAGGTACCCCATTTTTAAGAGGTGGCACCTAAGTCTATTACACTGGATTACCACCTCTTTCAGATTCTTTCCCACTTCTACTGTCAGCTTGTTTATCTCTATCTCTCGTACAACTTTTACAGAGCCCAATCGTTTCCCCTCCCTAGCCAATTCAGTTTTCAAATAAGCTACCTTCTTTTCGAGCTCAATCTTCCCCTTCTCGAGCTCAGTTTTCTCCTCCTCCTCCTTGAGGCAGATCCCCTTCATCAAACAAGTAGCCTGCAAAAACACAATAAGCATCAACCATATTGTTAGTTCGAATCATCATACTGAATTTAACATATGCTAAAATCATCAAACTTACCATTGCACTCATTTCCTCCTCACCATTATGAACTGCAAGCTTTGCCCTATCCTCCATCACTTTCAACTTGTCTTCTTCCACAAGTTGATCCTCTGAGGCCTTCACCCCAGTCATTTGGGTTGAAGGGACAACCCTTATCTTTTCACCCCTCCTTCGACCTCACTACTTCTTATAGTTTCAAAGGTCGAGCCACACTTTAGAATTCTCTTCTTTTGAAATGCTCGAGCCAACTTTCTTGACATAGTAGATTTAGGCACATCTGCAAAATCTACTCTAGAGGCCTTTGGCGAAATAACACGTCTCTCTCCATCAGCTTCCCCCTTTTTGTTGCCACCGACACCTGTCATTACCGTCGTTGCTTAAGACTTTTAAACTTTTTCAGACCTACTGTTAGCTCGCTTCTTTCTACTAATAACGAGTTCTTTTAACACAGCCTCAAGCTCGGTCCCTTCCTGAGCAACAATGTCTAACATGGACTTCTTCCTCAACTTCATAGGTACCTGGACCTGTATGTAGGTCGACCATGAGGAGTATTTATATAGGATCAAGCCCTCATCGGTAGATTTGTAGTTGATATGGAGACTTTACCTATTAATGAGGCATCGACCTCTGGTCGACAGACAGAGTCTGAGATTGTAATATCTGATAGGGATAAAGAAGTAGGGGTTGTTAAATTTCTAGATTTCCCTAGAAGATTGGTAACCTACCCTCCTAATTCTGGTGTGTTCAAAGAGTTTTGTAAAGCCAATGCTTCTGTAGGGGAAAGATGGGGTAGTTGTGTAGAACATGTCGATAGGCATTTTAGGAGTTACATCGTAACAACTAGAGATGAATACTTTTAAGTGTTATCCTTGTTTTAACCGGTATAATGTCACACCTATATTGAGTGAGATGAAGGCTAGTTTTACCTTTGCTTTATCTTATGTCTAGTAGAGTTCCTCAATTAAAAACTAGTATTACCTTTGTTTTAATCTTGGAGTATAGTAGAGTCGGTCAAATTAAGTATTATCCTTTTTTTAACCGATATAAAGGTCAATTGAAGGCTAGTGTTATCTATGCTTTAATTTATGTGTTGTCTATGTAAGTAGGGAGTTGTATGGGAAAAAACTTTGAAGTTTTCATTGAATATAAAAGGATGTACATTGGATGGAGATGAAATTCTCACTTTTGGAATGGAAAATGTAAGAATTCGAAATGGAGTAGTGAGGGATTTAATGATAGTACTGTTTCAGTCGTCTAGTGTTCCAAGGATAAGAGATGTAAACTCTCTCTTCTATCATGAGGTAATATGATCACAGGCCTGTGAGACCTGTGATAAGGAATGGACCCTCCTAAATTTTTGTTAATTTCTTGGCATGAGGCTCTTTTCTGTGTTAAGGGATTTTTTTGAGGATGAGATTATCAATTTGAAAAGTACAACTTCTGACTCGTCTGCTGTATAAACTAACCAGCATTTAGTGATATCGACCTAGGTTAGTAATGGCGCGCTCCCAAGTCTCATCAATCCAATTGAGGTTGCAGGCCAATTTGAACTCATTTTCTTCATCAATTAACTCCTGATTTCTGACTCGATGATGGTATTATGAAAGAATGACGGCCTCGGTCCCATAGGCAATGAGGAATGGGGTACAGCCGGTTGATTAACGTGGAGTGGTACGATATGCCCATAAGACATGAGGAAGTTCTTAAACCCAGTTCCCCTTTTTCTAAGAGTGAAGCCTTTTCTTTAGTCCATCTGCGATGGTTTTATTGATGATTTCGGCTTGTCCATTGCCTTGAGGGTAGTAGGGGTTGGATAATGAGTGGATAATATTGTATCTGTTGAGGAAATCTACAACTATTTCTCCTATAAATTGTGGCCCATTATCGATATGAATTAGGTGGGGATATCTATACTGAGTAATGATGTGTTCCAAGATAAAAGAGATAACCTTTTCTTCTCTGGTTTGACAGAGTGGAACTGCCTTTACCCATTTTGAAAAATAATTTGTAGCTATGAGTAGGTATCGGTGGTTACCTGGAGAATTAGGAAATTCACCGACAAGATTGAGTGCCCATCATTTGAATGGCCAAAACACCTTGCTTTTATGTAATTTGAGCGCAGGGGAATGTATAATTTGTCCATGTCGTTGACATGTATCACACTCTTCTGCTTGCTTGCACATGCCCGGCCAGAATACTCCTTGTGTAATGACCCTATTTGCGAGTGATCGACCTGCGACGTGGGAGCCACAAGTCCCTTTATGTAAACCATGGAGCATCTCGTCCACTTTCTTTTTATAGAGGCACTTTAGGTAAGACCCCATGACAAAGCGGCGGTATAAAGAACCATTTTTTTTGTGTAGCACTTTGAGTTGCCGATCAGCTATCGGCGCTCCTTTCGATCTGTAGAAAATGGTCCATTATATTTGTTGCCGATACCGAGGGGCTTTCGATAATAGTCGTTTCCCCTTTAATCACCCCCAGTATTGATCGTGCATAATAAAATACGGTCAATACTGGGGGTTTAAATTACTTCAATCTGAAGATATCGAGCTTCTGCTCCCAAGACCTCAACTAGATATGCCAAGGAATCGGCGTGTCTATTTTTACCTCGAGGAAGATAATCGAGAATTGCTTATGCAAACTTACTCATCATATCTGCAATAAAGGTTGCATATGCGATCATCTTACCATTATTCTTATATTGCTCAGAGTAATGGTGGACAATGAATAGTAAATCTGTGTAAACTGAGAGTTTGTGGACAGCGAGCTCAAGTGCGAGGTCGTTTTCATGAATGAGAGCTTCGTATTTGGTGACATTGTTGGAGGCTTTAAAATCCAAGCAGATAAATTTCTCAATTCTATCGTTGGAAGGGGTAATCAATATGATTATAATTCCTGACCCTGCGGGTCCTGCTAATCCACAATACGATGAAGAAGCTCTAGTTAGCTAAAAAGTCTGAAGAACACCAATTGATTGGGAAAATAAAGCTTCAATTGCTTAAAAAAATGAAGTAATAACAAGAAAATCGCTCAAAAAACCCTAGGCCTCTTTCAAAACTCTTTCTGGATCTAACATAATAAAACAATGCCTAGCCATGCCCCTTTTATAAGTGTTACAAGTTTTTAGTTTCAATAGGACTGGGAGATAAGTTCCTAATCCCAATAGGACTTGCCTAGTCTTGCCCCTTTTATAAGGGTTACAAGTTTCTAATTATAATAGGACTTGGTTACAAGTTCCTAGTCCCAATTAGACTTGCCTAAATCCTCTTGGATCATGGCTCTCCCCTTTAGGAGCCTTGAGCTCCTACTCAAGCTGGAACTGGAGAGGTGGGAATGCGGTACTGCCCATTACCTTGTTATACCACTTCAACGTACGAGGTAGCTTACCCTTCTTCCCAATTCGGAATGACTCAAAACCACCACATGTCTTGCCTGGCAGCAACTTTTAGCGAAACACACTACGCCCCATAGGATCATCATATCTTGCAATATAGCCTGACGTAATAAAAGGCTGTATCTGTATAGAGACCAGCATAGCGGAAATAGTTGGTAATGGTGGTCGATATAACCTATCAGCCAATTTGTTATCCACTCCATTCTTATACTGTATAATCAGGGGCAATTGTTGGAGATACGACCTCCCCTTCATCTTGTAAGCTTGCTGCAGCTTGGACTATATAGAGAAAAACTGGAACGGTTTGTGATCAGTATGTATCACAACCTTCTCTTGCAATTTCCCCAAGTCGGTTTGTTGCTTAAAAAATGTTGTCATTGGAGACAACACATTAGCCGATGTACCCTCCTGAATCGGTCGTACCAATAGCATAAACTTGCTACTTGCATTAACCAACCATTTTACCTGAGTCGCCGTTACCAAATTTGACGTAGTGACGTGCTCCTTACAAGCATTGACATGGAACTCCTTTCCCTTCTTCACAAGATGATACTTGCGAGCTCTACGGCAATGAATCGCATCCCCGTCCTAAAGATAAGGGCTACCCAAGATGACCTGACACACATCCAAATGAACGACCTCACACGCACTTCGTCAATAAACTTCTCAGAAATCGCAAACTTGGAAGTACACTGCTTTATGATCATCACACCCGCATCTTTCTGAATCCACCCCAAACTATATGGTTTAGGATGGGCTGTAATCGTCAAGCCCATCTTCTTCACCAATGTCTCAGAAATCAAAATTTTCTGACTACCCGGATCCATAATGGCCTTGACTAAACTCTATTTTACTTGAATATTGACATGAAAAAGCTCTTCCTGACTCTCTTCCTCCGTATCCAAAGTCTGCTAAAACATGAGTGTAAGCTTAGGATTTGGTTTATCTAAACCCGGGAGGTCAACAACCTCTGTGGTTAGTATATATCTTTCTTTTTTGATCTTCTCCTCCTTCGGCCTAAGCTCCGGGTGAAGTTTCCAACAATAAATCAGAAATATGCCCACGCGCCTTACAATGATCGCAATAAAACTCCTTGGACGAAGACTCCTCTCCTTTGGCCTCTCCCTTATACTCGTTTATCCAACTAGACCTGTACCCCGACTTGATCTTGTCGTCTTCTTTGTCACTCTTCAAGTACTTGCCTTCAATAGCAATTGCCTTCACGGTAGCGTCCTCAATATTGGACACAGTAAAGAGCTTCAACTCTCTCTTAATAGACTCCGACAAACCCCCCGTGTACTTCATGAACACCTCATACTCGTCCACATCAATACCCAAAACCAAAGTTTGGTTATGAAACGCTGTAGTGTACTCCTGTACGGATTGTTCCAACTTTTGGCATAAATTGCACCATAAAAACCATCTCTCTTACTCATACCCAATCTGATAAAATTGTTTTCGCACTAAAACCTTGAATTCTTTCCAACCGAAATCTCCCACATCGTGGCTTTTTCAATAATATTTCTACTACGTGAGTGCATTACTTGCGAATTTCAATGTAGTAAAGCAAATTTATTGAGCATTAGAGTATTCGTAAATAGAAAAATAGGTCTCTAACCTATCAAACTAATTATCCATTTTCTTGGCATTGACGAAACCATCGAATATCGGAATTTCAATCTTAAAATTGATACGAAAATTATGAATAGGATTCGATGACTTACCAATACCCGATCGCTCCTTGTCGAATTCGGCCATACTAGAATCGCTATCGATCTCCGCATAATCGCCGTCTCCATCCACCTCCATAAATCCTTTCATTTTGAGCGGTCATACCATTTCGTCGAAGCGGAAGCCTTCGCGAGGTTTGTGCGACACAATTGTTTAACCAACTCCTCTACAGTTGAAGTTATGGTAGAAACTGTCGTTTCCAAAGTCGTGAGTCGCTCGTTGGAATCGCCCATCTCCAAATCGCCCTTCTTCTTCGAATTAGGTTTGTGATGGATCTTCAATGGACTCACTAGCTTCTTCTTCGTTTACATGAGACGGTCACGTGTAGATACCATAAACTACAATCAGCCCCCGAAGATCGTAACCAAAAAACTGATACCACTTAATCCACAATACGATGAAGAAGCTCTAGTTAGCTAAAAAGTATGAAGAACACCAATTGATTGGGAAAATAAAGCTTCAATTGCTTAAAAAAGTGAAGTAATTACAAAAAAATTACTCCAAAAACCTTAGGCCTCTTTCAGAACTCTTCCTAGATCTAACATATGAAAACAATGCCTAGCCCTGCCCCTTTTATAAGGGTTACAAGTTCTTAGTTTTAATAGGACTGGGTTACAAGTTCCTAGTCCCAATAGGACTTGCCTAGTCTTACCCCTTTTATAAGGGTTACAAGTTTCTAGTTACAATTGGACTTGGTTACAAGTTCCTAGTCCCAATTATTAGACTTTCCTAGATCTTCCTGGATCACCTACTGATCCATCTATAAGAAGTCTCTATCCTTTCCTTGTAATCCATTCAGCTCGCTCATCAAATGCTTTGGGGGGTGGATCTTTTGTAAGTTTTTCAACAAGGTCAGGATCGTGCTCCTCCCACTCGAGATCTTCCACTAGAAAATCCGCGAGAAAATTGGCAATAGTCTGACCTTATTCGGAATGACATTATTCAAACTTGATATCATGTTCTCCCAAACTGGCTGACCATGGTTGCACTCTTCTTAATTTATCTTTCTTTGAAAGAACCTCCCGGAATGGGTAGTTTTTTATGACTTTGACTGAATGAGCTTTGAAGTAGTACTTAAGTTTCTGTAAAGTATAAACAAGAGTTAGAAGAAGTCCCACGATTTTAGAATACCTCGTTTTCGTTGGAGTGAGGGTTTTACTGATGAAGTAGACTGACTGGCTTCTCTATTTTCCCTTCAAATCGAATGAGAACCAAACTGATTGAAGTATCTATAATTGTTAGGTAGATGATCAGTTCTTCATTATCTATTGGGGTGCCTATTACGGAAGATCTCTCCAAATAGGTTTGAGATCCTAAAAATCTCTTTTGCATTATGATGTCTATTGGATCTCTGCATTTGGCTAAACTTTTTATCGTATGGTACAACCGTAGAGTAGTAGAAATAACCAATGATAGCAGTCTGATGGTGTTGAAATGAATCGGTTAATAGCAAAAATCTTGCTGGCAAATTTCTACTCGTCTTTTATCGTATTTGGAGATGGCATATTAAGGAGAGCTCAATATTTTTATGGATCAGCCTCAATCCCTTTCTTGCTGATGAGATGGCTGTGAAATTGACCTGAATGTACTTCGAATTGACATTTATCAGGATTGAGATGAATCCTGTAAGATCAAAGAATGCTGATTATTATGTTAAGATCTGTAATGTGGTTCGTTGAATGTATGCTCTTGTATTAGAGATCGTCAATGTAGACTTCTACGACTTTCCCAAGATGTACGTTGAATATAGTAGTCATCAACCATTGATATGTTGTGCCTGTGTGCTTTTGAGTCCAAAGGGCATGACTTTGTAGTAGTAAAGTCCTCTTTCAGTAATAAAAGTAGTATTTTCATGATCTTCTTCTAAGATTATAATTTGATTGTACCTAGAAGTAGCGTTCATCATAGATAGGAGTTTGTGACCTACAGTAAAATCAAGGATATAATAGATGTTGGTGAGAGGGAAACTGTCCTTTGGATTGTGTTTATTTAGATCTTTGAAATCTATGCAAACTTAAACGTTTCCATTCTTCTTTGGGACAGCAACGATGTTGGACATCCAATCTGGATATTTGACTTCTCGAATGAATCCCACTTTGATTAATTTCTCAATCTCCATATTAACTTCATCGCGAAGTCAAGGTGATAGTCGTCACTATTTTTGTTTAACCGCCGGGGCATTGATGTTGATGGCCAATTTGTGATATGCCTTGGCAAGATCGACCTCAGGCATCTCTTCGAAAGTCCATACAAAAATGTTTTGATTTAGTCGTAAGAACTGAATGAGAACATTATTATCGGGCTTAACCAGCTTAGTACCGATAAAAGTACCTCTACTAGGTCCATTAATGTTGATATATTCTGTAGTCTCTTCTGTAGAAGATTGATGATCAAGGTGATCAGCTTTTAATAATTGCTATGCAGCGTATCTGTCTGAGGTATCTAAAATGGCTGAAACATTATTTTTGAAAGCTTGAGAATGCTTTTGGCTACCCTTGATTTCATAGATACCATCATTGTGTTTAAAGCAGAGTGTATGATAATAGGTAAAAGCGATTGTTTCCATCTTGCGAATCTAGCAGCGGCCCATAATCTCGAAATAACAAGATTTGGCATTGATTACGTAGAAGATGACATCGATGGTGGCTGGTCCTGCGGTAATAGGTATGATGATTTTGCCTACTCGTTCTTCTTTAGAACCATTGAATCCACTAATATTAGTGTCGCTTGGAATAACTTGATCGGCCAATCCCATTTAGTCGATAGTGCTTTGAAAGATAATCTCAATACCGCTTCTAGTAACGATCATCATTGTGTGCTTGACAAACTCCTTCATCTTGGGCATTATAACTAATGCATCATGATGTAGAAATTTTACATGACTAATGTCGCAATCTTCGAATGAGATCCCAAGCTGGCGATTGCTCGACTCATGCAGAAGCTTGGCTTCTTTTTCTTGAGGTGTGAATCGGCAAAAATTTGTCATTTAATAAATTTTAATCATTTTGCTATGGTGCATATGTTAGAGATGTTTCTCCTCGGCTTGATCTTCGGCCTGGACGACTTCAAGCTGCTTTTTATAGCTTCTATCCTTATATGAATCCAATTCGATAATGTATTCGAACATCCGTCCCTCTTTAAAAATGTATTCTACCAACCTCTATTAAGCATTGCAATTGTGAGTAGAATGATGGTTTACCTTATAATGCATGTAGTACGGGCGGTTCTCGATTAGTTGTAATGGTTAAGAGAGACGGTAGAGCTTATCCTTAGAGGATTAAATATATTGTGGAGATTCAAACATTAATACTTGGGAGAACCAGTATGGCTAGTGTACCGCCTTTCTGAGGGTTGCCAGTATTTCCCTTAGAGCATTTTTTATCACCCTGATCCTCCTTTGGTTCAGTGCTTTGATCTGTAGATGGACCTTTCGTGGTTATGACGGATTTAGTAGATTTATGCCTTTCGAACATCATCCTTTCTAGGTCAACGTAACTATTGACCTTGGTGATCATATCTTCTAAGGTCGCAGGTTTATTGTGGAAAATGTGTTCTTTGGCCTTGTAGACTTTTGTGACTGTTTAAGACAGATAAGAGAATATAAAATCTTCTCTTTGTCTTTGTTGTTAGTATATTATGTCTTGATGAATTGTTTTTGCAGTTGGTCGAATGTGTGAATAGAGCCTTCAGGTAAAGAGTGAAACCACGAGAGCAATTCTTCCTACAGACTTGTTGCGAATAAACGGTAGAGGATGTGGTTGAGGTTGGAATATAACCCCAATGAATTATGGTACTGTTGAATGTGTTCCTTTGGATCGGTGCCCTTGTATTTTCAAATTTTTAGAGTATGGAAACCACTCAGTATTTCCATATCCAATATTTCATTGGCAATTGGACTTCCTTGTAACTTGGTAAGGTCATCTGCTGTGCCCAAAACTTGTGCTTCGATTAACTCCTTAATATACTGATTCATATGCTCTTACGTAACATATTGACATATCGGTTGAGTGGCTTGATGAGGAGGTTGAGGATTGTGAGTACCAGTACCTTCACTCAAGCGATCACGTACTGGAACTTGAGGTTGAGCTTACTATTCTTCCTCCTGACGTATGGAAAATTGGTGACCTCGGCTGATCTCAGACTGAACTTAACCGCCCAAATGAATGAAAGGCTAAGGTTTGTGCAAAATATTTATGGAAATAACTTTGATGTTGGCTCCTCGAGGTCCCAAGCTTTCTGCACAGAAACCCAGAAGGTTTCTGGCAATTGATCGTAATCTCTCGTTGGAGGAGCCTGCAGATTATTTTGAAGAGCTTATAAGGCAGTCTGTATGGTTATCATCTGGTCTTCATGTCGTTTGAACGCTGTCAAATGATCTTGTTGCTCGGCTTTGAGCTTTTACTCACGGAGCTCTCGATCAAGAGTTAATTGAGATTCGAGCTCATTATGCTTCTCTGTTTCGACATTGAGATTTGCCCGTAGCTCTGTAAATTGTTTCGGCTCAACTTAAAGACCGAGCTGAATTCCAGTTGTTGGACGTCGGGAAATGACCATGTTTGAAATTTGTTGTATGCCTAAGGATATCGTGGAAATGCCTTCTTTCCCATAGACGGTGCCAAATATAATGGCCTAATTCTATAAGCTCGAGATGGCTTAGAATTATCACTTACACCAATGTTCTAATGATAAAAACTATCGTAAAATAAGAAATGACACATGTGATTTAGCGTGGAAAACCTCTAAATAGGTAAAAAAACCACGACCTCGAGTTGAGGGTTTTTGTAACAGTGACTTTTATTGCTTGAGATTGATATCTTATTACAAGCGATTTATTGATTTTGAAATACTTGATCTTGTAAATAAGAAGTTTTGATGTTTTGAGAATCTAGAAAATGTAGGTTTCTTGGTGATTTTTCATGTATTTTTCTGGTTCCTGTCTCTTATAGAACCTTTTCTTTATATAGGCCTTCTCCGCAATTCTTCATCATGCTGAAGCACGTTCTCCAAGCAATATGGTTAGTGTCAGTTGACTGGGTAACTGTTGAGTTCGTGAGAGACATGTGTTTTTGACTTGTTCATGTTTTTTTGTTTTAGCTTGACCTATGTTCTTCATCAGTTCGAAGAGTAGGTGTCGATGTTGACTGTTGATGTCACATGTAGAATGCGTGAGTCTAACATGGAGGTAGTTGGAACTGGAATTGCTTGATTTGGGGTTAGATCAAGGGATAGGCCCCTACAGTTCCTGTGATTTACAATTGCTTCACTGGCTAGCTTGCTACTATTACTCTGTACTTGCAATGCCTTCATTGACATACTCTTCATCAGAACTCCTCTACCATAGAATGAACCAATAATGAGTGGCTGAAAAATGATAATTAGAATAACGAGTTTCCAAGCCAATATCATTGCAAGGTAACAACCATAATTTGATAATCAAAACCCTAACCACAAATCAAACCCAATTGTTCTACCTCGATGATCGATAACATCTAAAATTGTAGCCCCTACAATGAAAACAAAACCCTAAATCACAGATATTGATTTATAATAGAGACCCTAAATCTCCTTATTGGTTCATGATAAGAGAGAGATGTTGTGGGAGAAAAGTAGAGAGGCTCTAATCATTGTGTTTGGAAGAGATTGAGAGTGAGAGGGTTTTCAAAGAGAAATGGGATTGGTACTGATTTCTGAGTGAGGGTTTCATGTGGAGAGATGGGAAAAAGAGAGATGGAAGAGAGAGAGAGAGAGATAAGAGTCAGGATAAAAGGTTGTTTGGCTATTGTATGTTTATACTAAAGTGCCCTTATTTAGTATTTTGTCAAAAGTACCCTTAAGTATATTATTTCTACCAAAATTAAAATGGATCTCGTCCGTTTATCTCTCTATTTCCAACAAATCTCCACAAAAGAACATCAAATCCCAGCCCCTCTTTATCTTTGAGACAATGGTAAACTTGTCTATTTAAAAGACACTATTATGTAATGTAATATAGACTAGGTTATGAACCCGTGCTACACACGGATAATTAAGTTTATAATGCTAAGAATTCAAGATTGAGAAATACCATAAGTAAGTCGAGTCTCCCTTAACTTAACTTTTGAGGGAACAATGGAATAGAAAGATAAATTATTTTGTAGGAGTACGCTCCTGCTAGCCACGAGGTAGAAGGTCACTGAACGGCCTCTCTACCAAAACTTGGAGTACTCTAGCTATAGTGGTAAGAACACGCTCCCACTAGCCACAAGGTGGAAGGTCACTGTACGACCTCTCTACCAAAATTAGGAGCACTCCAGCTAGCAATAACCGCTCAGGTCGTCATATGAGCTCCCTGCTAGCGACGAGCACGTCTCGGGCGGGTACTCGCCCAACGACCCCAAACACACATGAGCAGGAGCACTATTAGGTCAAACCCTTCCTATAAATAGAGAGGGAAGGTAACTTAAGAAGGGGCCTTTTGAGGGAAAAAAACCTCCTCTATCAAAGAAATTTGGATAGCCTAAGAGGAAGAGGAAGAAGAGACCCAGAGAGAGTCGAGTGGTTCTCTCCTCTGGTGAGATGTATCAGGCCCAAATCTAACAATTACGTATTGTTGTCCCTGAGAGGAATCATGGGACTACAGTTTCTCTTATAGGTTAAAAGTCACTGAGGAACGCATAAGTTATATTTCAGATGAAAAATAAAACATAGTTGCATTTTCTTTATAAATATAAATCATACCTTATATTTGAAATTGAGTCAAACAATAAAGTGTACACTATATCTCTCGATGGCATTTGGATAAACTATTGATCATCCCAATGGTCATCGCAGTTCAAATGTTCGTCGAATCCTTCACCGTTGCCTTTGCCGGAGTAGCTATTTTAGTTGCTTAACATCAATAGTAAACCCATGTCAATCCCAATTTTGATTAAGCAATTCTAAATATGCTACAATATTTGCATAAAAATCAAGAAGAAGAAAAAAGTACAAACATAAAATCAAAACCACTGCAGCTGAAAGAAAATGAAAAATCTATACATTCTTAAAGTAAACCATAAATAAGAAAAACTCTAACCCAGCAAAGATACGTTTTCTCAAATCCATTAAGAAACTGAAAATCCTTAAAACCATTATACTAAGGAGGGATTAAAAAAAAGGAGGCATACCATGTTTAATGCAGATTTAGGGAACGAAAGATGGAGTATTAGAGAGAAGTTTGGTTCATGAAAAAGTACCTTGAATATCATAAAATGATAGCCTGCATGGGGAAACCTAATAGGGATTAACCATATACAATCAGTTGATGAAATAACTCAAACAACATTGTATTTTTTTTCTTCTAGGCAACAACATTACTTTAAAACAAGTAGCTGGTTTTACTTTGCATTCAGTCAATGAAACAACTCAAACAACCTAGAGAGTTTCTTCTCTAGGTTTGGGTTATTTTTTTGTCTAATCGATCTGATGAAAACATTTCTTTGAGTTAATGCCTTTAAATTATGAGATATAAACATAAGAAAGATGAAGAGGAGAATAAAGCTAAATATAACTGTTGTGCTGCGTTGATTTTTAGAATTGATATTGGAAGATAGTGGGTTTGATAATATTTAAGAAGATGAAACAGTTTTGGATTTCTGTTCATGTAAAAGAGGGAGTCTCTTTATTAGTTTATTCAAGATTTATTCCCAAATTTATTAATTTAAGAATTGCCACAAAGCACGCCATGTAGGACAATGGTAGGTAAATGCAGTATATAAGGTAGAAAACTCATGTTTTTTATTTTTCATTAGCCATACTTTTAAAAGGAAAATTAATAATAAACAAAAACTTTGGCATTCTTTTATATTTTTTATATCGTAGAAGTAGTAAATAAACTTATGAACCAAGTCACTAATCAAATACATTAGCACTCTTTAAAAACATATGATTAGTAAGAATCTGGTTGTATGATAAGGGTATTTTTCATATATTATCCATGAAATATTTTATATATTCTTCTATTACTTTAACAAAAGTTCAGAGGAAACCGCATAACATACATAGACTTTGTATGTTTACTTTTCAATCTAGGTAAACGGTAATTAATGCAGTATTTACCATTTTAAACACTACTAAAGTGTTAACCCTGTCATCATCCTACATCATTATTGAAAGCAATATACAGAAGTACCCTCAAAATAATCTAAAAAGGAAATGTTCACCATCTTACACCAAAAAAGTTCATTTCATTGGCAAAACGTCATTGTGGATTCTCTATTACAAAATGAATATCTTATCAAAATAGAGTTACTAATCCAACCTTCTAAGTAGCATAACATTTTAGATACATATTACATAAAAAAAATGCCATTGTTCTTTTCATATACATAACTAAATGTGGCACAGACAGTGTTATTTATAGTCTTGCATATGATAAGTTAGCAAACCACTGTACATCAAAGAATGATCATCTACTAAGTTTCTTTTTGCATTTGTCTGGCACTTCAAGAACCTAAAATAAAATGATAAGTGAATGTTTTTAGACTATCATACACAAAACTGAGGGTTAGAATTGCAGAAGCAATGGAAATATTGGTAATAAAAAATATTAATTGGGCACCAATTGAAGCCATTGATTTCAACTAAAGCATATCAGCAAAGATCGAAACCTTGCAAACTTAATTGAATAAAATTAAACAGCAGCAAATCTTACACACTAGTCAAAAAATAGAGAATATGTAAATTAGAGCCACTTAATGCGATCATTGTAAGAATATTATGAAAGCATCTAGTATTTACAGGTTAAGAATAACATCTACAACTGTGTAGTCATGAGAGTTGTAAATATCTTTAAATTGCAAATTTTCAGAGTTTTTCTCTAACTTCTTCTTGATGTTGAGAAAAATGTAAAAGTGAGTTTACTTACTTTCAATAGTGAAAAAATTGCCTTGGATTTAGTCATATAAACAAAAAGATGGGGCTTTTCAATTATAAATTACAGACATAAGGTGGTACCAAACGCTTCTAGCCATCTTTCCCTTAAGATAAAGAATGTAACTTCTCCATCATTCTTGAGTAGTCTATCCTCCAGTATAGAATACTCAAGATTTGGCTAAAGTAGCCTAACATTGTATTATTATTTTTAAGAAGAAAGAGATACTAAGTTTTCCCTTACACTTATGAAACTCAATGAGAAATTAAATAATATACATGATTATTAAGCTCCTATAAGTGTCCCATTTAGAAAAGATAGATTGCAATTAATTCTTTAATCGAGTTCATTGTAAGAATCTAACCAAGTGCCACCGAAATATTTGTTTCTGAGAGAGAACGTAAAAAATGCATCAAGCCAGGGACATGAAGTAAAAGAATTATTGAATAAATGGCAAGAGGTATAAAGCATATAAATGAGATAGATCAAAACTATTATAGTGCCAATTAAAAGAAAAACCACTTAAGATGAGCATTAAACATCTAATGTTGTTGAACTATATTTGGTTGCTAATATTAAAAATATAACTTTTTGTATCAAGTTCAAAGATCTTAATGGAAAAAATGCAAACTAACCATAATGACTATTTGGGTACATAGCAAGATGGTTCTTGCTTTAGGTACAAAAAGTACCATTATTTGAGTGGCATATGGGTGATTGGATTAAATCTTGACCCTATTAGATCCATATGGGAAGAAGTGAGAAGATGTGAGACACCATTAACTAAGTAAATCCATAACATCCTATTAATTTGGAAATGGAACATAAATAAGAAATAACTACCTTCAAGTAAAAGCTTAGGAGGAGAAGTGTAGTAGTTGAGATGTCCATGACAAAAAACATTTATGTCAGATCCTTTATGATTCGATATTTTGCATGATACATAATTTCACCTTTTAGAGGGTGACAAATATGGGAAAGCAAAATGCTTCATTTTATCTTTCCTTTATTCCTTCCAATTATCTTTGAACTCGTTCAAAGAGGGAAAGTTATAAGGGAAACTATATAAGAAATTAATTATCCCAAGGTGTCACGCCCCAAAATCCAGTAATTGATAGCTTGACCAATCACTAGATTCTAAGTAGTGCAGGTCGAGGAATCCAAGATTCTACCCCATAAATAGCCAAGCCGTAGAGAAATTCTGGCTCGGCTATTCAAATATAACAATAATCAATAGAGTAAAGAATAAATAATAACAATATAACGTGGAAGCAAAAGACATAT
The DNA here is from genome assembly GCA_014058105.1 of Kingdonia uniflora. Taxonomy (NCBI): domain Eukaryota; kingdom Viridiplantae; phylum Streptophyta; class Magnoliopsida; order Ranunculales; family Circaeasteraceae; genus Kingdonia; species Kingdonia uniflora. The sequence goes on along the minus strand of JACGCM010000560.1, from coordinate 3,723,254 downwards.
ATACATATCAGATGAATATGTGATACAACATCTCGAATAAAAGCTCAGCGACACATGCTGAGAACACCTACAGAAATTTAGAACCAAAGAAAATCTGCAGCGGCAAAATCTATCTCTGAACTGGCTATCCACACGTAAGTCCAAGCTAATCAACTTCTGAAATGGTTAAAATACGAGAGTGAGCAAACAACGAGCTCACTAATCCAACAAAACTAAATAACTTACTAACAACTGGTACTGAAAAATAGAGTAGAGATGAATGTAATATAGAACTGGTAAATTCAATCTAGCAAAATAATAAGTGACCATAACAGATACAGAGTTGATAAGGAAAGGAAATAGAGTTGATGAGAGGAGAGAATAAAGAAGGAATGTGAGAAGTGTATAGAGTAAGGAATATGAGAAGAGAATGTGATGATATAATAATATGCAATACCATGACGCGAAGTGATGACTAGGATAATCCTATACTTATCCTAGATGCAATGATATGTTATGATGAACAGGGATATTCCCATAAATATCCCCTAATGCAGGATGATTCAGTATTTAAAAAGTGTACGCGATCATATTATAATGTTGGTTAATCAACCGCTAACGTCTAATTTCTTAAAGAGATCAGTAAATGGATACACAGGTACAATTTGGTTAAGCTCTACCAATCTAGGATGGTGGCACTTGATCAAAGTTGATTTGGGTGTATCCACCCGTGGAATAATAGTCCGTAACATTTCAAGGAATTTCAACCTCAACGTGGATAAGTTGGGATCTCCATGACTCTGCCTCATTCAATTCCACACTCTGAAGTGGTTGAACTAGGTATGATAGTGCCATTCCCAATCTCACCGTGTCTTTTAACCTGATCTCACGGACTCCTTGGATCCTGTCGGAGGTCAGCCGAAACGGAGTGTTCGTGTATCCAATCTCAATAAGTTTTTAAAGATGTGTTATAAGTTATAAAGTGTAACAGGCGCACAAGAAAGCAACCTAGCATCCGCTCACACTGCAGCACAACCAGGATGAATAGGGACTCGGTTACACCGACTATGCATAGCCGACACAGTAACCTAACCGTCACTACATCCAACCCAACCATCTCTTAAGGATGGAAGGGGCATTCCTGGGCAACCCACGAGAATGCTAACCCAACTACCACTAACTAACTCAGGTCCTATGCGAGCCAAAAATCAACTCCAGAAATAATTACAAACCCAAACTACAGGTTAACACTTATAACATCATAATTCCTAGGTTAAACTATAGTTAATCACAAAACATCTCTAAGTTCAATATAACTCTCTAAAACAATACTCAGAAACTAGTATTGAAACTTAATAATGCTGGAATAAAACTCGCCTGAAGGAAATCTAAGTTCTGCGGAAGAACCAACTCGGAAACCCAACTAAAATCTGCGGAACGGTAACATAACGCCTGATAATCTAGCACCAACAATGGAGAACAAAAATCAACCAATCAATTAAGGAAACGACATGAAAACCAAACCCTAGAAATCAGACCTACGCCAAAATCGAGCGAAAAGAACGGAAAAGGAATCGGGAATTTCTTACCGAGGATAGGAGCGAAGCTTGCGACGAAGCGGGCGAAGAATCCTCGATGCGATGGGGAAGATAGTATCTAGAGTAAGGAGGAGAGGGGAATAGGTTTGGGAGAGAAGAGAGAGAAAAAAAAGGGAAAGTGAAGAAAATAATGTTTAAACAAAAAAAAATACTGAAAACGAGCCTTTGTTCGAATAGGAAATGATCCTGTTCGAACAGACTGAAGTGTATTCGAACAGAGAAGAGTTGTGTTCGAATAGAAAAGGGTCTATTAGAACAGAAAGGTTCCTGTTCGAACAGAACTTCTCCTGTGCCAAAAAAATAACCCCGGAGGCACCACAGATAACCCCGGAAATACCACAGACCACCACCACTACCACACAAATACAATTACAAGCCCAACAATGGTTTTCCATAGTAGAAACACCACCTCCACCGCCTCACGGCCGCCAAAATGCTTAAACCCCCTAAAAGGAATCTTTTCCTCGGGAAACTCTGGAAACCTAACGGCCAATCCAACGGCTCACTGGAACCGCCCAAAATCACACACACAGCATACAAACATCACTGCCAACCCATCTAGGGGATCCCATAAATCATAACACCGCCATAGCATCTAAAACCACCGGAATGCCAAAAAGGAATTTTTGCCCGAAAAAAACCCAGAAACCTACCGGCCATTCCAACGGCTCACCGGAACCACACCAAACCACAAACACAACAATTAAACATCATCACCAACACATCTAGGGGTTCCCAAGGCCACAGTGCCACATCCTCCCCCGAATGGCCACCAAACCGCCAAAGCTACAAAAGGAATCTAATATTAAACCATCGAAAGGAATAAATGGATGCATAATGGATGAATAAAATGGATGAAAGAGTACATGCGGAAAATGAATGCGGAACTTAACGTGAAGGAAATGAATCTAATATGCCGATGAGATAAAGAATAGGAATATTCTAGCGGAAATAGAATATGAGTGAATATTAGGAATAAATGAAAACGGGTCATTACAATCTACCCCCAAAAAAAAAATTTCGCCACCGAAATTAAGTGCATACCTCATCTTGAGAATAAAAGTGGATAGTGCCTCCTCACATCAGCTTCTAACTCCCAGTTAGCCTCCTCTGGACCATGGTGACTCTAATGGACTTTCACAAACGGAATAACCTTGTGGCGAAGAACCTTTTCCTCGCGATCCAAAATGTACTCTGGATGCTCAAGATACGAGGCATCGTCCCGAACCTCTATCGGTTCCCAGTCAATCACGTGAGTAGGGTCCCACTCGTACTTCCTCAACATAGAAACATAGAAGATGTTGTGAACTCTGTTCAGCTGCGGCGGCAACACCAAATGGTATGCTAACTCTCCAACTCTGTCCAGAATCTCAAACAGGCCAATATATCTCGGAGCTAGCTTCCCTTTCTTGCTGAAAGGCATCACGCCCCTCATCGGTGAAACCTTCTGCAAAACATGATCCCCGATCTGAAACTTTAGCGGTCTCCTACGGATGTCGGCATAACTCTTCTGTCGGCTCTGTGCTGTACGTAACCAATCCCTGATGGTAGTAACTGCCTCAGTAGTCTCCCGAAACAAGTCTGGTCCCGGTAAGCTCTGCTCACCAACCTCTACCCAACTCATAGGTGATTTGTATGATCTACCATATAAAGCCTCCTAAGGTGCCATCCCGATGCTCAACTGAAAACTATTGTTATACGCAAACTCCGCCCAATGTAAATACTCATCCCAGCTGCCCATGAAGTCCAAAACACAAGCTCGAAGCATATCCTCAAGGATCTGGTTAACTCGCTTTGTCTGACCGTCGGTCTGAGGGTAAAATGTTGTATTGAAATATAGTCTAGTATCCATAGCTCGCTGAAAACTCTGCTAAAATTTACTGGTAAACCTGGCATTTCTTTCTGACACAATAGACACTGGAACCCCATGTAAACAAACAATCTCCCTTACATATATCCTGCTCAATTCATTAGTAGTCATAGTCGTACGAACCGGAATGAAATGTGCCGATTTGGTCAATCGGACCACAATCACCCAAATAGAATTGTGTTGTTTCTTCGTCCGAGGTAAACCCGATATGAAGTCCATCGCGATGTGCTCCCACTTTCACTCTGGAATAGGTAAAGGTTTAAGTTGTCCCGCCGGTTTCTGATGCTCGGCCTTCACCTGCTGGCAAGTTAGACATTTGGAAACAAATACAGTTATCTCGCGCTTCATATTGTCCCACCAAAAATGTCTCTTAAGGTCCTGGTATATCTTCGTACTGCCTGGATGGATAGTGTATCTCGAACCATGAGCCTCACGTAAAACCTTGCGTTTTAGTACCTTGGAATCTGGCATGCATAATATTCCCCTGTATCTGATGGTGCCATCTGAACTAATTGTCCAATCAGGACTGGTATCGTCTGAAGCCCAAGACTGTAATCTGTCGTCCTACTGCTGCACCTCTATAATCCAAGAAATCAAAGACTGTTGAACCCTCTGATTTGCAATAATACCACCCATAGTCTGTGAATCTACAATCAACCCGAACTCCGCAATGTTGCTAAGCATCATCCACTCATGAATCATCAGATGTGCAAGTAATCCTCAAGGCAAACGGCTCAAAGCGCTGGCCACCACGTTCACCTTCCCCGGGTGATACTGCCAATCTACATCGTAGTCTTTTAGAAATTCCATCCACCTGCGTTGTCTAATGTTCAGCTCCTTCTGAGAGAAAAGATACCGCAAACTCTTGTGATCGGAAAAGAGCTCGAATTTCTCCCCGTATAGGAAGTGTCTCCAGATCTTTAGCGCATAAACCATTGCTGCCAACTTGAGGTCATGAGTAGGATAATTACTCTCGTGTACCTTAAGTTATCTCGAAGCATAAGCCACCACCTTTCCCTCCAGCATCAAAACAGAACCAAGTCCACTGAGCGATGCATCACTGTATACTCTGTACCTCTATTTACTGGACGGAATAATCAGAACTGGTGTTGTCGTCAATCTCTTCTTCAACTCTGCGAAAGCTAAAGAACACCTGTCATCCCAAATAAACCAAACGTCCTTCTGTGTCAGACGAGTCAAAAGAGCTGCAATCCACAAAAACCCCTCAATGAATCTGCGATCGTAACCCGCTAAACTGCAAATCTCGGTAACACTTGTCGGCTGTGCCCAATCTGCGACTGCTGCAACCTTGGAAGGATCTACTGTAATTCCATACTTAGACACCACGTGCCCTAGGAATTTCACCTCCTGCTGCCAAAAATCATACTTTTCAAACTTCGCGAATAATGTGCTTTCCCGCAAAGTCTGTAAAGCGGTCCTCAAATGCTCCTCGTGCTCTGCCTCACTCCTCGAATATATCAGAATGTCGTCGACGAACACAATGATGAACCGGTCAAGAAAAGGGCAGAAAACACGGTTCATCAAATCCATAAAGGCTGCGGGCGCGTTCGTTAAACCGAACGGCATAACTAGAAAATCATAGGGTCCGTAACGAGTCCGAAAGGCTGTCTTCAAAATATCAGTTGCCCTGATCCTCAGCTGGTGGTAACCTGATCTAAGATCAATCTTCGAAAAGAACTGCGCTCCTCGAAGCTGGTCAAACAAGTCCTCGATCCTCGGCAACGAATATCTCTTCTTGATCGTGACTTTGTTCAACTCGCGGTAGTCAATACACAAACGAATCGAACCATCTTTCTTCTTTGCGAACAAAACTGGAGCTCCCCACAGTGAAGTACTCGGTTGAATAAATCTCTGACCCATCAACTCAGAAATTTGATCCTTCAGCTCTTTCAGCTCAATGGGCACCATACGGTACGGTGCCTTCGAAATCGGTGTTGTGCCCAGAACAAGATCTATGCCAAAATCAATTGTTCTCATTAGCGATAGACTGGGAATCTGCTGGAAAATGTTGGAATAATCGCAAACTACCAGAATAGAGCTAACGTCTACGCCCGAGGACTCTAACTCTAAGAAAGTTAATAAGTTGTCACCTGACTATACAGGTTTCAAACTAGAGAGCACGAATCACCTCTCACCGGGAATATGAAAGGTAGCCATCTTCTCGAAGCAGTCTAAGGTGACCTAGCGCATCGACAACCAATCCATGCCTAGGATGATGTCAAACTCATGCATCGGCAAAAACTAATAGGTCTGCTAACAGGACGCGACCACAAACAACTATCAGGCAATCTTTACATATTCGTGAGATAGACACCGAAAAATCTAAAGGAGTACCCATGGAAACCTCATCAATCAATAAAGAAGAATCAAAGCCAATAATGTAGAGAAATGCAGATGCGATGAATGAATGCGATGCGCTAAAATCAAAAAGGACATGAGCGGGCGAATAAGAGACATGAATCGTACCAACCACCATAGGTGGAGCAGTGCGAACATCATGCCTCCCCACTGCAAATACTCTGCCAAGACCACGACCCTGAACCTGACCATGCTGCTATACTGGATGATACGGTCTCTGAACACCCTGAGGTCCTGGAACTATCTGTCTGCCCTGAGGACCCTGAAATTGCCTCTGTGGAAACTGCTGAACCTGAAGAACCTGCTGCGGTCGTGGCTGATAGCCAACTGAACCCTGAAACTGTCGTAGCGCTGCTGACCTCTGTCTAGTTTGGGATAGAGCTTCCTAACATGTCCAATTCTCCCACAGTTCCAACAATGTGCGAAGAAAGTTATGCCCTCTCTAAATATTGTCCGCCCGTAGCTCTCGCTGGTGTACCCTCAAATCTTTGCCTCTTCGAACCCAAGCTGTCATACTGTTTCTGAACCGCCTTGCCCTTGTCGGGTCTTGTATCATGTCGCACTGGGTTCCTCGCGTCTCTGGACCTGCAATCCTCTGCCTCATTTTATTCTAAAACTAACGCTTTAGACAAAACCTCCCTGTAAGTACTGGCATCGGAGAAGATCAAGAACCTTCTGAAGAAAGGACAAAGACCTCTCAAAAATTTCATCTTCTTCTGTTCCTCATCCTGAACAATAAATGGTACGTAACGAGCGAGCTCATTAAACCTCTGATCATAGCGAGCCACACTCATATCACCCTGCTTAAGTAAGTAGAACTCAGAAATGCAGGCGTCTCTGTAGCTCTGCGGAAAATACTGGTCGAAGAAACGCTCTTGGAATGGCGACCAAAGAATATGAGACCCCAAAACTGTCCTCTTAGCCATATCCCACAAATAATCTGCCTTGCCCTGAAGTAGGTAAGCTGCAAGTGTCACCCACTCATCGTCAGGACACTTCATCGCATCCAAGGTCTTCTCTATAGACCTGAGCCATGCCTCGGCCTATGAAGGAATCAATGTGCCAGAAAAAGTAGGGTGCTTGTATCTCTGAAGCTGCTCTAAATAAATGTGCTCCCTGTATACTGTGCTCCTAGCCTATTGAAAGGAAGCGACAAAACTCTCCATAAACTGCTTCATCTCTGCTGAAATGCCTGAAGCTGCCAGGACTGGTAAAACACCTGGATGCCCTAGAAGCACTGGAGTAAGAGGGGCACTCTGGTGAATCTGAACCCCTGGTACTACTCCCATACCAACCCTAGCCTCAGAAACTATCGGCTCTATCTGCGGGATCAGAACGAACCCCGAACTCTCCTGACTAACCACTGGCTCATGAGCCACTACTCCACTGCGCAAATCCTGGCGAACACCACCTCAGATACCCCCACGGTTCTAGCACGACCTTTGCCTCTGCCACCTCTAGCCATCTGTCGTGAATAAGGAAACACAACTCAGAAACAGATAGGAAAAGATTAGGAATAGGAAAGGAATACGATAAAGCATAAATCCGAAAAGAATCGATCCTAACTCCGTCTAAAGAATAACTCGTCATATGATCTGCAATAATAGAGATAAAGATGTACCTTACGTTCTGATAGCAAGTCTGTCACGCCCCAAAATCCAGTAATCGATAGCTTGACCAATTACTAGATTCTAAGTAGTGCAGGTCAGGGAATCCAAGATTCTACCCCACAAATAGCCAAGCCGTAGACAAATTCTGGCTCGGCTATTCACATATAGCAATAATCATCAGAGTAAAGAATAAATAATAACAATATAACGCGGAAGCAAAAGACATATATTTACATATCAGATGAAAATGTGATACAACATCTCGAATAAAAGCTCAGCGACACATGCTGAGAACACCTACAGAAATCTAGAACTAAAGGAAATCTGCAGCGGCAAAATCTATCTCTGAACTGGCTACCCACGTGGTAGTCCAAGCTAATCAACCTCTAAAATAGTTAAAATGCGAGAGTGAGCAAACAGCAAGCTCACTAATTCAACAAAACTAAATAACTTACTAACAACTGGTACTGAAAAATAGAGTAGAGATGAATGTAATATAAAACTGGTAAATACAATCTAGCAAAATAATAATTGACCATAACAGATACAGAGTTGATAAGGAAAGGAAATAGAGTTGGTGAGAGGAGAGAATAGAGAAGGAATATGAGAAGAGTATAGAGTAAGGAATATGAGAAGAGAATGTGATGATATAATAATATGCAATGCCATGACGTGAAGTGATGACTAGGATAATCCTATACTTATCCTAGATGCAATGATATGTTATGATGAACAGGGATATTCCCATAAATATCCCCTAATGCAGGATGATTCAGTATTTAAAAAGTGTACGCGATCATATTATAATGTTGGTTGATCAACCGCTAACGTCTAATTTCTTAAAGAGATCAGTAAAGGGATACACAGGTACGATTTGGTTAAGCTCTACCAATCTACGATGGTGACACTTGATCAAAGTTGATTTGGGTGTATCCACCCGCGGAATAATAGTCCGTAACATTTCAAGGAATTTCAACCTCAACGTGGATAAGTTGAGATCTCCATGACTCTGCCTCATACCATTCCACACTCTGGAGTGGTTGAACTAGGTATGATAGTGCCATTCCAAATCTCACCGTGTCTTTTAACCCGATCATACAGATTCCTTGGATCCTGTCGGAGGTCAACCGAAACGGAGTGTTCGTGTATCCAATCTCAATAAGTTTTTAAAGATGTGTTATAAGTTATAAAGTGCAACAGGTGCTCAAGAAAGCAACCCAGCTACCGCTTACACGGTAACACAACAAGGATAAATAGGGACTCGGCTGCAACGACTATACATAGCCGATGCAGCAACCTAACCGTCACTACATCCAACCCAACAATCTCTTAAGGCTGGAAGGGCATTCCTTGGCAAGCCACGAGAACGTTAACCCAACCACCACTAACTAACTCAGGTCCTATTTGAACCAAAAACCAACTCCAGAAATAATTATAAACCCAAACTGCAGGTTAACACTTCTAACAGAATAATTCATAGGTTAAACTATAGTTAATCACAAGACATCTCTAAGTTCAATATAACTCTCTAAAACAATACTCAGAAACTAGTATAAAAACTTAATAATGCTGGAATAAAACTCGCCTGAAGGAAATCCAAGTCCTGCGGAACAGCCAACTCAGAAACCCAACTAAAATCTGCGGAACGGTAACGAAATGCCTGATAATCTAATACCAACAATGGAGAACATCAAACAGCCAATCAATTAAGGAAACGACATCAAAACAAAACCCTACTAATCTGACCTACGCCGAAATTGAGCGAAAAAATAGAAAAGGAATCGGGAATTTCTTACCGAGGATAGGAGCAAAGGTTGCGATGAAGCGGGCGAAGAATCCTCGATGCGATGGGAAAGAAAGTATCTAGAGTTAGGAGGAGAGGGGAATAGGTTTGGGAGAGAAGAGAGAGAAAAAAAAGGGAAAGTGTAAAAAAGAATTTTTAAACAAAAAAAAGAGCTGAAAACGAGCCTTTGCTCGAATAGGAAATGATCCTGTTCGAACAGACTGAAGTGTATTCAAACAGAGAAGAGTTTTGTTCAAATTGAAAGGGGCCTATTGGAACAGAAAGGTTCCTGTTCGAACAGAATTGCTCCTGCACCAAAAAAAATTACCCTGGAGCACCACAGACCACCCCGAAAACACCACAGACCACCACCACTACCACACAAATACTATTACAAGCTCAACAAAGGTCTTCCAAAGTAGAAACACCACCTCCACCGCCTCACGGCCACCAAAACGCCTAAACCCCCCAAAATGAATCTTTTCTTCGGGAAACTCTGGAAACCTACTGGCCAATCCAACGGCTCACCAGAACCACCCCAAATTACACACACAACATACAAACATCACTATTAACCAATCTAGGGGTTCCCATTAATCATAACACCGCCGTAACGCCTAAAACCACCGGAATGCCAAAATAGAATCTTTGCCCGGAAAAACCTCGGAAACCTACCGGCCAATCCAACGGCTCACCTGAACCACATTAAACCTCAAACACAATAATTAAATATCATCACCAACCCATCTATGGGTTCCCAAGGCCACAACGCCACCTCCTCCTTCGAATGACCGCCGAACCACCAAAACTACAAAAGGAATCTAATACTAAACTACCAAAAGGAATAAATGGATGCATAATGGATGAATAAAATGGATGAAAGAGTACATGTGGAAAATAAATGTGGAACTTAAATGTGGAGGAAATAAATCTAATATGCCGATGAGATAACGAATAGAAATATATGAGCGGAAATGGAATATGAGTAAATATTAGGAATAAATGAAATACGGGTCATTACACAAGGTAAATGATATTTTGATGGCAACACTCTATGAACACTGCTATAAAAGTTCCTAGACGGTACCATCAGGAGGAGACTCATAAACATGTTCATTAGCCCTTATATCATCAAATTATTTGCTTATATCTCAATATTCACTTCGATTTCATAAAGTAGATACATTGGAGGTGGAGATATACCTCAATTTTGGAATTATCGTCTAATCTAAAGGTTGCTCTATTAAAAGCTGGAACAACATAGGTCTGATGAAAGTAATTAATAATAATGGATTGAAAGATGTCATGAACTACAAATCAAACCCATTTGTGATGAAGATCAAAACATGTTAAGAATAACAGAGTAAAACTAATTTTAGATGAAGACTAAAGCATATAATTATCAACTAAAATTTTTTTCTTAATAGAGAAAAATTGTTTGAATTGCGGTAATCTTCACTCTTGAAAGCATCTCTTGGATTCGATACCAAGCAAATATAAAATAGTGACAATGAAGTTTGATGCTCACCACAATTCAGATCAACACCCATCAAAGACAATATTTCCCCCAAATCTAAAAAGAGCTGTTAATATTCATTGAATTACAACTTTGCAAATGTGACAACGGAAAATGCATAAAATAATATATGAAGATAAACGACCGTTTGATTAATTAAAATGCAAGAAGAAGTTTGTACCTGACACTTGGATCGTTGTTCTCTGAATGTCAATTTATAGACATAACCCAATAAAATTAAGTTCACCTAAAACCAAACATAAGCCATAAACTTTCGCAAAAGCCTCAATTGCAATTGCTTAAAATCCACACAATGGAAAATAAAACTTATAATGAAAAGAAAGAAGAAAAAAAAACTATGAAGAGATATGAACATATATATTTAGTGAAGACACATTCTATATTGGAACAACATAATGAAGTTCAACAACTAAGCAAGAAATTCACATAAATATATGCATTTATATCACAATAATTCATGTAAAAAGTATGTAGACAAAAGTGATCAATTTAGCTTTACTATATGCATGTTTTGAAAGGGTTTTTCTTGTAGAAAAGTGATCAAACTTCAAAGTTAACTATATCCCAAAATAAAACTTAATTTTTTGAGAAAAGAAAAAAATACGGAAAATACAAAATCCCATCTAAATTGTACTGACAACTACATGTTTCTAAGGTTCCAAGTTTTATGTACCAGCTGAAAGTTCATAATACTGTAACATCATCTCTGAATTTAGCGAAATTTGCAATATATATTCTGAAGCTTAATAAACTAAACCCTTGAATTAAAAAAGTATCCTTTTTTTTGCTTATGTTTATGTACTTTTTACTTGAGAATAACTTATGTTTCCTAAGAAATTATATTAGTGACTATACTATGATTCTGGAATTCAAGGGAACACTACGAACCTCATATAACCATGGTGATCAACATCAGCTATGATCTGATCATCCAATGTGATATCCCTATTCAACACACACTTTGTAATTCGCCTATGCCTCTTATCAATCCTTGACTCCGCCAGATACCAAAACGCCCGAGCAACAGCCAATGCTGAGAATAAAAGCCAAACCAAAGCAAAAATCTTCCAGACAATGTATGACAAGCTCTATCCCCATATCCAATAGTGGTGACAGACATAACTGATAAATAAATCGAATAAAACCAATAACCCAGTTCCAATGCAAGATATCACAACCCCAAGTGCTAATCAAACTTTCATCCTAATTCTCATCCTACCCTTTTCTACATCAACAATATACTTCTTAGCCGAAGACCTCCCCGATTGAATTCTTGTCAAAAGAAAAAAAAATTCTTATTAAGGGTCGATTTCATCTTGGCTTCCCATGGGGTATATTTCTAGAGATTTCAGACATGATGCTTAAGCATGGGTTATAAGCGACGCCAATGAATATATTTCAGCATGAATAAAGAATACTTTTATTGTAGCCAAAATGGCCCTAGTATTAAATTTGGACCCACGATTGGAGCTTGATAAGAACCTAACAACCTGTTGTTTTTCCTATCCTCAACGGCCTAATAAGATCATCATGATACCTCTTAAAGGTAATTGAGGTGAACTCTGTTGAAGAATTAGAACCTTCAATGTCTCTAACCTACCATTGGGCAAATACTTTAACCTGGAAGAAGTTGCAATTAATTAAAGATAAAATTTAGGAATCATTTACAATTTTGTATAAAAAAACTAAAAATTAGATCAACTGATTTTAGAGAGAGAGATAGAGCTACCTTATTTAATGGAGAACATTCGCTGCAACTTGGGCAATTGGGCTTTAGGGATAACATTAGAACTGGATTAGAGATTGGGCTTTTTAGTTATGGCTAAATTGGTGATGGGTGTAGAAAGATTCATGTGGGCAACTTGTGGGGGTTTCAATATAGAAATAATTAACACTAATATGGAGAACATTATTGCTCTATCAAGTTTCAGAGAAGAGAAAGAGATGTAGCATAATTCATCCACTTGAACTTGAAGAGATGGAAATAAAAGAAATAATAAATATATTACCCTTTAATGTTTGAATAAATTGTCATTGAATTGTTACATGACTCATAGGACCCCTTCCACCGCCACGTAGGACAAAGCTCACCACGCGGGACAATCATCATCGCCACGCGGGACAAACGTAGCCACGTAGGACAAAATTGAAATTTATAATATAGACTAAAAATTAGGCATATGTGAAGTCTGGAAACTAATACTAATACTAACATAAATCATGTGAAATCCTACAACATTTGAGAAAGTTTAAGTGTTTAATATTTAGTTTGGGCATTAAGAAATGTATCTTACAAACAAAGGGAGGGATTAATCACATGATGTAAATTTGTCATTGCAATATAGGTTTTCGAAAGCATGTCTTGAGTAGTACTCAAAAATTTACTTTGAAACAAACTCGAGATTAGCCGGGTTTAGATATAGATTTATTCTTCTCATTAGGAACTAAAGAGATCCCATTTCTATTTGCGTTTCTTTTTTATCTTTTCTTTTTTATACTATGAATAGAAAGTATGAGGGTAGATCATCTCTCCGCAACTGTAATCAGCAGACACCATTGGAGGTTTTTGCAATTAGATCATTGAAAGCGCAATTACATTAAGGGGAAAAAAACCAACGCTATTTGTTGTCAGCGATTTCATAGAAGCAAAGATGGAATGGTCGTAAACTCAACAAATAGTAACGAAAAAATAGAAAAGTAATAATAAGAAAACGCAACTAATATATTGACAGAAGTTTGGAGCAATATTCCCAAAATTAAATTAAAGAGAAAAGAATTTGCGTACCTGAGCTGATAAAATCCCCAAATTTAGTTTTAATACGCTCGCCATATTTGATATGCAGATTTATTCTTTAAAGTTCAAACAGAGATTATAATTTTACTCAATGATACTCAATGCAGGGACTTATAAAAGTTGTAGATTCAATTGATGAATAAGGTACCTGGTTCTCAAAGTTGATGCAAAGGACCCGAAATCCACCTTAATGAGAAAAGAGGAGGAAAATATGCATTTTAGTATACTGAAAATAAAAACCCAAGGCCATGCGAGGAATCATATAAAATTCTTGTCCATTCTACCTTCAAAAGATTGTTATTTTGAAGATATCCATCCGCAACTTCCGATCTGACTCTTCTTGCTTCAAATTACACGTCCTTTCATAATAAAACCTGATCTAAACAACACTAAATTCTTCAAAATAAAACAAACAACCCTAATAATCAAATTGACTCAAACATAATTAGCATATACTATTTAACCAAATTAAGAAATAGATCTTTTTTGGGAGAAATCTCATATTCCTTTTTCTTTATTTGATGGCTAACAACATAAAAGAAGAATACTTCCAATCCAATGATCAAAAGATGGAACTCCTCTTTTTGATTAACTTTACCACTATTAAAACTAAAGTTGATTCTGGGGTTGAGAATTCCATTACAGGTGTGATACCGAGAGAAAACTCAAAACTTGCCTCAATAAATTCAATTTGGGTGAACTTCCAATGCAGGTTCAACTTTCCCATTGTGAATGCCATTTGGGTATTTCTTAGAGTTGGATTTTCTTTAGTAATTTTCTGTACAATTACTTTAGCAAACCCGAGGGTGTTCTCAGAGTTGAAATTTGATATATAAAGAGAGACGAAGAATTTGAATCTATAACTGAAAATTGAAGAGTTACAATTTTAAAGAAAATCATGGGCAGAGATTTAATTCATAAATGAGAAAATTGATGAGTAAATTCTCCATACATGAGCATTAAAGAAATTGCTGAAGAGAGAGTGATGCAACCGGGAGAAACGTTTTTACTGGAGAATCTGAAGAAAGAAAGGTGAAGAGAAGGAACAGTTTCAAATTTTTAATAGATGCTAAATAATCAATAAATGTGCCTAAAATTAATTTGACATAATTTAACACTATTTCTCTTTGCCACGCAGGACAAAGCTTGCCACGAGGGACAATCGTCGCCACGTAGGACAAATGATGCTACATAGGACAAAGCTGAGATTTATAATATAGATGAGAAGGCAGGATGGAGAATGAAGCTTTTTACCTTTAGTGATGGTATTAAGCGTCAGTAATGGGGAAAATTAAAGTCCTTCGAGATGTTATTCTTTTAGTTATATGGAAATACATTTAGAAAATAGCGCAATGGGAGAATCTTGGGGCAAAAAGTCTTCCTTGTAAGCCTTTGATATGGAGATTGAAGGATATATTTTTTACTAATTTTTGTCTAGAATGTCTAAAGTTCTAGTAGAGGCCTTAGAATTTATCGAAGTACTTCATGTATTCAAAAGTTAGACGAAGAAAAGACTGTTATTCTCAAATAAAACCTTATGTAAGAAAATACATGAAAAAAAAACACATTATCCCCAAATAAAACCAACGCAAGGAAACTAATTATAAAATGAGCAACTTATACCTGGATTAAACTAAATTTCAGAGCGAGCGAGACGATTAAAGGGATATCTGCCGTTTGATCATGTCAATCCTATTGAACATTGATCTAAAATAGCCATATAGAATCTCACTTTGTTAGTAAGAAACATAAATAATATTACATCAAAATACATTATAATCCAATATCAACTTGCTTGGCAGAAAAGCAGCAAGCATGAGAGAATGGGAGAGAGAGACCTCAGTGCCTTGACAATCCTTTATTTGCTTGTTCCACTTCAATAGAAAAAAAATGCTCAAGTTATGTCTGAATTCAGAGTTCCTACGATGTCCTTAGTATCCCTCGATGACCACCCCAAATAATTCATTTAAAGCCCAAAGGCAAGATTCACAAATGTTCAAAGACCAACCAAGCTGAATTCACATACCCATTCATTGCATACAAATCAACCAAAGGCTTATCCACAATTGGATCATTACTATAACCATATCGAATAACCTGCAAATGTATTTCTTCAGCAATCTTAAAACCCCTAACACTCACTCTACTACATCCCCTTAGAACACCGCAAAAAGTATCACGATTCGGAACTGAGCCACCTTCCCGAATCATCCTCAAAAAAAAATGCAACATCCTTCGATCACTCAATCATTCCCTCGTTAACCCATGAATCATACAATTCCATGAAGATACCCTCCTTTGAGGCATATCTTCAAACACTCCAACCCCACACTCAAATTCACCAAACCCAATATAAACATCTATGAGTTGATCACACAAAAGTGATTCCCCATCAAACCAAGACTTCAAAATCCTTCCAAGTTCTTAACCTCTTCAAATGACCCACGTCCCTTAAGTGACCAAATGTAGGTGTTACAATCGGCTTGAGCACCACGTTGTTCCATTACATGGATAAAATCAAGATTACCCCTTTGTGCCCCTCCTATACTAGAGCAGACAATGGATGTTGAGCTGTGAAAACTAGGAAAAATTGAAGCAACAAAACATAGAGAGAGAGAGAGAGAATCGGCAGAATTGTAAAATGTAGAGAGGCGAAGAGAGTATAAGGAGAATTTGAAGCATCAAAACGTAGAGAGAGAGACAATCGGCAGAATTGTAAAATACAGAGAGACGGAGAAAGCACTGGTTTTGGGTTGGTTTTTTTCTCAAGGGAGGAGAAGAGTAGTTTTCACTTTGTTTTTTTTTTAGACTTTGGGCTTAAATATCAAACTTTTGAAACTGCCCATCCTTATGCGATTCTCGAGGTGCCAACAATGCATCACGACCCCTCTTTGTCTCTGGACATAAGGCAGATTTGTCCAAAGTAACAAAAACACTGTCCCGCCCCGATTTAATAAAAAATATATATATATACTAGTACTACCCGTGGCCGCCACGGTGAATACGTCGACGCACCTTCGACACCATATTTAATGCGTAGACATGTGTTCGTCCAACAACGCAACAAGTATGCTGGCATGCCTTCAGTGCTATGATTAAACAACTTATGTTTACCGAATTTTAGCACATCAGTTTAATGCTTAAAGAGTATGCACCATTGACCCTACATTTGGAGAGTTTCATAACATCTTTGATATAAGTGAAACGCATTAACCATATTCTTATATATTACGTTATTGTTGGCAGCTCGCAGCATAACATCTTTTTATATCAGTTGTTCCACTCCTGATTGCTCCTTTTAGAGTAAAACTATCTTAAATTCTTTCTATTCATAAAAGGTTTCCATTAGCATCGAATTATTTTGCAACACTAATTTATATATGAATTAATACTTAGCATCATCAATAGTAGTCTAGGATAAAATCTATGAAAATTGTTAATTGGTAACACTAAATCACTTCATCATTCAACCAAAATGCCATATAAAATTATGACTTCCATGAGTTATCTTCCAAAGATAACATAAAGAAAAACAATTATGTGTGAACTTGTTAACACATTTTTGATATCATAATACACCAAGAGACATATTTAATTTCCATAAATCACATAAACCTATGCAAACCCTCATTATTGTCATTACAAATTTTACACCTCCACCATGGTACAAAAAACCCTAATGATCCATCAATGGTATTTTATTGAAAAAAATCCTAGCAATGTCCCATTACAACGTTAACTCCCTTAACACCATTATAAATCCCAGTCTCCCTTTCATTATGCTCAGAGTTTTTCCATCTACAAAAAAAAATAAAAATAACGTAAATGAATAAAATGGTGAAGGACTCTAGATTGTTATATCATCATACGCAAAACTTACTAATTAGAAATCCAAAACAAAATAAATACTAACTTTCATATTTGCATCTATTTTTGAGAAACTGCATGAGGCACTACAAAGATACAAAAATATATGATGTAACTGTTAAAATTAAAAGGTGACTTGTCCTGGGATAAAATACACCAATCTCAATCAAGAAACATAATTACATGATAAAATCAAAAAATGCTTCCATGAAAAAAAAATATGACTACATAGTAAAATTAAGTGGGGGTACCTTACATACAAAAATAATTAGTACGTTCGGTTGATTAATAATAGTCCTGATAATGATCTTTAATTTCTTTTAATGGCATCTACTACGACCATAAAAGGTAATTGTTTCTTTTATGTGCAAATTTTATTAATTGTGTTCCCATCTATACATTTTGTACTTACTCCAACTATCCCAGCTAGATAAAAGAGGATCCAGAGCTACAATACCTTTTGAAGAATGGTGCTTTGGGAAACCTGATTTCATAAGCAGATTTGTGGATAGTGAGACTGAATATTTGAGGTTCAGAAGCTGATTTTGTTTTTTTCCCTTTTCTGGTTTTGCCTTTTGTTGGCCTTTTCGCCTGGCTTGTAGGCAAAATTTCCTTTGTTTGTTGGCAATAAAATTTCTAAATTTTTTATGGGAAAAATGCAGTTTTATGACCAAAAATAGCAGTTTATTCTCTTTTTACATGTATTTAGATTATTGTGTTAGTAAACTAATTTTGGTAATTCACTATGTTATATTTAGGGGAAAGAAAACTGGTTGACTATTGCCTAATGTTGCTACAGCGCTAGTCTTCCTTGTAAGTTTAAAGGTAAACTTGGACAAACAAACTAAATTATACATAATGTTGGAGCAATTATCTAGTAGTCAGAGATTGCTATGATGATTCTACAAGCGCAACTTTGGTAGCGCTTAAGATTTTTTATTGAGCTGAAAGCAAGGATTTGGTCTCATGGAGCATCAGAAATAGAGGTATGACCATAAATGGGTGTAAAAAGTAAGATATGCAACCATTCTCATTTATGTTATGATGCGCTCATATCCTAGAAGATATTTTTTTATGTTGTAGCATTATCGCCCACATATCCTGTTATAGCCACAAATGTGTATTCAAATTGATTCTGTGCTTGTGTTGATTAATCTTTGTCTTCCTCCTACTTTTTTAATCACTTTACAGGATGAAGTAGCTTAAAAAATATATTCACCTAACAAAGATAGAAAGGATTCAAAGAGTATCTGTTTCTCTAAAAGGTCAATATTGTTATTCAAGGCTCTTTCTTGTTGAAAATTTATATTTAAAAATGTACTATCTTGCCCTCTTTGTATTTTCACTTAATGGGATATATCAAACCAATGTCTTGCATATATAAATCGTTAATAAAAGGTCCCCTACCCAACTAATATAGAGAACAACATAAGAAAAGGAGAAGATAAGATGAAAACAATGAGATAACGGTTAGAAATGGCTAATACAAAAGTTAAGGGTTATTTTAATCTCATACTTGAGAAAGTTCATATCTATTCAACATACATAAATCAATGATCATATGAATACTTTGAATCCTTTATGTGATGCAGAGGAAGTAATCATGTGTGATAAGATACTAAATAAAAATAATTAACCTTTAGAACATGAGAAACAGGTAGAAAATTAGGATGATAGATATTATATTTGTAACACAGAGAAGAGCACAGAAAGAATGTAACTGTGAAGAACCATGGATACATAAATGGTCCCAATCATACTACCACCAAACCCTAATATAGATAAAAATCTCTGCAAGGAGAGTCATGAGCATGTAAAATCATATTAATATACTTGGAGCAGGTAAAATCATTACAAAGTACATCTTGAGATAACATGTGCTGGAGCTGATTCTTTAGACCTTTAAGTACAAAGAAGGATCCTATGATAAAAACATACCCGAGTGTAAAACAGATGGAAAATTTCTAAGGCATCAATACCATGACTGGAAAAAATGTAGTGAACGCAATGAAAACAAAGAACACTCCAGCGCCTAAAAGGAAAACAAAGTACGTTAGAGACTTCCTCGGGTATTTGTACAACATCAATACACCAGAAAGTGTCTAATTTAGTTTGCCCGAAACCTCATCTAATAGAACCACTGATGTATTTAGCTATACGTCTCTACGTCTTTTGTAAACAATAATCCCTCCAAATGTGTATCATATAACCTTCAATAATTAGAACTTGTTTGCTGTTTGAAGATTCCCAAAATTTGAAGTTTGAGCAATAAGCTTTTTTAATCATAACATGTTTGATTTTGGATATAATAGCTTCTTTAGGGGATATCATACCTTTGGTCTGCCTGTTATTTCTTTCCTCCCAAATCATATAGATAGAGGCAGTGAAAGCAGCTTTCAATAACTCTTTAACTAATGTCTCCATTCTTGAATCTATGAGAAAGTAAAGCTCGTCATCCCAACCCCCTGCAGTTCTATGAAATCCAGTACTTTGAAAAATAGTAGACCAAATAAAATTTGAGAAATGGCATTCAAAGAATAGCTGAGTTTTGTTTTCCTCCTTTAAATCGCAGAAGGAACAATAAGATTTTTGAAAAACCTTAATTTGTACCAGGAAGTCTCAAGTCTTTAATCTATTTTTTATAGCCAACTGATGGAGTTTTGTTAACATCAAGTCATCATCCCGACTTCCATTCTTCGACGCCACAAAATTGCTCTACTTTAATTTTAGAGAGATTGAGAGGAATCTAACCTTTAAAATGAAGAATTGCAGTTTTTTGTAAATCGAAGCTCAGAGAAGTGAAGGAAGAAAGATGTGAATGAAGGAGGCATTCAATAATTGGTAATCTCCAGTTGAGAACTTGTAAAAATTAAAGGTTGTAAGTGAGGTTGATCTAAATGGTAAAGATGAAATTAGGGTTTTACCTCATCTTCGATCTCTTTGATCTTCTGTATGACGGCCACCATTGTTGAAGCTCAGAGAGTTGTTTGAGAGAGGTGATGAAGTTAAAACCTCATGTGACAGAATCGATGATGGGCTCCCATAGGACACAATGGTGAGATGAGAGAGATTTGGGTGAAGGAAACCATGATAGATAGAAGGACAGGCAATTCTTAAATGGAGAGATGCGAAATAGAGAGTCGGGATGAAGGCTTCACTTTTTATTGTTCGTTATTACTAAAGTACCCTTTTTATAGGTTTTGTCTAAAGTACCCTCAAGTTTGTCTAGCCTACCAAGATTTAAATTGATCTAGGTCGTTCATCTCGTTTTCTTTACCAAATCTCCACAAATAGTATTAAATATCAGCCCTTCTATATCTATGAGACAATGGCAAACTTGTCTATTTAAAAAACACCATTGGGTAATGTAATATAGACTAGGTTTCGAGCCCGTGCTACACACGTATATGCAAATTCAAAATGATTGATACATCTGTCATTATTAAGCCAATTTATTTTTATTGTTCCTATTGTGTAAGTTAGGCAAAATATTAGTTATGGGAGTTACTTAACCAAAATACTTGTGAGGAAGTATAAATATTAAAAAAATATAAATAATATTAATTAATTCATTCAAAATCCAACAAACATAATAAGAAATGGCTAAAATCATAGAGATTTTTGGAAGTATTCATTAACTTTACTACAAAGTAAACATCATACGCCAAGCTTGGTAATTGGTGATGAAATTGTCACCGAGAAGGATTCACGCTCATCTAATATTCTGCGTTAAACAGTAAAGATGATATGTTAATTTTCCATTAGTTTTACAATTTCCGGTATATGAATGAAAAATAATGGACTTGTAATATATCATGAAAAACGTACCTCTGGGCGAGCGAGTTAGACTTTTTTGGACACCTTTCCCGGCAGCGTTTATTTTTTTTTATCATTTTTGTCAGAAATCCCCAAATTAGTTGAAGATTCCATTGAATTTTTCCTCTATATTTTTTTTAAAAAAATAGACAATATTAATGCAAACATTTTAATAAAATTATACTAAAGTTTGAATTACATACTAATAGTTAAAAAAATTGGAGAATGCATAGATTAATACACCATTAAATTATGTGGGCAGTATTGTGAAGCTTGATTTGAAATATTCGTATCATATTTCATATTATTCCCCAACTCAGTAGACTCAAGCATGGCGTCTATTGCCCATAATTTTGATGTTGTAAAATTTCTTTTCCAACTCGTTGTATTGTACTATGTTATTTTGAATTGGAAGATGTACGTAAAACGAACTAACTTTTAGAGTTTTTGTTCAATCAAATCATGCCCATTCTCCTGGAATTATGATAAAAAAAAATTAATAGTAAAAAATATTATTTTAAAATACATAATTCATTTTGGAGACAAATGACGAATTTCTACCTCGTGTTCAAGGTCTATCAGTTCTAGTACTGATTGTAAAATAAATGCCTTTGATTGTCATTCAAATGTTGTCATTGTATTTATCCCTGTTAAATCGTCAATTTGGAAATGCAACTCGTACCTATATTTTTGTATACTTTATTGGACTTAATATTCATAAGGGGTAAAAAAATTAAGGGCTCTTACCTTGGGATCGGGCCCGCTGTTTGAGCTTGACAGGAATTACAATTGTATTCATTGTTGGAATGAATCACTTTCTTTAGACATTTACGACATGATAGATAGTACCATCCATAATTTGTGAAGACCTTTGCGATTGTCGTTTTGCAAGTATAATGTCTTTCCTATAGTAAAGTGAAGTTCCCATAAATAAATTTAAAGTATAATAAATATTTTGATATAGAAATGGTATATATAATTATACCTGAGTTTAAGGTTCTTCCCTAATAGTAAAAATATCAATTAATTCCTTCATGTTTTCAAATATTAAATCTGGCAGGTTTTCTGTACCCATCGTTGCTTTCTCCGTCAGTTGAACTGACGCATCTTTCAAAAGAGTTTTACTACAAATAAAGTAGTGTTAAATTAGATCTTTTGTATGATTAAAAATTTGATCAGTTTTTTAGGAAAATGTTATTACTAAACCTTTTTAATAATATTGCTACTTCTTGAATTTCCAGATTATAATACATCTTTGTTACGCATGTTGGTTTCAGGTAGCAAACACCTAAGCAAATTATAAAATTTCAGTGACAGTTTACAAAATATTATTATAACAGTTTGAGTGTACTTGAAGTGCATATCTTTAAACATGTCTACTATCAAAGAGGTAATAATCAAAATTACCGGAGTTGAAGGTAAGTGTCAGAAACCAATTGGTATTTCGTCCAGCACTTCATGTTGATCCGCTACATGAAGTTATAAAGAAAAGCTAGAAGAATATAGATAGCGACAATATACATGCATAATTTTAATTTAATTGATTTTCTTACCATATATTTTTAAGGATAAGATCTCGCTTTTGGGATGTGTCTTCATTCCTTTTGCAGACAATTTCAATTTCTATTATGGGTTTCAGCTTCCCGATAATGTCTTCATTACAATTTTATATAAAATTAGAAATCTTTTCATAAAATGAGAAATGAATAACATAATGCCAATAGTAAATACCCGTGAGAATATTTGTGTTTTAGCATCTGGAAGGGATGTCTTTGAACTCTATAAAGTAAAATATGTGCCTTGGTATAGGTAGATGCTGATCTTCTAATCGCTTCACGATGGTGTCATTTTTAAAGTAGATCTTATATTCCCCATCAATGGGACGATAAGTTCCATTACTTTAGGAGACAATAAAATTTTAAAGGTGAATAATATTATCACACCCCAAAATTGGCTAATTGATATAAAATCAAACTATGCATCTCAAGGCGACAACAGGTCGGGGATCCCCCAAGGATGAACCCTACAGATGATAAAAAGAAACATTAAATTAATCATCCACTTGCATACAATAGAATCACTTAACGCAGCGGAAAACGCCAGTCTTATAATAATAATAAAACTCAAGAAATACGGTACTCAAACGGGGACACTAAACAAGTGTGACAACTGTAGTAATCAAACTAAAAGTCTACCGAAAAACGATAATAAAAAATAGTAAAAATAGCTTCGGTTTGTCACTCCAACAACCTCTAATATACCTCTGCACTGCCGCAGTCTTCCTAGGGATCAGCACCTGAAAAATGGATGGTCCAACAAGGGTGAGCTTGACCGAGCTCGCAAGTAACTTAAACCATACCCCTCGCCATGCCGAGCAAGCCAGGCATGAAAGGATAAATAAGACTCTTAACGAATAAGATAAAGGAAGAAAAGAAATAATGAAGACACATGCGAATAAAAGTGATATACATGAATACTAAAAGAACTAACTAAATGAATGTGATATAGCGGTATTCTAATACCCTAATATCCTAGTGTCTTAATATGAGGGTGTTGTAATTCCTAACATGAAATATTCTAATGTTTGCGCCAACCGGTTAGCAAGGGAGATAGGAATGGGTAGATGTCTTATGTACACATGGTTCAGTATAATTCAGTGGAACCACACTATCGTACCCTTCTGTTAGTACAGAAGCGTATTCCTTTAAGACAGGAATTAGCAGGGAAAAATACTTGATTAAAGTGTGCTAGGGGATTTCAACCCAAGGATCGCCATTAGTCCTATTGTTTTCTTTTGAGGTCTTTCAACCCCTTGACGGTGCCTACCTAAGTTGTTCTACCCACTAGTGCACAGCCTACTAATTTCAAAAGGACTCTCTTTAGGGTCTCTCAACCCAAGGTAATTACCGAAGCAAAAACCTAAGTTATTTATGATTCTGGGATTCTAACCCAAGGACCATGTTAGCTTGGCCCCAATGTGTACAATTCAACTAGATTAGGGATTAGGAAGATCTAAAGTCTAGACGACCAACTAATGACGAAGGAAGGTACCTTTCTCTCTCTAGACGGTTCGAATGCTCTTAAATCCACTCTTGAAAAATCTTGAACTTAATCATACTCTTTATTCTCCTCTGAGAATGATCCACAACTCTTGTAGACATGATCCCATTCTAAATCTTTTATTTTGGTTCGACACGACTCTTGCGTAAAGAATTTATGTATCCTATATATCTAGGAACTATAGAACCCTCATATACTCTCTTATTGAGACTCCGGTGATGAGGTAACTCATATGGAAACGGTATTCTTAACACTCGTCCAAGGATCAAAACCACGAGGACTATGTCATGAACAAGAATAAGGGTTTTATATGCTAATACGACCCTTACGCTAAATGCAGGAAGATAATATAATCTAAAGCACTCTAGCTCTTGTAAAATAGGAAAACAAATACTAACTATGGTAATAACGATTTCCGCTTAGATGTCCAAGGATCAAAACCACGAGGACGGTTCACGGTCTATCTATAGGGTTTACATTAATCAAGATATCATATATTTAAATGGGCAATGTAAATACCGCTATAAACTTTAATCTAGAAAGCAAATGTGATCCAACTTGTAACATTGCTTAAAATTGATCAGAGAGTACATATCTCACAAGTGCATGCCATATCTAGAGCACAATACATAACCTGTCATAGAAAGGGTGCAACCCATGTACAATTCAAACCACCACCTTGGTTATACAAATCTAGGTTTCTGTCCCCACAATAATCATGTCAAATAGATGTAAAACCAAATATCTCTTTATTAATTTAATACATAGCCCATGTGTACCCTACTGACTTCTTTCATAAAGGTATTTCAAAATCTATGACGATGATAAATAAAGCTCCAATACAACCTAGCTGATTTTACAAAGAAGGCCACGATCAAAGCAAACTTCACCAATCATTGACTACTACTTAAGAAGTTAAGGAATATGATATCACTATAGGGTTTAATCTAGCTTTTCCTCTAAAGATGAATAACTCACCAACGATTGTTGGTTGGCAGAATACAACCCCGATCATGTTAATACAGCCCCAAAGATGTTACAAGTACCCCTGATCAACGATAGATAATAACGATTAATTTATGATATTAAGTCTCATTAACAAGAATAACATATAATGAGGAAACCATAAGGAATTTAACCTAACATGTGATAGATCTCCCAAAGCATGGAGAAAAGGATGGAGGAAATCACTTGCCTTATGATTGATTTAAGAAAGCAAAAACGGCCTTAAAACTTTGTTCGAACTTCTTTTCCTCAGCCTCCAACAAAACCCTAGCCTTTTCTCTTTTATTCTTCTTCTTTCTCTTCAAGAATTCTCTCTAGAAAAATAGCTCTCTCTCTAATCCGAAAATAGGGTTTTAGAGCTCTCCTTACTAATATATATAAAGGGGATGGTGAACTAGTCCTATAGGTATTAAGACTCCTTAGTGTTTCTCTCTTTAAAACTCCTAATGTCTCTAGATAAGAATCCATAAGATAACTCTAACTAGGACTCCTATTGGACTTAAGACTAACATTAATAACCACAAAACAATTGAAGTAATTAATGACTAAATACATGCAATAACTAAACATGATCACGAATAGTAATGAAAAAATAAAACCCGGGACATTACAAATATCGCCCTCTTTAAGTACTTTTTCAAATTGCGGAATAATGTCTCGTGGAACTGAAGCATGTATTTGTTCCTCCTGCGGCGTTAATAGCCTAAATATAGTTAAAATTTTATTGTGAATACATAAAGAATAGGTAGCAAATAATTGGAATATACTTACATTCTCATCGATAAGCAGTATATCTTGACCCCATATTTCTTTGGTTGTGAAGTTCTTGGTGATCCACACTCGACTCAAACGTACTTTTAGAGTCCAACGGTCTCTTGAAGGGGTTAATTGTCGTAAAAGAGCGTAATGAATATGCATCCTTGTAGTTCAAAGTAGAAATTGTAGCAAGGGCAACTAATGTTAGACCTTATGGAAAACAATATCAACACGTATATATATATATATATATATATATATATATACTTGAGAATAAGAGAGAATAATATACTAGCAATGGTATGCGACGCCAACAATGGTATGCAACTGAAGGTCTAAGCCTATACGTGAAACATACAATATAACATGAAACCCATAACTGCAAAATAGCTATCCATAACACATTTATTCTATAATCCAAAATAATTATTCTATAACTGCAAAATAGTTATTCTATAATCCAAAACAACAGATTTTGTAACTGCAAAACCGTTATCCATAACACAGTTATTCTATAATCCAAAGTAGATAAATGTATATTCAAAATAGTTATTCTATAACTGCAAAATAGTTATTCTACACTTTCCAAAATAGCAGTTATGATCTAAATATGAAGATTCTATAACATACAAATATCTAATAACACTTTTTTTGTGACTACTTTTGCTACTGTACAGGTTGCTAATGGAGCTAGCAGTCAAAGCAGAAGGGAGAGTGTTAATAAACCTAATTCTCAAGAGTGTAGTGAGGCCAACAATACCATTGCCCATCCAGAAATAACCCATTTGACTAACATGACTGCTCTATCTAGCTTGCAGGAAAGAGCTCCAACTCTGACAAAACCTTGCAGTCTGAATAGTACTTACTCTAAGGTCAACATCAGACTTAATAATAGCATCACAAACAACAATAATGCAAAGGTAAGGAACAGTGAATCAGCAAGGGAGTTAGCTCTAAAGAAGAGCCAACCTGAACAAAAAACCAAAGATCAGCCTAAGGTAAGTGAAGGCCCTTCCATGAGTAACCTATTGGGGTTGGTATAGTAGGCTTAAAAACTGCTATAGTAGCTATGGTCTAAACTGCTATAGTAGTTATGCTAAAATTCCATGATCAGCATATCATTCCTTATCTAGGCAATGCATCTCTTTATGGAATGAATAGTAGCTATGGGCTAACAGTGGTGCAAAATAGTTGGACATAACAGTATAATATCTTTACATAACAGATGGGCATAATAGTATAGTGTCTTCACATAACAACAGGTGCACATAACAGTGGTACAAAGCAGATGGACATAACAGTTAGACCATAATAGATGGACATAATAGTAGACATAGCGAAACAGGTGTAAAGGCAGATGGACATAGCAAAATAGATGGACATAATAGTGGTACAAAAAAGATGGACATAACAGTGGTGCAAAGGCAGTTAGGTAGTTAACAGTATAATATTATCACATTGAATGCTTGTAACTCCTTCCCATGGTTTAGAGAATAGCTGTAGTCTCGACCAATTCATTTTTTTTACATTATAATGCAACTAATACTTTATCAGAACACTAAGCATGAGTCACTAATCTACTGACATTTTTAAAAGGTCAGGCAGTTTAAAAGGTCCTCATCTTTTCTTGACCTTGATCTTGTTATGATTTGTTTTTTAACTAACTTACCGTAAGCGAAATGTAGGTAGAGGCTTTGTCTTTCATACGCTCTGGCTACATACTCTTGTTTAGAAAGTGACTCACTTTCAGCCCTATGCAAAAGATCTAAACCTTTTGGGCGCATCAAAAGAGTTTTATGAACCAGCATGCCTTTATTACAAATGAAATCATGAACCCATAGATCAATAATGATGAAGGAGCTTCTAAATAAGAGACAGAGCTATTTCTAATCGACACAAAGTTGCATCTGTATGGAAAAATAAACATTTTTGATCAAGAATAGGGATCCTGAGTAACTTTAAAAAAACTATGGGTTGATCAACGTACGAAAGCTTTTCGCTGTAATGTCTATTTCAAAAAATAGATGGCTCTAATAGAAAGAGAAATCTTTAAAAGAAAAATAGTGACTTTGGTCGTACGCAAGTATGGATAAAATAGAATAGGTGGTAGTTAAGGAAGCTTGCTAAAGTTAGTAGAGCAAAAATAACATAGCTGTAGTTAAAGAAAAGGCCAGTAGAAAAGAAGGTGATGCTGAGGATTCTTAAAAAGAGGATCCTAGTTAGGTAGCTAGAGCTTCTGTTAGAAGAAGGTGGTGTTGTTATATATAAGGAGGCTTGGGTTATAGGCTTCAAAGGGACAAAGAAGAAACAATAAAGCATTAAAGAGCATTAAAGAAAAGAGGTGGAACATGTAGTTGCCATACAATCGACTCGGCGACAGTGGTTCTAAAGTTTAGCACACCTATTGATTATAGACATTACTATTACCACTACCTATTCTGGAAGTTTCGAGTTATTTCCAAAGGCAATGCATTTGATGCACACTATTGTGATGTAATGCACTTGTAAATGATGAAATATTTGTTTGGGGTGTAATGTTTAGGTTGTTTAGCTATGGAGTTGGAATACATCTTGTGCAATCCAAAGATGAAAGCAGGTTACCTCATAAAATAGATCACTTAGATCCCATGGACAACTACATTTCATTTTAGGTTTGTCTAAGTACCATTATCTAGTTTATATTTGGTTGTTGTAACTTAGTATCATATTTTTGGGGAAAAATAGAAACTTTAAGAAAAGAGGGATCGAATCTACTCCTTATTGAAAAGTATTGGTGAAGAAATCATAGTAAAGATTAACTACACTGTGGCGGAGAAATCATAGTGAAGCTTAACTACACTATATATGTAAATACATTTTTATTAAATAAAATGTGCAAATTAATAAAAGGTATTGATGATGATAGTTGGGATGAAGTCCTACTTTAGTAACTAATCAGGCTTCTCGATAAGACTATGGGATGATTCGGATGCTTATAGAAAAAGATACCTTTTGTCACGCCCCAAAATCCAAATATTATAGCATATCTAAAGCAATGTCATCTAGGGCGTGTAGGTCGGGGGATCCATGGATTTTCCCCCACAAATAACCTTGCTAATAGGAAATAGCTCAGTCATTCACTATAGCAATATCATCAGAGTAAAAAGAATAAAACGGAAGCAAAGAGATACATATATATCAACTGAAAATGTACATGCAATATCTCGAATAATACACAGCGTCAAAAGCTAAGATCGAACAAGAAATACTAAAACCAAAACATAATCTGCAGCTACAAGAATTGGAACTAACAACTAAAGCTCTCAGTAAAACCAACAACTATTCTGCCTCTGAAAGGGGGGAGTAAAGTGAGAGTGAGTAAAACCACGGCTCACTAATGCCCAACAAAGCTAAATAATCATACTAATAAAACGGTGCAGAGAAAGAGGAAGAGGTGAATGAGATATAAGATGATAAAAGCATAGTGGATATATAAGTGAAGTGTAGAGTAAGGAATAAGTATGGCATGGATAAGAGAAAGGAATAAAGATATATATTGAGTGATGCAATGAAGTAATTATGTGATGTGATATGCTGTGATATGATTCTAGGATTGTCCTAATAATGAATATTTATGATGTTATGAAACCAAAGAACTAGACCCTATGAATCAAATGTGTTGGGCTGATCAGCCGCTAATGCATAATAACCTTAAAGAGATCTCAATTGGATACAATGGGTAGGATTGGGTTACCAGCCCTACCATGCTGAAGGATTTATCACTTGATCAGAGTGTTCTAGGATTTGTAACCCACAGAGCCAACGTCTGAACTTTATTTACAATTCTAAGGAATTTTAACCTCACGGAGGATAAGACGGGCACCTGAGGAAACTGTCTCACACCATCCCCCACTCCCAAAGGGTAATAATTATGATAGTGTCTAGCCCAAACTTTACCTACTTATTTTAACCCGATGTAAGAATCCTAGGTCCTATCGAGGGTCAGCCGATGTAGAGCTTTGTTATGTATCCGACCCCGTTAAGTTAAAAGAATTCAAAAACCCACACTGTAAATAGATCTTGAGGATCAAAACAAAATAGTCACCACACGGCCAACACACACATATGATAGCCACCTACCAAGAGAATGGTAAACAATCCTAATACTGCACACATAGGATAACCACCTACCAAGGACAATGGTAAATAATCCTAACACAGATGAACAGTGACCACCCGTCACAACATCCAACCCACATCAGTCTTTACAAGACTGAAACACAACATCCACGGGCAAGGCCACGAGAATACCACACGAAGGCACAACTTCCTAATAGACAA
The DNA here is from genome assembly GCA_014058105.1 of Kingdonia uniflora. Lineage (NCBI taxonomy): Eukaryota > Viridiplantae > Streptophyta > Magnoliopsida > Ranunculales > Circaeasteraceae > Kingdonia > Kingdonia uniflora. The sequence continues at coordinate 3,692,880 of JACGCM010000560.1, read as the reverse complement.
AAGAGAACATAGCTCAACATGCCTAACAAGGAAAATAATACTGAGTAATCAATATAGATATTAACTAATCACATAACCCTTAATGCCAAATGCATAACACTCCAATTAACACAGATTAACTAGTAAATGAATATAGCAAGGAAGGGGCACTCGCCTGATAAAGGATAAACTGCAATCCAAAATCAATGGAACAACCAACCACAACACCACATGCCAAGAACAATTACACTAAAGATAATGGTAAACAACCCAACAATCACAAACCCTAAAACACAAGGGTTCCACCAAAACTGAAATCGAACCAACAACGAAGGAGATGAATAGGGAAATTACTTACCGAAGGAAGAGCGGCTGAGATCAGAAAGGAAATGCGGCAAATCGGCGAGAAGTAGAAGAGAAGATTCTAATTTGGAGAGAGAGTGAGAGTGAGTGGAAGTAAGAGAGTAAATGAAATGAAATGGGTAATAAAACCTAAAACCAATACCCATCTCGAGGAAGGGAAATAACTGCCAAGATCACAAAGAAAAGACCCAATCTGGTCTTCTAAACATGCCTCTGGTCAAACATAATACTTTTCTATTCGAACAGAACAAGACAGGTAGAAGTCTATTCGAACAGAATAAAAGTTGTTCGAACAAAATGAAGCAGGTTGAAACATATTCGAACAGAAAAGGCTTGTTCGAATAAAATGAAGCAGAATGAAACATATTCGAACAAAAAAGGCTTGTTCAAATAAAATGAAGAAGAATGAAACTTATTCAAACAGAAACAGATCTGTTTGAATAGATCTGAACTGAAACAACCCAAAACTCAAAAAAAAAATCCCCTCCAACAAAAACTGGAGAAACCCAAAGGAGAAAACCTAACAAAGGTCAGCTCAGGATATTACACCACACAACAACAATAACAACACAACAACAAGCCTCCACCAAGCCAACCACAGGCTCCCAAAACATCAAAACTACCTCCTCCGCCCAATAACCACCAAAACCATCGAAACACAGAAAATGGAAAACACAGAACCTGATAAATACAAATATATTAGGATGCAAAATGTGTGGATGCAATAATGTATGAATCCATAATGAATAATAAAAAAAAAAATGAAAAAAAATTCGGGACACTACACCTTTGAAACATTGTTTAAGTTAAAGATAGGAAATCATGTTAGGGAGATAATCATAAAATTAGAGTATATGGTCAAAAATCACGACTACATTCCCTAGCTTTGTATTTCACTCGCAAGTCGTCGATACCTTAGAGTCTTTGTTTGAAGTTTTAATACTTACTCTTTGTTCTTCTTTCTTTTTTAGCCTATGTAAGAGAAAGCTTTCCAATCAGATTCTTGAATGGTAGCAAGGATCTTAGCATGTATTTCTATTATATCTATGATGATATTTTACAGTATGTGATTGTTTTGTGAATAGATCAAATAAGTTATTTTACTTCTTTTTGATTAGTGTAATGCCATATTATGTTGGCTGTTGATGGTAATTTGGGCATGTCAAAAACTCCGAAGCAACTTCTTCATATCAATTAATTTATTGAGACTACACTGCTGCCTTAAAGCAAGCTTCAAATTAGAAGTGTCACGCCCCAAAATCCAATAATTAGAGCATATCTAAAACCATGTCATCTAGGGCGTGCAGGTCGAGAAATCCAAAGATTCGCCCCAACAAATAACCTTGTTAATTAGAAATAGCTCAGTCATTCACTATAACAATATTATCAGAGTAAAAAGAATAAAGCGGAAGCAAAGATATGTATATCAGCTGGAAATATATATACAACATCTCGATAATGTACAGTGTTAAAAGCTTAGATCGTACAAGAAATACTAAAACCAGGAAAGAATCTGCAGCTGCAAAACAGGCTTCAAATATAGCTGAAACCCGCAGTAAAACCAGCATCAACTCTGCATCAGAAAAGGGGGGGGGAATACGAGAGTGGGCAAAACCACGACTCACTAATACCCAAAAAAGTTAAATATCCTACTAATAAAACGGTGCAGAGAAAGAGGAAAAGGTGAATGAGATATAATATAATTAAGGTACAATAATATATAAGTACAGAGTAGAGTAAAAGAATGGATAAGAGAAGGGGAAATAGAGATTAGTTGGAGTGATGCGACGATGGGATGATATGATATGATTCTAGAATTATCCTACGACTGGGCGCTTATGATATGAAAAACCAAAGAACTAGACCCTATAATGAATATATGGGTTGATCAATCGCTAATGCATACTAGCCTTAAAGAGTGTTCCGGGCTTTGTAACCCACGGAGCCAACGTCCAAACTTTATTTCACTAATTCCAAGAGATTTTAACCTCTCGGAGGATAAGACGGGTACCTGAGGAAACTGTCTCATACCATCCCACACTCCCGGATGGGTAATAGATATAATAATGTCCAGCCCAAACTTCACCTACTATTATAACCCGATGTAAGAATCCTAGGTCTTATTGAGGGTCAGCCGATGTAGAGCTTTATTATGTATCCGACCTCATTAAGTTAAAAGAATACAAAAGCCCATACTGCAAATTGATCCCAAGGATCAAAATAGGACAGCCACCACACGGCCAACACACACATAGCATAACCACCCACTAAAGATAATGGTAAACAATCCAAACACAGCACACATAGGATAAGCACCTACCAACGAGAATGGAAAATAATCCTAACACAGATGAACAGTGACCACCCGCCACAACATCCAAACCTCATCAGTCTCTACAAGACTAAAACGCAGCATTCAAGGACAAGGCCACGAGAATACCACTCTAATGCACAACTTCTTAAAGGACAAAGAGAACACCACTCAACATGCCTAACGAATAGGAAAAGATGCACTGAAATAATAACTACGGAAGAATACAATATAGACTATAACTATATCACAAACACCTTAATGTTAAATGCATAATTTTCTAACTAACATAGATTATCTAGTGGAGAAATTTAGCAAGGAAGGGACACAACAACCCAACAACTGCAATAAACACAACTCCACAAACATAAAACCCTAAAATCAACCAGTAATCTCAAACCCTAAAACACAAAGGATTACCACCAAAACCGAAATTAAATCGACAAGGAAGTGGAATAGGGAAATTACTCACCGAAGAAGTGCTAAAGATCAAACCTAACAATCGAATTACAGCTCACAAAGGTACGAGAGAGGAGCAATGGATTCCAATTTGGAGAGCGAGTGAGTGAGAGACTGTAAGTGGGAGAGAGAGAGAAAAAGAATGAAATGGGTAATTAAAATCCTAATTTCCAACACTCATCTCGAGGCATACCAACGGCCAAAAATCGCGTGAAAAGACCCAACCTGGTTGTCAAAACACGCCTCTGTTCGAACAGAAGATAGTTCTATTCGAACAAAATGAAACAGGAAGGACCATATTCAAACAGAAGAAGGCTTGTTCGAATAAGATGGAATAGAAGGAAATCAACAGAACAAACATCTATTCGAATAGAAAAGATGTTTGTTCGAATAGAATGAAAAAGGTAAAAGTTTATTCGAGTCGAAAAGATGTTATTCGAATAAAATGGAGCAGATGGAAATCTATACGAATAGAAACAAGTTTGTTCGAATTGAATAAAGAGGATAGAAACTTAATCGAGCAGAAACAAGTCTATTCGAATATAACAGGTAAAAATTTGTAAAAACTCACAAAACCAAAAAGATTCCCTCAAGCGAAAACTAGGAAAAACCCAAAGGAAAATTCTTAGATCCCTCCCGGATCATACACCACACCACACAACCACCTAAAACAACAATAACATACCTCCACCAAGCCCACCAAAGGCTCCTAAAACCTCAACACAACCTCCTCCGCCCAATAACCACCGAAACACAGAAAATGAAGAAAGAAGAACCCAAAACCCTAATAATGTAATAAGATGCAGATGTATGATGAATGGTGAAGTATGTGGATGCATGATGCATATTAAATGAAAAATGATAATATATAAATAATAATAAATAAATAAAAATCTGGGACACTACATTCTACCTTCCTAAAATGAATATTTGCCCCGAAATTCCACATACCTCAATCAGAGAACAAGTGCGGATAACGATCTCTTACATCCACCTCTAACTCCCAAAAAATCTTAGTAGGATCATGGTGAATCCATTGAACCTTTACGAAAGTATTAACCTTGCTTCGTAGAACCTTATCCTCTCAGTCCAAAATACACACTGGATGTTCCACATAAGAGGCATCTTCCTTAACCTCTAGGTACTCCCAATCAATCACATGAGTAGGATCCCATTCATACTTCCTGAGCATCGAAACATGAAACACATTGGGAACTCGATTCAGCTGCGGCGGCAATGCCAAACGGTAAGCCAACTCTCCAACTCTGGCAAGAATCTCAAAGGTCCAATGAATCTCGGAGCCAACTTCCCTTTCCTACTAAAACGCATGACGCCTTTCATAGGAGAAACCTTCAGTAAAACGTGATCACCAATTCAAACTCTAACGGTCTCCAACAAATATCTGAATAATTCTTCTATCGACTCTGTGATGTTCGTAGCCGATCTCTAATAATATAATATAAATTGCTTCTGTGGTCCCACGAACCAAATCTGGCCCAAGTAAGCTCTGCTCACCAACCTCTGCCCAACTCAGTGGTGATCTGCATGGTCTACCATACAAAGCCTCATAAGGTGCCATACCAATGTTCGATTGGAAACTGTCATTATATCCAAACTCCGACTACCATAAATGCTCATCCCAACTGCCCTTAAAGTTTAGCACACAAGCCCGAAGTATGTCCTCAAGAATTTGGTAAACTCTCTCCGTTTGACCATCGGTCTGTGGGTGAAATGTTGTGCTAAAATCCAGTCTAGTGTCCATCGCTCGCTGAAAACTTTTCCAAAATTTAGCAGTAAACCTTGCATCTCGATCTGATACTATAGACACAGGAACTCCATGCAACTGTACTATCTCTTTCACGTACAACCTGCTTAACTCCTCATGGCTCAAAGTCTCAGGACCGGAATAAAATGAGCAGACTTGGTCAATCGGTCAACAATTACCCAAATTGAATCATGATTTCTCTTCGTCCTCGGCAATCCCGAAATGAAATCCATTGTCACATGTTCCCACTTCCACTCCAGAATCTGCAAAGGTTTAAGTTGCCCCGCTGGTTTCTGGTGCTTGGCTTTCACCTGGTGACATGTAAGACATTTGGAAACGAACTCGGCTATCTCTCGCTTCATGTTGTCCCACCAATAATGCCTCTTCAAGTTCTGGTACATCTTGGTTCTGCCTAGATGAATAGTATACCTAGAACCGTGAGCCTTATTCCAAACCTCACACTTCAATGTCTCTGAATCTGGCATACATAATCTCCCCTAGTATCTGATGCTACTATTTGAACTAACTGTCCAATCGGGTCTGCTATCATCTGAATCCGAAGACTATAACTTCCCATCCTGCTGCTGAGCTTCCACAATCTGAGAAATTAAAGATGGTTAAACTCTCAAATTAGCAATAAAACCATCGGTACCCTATGAAAATAAACTTAACCCTGAATCTGCTATATCACGAAGCAACAACCACTCACGAATCATAAAACATGCAAGAAATCCCCTAGGTAAGCAGCTCAGGGCATCAGCCACCACATTTGCCTTCCCTGGGTGATACTGCAAGTCAACATCATAATCTTTCAAAAATTCTATCCATCTACGCTGCCTCATATTCAACTCCTTCTGAGAGAAAAGGTATCTCAAACTCTTATGATCCAAAAAGAGCTCAAACTTATCCCCGTAAAGATAATGTCGCCAAATCTTTAAAGAAAACACCACAACCGCCAACTCAAGGTTATGAGTAGGATAGTTCTTCTCATGCACCTTAAGTTGTCTAGAAGCATAAGCAACAACCTTTCTTTCTTGCATCAACACACAACCAAGTCCGCTGAGTGATGCATCGCTGTAAACCATATATTTTTGTCCGCTGGAAGGAACAATAAGAACTGGAGCTGCAGTCAGCCTCTTCTTCAACTTTGCGAATGCCAATTTACACCTGTCATCCCAAACAAATCTAACATCCTTTTGAGTCAAACCAGTTAACGGAGCTGCAATTCAAGAAAATCCCTTGATGAATCTACGATAATACCCAGCAAAGCCCAGAAAATGGCGTATCTCTGTAACATTAGTAGACTGAACCCAATTTGTAACGGCTTCAACCTTAGAAGGATCCACTCTAATGCCATCCTCAGATACATCGTGTCCTAGAAATTTCACCTCCTTCTGCCAAAAATCACACTTCTCAAACTTAGCAAACAACTCGTTTTCCCTCAAGGTCTGTAATGCAATCTTCAAGTATTCCTCATGCTCGGCCTCGATCTTCGAATAAATGAAAATGTCATCCACAAACACAATAACAAACCGGTCTAAATAAGGACAAAAAACTCTATTCATAAAATCCATAAAAGCCGCAGGTGCATTCGTCAATCCAAATGGCATAACCTAAAATTTGTAGTGCCCATAACGTGTCCTAAATGCCATCTTAGAAATATCCTCCTTGATTCTCAGCTGATGGTAACCCGATCTGAGATTAATCTTTGAAAAGAATTACACTCCCCAAAGCTGGTCAAACAAGTCCTTGATCCTAGGTAAGGGATACTTATTCTTGATCGTGACTTTGTTCAACTCACGGTAGTCGATACAAAGACGCATAAACCTATCCTTCTTCTTAGCAAATAATACTGGAGCGCCCCACGGTGAAGTACTCGGCTAGATAAACTTCTGATCCAACAACTTAGATATCTGATCATATAATTCCTTCAGCTCAACTGGTGCCATACAATAAGGAGCCTTAGAAATCGGAGCTGTACCAGGTAAAAGATCTATACTAAAATCAATCTCTCTCGCCGGTGGCAAACCGGGTATCTTCTGGAAAACATATGAAAAGTTACACACAACCGGAATAGAACTAACATCGACACCAGAGGATTCTAACTCTGAGAATGCCAACAAGCCGTCTCCTGACCGTGCAGGTTTTAAACTAGAAAACACAAAACGCTTCTCCCCAGGAATACTGAAAGTAGCCGACCGTTCAAAATAGTCTAAAGTAACTCGATGCGTCGATAACCAATCCATACCCAGGATAATGTCAAACTCCTGCATCGGTAGTACTAACAAGTCTACTGAAAGGACATGACCAGAAACAACTATCGGGCAATCTTTACAAATATGAGAAATAGACAACGAAGTATCGGGAAGAGTAGCCACGGAAATCTCATCTAGTAACAAGGAAGACTTAAAAAACAAATAGAATAAAGAAAAATATATGATATAAATGAATGCGATGCACCTGAATCAAAATGAACTCTAGCAGGCGAATAAGAAATATGAATCATACCTTCCACCATAGGTAGAACGACGTGAGCACCTCGCCTCCCAACTGCATACATTTTGCCCTGCCCATGGCCCTGACCCTGGCCCTACTCCTAACTCGGATGCTGATGTCTTTGTCCACCCAGAGGACCTGGAAAATCTACCAACTCTGTGGACCCTGAAACTATCTCTGCTGAAACTGTTTAATCTGCTGTGGTCGTGGCTGGTGACCAAAGGGACCCTGAAACTGTCGCAATGGCTAAGGACTTTTGTCTAGCTTAGTACAAAACTTCTTAGAGTGCCTTTTCTCCCCGCAGTTCCAACATGTACCAAAAGCAAGTTGTCCTCCCCTAACACTAGCAGGAACACCATCAGTAATACTAAACTTTTGCCTCTTCAAACCTAAGTTCTCATACTGAACCTGAACTACTTTGCCCTTGTCGGGTCTCTGATCCTGCCTCACTGGGTTCCTCAAGTCCTTGGACTTGTAATCCTCCACATCGTCCTGCCCTAATGCCAAAGCTTTAGATAAAACCTCTTTATACGAACTAGCCCCCGAAGCAATCAAAAGCATCCTAAAGTACGGACGAAGACCCTTCAAAATTTTCATCTTGCGCTGCTCTTCATCCTGAATAATAAACGGAGCATACCGAGAGAGCTCGTTAAATTGCTGATCGAACTTAAAAATACTCATATCACCCTGCTTAAGCATGTAGAACTCTGAGATACATGCATCCCTGTAACTCTGAAGAAAATACTGCCCGAAGAACCAATCCATAAAAGATGTCCAAAGCACTAGAATCTCTACTATAGTCCTCTTAGCTGTATCCCACCAGTAATCTGCCTCACCCTGTAAAAGATAAGTCACAAGCGTCACCCGCTGATCATCTAGACATTTCATCGCGTTCAGAGTTTTCTCAATGGACTTGAACCATGTCTCTGCCTCAGATGGAACTGTCATGCCAGAAAAAGTCGGATGTTTATAATTCTGAAGCTGCTCAAGATAATTGTACTCTCTGGCCGTTGGGCTCCTGGCCTGCTAGAAATTGGCGGTGAAACTCTCGATAAACTGCTTCATCTCTATTGAAATACCCAGAACAATTGGAATAGGTAAAGCACCAGGCTGTTTTGGAACTACTAAAGTTGGAGGAACATCCTGATCAATAGGAACAGATCCCAAACTCTTCTGACTGAGCGCTGGGTCAACAGTAAGTGCACCTCTACGAGTGCCTCTACGGCCACGACCTACCGTGCGACCTCTGACTCTGCCACCTTTAGCCATTTATACGAACAAATGGCACACACCTCAGGAAAAGAAGAAAGATTGGCAACAGAAGGAACATGATAAAATATGTAAAACCGAAAAAGAATTGACCAAACTCAGTTTAGAAAAATAACTCGTCATATGATTTGTAAGAACAGAGATAAAAACTAACCTACAGCTCTGATACCAAGTCTGTCACGACCTAAAATCTAATAATTAGAGCATATCTAAAACAATGTCACCACCGAAACCATCGAAACACAGAAAATGGAAAACACATAACCTGATAAATTCAAAAATATGATGATGCAAAATGTGTGGATGCAATAATGTATGAATGCATAATGAATAATAAAAAAAAAATGAAAAAAATTTTGGGACACTACAACTTTGAAACATTGTTTACGTTAAAGATAAGAAATCTTGTTAGGGAGATAATCATATAATTAGAGCATATGGTCAACAATCACGACTACATTCCCTAGCTTTGTATTTCACTCATAACTCGTCGATACCTTACAGTCTTTATTTGATGTTTTAATACTTACTCTTTGTTCTTCATTCTTTTTCAGCCTATGTAAGAGAAAGCTTTCAAATCAAATTCTTGAATGGTAGTAAGGATTTTAGCATGTATTTCTATTATATCTGTGATGATATTTTACAGTATGCGATTGTTTTACGAATAGATCAAATAAGTTATTTTACTACTTTCTTATTAGTGTGATACCATAAAAATGTCGCTTTTGTTTAGGTTGGATGTTGATGGTAATTTGGGCATGTCAAAAACACTGAAGCAACTTCCTTCATTTCAATTAATTTATGGAGACCATACTGCTGCCTCAAGGCAAGCTTCAAATTAGAAATGTCACGCTTCAAAATCCAATAATTAGAGCATATCTAAAACCATGTCATCCAGGGAGTGCAAGTCGGGGAATTCAAAGATTTGCCCCCACAAATAACCTTGTTAATAGGAAATAGCTCAGTCATTCACTATAGCAATATCATCAGAGTAAAAAGAATAAAGCGGAAGCAAAGATATGTATATCAAATGGAAATATATATACAACATCTCGATAATGTACAGCGTCAAAAGTTTAAAGTTTAGATCGCACAAGAAATACTAAAGCCATAAAAGAATCTGTAGCTGCAAAACTGGCTTCAAATATAGCTGAAACCCTCATCAAAACCAGCAAGTACTCTGCCTCTGAAAAGGGGGGAAAATACGAGAATGAGCAAAACCACATCTCACTAATGCCCAACAAAGCTTAATAACCTACTAATAAAACCGTGTTGAGAAAGAGGAAGAGGTGAATGAGATATTAGATAATTAAGGTACAATAATATATAAGTGCAGAGTAGAGTAAAGAATGGATAAGAGAAGGGGAAATAGAGATTAGTTTGAGTGATGCGACGATGAAATGATATGATATGATTATAGAATTGTCTTACAACTGGGTGCTTATGATATCAAAAACCAAAGAACTAGACCCTATAATGATTATATGGGTTGATCAACCACTAATGCATACTAACCTTAAAGAGATCTCAATTGGGTACAAAGGGTACGATTGGGTTACCAGCTCGACCATGTTGAAGGATTTATCATTTGATCATAGTGTTCCGGGCTTTGCAACCCATGGAGCCAACGTCCGAACTTTATTTCACTAATTCCAAGTGATTTTAACCCCACGGAGGATAAGACGGGTACCTGAGGAAACTATCTTATACCATCCTAGACTCCCGAATGGGTAATTTATATAATAGTGTCCAGCCCGATCTTTACCTAATATTATAACCCGATGTAGGAATCCTTGGTCCTATCGAGGGTCAGCCGATGTAGAACTTTATTATGTATCCGACCCCATTAAGTAAAATAAATACAAAATCCCATACTATAAACAGATCCCAAGGATCAAAACAGAACAACCACCACACGGCCAACACACACATAGGTTAACCACTAGCCAAAGAGAATGGTAAACAATCCTAACACAGATGAACAGTGACTACCCGCCACAGCATCCAAACCACATCATTTTCTACAAGACAAAAATATAACATTCAAGTGTAAGGCCACGGGAATACCATACTAATGCATAACTTCCAAAAGGACAAAGAGAACACCACTCAACATGCCTAACGAAAAATAAAAGATGCACTGAAATAACAACTACTGAAGAATACAATATAGACTATAACTATATAATAAACACCTCAATGCCAAATGCATAACACTCTAGCTAACACAGATAAACTAGTGAAGAAACTTAGCAAGGAAGGGACACTCGCCTGACGCAAACCGCAAATCTAAAAAGCACAGGACAATTCAACCTCAACACCACCGGCCAATAACTAAACCAACACAAACTACCCATCACCTACAATAAACACAACTCCACATGCACAAAGCCCTAAAATCAACCCAACAATCACAAACCCTAAAACACAAAGGATTACCACCGAAACCGAAATCAAATTGACAAGGAAGAGGAATAGCAAAATTACTCATCGAAGAAGTGGCAAAGATCAAACCTAGTAATCAAATTTTAACTTGTAAAGGTATGAGAGAGGAGTAATGGATTCCAATTTTGAAAGCGAGTGAGAGAGAGATAATGAAATGGGTAATTAAAACCTTAATTTCCAATACTCATCTCGGGACAAACCAACGGCCAAGAATCGCATGAAAAGACCCAGCCTGGTCATCAAAACACGCCTCTATTCGAACAGAAGATAGTTCTATTTGAACAAAATGAAATAGGAAGGACCATATTCAAACAAAAAAAGGCTTGCTTGAATAAAATGGAATAGATGGAAATCTACAGAACAGACATCTATTCAATCAGAAAAGATGTTTCTTCGAATAGAATGAAATAGGTAGAAGTCTATTTGAGCTGAAAAGATGTTGTTCGAATAAAATGGAACAGATGGAAATCTATTCGAACATAAACAAGTTTGTTCGAATTGAATGCAGCAGATATAAACTTATTCAAACAGAAACAAGTCTATTCGAATACAATAGGTAAAAACTCAAAAAATCAAAAAGATTCCCTCAACCGAAAATTAGGAAAAACTCAAAGGAAAATCCTTTGATCCCTCTCGAATTACATACCACACCTCACAATCACCTAAAACAACAACAACATACCTCCACCAAGCCAACCACAGGCTCCCAAAACCTCAACACAACCTCCTCCGCCCAATAACCACCGAAACACAGAAAATGAAGAAAGAAGAACTCAAAACCCTAATAATGTAATAAGATGTTGATGCATGACGAATAGTGATGCATGTGGATGCATGATGCATAATGAATAAAAAATGATAATGGATAAATAAATAAAAAAATCCGGGACACTACATGAAGCATCTTTGTAACAATGTGAGGCCTTGTTGTCTTAATAAATCTTCAAGATAATCACAGTCCAGATGTTATAGTTATTTTTATTACACTAATAAAGAAAGAAAACCATTTTGTGAAACCTAAGCTAATTTCAACAAAGAAAATACGTGTAAAATATTTAGACGCTCTTACAGAATTTATAGTTGAGATGATGCAGCAGATCTTCCATTATTATGATTTATGAGAGAGATGTTTGCAAAAAATTTCTTAGCCTATATAATGAGCATCCTTTTCCCCTCAATAATAGAAATGCCTAAGAGTTTTGTTTGCTGTGATTCACTTATATAGTTTTAAAACTGTAAATGTCACTCATGAAAAGGTACAAAGTTCCCTTGATACCAGATGTCACATGGTATACAACGCCATAAGGCCATCTTCAGCCTTGAGGTTATGTTATCCACCATATGGACCAAGTTATGTTGTCCACTATAATTACACTATATATAAATAAATGTTTATTAAATAAGATGTGCAAATTAACATTGAACATAGAACTTGCCTCGGGCAAAGTCCTTTGGATGTATCGATTTCGCTCAATTGCAAAGTTTGGGCACTCAGTTTCAAAGTACGTGAATGCACTTTTTCAATCTCTTCATTGTTCACTGGGTGCGTATTAGGTACGGGTGTGTTGGGGTTTGGCGGTGAGGTATTTGTCATGGGGATAATCTGGGGGACAATAAACACTATTGTAAGTATGAATTCGGCCAAACAAATGACAGCAACAATAGTTAGAGTAAAAGTTGGTTAGTTACAGTTCTCCAACAAAATTTGGATACAAAAATAAGATAGAGGATGTGTGTTTAGAGTATTTGTTTATTGCTAGAGGAAGACAATTACAATGATGACAACGAAGAAGACAAAGATTCAAGAGGGAAGCTGAACGAAGTAGAAGCAACTCCACCCAAATTTGAATTGAAAACCAAACACTAATTCAAATTGAAAACCAAATATTTCCAAAAATAGCTGTGCAAATCTACCCAAAATCCGCCCAAATCACGAATATTGTGCAAATCCAATGAAATTAAAATCATGGCAAAATTGATGCAATGAAAAAATTACAGCACCTCCTCAATCAAAGTGTTGATAAATCATAGCGAAATTGAAGCAATGATAACATTACAACACCTCCTCAAATCCAACGAAATCAAGATCATGGAAAAATTTAAGCAAGAATAATACTTTGATTGTATCAAAACTTCTTCAATCGAAGAGTCAAAACACCAATCAGAGAGGGAGAGAATTCACAGAATTGTTCTGAAAGAAATAATGGCTTTTTTGTTAGACTTTGGTTTAAATACTAAAACTTCCAAAATTGCCCATCCTTGTGCGTTCCTCGAGGCACCAACAACACATAGCAACCCCTCTTTGTCTTAAGACATAAGAACAGACTTGTCCCAAGCGGCAAAAACACCGCCCCGCAATAATAAAGATACTAGGTTATGAACCCGTGCTACGATCGAATGTTTAAGTTTATAATTGATAGGTAAATCGGTCACTAACAAATCTCAGAAAGTTTGAACCACCATCACTTGAAAATTTTGGAAATTTATTTCCATTCCCAGACGCTCTACCATTTGAGTTAAAGATCCAATATGCAACAATGCTAAAAAAGCATATAATTATTTCATCCCCGGGCTCTAGAAATATATAAAACAAACTAATTTAATCTACAAAAATGCTAAATCTAGATTACAGAACAAAATGACCAATAGTGGTTGTAGTTAGAGAATTCCTGGAGGGATTTCCAAGAGTGCTAAAATACAAAATTTAAGGTCACAGTTCACAAATAGAATTATACATCTAGAAATATGTCAAACATTGAATCTAAACTAACCCCATTTACAACTCAAAGCACCGGATTACTAAAAAATTAGCCATTAGGTTTGTTTGTATAAACCTGAAATAAGTATAAAAATCTTATGTCTAAACATATTATGAATTGGGGACATTATGGCTTAAAATGTTAGACATGCAACCAATAAAGTTAAAGCCTAACAAAACTCTGATCTTTGAGACATTAAAAAATGAACTTATTTGAGTTAAGATGTCAAAAGCACAGTTTGCCAATTATCTTAAACTCGAATAATTTTATGTCCATTATTCATATTGGTGTCCAAAGCAATAAAAAAGATCATATCATAATTAGGCCAAAACAAATTCAATAAACTAAATTTCTAAAAATTATTACTTAACCAATTATATCCACGGGTACAACAATATATTAATAATATTAAGAGATATTACAAATAAAAACACGTATAGTAACAAATCATGATACACGTTATCAGATTTACATCACCCAATGTTGATTAGCAAAAGAATTGTTATGTCTCATTGGACATGTTTCCTCCACAGAATTATAATATTTTTCATCTAGAAATGCAGCATTGGAAAACATTATTAGCAAAATAAAACCAACCTTGATATTCTGTGAATCAGTGAAAAGCATCGTGAGCCGATCAATCCCCAAACCCCAACCACCAGTTGGGGGCAGCCCATACTCTAGAGCAATCAGAAATGTTTCATCTAAGACCATTTCCTCGTCATCACTTGATTATCGATCCTGAAGCCACAATTATAACCTACTCAAACAAATTCTCATGGAATATATCGTGTAGCATCTAAGAACAGCGAATGGTACCTTTAGTTGTTCAGAAAATCATTTGTGTTGTACTACGGGATCATTCAATTCAGTATATGCATTGCAGACCTAACAAATACGGAGGGATGAGACCACATATATGTATTAGAACATCAAAATAAAAAAAAAAGATAACAAAATAATGCAAATTGTAAATTGTAAATAGCAACATGAATACACTTCGTGTTTGTTAACGAACAGTTCAAAATGCTCAGTAAATTCAGGCTTTGATCTATGCCATTTTACGAGAGGGTTCAACGTCTATGGATGGTTAATGATAAAGGACGGATTGACACATGTCTTCTCCAAGAAATGTCCCACAATCTAAAATTTAGTAGAAAACAAAATTAGTCATATAGGCAACTACCAACAATTGAGTCTTATAATGCAATTAACAGTACATTAAGTCTTATAACGGGAGACACTTCCCAAACATGCACAACCCATAATACTAAAAACAAAACTAAAAGCAGCAAAAACAACATCAATAAAAAAACATAAGAGATTAATGAAGAAAATGTGAGGAAAATGAAGCAGGCTCAAAAGAAACATAAGCTCATGTAGTTATTTACTATGAATCATCAGGTGATCAAATTCTTTTATATATCCATCACTGCAGCATATTCATTTAGAAGGAAGAGGTATTATGCCTTGTATTAGACTGTCAATAGTAACTACTTTCCTCTAAAGTTGAAAATCTGTATTTACTTTAATAAGAGCACTCCATTACCAGTCCCCAACATTCTAAATGACCTACACTGCTCATATACACAATCAAATGACCTGATCACTTAGAGCTTCCTCTCCAGTCCAATTTGCATGCCTTCTTTTTTAAGTATTAATTAAATTGATAATAATAATAATAATCATACATGAAGCTCCATTCAATACATAATGTTTAAGCCTCAAATTAAAGGAGTTTAAACTTTTGCAAAGGAAGAAATTATCTTTTACGTTTGTGATAATGACTTGTTAGCAGAGTTAGTGCATCAACAACTCATATCTATAAGCGCCCACAAACATGCAAAAATGTACCAGATGGGACTATGGGGAGGAGGTACTTCCATCACCCTAAAACTGCTAATACAGTGAGTGTTAGTACCCTCACCCAGCACCTTAGGAATGTACTGAATCACAACAATGCATTGAATATAGTGGCAACTTGAGAAGATAGAACATCTAAGCGATAAAATGTCAACATCTATACGCAAGTAATTGTATCTCGGTTCGTAAAAACCCATGACCAAGCCAAATTTGGGTAGAATATTTTGTGAACCATGGGATGGCCTTCGAATCTCAATATTATCAAGGACTATGGTCATACCTCCTGTGGAGAGAGCTCAAACACCACACCGCCAATTGTGAAAGCTATCATAGGCAAAGAAGATAATCTACGGCAATCAAAGGCTATTTCTCCCTTAGGACTAAGTAGTCTATAACAGAGTTGGCGACAACGAGTAAAGGCGCAATATTACCCAAAAAAAATGGCAATAAATGGCTATTCTGAGTGTAGTATGTAATTAATTGGTCATATAAATTACATATCATTATCAAATTTTATTTTGCTTTGTTAGATAAAATAAAGAAAATCAAGTTTCAAAATATTCACCTCATCAACATAGCTAACTATAAGATTTGTAGTTTTGTTCAGCTTAAGCTGATTAATCCATAAAACTGCCATTTCACAGGAATAACACATTGCAATACTTTGAACATCATCATTTTGGATGTTAGCCCTACTCTTGTAAAAAGTACATTCACAAAAACCCACCTTAAAACCCCCAACACTCACTCCATTACAACCCCTTAGAACACCGCAAAAAGTATCACGATCCGAAACTGAGCCACCTTCCCGAATCATCCTAAAAAACAAATGTAACACACTTCGATCACCCAACCGTCCCCTCGTTAACCCATGAATCATACAATTCCAAGAATATATACTCTCTTTTGAGGCATATCTTCAAACACTCCAACCCAACACTCAAATTCACCAAACCCAATATAAACATCAATGAGTTGATCACAAAAAAGTGATTCCCAGCCAAACCCAGACTTTAAAATCCTTCCACGAAGCTCTTAACCTCTCCAAATGATCCACATCCCTTAAGTAACCAAATGTAGGTGTTACAATTGGCTCGAACACCACGTTGTTCCATTTCATGGAGAAAATCAAGATTACACCTTTGTGCCCCTCCCTCATTAGAGTAGACAATGGAGGTTGAGCTATGAAAACCAGCCGAAATTGAAGTAAAAAAATGTAGAGAGAGAGACAATCGACAAAATTAGAAAATGTAGAGAGACGGAGAGAGGATAAGGCGAAATTGAAGCAACAAATGCAGAGAGAGAGACAATCGACAGAATTGCAAAACTTAGAGAGACTGAGAGAGCCTTGGCTTTTAGTTTTTTTTTTAGAAGAAGGGTAGTTTCCACTCCGGGAGGAGAAGAGAAGTTTCAACTCGATTATTTTTTTTAGACTTTAGTTTTTAAACTTAAACTTCCAAAACTACCATTCCTTGTGCGTTCTTCAAGGCGTCAACATCGCATCGCAACCCTACTTTATCTCTAGACATAAAGACAGACTTGTCCAAAGTGGCAAAAACACCACCCTATTTTAATAGATATACTAGTTATAAGCCCGTGCTATTCATGGATGACTATTATCATACTTAAAAATATATATAAGTGAGGAAGAAACATCGGGAAAGAAAAAATATCCATTTATTTTGGAATAAAAGTAAAAACATCCATTTCCCTCAAGAAAATAATAATAATATGTATAAAGGTGTCTACCCAACTTTTCTTATGCCGGTGTTAATTTTATTTATGATATAATGTGCTCGTCAAATTTTGTTATGAGTAATAGTGTCGATAAAGTTTATCTTTAACAAATGTGTCGCTAGCTACCCGCGGCTCGCCACGATAATTATGTTGGCGCGCCTTCAACGTTACAATTTGACATGCCAACTATAAATAATGAGTTAGTATATTACAACATTCGGAATCCAAATAAACCTCCCTTGTTAAGTTTGCAACCTTGTTATCAAACTTTTTGGATAATATGTTATTATTCTTCTTTAAATGCTCTTGAATAACTATGAAAATCATTCTTACAAAACACATCCTTAAACTGAAAAGGACATAGATAATTGAAGGCTGTTGAGAATACCTAGAAAAGTACTATACTAATATACATTTAAATTTCAACAACCAAGTACCTCAACTTCAGAGATTAGAAACTGAAGATGAAATTAAAAACTGACAATTTTTTGAATGCTCTGCGTAAAGCACCGACGGTATCAACATACTCAAAAAGAGAACATTATTAACAAAATAGAAATTTGTATGAGCAAAACTATTTACTTCAGTGTCGAAAAGCTTTATGAAAAAGCAAAAAGTAAAAAAGCAAATCACACCCAACAAATGCAGGGAGAAAATGAAGGTGGAGCGTGTTAAATATTAAATTTGGATTTATAATTGATACTGTATTCAACCTTTATTATGTTATACCCCTTTTGTGAACAATATATTGCAATAGTGAATCTATTTTGTAATTTTAGAATGGCAAAATTTCAAACCCTGGTTGCGAACGAATCGTAATGAACGTGCTATCAAACTACCAAGCTCTTAAGTGAATTATATGTACTTCACACTGATCACTTATCCAGTGTCAAGTGGCAGTGCTGACATCCCAAGTATATGATTTTCATATGCACAGTGGAGTTATTCCATAAGCCAAACCAAAGGAATAATTTGTAGGGATTTATGTTCCACCAGATTTCTAACTTGGTTAAGACATCCGGCTAGTATAAAGACAACCTCGCCAAGTTTTTACACGAAATTCCACGGTTCGACTCCTGAACAAAACCCAAACATAATGAAATTGAGAAAACTAACGCAATGAAAAGTGAGATTAACCAAAATACTTGGGTCCAAAATTAACCAAACTCCTTAAGCTTCTTCTTATGGTCTGAACTTAAGTAAAAAATTTGTTCATGATAGGGTGAGAAACCTATATCAATAAAATAACATATATTTCATGGCCAAACATAATGGAAAATGACAAAAAAAAAAAAAAAGCAAAATCATGAACAAAATACATATACTATAGCAGATCATGCTAAAAGTAAACTTTTTGTAGATAAGAGTTATCTAAATGAAAAAACTTAATAACTCCTCTAAAACGTTAGAACTCAAGATATCATCATGTAGTCTAATAACTGCCCCGTTTTCTCAGTTTAAGGACAAACACAAAGGTTAGGCATTAGAAGTACCAGAGATAGAAATGATGCGATGCATGACACTTAACTAAAGGTATTGTTGTTCTAATTTTCTTTTCAAAATAAGATTTTTAGTAGTGATATACTTCGTAATGGACACACCGATACACTCTAAGACTAATATTTTCCTGGTGTATTACATTTTTCTTGATATAAGAATGAAAGTTCATTAAAAAATGTGGAACAGATTCCCAGTAAACCCCAAAATTGTCACCACAAAAAACAATTCAACTAAAACATTATACTTTTTAAGTTAAGGCAAAAATTGGGTATAGAAAAAACCTCTAAAGCTGTATTGGCATCCCAAATAGAAGCATTTGGTTTCTTTATTTTAATGTATACGCTAGCTGCACATATGACATACCAAAAGAAAGAAAATCAACAAACCCAAATCCCATACATAATTAAGCCCCCAACATACGTTGCCAACAAAAAACATTACCTCTGGTCTATACATAATAGCCGATGTCGGATTAAATAAAATCGCCTCTGCAAGATGCTCAATCGCTTTCTCAAGTTCACCTATGTAGTGTCCATGATATATATATATATATATCATGGATCATTTTTCATTATCATTTTGATTCATACCATTATGTATTCATTTTTTTTCCTATCATCTTGTCTTGTGTTGCATTATCTTATTAAGTTCTGTTGTTGTTGAGTAGAGGAGGAGGTGTGTGGCTTCAGGAGACCAGGGGTTGGTTTTCCTTTGAGGGTGTTTAGATTTTTCCCAGTGTCGTTCGAACGAGTTGGCTAGTCTCTTGGAATTTTTGTCTTGGATGGCAAATTCGCTTGGACGAGTTGTGAGTCGTTCGAACGACTTGTCATTATCTATAAATACCACACTTCTTTATTTCTTTCTCTTCATTTCATTTCTCTCACCGACTCTCTCACCGACTCTCTTGCCGAGTCAAACCCTAATAAAATCCTCTCCTCCTCCCTTCACCCCCTTCACCTCCTTTGCTACCCTTGTTTGATTTGGGTTGAGAAAAATTGTCACCTCCGGCTACCTTGATTCAGTTCTAGAGAGAGAGAGGCTTCCTTTCTGTTCTAGAGAGAGAGAGAGAGGCTTCCTTACCCGTCTTCGATCGCCAAATTGTCGCCGTTCCTTTGTCGATTCCAGCCGCGCCTTTTCGGTGAGTTTTTCTCTAATTTCTCTTCCATTTGATTTCGATTTGACTAAAACCCTTGTTGGTTAGGCTGATTTAGGGATTGTGTTTGATTTGGGTTTGATTGTTGGGGGTATTGTTGAGCTCTAGCTTAGGGTTTATGATTATCGCAGGTGTTGGGGTTGGTTGCGATTTATTGTTGGACGGCGATAATAATTGTTTGTGTTGCTCATTCGGGTGTGGTGTTGATTTGAATTCAGTTTTGGGTATGAATCCCTTGTTAGTTTTATGATTGGGTTCTGGTCCTTGGTAGTGGTTGCTGTTGTGGTGCTCTTGTTCCTTTCAGTGACTCATTCGGGCTCCGGAAGTCGATTCGTGAAGCAAATTACTGTTGGGGTGCTATTTGGATATTTTCTGCCGGGTTCGTTATTATCAAACTTGGAATATCAAGGCGAGTGTCCCTTCATGTCTAAATTCCTTGCTAAAATTGCCTATGTTGATTTAGAGAGACACTAAAGACATAGATGTTGCCTTTCCTAGTATATAGTCTAGATTGCATTCCTCTTTGAAGTTAGTTATTATCTATATTGGATATGTTAGTATAGTTATTTAATTATGCATATTTGGACTTTAAGAATGGGTTAGGAGTTGTTATGCTAGTTCTCGCAGCTTCGTCCTTGAATACTAGCGGCATAATTACTCTTGACTTGTTCTATGAGTTGTTTATCATTAGGGCTTGGTATCCTAAGGCATGTAAAGTTGAATTTCTTTATTATCGTTTAGGGAGTTGTGCATGTTTTGTATTCTCGTGGCTTTATCCTTGAATACCATTTTGTCTCTTAGAGATTGATGTTGTTCTGATGTTGTGATGGGTTAGTCACTATTCATCAGTTATTTTGATGTTGTGACGGGTTAGTCACTGTTCATCTGTTATGTTAACGTGTGACTGGTAAGTTACTGGCCATCTAGTTAGATGTTGTAACAGGTTAGTCACTGCTGTTTTATGTGTAGATGTGCAACTGGGTCACTATTTGTCTATGTTAGGATTGTAATCCACTCGCTCAGGTAGGTGGTTATCCTATGTGTGTTTGCCGTGCTAGCGGCTACAGCGTTTTGATCTCTGGTGGATCTGTAGATCATATAATCATTTCTTCTTATATTGTTGAAATCGGATACATAAATTCACTCCAAATCGGCTGAACCCCGATAGGTTAAGAGGATTCCTAGCTCGAGTTGAAATAGCATGGTAAATTCTGGCTGAGATGTTATCATACCTGAATACCCATCCTAGAGTATGGGATGGTATGAGATAGTTCCCCTCTGGTGCCAGCACTATCCTGAGAGGTTGAAATACCTTAGAATTCAAATAGTATGAAGACGATGGCTCCTCGGGTTGAAACCCCTATTCACTCTAATCAAGTGGTAATATCCTAGCATAATCGAGCTTAAAACAAATCGAACCCCTTATATCCAACAAGGATCTCTTATATGTCTGAGTCTTTGTGCTAGCAGTTGATCAGCCAATTATAATAAGATTGAGTCCATCAATTTAACTTCATGCATCATTCCAATATTGTGCATCTGCATCATTATATCACTTCCTCACATATTATATTAATCTTCGCTTAGTAAGACTATATTTACTTCATTTCTTACTACTTAAATATGCTATATTTTTACTATGCTTCACCATGTTCATCGTTTCTTATTCTTGTTAATATTAGTTGTATTAGTACAGTTTTTAGCCTTGTTGGGTATAGTGAGCTGTGGTTTGCTCACTATCGCTATTTAACATTTCAGAGGTGGAGTAGCTGCAGAGTAGTAGTTGTTGTGGACTACAGCGGAGCTCAAAGTTTAGATTATCTATTACTGTAGGTCCTTAATTGTATATTATTGATTAGTTATTTTCAGACTCTGTTGTTGTATAGTTCTGAGATATTGTATCATATTTTAGTTTTGATATGTATATTTATGTCGTTTGCTTCCTCTATTTTATTCTTTTTACTCTGATGAATTGCTATAAGTAAATGACTGAGCCTGAACTTCTCTATGGCTAGGTCGTTTGTGGGAGAGATTCTTTGGATTACCCGACCTGCACGCCCTATAACTCCTGTTAATGATTTAGTTTTAAATTATTGGAAATTTGGGGTGTGACAACCTAAACAATATGTACATAATCAAGTTCCACAAGAAATTAAGACACAATTATCACATTATAAACATAATCCATTGACCCATACCAAGCGCTTCCATAGCAAAAGGCTTTACCATTTGAGATCCATCTTGACTCTCATTCATAAGCTCAACAGACGAATCTCCCATCTACATTAACATTTACAACCCTATCACAAAAACCCCATTTACAATCAACCCATCAAAAACTAAAAAAAATTAGAAATACCCAAATGTTAGAAAATTTCCCTTCTATGGAGGATCATTATCAGGCTCCATAACATCCTCACCCAATACTTCAAGATCAGACTCAATCAAATCATCACTTTCGTCTTTCGAATCTACCTTCATCTCTTCCTCTTCAAACGCTTCATCGCGGTCACTAAGCACTTCGACTCCCTGTAGTTCAATTCCAAACACAAAACTATAATCAATTTCTAGGGTTTACGAAACAATACAAAGAAATTAGATTAGAGAGAGGTACCGGTTGGGGAACCTTGGCGCCGAGACTGAAACAAAAACATCAAATAAAATGAGAAAATTAAACCCTAGAAAGAGAGAGAGGGAGAGAGAAATTGGGTTATAACTCTTACTACCCGTGTCCAAGTCACGGTAAATACGTCGACGCACCTTCGGCGCTACATTTGAATCATTGAGCCCTTTATGTTTAATAATTGATGCATACACGAGCATGACTTAATTTCATCTTGCAAATTATTTATTGACTGTTTAGCACTTCCCACTTTTCTACATTTGAAGCATCGTTCTAAACCAATAGTTTCATCCCCTTCTTAGCCTTTGGAAAGGGTACTCCAAGGAACATATACTACTTCGAAAGGTTCACATGCAAGAATTTTTAATGTTTACTACACAACGCTTATGAATACCACAAGCTTAAATTACAGAATCGTACATATCACTAAGAAAATCTCAACAAATTAACAAAATAAATCAAATATAAAAATGAATGCCTAAGCAATTTTTTGACATAAATGGTATTAGAATTAATAATCTATACATCTCCACCAGTTATATTTCACAAAATTTATTACAAAACTATAGACACCCCTTTAGATGTATATGATAGGCAACATGAGCTAGTAGATCCTTGCTATAATCCCGTGGTTCTCGTATATAAAGGGTCTTATCCTTTCTTACTGAGTTTTCCTCAAGCCTTTTCTTGCATTGTTTTATTGGAGCTAAGGTCAACCAAGGTATAGGCATGTCATCGTAGTGAACCTGAAGTATAAGAATAAATAATTCGTACAGCAGGAAGAAAAATATTTAGAAAGATAAGAGGATGACTTACTTAAGGACGATGATGAGAGTTCCTCTATCCTGAGCTTTGTCAAGCTTCCATCATCTTGAAACACAACCTGCCCTAGCCAAGTTCATTGTCCCGTGACTCAAGCTCCTCTTTGCGCCAAAGGCCGTTGTTGGAATTTGAAGCAACCCATATACTGGAGCCCACTACCATATTGATTACTGGATAGATTTCCATTATCCATGATACCAAAATATGGTTATAGTTAATCTGAAAATTCAAAGAATAAATACACCTATTAAAATCTCGAACCAATACCAAGAATTTTGAAAGATTAAGTAATGTAAAGGTATCTTGAAAATCAAAACACGTCTAAATTATCAGTTCCTTCTTAAATCTTACAGTTTAATACATTGAAATAGGGAGCTACCCAGTTATGAGAAAAAACAGAAATACACATTAGAATAAGAACATTATGATCACCCGCATATTGGAGATGAGTCATCTAAGACGGGCATGCAATACCTCTATGCATGTCATCGTGCTCCAATTGGTCGTCAAACTAATACATTGCTCAAAAGGGGGAAGGTTTCATCTTTTGGTCTAGCTTTCTTTGTCACAAAATGGTATATGTCTGGGAAAGATTTACTCATGGATAAAATAAACTCAATTCTAATGCCCCCTTAATGATTTGACCTTCATATTTAGTATACTATGGAGTCTATAGACCAGTTATCATGATCTAAACTTTTGTGCCTATGGCCTGATCCAACTTTGATAAATTGCCTGAAAGTCAAAATACCATGGCATCCCAGGCTAAGGCCGAAGCCTTATTCTATACACTTAAACCATGTATAGTTACCTAATGTTGCACAGTTACAACAATGATACTTGGATGAAACACATCAAAAGTACTTATAGAAAAACTACCACAACATGATATGTTAAAGATGAAAGGATATAAAACTACTAACTTAAACAGTATATACATAAAGTCCATCTAAAGTCAGTGCAACAATATATCCATGTGTTAAGCTTGATAAAGATTAATTGAAGAAATCAAAATCAAAGCACCCTGAGAAATAAAGAGTGGAAGATATACCTTGATCAGCCATAGTCATATATGAGGTATGCAACTTTGTAAGTACTCATATCCTTTTAATTGGTTATGCTAGCATCATTACTGCAAGTCTGTGACTGTGACACAGTAATAGTTGTAGCAAGACAATACTAAAGATTAAAACTAACATTTTCAAGCCAAGTTCAAAGTTAAAAGTATTTAAACTGGATTAAATTAATAGTTCGGAAATAATTATAAGTTACAAATAGAGAGACAAAACATTTCACAACACCAAAAGAGGAGAGTAGTTACAAAAATGTATCATTTGGAGCACCGTTTAATCCATAGTCATCTCTGCATCTTCCCTCAAAACCTAAACACTGCCTAAAATCATCCACCATCAACGGGGCTGTATACAAATTCAGAAAATGCGTAGAAGTTCCCTAAGAAAAATAAATTTTTGATTGAGAGAGAGAAAGAGTCGACTAAAGTAACCAATCCACATGATCTCCTTAGAAAATCAGATATGTCTCTACTAAGTAAAATGCACTCATACATAATTAGGGCATCACTCATATCCTACAAATATTTATGACTTTTGCCCATTGTTTGCAATGTTTGATCATGAGCAAGAATCTAAACTCATATTTTGGGTGTCTTGAAAAAATTCAATAGATATTTTGGGTATATGCAATATTTGGCATATACCCTTATAAACTCATAACCCAATTGCTTTTATCTCGGGTGTATTGAAAAAATTCAACGGATACCCAATGTTGCAAACTTACAAAGCATCGTCTCTCAAACTAAAGCATATACACCAAACACTTCAACTTCATTATCAAGTCATAATTAACTCTAACAGGAGTAACCCCTATTCGGCATAACCTTCAAAGAAATTCATGACCTTGGGTGTTTTCACAAATGTAATCCATGCCTAATATTGCATACTATAAGTTATAAACATTTCTCCCTCGCGGAGCCCAGCTATAATAAAACCATTAAAGAGCAAAAATAGTATAAGTTTACCTTAGCTTCTAGGAATAGAAGTTGTAACCAACTTATTGTCATCAGTAACACCACCAGATTGCAGTTTTGGGGTTTTGCATCTTTTGACAAAAAGGTTTTTTTAGGGTTAAAGGACCTTAGACTCTGCAACAACAACATCATCACAAGTTAGAGTGAACCATTGTGTATGAACTCAACTTGGGATATCTATATTTAGTGCAAGAGAAAAGATGAGTACCTAAAGAGGATAACATAAAATCAGGTTTATGATCGAACTCTAGAAGATCTTTACTTGTACTCTCATGACCCATCTCTTTGATCTTCTTCTCTGTTCTCATGGAGAGTTGTAGTGAGCTTCACTCTCTCTCTCTCTCTCTCTATTTCAAAGACACAAACACATATACTCAAAAAGAGGCATTGAAGGGTTTGGCTCTATTACTCCCCAATTCAAGAGCTTAAATTCTACATCTAAAATCCCCAAATTTAATTCATTCCTTTTGATCCAAAAATTAATCCTTAATTCAAGAGCTTAAATTCTACATCTGAAATCCCTAAATCGCCTAAGTATTCAATCCCTAGGTAGACCCAAACTTCTAATTAAGTTTTGCGAGTTTCTAGGGTTTGTGATTCTAAGGAGGAATAAATAACCTGAATGAAGGAATTTGTTTCTGCATTAAATATGTGAGAGAGAAAGAGAGAGACTCGTGCCTGCTAACGGCAAGAGGGACAATAAATTTGAATTTTAAAACTTCAAGGGGGAGAAAAAATAAACTCAAACTTTGAACATATCAATCTTCAAAGCAAAAGAGTAGTAGCAATCTACAGGGAGGGAAAGGGTTGGTTCAAACAAGCAAACCGTAAACACAAACTAAATATCAAGCAAGCAAAATCCCTACTCACAAAACCACATCAAAAAAACATTAGAAACAATTTCACTAATCTCTAATATCATACCCATTTACCCCCATTCTGAACCCATAAGATTCATCAGATAATCAACAAAATTAAGACCCAAAATCTCCTAAATAAGGAGTAAACCCATTTACCTAGATTAATTAATCCAAATTGGGGAAACTATGAACAATAAGAAAAATCAAATAGGTAAAGATCATACCTCATCCAAAGTGGAGTTGTTGTCATGTACAGAGTTCTTGATTTGGTAAGTATATTTGGCTCCCAAAAAATCTCAAACTCGTCGAGTTTGTATATCGATACAATAAGAATAAGTAGTTTCCTTCCAATGCGTAAAGATTGGAAAGAATCTCTCCTTCCAACTCCAATAAACCCCCATAATATACAAATCCGCAATGGAATGAAGCAATAGCTTTCTTTAAATAACAAACTCAAGAGGGATTGGAAGAAATCTCACCTTTCACATCCAACATACCTGCATAATATACAAATCGGTAATAGAATGAGGCAATAGCTTTCTACAAATAACAGACGCAAGAGAGATAACTATATCAAATAATTTGTGAATCTATTTGTTCAACAACCTTAAAGCCCCTAACACTCACTCCACTACAACCCCTTAAAATACTGCAAAAAGTATCACGATCCAGAATCGAGCCACCTTCCCAAATCATCCTCAAAAACAAATGCAACACCCTTCAATCACCCAATCGTCCCCTCATTCTGAACCCATAAGATTCATCATATAATCAACAAAATTAAGACCCAAAATCTCTTAAATAAGGAGTAAACCCATTTACCTAGATTAATTAATCCAAATGAGGGAAACTATGAACATTAAGCAAAATCAAATATGCAAAGATCATACCTCATACAAAGTGGAGTTGTTGTCATGTACAGAGTTCTTGATTTGGTAAGTATATTTGGCTCCCAGAAAATCCCAAACTCGTTGAGTTTGTATATCACAATAAGAATGAGTAGTTTCCTTCCAATGCGTAAAGATTGGAAGGAATCTCACCTTCCACATCCAATAAACCCCCATAATATACAAATCCGCAATAGAATGAAGAAATAGCTTTCGAAAAATAACAAACACAAAAGAGATTGGAAGGAATCTCACCTTCCACATCTAACAAACCCGCATAATATACAAATCTGCAATAGAAGTAATAGCTTTCTACAAATAGCAGACGCAAGAGAGATAACCATATCAAATAACTTGCGAATTTATTTATTTAACAATCTTAAAACCCCTAACACTCACTCCACTATAACCCCTTAAAACACTATAAAAAGAATCACGATCCGGAACTGAGCCACCTTCCCGAATCATCCTCAAAAACAAATGCAACACCCTTCGATCACCCAATTGTCACCTCGTTAACCTATGAATCATACTGTTCCAAGAAGATACCCTCTTTTAAGGCATATCTTCAAACACTCCAACCCCATACTCAAATTCACCAAACCCAATATATCAATGAGTTGATCACACAAAAGTGATTCCCCATCAAACCCAGACATCAAAATCCGTCCATAAAGCTCTTAACCTCTCCAAATGACCCACATCCCTTAAGTAACCAAATGTAGGTGTTATAATAAGTTCGAACACCACGTTCTTCAATTACATGGAGAAAATCATGATTACCTCTTTCTACCCCTCCTTCATTAGAGGAGACAATGTATGTTGCGCTGTGAAAACCAGGCAAAATTGAAGCAACAAAACGTTGAGAGAGAGAGATAATCGGCAGAATTGTAAAATGCATAAAACGTAGAAAGACAGAGATAACATAAGGCAAAATTGAAGCAATAAAACGCAGAGAGAGAGACAATGACAGAATTGCAAAATCGTAGAGAGATGGAGAAAGCGCTGGTTTGAGTTTGTTTTTTTTGTTTTGGTTTTTTCTTTTTATGGGTACTTCGGTTTATTATAAGAAACTTTAAAGTTAAAAGTTATTCGTTTATGCTTAATTACAATAAATATTCTCAAGAGTAGATGTTATCGGTCGCATAATATCTGTTACACCTACAACACCCCTACAACTAAAGAACGGTGGAGAAGTTAAGAAGAAAAATGCTACAATCGAGAACAAAAGGTATTAACTACTGCTTTATATATATTTTTCAATACCTAATACTGCTACACCTTTTTTAATTGATCTAAACATATTTACCAACACTTATGTTTCAACCAACTCACACAGGCATCCAATTGGAAATTACATTGTGGGGATCAATTCTTATTGAATTAGGAAGACAACTTGACCAACATGACTCACCTAATGCTATTTTGGTGCTTACAACAGGGACTATAAGAAACTGGAAAGGTTGTATAAAGAAATTTCTACTTTAATTGCATTAATCTATATGTCCAAATAGCTAACCCAATATGTTAAACTATTTCATAGGAAATATGTGTCACGCCCCAAAATCTAGTAATCGGTAGCTAGACCAATTACTAAGATTCAAGGATGTGCAGGTCGGGGAATCCAAAGATTCGCCCCGCGAACAACCGAGCCGTAGATAAATTTTGGCTCAGTCATTCACAATAGTATCACAACAGAGTAATAAGGAAAATAGAAACAGCAGAAGACTAAGATTATAAAATCTAAACGTAAGATTCTACAAACCTCTACGCAACAAGCCCAACTGCAATAAAAGGAGATTGAGCCTCCAGCTCAGCTCCCTAAAGATCACCACAGCAGCAACTAAAACCTGAAACAACCTTCCACTGAAAGGGGGAATGCGAGAGTGAGCAAACAACGAGCTCACTAACTCCCAAGAATAGCTAAACGATTATACTAACCAATGAGATGGATATAAATATTAATGATAATAGGATATAATGATATCTAACGATAAGCAATATATATATATATCTATATATCAATATATATAGGATGACTAATAAATTTATCAATAAATATACCTCGTGCAAAGGAGTGTTAATCTATACTATAGTCACAAGGACCACTAACTACACTCTAATCACTACTGTGGGTCTCAGCGCCACGCGTAACTAATCTATCTCAGGGATACAAATCACACACATGGGTAAACAACCCTCGGACAACTACAAACCGATCGGGTTATCCAAACCCCAACCAGGCACAATCCTGAACCTACCACAAGCTGAATGAGATCGCCCACAACCAAATACAAGCCTAAAGTTCACAGCAACCAACAGACTACTCAACCTAATAAATTAACTAGATATAGAAGAGGGAGGAGTAGATGCAGAAAGGAGGAGAATATACAGAAGGAAGAGGAATCTAATGACACCGCAATCAATTAGGAGAAGAGGAATTTAAGATAAGAGTAGAGGAATATGATGAACTTGGATAATCCCATAATTATCCCAATGCAATGATATGGTATGATGATGATATGATAGAAAGAGATAATCTTATGATTATCCCAAGTGCAGAAGATTCTATATTAAAACATAATGCAAAAAGGGTTAAGGATTTCTATCAGAAGAACCTACGAATTAGAAGTATGCTGAGATGCAATGATATGCTTGATGATAATGATGCAGAAAGATTTATGATGATGTGGGATAGTTCCATACCTATCCCAAATACAATGGTTTAGCGATGTCAACCCAAAGGGCTATCCCCCAAGACTAAAGTGGGCTGACAACTGCTAAAAAAGGATTTACCTTACCGGATATTATTGGATAGAAGGGTACGATGTACTGCACTAGCTCGACCAGACTAAAAGATATTAATATAGGTACTTCAACCTCGCCTGAGGAGTCTGGGCACCAGGAACTAGCATCCAACCATAACTTTACTTGCAGAAGAAGACTGGGCACCAGGGAATAATATCCAACCATGTCTCTCTTCACGGGATAAGACTGGGCACCAGGAGAACTATTCCAACCATAACTTCACTCGCAGGAAAAGAGTGGGCACCAGGAAATAGTATCCAACCATGTCTTTCTTAGCAGGACGAGACTGGGCACCAGGAAAACTAATCCAGCCATATCTTCACCTCTAAAACTTTAGCCTGATCTAGGGATCCTATCAACCTATCGGGGCCAACCGATACGGAGTTGTTAATGTATCCAATCGCAGTAAGAAAAGGAGAGAATATATTATCTATGGATGTGAGCATAATCCTAGAGGCTGAAACACAACTGTTGTTAACACAGCCAGTACACAATAGGATAACCACCTGCCTGAGAGCGTGGCAACCAAAACTAACATAGATTCCCTTCTGTGACTTAGTTGCACCATCTAATCCTAGATGAAACAGCAACTTAACCGTCACGATACCTAAACAACATCAGTCTCTAAGAAGCCTCAAAGTAATATGATTACCATCAAGTACAACAGTACTCTGGCTGTCAACACAAACTAGTACTCATGGGGTGACCTACAAGAGTCCAACAAGTAGTCAACAATCCCCAATAATAGAACAACTCACAATCCTCCTAATCATGTACATAAGCCACCAGCACGGATGTACTAGAACGTACAACTTCATAAACTACCTGGCTCAGCTGCGGATCTCACTAAGCCATCCTGTCTCACTGCCTCCTAGATGACGGAGGGGAACACAGCCCTAATAGCCTCAACCCGGGAAAAGAAGGCTTACGAGTAAGTTCTATCAGCTCTAAAAATCATTAGGACAATAAGTGTCACAACACGATAAGCAAACAATCCTAAGTCAAACTATCAAAAGTTCATATCCACAACCAACCACCACGGACAAGCCATCTGCTCACCATCAACAACTAACAGTCCAGGAGATACCACACTCCCACATGGAATCCAACATTCCAAACAACTACCAATCACAACGAGAGTGCTCGAGGACCAGGCCTTGAGAACACAAAGTACACCTAGACTAACCCTAAGACTAATCAAAACAATAGCAGGCAAGAGGACGAGCTCCAAACCGAAGACCAAGTCTTACTGAAGCTATGTCGCCCCAAGACTACCCTGGAAACAACTCCAGCAACCCATACTAACCAAGGTGGTATACTATAAGGTGAGAACTATAGTCTCTGAACTACACTATCTCTGAGAAATGGCGGCGAAACCCACATACCATCCATAAGTCTCTACTAATAGTCAAACCAAGTTACTAGTGCCCTGAAACAAGCTGGGCACCCTAATAACTAACCAACAGTACCACACTCAATATATTATACATATATATATATCGACTATGGGCGTCGCAATATACTGAGAAATGCATTTGTTCTTAACCTCAACCAAGAAAGGATTCATGAGGACCACCCTCAATGAAATCGGTCTAAGAGGAATCTCAGTAGTCATCGTCACATCGACGACAACAGAGAATAACCTCATCTGGCTAATCATAACCTACGGGTTCTATCTAGTAACTAAACTTATAACTTACTCGGGTTTTACTAACTTATCAAACCCTTAAGTACTCTCGCCTAAGGTATGCCAAACGGATAACCCGTGAATGTGCCCTAAGCAATTAACCCATATACTAACATAATCACAGTAATAAACATGATAAACTATGTGATACAATAACTCATAAATCAATATAATGGTCTAGTTATTAAGGAAGATAAAACTCGTCTGACGATATGCTCAAAACGACAATCTCAGCAAAACTGCCCAAACAGCACCCCAACGGAAATGTCCTCCGCGAATCGACTTTCGGAACTCCAAATCAATCACGGAAAGGACCAGAAACACCACAACATCAACCACTATGAAGTACCGGAGCCCAATCGCAACTCCGACAAAGGATAGCCGCCCGAAACTGCGTTTCAGATCAGCACCACAACTGAATTCAGTAACAAAACTGCATCTAAACCCACGGTTCACCACGCTACGCTGCGCTACTCCGATCACCCTAATCACATAAAGATATGCCACTCTAACCCCACCAATTCAGTCGCCCAACAATCACATAGCCGGTGTTCGAAGAGGGTAAAAACAGTCATCTCTTTCCTCTAGAATAACAGTAACTACGGCAGTAATTTCTTAACCAAAATGGCCACACTTGTCGGCTCAGGCAGCCCTCTCCAGAACAGCAACAACCACTACCTAGAGCAACCACAACACCACCTCTTTCTAACTACACCAAACCCCAATCACCACCCTAACAGCTGCAAGAAAACTCCATAATTTTAGGCACCCAAACACCAGCAATTCAACCTACGCAATCACCGCCACCGGCCAACACCTACAATGATCACACTCCTCAAATCAACAATACACTCACTAATCATAGACCCTAAATCAGTCCAACATCACAAGGGTTCTCACCAAAACTGAAATTAACTAATGATACAAGAGAGAGAGAGAGGAATTACTCACCGAAGGAAAACGGCGGAGATCACGGTGAAGAATCTACGAAGAAATCGGCAAGCGAGGGAGGAGAAGATTCAGTTTGGAGAGAAGAGGATTCGGTTAGGAGAAGAGAGAGAGAGTGAAAGAGAAATGTAAGGAGAGAGAATGGATAATGATATATATAACCGACCAGTCGTTCGAACGATCGTTCGAACGGAAACTGGAAAAATCCAAAAATGTCACTCTGAGGTCCTCCTGAACCACACACAACGCCAAGACCCACTGAAGACTGGAACAACCCGAACAACCATCACAACCCTAGAAAAGGGTTCCCAAGCTCTAAACACCAACTCTACCGCTTCACGGCCACCAAAATGCCTAAACCCCAAAAAATAAATTTTTGCTCGAAAAACTCCGAAAACCTATCGGTCAATACAACGGCTCACCGGAACCACACCAAACCATAAACACATCAAATAAACATCACCACCAACCCATCTAGGGGTTCCCAAGGCCACAACGCCACCTCCTCCTCCAAATAACCACCGTACCACCGAAACTACATAAAATGAATCTAACATACAAAACCTGCCGAAAGGATTAAATGGATGCATAACGAATAACAATATATGAATCATAGTAACAATGCTTAATAATAAACAAAAAAATTACCCTGAAATTCTAGGACATTACAATATGGCCCTAAACTCAACTTATGCAATAAAGACGCATTTTAACCTAGCAATTCCTGAAGCATTTGAGTATTCTAATAGGTAATGCAATCTCTTGATCCATATGAATAACAAAACATTATTAATACTAATTGTTCACAATAATATAATTTTTCAAATATGTACCGCGGAAACAAGTATTCAAATAACACCGACTAAGGGTACAAAGTGGTTTAATCAAGAAATGATAGATTCAAATATCTATAAAATAATTAAAGATCAAAATATCAAAACATTATGCGATCAAGGTACCAAGTTATTTCACATGAACATATTTCCAAGTGCTTAACATTCTTAAACATAAATAAATAATTCATATCATAATGCAATCTACAACATCAAAGCATGGATATTAAAGATTTATCATGAGTACGGGTTTTGTTATGAGTCATGCAACAACTGCAAACAGAAAGTTAACCATTAGAATGACAAATTCTATAATTCTTACTGCAATAAAATAATCAGTAGCCTACTTACTAGGTATAAACACCAATTTCTTTTTTTCACTACAAATATATCATACCAATTGTTTCTTCTTTTAATGCAAGTACATATTGCAGGTAGACGTCTAAGATGACACTGGATCCATCAAGGTGAAAATGTTCGATTCACAGCTGCAGATGTTTTTTGATAATATAACAAAGGCAATTAAAGAACTATCAAAAAAGGTACATATGCAGTTAAACCTTAAAGAGACTACATATCGATTCATTTAGCTCTCTACTTACCGTGTGACACTAATATTTAATTTGTTAATAATAAACTACAGAACAATGACGATACAATGGTGTCCCACTATCTCAAAGATAAGTTAATTTGGCATGAATGTGTATTTGGTCTTAAAT
Source organism: Kingdonia uniflora (assembly GCA_014058105.1). Classification (NCBI taxonomy): domain Eukaryota; kingdom Viridiplantae; phylum Streptophyta; class Magnoliopsida; order Ranunculales; family Circaeasteraceae; genus Kingdonia; species Kingdonia uniflora. The sequence continues at coordinate 3,658,547 of JACGCM010000560.1, read as the reverse complement.
TAACAAATTCTGATGTTGGTAAGCCAAATAGTATTTATAAGGTTTATGTCGTATCCACTATGACAGAAGATGTACTAGACACACCAATAAAAACCATTGAGGCAAAAAGGAACACAGGAAAGCGATTAACACCTATCGAACAAGAACCTGTCAAAAATAAGAAGAAAAATAAACGATTTTATGGTTCTCCGTCAATAACTTCAACCCCAACTTCTACCATAACTCCTTTATTCCAGGTAATAAATTAACTTATAAATATATGAATAAACCAAATATAGTATAAAAATAATTGTTATCAATGGGCAATGCATGAAACTCATAAAAAAAATGAAACGCTAGAGACTATACGCAAATCAGCTCACCGCATATTGGAAATGGTCAACACATAGACAACCAAAGACAATGAAAACATTCCTGATGAAGAAGATGAACAACAAGTCTTAGATATTGAGCCAAATTTTAAGAAGGCAAATAGCAAAATTGATGAAGATAAATAAAATTACAGCAACATAGAATATGAAAGTACTGAAGAAAAAAATGATAACAATGATAGTGAAGACGGAGATGGCGAAGCTGAATCAGAGAACGATGCAGAAACATAATCATAAACAAGTTTAACATCTATTTATTTTTATTGCTTTATGCCAAATTAATTTTCAGCTTTGGATTTATAGCTTTATTAAAAAATTTATAATAATATAATGCGATTCTTACAATGATTTAAATAAAGTATTAGGGATGTACTTACGTTCACATCGATGAACAACATGTCTAGACCCCAAAATTATTTGTTTGTGAAGTTTCTTGTGGTCCACATTCTACTCAAGCGGACTTTTAAATTCCAGTGGTCCCTTGAAGGGGTTAGCTGTCGCAAAAGAGCATAACGAACCTGGGTCATGGTAATCGAGGATGCAAATTATGGTAAAGATCAAATAATGTTAGAACCAATTTAAAGAAACAATAACACATATATTTAAGTGGTATACCAAAAGCATACAGATTTCAAATAATTGATGTACAATAGCCCATTCTATACAAATTCCAAACTAAAAACTAATTAGTTGAAAACGTAATATGTAGTTACCCAATCTTAAAGATGTTCATCAAATAACTGAGGAGAATCGTAATGATAGATGCAAATCAACAATTGAAGAAATACACCAATTCCAATCAATTACCTATAAAGCTATATCTAGAGTTTTTGAAATTGTGCATGTAAGAATCTTGCTTTAGGCTTACTTGAAAGACTTCAATATATTTCTTGATCAATGCGGTTATATACATAAAAAGCTCGACATAATAATTAGTGGACAACAAAATTCAAAAAAAGAAAAAAAAAAAAGGAAAAGAATAATCACAATGTGATCACAAAAGAAGCACACCAATAGGAATTTATGAGTGGGGAGAAAATACGAACCCTTAATCCTGGATTTCAATGTCAATGATAGAGACTGCAAATTTAGGTTGTATCCAAAGAGGAATCGACCGCAAAATTATGGAAGAGGACAAAATCAGGAGTACAATTCAAAAGAAACTGATTGAAAAATGATGAATTTTCTACCTTTAGGAGCTTGAAGTTCAGAGTTAGTGAATAATGGGAAAATGGAAGATGAAATGGGGATTATAAATATGGATGTGAGTATGAAGATTAGGAGCAGATTCTTTGTGACAATCACCATGATTGATGGTAATTAGGAGAAAATGTTATAAATTTATTGGGGGGTAAGATTTTGGGGAGGAATTAATGGGTATCGGTTTCGTGGCAAGAGAAGGGAATGAGATTAAGGTTTGATAGAAGAGAGTAGCAACCTAGGTAGAGTATCAACCCCATTTCAAGAAAAAGAAAGTGGCAATATGTTGAATACTAATGGGACTTGTAAAAAGTAGCAGAGGAGGATATGGTGACACCTATACAGGCAGAACAACACCATTTTGTTTGCTTTCATAGGGTAGTTTGAACCATATAACATTATTATCATGATATGTATTCAGTCCTTAGGGGTCTTCCACTGGAGTATGTAAATAACCTAATAAGGATACGCATTGGAATTTAATCAAAGGCCGTGGTTTCTTATTCGAAAAGTGGTCCCAATAAAGCTTCACATCACTTTTCAAGCCATCATGAAGATCATTGATAGATTCGAGAAGTTCATAATATGTTGTATCTTTAAACATAAAAATTATTAGGCTAGGTTTCTAACTGATAAAAAAGAGTTTTGAAAGATTAAATAATAGAGATTATAAAAAATGATTATAAAAAATAGTTTTTGAATCTTTTATCACTAGATCTATCGTTTGGAAGTAAAATGTTCCGTACAAAATTTTCCCTCTTTTGTTTTTTGTTCCACACTCTTTTCTTAACCGTATATAGAAGACAAAAAACTTACTTTCATGGTGTCTTACTTCGAAACTCTTAATGTTTATTGGTAAGGTGGTATATGCATTTCCCATGCACCAAATATGAATGTTAGACGCACCTGAAAATTTTCTTAAATAATAATTTTTAGACATGAAATATTTAATTTGATTCGACGATTTCCCATTATAGTCATGTAGATGAAAGTTGACATTATCAATTATTACACAAATACAGGGGATTTTGTCAGATGGCATGATAATTGTTGTGAAACATCTATCTTAAAAATCTAAGCAAGGCAATTGCAAATCTGTGAATGAAATTGGAATGATATCTGCTCTACAACATTTTAATCTCATAAAATTTTATGGATGCTGTATTGAAGGAAATCAATTATTAATAATATATGAATATATGGAAAATATCAGTCTTGCTTGTGCTTTGTTTAGTAAGATCAGCTTTGTCTGTGGTTGTTTAAACAGTTTTTATTAGAACTCTAACCTCTTGTTAATTTGATGATTAAAGGTCTTGAACAATTCCAAATTAATTTGGGTTGGAAGACTCGGCATAGGATTTATGTTGGTTTAGCTAGAGGACTAAGCTTTTCTCCATGAAGAATCAAGGCTGAAGATTGTTCATAGTGACATTAAGGCCGCAAATGTACTTCTTGATAAGGACCTGGAGCCTAAAATTTTTGACTTTGGTTTGGCCAATCTCGATGAGGAGGAGAATACCCATATCAGCACTCACATTGTCAGAAACATTGATAGAAGATGATTTCTGAAGGTACAAAAGAATACAAACTTCAATAGATGGCACTACTACAAATATGTTTTGTTCTGCTATTTTAACCGTCATGTGTCCTCATTAAAATGCTTATATTTGTTATCAATATGGAAGAATTTGATAAATCTGACGGGTGTTTAGTAGCTGTTGTTACTTAATGAGTTAAGAAATGGCTATGAATCATATGTGGTTTATGAATATTAAGGGGCGTATGACTTATTGGGAAAAGTTTTCAATGTGCAATCCTTCATTGGTGCATGGCATAGTGCTGAAAGAGCACTATAAGAAATGGACTTGAGGGGAAAAATTAAGATGTGCATACTTGAAGAATGCGGAAGGAATTCTTAAACATAAATGTTGTCTGAGTACATTATTGGGTATGGCAATATAACAAATATTGACTATAATTGTGAAGTTATAATAAAAACTAAGTTAATTGCCTTCCTGGAAGTGTAAAATTAAGCTAAAGTACACGATTAAACTTAAATGAAGTTAAATGAATAATAAAAATGACATGTATTACAAATTAGGATGGTAGTGCCAGGGGGACAAAATAGGAGTGCATGAATTTGGGTAGGCCGAAGGCACGTATCTTTTAATAAAGAGATCGGTGTTGAAGAAAAATGTTATCCATGGTGTGAACATCCGTAACATGTTTCTGAATAATTGTTATTTTGGTTTTAAAAATTTTATCTATGTTTCTGAACTCGTATTGTCTTTAACTCCTTTTTAAAACCTCCAAAAAAAAAAAGCTTGTAGGGTATCCAATGTATATAGAAGAATGTTTTTTCCTTAATCCACCTTATACTCTGAACTATTTGAAAGGCTTTAAACACTTATCTTTAAACAAATACTTCTATATACATTGTTAAAAAAAGCTCTGTAGTTTAGGATCCTAGCTTCTTCTTTCGCTACGCAAGTTGGTTCTTTTCCATCGTCTTTTTTCCACACAAAAAACACATAACATATTCTTTTGCGACTTCCTCCAGCTTCCTCTTCTTAAAGGGGACTTTAGGCTTTACAACTTGAAAAACACCTTCTTTTAAGATAAGCCTTCAGCTCCTACCCTACCTCTATTCTACACTCTGGCTTCCTCTTCTTTTCTTTACTCCTTCAAACTCACTTTTTTCCATTTGAGAACACTAATGATATGTTTTCTTTCGTATTTGTGCAAGTCTGATTTGCCTCTAAGGGATTCTAGCGGTAAGATGTAGATATAATGTGGGAGTTTTTGACAGGTTTGAATCCATCTATCATTGTTGGTTTCAATGGTCTATGTGCCTTCATGGGTCCTGCTGCAACATTCATATCCGCAAGTCTGGTGAAGCGTTTTGGCATTCTAAAGGTTGTGTCTCTTCTGTAAAAGTATAGAGTATAGATTTTATCAATTTTTTGAAGTAATTTTCTATTTCAATACAGACTTAGAGAGTATGTGCTGGGTGTACCAAGGTGGAGCTCTTGGATTGATATTTCAAGCTTCCCTTCTTACAATACCTTTCGAATGTACTTTTGAAAATCAATTCCAAGGTATAATAGGGGAGTATAATAAGGTTATCTAATATTTGTAATGAATTTCATTAAAAATAATCAAATTAAACGAATTTCATTAAAAGAATAATCACAATGTGATTACAGAAGAAACATATTAATAGGACTCTAAGAGTGAGGAGAAAGTATGAACCTTTTTTGAATCCTGGATTTTAACGTCAATAATAGAGCCTGCTAAATTTAAGATGATAAAATTAAGTTGTATCCAATGAGGAATCAGCTACAAAAATTATGGCAGAGATAAAAATCAGGAGTACAATTCAAAAGAAACTGCTTGAGAAATGATAAAAAAATTTACCTTTAAGAGCTTAAATTTCATAGTTAATCAATAATGGGAAAATGGAAGATGAAATGGGGATTATATATATGGATGTGAGCATGAAGATTAGGAGATTATTTGTAACAGTCACCATGATTGATGATAATTAGGATAAAAGGTTTTAAATTTATTGGGGTGAAAGATTTTGAGGAGGAATTAATGTGTATCAGTTTTGTGGCAAGGGAAGGGAAGGAGATTGAGGTTTGAGAGAAGGGAGTAATGACTTTGGTAAAGTGTATCAACCCCATTTTAAGAAAAATTAAGTATCTGTTACTCTGGCTTTTTGTTTGCCGCTACTGTCACCATCGAAGTGCACCAAGAGTTGAGGGCAATAAAAGTTGTATTCAATTCTGCAATTTATTAAGGGTTTTCTTTTTCTAAGTAGGACGATGATTGTTGCAGTCATTTATAACATGGCTGATTGTGGTGTAATGACCATTACCGTTCACGAATTTATATGTTACCAATGTAAGCAATGACTTATGGCACTCATTTGTGAAGATTCAACCCAGGAACATTCTTAAGTCATGGTCCCTAGCCAATACTTTGGTCTCCTTTGGTTGTCAATGACCCTAGAGAGTAGATAGTATATTAGTTCATTTGAAATAGGCTCATACAAACTTGCTAAAGACATCAAATTAAAGTTTATTGTATTTGTTTAGGGGGACAACTTTGTGTGCCTCATATTGGTGAGATAAGTCAAATCCTTAACTCTTAGACGATCCAAATTTAAATAAAATAAAATTTTATTAACCCAAGACAGGTTTGAGCATAACCATTTCCGTATTGTTGGTAGCCTATGCCTATTTTTTGTGATGGTAAGTTTGGGTTTGTTATTTAAGTCGTGAAAAATAAAGTTACAAACATTTTGAAAAATAATACAAAAACCACAGTACACAACTCAGTAAAACTCTAACATTTATTTTGATAATGAGTGCATATTAAATAGTACGACGAATTTCATTAAAACTAATCAAATTAAACAACGGTTGGACATCTGATCATAAAGCCTACTCAATTTTGTAGATGTTCTAATAGTCATCATCGAAATACACCAAGATATTTCACAAAGACTACTTTAACTAATCATGAAGAATTATTTTAGTAAACATAACTTATAAGGAGGAGAACTTACTTTTGTATTAACACTTTTAAGGAAAGACCCTTTCAAGTTAACAAATTTACATGAACATCATATAACGAATGAATAACAAATTCTACATTATTTATTGCATTGGAGATATATTGTTTCCTTCCTGCTGACCAATGTAGATTTTATGACTGGGTTCCATGAGGTCCGGCACCCCAAAACACCACATGGTCCAATCTGAGCAACCATAATTTGAAGTGTCATATAGATAACGGGTTGATACAAATAGGTGGTTGTTGCTAGTTGTCTGCATATAGCATAATATCTCAAAATCCTCGTAAACACAACAGCTGCATCAGCTCTCAAAAACTGGACAATTTCTTGCACCATCAGCTTCCGTTCTCTAAAATTAGTCTCCTGGGAATATAGGGAAAATAAGACCTTCTAAGGGATGAAAATATTCAAAAAAAACTTGCAAAAACTTTAGTAGAGGAAATATGATATTTTATCATCAATCAAAATAACCAGGCTACCATACAGAGAAGTGGAAGCTTCATAATACATCTGTGGATTATTCAGTCCTTATGATATTCTAGATGCTTATTTCGACCAATGCAAAGTGGTTTCTCATAACTCTATATACGTTTGTACGAAGAAGTAGGTTGACCGGTAGAATGTAGCTACTGATGGCTTTAAAGTTCTCTACAGGCTTTCCTTCCAAGGAACGAAAATGTAAAATATAGAAGATTGGTTTTAAAGGAAAACCCGTGTTTCAAGAAACTTTTTGGCATACCCATAAATTAATTTCCACAAACACATGTATAAATAAAGCTTAGTAATTCAGTACATCAAGGTTTCTAAAAACCTACATTAAAGTGGTGTTTACTGCAGTTCTCTACTCCATCATATATTCTTTAAGGGTAAATTCATTGATGAACTACAGCTCAAGTGAGCAGGTACTATTGGTTCATCTAGCCATATCTTAAATAGTAAGACAATATCAATCTAAAAAAAAGGGAAATTACAACCTAGGGCTGAAGAAAAAGTGCCTCATTACCCCATAAACCTAACGCATTCCTTTCCTTGCATGTTGCTGAACCAATCTACAATTTACGCCCCTTCAGAATTGCAAATCCGCTGCATGCCTGCACATAATGACAAAGCAATCAAGAGTTAAAAGAGGTGAGAAGATTTTGTATTTACTAATGTCAGCATTGATAGAAGTGGGTTGAGTAGAAGCTATAACAACTTATCATACTTATCCTAATTTATGAACATCGATTAACTATCTTCAATATTTATAATGTTTATATATACTGAACAACTTTTTAATTTTACAGCTATGACGAAGAACATCTAATCAGTAATATTACATATCGTGAAATATTGTAGAAGGCCAAAAGAGGTTCAACATACATCTATTGAAGACTCAAACCTACCACTCGAGAATCGATATGCATAATAGTACTATAAATAAACACTTCCATTCATAATTATATTTTACCAACAATGAATAAGTCCTTAATGACAAATACACTCACGGCCGAGACACCTTTAAAATCAACTAATGCTTCTTCATAAAGTAAAAACATTTTAAGGAAAAAATGAATGGGAACTAAAGTTAGAGTAATTAGGAGGAAACAGATATCGTCAAAGAACTGGATTGAAATAAGCTCAATAAAGACATATAATACTCAAAAATTCAAATAAACTTTCCTTAACTTTGATGTAACCTCTCAGTTTTCCAAGTTCTTCAGAATTGCTCCATCTGCAGATGGTGATATGAAGTTGCCGCCATAAAGGCATGTGTTATAACCACGAAAGTATTCATCAACGCCCTATGCATTGGGAGCTGATCTCTATGATTTCTTTGAATCTTCTGAGACCTCCAAAAATCTCTTCTAGATTATCACAGAAAAGGTAGATATGCCATTTATATACTTAAGTCTTGGTTTTCCTTAATATAGAGGAGCAAAGTGTGGTTTCCTCTTTCCGCACATGAAGACTTTGGATTCATGTACTCTCCAGTATTCAACACTAATTGACTGTCCTCTCCCATTTAACTTGTTTGATTCCTAATATGGTACTTAGAATCTTATCAAGTCATAGGTCATAACCGTTCAGTTTGTCGGCCAATATGTACAGCCTTGTGTACCCTTGTGCACCCATGGCCCATGAACTTTTCACCCACACTCCAAGTTAACTCCATTGAATGATGAAAGCCTATAAATTAATTTCCACAAACACATGCATAAATAAAGCTTAGTAATTCAGTATATCAAGGTTTCTAAAATCTGCATTGAAGTGGTTTTACTGTAGTTTTCTACTCCTTCGTATGTTGTATAAGGGTAAATTCATTGATAAACTACAGCTCAGGTAAATAGGTACTATTGGTTCATCTAGCCATATCTTAAATAGTAAACAAATATCTAACTGCTTATGTTGTATAACATATAAATGCATTAGAAGAGTGGGGATATGATTATGAGATGGTTCATAAAATTATATAGTTGCTAAGATTTGGAAATAAAGAACAATATATGGTATGTGGCAGTAGTTATACATACAATTTCAAAGACTTTTTCATAGTTTCATTATAACTGTGTTAAAACCTTTTGTGAGAATTCAAAAACAGTTTGTTATTACATATGAAATCAAGAAAGAAAAAGAACATTGTTGAAATAAATATTTTTTCCAATCTAAGACCGATAATAAGAACATTCTATTTTTTTATGAAATCGAAATCCAGGGGAATACACCCCAAGTGGAATTTCTGCCCACATTTGGTTGTACTAACATTTTGACCTTCTAAATAATATTCCAAGAAAATTGGGCAAATTTCGCCCCTTCCTTCAGTGAGTTCACTTAGTGTAGTTCTTGAGGCGTTGGTTATGGTTGTGGAATCCATGGCTAGAGTTAGGATAGCAACCTCTGGTTCAGCATAATCATTTATGGTGGTAACGATATCTATTTCTAGCTTCATGATTAACTCTTTTGATTCCCGTCGTAGTGTGTCAAGCACAACATCAAGTGAAAATTGGAGAAATGTGTCTCTATTGCTAACCCAAAATTCATCACCAATAAGATTGTCAGAGCAAGATTTTGTTTGAGAACAAAGGTCTTGTATTGATTCATCACATCCTAGTTCAGTAAGAAAACCAAGGAAGTCTATTGAGAATTTCATAACTTTTTTGGGGTCGTCATACCTTATAAGAAGTTCATAGTTGAGCGATCTTCTAGCATCTAGGGTACTCGTTAGATGTATTTCTACTAATGCCTCTGTAACACCCACTTGGGAAGCACATTTTTCAGAAATTTTACTCTCGAAATTGATGATGCAGGCAATGACCATTTTAGCATATGAATGCTTTAGACAGGAGTTAAGAGAGGATAGGAAGAGTGTGGGTTATTGAGGGAGTTATGAGAGCATTAACTGGATATGATGGATGAAGCATGTTTATAAATTCCCAAGGGGTAGTCTCCAAAATTTATATTCTCAAAGTATATTAAGACTGATTTTGTTATCCATAAAATAATTAGTCTGAAGAAAACTAGTTTCAGTAAGTTTTGCTACCTTTCAACTGTCTCATGAAATTGCGATATTCTTGATTGTAATTCTTCTGCCTTTTTAGAACTTGATTCACTTTCATTTTGGAAAGCGGTTCTAAATCTCCAGACAATGTTGTCACGCCTCAAAATCCGGTAATCGGTAGCTTGACCAATTACTAGATTCTAAGTAGTGCAGGTCGGGGAATCCAAAGATTCTACCCCACAAATAGCCAAGCCGTAGACAAATTCTGGCTCGGCTATTCACATATAGCAATAATCATTAGAGTAAAGAAATGAAATAACAACATAGCGGAAGCAAAAAACATATATACATATCTGACATAAATATATACAATGTCCAAAATAAGGTACAACAACATATGCTGAGATAACAACAAAAGTCTAAAGTAAAACTGGTCGGCAACGTCAACTGCTCCAAACACTGCTGAGGCTCTCAGCAACTCAGACTACTCAACCTCTGAAAGAGAGGAAACAATGCAAGAGTGAGAAAAACCATGGCTCACTGAATACCCAACAAGTCTAAATAACATACTAGTAAACAGATACAGATAAGGAGAGTGAAGTGAAACAGATAGAGTAAGTTAAAGTAGAATAATAGTAACTAATAGATTCATGATCCAAGTAACTGAGTAGTAAGAACATAAAGGAAATATAAGAGTAACCAGAGTAAGAATAAGGAATATAAGAAAAGGAAGGAATGTGACAATGAGGGAAAGATGCAATGATATGCCAATGATGTGATATGTGCTAAGTTCAAAATACTAAATGAGTTAATGTTGAAAACGTGATGCAATCCTATTATAATAATTAATGGTTGATCAACCGCTAGCATGTTTGATTTAAAGAGATCTGTTAAAGGGATACAATGGGTACGATTTGAGTCAAGCTCAACCAAGCTAGTGGATACTCACTTGATCAAAGTATTCCGGGCTTTTCAACCCACGGAGCCAACGTCCAAACTGTATTTTATTCTGAGGAATTTCAACCTCAAGGATAAGCCCTGTACCGGATTGTAAATTCTTTCTCATACCTTCCCGCACTCACGGATGGGTTTATAAGGTATGATAGTATCCATCCTGGACCCGCCTACTATTTCAACCCAGTGTAGAACTCCTACGATCCTATCGGAGGTCAAGCGATGTAGAGCTTTGTTATGTATCAGATCTTGATAAGTTAAAAGAGTTTGCATGATTTGAAAAGATGCAACAAATCTCAAGGATTACAATGTAACAGCCGTGAACCTGGCAAACAAACATAGGATAACCACCTAGAGAAGAGCGTGGAAACAATCCTAAACAAAATACCCAATGACTCGGTTGCACCATCTAAACTGATGAAACAACAACCTAACCGTCATCACAACTAAACAACCTTAGTCTCTAGAAGACTGAACCCAGCAACAAGAATGCAACTATTAGTAACTATACTAGCAACTTCTAGCAAAACCCAAAGTCAATGTAACTATAGTAACTAAAGAGTTAACAGTTACGGAGAAGTGATATGAAAATAAAACCTAACTGATCACCACACTTCTATGCTCAGAGTACTACTCAAATCAACATCTATTAACTAGTAGAGGAATTTAAAAATGAAAGGAAAACTCGCCTGAAGGAAATCCCGAGTCCTACGAAAAACCAACCCGGAAACCCAACTACGATCTGCGCAAAAGCAAATAGAACGCCTGGTAATCTAACACACACCAGGAACAACAAACAACCAACAATTTAAGGAAACGAGAATAAAATCCAAACCCTAGAAATCAAACCCTAAGCTAAATCAAGCAGAATTGACGGAAAGGAATAAGGAAATTACTTTCCGAGAATAAGAGAAGAGATAGCGGTGAAGCTGAGGGAGAATCCGCAAGCGAAGAGGAAGGCTGGATTAGGAGTAAGGAGGAGAGAGGAAAAGGTTAGGGAGATGAGAGAGTGAAGGAGTGAAGAAAGGAGTGAAGAAATGAAGTATATAGACCCAGACGCAGCTAAAATCGCGCCTTTGTTCGAACAGGGAAGATCCTGTTCGAACAGACAAAGGCTTGTTCAAAAAGAATGTTGTAGGAATGAAAGAAAACTGTCCCTGGAAGATCCTATTTGAAGAGACAAAGTCTTGTTCAAACAAAACTGGTCTGTTCAAAAACTGGACTTACCAGAAAAGCTAAGGAATTGCCGGAAGACACCACGGACCACCCCGGGCACCCCGGAACTCCACGGACCATCTCCACCACCACAGAAACACTTCTACGAACCCAACCAAGGTTCCCCAAGGTGAACACACCACCTCTACCGCCCCTCGGCAACCAAAACGCCTAAGCCCCCAAAAAGGAATATTTTCCTCGGGCGTCCCCGGAAATCCACCGGCCACTGCAACGGTTCATCGGAACCACCCCAAACCACACCCACAATACATAAATACCACTACCAAACTTTCTACAGGCTCCCAAGGCAACAAAACCACCTCTAACTCCAAAACACCTCCGAACCGCCCAAAACTACTAAAGGAATCTAATACTAAACCACTAAAATGAATAAATGGTATATAAAGGATGAGTAGAATAGATGAAAGAGTACATGCGGAAAATGAATGCGGAACTTAACGTGAAGGAAAGGAATCTAATATGCCAATTAGATTAAGAATAGGATTAAGAGTGAATATTAAGAATAATTAAATATGGGTCATTACACATGTGCACATCAAGGTGGTAGTAGAAATGCCAAATGCCATAGTCCTTCATAAATATCATAATATGGCAAACACAAATTTTAGAAACATTGCAGAAATATTGAATGTAATTTTCTTTACAGTAACATAAATATGAAGTGCTAATAACATGATCGAATTTACCTGGATGGTCTAAGCAAAATCAGATCACAGGCAATCCTCCACCTGGTACAACAATAGTGTTACGCATTTGGGGTTAACAAAGTTGAAATACTTTCCTAAATCATGATAAGCATCATGTTCCAACATTTGAGGGGTGTATGGAAATTACCAACTGGTTTCATTCTTTAGGTACTCTGGCTTATTCCATACTTTCTGAAATTATCATTTGCTTCATTATTTTTACATTTCAAGTTTTGTTTCTTTGCCAAATTAGTCTGAAGAGATATTTATGGGTGTTGTAAGAGAAGTTAAAGAAGAAACCGGTGTACATAGCTAATACGCCACATATGTTCCCTTGAGGTATTAGTTATTTTAATTATATTGCATTATGTCACTTTTCTAAACCATGATCTGCATTGATATTACAGATTGATGCGAAATTTATGGAAGTTATTGCTTTTAGGTAATACTAGTAATCACTTTATTTTTCGCAGATATGTTATTAATTTTTCATGTTACTTGAAACCAAAATGAAACAACATTAAAGTGCCAAGTTTCTAATATAAGTCATCAGGCATGCTCATAATGTAATTTTCGAAAAGTCAGATTTGTTCTTCATCTACATATTAAAATCTCTATCAACCCATATCAAAGTAGACGACCTAGAAATTCAAGATGCCAAGGTAACCTTCTTAGTTTTAATCAAACCTAATCGTAGACAGGGTTATTCTGTATACGAAGAAGCAATTATCAGCTTGAAGCTTTTCAAGATGCTTGAAGAGGTTTGGGTCTTTGAATTTAATGATCTTTGATATAGTCATAAGCTGTGCAGTGATCCCCTCTTTGTCGAGTCTGAAGTTATGTTGTGCTTTTCTCATGAAACTGGCAAAAAACACCAGAAGGCCGCATGGTCCTCTTCTATCACAACAATTATCGTGGAGAGTATGCCACTCATTGCTCATGATCATAAAGCACATAAGCTTCAAGGATAGAAACCAGCCGGGCTGCATGGAATATCCTGCATTACTCCAGGTTGTCATAATCCTTTAGTCCGACTAACTCGGCTAAATGCTGAGTAATTTCCGTGGACACACCAGCTTGGGTGAGGGAATATGGGACCCATTCTGCATTGGCACGTATGGCATCAAGACAGATAATTCTTTAGCACTTTTCAAACTTGATTTCAGGTTTTGTGGGAATAGAATCCTTGGAGGAATTGTTTGGTAATTCACCTTCTCCATTTCCTTATATTGCTGAGGATTTTGGCAAGCCCTCCAATTCTTTAGAGTCTTCTTCAGAGTCAGATGACTCTGTTAACTCAGTTATGGCAACTTCTTGAATGATGCCATCCAGGAACACCTAATTAAGTATAAACAAAACTTTCAAAATGATGTTTACTGGTAGCAATGAAATCAAAAATAATAAGAGTTAACAACCCAAACAAAAATTAACTTACTTCATTTTTTTATATATCTTATCCCTTTACTACGCCAAGATACTGTATTAGTTATAGCCATCGGAGGTCGCTGAATAACTTCCATCCTATAGGCATCTGTCTTGAAAAATTCATTGAGAATCTTGGCTTCTATATACTGAGGGTAGCCGAAGTTCATCATTTCGTCAAGTAATTCATACTTCCAAAAAGAAAAGTGTGTCACCTAATGTACTAGTAAAATTTTATCTTATCAATATGAAATAGGACAAACTTTAGATTCAAAAAAAGAAACCGAGAAATGCATTCTTACCATGACCACAATGTTATTTCTAAGGGATTCTTCTTCGAACTCTTCAAAATAATGCTTAAAAACCTTTAATAGTAACAAAACAAAAATAACTTAGCATCTGGCATTCGTCTATCTTCGCATCTGGCGTGGCCTGCTAAGGCAGACGTTTAGATCAAAGAACGTTGTCCGTGTAAAACATGTGTAACACCTAAATGCATGCTGAAATGGTATAACACGTAAATGCATTACCACAGCGTCAATATAGATGCCGACATGCAATCATATATGCTAACCAGACGCCTAAATGCTTCAACATGGCATCGACATAAATGCCAAAATACAACTGTTTTATGCCATAATAGTTCATACCACATTCTGCTATATAAACATATTTACTATAATTAAAGTTTCCTAAAGAAAGTCTTACATGGGAAACCCGGTGTAAAAAGAGTATCATATTGGCCGCATTACAATTTTGCCTCATCGCTGCCATAAGGAAAATATTGTTGTATTGTATAAACATATAGGTAACGCCATTATCGAGTACGACCGGAGCGTGTGACTCGGTATGACCCTAATTCCATAGCAAATCATGCATGATCATTAATCACAAACACTTCTACTTATTAGAAATATCAAATCAAACCTGATCGCATTGCTAAATTTACCTCTTTTTCTATGTGTTTTGTGAAGAACTTCTCAGCCTATAACGCTGTTACGTCCCCTCACAACAAATTAACCATCGGTTTCTTCATGTATGAAGAAAACCTATAAGATAGTAAGTAGAAAAATATTTTAAAAATCTATTTAAAAAAAAGTGAAAAAAATAATTATTACATAGATGAAGTACTTAACTCGTACCCAAGTAGGGTGTTTCCATTTTTGAGGAAAATATTAGGGAAAAACAACCAATTATGCAACCAATAAATAAAGGAACATAATTACAAAATAAACTACTCAAAGATGAATTTAGGGTATCCAAGAAAATAAGAAACACATGATATGTATTGGCATATGGGACTCTAGAAAAAAAAAGATTTAGAAAGAAAAGTAAGAACATATGAAGAAGATTTGCAAGTCTTTCAAAAATAATGTTAAAAGTTTAGGATTTAGCTTTTACCTATAACAGAGCATCTGGGTAAAGGATATTAGTTGTTGTATCATCATCTGGTGGAAAATGAACATTAATTATGTTTGGAAAAGTACACCTTGACAATGCTACATAAAGATGCCCATGGCTAAAAACTGGATTCCTTAGATCAATTCCAACAAACTTAACGGATTAACCTTGTGACTTGCTGATAGTCATTATAAAAGCCATTCGTAATGGGAACTGCCTCCATTTCATAGTAAATGGAAACTCACCGGGGGTCGGAGATAGAGATATCCTTGGTATAAATACTAAGTTGCCCGCCTTTTCTCCGGTCAAAATTTTTGCCTCTATTAATCGCTTTGCACATCGTACTACCATTAATCTTGTTTTGTTGCAAAGACCATTTTTCAGTGCGAGATTACGTAATAACATTACAGGACACCCCACTTTTAACTTTAATTTGAATGGTGGTAGCCCAGGAGGATCAAGGGAATTTATGAACTCGGTTGGATACTTGTTACTAATTGTCTGATCATCAGTCATCTTTTGATAATTGATCTGCAGCAAAATAGACAATTTCTTCCCCGGACATCATTTCTAAAGCTCGTGCGTTTATGAAGCTAACGTCATCATTACGTGCCGATAGAATAGTATGCTCAGTCAAGTAACGTGTTGGCATCGTTTTAAGTTCTTACAACTGTGGGTAAATTATATAGATGAGCTCTTCTAGGGCCAGACATTTGTTTATTGTAGATGGCAAATGAATAGTTTATTTCGGGTTGACTCCAAGCTACACCCAAGTTGTAACTATTGTAGTTAGTGAAAAATTAATTTAATTTTAAAAATATTCAATCTAAGTAAATTATGGTTACCTCCAACTATGTCTCTGCAAACTTTGCACTTTTAGAATTGACGTTGCTTAATCGCATGTTCTGTGAAAGTGTCAACACTTTGACATGTCTCCATATATAAGATCGCCTTAAAGATGCTGAAATGATATCTTCACGAATGCCTCTTGGTACAAGTTGAAGGATTTTCCGAAAATCACCACCTAAAACAATTGTGATGCCCCCAAATGGTATCACATTGTTAAGTATATCTTGGAGAGTCCGATCCACTACCTCAACATAATTTCTATGTTGCATTGGTACTTCATCCCAAATAATAAGTTTGGTCTTTCTAAATTACTCAGTATCTTTTGATTGCTTTGAGAAACTGCACATTATGTTTTCAAAGACATCGATAGGTATTTGGAATGTTGAGTGAGATGTGCGACCCCCATTTAGCAACAACGATGCAATAGCTGATGAGGCAACCATAATACATATTTGTCCTTTGCCACGAATATTAGCTGCTATAGAGTTGTATGCAAAAAAAGTTCTCGTACCAGGAGCCCCATTTAAAAAGAAAACTGACCCATTATCATTTTTAACAGAATTAATGGCAGCGTCGTAAGCCTTACGTTGTTCCTCGTTGAGGCGGACAACATTAGCTAGAGACTCCATATGTTGATCAGCATGGTTTAAGTGCTTTTACTCCCATATTTGTCGATTCTTAATGTGTTCAGACCAATTTTCAATTGTTTTTGGCATTGGTTTGAAATTTGCCAGAGTTTTATCTTCCTCAAGGAGTAGTTTCTCTAATAAATATAGCCCATAGTCTGTAACCTGATGCTCTATAGGTTTTGGCATTTGATATGTATCTTTAATTTTAAGTTTAAGATCATCACATAAGTTAATCGAAAACTTATTCCACAACACATCTGGATTGACTGGATTACAGTTGATGAGTATGACACTAAAAAGTTGCCTAAGTTGATGTCCAGTCTGCATGATTGAAGCTTCTTCTAGACATTGTATCCATTCTTTGTCATCTTTAAGCATCCACATTGTTGCACATGCAAATTTAAAAGTATCGTGGATAATGCCATTTACAGTATGCAAATGTTCATAAGATTTAGGTCCTTTTACGACAGTTAGAAGCAGACGAAGGTAAAACCTCTCTCCTGAATTTGGGGCTGCAAAATAAACTCTACCAATTGCTTTACATTGCGATCGTGGCAGCCATATACCCGGGCTATCATGCCAAACATGAAATTCGGGAAATTCTTGGTAAGTATAAACTCTTGCATACTCATTTTCAGCGCAATATGCGGAAAAACCTGTAAGTGTTGATCATTGATTTGCTGCTCTAGAAACAACATTTTCTATGTGCTCTTTTTCATCGTAGACTACTTTGTACATTCCAGGTAGATGTAGTGCTAATCTAATCACTGTGGGCATCTCACTATGTATTTTATATTTGAATATACGCCAGGCAGCTTCCGATGGTCCTATATATCTTGAATCAAGATATTGTTGAATTTCATCATACCCCGTTAATATCATCGTCGTACGATCATGGCCCTTGTAAATATACTTGTGTATATATTTTACACATTGTATTCCTGCTCATACTTCAACATTAATATGACAATCGAACATCCTAGTCAAGTGTGGGTTATGGGGAACTACGTCTCTATTGTCGACCCTTTTCCCACTTAATAATTCAATTATATTATCCGACTTTCGATGACAGTATACAGGATACCCGTCTGTAGCCATTGTCGCTGTTTCTGCAAAATCTCTTGGATAACTTCTTGTACACTTCCCATTTTCCATACACGCAACTTAGGATTTCTATCACCACATAAACCGTGATCCATACACCGTTTAATAGTTTGAAATAATGCTGGATCCTTATTTTCATCAGGAAATTTGGCTGATACTATCTTATCGACTTGGCCAGCAGTATGAATCTTGGCCGACTGTTCTAGGAAAAACAATGCATGCATATGTGGTAAGCCTCATTTTTGAAACTCAATCGTGAAGACATGTGCTACAAATTTTTCGAAGACTTTGTTTTTCATTATTTCTTTCATTAAAAGCACGTCGCTTTAGCTCAAAAACGCGTGTGACTAAATCAGGGCGATCAATAATATTTTGATACAGCAGAAGTGCTTTTTTAATTTTGGGCCAATTTGGATTTGCTGTCATTATCAAGAAAATATCTGGATGGTTATTATGATGCATGATTTCCATCGAATCTTGGAAATTCTTGGACATGTGTCTTAGACCACCAATGAAAGACGAAGGAAGAATTAACATTTTGCCAACATCATTAGAATTCAACCCGATACCAACAAAATCAGCCAATCTACCATATAGTTTGGAACGAAGTTTGCTTTAATTAATTCTATGGTAATTCAGACGATTTTGCTCAGCTGAAGTCCAAGAATCCACCAGAAATTCTTAGAACAATCGTCCTCCACGTAAAATAGATGAATATTCAGTGTGACGCTGGAAGAGTCGATATGAATAGAAGTCCTTTAAGGTAAGTAAATCCTCTTATGGTTTTTTGTAGTTAACATCCCAATGCAACAAATTAGGCGCCCATCCTAGTTGCCCACGAGGAAACAACAACACATAATGTAATGGGAGATAAGCTAGGTGGCATTTATTTATCCGCATCAGTTTTCTATCTCCCATGAGATATACAATGATATCTCTCATACTACATGGTTCATGACCATCCCCTGGTAGTATAACTGCAATCTCATCTATTGAGGGGAGGTTATATCGTCGACGATCTGTTCTTGAGCTGCAATGAAGATGTGCCCGAATATTAACATCATGTTTAGTTAACAAAGAAGCCTCCTTCAGAACTTCGTACGCCTGCCGATACATTCGGACAAAATGATTTTGCTCCAACAAATTAGCTTGAATAATATCCAAGACATGCATTTAATTGTGGGTTTCATTCGGCACATTCATTTAAAGCTACAGAAGAGTCATAAATATAAAGTTGAGCATAGCTTGTACGTTTGTCTTGATCGGGTAATAATGCACCGCTTCGATGGCGCAACTCTCCGTGGATTGAGAATGGTAATGGACCTCGTCCATTTATTACCCAGTTATCCATTGTTATACCAAGACTCGTGAAAGCATTAGAGGCATTATACTGACAGATATGCTTTCGGAGTGCATGGGTGGAGTCGTCATCAAACAATGATTGGATCGCAGGTGGGAGTGCATCAAGAAGTGGTAACCTTATTTTTCCTTGAAGGCAGCATGTCCCAAAAAGTGGCCGACATTTGGGCGAGTTTGTCAATCGTTCATCCGACCAATGTAGTGCACTACATGATGGGCACACAATATCTATAACTCCTAAATTATGACGCGCTTCTTGGACTATTTGAGTAATCACATTTTCAACGTATGAGTCCAAGTCGTCATCATTACAAAAGATGTCATCAAAAAGAAGTTGTGGCACTGTGTTCGATCTGCAAGTGAGACGAAGTTAACTATTGCGATCATTTATTATTATTTTTTTATAATAAGAAGGATAAACTAACTTGATATAACTTCCCTTTGAAGATTCCCCAATTTCAAATGTCTGATTTAATGAGTCATTCTTCGAGGATTCTCCATATTCATGGGTAAAACTAAATTGCTCATTAGGATAAACACTGTAACAATGTAAGTATGGTTATTTGAGTGTGTAGATTCCATTAAATTCGCAACTAAATTAATAAACACTTACGTAGTATTAAACGTAGTTACAGAAGCTTCTGGAATTGAATGGGCATTAGTTCCAACAATATTTGTGTCTGTATCACAAAAAGCTTTTTTGGCTTTTTAATGGGTTAGGTATAGCGAGAGGTTGATGTTTTTTTTGCGTTCCCGCCTTGCATGTTGTGCTAGTTCACGTTTGGAACGACACTTGCTAGAACGGGGACGCTTTGGATAGATCTTGCACACTGTTCCAATGCACACTTTGTTGGCATCTGCTTCACCAATTTTTGAGTTCCACCAACTGGAATTGCACCACCTTGGGTAGATATTGGAGGGGCTTTAGGCTTATGTTGTTTGCCCGATTTGTGTACTTTTGCCTTTTCTATATTACTTCGATCACATTGCGGCAGAGCGTGTGATAGGGAGCCCTTTTTCCATGATCATTTGGAGGGTGTAGTTAAATCAGCCATTGGTAGTTGCTCCACCAAGTTTGGAACAGCACTTGCTGGATCGGGGTCGATTTGGGTAGAATTAGCATGTGTTTGAGGTTCCTATCTTTTTGAATCCCAAGGCACGTTTTGTTTTTGCTCTCTTTCTCGTCTTGCACGTTGGCCCAATGTACGCTTTGTTGGCATCTACTCCACCAAGTTTTGAGTTCCAGCAGCCGGAATCACGCCGCCTTGGGTAGATATTGGAGGGGCTTCTTTGCATGATCTTCCGAAGGGTGTAGTTAAATCAGTCATTGGCATTTGCTCTACCAAGTTTGGAATCACACTTACTGGATTGGGGTCGAAGTGGGTAGATTTAGCCTGTGTTTGAGGTTCCTATTTTTTTGGATCCCATGGTACGTTTTGTTTTTGCTTTCTTTCTCGTCTTGCACGCTGCCCCAATGCACGCTTTGTTAGCATCTGCTCCACCAAGATTTGAGTACCACTAGGGTTATGTTGTTTGATCACTTTTTGTACTTTTCCCTTTGCTATATCACTTAGATCCCATTACGACGGAGTGCCTGCTAAGGGACCCTCTTTGCATGAGCTTTGGGAGGGTACAGCTAAATCAGCCGTTGGCATTTCATCCACCAAGTTTGGAATAAAACTTGCTGGATCGGGGTCAATTTGGGTAGATTTAAACTGTGTTTGAGGTTTCAATTTTTTTGAATCTACAGGGATGTTTGGTTTTTGCTCTCTTTCTCGTCTTGCACGTTATCCCAATGCACCCTTTGTTGGCATTTGCTCCACCAAGCTTTGAGCTTCACCAGCTGGAATCGCGCAGCCTTGGGTAGATATTAGGGGGGCTTTACCTTTATGTTGTTTGCCCAATTTTTGTTCTTTTCCCTTTTCTATATTACTTCCATCACATTGCGGCGAAGAGTAGCCATCTTTGCATGATCTTTCGGAGGGTATAGTTAAATCAACCGTTGGTATATACTCCATTTTTGTCATTATGGCAATTTTAAAGCATATACATGGTACTTACTTTTGTCGTATAGTCAAATTAAAAATTACTGACATTCAATCTTGAGAGGACCTTGAATTTTAAAAAAGGAGAGTCTTACCAAGAGAAAACTTGGTGATTTAACATTAATAAAAAGATCAAATATTGTATTTGGTTGCCTATTTTATTAATGTATAATTTCTAATATACCTTAGGTATCGGGATTTTCTTTTTACGTCTTTGATCTGACGCGCTCATACCAGCTGGAAGGTTCGAAATAAACATATTCGCCTTATTCAGTCTACTTTGATGCTGCGACATTAATAATTTTAATCCCCCAGTTGTAAAAGAGAATGATAGATATTTGAGTTAGTCCTGAAAAATAATTCAAGAAATAAACAGAAAAAAAAATTCAATGTTAAAAAAATTGATGATAAAAAGATTCTAGATGGTATTTGGTACAATAGAGTGTCAAAAGGTACATGAAAGATCCTAGAAGCAAGCGATCTACTCACCAATTCGCAGATTAACTCAAATAGGCAATGACATTTTAATCAATATCTTTATTTGTGTAGATCCAAATTTTCCTGGATATTAGAATTGCAAAATAGAATTATTATATTAACAAAATCTAAATACCAAGGGTATATTGAAATAAAAGATAATTTAAAGAATACTATAATCTCATAAGCTAAAACATTTACTTCATAAATAGTTAAATCTGAACATAAGAGAAAACTGAATATGGACATAAATTATTAGAATTTTAACCCATGAGATCAATCACAAAAATCATTATAGGAGTACTATGATCTAAGAATTCCAATATTATCCAAGAATTCAACTTGTTTCTTAACACTAGGTTGAAAAAGGAATGGTGGGTCACAAAATCTAGGTTGGAAGAGCTTCGATAGGAAAAGGCAACGCAAAGAGCTATGAGTTTTCTTAGATATGTGTTGGTTAATGAAGCATAACCAAGGCGATGATCCGTATCTAGTCCAAGAGGAGAGTCTGGCCCGTAGCTAGTCTGATATTCTAATCTCTAGCTGGTCATGAAGGATGATTACTAAACAGATGCAGGACGTTGTCTCGTCCATTTGAACTTGAGTTTGAAACCAAACACTTCTGCCAAGGATGGGGAAGGAAGTCATAACCTAGGAAATCATTACCGGGTCTTTGCTTGGTGAGTCTGTCCATCTTGCTTCGCCTAAAGGCTGACTAACATCTACATGGCTATTATGAGTTTTGTCTGCTTGCACAGGTACATGCTATACATATCTTTTGGAGTTCTATTAAGTGTAGAAAACTTAAGTTGATGAGTGTTTCAATTTTATTTATTTGGTACCTTAGCTAACATGCTGCTTTTGATCTGTCTAGGAAAACTAACTGGAGATACTGCCCTCAATCTGTTAATCTAATGAAGGTTCACTCTGTACTTACCATTTTTGATAGCCGAGGATTACCTTAGATGAAATTAAAGTTGGGAGTTCTTACAAATTATGTTATGTCATTATGTAGTTTTTGTTTGTGATTATTTATTCTCGTTGATTATTGTATCTGAGGGTGGTAGCCATTACCTTATTAGTTTATATTTTAACTATTGTGATCGTTATGTATATGAGATTTCCACCCATATGGTTGTTAAAGAGGTTGCAAACTTTTTCAAACAGTATCATAATTATGCTTGTCTATTCATGAAAAACACTAACATTTTGCATTGCCCTTGCCTATTGTCCTTACTATATACGTTACATGTGCTTGTTTTGCATATCACACTGACACTTTTGTTGCACCCTCTCTGATAGATGGTTCAATATGTACTATAGTAGAAATGTACACTAATTTATGGAATTTGTAGTAAACACTGGCCTAGACAGAACCATAGAAGTACAAAGATATTTCAAGGTACACTAATGCGAAAAGATACTCCACTCATGGTTCTCCTCCAAAATTGTAGGACTTTTTATCATAAGTGAGTAGTAAGAAATCATAATTTTTGTAATCTTCGTCTTATTTTGTGAGTGTATTTCTGTGGCATACACGATTTTATCGAAAACCTTTTTCCTTTTTACCCTTTATAGGTGGTTAATAGTCTTCAAAGAAAAAAATTGACGATAAGAAAAGGCAATGCAAAAAAGGCAATAATTAGAAACATTAGAAACATGTTTGCTGAAGTCGTGTGATGGTTATGGCCAATTTCAATCATAATAGGGAAACATTAAAAAATTTATGGTAGTATTTATTTTTCCAAGTCATGTGATGGTTATGGCATGAGCAAATGTGTTTATGGCGGTGGTTATTAGTTCAAGATGTGGCTATAGTGATAGTTTATTGGGAATATATAGTGCATATGGACAGGGATGCAAGCATACTAGTACTTATGATGTTAACATGAATACAGGGATTATACTTATGTATCATAATTTGTAATGATGTTGCATTTGGAAGAGCAACGGCTTGTGTTGGGGACTACAGTAGCACTTATCATGATAAATCAGATATCGGACCAATCCATATTCAAAATATCTCAATGGAGTTTCATTTTAAAAAAATAGTGCATGATTAAAGTACTACAATATATCTAAATTAAAGATATACTTGGTAATTGACAATATTGCATTTTATATACATTAAAAACAAATGAAGTTAAAAATATTGACATATCAATTATCTGGTTTACATAAAGAATATCAGCCTATATTTTTCAATAATCCCCATAACTTTCAATGATTTTGTGTGGTGCTCCTAACGCAATAAGTGCTTTGGTTAAGCCTTTGGATATTCTAATTTCCCAACCTATATGCCAAAACAAACCGATTTTAGACTTCAACACTTAAATTTTTACTGTGTGCATCATTTTGTTAAATGTTTAGTAATCAATTGCACAAATTACAAACTACAGTCTATCTAAAGCCAATACAGTAGTTCATGTTTGATACATATTGGCCTTTCACTATATACCAGTCTCAAAAGCCTCACAAAATACATTCCTGAACATATCTTAGCAATATCAGTGTTATCTTATATTCATAGGCTATGGAGAAAATAAATATATTTTTATCTCGGGTGAATAGGCTGTTCTAGAGTGCAAGGAAATTTAGGAGAAATCTTGTTGATGATAACCCTCCAAAGACGGGCTTTGCCTTCCCCAAAGTAAAGTCTTCGTCACATTCCAAAAGGGTCTCTATGGAGGAAGCTCACTTAAATTAGAGTAATCATGTAAAACATTTACTTCTTAATTCATTTTCCAGTTCTTTGGTATGTATGAACTTTGTATCTATATATTATTGGCACTCTTTGTTTTTAGATTATTACAATAAGGTTAATAATATTGTATTTAAGACCACTTTAGTTAGACTTTTATTTTGTTTGATCGGATACTTATAGTTAATATGTGAGCCTGACTTTTAGCAGAAAGTCCATCGTAAGTTGTGGCCTTGCCGCATTTACTAATTGAACAAACTTTTGAGACACTTATGGTTTATAGTCCACTTATGGAATTAACATTTTAATATACATGTAGTTACAATAGAAAATGATCGATAGAGGGTGACTTGAACTCTTTAGGATTTAATCAGTTCCAACCTAGACGCAAATCAAACCCATATATTTTCATGGTGTCTGCTATTAATATCGTCTCTCGTATTATTTAACTATCTGATCCTCAACGTCCAAAATATTTTCAAATTGTCTCCGGTATATCGATCATAGATACGCCTAATAAACCCAACATTGAGTCTTCGAGGATGCTTATCGAAGATTGTAACCGGTAAAATATTTGCATTTCGGCATCTATGAAAAATGCCTTAAGCCTCAACTTCTCTACTCCCCTTTCTCATTCTAATGGCTTATACATCTATGTTTAACGATGCTCGAGTAATCGTTTGACGTCAAATCCTTACAAAAAATATACTAAGCTCAGGTTCACTATTACCTTCTGGGCTCAACAAATATACTAAGCAAACTCTGAAAGCGGTAAAATATTTGCATTTTGGCATCTTTGAAAAATGCCTTAAGCCTCAACTTTCTCTACTCCCCTTTCTAATTCTAATAGCTTATACATCTATCTTCAACGATGCTCGAGTAATCATTTGACTTCAAATCCTTATGAAAAATATACTAAGCTCAGGTTCACTATTACCTTCTGGACTCAACAAATATACTAAGCATACTCCATTCATTATAGAAAAGCCCAAATTAGCAAAATCTAAAAAGTTTTAGTCTATGTAGAGAGAAAAAGAAAGAGAGAGAGAAAGAACACTAACCTATGAAGAAGTTGTAGAGAATTGAAGCAAACAATTGGAACATCTGTAGATTGCAATTGATTTAGGAAAAATAATCAAAATCAAAAATAAAAGAAGTGTGAATACTTGAAAGAGATCTTGCGGAAATATGGGGTTTGAGAAATAGAAACGGTTTGGCAAAAACATACCATTAGTGTTTGTTTCATAATCATTACTCTTTATGTTGGGGAAGGAGGAGAAAAAGACTGGAAAGATGGGGCTTGAGAAATAGAAACGGTTGAGGGGAAAATAAATTCTAACTTACCTATAATCCATCATAGCTCCACCAACACAGAACCGATTCGCAGAAGTATCAAAAAGATTAAGGGCCTACAAAATTTGGGAATCAATTATGTTTTATATCAAATAATTACTGAAATTACAGATCAATTACATCCTAATCTCTAAATGGAAACACAATGTCTATATAATGGAAATAATTATGTTTAAATTGGAGAATTACCTATTGTAATTTCTTGGCCTGCAACATCTCTGTTTCAAGTTCATCAAAGGACTTACAAATGAAAATAATGAAGATAGAATATTAGAGATTCCTCCACTATTATAATCTTTAGATGTTCCTCCATGAAACCTATTAAGAAAAGAAAAATGACCTTTTCCCACCACTCCTAGCAAAAGACGCCACAACGATTACGTTACTGTTAGAAATATATAAAGAGAAAAAAAATAATTATTTTACGACCCCTTCAGTTTTTGCGTAACAATGTTCCCTTCCATCATTGAATAAAGGAAAGTAGATAAAATGGTCTAAATTGGAATATCTAAACTTAGGCAAAGTATAGACAGTCCTTAATGCATATGCAAAGGGTGGCCATTATATTCAACTGGGTAGATGCAGATAGGTATCCAGTAGGTGATGATCTAACGATATATTTTAAGCTTTAAAGTTCTTATACTGATCATCGTTTTAACTATAACGTTCTTCTTGAGCATATGCACTGAATTCATGTCACGCCCTAAAATCTAGAAATTGGTAGCTAGACCAATTACTGAGATTTAAGGATGTGCAGGTCAGGGGAATCCAAAGATTTGCCCCACGAACGACCGAGCCGTAGACAAATTCCGGCTCAGTCATTCACAATAGTATCACCACAGAGTAATAAGGAAAAAAATAGTAACAGCGGAAGACTAAGATAACAAAATCTAAACGTACGAATCTACAAACCTCTACGCAGTAGGCCCAACTATAATAACTGGAGATTGAGCCTCCAGCTCAGCTCACAAAAGATCACCACAACATAGACTAAAACCTGAAACAGCCTGCCACTGAAAGGGGATGCGAGAGTGAGCAAACAACGAGCTCACTAACTCCCAAGAATAGCTAAACGATTATACTAACCAATGAGATGGATATAATAATGATAATATGATATAATAATATCTAACGATAAACAATATATATATCTAAATATATACAGGATGCCTAATAGGTATCTAATAGGTACATAACTAGCCTAATGATTAAATGTAACTATACTATAATTATACATACACATCTCAAGCAAAGGAGTGCTAAGACTAAAACTACACTCCAGTCTCAAGGACTACTAACTATACTCTAATCACTACCGTGGCCCGTAGCGCCAGAAACGACTAACCTACCTCAGAAATACAATCACACACGAGGGTAAACAACCCTCGGCCAACTACAATCCAACCGGGTTCGTGATTATTAGGCGGCTGACTCAGTGGGCTTAAAGTGGTATATCTTAATGGGTTGTGGGTGATCAGAGTAGCGTAGCGTAGCGTG
Source organism: Kingdonia uniflora (assembly GCA_014058105.1). Lineage (NCBI taxonomy): Eukaryota > Viridiplantae > Streptophyta > Magnoliopsida > Ranunculales > Circaeasteraceae > Kingdonia > Kingdonia uniflora. The sequence goes on along the minus strand of JACGCM010000560.1, from coordinate 3,631,203 downwards.
GTGGATTGGTGATTTTACTACAGTTTGTGGTGCTGATTCGAATGTGGCGCTGAACTGAAACGCAGTTTCGGACGGGTATCCTTAGTTGGAATTGCGATTGGGTTCTGAGCCTTGATAGTGGTTGATGTTGTGGTGCTCCTAGTCCTTTCTGTGATTGATTTGGAGTTCCAGAAGTAGATTCCCAGAGCACATTTCTGTTGGGGTGCTGTTTAGACAATTTCACCGAGATTGTCGTTCCGAGCGTGGTTTTATCAGGCGAGTTTTATCTTCCTTAATAACTAGACCATTATATTGATTTGTGAGTTATTGTATCACATTATTTATCATGTTTATTACCGTGAGTATGTTAGTATATGGGTTAATTGCTTACGACACATTCACGGGATATCCGTTTAGCATACCTTAGACGAGAGTATTTAAGGGTTTGATAAGTTAGTAAAACCCGCGACAATGTAAGTTTATCTACTATATAGAACTTGTAGGATATGGTTAGTCAAAGGTAGTTATTTCTCTGTTATCGTCGATGTGACGATGACTTCTGAGATTCCTCTTAGACCGATTTCATCGTAGATGATTATTGCGAATCTTTTCTTCGTTGAGGTTGAGAACAAAGGCATTCCGCGGTGTGTTGCGATGCCTCAGCGTCACTTTATATATATAATATATTGAGTATGGTATTGTTGGTTAGTTATTAGGGTGCCCAACTTGTTTCAGGGTACTAGTAACTAGGTTTGGCTATTAGTGGAAATGTATGGACGGCATGTGGTTGAGCCGCTATCCTTATGAGATAGTATAGTTCAGAGACTATAGTTCTCACCTTATAGTATAGCACCTTGGTTAGTTTAGTTGTTGGACCTGGTTCCTCGATAGTCTTTTGGGCGACATAGCTTCAGTAAGACATGGTCTTCGATTCGGAGCTCGTCCTCTTACCTGCTATGGTTTTGATTAGTCTTAGGACTAGTCTAGGTGTACTCTGTGTTCTCGAGGCCTAGTCCTTGAGCACTATCGTTGTGATAGATGGTTGTTTGGAATGCTGGATTCCATGTGGGAGTGTGGTATCTCCTGGACTGTTAGTTGTTGGTGGTGAGCAAACGGCTTGTCCGTGATGGTTGGTCGAGGATGTTGAACTTCTGATAGTTTGCCTTAAGATTGTTTGCTTATCGTGCTGTGATACTTATTGTCCTCATGATTCTTAGAGATAATAGTGCTTACTCGTAAGCCTTCCTTTTCCAGGATGAGGCTGTTAGGGTTGTGTTCCCTTCCGTCATCTAGGAGGCAGCGAGACAGCATGGTACAGTAAGGTACGCGGCTGAGCCAGGTGGTTTATGAAGTTGTAGGTCACCCGAGATGTTGGAATGCGGCTGAAACCTCCTGTTGAATCCGGTTCTTGTACATCCGTATTGGAGACTTATATACATGATTAGGAGGATTGTGAGGCATTTCTGTTATTGGGGATTGCTAACTACTTGTTGGACACTTGTAGGTCACCCCATGAGTACTAGTCTGTGTTGACAGCTAGAGTACTGTAGCATTTGATGGTAATCATATCGCTTTAAGGAATCTTAGAGACTGATGTTGTTTATATGTCGTGACGGTTAAGTTGTTGTTTCATCTAGGTTTAGATGGTGCAACTGAGTCACAGAAAGGCATCTGTGTTAGTTTTGGTTGCCACGCTCTCAGGCAGGTGGTTATTCAATTGTGTACTGGCTGTGCTAACAACAGTTGTGTTTCAGTCTTTAGAATTTTTGCTCACATCCATAAATAATATATTCTCTCCATATCTTACTGCGATTGGATACATAAATAACTCTGCATCGGCTGACCCTAGAGAGGTTCAGGGATTCCTTAAATAGGGTTAAAATAGAAGGTGGGTCCAGGATGGATACTATTATACCTAGTCACCCATTCGAGAGTGTGGGATGGTATGAGACGGTATTTACTATCCGGTAGAGGGCTTATCCGGGAGGTTAAAATGCCTCGAAATGTAAATATAGTTTGGATGTTGGCTCTGTGGGATTTGATAGATTGAGGTAATATCCTTTAGTCTGGTCGAGCTAGTGCAGTACATCATACCCTTGTATCCAACAATATTCGGTAAGTTAAATCCTTTTTCGGCAGTTGTTAGCCCACTTTAGTCATGGGGGCTAGCCCTTTGGGTTGACATCGCTAAATCATTCTACATCATCAGCATCATCAAGCATATCATTGCATCTCTGCATACTTCCTTATTTGTAGGTTCTTCTGATAGAAATCCTTAACCCTTTCTGTATTACGTTTAAAATAGAATCTTCTGCACTTGGGATAATCATAAGATTATCTCATTCCATCATATCATCATCATAACATATCACTGTATTGGGATAATTATGGGATTATCCTAGTTCCTCATATTCTTCTCCGCTTATTAAATTCTTCTTCTCCTAAATGATTTATGGTGTAATTAGATTTATCTTCCTTCTGCATCGATTCCTCTCCTCTCTGTATCTATTCCTCCATCTTCTGTATCCAAGTAATTTAATAGGTTAACTAGTCTGGTTGGTTGCTATGAGCTTTAGACTGGTATCTGGTTGTGGACGATCTCGCTTAGCTGATGATATCTTCGGGGTTGTGTCTGGTTGGGGTTTGGATAACCCGGTTGGATTGTAGTTGGCTGAGGGTTGTTTACCCTCGTGTGTGATTGTATTTTTGAGGCAGGTTAGTCGTTTGTGGCGCTTCGGGCCACGGTAGTGATTAGAGTGCAGTTAGTAGTCCATGGATCTAGAGTGTAGTTATAGTCTTAGCACTCCTTTACTCGAGATGTGTATGTATAATTATAGTATAGTTACATTTAATCATTAGGCTAGTTATGTACCTATTAGATACCTATTAGGCATCCTGTATATATTTAGATATATATTTTTTTATCGTTAGATATTATTATATCCTATTATCATTATTATATCCATCTCATTGGTTAGTATAATCGTTTAGCTATTCTTGGGAGTTAGTGAGCTCGTTGTTTGCTTACTCTCGCATCCCCCTTTCAGTGGCAGGTTGTTTCAAGTTTTAGTTTATGTTATTGTTATCTTTAGGGAGCTGAGCTGGAGGCTCAATCTCCTTTTATTGCAGTTGGGCTTGTTGCGTAGAGGTTTGTAGAATCTTACGTTTAGATTTTATTATCTTAGTCTTCTGCTGTTTCTATTTTCCTTATTACTCTGTTGTGATACTATTGTGAATGACTAAGCCAGAATTTATCTACGGCTCGGTTGGTCGTGGGGCGAATCTTTGGATCCCCCGACCTGCACATCCTCGAATCTCAGTAATTGGTCTAGCTACCGATTACTGGATTTTGGGGCGTGACAATTCATGGTTCAAAATATCATTTTCTGACTAAATTTTGTGTCTGTCAAAAGCACCAATAAAATTATATATTGCCGCGATATAGCAGCCAATATATCGTAAAATAATTTAGAATTTTTTTATTTAAAAAGGATGCATAAATAGAGTGAAATATATCATGAGTAGATATATCATGATATATACTGAATAATGATACACAAAAGAAATGTTTGAGTTTTCTTGGATATTCTGAACCATGATAACATCTGAAGAATGTTAATAATGACATAGGTATCTTTTTTAGTTTATGCAATAATCGAGATATAGTAGCATGGCTAAGTAACTGTCATTCCCCAAAATCCAATAATCGGTTGCTAGACAAATTACTGAGATTCGAGGATGTGCATGTCGGGGAATCTAACCGATTTACCCCACAAACAACTGAGCCATAGACAAATTCAGGCTCAGTCATTCACTTAGCAAAGCATCAGAGAAAGAAATGCGGAAGCAACTGATAAATATCTAAACGAAAGATTCTACAAACCTCAGCCGGTTATAACCACAAACTAAGGACCCAAAATAATAACAGAGCAACAAGCCTTTAGCTACAGCTCTTCAAGGATCACCACTGCAGCAACTCTAAACCTGGAATGTTGTTATGCGAGAGTGAGCAAACCACGGCTCACAAACTCCCCAAATAAGCTAAACAATTATAACAACTAATGAGATGAATATAATAATATTAAGATATAATAATTATTAATGATAAGTAATAGATATACCAATGATGTATAATAAATATCTAATAGATATATAATTAGTCTAATATATCTAAATAAATTAAGCCATATGTATATATATAAGCATATTGTGAAGGAGTGCTAAGACTATAAATTACACTTCAATCACACGGACTACAACTACACCCCAATCACGACTGTGGCCCTCAACGCCGCACGCAACTAACCTACCTCAAAAATGCAAATAACACACGGGGGGTGAACAACCCTTGGCCAACTACAATTCAACAGGGTTATCCAAACCCCAACCAGGCACAACCCTGAAGTTATAATAAGCTAAACGAGATCGCCCACAACCGGATACCAGCCAAAAGCTCACAGCAACCAGCAAGACTAAATAACCTAATAAAAATATTAAATACAGAAGAAAGAGGAATAGATGCAAAGAGAAGAGGAAAGCTAAGGCTACAGTAAATCAAATAGGAGAAGAAGAATTTAGATAAGAGAAGAAAAATATGATGAACTAGGATAATCCCATAATTATCCCAAATACAAATGTTATGCTATGATGATGATATGATAAAAAGGATAATCCCACCATTATCCCAAATACTAAGGATTCTACAATGATTTTAATGCAGATAGGTTAAAGATTTCTAACAGAAGAACCTATGAATAGAGAATATTCAGAGATGCAATGATATGTGTGTAATGATATGATGCGATGCAGAATGATTTGGAAATGTCAACCCGATAAACTAGACCCAAAAAATTAAGGTGGGTTGACAACTACCAGAGAAGAAAATTACCTTAAAGAGATCATTATTGGATACAAAGGTACGATCTATCTAAGCCCGACCACGGCTAACAGGGTACTACATCACCACCTGATCAGGGTGCACACAGAGTATTTCAACCCCAATGAGCCAACGTCCTTACTATTTACAATCCAGGTTATTCCAACCTCAACAATGATAAACGGTGTCACGGTCATTTATGTATTCGATCTCAATAAGATAAGGAGAATATTTTATCTACAAATGTGAGCAAGATCCTAAAGACTAAAACACAACTACCGTCAACCCGGCACTACACACAGGATAACCACCTGCCTCTGAGCGTGGTAAACAATGCTAAACACAGATGCTATCCGTGACTCAGTTACACCATCTATACATAGATGAAAAAGTAACTTAACCGTCACCACATCAAATCAACGTCAGTCACTAGAGATCTCCTAAAGCAACATGATCATCATCAAGCGCTAGTGTACCCTAGCTATCAACACAGACTAGTACACACAGGATAACCTACAAGTGTCCGACAAGTAGTCTGCAATCCCCAAGAACAAAGCTGCATCACAATCCCCTAACAACCATGTACATAAGTTTCCAGATCGGATGTACAGGAACCCACCAGGCGACAACATCAATGGCGACAGTCTCCACAAGCACATCAATGGCGATAGTCTCCACGAACTGATGTAATAGGAGACCAGCAGATTCCAACATCACGGGTGACAATACAACTTTACAAAATAACCTGGCGTCAAGGTCAAAGACTCATGAACGCCATGCTGCCTCACTGCTTCCTAGATGACGGAAGGGAACACAGCCCTACAAGCCTCACACCAAGGGAAGGAAGGCTTAACGAGTAAGCTCTACTAGCTCTAAGAATCATGAAGACAATAAATGTCACAACACGATAAGGCAAATAATTCTAAGGCAAACTATCAGATGCTCAATACCACAACCAAGTATTAAGGACGAACTGTCTATCCACCACCAACAGCTAACAGTCCAGGAGACACCGCACTCCAACATGGAATCTATCATTCCAAATAGACTCCAAATCAACGACATCTCTCATGGACCAGGCCATGAGAATACAGAGCACACCTAGGATAATCCTAAAACTAATCAAGATAAGAACATATAAGAGGATGAGCCCCAAACCAAAGACCATGTCTTATGGAAGCTATACCGCTCCAAGACTATCAAGGAACCAAGAACCACATACTACACAAACTAAAATGTTATAACTATAAGGGATAACTATAATCTGTAAACTATACTATCTAATAAGAATAACGACTATACCACGTATCGTCCATGTGTATCTACTAATATCCGAACTTAATTACTAGTGCCAAGAAATAGGCTAGGCACCTTAATAACTAACCAACAATTTCATACTCTATATATTATATATAAATTAGCGACGCAGAATTGTCGCAACACACTGAGAAATGCCTTTATTCTCAACCTCAACGAAGAAAAAATTCAAGATAACCACCTTTAATGAAATCGGTCAAAGATGAATCTCATGAGTTATCGTCACATCGACGACAACTGAGAACAACTACTTATGACTAACCATAACCTACAAGTTCTATCAAGTAGCTAAACTCACATTGTCACGGGTTTTATTAATGTATCAAACCCTTGAGTATTCTCGCCTAAAGTATGCTAAATGGATAACCCGTAAAGGTGTCTTAAGCCATTAACCCATATACTAACCTAATCACAGATATAGATATACTAAACTATGCATTTCTATAACTCACGAATTAGCATAATAATCTAGTTACTCAGGAAGATAAAACTCGCCTGATACAATGCTCACGATATCCAATCCAAGCAAAGCAACCCAATGCACCAGCAACGGCATCTTGCAGACAATCTATCTGAATCACAGGACAACCCAACCGCTATACCACAGGCAAACAGCCAAACCAAATCAACAGGGCAACGGCAAACCAGCACCACCCCAACACCTGGAAGAAATCACAACTCCGTAATCTCAGCGAAAACCCAATCGTGAAACCCTAAAATCAAACCCCAATCTCAAACCCTACAACACCCAAACCACAAGGTTCCACCACAACGAAATTAAATCGATAATCAGAGAGAGGGATAGGGAAATTACTCACCGGAAAAAGCGCGACTGAACTCGGCAAGGAATCGCGACTAATCAGCGAGCGAGAGAGGAGAGGATTGGAGAGAAAGAGAGAAAAATGAAATCTGAGGTGAAATGGGTTATATAAACCCTAAAGGCCCACACACATCTTGAGGCAAACCAACGGCCAAGATCACAAGGAAAAGGCCCAACCTGGTCGCCAAAACGTGTCTCTGTTCGAACAGAAAACAAAAGTTATTCGAACAGAAACCATCTTGTTCGAATAAAATGAATCAGTGCAGAAAACACTATTCACCCGAGAATCTTATTCGAACATAAAATGTTCTATTCGAATAAAACAAGGCAAATATAATTCTATTCGAACAGAAAAATGTCTATTCGAATAAAATGAGGCAGATAGGTATCTATTCGAACAGAAAAGATGTTGTTCAAATATAAATGATCAGGGAGAAACATATTCGAACAAAACAAGGCTTGTTCGAATAGAAAAGAGCAGAAAGCTGACAAAAGATTTCACCCAACAAAAACTGACGGAAACTCAGAAAAAGGCCACGGATCACTTCCGGATCATACCCCACCACAAACACAATAACAACAACAAACCTCAAGCCAACTACGGGCTCCCAAACACAACTCACCTCCTCCGCCAAACAACCACCGAAACCACAGAATCACAACTCAACCTCCTCTGCCAACAACTACCGAAATGAAGAACACACTACCTGCCAAATAGGAAACAATGTGCGGAAGCATAACGGAATACTAATACATGAATAACAATAATAATAATAATTAATAATAATAAATAAATAAATAAAATCCGGGTCATTACAGTAACAGTAAGAAGTATGCGCAAATATACCTCCACATCTGTTACAATATGCGCACCAGCTTCAGTGGCAGCATTGCTTATAGCTAACGATGCTGCGCCCATCACACCGTCAAAATACCTACAACAGATATCACTTTTAGTAACACTTTTAAGACAAGATTTGTTGGCATCATGGTTCAAAGAGTTGGTAGACATAGGAAGATGAATAGTAAAATACAACCTAGGGGTGAGATACATACGACCAAACACTGCGATCACCATCGGTTTCTCCATCACATGATGCAACAAAACGTATCCACTCCCCGGTGTATGTGGACTTGCCTAACAAAAATGTCCAAAAAGAAATATAAACATGTACTGTCAATATCAGAGAAAGGAGAGGAGAAAATCAGAATTTATTTGTAGAGGTTGAAAGTATTGGTGGCCTTTCAGCTTTGAGGAATCCAGGAAAGTCTGCAAAAGATGGTGCCCTTGGAATGGCTAGTGCCCCGCTTCATATGGTGACATCAGAAGGTGGGCAGTTCAAAGAGCAGTTATGGTGTACATTCCGAGCTATTGCTCTAGCCTTTCTCCTAATTTCAGGTGTTGGAGCGCTAATTGAGTATAGAGGAATAAGTAAAGGTATTGGATTCTGGTTGATAATTTTTAGATGTTTCATCTAGTGATCCAGAATTTGTTTCAAATACACTTCTAAAATTGATTAAGTGGTTTGTCTTTGATAGTATATTTTAGGGCTGGGGTTGAACGAAGAAGTACAGCCTAGCATGGAATCCAGCACAAAGTTTAATGATGTCAAGGATGTGGATGAGGCTAAAGCTGAGCTAGAAGAAATTGTCCATTATCTTCGAGATCCAAAGGTAAATAGATGCACGCAATTTACTTGACAATTCAAATATTTAGAGTTTTCATGTGGGTTATTATTGATTCGAAATTAGTTGGTAGCACATCCCTTTTGTTATTATATAATTATTTCATTTATCACTGCGGTTCTACTTTCACCAATTTTTTGTGGTGATAGCATAATTATATTTATACAATATATATTCATTGAAACTGGTCTCTATACCTTTACTTTTTCTTTCTGTCACAGCGATTCATCCGTCTAGGAGGCAAACTTCCAAAAGGTGTTTTGCTTGTAGGTCCACCAGGTACAGGGAAAACTATGTTGACAAAGGGCCATTGTGGGAGAAGCTGGAGTACCTTTCTTCTCGTGCAGTGGCAGTGAGTTCGAAGAGATGTTTGTTGGTGTGGGAGACAGGAGAGAGAGGGATCTTTTTGCAACGGCCAAGAAGTGAAATCCTTGTATAATCTTCATTGATAAGATAGATGCAATTGGTGGGAGTCGTAACCCAAAAGATCAACAATACATGAAGATGACTTTGAATCAATTGCTTGTAGAGTCGGACGGTTTTAAACAAAATGAAGGGATTATTGTGATTGCTGCGACCAACTTCCCAGAGTCTTTAGACAAAGCACTTATCAGGCCGGGACGTTTTGACTAAAATATTGTTGTCCCCAATCCAGATGTTGAGGAACGGAGACAGATTATGTAAGCCAATATGTCAAAGGTATTAGCCACTTATTTATAGGAAATTTATAGTACCATACTACCATGGTATTGGAAAATGAAGGGATTATTGTGATTGCTGCGACCAACTTCCCAGAGTCTTTAGACAAAGCACTTGTCAGGCCGGGATGTTTTGACCGAAACATTGTTGTCCCCAATCCAGATGTTGAGGAACGGAGACAGATTATGGAATCCCATATGTCGAAGGTATTAGCCACTTATTTATAGGAAATTTATAGTACCATACTACCATGGTATTGGACTTCTGGATAATTCTTTAATGAAAATATGGTAGGTACATGCTGATAGGATCTCGTCGTAAAATTCTCCATCTTGTTTTAAGATGATTTTCATCCGACCAGAGTACTACTCAAAATCAGCAATTCAGTACTACTATTAATTCACGATTACTTTCAGATTTATCCAATTGCCTAACAATCACAATTAGACGCCACATTATTGCTGTACTATCTTGTCGGTGGCACACTAAATAATTTTATTTATTTATTTTTGCTTGGCATTTTATTAACAGATTTCCAATATAAATAGGTATTGTATTGTTGTAGCCAATTATTGATGGCATCTTATATTGTATCCTTTAATTCCTTTAATGTTTAGATAGATCCAAGATCTTCTTTTCAGTATATTATCTGGATTGCATTTATTCGACCTAAAGATATGTTTTTACATGTTTAATTGGTATTCCTATTTCTCATCTCTGATTTTGTATATAGACAGTTTTCCAAGAGTTAAAGGGGTTTCTCCATAGTGACAGAATTACAGACATATCCAGAATCTTTACTATGCTTTAATTAGGGAACAATAAATTAATTTTAATTTCTGCTTCGCCTTAAGTTGCTAATCTATAATTTTCATTATAAAATGTATATGTTCTTAAAGGTGACGATTTGGATCTAATGGTCATTGCGAGAGGAACACCTAGATTTTCTAGGGCTGATCTTGCAAAGAAATTTGTGTGGGCGGTAAAGAGAGATTAGTTCGCATACTTAGTCACATACTCAGTTTCTCTGTTCATTTTGAGGTTCTTTGAATGAGTTCTAGTGCATGCTCTGTGTCCTTAAAGGTATACGAAGTTCTTTTCTTCTTCTCCATTCAATTTATACAGCATACTTTTTATTTGAAATAAAAAATCATATTATATATTTACTACCATCATTTGTATGATTTTTCTTGTGTTCTTGATTTCAGTTTTAGACTGAGAATCCCATGAGATTGATAGATATTCCAAATCAGAGCTGGACGCATCTTTCTCGCAATTATTTACAGCGTCGCTTCAAAGAAGTGAATATATATCATTCAGGAAAGGGAAAACAAATGGAGCTAGTGAGGTTTTTTATCGGAGATGCAATGGACGTTGCGTTTATCCCTCCATCTAAATGCGTTACCTGGAGAGCTTGATGGAAACGAATGAAAGCTTTGAGTTAGTTTTCTCTAAGAAAGGCCTCTTTGATGGTAGGATGTTATACTTAATGGGCCGGTCATGTTCTTCTGCTCAAGAAATATCGGAATGATCATGTGCAGGGTTTGAGTATTTGTGTTGTTGTGGTTTTCTTCCACATTTTTTTCTCCTTGAATCTTACGTGTTGGAACACCGTTTTCTACGCTATTCATATCAATGTTTTACTATGATTTTGATTAAAAATTCGTAATCCTGTGGTTAATGCTTGTTTGCTGAGTGTGTTATATGATTGTTGTTCTTTCAAGTTAGTTAATGCTTGTGATACGCTTTCAATTAGCTTCTTCATATTTCATGTAGGCACACCAACAAATATCTTAATGGTTGTGTCTGATCAATTTTCGAATTGCTAACCAAATGGTAGAAAACTTGCAAAATATCAATACCCTTTGTAAGTTCTGCAATAATCTACCAATACCCAAGCTGTAAAAATGTGTTATATGATTGTTGTTCTTTCAAGTTAGTTAATGCTTGTGATATGCTTTCAGTTAGCTTCTTCATATTTCATGTAGGCACACCAACAAATATCTCAATGGTTGTGTCTCATCAATTTCGAATTGCTAACCAAATGGAAGAAAACTCGCAAAATATCAATAACCTTTGTAAGTTCTGCAATAATCTACCATTGCCCAAGCTGTAAAAACATAATTAAGTTCTTATAACATTATTTTTGAGAGAACCCCAAATCAAAATTTAAAAAGCCCAAGTAAATGCGCGACCTTAAACGCTTAAACATCAAACCCCAGACACCAATTTGAGCCCAAGACTCTAATAAGAAACAATTTGAATCAAGAAGAGTACCTCTTGAATAAATCTGTTGAGTAGCCTGATGACATTTTCTCCCAAACTTTCATCTTGGAGCTGAAGAATTACATGAGGGATCACTCTTGGGAATTTCATCCACCTCATTAAATGCCTCTTTGTTCTTTTGCGGTGACTTTTCGATAACTTTGTTAAGAGAACGAAGCAAAATAAGCGATCACAAACAGATCAAGAAACATTGAAATGTAGAGAAAGGGATACCTTGATCGATCATTGATTCGTGAAGGGGATTGAGAGTTCTCTCTTCACGTTGTTCTTGCTTTTGAAATTCTTCGATTTTTGCTATTGTTGGGATCAAAGATGGTAAATTTTGCAAGATCCCATAATGTAGGGTTGGAATTTAGAGTCATTGCTTCAAGTTCTTACGGGTTTGCCTCCTTAATTGAACAACTTAGGGATCAAAAGAGGGAAGTGAAGGTGAAGCTCTTGTAATCAACTACCACATGATGCTTCACTATACACCCAAAGAAGTAAACCCGAATCCTTATAACACTACAACAAGTATAACTGAAAGAGAGAGAAAACCATGCTTAGAAAGAGAGCTGATGGGAGAGACCTTCTCTGGGAGAGATGATGAGCTGGCTTTGGGAGGGTGAAGATTCGGGCTAAGTTGTTGAGGGATACAGATGGACTAGACTAAACTACCTATTTTCAATGTTTTGCCCAAAATACCTATAGGTATTTGAGTAAAAGAAATATAGGCCGTCCATCACCCTCTTCCCCATAAATCCCAACCCTCTTTATCCTTGAGACAATGGCAGATATGTCTATGCGAAAAACACCGTTGCCTAATTTATAATAGACTAGTAATACCCGTGGCTCGCCACGGCAAAAACGTCGCCTGTGACCAAATCACGGTGAATATGTCTATGTGTATTCGAAGCTACCAACTTCTCTTAATAATTTTTAGTGTATCTTATTCACTATGAAATCACAGTTATTTATTAATATTGAGAACTAAGTTTTTTATCATGTGAAAAATACATTATCAGTCATACATAATTGTTGCATTCACACGCCTTCGATAGCTTCAACTAATATATCAAGCCATCCATACGCAAATGAACTAAAATTCACTATTGTTTCTGAAGGAAATCAAAAGCACATACATTACTTAAGCTTTTTGCATAAAATTTATATTGCAAAGTGGGCAATATTGGCTATAAAATATGCTCATTATCCCGCATTTTGCACTAAAATTCAATCAAACATATTTTTGTTCATATTCGATGACATAATTTTGTAGGGAGTCAAATATTTTAAAATTAAGTATAATGTCCAGAAAGAACCTAACATTTCAATATCTCATTTTGGAGTTACCACCATACTCAGTGGTGCGATAATAACTGGAAGTTTGAAACACGACATTGAAATGCCCTTTTTCACAATTCAAATAAATAGCAAAAAATGTATTCTTTTAACTGAAACCTATATTTTGTGCGTTGCTTCTTTAATTAAAACCTACAACTCTAATGTGATTTTACTAAAATATACACTTCATATGATTCCCGCCAAAACGTACAGTTAAAAAAAATAGCATTTCAGATACATGCTTTCGAGATAGGTGTATATCAATCGAGTGTATAAAAAGTAAATAAAAAATGCACATATCCAAATGAATATTAAACATAAATTTGCATTGATTTGTAATGTCAAATGATAGGTCAATGAGATAACCAAATGAGTTACACCCACGACCAAAACAAACTGATTCTACAAATAATTTGTTCATGAAAATAATTTGAGTTCTTCTCAATTTAGTTTGTCTAAACCAATTTTATATAGTTTAGTATGCTAGATTCTACAAAGTAAGAAAAAAGAAATACACACGCTAAAAAAAATAGGACCAAAAGTTTGAAAGTCCAATGGTCACCCAATGTATTACAGATTAATAGAATTTTTCATGTATAAGGTGTAGAACACACAATATTACCTTCTATCTAGAGCTATATAAGTTAGCATTATTCCACCAAAGGTCAAAACGCCCAAGGCTCCAAGCATCAGACTACAGTGCAGTACATCTTAGCATGGAAACACGGTATTAACTAAAATTTTGCCCTCTCCAGATTGAAGAAAACCTCATAGAAATAAAATTTTCTTCACTGCTCTCCAAATAGGAACAAATTTTCATGGTTCCTGATCTGTATTAAACATACAAAGTTTGTTTCAAAGTATTTCGTCAGAACTATGGCAATTGCCAAAATGATGGGCAAAAATGATCGATTTAACTATTTTTGCATGCATCTAACAGAGTTTGCTAATTTGGATGCTCTATATGTTAAATATAATCATTATCAATGTTTATCAAAAACTTGAAAAAATATCGACTTTACAAAAAATATTTTGATCACTGGTTAGTGGTTACGGAATGGTGTACCAAATTTCAGGCTCAACTCAAAATTCTCGATGGCCACAACCTCCCTTGGAGTTAAAAACAATGAAGTTTGCTTAATATCGTGAACTTCCATGCCTGAATAATCTATCTCAAATTTAAATTAATCTCATGTCCGTTCCATCATACTTGAAATTTCAATTATCAGCGCAAAGACGTCAAGTTTTCTTTCATGTGATATATCCTCCAACTGAAGTATCCAACATAAACTTGTAATAGTATGCGACCACCCATCTGATTGATCATTAATCATTGATATGTTGATGCATAAACACTTAAGAGGATCAAATGGACTCCTGAATTCAGCAGTTCAACCTCAAAGAGTGACTCTGATGCTTTTAAGCAAATTCAACAGTAACACAGAAACTGCAACATGTAAGGAGTTCCGATATATTCAAGAATCGGGTTCCATAGGTATTCGATTTTTGAGCGCAAAAACTTCACTCACTTTCTCAGCAGGGTTCATATGATAAAACGTACATCCATAGCAGTCAAGTTTAATTAAGCTGCAGCCCTGAGTACCTACTAAGAGAACTAAAAACGTTATACGAACAGGTCCCCAATCTCTTATATGTTTTGCCCAACAACAGATCCAGAATATGTGAACATCTGCTTCAAATTTATCATAAAATTAACATGAGTTTTTGATATGTACACCTTTTTTATATGTACCCCTTAGTTCTTTTCACTCGACCTCAGAGTCTGAGAGGGCAAAAGTGATACTAAACCCAATCTCCTCGGCGGTTGTACCAAATCCATTAAACAAATAACTTATCTCCACCTTTTCTGCAATATCAAACAAACAAATACAATGTTGCAAATAACAAAAATAGATTTTTCTTCATTCATTTTACACCCCAAATCAAATTATCAAATACCAAGAGTTCATTGAGAATCTGGGTTTAAAAGATCCATGAAATGATGAAATCCCATTGAATCAACTCAAACCAAGAACCCAAATCAATAACAAACTCAATCACAGATTCAAGAAAATACAACAGCAAAAACTACATCAACATGCAAACCCAAATACAATAAAAAGGACAAATTGGGTGAAACTTACAATGGAGATCGAAAAAGATAGATCAAAGATTAGAATCTGCGAAGATTTGTAGTTTTCGCAAATATAAAAGTGACAAATAGTTTAAAAATATTTAAACTCAAGACAGTAATTTGACAGATGTAAATGCGCGACCTTAAACGCTTAAACATCAAACCCCAGATAACAATATAGGCCCAAGACTCTAATAAAAAACAATTTGAATCAAGAAGAGTACCTCTTGAAGAAATTTGCTAAGTAATCTGATGGTATTTTCTCTTAAACTTTCATCTTGGAGCTGAAGAATTACATGAGGGATCACTCTTGGGAATTTCATCCACCTCATTAAATGCCTCTCTGTTATTTTGTGGTGACTTTTTGATAACTCTGTTAAGAGAACAAAACCCAAACATCAAATTAAAATTAAATAAAAATCATCTCGGTATTAAAATTTGGAACTTTAACCGGCCCACCTGAGGTGCTTCCATGGGGTAATGTTCAGGGAAATCAACTTGAAGCTGGTAAGTTTCATTCGAATAAAGGGTCCCTGAAGCTCCAATAACTTCAATAATCCACCTTAATTTCACAAAAGGATGATAAACTAAGATAGAATCAAAATAAATAACGAAATCAAATCAAATAGATTACCCCCAAATACTTTTAGAGATTATCGATGACTTTGTGCTTGAACCCAAATGGGGGGTTCATTTGCCATTATAATAGCTCTTTTTGAAGACGATTCGCAACAATCTTACTCAAAGCCTAAAAAGGGAACACCAATTTAGGGAATTAAAAGCAAAATTGGGGATGAAATTGTAAAAATTAGGGCACAATTAGAGAGAGATAGACCTTTGTTCTTTTACGGTGACTTTTTGATAACTCTGTTAAGAGAACGAAGCAAAATAAACGATCACAAACAGATCAAGAAACATTGAAATGTAGAGAAAGGGATACATTCCCCTTTGTTTGTGAATGGTTCAAGGTTCTTCAATTGCGTATTTATCATTTTAAATGGATGCCTTTCATATGGTTCTTTTATGAGCTTGACAACTTCATAGATGACAGGAAACATATCCTATAACAATAACAAGCAAACTTGCATTTAATTCGTTTCATATTTGTAGTTTTAGTTTTTATTATTTTGGGGAGAAATTTTTAGGGTTTTTTTGAGATATTGTTAATCAAGTAATAATAAGATAGAAAAAGGGATTTTGAGTAAACCTCCTACACTGGTGAATCCATATGCATTAGGTCCGATTCAACTGAATCTGAGATGCTCGACTCTACAAGGGGAAACAAAACCAAAGAAGAACAAAAAAAACTCAAATTGCTTGAAAGGCAACAAACAAACAAACCCTAAAATAAATTAAGAGTTGAATGCTCTTACCTGTGTGGATGTTTTAATATCTCCAAATACCCCTTACGTTAGTCTTTTCCTGTCATTTTTCAGATATCGCTATAATATCCTCTAAGAGATGATAGATGGGGTTGGTGAATTCCCTTTCCCTTGTTCTCAATCCTGCGTATTGAACAAATAAGAGTGATAACCAATCAATAGAATACATATCATCACAAAGTGATTATTGCTTCAATTTAAAGATTTAAAACATATAAATCCAACACAGACATAAAGACAAATACAAAATGCGAGCAAACCTTGATAATAGGGTCAACAATTCGTTTCGAAAAGTGGACAGAGTTGTGTCCAAGCGTTGACGAAGGCTGTGAGCGCGAGTCAGCTTTTTTTCATCCATGTCTTAATTTTCACTAAACTTCAAAATCTTAAGCTACAACACAATATGAATAGTAAACAAACAATTTATGATAGAACCCCTTATCCTTGATTAACTAACTTCATATAAAAGAGATCATAAAGTCAAATTTGGCATAAAAATCTCTAGAAGGATATACTTTTAGTTTTAGACCTAACAAAAATAGAAAAATTAGATAAAATGAAAATACACCACTGAAAAGAAAGATAGGTCCGTCCAAGGGTTGGAAAGAAAAAAAATCTAGACTACCAGCCTATAAAAAATGTTGATATAATTCAGTAGAAAAAGGTTGATCCCCCCTATGAAAGACTACCAGTCTTACGAACACGCGGTTAGTGGAATAAGTTTGATCTTAATGTAAGAAGTGCCCCTAGAATCCTTATCAACATATATTCTTAACTGAGCAGGGAAGGAGCTAGGGGACATAAATCTCATCTATTACAGTATGGAAAGAACCCAAAAAATCAACACCCTATGAATACTTCGAATTTCGTGATAAGACACTAAAGCAGCACCTGAAGATCCACTGTAAGCAAGGATGCCAATATCCTCACTATCCCTAAATATTTCTCCCATGCCACCTTTACCTGAGAGAGTATCTTGCAGCTTTTCTCTTGTTCACCAGTTACCATTCCAGAGCAATCTGTATGAACAAAAGAAGCAGACCATTTTGAAATTTCAGCAATCGAAGTATGTGGAGAATGTTCTGAACTTTTAGAGAAAAACAATAGTACAAAGAAAAGGGGTGCATAGGGGTAAATTAGTGTAGTGCTAATGAATAAGGGGTAAATGATCATCCCCAGACACATTCAGATCAATGAAGGTCAAATATGAGCTGAAATGTGGATAGGAATACAATACAGATTTATTATGAGTTATGATACCCCCTTATAACAAATTATTTTGGAAACTTGTTTGTAAAGCCCACACGAGGATGAGTTAATGCCTCATTCTCTTTGTCATATAGGTCATACTCACAGTGAATCAAATCATGTTGCTGATGATTAAACTTTTAGTATAAAAAATCAAGAATGGGAACATCTTCTTACGTCAAGTATATCTTCACTCAAACACGACATTAATATGGTCAAAAGCTTCAGAAAAAACTGATTTTTGCCAGGAGGAACTCATTGTGATGGGATATCATCATCACCAATAGTTAGTCCTGACTTGTCCCCGGGTAGATCCCTTGAGTAAGTATCAAAGTCTCATAATACCCCAATGCACGTATATTTATTAACATCATGCAATTGATAAATCATAACAGTATCACATAATAAAAATTGTACTATTATGATGATTTTGAAAGAAAAAACAACTTAACTTAAGAAAGGTTCATAAGTATCTTCGCTTGCAAGAGACTTGTCATGGAACAATTTTGCCCATTTTTGATTTTCTGGACAGAGAATGAATAATATGTCAAATAAAAAAAGTTTTGAATGTACCTAATCGTTAAAAAACTTCCTTTCCCTGTAAGCATTTCGTCGATAAGAGCAAGAACATATTGCACTGTTTCTTCCTTAATTATATCTCGCAATATGTTGATAAAAACCCGAATATAAGCTGGACCATCCTGTCAGATTTGTTAACATTATAAACAGAATGGGTAGTTTTGCAATAACCCCTGATAGGAGTCAGGTTCAAAGAGATGTGTTTTATGTTATAGGATACTCGTGTCAGGAGAGCGAGACTTTGTTCTGATTCGTCTATCTGTTGGTTTACACATCATAATCAAACTGAGAGGCAAAACTATATACACTTACATTATCAAGGAGTGTTGCACGGTAACTTTCTGATCTCTTATCGTAACGCCTTAATAGCTGAAAACATGTTCCTGTTATCAGCTTAGTTGTCATGTAAGTCTCCCAGGGGATGTCCCTCTTGAGAACCTTCAAAAATAGCACATAAAATGCATATCAAATAAAATAGCAGCATCCTAATAGAATTTTGTTAATATTACTATGCCTGAAACCAAGATCACGACTATATTAAAAAGGGATTGGTGTGCTTTTGCGGCATCCAAGAGGAAAATAGAGATCCCAACCATGATAAATTAGAAGTTACTTCTCATATGAAAGCTATACAAAACTTTAGTAAAGAGTTGTATGGGAAGACAAATTGCTGTCACTGTAGAATCTGATAAATCATTATGCTTCAAG
Organism: Kingdonia uniflora; assembly: GCA_014058105.1. NCBI lineage: Eukaryota > Viridiplantae > Streptophyta > Magnoliopsida > Ranunculales > Circaeasteraceae > Kingdonia > Kingdonia uniflora. The sequence continues at coordinate 3,612,166 of JACGCM010000560.1, read as the reverse complement.
TTATATAACCAAGAGATTTCTCCACTAAGACTGTTGTAATTTCTGTTGTATATATCCATCAAAAAATTACACTGTATATATATTTTTATACTCCTTATATCCTAACTTCACAAAATAAACTATAAAAAAAAGCATTTCGAAATCTTTTTCACCAATAAACCCCAAAATCAAAAAGATCGCTCCAACCCAAATTAGAATCAATCACTGATGTTGTTGAATCAATCAATCACTGATGTTATTGAAGTAGAGATGTTTGATCCCCCTTTATATACAATGGGATGAATTGATAGTAGCCCTTCACATTCCACAAGCCCAGGGAAATTGATCGAGCCTGTGCTAACTTGATCTTCACCAAATCCACAATTCCAAATCGAGGCCCACTAATGAGAGAGAGAGAGATACGTTTATCTTTGAGAGTGAAGAGAGAGATGCGTTACTTGAAGATGGAGAGAAGAAGAGTCGGGGTAGAGAGTTATAACTTTAAAGAAGAAAAGTTGTAATTTGATAAGAGAGAGAGACAATGTCGAAAATGCCCAAAGCCAAATAGTTGAACAAATCTAGGCCTTCCATCTCCCTCCTCCCCACAAATCCCAGCCCCTCTTTATCCCTGAGACAATGGCGAATATGTCTATACGAAAAACACCGTTGCCTAATGTATAATAGACTAGGTTATAACCCCGTGTTACGCATGAATGCAAGGAACCCAAAGATGAAGAACATCATAAGTACTAAGTTTTCCTAAACTCTTAACGGAGCAATCAAATAAAATGGTAAAATAAATGTTTTCCTTAGGTTGAAAGTCACCAATGAAGTCTTCTCAATGTAAACATCCATTAATGTTTAATAGTCTACTTGATACTGATGGAGTTGTAAGTTGTAGCAATAAATTGTCCACATATTTTTTTTGAATGCACATAAGCTAAATTTCATATAAAAGACAAAACATGTAGTTGCAATTCAATATAATAAGGTTAATTAGACCCGCATTTGAAATTGAGCCAAACAATCAAGTGTACAATATTTCTTTCAATGACATTTCTCAAATAGTTCTTGTATCCCTCGATGACAAAAAAAAAACACATTATCCCCAAATAAAACCAATGCAAGGAAACTAATTATAAAAGGGGCAACTTTTACCTGGATTAAACTGAATTTCAAAACGAGCGAGATGATTGAAGGGATATCCTCCGATTGATCACGCAAATCCTATTGAACATTGATCTACAATAGCCAAATAGAATCTCACTTTGTTAGTAAGAAACATAAATAATATTACATCAAAATACAATTTAATCCAATATCAACTTACTTGGCAGAAAAGTAGCAAGCATGAGAGAATGGGAGAGATAGACCTCAGTGCCTTAACAGCCCTTTATTTGCTTGTACCACTTCAATAGCAAAAAAAAAATGCTCAAGTTATGTTTGAATTCATAGTTCCCACGATGTCCTTAGTATCCCTCGATGACCACCCCAAATATTTCATTCAAAGCAAACACCATCTAGAAAAATGGGCATAATGTTTGATGAGTTGCAATAAGTATGAACTTTAATATTAAGAACACCGCCAGTTTATAATGAAAATTATATAGGGAGGTTATATAGGCATGAGGCTGAAGAAGCGTAATATACATTAGGACACTTGATGGATAAAATTTTCGTTTACAAAAAAAATAAAAATGGATAAAATATTCTTATTATTTTAGACCAAAGGATGAATATATGATAAACAAAGACAAATACGAATTTTAACTGTAGGGGCATTACTTGATGGATGAAATCTTCTTATTATTCTATCTCATAAGATTATTAAAATGACGTAAAGATATACATTTCTCCAAGTTGAAATATAGTTACATCTTAATTTTTGTGGTGAAATCTTTCCAAACATATAATTGTCATCAATAAAACGCCAATGATTTTTGTACATACCCAGAGAAACGGAAAAAACTCTTGACAAATGTATAATTCAAAGAAACCCTATGAGTGAATCTATCTTAGTTGTGAGAGGCCACCAATTATACATTTTACAGAATCTCAGACCAATGAGTAGACCATACAATTCAATAATGTTATTAGATCCTAGACCCAGATCAATAGAAAAGGCAAAAACCATGTTACCTGTATGATCTCTAGCAATGCCACCACATCCACACATCCCATTAGACCCTCTTGAAGAACCATCAGTGTTTAATTTGTAAGAATTTTGTATGGGTTAACCATCTGATAACTCTTGCTGGCTTGTACTTGGGTTTTCTCCTTTCCACTTTGAGCGTTTGTAAAGATAGAACTTATATGAGGGAGCTGACCTTTTTGCAATTAATGTAAGGCATTTTACACAGCAGCCAATTTCTGGCCTTCTGAATGATTTGATCAACCACTATAGGTTCAGCCTGAGCCAACCTAGATTTCCATAGTTCCCAGAAAATCAAAGAAGGAATCATACCAGTAATGATCCCCATTTGAGAGGATCTGTTAGCCAGAGCCAACCATACTCCTTGCCTAGACCATGAATTCTGATTGCTATTATAAGATATGCCACATGCTTTACTGAAATGTAGCAATACTCATTTTGCCATGTCACTATGAATCATCAGGTGATCAAGGTCATCTATATATCCATACTTGCAACATACACATTTAGAAGTGAGAGGTATTATGCCTTGTATTAGACTGCCAACAGTAACTACTTTCCTCCAAACCTTCCGGTTGAAAATTTGTATTTACTTTAATAAGAACACTCCATTACCAGTCCCCATCATTATGAATGACCTGATTTACATTAATAAACTGCTCATGTACACAATCAAATGACCTGATCACTTAGAGCCCCCTCTCCAGTCCAATCTACATGTCATAAATCAATTTCACCATGCCCCATATACACAGCACAAAACCAGGTTGCAATAACACCTTACCATAATTGATAATGTACAACTATTCGGCACTTAGGAACATAATGGTAAATTGTTAAACAACTTGACAGCTGATTCAAGTTCACATTCTTCCACCAAAACTATTAGTAGATTGTTAAAGTGTCACGCCCTAAAATCTAGTAATCGGTAGCTAGACCAATTACTAAGATTCGAGGATGTGTAAGTCGGGGAATCCAAAGATTTCCCCCACGAACAACTAAGCCATAGACAAATTCTGGCCCAGTCATTCACAATAGTGTCACAACAAAGTAATAAGGAAAAATAAAATAGCGGACTAAGATAACAATATCTAAACGTAAGATTCTACAAACCTCTACACAGCAAGTCAGGCAGTAATAACTGAAGAATGAGCCTCCAGCTCAGCTCCCAAAGATCACCGCAGCAGCAACTAAAACCTAGAATAACCTGCCACTGAAAGGGGGATGCGAGAGTGAGCAAACAACGAGCTCACTAACTCCCAAGAATGGCTGAACGATTATACTAACCAATGAGATGGATATAATAATGATAATAGGATATAATAATATCTAACGATAAACAATATATATATCTAAATATATACATGATGCCTAATAGGTATTTAATAGGTACATAACTAGTCTAATGATTATATGCAACTATACTATAATTATACATACACATCTCGAGTAAAGGAGTACAAAGACTATAACTACACTCCAGTCTCAAGGACTACTAACTACACTCTAATCACTACCGTGGCCCTCAGTACCACAAACGACTAACCTACCTCAGAAATACAATCACACACGAGGGTAAACAACCCTCATCCAACTACAATCCAACCGGGTTATCCAAACCCCAACCAGGCACAACCCCGAAGCTATTACGAGCTAAGCGAGATCGCCCACAACCAGATACCAGCCTAAAGCTCACAGCAACCAACCAGACTAATTAACCTAATAACTTAATTAGATGCAAAAGAGGGAAGGAAAATATATAGAGAGGAGAGGAGTATGTAGAAGGAAGATGAATCTAATTATACCACAAATCAATTAGAAGAAGAGGAATTAAGATAAGGGGAGAAGAATATGATGAACTAGGATAATCCCATAATTATCCCAATGCAATGATATGTTATGATGATGATATGATGGAAAGAGATAATTTTATGATTATCCCAAGTACAGAAGATTCTATATTAATCATAATGCAGAAAGGGTTAAGGATTTCCATCAGAAGAACCTACGAATTGGAAGTATGCAGAGATGCAATGATATGCTTGATGATGATGATGATGCATTATGATACAGAATGATTTAGCGATGTCAACCCAAAGGGCTAGCCCCCAAGACTAAAGTGGGCTGACAACTGCTGAAAAAGGATTTACCTTACCGGATATTGTTGGATACAAGGGTACGATGTACTGCACTAGCTCAACCAGACTATGAGGATATTACATCAATCTATCCAATCCCACGGAGCCAGCATCCGAACTATATATGCATTTCGAGGCATTTCAACCACCAGGATAAGCCCTGTACCGGATTGTAAATACTGTCTCATACCATCCCAAACTCCCGAATGGGTGACTAGGTATAATAGTATCCATCCTAGGCCCACTATCAATTTTAAACCGATTTAAGAAATCCCTGAACCTCTCGAGAATGATGAGCTCTATTAGCTCTAAGAATGATGAGGACAATAAGTGTCACAAAACGATAAGCAAACAATCCTAAGGCAAACTATCAAAAGTTCAAAATGCACGACCAACCACCACGGATAAGCCGTCTGCTCACCAGCAATAACTAACAGTCCAGGAGATACCACACTCCCACATGGAATCCAACATTCCAATCACCCACCAATCACAACGACAGTGCTCAAGGACCAGGCCTTGAGAACACAAAGTACACCTACACTAGTCTTAAGACTAGTCAAAACAATAGCGGGCAAGAGGACGAGCTCTGAATCGAAGACCATGTCTTACTGAAGCTATGTCGCCCAAAAGACTATTCCAGGAACCAGGTCCAACAACTAAACTAACCAAGGTGCTATACTATAAGGTGAGAACTATAGTCTCTGAACTACACTGTCTCATAAGGATAGCGGCTCAACCACGTGTCGTCCATACATCTCCACTAATAGCCAAACCAAGTTACTAGTGCCCTAAAACAAGCTGGGCACCCTAATAACTAACCAACAATACCATACTCAATATATTATATATATATATATATATAAAGCGACGCTGAGGCGTCGCAACACACCGAGAAATGCCTTTGTTCTCAACCTCAACGAAGAAAAGATTCGTAATAACCATCTACGATGAAATCGTTCTAAGAGGAATCTCAGGAGTCATCGTCACATCGACGACAACAGAGAAATAACTACCTATGGCTAACCATAACCTACAGGTTCTATATAGTAGCTAAACTCATATTGTTGCGGGTTTTACTAACTTATCAAACCCTTAAGTACTCTCGTCAAAGGTATGCTAAACGGATAACCCGTGAATGTGTCCTAAGCAATTAACCCATATACTAACATAATCACGGTAATAAACATGATAAACTATGTGATACAATAACTCATAAATCAATATAATGGTCTATTTATTAAGGAAGATAAAACTCGCCTGACAAAACAATGCTCGGAACGGCAATCTCGGCGAAACTGTCCAAATAGCACCCCAACGGAAATGTGCTCCGCGAATTGACTTTCAGAACTCTAAATGAATCATGGAAAGGACTAGGAACACCACAACATCAACCACTATCAAGGCCCAGAACCCAATCGCAACTCCAACAAAGGATACCCATCCGAAACTGCATTTCAGATCAGCACTACAACTGAATTCAACAACAAAACAGCATCGAAACCCACGGTCAACCACGCTACGCTGCGCTACTCCGATCACCCACAGTCACATTAAGATATACCACTTTAAGCCCACCGAATCAGCTGCCTAATAATCACGAACCCAGTGTTCAAAGGGTGTTAATACGGCCCTAACCCTTCCTCTAGAATAATAACAACGAAGGCAGCAATTTCATCTAAACAGTCACGGATAAAATCAGCAACTAGGCGAAGCAATCATCTGAACCGAAACGGCAACAATCGCCGGTTCAGGCAACCCTCTCCGAATCAACATCGAAACCCAACAATCCACCACCGAACACCCAAATCCCCCAATCAAACACAACCCCAAAATCAGCCCAACACCTGCAATAAATCATACACTTCGATAAACCCTAAAACTCTACAATTAAAAACTCTGAAATCAGCCCATCAATAACCCAAACCAGCACCGGAATCAAATCTGTAATTAGGAAGAGGAAATAGGGAATTACTCCTCCACGGAGGAAACGGCTGTAATCGGCGAAGGTACAACGTCAAATTGGTGAATCGTCGACGGAAACGTATCCCTCTTTCTCTCTCAAGAACAACAAATCTCACCCTCTGAAGAACTGAAATCAGGATATAGGGGATGCTAACTCAAGCTCCAAACCAACCAAAAGTGAAGGAAAAAAAGGATTGAAGGGAGGAGAAGGGTTCTTTGGAGTCCGTTTGGAGAAAAAGAGTTGGAGTCGATTTGGAGATAAAGAAAAAAAATGATTTGAAAATGAAATGAAGAGTTTATATAGGGGAAGCCAACACTCATCTCGAGGTAAAATCCAACGCTCGAGAATAGCTCAAAAGACCCAACTTGGTCGTCTGAACACACAAATGTTCAAACAAAAATAAAGGGAAAAATCATAATAGAAATATGCCCGAACATATATATGCAGTCCAAAAATTAACAGTTGGTAAAAGGAATCCATTCAATGGAAAAATAAAGAAATTTATCAGTAGAAAACCACATAAATCCAAGGCTAACCAACGATTCTCCGAAATCACATCCACATCACCACACCACCATAAAATACTATCACTAACCCACACAGGGGTTCCCAATATCTAAACACCACCTCCACCGCCTGACGGCCACCGAAACTCCTAAAACCCAGAAAAGGAATCTAACTACCAGAAACTTAACCGAAAGGAATAAATGGATGCGGAATAGATAGAAAGGATTATATGCAAATGTGTAACGCATAGGAGTATATGTGAAAGTTCAACGAATAACAATATATGCATAATAATAATAACACTTAATAAAATAAATAAATATACCCTGAAAATCCGGGACATTCCATAAAGTATGCAAGTGATGGCATTTCACTCAAAAGTCCCACTTTTTCTTCATTGGGTACATTAATTTTCTCATAAAAATTGATAATTTATTCTTTTGGAGGCTTTGTGATTTGGCGAACATCTGGGGTTGATGGTTTTGTTGAGAAAGATATAATATTTATTTTCTGCTAAATTTCAGCTAGCATCTTCAGTAATAGGAGCATCATTGTAAAACAACCAAAAATAATTAAGAAGTTGTAAAAGAATTTTCAAAAATAAGAAACAAAAACATATACCCAAAGCTTGCAGTTGATCGAAGCTGGATTGCGATGCACTCTATCACTCTAACGCAGAGATAAAAACATTAACATCCAGAAAAAAGAGAAAAGCTGTAACCTTTTTGGTATACAAAAATTACATCTTATCCTTAATGATTAACCATGAAGAATCGATCGTCTAAAAAACCTACAAATCGAAGTGTTTTTGACAACTCCAATTCTGGATGCAAAGTTCCAAAATCTAAGTGGGAATTGGGGATTTATAGAGAGAAATGCGTATATTAAAGGATTTTGCAAAGTTACTTGAAAAGAAATGGGATATGGACGGTAAAAACCTGAATTCAAATCACTCGTTGAAAGAAGGAAGATGTGCAACCTGAGATCAGTCAAGCAAAAAACATTTGATATTAAAATTGTAAAACTAAAAATTCCCAATTCGAAAGAAACATATGCTTCAACATTGGAAGAACCCATTCTATCCTCGAGGTTCTTATAAGACATAAATGATGTCAAAGACATTCCCAAGTTCACTACAGCCTCAAGGTAAGCCATGGGTCTATTTTCGTACTTTATTATTACCTCCAGATGCTTACATAGATTGTAAAATGCTTCTTGGAAAGCAACCCAATTCTCAAATATTATCGCTGTGCTCATAGCATTAATAGTAGACGATAACTTCTATAATTAGGTGTTAGCTTCAGGCTGAAACTTAGGTTGAGCAAAAGTAAAATGATCGCCGCCACTTATGCTATCATCATCGTTGCTATTTGACAGACACAGAGAAGAGGGTAAATACATACCAAATTAATCTTCATCATCCCCAAAAACTTATGTTTCATCTTCATCTACATATCGACACGAAATAGCATCATCGTGACATATATCATCAACCCCGCGATTTGGCTATTAAAGGAGAATAAATTCTTGTTATTCATAAATAATTATATCATCACAGTGAAGTAATAGGAAATATATAGTGTCTAATAAATAACAATAAGCAAAGATTAAGGAAACCCAACCTCTGAATCGACCTCTGTCATTATCAGATTTGAAAATAAAACATCTGTGTAGAAAAGATTCCAAACATACATAATATTTGATTTTGATTGTTGGAACGAACAAAGAAAAAAAAACCCAATTCAATTATATCCCTTGTAACTTGTTTGACTTCAAAATCGCAATTGGGTAATAGCAAAGAGACACACCAGTAAATCAGCTTCGAATTGAAATCCAATAGGCACTTAGGGAATTCTCTTTGAGGCAGGAGACTAACGCGAAAGGAGAGAGTCGTGGGGGAGAGGGAGAGGGTGAGGAAGATAGTAATTACTAAACCTGCTGAGCCCCAACTTAGAAAGAGAGAGAGGCTTTCTCAAGGAGGAGAACACAAGTTTTTGTTTTGTTCTATTTTTGAAGGGGTGAATTTGTAAGCGGGGTAGAAGTAGAATTTTTTTTGTCGGGTTTTTTTTTCTTAGACTTTAGTTTTAAACCTAAACTTCCAAAATTTCCCTTCCTTGTGCGTTCCTCGAGGCGTCAACCCTTGAATGTATCTGTGGCTTGCCACGGATCAACAACGTTTCTATCAAAAAGTTGTGTGCCTTCAGCACTATTAGTTTACAAATGCGTAGCACGGAGATAAAGATAAATATTTATAATGTAAGGTAAAACAGAAAAATACAATACTGCATAAGATTTTAGGGGTTTGAACCACCATCATTTGATATTATTGAAATTTTATTTCCAACCCCAAATGCTCTACCATTTGAGATAAAGATCAAATATAGTTCTGATAACAACTAAATGCTAAAAATTCAATATGCAAAAAATGTGAAATAATTTTTTTTTAAAAGAATCTATCTTTCTCATGGCCTAAAAATAACCAAAATCAATACACATATTACTCCAATGAAACCCAAGACCCCCATAAGAAACACATTAGTGACATAAACTAAAGAAGAATAAATCTAGTGTATAAAAAATATGATGGAAGAATTATAACCAAAGATTTACAAGAGAGATTACCTCAATGCTATCAACAAATATTACTCCAATGAAACCCAGGACCCCCATAGGAAGCACATGAGTGACATAAACTAAAGAAGAATAAATCTAGTGTATAAAAAATATGATGGAAGAATTATAACCAAAGATTCTAGAGAGAGATTACTTCAATGCTATCAACTAAGAGAACCTCATATTCATAATACCATTATAGCCTAATGTGGTGCATATTTGCTTGGCTTTTGATGGGTGAATTATGACAACCCAAACTAATAACTATTTAGAGAATAAAAAAAAGAAGGGATAGTTCAAATCCTTATTTCTCGATGCATCATCATTGCCATAAGAATTGGGCAGAGAATATGTTATATTTATCTTATGACATCCCAAGCTAATAACTATTTAGAAAATAAAAGGGATAGTTCAAATCTTGATTTCTCAATGCATCATCATGGTCATGAGAAATGGGGCAGAAAACATGTTATTCTTATCTTGTTAATGTGATTTTGGCCAAGAATCCACCCTCTTCCTTCCATAGCTCTCCCTTTCAAACTCCTAATTTTTAATAATTAAATCGTTGCATTCATTTTTCTATACTAATTACATCATAATCGTGTTTTGTGGTTTCCAACAATATATAACAATGCCTTATCAATGACTTGTTATTATTAATACGCCTCTTCAATGACATTTGTTCCATAGAAGCACTGGCCTTCTAAAGAGTTGGTAATACTATATATTGACAAATTCCATATTGAAGAATGATGTTATTTAAGTAACAACCTCCAATCATATGATCTGCCTTAAATCTCTTTTGAATTTCTCCATCTCATATCCTACTTTTTAAGATTTGGGTGTAACCATCTTCTCATAATATTCAATCAACGAATAAGCATATCGAAAGGTTAACATAGAATAAAAAGGTTGAGAAACTATATGGTGAAAAATAAGGTAAAGTCAGCTCATATCGTTCTTCAATATCAACAATGCTAAATAAATGCCTCTTAAATCCCATGTTGCCCAAACCCATGACTATGCCAAAATAACCTTAAGCCTTGTAATCTGTTAAGGCATCTTTGTAAGTGAAGTCTATCGACCTCCGACCACTGAAAATCACCATGTGCTAACCCCATATTTTGAGTTGAAGTTAAATTGGGTTTACAAATAATCCCCAATGGTAAATGGTAATTTGAAAATTGTGAAGTTTGAAGCATTAACCCAGCAAAATAGACATAATCGGATTGACTTAGGGATATTTCAGACACCTGAAAGTCTTAAATTAAGCATTAATCTCTAAGCAGCTTTATTATCCATTGAGGATGGATAATCATAATTTTTTTGATAATCGTATTAAACAAAATTAGTAATCCGAAGCAAATCATTGCAAAAGCAAACTCAAACATTTAAATTGCAAATTATATTAAGAAAACTCAATGAAATAAAATAAAACCTTAACTTCTCCAATTGGCATGATCAGAGACGCAAAAAATCGATTGGATATAAGAAAATAAATAGATTAACGGTCAAAGGTAGAATAAAAAAGCCCTAACCTTCGAGAATGTGGGAAATATAAGGCAATGCAAAAAAGATGCCAACTTTCTCTAACGTTCGATTCGAGGAGAAACAATGGCTTTAGATTTGGTTGAAGCCCCAAATGTTACATAGAGAGATCATGAGAAGAAGGTTTGAGATAGAGATAAATTTTTTTGGGAGGGAAGTTAGTTTTTCTTTTTCTTTTTTTGGAGGGTGAAGTTTTTAGTCGGGGAAGGAGAGTGGAATTTTTAGTTGGGGGAAGAAAGTCTAATTCTCTTTGGCTTTTGGTCTAAAAACACAATGTTTCAAAACTGCCCCTCCACATACAAATCTCGAGGCATTGATAGCCGATCCAGACCCCTCTTTGTCTTTAGACATAAGGCAGACTTGTCTAAAGTGGCAAAAACATCGCCCCGTTATAATAAAGAGATATATTCATTCCTTTTATTCAAGGTCGGGGACCTACATCAAAGCAACAATACCCATAATTCCTTATTATAATAGAACATGGTAGGGAATAAGGAACTCACACTAATCACCAAGTTGAGCTATGGCCTTCCTTGTCTCTAGACAAAGACAATAGGGATTGCTCAAAACTGTGTGAATGCAAAACTCTCACTCTTCCTTCAAACCAAATTTGAGCCACAATATCCATTTGAAGATTCAAATCAAATTATGTAATAATATCTTATATATATCTTGAAAGCTGGAAATCAAGTTATATGATAATATTCGATATCTTGAAAGTTGGAAACCAAATATTGATTTTGGGAAGAAACTGATGATATATCATATATCTGTTTCGTAGCCATTCTATGTGAATCAGTTTAGCAATATTACGATGTCATAGAAAGACTTAGAAAAATGTTTGATATACTGAGTAAATTACCATTACACTATGACAAAAAGTGTAACTTCATAAGATAATTACATTTACAGTCATAAATAACATGTCTAAACTTTAAGGAAAATAACTAAATTTTCACAAATATAATGCTTCGGTAATTTTACACAAAATGTAATTCTTTTATAAATATAAGAAAAATGTTAGGAAGCTTAATATACACCAATTGCAACCACCCCAAATATCAAACTTCTGATCTTTGACTAATTATCAAATATATCATCTTGTGACTGGTAGATAGACCTATTTTCAAATCGGATCGGAAATGGAGGCGATCGGAATTTTTTCCAATTTTTTCGGAAATGTAAAATTCGTTCCAATCTGATCTGATTTTTTTCAAAAAAACGAAAATGGATTCGAATCCGAAAAAAAATCATATTTATCGAAATTCTGAAAAATTTAGAAAATATTTGGAAATTTCAGATATCGTGATAAAATCGGGAAAAAAATTCAGAAAATCAAAAAGTTTATATTTGGTAGGAAATTGTCACTGTATATTATTAAGCAAGTGATTATAAATGATACCATCATAGAAACTTTGGTACGCAAGTCAAATGATAACTACTTTGAAATAAATATTGTTCAAATTATAAATTTTACAAAATAAACATCATTTCATAAACTTAAATAACCTGCTTTAAGACAAAAATATCACCAAATATTTATGACAGCCTTTTTAGAGATAGGTGAAGAGAGATAAAAAACAACCACCCGCTATTAATTAAACACAAAAATCTAACCTTATGAAACCAACTGAACACCACCTGACCATGTCTCACCCCCACTATGGCTTCAGGAATTCTAGAGAGAGAGAAAGATTCTTACCTTAAAGGGAAAATGGTAGTGAGGTTTCACTGTTGGAGAAGAGAGAGCCCTTGCAGAGATGGAGAAAAAATGGAGGCAGACCTAAATAAATAGTTTTAGTCCCAACTCCCTCAAGTTGAAAGTAGAGAAGTTCGGATGTTATTCGAATTGGATCAGGAATTTTGTAAAATCGGAATGGCAAAAAACTATCAAATTCCGATTCGATATTTTTCGAAAAAAAATCGGAAATTGAATTTTCGGAAATTGAAAACGCAAAATAAAGTTCTAAAATCAAAAAAATCGGATCGGATTTCTAAAAAAAATCGAAAGTTCGAATAATAGTTGCAACCCTACCAGTAGATATTGTAAAGCTTAAACTTGTGTTTGTTAATGAATTAATAGTTAGGAGTATAGGACCACAAGTAGGTAGGGTTTTTTTTTTTTTTTTTTTTCCTCCTTCTTCGTGTTTTGAAAAGTATAAAAATAGGCAGGGCCCTCGAAGTCGTCTCTGCACTCTCCAACGACACCCATAAAAAAAACATAAGGAAACAATGTCTTTAGGAAAATGACATCCGCCAAAAGCAATTAAAAAAGTATTTGTCAGTTTATTAAAGAAAAATTTAGCAAATAACATTTATAGCTTAAATCCTTTAAACAAGGGGGAATTGCAAGAGGGAGTCTTACATTTCACTGTGAAAAACAACATTAGCCATTAAATCTTTTACATTATCATTGAGAAAAAACAAAATTAGCCCCCATGAAGAACATTGGACAACGCAAAAGCCTATATCCTTTTTTGTGGGGTTTCTAAATATCAAAAATTAATAATAATCCCTGGACGGCTATATTATTTTATTTTATTTTATTTTATTATTATAATTATAGGTTTTGTATTTGTGATATCCAGAGTCCGTAAGTTAATTTATATCTTTGATGCATTGGTGGTGGGATATCTAAATGGCTACTTAATCAGTTTTCAAGCTTCACTTTTGGTTTCCATAGCACAATAAAGAAAATGGGAAGTGATCTATGTCTAATCTTTATTCAAAACTATATATTGAATTTTGTTGGATTTTTTAAAACTCTTGGTATAAAGTTCCCTTATGGGATTAGGCTTTTTATCATTTTATGGCTGGTCTTTTTACTCTCTCAGGTAAAGACCTGATCTAATCGTTTCTAAAACACATGCACGTTTGTATAGAGCCGTTACAACTCTCCTCTTATAAAAGGCTTTGTCTATAACACTTTTAAAACAAGAACAACAAGTCACTGTTCATCGTCTCACCCACATAAACAGACACTGTTCATCAGTTAATCTCTTCTCCTTAAGATTTCTCTGGTTTCTCTTTGAAGTGCATAAACCAATCAAGTACGCTGTCTCCGGGTACTGAGAATTCCGCATACAGCTCGCTGTATCTTAGGAGAGACTCGACTTCTTAAACCTGTACCTGAGGTTGTCGAAATACTCTTTTAAGAGAGTGCGTTCTACGCCACGAGCAATCACAATTCTGCTGTCTCTCACTCTCTTTGTTAACAGGCGGTGTTACCCTCCTCTACTTGCTGTTGTGCTGTTTGTCGTTTGCCGTATAAACTGCGCGGAATTTACTTGTGATTGTTTGCCGAAATAACAGCTGAGTTCCTGGTTGTTATTACCTCCTATTTGTGTGGAGTTTACGACTGCTTACTGCAACTCAAACTTCTTGATTGTTCTTACTGCTGTTTGTCGGACTACAAACTGCGCTGCTGCCACCTACTATTTGCCGGAGTTACCACTGCATTGTTGTTGTTATTTTATTACTGGTGTTACCTCCTGGTCTACTGCTGTTGTTGTTTATTAATTTGCCGGAACTGTTACAGTTTCAGTTCTTCCACCGCCTGAAACTACAATCGGTTCATCCTGCTGCTGCCGCAAATCAGTAATTCCTGCCACTGTTTTACCATTACTGCTACCTCAAATTCTGACCTGCTGTATAGCTGCTGCTATCTATAATTCAGACCTGAAACTGACTGTAATCAATTCTTGTTGTTGTTGGTTATAACGTTGCTGCGCTAAACACATCTTTGCTGCGCTAAACACATCTTTGCAGCATCAATACCATGTTGTGCAACTGTTCTGGATTTCTACTTACTATTGTTCAATCAAGAAGGGAAAGCTATTTACAGGTTCATAAGCTTATAGTTTTATAATTTTAAAGAGTCATTATTTCCTGTAACTTACCTCAGAAGTGCTGAAGTTTAATTCCAACAAACCCTCTAAGTTTGATGGTCTCAACTTCAAGAGGTGGAAGAACAAAATGTTCTTATATCTCACACTTAAGGAATTTGCGTATGTTCTGGAACAAGAATGCCCTGTTGAACCTCCTGTTCTCGTACCTACGGTAGACACTGATCTTATTCTAAGTGAATATGATAAAACCTTAGAGACTATTTCAAACTGGACTGAGGCTGATTTTAAATGCCGTAACTTCATTCTGAACGGTCTAGTGGACGAACTGTACGATTACTATCTACAGTCCAAATCTGCAAAAACTGTTTGGGATGAATTACAGAAGAAGTATGATACGGAAGATGCATGCTCTAAAAAGTTTGACGTAAGCCGATATCTCAAGTTCAATATGGTCGACGATAAGTGGTTAATTTCCCAATCATATGAGTTGCAACGAATTGTGCATGAGATCGTGTCTGAAGGGATACCTTTTGATGAACAATTTCAGGTTGCCGTGATGATTGACAAATTATCGCCGAATTGGAAAGATTTTAAAAATATCCTGCGACACAACTCAAAGGAACTAACCATGGAGAACATGATTAGTCGTCTGAGGGTTGAAGAAGAATCTAAAAAACAAGACCTGAAAGAGGAAATCCTTTTGGTTCAAGCTAAAGGGAAGGTCCATCTGAAACCTAAAGGGGAACCTTTTAAGGCTAAGAATGGTGGAAATCAAAACAACCGTCCTAACGGTGGTAATCCGAATAACCGTCAGAAATATGGACACCAGAATCCTAATAAGGGAAAGAACCAACAGGCCCCACCATATAACGAAACAGTTTCTATCATGTGCTTCAGTTGTAACAAGCCTGGACACATATCTAGAAACTGCCAGAACCGCAAATCTGTGGCTCAGGCTAACGTTACCGAAGAGCCTTTAGTGGCTATGATCACAGAGATCAACATGGTCGGTGGAACCGACGGGTGGTGGGCTGATTCGAGCGCTTCTAGACATGTATGTTATGAACGCAATTGGTTCAAGACCTACAAAGAGACTGAAGACCAGAAGGTCCTACTTGGGGATTCCCATTGTACCAAAGTTCTAGGTACTTGAGATATTGAACTGGTATTTACCTCTGAAAGGATAGTGACTCTGAAGGATGTGATGCACACTCCTGAAATAAGGAAAAATCTTGTTTTTGGCTATCTTCTCAACAAGGAAGGATTTCAGCAGACCATTGGGTCTGATCAGTACATTTTGACAAAGGGTGGGGTTTTTGTGGGAAAGGGTTTTGCTTGTAATGGAATGTTCAAAATGAGTATTGAAATGAATAAATCTGATTCTTCTTACTTGTTGTTTTCTTTTAATATTTGGCACTCTAGACTATGTCATGTTAATAAAAAGTTAGTACACAATATGAGTAAACTTGCTATGATCCCTAAAGTAGATTTAGATGATTTTGATAAATATCAATCTTGTAGTCAAGCTAAGATAACTAAAATCTCACATAAAAGTGTTGTAAGAGAATCACAACTTTTAGACTTAGTACACTCTGATATTTGTGAAATGGATGGAACACTCACTCGAAATGGTAAAAGATATTTTATAACTTTTATAAATAATTATTCAAACTATAATCATGTTTACCTGATGCGTCACAAAAGTGAAGCTATAGAAATGTTTAGGACATATGTAACAGAGGTTAAAAATCAGTTTGATAGAAATATTAAAAGATATCGTAGCGATAGAGGCACAGAGTATGATTCACATGAATTTCAAAACTTATATGAATCCTTAGGGATTATACATGAAACTACTGCTCCTTATTCTCCAGAATCTAACAGTAAAGCTGAACGTAAAAATAGAACTTACACCGAATCGATAGTTATTATTTTACTTAGTTCTGGATCACCTAAATCTTTATGGGGTGAAACATTATTATCTGTTTGCCATGTTTTAAACCGTATTCTTCATATTACATTTGAATTGTCACCTTATAAAATTTGGAGAAAAAGAAAACTTAATATTAGCTATTTTAAGATTTGGGGTTATTTAGCCTATGATCGTAAACCAGATCCTAAACGGATAAAACTAACTAGTAGAGCTTTAGAATGTGTTTTCATTGGTTATGCTATTAATAGTAAAGCTTACAAGTTTCTTGATATTAAGGATAATGTTATCATAGAATCACTTGATGTTGATTTTTATGAGGATAAGTTTCTCTACTTACTGAGGGACAGTGGGGGTAGTAGTGGTGGTTCTCAACCTTCTACGTCTTCAACCCCAAATGTACCACAAGTAAAAGTTCCTAGAGCTGTTGATTCTCATGATACAGACCCAGAACTTCGTAGAGATAAACGTTTAAAGATTGCTAAGGATTTTGGTAATGATTATGTTGTACATACCTTAGAATCTAACCCCAATACTATCATGGAAGCGTTAACCTCAAGTGATGCTGATTTGTGGCAAGAGGCCATTGATGATGAAATGGATTCTCTTACGACAAATAAAACTTGGGATTTAGTTAACCTTCCTTATGGTAGTCGTTTTATTGGGTGTAAATAGATATTAAAGAGGAAACTTAAACCAGATTGTACTATAGATAAATATAAGGCAAGATTTGTAGCAAAGGGATATGTGAAAAATGAAAATATTAATTTCTTCGACACATATTCCCCAGTTACTCGTGTGACAACCATTAGAGTATTATTGGCCGTTGTTGCCGTTCACGATTTGATTATTCACCAAATGGATGTAAAAACTGTTTTTTAAAATAGAGAGCTTGATGAGGAATTATATATGAATCAGCCTGAAGGCTTTGTGATACCTGGTAATGAACACAAAGTCTGCAAGCTGAACAAGACCTTATACGGTCTAAAGCAAGCTCCAAAATAGTAGTACGACAGGATCGACCAATTACTTTTTTCAAATAGTTTTAAGATTAATGTTGTTGATAAATGCATATACTATAAAGTATCTGGTGAGAGTTGTATTATGGTATGTTTATACGTTGATGATCTACTTATTTTTGGTTCTACTCTTGATATCATTTTAGAAACCAAAAACATGTTTATTAATAATTTTGATATGAAGGACCTAGGTGAGGCTAGTGTAATTTTAGGCATGAAGATCACATGCACATACACTGGCATTACTCTTGATCAATCTCATTACATTGAGAAGATCTTAAAGAAGTACAAATATTTTAGTCGTAGACCTGCTTGTACTCCTTGTGATCCACAAGTTAAAGTTTTAAAGAACTTGAGGGAGGCAGTTAGACAGAAAGAATATGCAAGTATTATTGGTAGCCTTCGCTACGCTACGGACTGTTCTAGACCCGATATAGCTTATGCTGTAGGGGTTCTATATAGATTCACAAGTAAACCAGGTTTGGCGCATTGAAGTGTTATTGATCGAGTTATGCGGTACGTGAAAAGGATCATGAACTTGGGTTTACACTATCAGAAGTTTCCCACGGTCCTTGATGGATTTAGCGATGCAGATTAGAACTCATTCTCGGATGATTCCAAAGCCACCAGCGGATACGTGTTTAGTATAGCTGGCGGGTCAGTTTCTTGGAGATCTAAGAAACAAACGATTCTAGCTCCGTTGACTATGGAGTCTGAGTTAGTAGCACTAGTTGCAGCTAGTGAGGAAGCGAGTTGGTTGAAAGACCTATTATCTTATATTCCTTTATGGAGTAGGCATTTACCGCCGATACTAATTCACTCGGGTAGTACTGCTGCGATAGCCAGAGTACATAACAATTACTATAATGGTAAGAAGTTAGCGATACGTCGCAAGCACAGTACGATGAGAGGTTACCTCTCATCTAGTACTGTTACAGTGGATTTTGTAAGATCGGAAAACAACTTGGCAGACCCTTTGACGAAAGGGCTGTCTCGTGACAGAGTGTGGAGCGCATCCTTAGGGATGGGGCTAAAACCTGTTATAGAATCACAAGTGGTGGGAACCCAACCTAAATGACTGGAGATCCCAAGAAATAGGTTCAATGGGGAAAACAAATCACTGTGATATAGAATCATGCAATTAGGAGCTTGTCACTCTAGAGTTCAACTCGTTGTACATATATGTATATTTGCATGATATCTTGAAGCGACTGTGAGGCTGAGTTTCTTAAACTCTTAATGAGTTATATATCTCATTCTTTGAGTGGGGTGTCTAACTACAATAACACTCTTCATAGACTCACCAAGGTGATTGTGGAAGTGCGGCCGCTTCCTATGAGAAATTAGACTAACTTCTCTAAAGCCTTCACCTATACTGGGATTAAGCACATGGCCAAAATGTGTTGGCATTTAGGACTTGCACCTGGTAGGGTAGTATGTGGTTTTCCTCACTGTATAAAAGCGAATAATGAGTTCAAGACTCTGATCACTTATTATTCTTATACCTTAAAGATTGTCCACTACGTAAAGGTTCAAGTCTAAGGACACATTTACTTATGTACATCTCTATATATCGAAACCGTTATCTCGTTTCTTTTCTCATTCAAAAAGTTTATTAAAAGTGGGGGATTGTTGGATTTTTTAAAAACTCTTGGTATAAAGTACTTTTATGGGCTTAGGCTTTTTATCATTTTATGGCTTGGTCTTTTTACTCTCTCAGCAAAAGACCTGATCTTTAGGGAGACCTGATCTAATGGCTTTTAAAGCGCATGCACGTTTGTATAGAGCCATTGCAACTCTTTTCTTATAAAAGACTTTGTTTATACCACTTTTAAAACAAGAACAACAAGTCACTGTTCATCGTCTCTCCCACATAAATAGACATTGTTCATCAGTTAATCTTTTCTCCTTAAGATTTCTCTGGTTTCTCTTTGAGGTGCATAAACCAATCAAGTACGTTGTCTCCGGGTACCGAAACTTCCGTATACAACTCGTTGTATCCTAGGAGAGACTCGACTTCTTAAACATGTACTGAGGTTGTCGAAATACTCTTTAAAGAGAGTGCGTTCCACGCCTCGAGCAATCACAATTCTGTTGTCTCTCACTCTCTTTGTTAACAGGCGGTGTTACCCTCCTCTACTTGCTGCTGTATTGTTTGTCGTTTGCCTTACAAACTGCGCGGAGTTTACTTGTGGTTGTTTGCCGAAATTACAACTGAGTTCCTGCTTGTTATTGCCTCCTATTTGCGCGGAGTTTACGACTGCTTACTGCAACTCAGACTTCCTGATTGTTCTTGCTGCTGTTTGTCGGACTACAAACTACGCTGCTGCCACCTACTGTTTGCCGGAGTTACCACTGCGTTGCTGCTGTTGATTTGTTACTGGTGTTACCTCCCGGTTACTACTGCTGCTGTTGTTTATTAACTTGCCAAAGCTATTACTGTTTCAGTTCTTCCACCGCCAGAAACTACAATCGGTTCTTCCTGCTGCTGCTGCAAATCAGTAATTATTGTCACTGTTTTACCATTGCTGCTACCTCAAATTCAGACCTGCTGCATAGCTGCTGCTACCTATAATTCAGACCTGAAACTGACTGTAATCAGTTCTTGCTGCTGTTGCTTATAACGTTGCTGCACTAAACACCTCTTTACTGCATCAATACCTTGCTGTGTAACTGTTCTGGATTATACTTACTGTTGTTCAATCAAGAAGGGAAAGCTATTTACAGGTTCATAAGTTTATAGTTTTACAAATTTTTTCTTCTACTGCATTAGATCTTAGATATTTAAGGAACCCCCATATTCGGAGAGAAGAAAACACTGCATCCGTGACCACTCGAACATAATCTGTTAATAACTTCTCTATTGGCCACATTGTTTCTTCTAATAAATTATAATGCATTATATATAGTTCAACGCAGTTACATTGCTGCTTTTCTGTAGAGTTTTTAGCTTATACCCCCTAATTATGTTTGGCATATTAGTGTCTACCCCCACCCACCCCACACACAAATATTTTCCGCATATGAGTGACGACCCCTTATTTTGGTCTTGGTTGTCAGTCAGCAGACTTTGACTAATGCTGACTTGAGTTAAGAAGAGTTAATGGGTTAATGGGTGGTAGTCGGCTTAAATTTTTTTGAGGTAATTAGTGTTTATTACCATTAATTTGAAGTTTTGCAGATTCAGGAGGTAAAGACAAAGTACAAGCAACTTAATGAGGGGTAAAAAAGTCACATGATTTTCACGTGAAGGGCAAAAATGAGAGAATTTATTTTCAACTGAGGTCACCGTTAGTCAACGACGCATGACTAACAAAAATTAATTAAATAGGGGGTCTTCACTTATATGTAGCAAATATGGGGGGTGGACACTAATATGAAGAACATAATGGGGGTATAAGCTAAAAATCTTTTTTTTTTGTATTGCTACATTATGAAATTTACTAGTATAGGGTATGTTCAAATGTTTCCATGGGTGAGATTTGAGACGTCAATGGAACATCCACAACAACGGATGTTGCTCCTTTTTCTTGCCCTATAGGCTGGTAGAAGAAGAGGTGCATTGTGAGCCAAATGATAAATGGAGGATGATAGTCTAAACTTGAATAAAGACATTGTCTGATGTATGCAAGCATACTCTCAGTAGGCATCAACTACACTACCAAGTTTACCAACCATTTCCATGAGAATTTTGTGAAACATGAATAGACACTCACACATACTTACATAATACATTTTGTTGAAGTATGTTCTTCTATTCTAGCTCTTGTTTAATATACAATTAATGTTGCCCTAATGTCCAATACGTGAGGAGTTTGAATGGGTGAGGAGTTTCTATATAAATAGACCAATACGAGCCTCTTCCAACATTCACAACTGTTCGTTCGAAGCTTCGAATGGTCACGACCCAATTCGAATCACTTTGAGCGATCAAAAGTCAAATGCACAATTTTGTCTACCTTGGGGCAACGCCCGAGCCTCGAGCTGACCGGGCAGCTGGACCCCGTTTGCGGCAAACATAATTCGAAGTAGCTAGCAAATGTTAGAAAATATCTAACAGTTTTAAAATAAGTGAATGTGATTGACAGTGGTGCTTACGCAACTAACTATAATCGCACAAATTGAAATAGACCACTAGCATAAGCCTTAGCAGTAAAAATAAATAAAAATACTGGTCTTATATGAGATAAAGTTGAAATTATTATTACAATAGAAACATGATGATAAGTACTATTGGTAAGATTAGAGAACTAAAGAAGAAAGTGTAAAATAGGATATTAACTTGATATATTCTTCCTCATTTGTGGTGTTTATATACACAAAATACATATAACAACCCTATGATAAGGGAAGGAGAATCCCACACAATCTGGGGATGCAAACAATAAGTTTACAACTAACTAAGATGATAAGAGGTAATCTAAGATACACTCATATCTCTCTAGGAGGATCTTATACTCTTAGGGGGTGTTTGTTTTTGCCTCTAGTTAGATTAAAAACTCTTGTTGCTCAAAAACATTTGGTTTGAGAGAATATTTCTATTTTTTTACCTCTATCTAGAGCTTATTGCCTCTTACTCCTCTGGTTCCAACCAGCTGTAATTCTACCCAAACTGCCCCCAACTATTTACAAAATTATTACCCCTTGTTCCAAACATAAAAAAAAAACATTCTTCCATCCCCAAATCATTTTTGTTTACTCTCCTCTCCTCCACGAAAACCAGCCTAGGGCTTGAAAAAACCCCAAAATCACCACCAAATTCGTCGATTCGAGTCTCTCTCTCTCTCTCGATTTGGCGTTGTCAACACTCAAAGTAAGAATTTTTTTTTTTTTTTTTTTTTTTTTTCGATTTTGTTGTTTTGTGTTGTTGTTATTATATGAATTTGGGGTTTTGTGGTGGTGGTGATGGTTTTGGGTGGTGGTGTTAGAGTTTTGTGGTGGTGGCGGTGCAGTTTTGTAGTGGTAGCAGTGGTGATGATAGGTTTTTGGTGGCAGTGGTAGTGGTGGTGGCAATGGTGGGGTTTGTGGGGTGGCAGTGGTTAAGGTGATGGTGGTGGATTTCGGTATTGGTGGTAGTGGTTAGAGTGGCAGTGGCAGTGGCAGTGGCTTGGGTGGTGGTAGTGGGGTTTTGGTGGTGGTGGCAGTGGGGTTTTAGAGAGAATAGTGGTGGTTAGAAAGAAAGAAGATGGAGTATATTAGGTGGTGATGGCATCTTTCATTCTATCCTAATTACTTCATTTTTTTTATGCTTCAGTCTCAAAGTGAAAATGGAGGGTTTAAGGATAATCCAGTCATGAAGCTGACTTTTATTTCCAAGTGTCAAAAGGAGGTGAATTCTTATAGGTTGGTAGGGAGCTCACTGAAGGTGGCTTCGTGAAAGAAGATATGTCAAGAGTTGAATGAAGAGTTTCTTCAAGACTTTAAGCAAAAAGACTTGAAGAACCAATGGGATTACCTGAGGAAGAACTATATAGTTTGAAACACTTTGGTCAACACGACTAAGCATGGTTACAATGCTGAGGATGGTACTTTTGATGATCAAGAGACTTGGGATAATATTATTCGGGTATGCATCTCTTTTCTTATTTGATAAGTATGCTTCTCTTTTCTTATTTGCTAAGTTTACTTCAGAACTTAATAAATATGAATTTTTTTTCTTATTTGATAAGTATGCATCTCCTTTCTAATTTGATAAGTATACTTCATTATTTGATAAATATGTTTCTCTTTCTTATCAATAGACACCTAATACACATCTTGTTTATTTTAAAACAACAATACCTTGTAGCTAAGAAGCTTAAAACTACCCCTGTCTAGTTTAGAGATGAGCTTGAGGTACTCTTCTTTGGAATCTTTGCTACTGGGAAATATGCCCATAGATCTGCAGCTGATCAACCACCACCTCAGGATGTTGGTGAGGCCCCAATGGTTGATGATGATATGGATGAGATAGACCTTGAGACCTCTATCCAGGACCCTTACTTCTCTGCTTATGAGTATAGTCACACTCATAACAATGTATCAGCTACTCCAGGAGGGAGTCAACATGGTTGTACCTCTCGTCAAATACTTGTTCTTACTCTGGAGCATATTGGGACATCTCGTAATGCATCTACCTCTGCCAAGGGCAAGAGGCCCGCAAACTCAGGTGAGAGTCGGGCTTATGATGCTATCCAGTCTATTGTGGAGTTGATCTTGTTAGAGAGAGTTTAGGATAGAACATACTCTCTTGTGAGCAAGGATGACATATGGGGGCACTTTAGGAGTTACGGTCTGGGAGACACATTGATACCACTTTCTTCATCAAGTCTTTAAAGGTCTTGATTGATAGTCCAGCCTACAAGGGACCTTTCATGAAGTTGACCATTGACCCGAAGGTAGAGTTCCTGGCAACCATCCTTAGCACTTGACTGCTGGGAGGTATGTGAGTGGCGTGAGAAAGTAATTTTGGTAGTTGGTGTTGATATATTTAAAGACTCTTTGTTGTTGATATATTTAAAGACTCTTTGTTGTCTTTATATGTTGTTGTTGGTACATATGGAAACTATCTGTGGTATTTATATGTTATTTTTGGTACATTTCGAGGGTTTTTTTGTCTTTTTCTTAATATGCTTATATGTGAAAATGTCCAGGTTTTTTTGTTATTTATTTTTCTTGATATGCTTATGTATGTAAAAATGTACAGGTTCTTTTTGTCAAGGTATGAACTCGAATTATGTTCGAGGTCGTTATAGTTCGAGTTATTTCAGTTCAAGGATTGAAGTCGGATTGAAACGGATTAAAAATGAGAATTTCAATATTCGGATTTGAACTGGTTATGACCGATAGAAGTTCGAGCTGGTTAAGTTACCTAAAGTTCAAACTGGTTAAGTTACCTAGAGACTCGAGCTAGTTTTGTTCGAGCTGTTGAAGTTAAATTCAAAATAGGTCAAAGTCGTTCGAACGAAAATGGATCTCGTTTGAATGAGTTCTCTGATTTTACATTTTAGAGTTTGAGACTGAAGAAGTTGTTTGAATGAGCTTGGATGTCGTTCGAACGACATGTATGTTTTCTAGGGCTGGAACCTTTAGTTGCTAAAGTCGCTAGCTCGAACGAGTTTGTGTTTCGTTTGAACGAGTTGTGCTAGGTTGCCTTTGGAAGGTCGTCTGAGACATTAAGTTTGCCTCAAGATCCGTTCTGCTTAAAATTTGTCTTTTGGTATATAAAGAGGACTTTGGTTACTTGTTAGCCTATCTTTTATGTGTGAGTTTAATTCTAGAGACCTAGAATTTGATAGACTCCATTAAAGCTTGAGAAGCTTGGAGATATCGTCTAACCTACTTGATCATAGTAGATTGTTCGTGGGGAGTAGTGTTTTATCCGTAAGGGTTTTCCACTTCCCTCCTATGGGAAAACTTATTTATCTTTATTGTTATGTGTTTATGTCTATTTGTTGATTTTGGCATATTCTGCGTATCGTTCTTGGCGTATAAAAGAGAGTAGCTACCTAGATTCTTAATAATTGGTGCTATAGCTTATGTTACAGGGCTTGTATGGTGAAGAGTGATGGCCAATCAGGAGAAGTTAAAGATCAAAATGTTTGATGGATCTAATTTTGGAGTGTGGAAGATGCAGATAGAAGATTACCTCTATCAGAAGGATCTTGATTTACAACTGGGTAAAGTTGAGATGAAGCAAGCAAATTACGATACTGTTAAGTGGGCGCGATTAGATCGCAAGGCGCTTAGAACCGTTAGGTTAGCGCTGTCATCTCAAGTTTTACATGATTTCTAAAGTTATTACAACGAAGGGTTTGATGGAGACATTGTCCGCTATGTACTTGGAACCGTCCGGGGCAAATAAGGTACATCTTTTACGGTGCTTGTTTACTTTTAAAATGAAGGATAATGGTAGTGTGCAAGCTCATATCAGTGAGTTTAATACCATTCATGCTCAACTGGAATCCGTTAAAATTACTTTTATCGAGGAGGTGAGAACATGTATAGTGTCCCAGATTTTTTTTTCTTTTATTTTTTTATTATTATTCATTATGCATTCATACATTATTGCATCTACACATTTTGCATCCTCATATTTTTGCATTTATCAGGTTCTGTGTGTTTCCATTTTCTGTGTTTCGATGGTTATTGGGCGGAGGAGGTAGTGTTGAGGTTTTGGGAGCCTATGGTTGGCTTGGTGGAGGATTGTTGTTGTTGCTGTTGTTGTATGGTGTGTGATCCAGGGTGGACCTATGTTAGGTTTTCTCCTTTGGGTTTCTCTAGTTTTTGTTGGAGGGAATCTTTTGTTTTTGGAGTTTTGGGCTGTTTTTGTCCAGATCTATTCGAACAGACCTATTTCTGCTTGAATAACTTTCATTTTACTTCATTTTATTCAAACAAGTATTTTCTGTTCGAATAAGTTTCATTCTGCTTCATTTTATTCGAACAAGCCTTTTCTGTTCGAATATGTTTCATTCTGCTTCATTTTATTCGAACAAGCCTTTTCTGTTCGAATATGTTTCAACCTGCTTCATTTTGTTAAAACAACTTTTATTATGTTCGAATAGAAAAGTATTCTGCTCGAACAGAGGCGTGTTTAGAAGACCAGATTGGGTCTTTTTTTCGTGATCTTGACAGTTGCTTCCCTTCCTTGAGATGGGTGTTGGTTTTAGGCTTTATTACCCATTTTATTTCATTCTCACTCTCACTCTCTCTCCAAATTGGTATTTTCTCTTCCACTTCTCACCGATTCGTCGTATTTCCTTTCTGAGCTTAGCCGTTCTTCCTTCGGTGAGTAATTTCCCTATTTATCTCCTTCGTTGTTGGTTTGATTTCGGTTTTGGTGGAACCCTTATGTGTTTAGGGTTTGTAATTGTTGGGTTATTTTGGGTGTTTGTTGAGATTGCAAAGTTGTGTTGTTGCAGGTGTTCGGTTATTGGCGTTGGTGTGATTTTTGTTGGCCTGTGGTGTTGTGGTCGGTTGTTCTGTTGATTTTGGATTGCAATTTATCCTTTATCAGACAAGTGCCCCTTTCTTGCTAAATTCCTTTACTAGTTAATCTGTGTTAGTTAGAGTGTTATGCATTTGGCATTGAGGTGTTATGTGATTAGTTATTATCTATATTGATTACTCAGTATTGTTTTCCATGTTAGGCATGTTGAGTTGTGTTCTCTTTTGTCTGTTAGGAAGTTGTGTTTTTGTGTGGTATTCTTGTGATATTTCCCTTGGATGTTGTGTTTCAGTCTTTTAGAGAGTGATGTGGGTTGGATGTTGTGACGGGTGGCCACTGTTCATCTGTGTTAGGATTGTTTACCATTCTCTTGGCAGGTGGTTATCTTATGTATGTGTTGGCTGTATGGCAGCTATTTTGTTTTGATCCTCGGGATCTGTTTGTAGTGTGGGTTTTTGTATTCTTTTAACTTAACGGGGTAGGATACATAACCAAGCTCTACATCGGCTGACCCTCAATAGGACCTAGGATTCCTACATCGGGGTAAAATAAGTAGGTGAAGTTCGGGCTGGACACTATCATATTTATTACCCTTCGGGAGTGAGAGATGGTATGAGAGAGTTTCCTCAGGTCCTTATCTTATCCTCTGTGAGGTTGAAATTCCTTGGAATTGTAAATATAGTTCAGACGTTGGCTCCGTGGGTTGCAAAGCCCAGAATACTCTGATCAAGTGATAAATCTTTCAGCGTGGTTGAGCTGGTAACCCAATCGTATCCATTGTATCCAATTGAGATTTCTTTAAGGTTATTATGCATCAGAGGCTAATCAGCCCAACACATTTGATTCATAGTGTCTAGTTCTTTGGTTTCATAACATCATAAACATTTATTATTAGGCAATCCTTGAATAATATCACAGTATATCAGATCACATCATTACTTTATTACATCACTCAATATATATCTATGTTCCTTTCTCTTATCCATGCCATACTCTATTCCTTACTCTACTCTTCACTTATATATATTCACTGTGCTTTTATCATCATATATCTCATTCACCTCTTCCTCTTTCTCTGCACCGTTTTATTAGTATGATTATTTAGCTTTGTTGAGCATTTGTGAGCCGTGGTTTTGCTCACTCTCGCTTTGTTCCCCCCTTTTAGAGGTGGAGTAGTTGCTGGTTTGGCTGAGGATTTTAGCTGTGTTTAGAACCAGTTTTGCAGCTGCACATTCTGTTATGGTTTCAGTTCTTCTTGTATGATCTTTGTTTTTGATGCTAGACATTATCCAGATATTGTATTTATATCTTCAGTTTTATATATATATCTTTGCTTCCGCTTTATTCTTTTTTTTTACTCTGATGATATTGCTATAGTGAATGATTGAACTATTTCCTATTAGCAAGGTTATTTGTGGGGGCGAATCTTTGGATTCCCCCAACCTGCATGCCCTGGATGACGTGGTTTTCGATATGTTCTAAGTATTGGATTTTGGGGCGTGACAGCATGGGCTTTTCTAGGGCAAATGCCAAAGAGCTGGGAATGGTTCATTACAGCCATGAGCAATTCATCGGGGAAGGAAGACATTAAATTTGACTTTATAGTCTCTTTGATTATGAGTGAAGATAATATGCATAAAACATCTGAACCCTCTTCGAGTTCAAACGGCAATGTGTTAAACGTCAAGGAATCTTACAGAAAAGGGCCAAAATATAGATGGGGTCGATCACAGTCAAGAAGAAAGTCTAAACCACCCGGTGCGTGTTGGACTTGTGGAAAGAAGGGTCACTTCAGGCGAGATTACAATTGTTCTTCTAAGAAAGATAATGATGAGGAGAAAGATACAATGAATGTTACTAAGGAGGTTAGTTCTGGCGAGGCTTTATTACTTTCGTGTGATGATGTTAACGAATCTTAGATAGTTGATTCGGGTGCCTCTTTCCACGCAACTACAAACGTAGGTTTCCTAACTAATATTGTTAAAGGCAACTTTGGTATGGTATTTCTTGCAGATAAGAGTGTACGCAATATTACTGGAAAGGAAAATGCCATGTTGATGTTGCCTTCAGGGGGATCGTTGGTTTTATAGAATGTGCGACTTGTACCCAAATTGGGGCATAACCTTATATCGGTTAACAAATTGGCAGATGATGGTGGATATGTGAGTACCTTTGGTGTAACCTTCTGGAAGTTTACAAAGGGAGCTATGGTAGTAGCCCGAGGCTTGAGATAAGGAACGTTATATACAATGCAAAGTACAACTTTTACTATTTGTGCGGCCACTCCTGGGATTGATACGAGTACATGGCATAAACGGTTCAGTCACATGAGTGAAAAGAGGATGAAGATGATGGTAACAAAGGGAAAACTAGAGGGTCTTGATGATGTTGATCTAAAGTTTTGTGAAGAGTGTGTTCCTGTGAAGCAAAAGAAGGTCAGTTTCAAAATAAATAGAAGATCAAGGAAACCTAAAAAATTGGATCTTGTACACACAGATGTTTGGGGGCCAATCAAGATATCTTCTCTTGGTGGTTCTCACAATTATGTTATTTTTATTGATGATGCTACTCGTAAACTATGGGTCTACTTCGTGAAGAACAAATCAGATGTATTCGATAAATTTAAGAAGTGGAGGGTTCTAGTTGAAAATGAAAATAGTTTGAAACTGAAGTGTCTCAGGTCGGATAACAGGGTAAATACTGTAATGACGAGTTTGAAGACTTTTGCGGATCAAACGGGATTAGGAGACAGAGGACTATTCCTGGAACACTGCAACAGAATGGTGTAGCAGAACGCATGAAGTGAACAATAAATGAAATAGCGAGGAGTATGAGACTCAACGCTAAATTGCTAAAATATTTTGGGCGGATGCGGCTAGTACGGCAGCGTACTTGATTAACAAAGGGCCTTTAACGGCTTTGGAATTTGGACTTCCTGAAGAAGTATGGATTGGTAAATAGGTAAACCTTTCTCACTTACATATTTTTGGTTGTACCTCATATGCGCTTGATAATTCATATACAAGGACAAAGTTAAATGCAAAGTCGACGAAGTGCATAATCATTGGATATGGTAGTTAGGAGTTTGGGTACCGATTTTGGGATGTGAAGAATCGGAAAGTCATCCGGAGCTGTAACGTTACATTCAATGAGGAAGTTTTGTATAAAGACTTTAAAGTACCTGGTGAAAGGAATCGAAGTGAAGCAGCAGAAAGTGACGACATTGAATTTGAACCCTCTCGAGAGGTTAATGAAGAAGTCGTGGTTGAGTCTGATGCACCGGATCAAGGCGAAGAACCTAATAATTTAGACATTCCAATAGCACTTCGAAAGGAGCCAAAATTTTTAAAAGTTCCAGCTAGGTATGTTAACTCCCTAAATCACTTGTTACTTACGGATGGTGGTGAACCAGAAAATTTAAAGGAGTCTTTAGATGTGGAAACCAAGAGCAATTGGGAGCTTATTATGGATGATGAGATGCAGTCATTATCAATAAATCAAACTTGGGATTTAGTTCGGTTACTGAAAGGGAAGAGATCATTGCATAATAAGTGGGTATACAGACTAAAGCAAGAATTTGACTATTTAAGGAGATTCAAGGCTAGACTTGCGGTGAAGGGCTTTCAGCAAAAAGAAGGTGTTAATATTGGTGAGATCTTTGCTCCTGTTGTGAAGATGTCTTATATTCGGGTTGTGATGAATATAGTTACAGTTGAAGATTTGCATCTTGAGCAACTTGATGTCAAGATAGCATTTCTTCACGGTAACCTTGATGAAGAAATTTATATAAAACAGCCAAAATGGTATTCGGTTAAAGGAAAATAGATCTTGTGTGTAGGTTCACCAAGAGCTTATATGGTTTGAAACAAGCGTCGAGATAGTAGTATTTGAAGTTTGAACAATTCATGTCCAGAAATTGTTATTCAAAAAGCAATGTGGATCACTGTTATTAAATCAAAAATATGGGGAACTCGTATATTATTCTACTTATGTATGTAGATGATATGTTGGTAGCAAGTGCTGACATGGGAGAGATTGTCAAGTTGAAGGAACAGTTATCCCAGGAGTTTTCTATGAAGGACTTGGGTGCGATAAAACAAGTTCTTGGTATACGTGTTACAAGGGACAGAAAGTGACAAGAATTGAAGTTATCTCAAGTTGAGTAAATCAGAAAAGTACTTAAGCGGTTTAATATGGATGGTTCTAAAGTTGTTAGTACACCATTGGGAGGTCACTTTAAATTGTCAAAGGATTGTTGTCCGAAGACATAAAAGGATCGTGATGAGATGCGGAAGGTTCCTTATCAATCCGTAGTTGGTATAGCCTAATATATGTTATGATTTGTACGAGACCGGACATTGCCCAAGCAGTGGGAGTTGTTAGTAGGTATATGAGTAATCTAGGCAAGGAGCATTGGAGAGCTATGAAATAGATACTGAGGTATCTAAAGGGGACTCAAAGTATGGCATTATGATATGGGGGTTCTCAAATATGCTTACAAGGTTTTGTTGATTTTGATATGGCAGGTGACATTGATAGGCAGAAAATCACTAGTGGTTTTGTATTTACATTGGGAAGCGGTACAGTTACATGGGTTTCTAGGCTACAGAAGATTGTAGATTTGTCTACGACGAAGGCAGAATATGTTGCGGCTACAAAACCTTACAAGGATATGGTTTGGCTTAAAGGGTTGATAAAAGAGCTTGGTAAAGAACAATATTCTCCAAAGTTGTATAGTGATAGTCAAAACGTTATACACTTAGCGAAGAATTCAGCTTTTCGATATCATTCTATTCACTCACTCCTTGAGGACAGTGTGTTGAAGCTCATGAAGATTCATACTGATGTGAATCCGGCCGATATGTTTACGAAAGTGGTAACTTTTAAGAATTTGACAACATGTACAACTTCTGTGGGTCTTCAAGATTGAAGGTTCGGGTACTACGAGCAATTCATTTGGAGATCTAGAGATGGGTTACAGTATATTCAATTTTAAGTGGGAGATTGTTAAGGTATGTACTCGAATTATGTTCGAGGTCATTTTAGTTCGAGTTATTTCAGCTCAAGGATTGAAGTCGGATTGAAACGGATTAAAAATAAGATTTTCAATGTTCAGATTCAAACTGGTTATGATCGACTGAAGTTAGAGCTGGTTAAGTTACCTGAAGTTCGAACTGGTTAAGTTACCTAGAGACTCGAGCTGGTTCTATTTGAGCTGTTGAAGTTGAACTCAAAATAGGTCGAAATCGTTCGAACAAAAATGGATCTCGTTCGAACAAGTTGCCTGATTTTGCGTTTTGGAGCTTGAGACCGAAGAAGTCGTTCGAACGAGCTTGGATGTCGTTCAAACGACATCTATTTTTTCTAGGGCTGGAACCTTTAGTCATTAAAGTCGTTCGAACGAGTTATGCTAGGTTGTAATTAGTCCCCTAGTATATAAAGAGGACTTAGGTTATTTATTAGCCTATCTTTTCTGTGTGACTTTAATACCAGAGACCTAAAATTTGAGAGACTCCATTAAAACTTGATAAGCTTGAAGAGATCGTGTAACCTGTTTGATCATAGTGGATTGTTCGGAGTGGCTTTTTATCTGTAAAGATTTTTTACTTACCTCCTCTGGGAAAACTTTTCTCTCTTTATTGTTATGTGTTTATGTCTGTTTTTGATTTTGGCGTATTCCGCGTATCGTTCTTGGTGTAGAAGAGAGAGTAGCTACCTCGATTCTCAACACTGTTATAATGTATTTTTCTTGATATGCTTATGTATGTGAAAATTTACAGATTCTTTTGTTATGTCTTTTTCTTGATATGCTTATGTATGTGAAAATGTACAGATTCTTTTGCTATGTTTTTTGTTGATATGCTTATGTATGTTGATATGTTTGTTTTTGTTGGTGAGAAGGTGTTAGGGATGGTGAGGTGGTTGGAGGGGTTGGGAATGGTAATTGGAGGTTGGAGGTGTATATAGTGTTTATAGGTGGTGGGGGTATTTTAGACACTAGCCTCTAACTAGACAGAAAAAAGAAACACTTGTTTACTTAAATCGTCTTAACAAGAGGTTGAACTAGAGGTAGAACACTTTCACTTTGAACTAGACCATGTTGGTCTAGTTAGATTAAGACGTTTTAAGCGGAAATAAATAAACACCTCCTTAAGTACATGATCTCCAACCACTACTAAGTAAGGGAAACATAAATGCAACGACAATGGCAGTGGCAAGTACAACCTTAAACACAATGTAAGCGTTTTAGTACACAATATGTTATATTATCCGACTCATAAGAACCAGTGTTGTTGTACCCAGATTTGGTTGCCACAACTACTGATCAACAAGCACATGGTGAAGCTTCAAAATATTCTTTAAAGCCATCGAGTACTGCTTATCAACTTTTAACATAAATTGAAAGGATACCTTACAAAATTAACTAGGAAAGTATGTGCGCGAAGAAATAGACTGCTTTAATGTATTCCATACATCAGTTTCCTCCGACATCTCTAAGTGTCTATACATTATTTTGAGTATGAAAAACTCAATCATAATGCCATCTCAGCTCAATACATTAACTTGACACTAATTATCAAATAATACTTAAATTGTAGTCATGTCAATTATATGCTATAGCTATAGCTATAACCGTTTACTTAATACATGATTTGGTGTTGCATATGAAAAAAACCATGTGAGATAGCCAAGATATATATGACTTGTCAACGAGTCCTAAAATCTCACACCCTTTCGTTGCAACATAATTTTCGTATGCTCATAATGCACAAAACGTATCTCACACTATCCTTCATCATCAGAAAAAAAAAATTCACAAAATTCTCGAGATTTACATAGGTCCTACCGTTCCACTGATCGTCCACACCGGTATTCACTCTACCCATCTTTTAGGTGCCGGGTTCGGGTTCGGGTTCGGGCTAAGAGCCCACTCACTCCACGTGAAGACAAACAAAAGCACCTACTGCTTTCGGCGAAACCCCATTTAACACGTGTTCGTGCACGATTAATCACCACTTTATACATGCACCAAACTTTACGAATCGCGAGGCAGGTCAACAGTCAACGTCACACTTATTCGAATCCAACGGTCCAGATTGCATCGGCGGTTGCCGTCCTACAGTAATCTATGATTTTTAGAGTTTCATTGTTACCGACCGTAGCAGTTGTCGGTAAATTCGGAAAAATAATAAATTTTTGCAATAAACTAAAGTAGCCGTTGAACTCTTCACCTATAAATTAGAGCTCACACTAAGGTTAAATTAGGGTTTCTTCTCCAATTAGGGAAACTATAACTAAGATTATAAATTATATCTCAATCTAAGGTAAAATTAGGGTTTTTTCTTTGTAATTTGATTCACTAACTTGATTGTTGCAATTTTACATTTAGGGTTGTACTTGATTTGAAGTTTTCATCACTGGAGTTTTTTCTGTGAAATTGATCGAAAATGGAGGCGATTTCTCATTATAAGCATTATAAAAACCCTAGAATTAGTATCCATCAAACCCTAATTTCACACTCATCCGAAAACTTTGCCCCTTTGGGTTTCAATCATCAACAACAACCACCACTTCTTCCTCTCCCGGTTTGGGCGAAACCCTATTGCTCTCTCCCTCCAAGAATCAACAAAGGGGTTCTAAATTCTCCAATTAATAGAAACCCTAATAGTAGGATTAGTAAACCAAGGAAACCCAAATCTCCAATTAGTCCAAAAGGGTGTGGGTTGAGTCCTGAAGGAACAATGGCGAAGGTTAATGGATCGGATAATTTGGCAATCTCGGTGGATATTAGAATGGGACCGGAACCGAGTTGTTTGCCTTTGCCCAAGTTTTCATTGAAACCAAAGGTGGTGAGTTGTAATGTTCAAGCTGGTGGGGTTGATGATGGTGCGACGGATAATCTTCGCCGGTTGCTACGTCTATAACGGGTTGGGTTTGATTTGATTAACTGAGAGAAGGGCTGAAGGGGTTGTGTTTGGATTGTGGGGTTTGTGTAAATTAATCAGAGTTGTTGTGAGGGGTTGTTTGGTTCATGAAGATGGAATTTTTGTTTGTTTGTTTTGTTTGATAGGTCTTTGTGATCGCCTTGTATATTTTGATTAAGGCGCACAAATCAAATGTTGAAAGAGAGAAGGGTTTAGGTGTTGGGTTTATAGTTTCTAGCTTTGAAGGATGTAGTAACCTTGGGTGGGTGGTCTTTGTTTATGTATCAGAGCTTAAGCTTATATGTATTTGGTCAATAAATAATTGAAGAACTTTTAATATCTTTCTGTATCTCTCAATTGGTCTCTAGTTTTGATTATGAGAAAATGAATTGCAGGAATCACTTATTATGTTATGAGATAGATCAAACAGAAAGGCCATACGATGCCCCTGGTAGTGGTCAGTGAACTCACTGGCTGTTTAGTACGCCAGAATTTAAAAATCAGTGGCCAAATTCAATTTTTGGTTACTTTGGTATGTCAATTGAAGCTTATGTCAATATGTCCACGAAGTTCGGTGGAATAGCCCCTGACGGAATAGCCCAGGCAATTCCGTGATTTCCCTCACAGTTTGTAGAAGGCTCCCAAGGTGACTGATGGAGTGTAAAATAGATTTTGACAAAGCCCTACCATCCCAAGGTGGATCACAAAGCAATTTGACCATTCTGATGGCATTTATGGATTCAAAACCACCTATAACTTTTCTGCACCTCTTTTAAGACCAAGTATAAAACCCTCGTCAGTATACCTGCACAAGCAGCAATAACTTCCACTTCAAAGTCTCTTATCACAAACTCTATAGCCTCCTTTCTTTCTCAGAGACCCATCAGTATTGATCATATAAAAGCCTGTTTGAGGTCTATCCCATTTAACTTTAATGTATTTAGGGTGAGTCCAATCTACTTCAATTCTCCATTGCTCAAGAAAAGACCTATTAGTTGGGTTGTCCTCAATATCATGAATCTTGTAGGAAAGCTTCTTTCTAGCTGTGTTCACAACAGTGTTAAGAATACTAGCAGCTATCACTCTTTACTTGTTGTGGATTCTCTCATTTTTTTATCTCCACAGATAATAAAAAACAGTATTGAAAGGCAAGCTCTTAGCTTGGGCACTGAGAGTTACCTTTGTAGTGATTTAATCCCCATTCAACTTCCTCCTCCATAGACCCACTGACCCTGTTGTAGCCAAATCTCCTATTGAGCTCCAACTTGCATCAAAACATTGCCTGAATGTATGCTAATTCAAATACACATCAGCTACGGTGCCGCCTATTTGCATGAGGATTGTGTGAAGCATGAATATACACTAGTAATACCCGTGGCTCGCCACGGCAAAAACGTCGCCCGTGGCCAAATCACGGTGAATACGTCTACATGTATTCGGCGCTACCAACTTCTCTTAATAATTTTTAGTGTATCTTATTCATCGTGAAATCACAGTTACTTATCTATATTGAGAACTAAATTTCTTATCATGTGAAAAATACATTATCATTCATACGCAATTGTTACATTCATATGCCTTCGACAGCTTCAACTAATGCATCAAGCCATTTATACGCAAATGGACTAAAATTCATTACTGTTTCTGAAGGAAATCAAAAACACATATATTACTTAAGCTTTTCGCATTTCCCAATTTAAAGTCCATGGTACCAACTCCCAACGTATGTTCCTCGGTAACAACTGGGTTGGGTGCAAACTTGAGAACTATGCATAGTCCCCTCCAAGGCATATGTTTTTTTTTTTTTTTTCCGACATTGCTCATTCTTTTATTAATCACCTTTTGTTGCAACAAAAACCCCATCATGGATTCAAAGTGCAAATATCCACAAATAAAAGTAACTGATACAAAATTATTTACATGGAAGACCCTTGTGCCATTACTAAATGGCGTTCCCAATTTTGCTATAAATGTTATAGAAATGACACGAAGATAATGGTACAATCTTATGAAGTGCTTAATGTCAACTTCGATGAGAACTTACATACCCTTGATACATTAGGAATTCCATAAATATCTATACAAAGAACAATATGTTCAAAAATAAATAATTATACAAATAGTTGAAGGTGAAGGCTAACTTGAGAAGGATTCCACAAAGAGAAGTTTCCGATGAAGGTGAAGACATCAAGAACATATTGGAATTAATGAAAGCACAGGGATCATGCTAGCCACCAATTATAGTACAATCGCTCCTCAACAACATCAATATAATCATATAAAGAGAGAAACAACACAGAACCACCAAATAATTTGTAATGAAACGATCTCATAGAAAGTGAGGAATATGACGTACTAATGGTTCAATGCTTTGACAAAGATGACGTCCCGGTCCTCTAGGTATCTGAAACACTCTGCCACCATTGTTGTAGGTCATTATCTCAAGTATCCTTGACATCCAATTTATAGCATTAATATTTCTCCAATTTCCTTGACCTTGCAATCGCAGACTCGCAGTTACCATGTAACTAAACAACATTCTTACCTCGACAAATTCATAACATTCAGTTTCTTTCTTTTGGGTGTATGCTCATTGTATTCGACTATGGAAGGTGGAGAAAGACGGCCAATGCAGATCTCATGAACACTTGGGAAAAGTGAAAATAATTTTTGCCATCCACGTTGACTTAAAAGCTCATAGACCTCTCTTGCTGTTGATACACCCTTCAAGAAAAGGGAAAAAATTCAGGTAGATTATAAACAACAATAGGGAAAATACTTATCAAAAGGTTATCTTATTTTCCAATTTGTCATAGTTTAAGCCTTTTATGGTTTAGTTGTTAGGGGGTTCTTTACCCCAATGTAAACCTGATCCCTAACCCTTAACTCCTGCTATAATGGTCATTATTTGTTGTTCGCTGAAATTTAGCTCAAACCCAGGCGATCATATGATATTTCATTGACTTCAGTAGTTCATACTGTAATTTAAAATATTTACAGTTTTTTAATGGTTCTGACCTGTAGTTTCTGGCCTGCAACATCTCTGCTTCAAGCTCATCAAAGGACCTACAGATAAAAATATGGAAAATAGAAAATTAGAGATTCCTCCACTATTGCAATCTTTAGATGTTCCTCCATGAAACCTATTAAGGATATTGAAGAAACCG
The DNA here is from genome assembly GCA_014058105.1 of Kingdonia uniflora. Classification (NCBI taxonomy): domain Eukaryota; kingdom Viridiplantae; phylum Streptophyta; class Magnoliopsida; order Ranunculales; family Circaeasteraceae; genus Kingdonia; species Kingdonia uniflora. The sequence continues at coordinate 3,574,445 of JACGCM010000560.1, read as the reverse complement.
CTTACATAAAGCCTAATTTTCTCTAATATGAAATTGGAGTTACAACTTCTAATGTCATTTCCTGCCGATATGCAATGAGAATCTCATCCAAGTTTATCAAATATGTAATTAACCTTTTGCGAGAAGATTGAAAGTTTGGACGATTCAAGACAACTCCTAAATCGAGGATTTTCCAGTTAGGCAAATTCAGTAGTGAAGCAAACTGAAATTGCAGCAAACACTACGATCAATTGTTGAAACTTCATAGTAGATTAGATTGTAATAACAAATGTCTAAAGAGGGATTGGGGATGGTGGAATTTGAGAGGAGATAGATCATAGTAAAACTTAATTATAGAATTTATACCAATCAAACATCATTAGGACCAACGAAATCCTGGATTACTAAGCAAACTTAGACATGGCATAGAGAGAGAGAGAACCTTATAAATTATTGAAATTCCACGGTTAGTACGATGATCCGGATCCTTTTAATAATGTAAATGGTACGGCTATTTTCATCATATGTGCTACTTGTCTATTATTAGAGGTTGTCTTTTGGGAAGTTGTCGGATTCATATCAATCTAATCAAGAGGGATTTTTGGCATTGGCTGTGATAAACACTCAGGAGGCTTACCTTTATGTATTAGGGGGGTATGATAATTGATACATAAATTTGGAGGGATTTGTCACCTGCTAATAGTGAGAGCCTACTTCGATGAGTACTCTATCGAGTTTCCCAGTTTTGTCTCTTTTCCAAATCTCGTTCTTGGTTAGCAGCAGGTATGAGAAAATCATTTGTGCTTCTCTTTGAAATAGACTAAGAAAGGTGGAGCTCTTGGTTTGAGATTCCTTGGGGAAATGAGCATTGCTCTTACAATGAAATGGCTAAGATTCAACAGGGAGGGGTTTAGTCTTCAGGGAAATGTTGTCGCGACTTGTTAGAGAGAGCCGGACCGGGATTGGCTTCCAAGTCATTTTAATTCATTGATTCCTTACAGATTCAGTTTTTCTATATGTAGTTCATTAATTGTCGTCATGTCTCATTTTTTACGTCTCATTTTTTACAGTTTCTATTATTCAGTTTGATCCACTACCTTAGACAGACAATTGTGTGCTAAAAGTGTCAAATTTCTAAGCATGTAGGATCACAGTTATTCATCATGTTCATTCTAAAACTGCCAGTCTGACCATGATATCTCCTTCAAAAAGAAGTAAAGACAGTAATATTTTTAAGAGGTAAGCTGAGTTTGGCCTTGAATTATCCTTCATCTTCCCAATCAAGTATTAAGAGAGCTCAATTGCACCTTTTCTATTAAGAAATGCAATAAGCTGCCCAAAAGCGCCTAACACTCTCTTTCTAGGTGAGTGCTGTTTAGACGACTTAAATGAGCTTCACATAAGTAGGTTTGAGTTTTGAGGCAGCGATCAGATATCTTGGTGTCATAATAAAAAGAGCTTTAAGCAAAAATAATTTTTAATTAAAATCAATGGAGAAAGCATCACCAATTCAAAACTTATTACAGAGAAAGAGATCAAACCTGCACATGTAATTAACAAAATCATCGATAATAACAGACCAAGCATAGAGAGGTACATTTAGGGAGAGAATGGCGCTTCCGAGATGGAAGATGTCGAGAGAAAGGTGCCCAAGGTCCCATATCAAGAAATCTCCCAAGAAGTACCAGTGCCTGGTGTCGATGGCATTGACTAAGTAAAACCTGAGAAAAGACAAATTAAAAATTTGGTATCAATTCAATCCTACCATTGGTTTTCATTAATTAATTTACACATTTTTTTTTTAAATAATAGAACGATCTAGAACTACGTCGATTTGACAGTTTAATTTCATATGCAAGTGACCACTAAATATTTTCATATGCAAGTGACTGCTAAATGTTTTCATAAACAGTGTAGGTTTATAAATATTCAGTGTATACACAATAATAGATACCTTTGAATTGAAGGTTTTTAGAAAATGTTAGTACCTAAAGAACAATAGGCAACTGTTCTGATGGTTTTTTATGTTTAGATCCATGGTCCAGCCATACCTCAAAGGCAATAAGTTATTCTGTAAAGAAAGGGCTGGACTAAAAGCCAAACCAAAATCATCTTTAAGCTTCTCTAATATAAACTCACATATTTAATAAGGTAACATTAACCACAATGTTCCCATATTCAACCAACATATTAATCATGAAATTTATATAGTAAAAAAAAACATGGAAAAACAGACACCTGGAATTCTGCATTAGGTTGTTCAACCAATTCATGAATCTGGGAAAGGCAGATTTTAGCAGCCATGTCGGTTAATAATTCCTACGACACCCAAACATCAAATCGTAGATATACACATGGAACAACAACTATACTCTAGCAGCAGCAATAACTATATTACCGTAAGGAAGATCAAAAGGAAGATGATTACAGTAATCTCCTATCTATTCAGGATAATCAGCACCACCGAAGCATCACTCTTCCAAGCATAAATGTTGAAATCTCGCAGTTTAGATATTAAAAGTAGTTAGAGGTACAATTTTCTTTGTACGCAAGTAGGCCAAAATAGAGATAGTCGTTCCCGAAGAGTACCTAAAGAATAATAGGCAACTGTTCTGGTGGTTTTTTATGTTCAGATCCATGGTTCAGCCATACCTCAAAAGCAGTCAGTTGTTCCGTAAAGGAAGGGTTGGACAGAAAGCCAAACCAAAATCATCTTCAAGTTTCTCTAATATGATCTCTCTACTCTTTGTTCTCAAGCTTCAACTTTCTTAGTGCAACTCCATTGTGACAACCTGTAATCTAACCACTTGAATCCCTCATTTTCTATAATATCGTGATACCCATTTTTGTGTTTGTTAGTTTTGCTGAAATAATTACTTAAAATTAGCTCTCCATGTTTCTGGGGTTGTAGATGGTTCTTCTATAATATTGTTATAGATGGTTCTTCTATGAGCTTGACAACTTCATAGATGACAGGAAACATATCCTATAACAATAACAAACAAGCTTGCATTTAATTCGTTTCATATTTACAGTTTAAGTTTTTATTATTTTGGGGAGAAATTTTTAGAGTTTTTCAGAGATATTATTAATCAAGTAATAATAAGATAGAAAAAAGGATTTTGAGTAAACCTCCTGCACTGGTGAATCCATACGCGTTGGGTCCGAATCAACTGAATCTAAGACCCTCGGCTCTGCAAGGGGAAACAAAACCAAAGAAGAACAAAAAAAGCTCAAATTGCTTAAAAGGCAACATACAAACAAACCCTAAAATAAATTACGAATTGAAACTAAAAGATAAAACAGAGAGAGGAGAGAATTTCACACTTACCCGAATTGATAGAAAAAAGGATTTTGAGTAAACCTCCTGCACTGGTGAATCCATACGCGTTGGGTCCGAATTAACTGAATCTGAGACGTGCCAATAGGAGAAGAGATCAAATGTTGAAATGGGTTAGGCGGAGTTGTGACTTCTACCGATCCCTCTAGCATCTGTACCACTCTGATCATTGAAGGTCTTGCTTCAGGAAAATACTGAACACACCACAAAGAAACTATGCATAATAAGCTTGCCTTTATTATATCCTCATCTTTAACCCCATAAAGTCAGATAATTCTCCCTTTTCCAACTTCTCCCAAACTCTTCTCCGTAGCCATTGTTGGCTTTCATGCATAGTGATGTCCAGTTCTTCTTTCCTAATGCAATTTTAAACAACATCATGCCATAGCTATAAACATCGCATTTGTAGGTTATAGGAAATGGCATTCATAGTTCAGGTGTAGCATAGCCAGGTGTCCCTCTACCGCCCGACATTGTCACATGAGTTCTTTCTCTGTCACAAAGCTTAGCTAATATGAAATCTGCAACCTTGGCTGAGAAAGTTGAGTCAAGAAAAACATTCCTTGGCTTTATATCATAGTGGATTATCATGTCTTCGCAGTTATGGTGCAAATATTCAAGGCCCTTTGCTGCTCCTATCACAATTTTGTGCAACTTCTCCCACTCGATACTTTTGTTTTTATCAAGCAGTATGCTATCCAGTGATCCATTCTCCATGTACTCGTATACTAATGCTTTCAAGTTGGCATCAAAGTAGAATCCATAGAGTCTGACTAAATTCTTATGATATGTTCTTCCAATAGTTCTCACTTCTGCCATGAATTGTTCTTTTACTTCTTCTGTTACACTGCTGTTAAGTACCTGTTGATTACACATTTGATCTCAACCGAAGAAAGAAGAAGAAAAGTGCATTTCCATGGATTGCATTTAAATTGGGCATTGAATTTTTTAGTAGTTTTATGTGAAGGGTAATGACCTACATTACCTTCACGGCTAGTTTCACTCCATTCGGATACTTTCCTTTGTACACAATTCCAAAACCACCAGAACCCAGTTTCCTAGAGTATTTCCCAGTAAAGCTCTAAAGTTGTTGAGGTGAAAACCGGATCGATTTCTCCTTTGCCATATTGTTAAGAAACCTTTCCATGGTCTATGTATAAATAGTTATGGTTTGTGTTTGATCATCAGTTGTTGACTGACCTTCCTGGCACCAAAGCCATTTCACATAGTCACAGAAAGGAGCTACTATCTTAATCACTGTAAATGGACTTGGAAAAGTTTAGAACTACGACACTTGATACATAAAATATTCCTATTTTGGTAAAATCATGAAGATGATGATGATATTACTGAGTCAATTTTGCACATTTGACGGAATAACACGATAAATGTGTTGTTTCAGGGTTTTTATTTATTATTCTTTTGGAAGGCCAACCATTTTGGAGATCGGTAACTCATAATTAAGCATACCTATGGAAGGGTACAAAGTCCTAAGGAAACTAAATCCCAAGGGTACCAGCAAGGTTGTTTTAGCTTCAAATCAACAATTGTACATAACATTACTGTGGATTATATGAACTTGGTGAAGGTAGAATTGGATTAACTCATAATGGTATGCAATTTACTACTGTATGAATTTTAAGCTACATCAGAACAAACCTAAATTATGTCTCCAACTATTGTATGATTATTTGTTTTTAAAAATGACCATGATGGAACACGGAAATACACAATGCAAGCCCATACAAAGTTTACATAGGAACTGCCTAATGTACAGTTTTATATCCCTGGAGTTCCAATATAACTATTCTTCAAATAAAAATAGTGAATGAAACCCTTTTTTCCTACATCAGAACAGACCTAAATTATGTCTCCAACTATTGTATGATTATTTGATTTTAAAAATGACCATGATGAAACACGGAAATACACAATGCAAGTCCATACAAAATTCACATAGGAACTGCCTAATGTACAGTTTTATATTCCTGGAGTTCCAATATAACTATTCTTCAAATAAAAATAGTGAATGAAACCCTAAAAGAGAACACTGGTATTTTTCATGTAAAGAATCACCAAGGCATCATTTTAATACAATGAAATCTTAGAGCTTAAATAACATCCTTGGCACACATTAAAGAAACGCAAACATTTAATCCTCTAAGAACATTTTAATATTATTCGCATATAAATCAGATCAATAGCACTCACAAATAGTGTGAATCTAAAACAAAACAGTTCAGCACACACAATGAAACTAACATAAAAACATGTTGAGGTACAAATTTTAGTTGTACGGGCAAACACAATCTGATCTACACACATAGAGCAACAGTTTATTAAATTAACCTAACAGTCTGTACATATCCCAGCAACACTCAACCTCTAACTTAAATCATCACTTTGATATACAAACTAAGATTAATAATCTATATAGAGAAACAACGATCACAACATAATAAATGATGAACAGAAAAATACTCGGAGTCACTATCGATGAGGCCATGTACCAAACTATAGGAGCCTGCTGTTTTCTTTTCCTCTTTGTCTTAAAATAAAACTCCTAATCTAAAATTTGGCTATAAATAAGTGCTCAAATTAACTCGAGACGAAAAAATAACATAAACCCATTAACCAAAATTTACCTAAACATATATGACCATTGCTATAAATGTGAGGATGCGAAGGAGATGGATGAATAAAAATAACCTGGCAAACCAGCAAAAAACTTTTAAAAAATGCAGAGCTCTGTATTGTTGTAGACAACCGTGAGTAAACGTAAGCAATTGCATATCAATAAAAGCTCTAAAAGCATACCTGTTGGAAACAATAATTGTCTTAATTTTGGATCTTTATTCAATAAGCACACACTGTAACACCAAGTCTATCGACAACAATATGAGCCTAGACATTTTGAACTAATCAAAGGAAATATACGATAATTTGACAATACAAACAGCTTTAAGAACGATCATTACTACGATATCTATTATAAATTCACTGTAAATGTGTCCTTTTACCAATTCAAGAGTAGGCCCTCATAACTTATAACCATTTGATTTTCTTCCTCCGATTTCATCCATATAAGACATTATAAACATCAAGGAGCACCAACATTGGTATCAAACTTCAACAAATTCATAATTTATGTTAGGCCCTCTGTTTGTTTGATTAAAAGCGTAGCTAAAATCTGGAAATGGGAGGATTAATACCTCTAAACGGTGAAACATGCTTTCAGTAACAACATCAACAATTGGGTCTTTGATAGACATCAACCAAGCTGCTCTATCTCACTGTAACAATTAATCAAACAACAATTCACACACTAAAATTGCATCCTAGAATGAATGAAAGAGATAGATAGAGAGAGACCCCAAATCAGAGTTTCTGCAACACTGGATTGAGACAGTGAGGGATTCGAGTGAGTTATGAGAGATTTGATGGAGAGAAGGAGAGATGAAAAGAAGAAAAAGAAGAAAAATCATGGGAGAAAGAAGAAGAATCGGGCTATATGCTTTTGATGGGAGAGATACTAAAGTACCATTTTCTGTATTTTGTCCAAACTACCCACAAGTATTAGGGTTAAAATCAACCTAAGCCGTCCATCTCCCTCCTCCCCACAAATCCTAGCCCCTCTTTATCCTGAGAAAATGACGAATATGTCTATACGAAAAACACCATTGCCTAATGTATAATAGATAATAAATGTATATATTTGCAGACAAAACATTTTGTTAAAGTAAGGTGTAACTGACTATAATCGCGCAAATTGAAATAAACCACTAGCAAAAATGAAAGAGCCTACCCTTCGACCTAGTCCAAAAATCGAACTACCTCAATATCAGACTCACACATTTTACACATGACATGAACAGTTGGCATTAACACCTAGACCACGAACTGATAAAGAACGTGGATCGAGCACAACAGATGAATATGAACAAGTCAAAAACACCTGCCTCCCACAAACTCAACAATTACTCAGTCAACCACTACTTAGCTCATTATTCTGAGAACGTACTTCAGCATAATAACAAGTTGCAGGTAAGGTCTATATAAAGAAAAAGTTTCAGAAGAAGACCAAGAAAAACTAGATTTTCTATACTCTAACAAAAAAATTCTTATTTATAAGATCAAGTATTTATAGTTCGAGAGATCACTTATAATAAGATATCAGCCTCAAGCAATAAAAGTTACTGTTATTAAAAACTCTCAACTCGAGGTCATGGTTTTTTACCTAAAAAAATTCTTATTTATAAGATCAAGTATTTATAGTTCGAGAGATCACTTATAATAAGATATCAGCCTCAAGCAATAAAAGTTGCTGTTATTAAAAACTCTCAACTCGAGGTCATGGTTTTTTACCTATTCAAAGGTTTTCCACGCTAAATCATCAGTGTCATTTCTTACTTTATACTAGTTTTCATCACAGGTACATTTGGTGTAAGAGCTAATTATGAGCCATTTCGAGCTACGAAATTAGGTCATTACATTTGGCGCCGTCTGTGAGAAATAAAACATTTCTACGATATCCTAAGGCATATATTCATTCACCATCAATCTCCATTCATGGTCACTTCCAGACGACCAGCAATCGAAATATAGCTCGATCTTTCAGTTGAGCCGGGATAGCTTATAGAACTACGGGTGAATCTCCACGTCGAAATAGAGAAGCGTAATTAGCCCGAACGTCAGTTAATTCTTAATCGAGAGCTCCGCGAGAAGGAGCTCGAGGCGGAGCGGCAAGCTCGTTTGACAGCATTTAAATGACATGAAGACCAGATGATAACCATGTAAACCGTATTACAAGCTTTGCAGGACACTCAACAAGCTCCCCAAACTAGAGATCGAGATCAAGTTTTGAAGTACTCCCGAATTTATGCACGAGAAAGGTTGGGACCTCGAGGGGCTACCAACAAAGCCATTTCTAGAAATGTTCAGCACGAGCCTCAACCTTCTATTCATTTGGGCGGTGAAGTTTAGTCTAATATCAACAGAGGTCTCCTAACTTCTAAACGCCAAGAGGAAGACTAACGACCTCAACCTCGAATTCCAGCACGTGAACGCTTGAGTGAGGGAACCATCACTCATAATCCTCAACCACCTTGCCAAACTACTCAGGCCACACGTCAATATGTCACACAAGTGCATATGGATAAGCGTATCAAGGAGTTGATTGAAGCTCAGACTCTAGTCCATAAAGATGACCTTACCAAGTTGCAAGGTAGTCTGATTGCCAAAGAGTTATTCGATATGGAAGTTCTGAAAGGTTTCCATACTCCGAAGATACGTAAATACAAGGTCACCGATCCAAAAGTGCATATTTAACAATTCCGTGATTCATTGGGGTTGTACTCCAATCTTAATAACATTCTCTGTCGTCTGTTGGTAATAAGTCTACAGGGAAAACCGCTCCGGTGGTTTCACTCTTTACCTGAAGATTCCATCTTCACATTCGGTTAGCTACAAAAGTAATTTATCAAGATGTAAGCTCACAACAAAGACAAGGAAGAAAATTTATATTTTCTTATTAGTCTTAAACAATCACAATTAGAGAAGCTCATGGCCTTTGCAAAGAAGTTTTTGGAGCTCGCGCGAAAGGTGGATAATCTCGATCAGGAAATAGCTGTTACTACTTTTACCAACGCGCTCCAGCTCGACTGCAAGGCCAAAAAACACCTCTTCTTGAACAAACCAGCGACCTTTGAGGATATGATCACCAAGGTCAATTATAATGTCGACCTAGAAAGGATAATGTCCGAAAGGCATAAATATACTAAATCCATCCTAACCACTAAAGGTCCACATACAGAATGAATCAATGAACTAAAGGAAGATCAGGGTGATCAAAAGCATTCCAAGGAAAATACTTGTAAACCTCGGAAAGGCAATTTATTACCCAAGCTGGTCCTCCCCAAGATGAATCTCCGAATCTCCATAATTTTTCCAATTACATCAAAGGATAAGCCATACTGTCTTTCTCAACCATTGGAACTAATCAAAGGCCGCCCGTACTGCATGCATCACAAAGTAAATCATCATGCTACTGATAACTGCTATGCTTTACAGAGGTTACTGGAATTTATTTTTAAAGATGGGCGGAAGTACGAATACATTGCTGACCTAGAATTTTACAAGAAGCAGCTTGACGTCGTCCAGGTCGAAGATCAGGCTGAGGAGAAACATCTATATCATATGTACTACAACAACATGATCGAGATTCATCAGATCAACAACTCTTACAGATTCAAGCGTAGGAGATTATCATAATGTTGCGATCTCACACCTCAAGATAAAGAAGTCAGGCTTCTACCTGAGTTGAGCAATCGCTGGCTTGGGACCTCATTCAAAGATTGTGACATTAGTCATGTAAAATTACCACATTATGATGCATTAGTAATAATGCTCAAGATGAAGAAGTTTGGCATGCATACAATGATGATCGATACTGGAAGCGATATTGAGATTCTCTTTCAAAGTACAATCGACCATATGGGATTGGCTGATCAAGTCATTCCGAGTGACACCGATATCAGTGGATTTAATGGTTCCAAAGAAGAACGAGTAGGTAAGATCATCTTACTTATCACCACCGGACCAGCTACAATCAGCGCCGTATTCTACGTCATCAATGCAAATCTTGTTATCTCAAGATTATAGGCCGTTGCTGGATTCACAACATGAAAGCAGTTGCTTCCACTTATCATCAAGCACTTCGCTTCAAACACAATGATGGTATATATGAAATCAAAGGCAGTCAAAAGATTTCTCGAGCTTGCAAGAATACCGTTTCTGCCATTCTAGATACATCAGACAGATACGTTATATAATAATTACAGAAAGTTGGTCACATCGATGATCAGCCTTCAACATAAGAACCTACAGAGTACATCAATATTAATGGACCTAGTCGAGGTACTTTCATTGGTACCAAGCTAGTCCAGTACGATAAGGATGCTTTTATTCACTTCTTACGAATGAATCTAGACATCTTTGTATGGACTTTCAAAGAGATGCCCAGGGTCGATGCATCCAAGGCATGCCACAGATTGGCCATCAACCTCAACGCCAAGGCGGTCAAATAGAAATAACGGTGACTTTCACCTCGTCTAAAAGATGAAGTCAACATTGAGATCGAGAAATTGATCAAAGTAGGGTTTATTCGAGAAGCCAAGTATCCAGATTGGATATCAAACATCATCGTTATTCCAAAGAAGAGCGGAAAGGTCCGAGTTTGTATAAATTTTACCGATCTAAAAAAACATACTCCAAAGGACAGTTTTCCTCTTCCCATCATCCATCAAATTTTTGATTCTACGGAAGGACACAAACTCCTATCTATGATGGAGGATGCTTCTGGATACAATCAGATTCCTCTCTTAGAAGAAGATCAAGAAAAAATTACTTTTATCACTGAAAGAGGACTTTACTGCTACAAAGTTATGCCCTTCAGACTAAAGAACGCAGACGCAACTTATCAACAGTCAATGGCAACAATGTTCAAAGCACATCTCGGGAAAATCATTGAAGTCTACATCGATGATCTCTTGCGCAACAGCATACACTCAAAAAACCACATCACAGATCTTACCACAATATTTAATATTCTACGATCTTATATGATGTGCCTCAATCCTGATAAGTGTCAATTCGGAGTATATTCAGGCCCATTCCTCGGCCATCTCATCAATAAGAAAGGGAATAAGGCCAATTTAGATCAAATTTGAGCTCTCCTCAACATGCCATCTCCAAAGACGACGAAGGACGTACAAAAAATTACTGACAAGATTGCCGCTATCAACCGATTCATTTCTAAATCTTCATATCACTGTCATTGGTTATTCCTATTACTCCGAGGTTGTACCAAATAAGGAAAAGTTCAGCCCAATGAAGAGATCAATTGGACATCAGAATGCGAGGTAACTTTTTAGGAACTCAAAACCTATCTAGGGAAGTCTCCCATCATGAGTACCCCGGTAAATAATGAAGAACTGATCATCTATCTGGCAGTTGTAAACACTTCTATCAGCCCAGTTCTTATTCGACTTGAGGGGAAGATCAAAAAGCCAGTATATTTCATCAGCAAAGCCCTTACTCCAGCAGAAACAAGGTATTCTGAAATCGAGAGACTCCTTCTAACTCTTGTTTACACTTCACAGAAACTTAAACACTACTTCCAAGCTCATTTAGCCAAAGTCATGACAAACTACCCACTCTGAGAAAATTTTTCCAAAAAAGAAAAATTATGAAGAGTGCAGCAATGGTCAGTCAGTATGGGAGAACATAATATCAAGTTTGAGCAACGACATTTAGAAATGGGTCAGGCCGTTACCGATTTTCATGCCGATTTTCCAGTAGAAGATCCCGATTGGGAGGAGAACGATCTTAACCTTACGGAAGAAATTATGGAAGATCCACCCACTAAAGTATTTGACGCATTTGATGAGCGAGCTGAATGGGTTACAAGGAAAGGGTGGAGACTTCTTACAGATGGTTCAGCAGGACCCGTAGGGTCAAGAATTGGGATCGTATTGATTACCCTTTCCAACGATAGAATCGAGAAATCAATCTGTTTGGATTTTGAAGCCTCCAACAATGTCACAGAATATGAAGCTCTAATTCATGGACTTAACCTCACTCTCGAGCTTGGCGCCCCTGAGCTCCCAGTCTACCAGATTTTTTACTCATCATCCACTATTACTCTGAGCAATACAAGAAGAATAGAAAAATTATCAAGTATGCAACCCTCGTTGCTGATAGGATGAGCAGATTTGGGAAAGCAACTATCGACTATCTACCTCGAGGTGAAAACCGACACGCCGATTCCTTGGCTTACCTAACCGGGGTCTTGGGTACAGAAGCAAGATATCTACATATCGAAGTTATATCAACCCACAACATTGATCTCCATTAAGTATGCATGATTAACACTGGGGGCGATAAAGAGGAGGACAACGATTGGCGAAAGCCTTTCATTGCCTATCATGTCCCCGATAATAAATATAAAGGGCCCATCCCAACAAATCCAAAAGAGTACCGACATTTGATCGAGAAATCGAAGCGTTACACAGTTCAAAAAGGTTTTTTATATTGCCGTTCAGTCACGAGGCCTTATCTCAAGTGCCTCTCCAGGAAGAAAGTAGATGGAAAAGCTCAGAATTTACACGAAGGAACTTGTGGTTTCTATGTTGTAGGTTTATCACTCGTTAACAGAGCTATTGCACAAGGGGTATTTTGGCCTGACATACGTAATCAAGTAAAAGAGTACTCATGTAAAAGCAACACATTTCAACGACATGGACACATGATCCGCACCCCTGCGCTCGAGCTGCATGCAAGCAAGGTGTTCTGGCCATTCAAGCGGTGGGCGCTCGACCTCATTGGAGAATTTCCTAATACTCTATGTAACTGACGATATCTACTCGTAGCAGCAAATTATTTTATGAAATGGGTGGAAGCAGTTCTACTCACTCGAACTAGAGATGAAGAGGCCATATCTTTTATCTAGGAACACATCATCACACGGTTTGGATGCCCCCACCTGATTCGGATTTATAATGGGCCACAGTTCGTTGGTGAAAAAGTCGTAGCCTTCCTCAACAAGCACAACATCATCCACTCACCATCCAATCCCTACTACCCTCAAATCAATGGCCAAGCCAAAATCACCAACAAAACCATAGTGGATGGACTCAAGAAAATACCTCAATCATAGAAAAAAGGAAATTGGATATGAGAACTTCCTCATGTCTTATGGGCGTACCGCAGCACTCCACGCCAATCAACCGGCTGTACCCCCTTCCTCCTAGCCTATGGCACCAAAGCCATCATTCCAACAGGATACCACCATCCCGTCAGAGATTACGAGCTTATAGAAGAAGAAAATGAGTTTAAATTAGCCTGTAATATGAACTGGATTGATGAAACTAGGGAAAACATTATTGCCAACCTAGGTCGATATTACCTGTTGCTAGCCAACTCGTACAACAGAAGAGTTTGAAGCCGTGTGTTCCAAATCAATGATCTCGTCCTAAGAGAGATCCCATAACACAGAAAAGAAGCACATGTCGGGAAGCTGGTAGAAAATTGGAAAGGTTCATTCCTCATCATTGGTCAAATAGGTCTGGGATCATATTATCTTATGACGGAGCAAGGAGTTCAAATCCCAAATCCATGGAACACTAGGCGACTGAAACAGTACTATCGTTAAACCCATAGTTTTTCTATTTTCAATATTCTCATTCTTTCCATTCCAAAAGTGAGATTTCATTCTCCATACAATGTACATTTTATTCTACTTAATAAAAACTTCTAAGTTTTTTCCCATATTACTCTCTACTTACGTAAATTCTACTAGATTACATAGATTAAAACAAAGGTAATATTAGCTTTCAATCGACCTCTAACAGATTAAAACAAAGGTAATATTAGTTTTCAATCGACCTCTAATAGATTAAAGAAAAGGTAATACTAGCCTTTAATCGACCTCTAACATATTAAAGCAAAGGTAATACTAGCCTTCAATCGACCTCTAAACATATTAAAGCAAAAGTAATACTAGCCTTCAATTGACCTCTATACAGATTAAAGCAAAGGTCATACTAGCTTTCAATCACCCATTAATACATTTATCTGCGATTAAAATGAATGTCATACTAGTTTTCAATCAATGATCTCTTACAGACATAAGATAAAGTAAAAGTAAAACTAGCTTTCATCTTTCAATATGTCTGCCATACAGAAACTTTACAGGTTACATATACAAGACACTTTTAAAGGTTCTTCTTTGCTGATGGGAGGTCAGTTACGTCTTCCCCTACAATAGGAGGATGCTCTGCCACAAAATCTAGAGCTCGAATAGCCAGAGTAATCCTGCCTTGCTCTACCAATTCAGCAGGTCGAGAACCTAACTTTATTTCTATGGCGTTCATACAGTTTCCTCAATCTACATCGGCTCTATAAATACATCATCTTCCTGATAGATAGTCGTGCAAGGTATCCCTCTCTAACTCAAGTCTTCTCACTTCCTCCACAAAATAGGTAATAACAGCCATTAACATCTGTGAGCGCACTACTTCGGGCATAACTGTCTTTAAAAAATTCTCTCTCACTTTCTGATGACGCTTTTGCAACTTTTTATACTGTACGTGTTGTCATTCCATGTATCTATCTGCGTGGGACATAATATTATTATGGTCCTTCACCTTCTCCGCTGCATTATCTAACTCTACTTGGTTTATCGTCCTCAATTCTGCCACCTGAGTAGGAAGTTCCTCAAGCTCCCTGTCTTTACCTACACTTCCCCCAACAGGAGACTTTTTTAGCAATCCATCTTTCCTCCTTATCAATTGATCCTTACTCCTGATCACCCACTCTAACTCCCGCTCTCTACTATGAGCAATATCCAACTTACCTTGTCTCTCCCTTAAGCGCTCAGTTCCTCTTTGTACATGAGCTTGAATGCTAGCTACATCTCCCTCCAACTATCTAATTCGAGCTGCTAGGTCCACAATATCCCTTTTTACAATTCAGACCCCGACATCACCTTTATTCTTCTTCGACCGCTCTTCAATCTCGGCCTTCTTGACACGCGAATTGTCCATAACCAAATTGGCCTTCAATTGGGCCACCCTCTCATTCAATTTATTGCATCATCATTGAGCCATCCAAAAATCTATATCTTTAGCAGGATAAGTCTCACTCAGCTGCTCAACCGCAATTTCAGATTTGGTTAGGTCATCTCGAGCTCTCTTCAGCTCACTATCTTTCTTAATAATTTTACTCTTCAATCGTTCCAGCTCACTTTTGGAACTCACTAGATCTGATTGAGTCTGTTCTTGCTCATTCGTTTTGCTAATTATTTACCCCTTCAGACTAGCCACAAAACTTTGTAACTCTTTCTCTGTCATTTCTAACGACTGGATACGGTATCGAGTCATGTCTACCTCCTTACTTTTTGCTATCAACACATCATTATGGCTTTTGAGCTTCATTGTCTCATCCTTCACCTCCTCAAGATCTTTTTGCCCCTTATTAATTTTAACATCTTTTTCCTCGATCTTCCGAGTCAGATCATCAATAGTTTGTGTTACCTCGGCAAACTTGAAATGAACTTTGACGTGTTGGTCCTCCATATGTTCATTTGCTTCTCTCATCATATCAAACTCCACCGCAAATTCTAGGTTATATTGGAATGTCTCTTGTTCACTCAAGCGAGTTGACTCCAGTTCGACCTACATCACAAAAATAATACATCAAGTCCAATTCAACAACACTCAACATTCAGATCATAATACAAGAGTCTAATTTCTAGCAAATTTCTATTTTCTGACATCCTATCGTAGTGAGACTGCTTCTAAACTTAAGGTCGAAGTATGATCCCAGTTCGATGACAATAACACGTACATCCAATTTCAAGGTACACATTCTCTATGTTTAAACTTTTTCAGCACTTTGGTATTATCTGGAAACATTTGATTACCATTGCCCCTAAAATGTTAACACGTTTTTGGTCTATCTCTATACTTTAATTTTTACTTTATAGCTCTAAAGTAATGCAACATACAAGTCAAATATTTTTTGCTCTTTTCTAACCTGTAGCTCCACTTGTGAAGACAACAAGGACGTTGAGGCATCTTTCTCCTTAGCAAGCTCATTCTTTAACTCCTCAATTCTGAGGCGCATCCTTAAGTTCCTACAAACAATTTTTACAAACATTTTTTAGCCTACAAAAGTTTATCCTACAAAATAATATCCCACACAATTCTAGTTCTCAAACCCCACAAATTACCCAACCATAAATTCAACAATTTTACTCTACCTTCTCATTATCATTTTATGGATTCTTATTGTCATCCCCTTGGTTCTCTAGCTCAGTTTGGGGAGAGACACCATCCAACCCTCCTACCACTTCATCTTCCACCGCATCCTCTACGACATAGGTACCCTCCATAATAGCTATAACCTCAGCTTTAGAGTACCCCACTATGAGAAGTTGACGCCCGAGTCTATCTCGCTGAACTGCCACCTCGTCCAGGTTCTTCTGTACTTCTTTTGTCAACTCGCTAATCTGTACCTCCTACACAGCCTTTATAGAATCCAGTCGCCGCTTCCCCTCCCAAACCAGGTTATACTTCAATCAAGCCACCTTCTTCTCGAGCTCTACCTTCCCATTCTCGAGTTTAACTTTTCCATCCTCGATCCCGAGGCAGTTCCCCTTCAGCAAGCGAGCAGCCTACAATAAATCGAACATAATTTTAGCTCGAATCATAATACAAAGTTCAAAAACAAACAAGTCATCAAAACTTACCATTTTGTTCATCTCCTCAACATCCTTGCGGGCTACAAGGCTCACCCTGCCCTCCATAGATCTCAGATCATCTTCCTCAGCAGGTCAATTCTCCACGACCTTTGCCCCAATCACTTGAGTATGAAGATTTACCCTCCTCTTTTTTACATCCCCCTCGACCTCACCACTCCCCGTGGTTCTAGAGACCGTAACACGCTTCACAACCCTCTTCTTTTGAAACTTATGAGCTAACTTTCTCAAAGTAGTAGATTCTAGTATATCTGTAAAATTCAACGCAGTAGCCTTTTGCAAAGCCACTCGCTTCTCTCCGTTATCCCTTCTTTTCTTACTTGTTCTAGCCCCCGTCATTAGTCTCGTTGCTTGGGTCTTTTGAACCTTTCCAGACCTGCTGTTAGCTTGTTTATTTCTATTAATACTGAGGTCCTTTAGAACTACCTCAAACTCAACCCCTTTCCCGAGCAATAATATCTAACAGGGACTCCTTCTTGGTCACCTAACAAGCACAACACATTATCAAACAACAAAACAACATTCAATTACAATAGTTCGATATTATACACTATTACTTACTTTTTTCACAATCCTATACAGAAGTTCCATGGGTTTTTCATCTTCCCTCTGAAGGCAATCACCTTTCACCCATATCACATTATCATTTCGCATTCGACCTGCTAAATTCAGATAAAATAAAAGCGGTCGACACGAGCTCGAAAAGAAGTATGCACCTCCAGTTGCAGAGTAATTCTTTACTTTATAAAGCTATAAACATCTTCAGGAGATATTCTCATCTCCACCTCATTTTCCTCCCACAATCTATTCAAACTCTCATAAACATTGATCACCTCCAACATATTCCCATTAAGTTTGGCAGGACAAGCTCCTATAATATTTATTATACCTTTAGCCAGATTGCTAAGGGCTAAACTCAATCTATATTCCAACTGAGATAGGTAATACAGAAAACCCTCGTCTAGATCGCCTTGGACATTTCCATCAAAATACTCTAAGAAGATCGATTCATCTACCTATCTAATTTCTCTTTCTCTAAGTCAGGCAACAAAAAGAAATATAACCTCTAAACTGCCTACCAACATGTTCTACAGCGTTGCCCCATACTCCCCCAACAAGAGCTTTAGATTTACAGAACTTTTTTAACACATCGGAGTTCGGAGGGAATGATACCAATTGT
Organism: Kingdonia uniflora; assembly: GCA_014058105.1. NCBI lineage: Eukaryota > Viridiplantae > Streptophyta > Magnoliopsida > Ranunculales > Circaeasteraceae > Kingdonia > Kingdonia uniflora. The sequence continues at coordinate 3,556,628 of JACGCM010000560.1, read as the reverse complement.
CCAGGGAAATTTGGAAAGTGAACAAATACTACTTTTTCCTCCCTATCAGATTCTACATTTACATATCCTGCATTATCAGACTCAACACTATGACAAGAGATCGACGTCTCCATATCAATTGAAGTCTATATCTCAATTACAAGTATAAGGATAAGGTTTGATTATACACGGATATTCCTCACGCTCGACCTACATACATGTCCATGTATTCTCTCATTATCATTTACACATCCATAATACATATACGTACATCATATCGTATATCTTTTTCACACATATATACCAAACATATTTTTATAGGTTACTAAAAATAGTAATTTTTCAAAATTTAAAAGCTACAAAAATCTTTCAAACACACATTCACAATATCATATATTAGATGCTGACCTTCAACGTTTGAATACGAATCTGAAGCAGAGCCAAATCATTCCTTCACAACGCTGTTGTATACCCACCATCTTGACTCTGTCTCCCCAACTTTTTATCGCCTTGATTAATGATAACTCTCGCCTAATTTCTCACGTGAATCTATGCTATTTGTTTTTTTTTTCTCCCACTATTCTTTAATTTTTCAGAAGTTGAAAAACGTTTGAAAGAGGAAAATGAAGTATTATTTATAGTTTCTATCTCTAACTACTGACAGTTATTGGGCCTCGCACAAGTCGCCCTCAGTATTGGAATCGATGCGTCCCTTTCACAATTAATGTTAGACATTTTGCACATTTTCCATGAAAATACCTTCCCATCATTGCCCCTTACCCTATATTTTAATATATTCTTATCTTTCCTACCCAAATCTCCCTCTGACCTCCCCACACTCATGATGACTCAACACTTTCACGTAATCAAATTTTCCCTACAATTACACAAGAGACAAAAATCAAAGCTATATGTTTTTTCTATTCTTGCTTCTGCTATTTATAAAACTGCTGACGTCATTTCCAAAGCTCTCATATTTCAAATTCAAATTTTTTATTCACAACAGTTGCAAACAACATTTGTAACAATAGAGGACATATTCAAAACATCATTCTAACTACATTTTGATTATAGTTATTCGACCTCATACAATTCACTCCATCACATATAATTATACATAAAGCCACCCACATGTCCTGGAGGTTCCAGAATCACTTCACAAAATACCTCAAAGTAAAAATGACACCCAATATCAAGTTCCCTCGCCCTCAAATCTATCCTTCAAACTACAATTCAGATTTAGGCAATTCATAATCATAGTCTAACAACCTAAAAATCCTCTCTCACACTTCAGTTATCTTTATCGCCAACCGCCATTTAACAGCTTGCCAAACCCTCACAGATCAAGTCCTCACCATATTCTCTTTCTTCATCCTCTTTAATTACATTTCCCCATATTTATACAATTTTCAAGATTACTTCAAATCCCCCACATTCCGTGTATATAATACTCTTTTTTTTTTCTATAGTAGGAAACCCTAAAAATCTAATAAGAAAATTATTTGCACTTATTTATCCACATCGATCTCTTAGGATTCGTCCTATCTCATTCAAACTTATCTGCCCCCCCCTCCAATCAAACATTTCAAGTGAGATTTCCCTGAGCTCGAACTTTCCATTCCTGCAAATTCTATATCTTCTAAGATATTCACCCCCCATAATTCTATAATTTATTCAGTTCGTAAGAGATTTTTCTACATCTACTATTTTAAACACCTTTTTCACAGTTTGATTGCTAAAATAAACTTTCTAGTTCGATCTCAAAATATTACATTTCGTCATCTAATCAGACATATATGTATTTCTTCTATCCTGATTTTAATCACAAGAGTTAGTTCTATCTATCAACACAGAGTTTGAATAACATATTTTTATTAAGCTCGAATATCAATTATAGACACATTACAGATAGCAAGTCTTTCAGGTACTATACAAATAAGAAGACTTTCAGTTCATTCTCAAAATCACATCAAGTTTCAGTAATGTTTCGCTCCGAGAATCTTCTAAAGCAAAGTTGGAACTAGAAATCACTGAGCATCCATCATTCTTCATACCATTTATTTTGACAAGAAGCTGAGTTTGGTCGAAGTCTAGACATGGAAGCAAGGAAGTCAGTGCTTGAACCAACTCTTCAAACACACGGCCTTCATAGCGCCAAGAAACAATGATCGTGCAGGGGCAAGACTTTCAATCTTCATCTCCCTTCTACACCACCATTGCCTCCTCCTCTATAACCCCCACCAATAAAGAGTTTAGGAGACGAAAATGAGTCCTACCTTAAAATCCAGTCCTTCACAGAATACCGACGATACTGCTTCACAGATACACCGGCCCCCACATCTGCCTCCTCAACCTTGTCCTCCGCAAGGATGCCAAGATACCTCCAACGTTGCTTGTCTGTCAAGACAACGTAATGAAATCTTCACATACAGTAATAATCTTCCTCAACTTCGGCCGCTTCGTCTTCCGACATACCGCAATACGTCGGTAGAACAGGAATTGAGGTAGACATCTCCAAAGATTGATCCCCGAAATATCTTAACTTGAATCTCTACATTTTAGCAGAAACCCTCTCTACATACACCATTAGCCAGGGCTTCACCATTGAAATTCAGAGAATCTAATATTGTTTTCAACACAGCATACTTTGCCAGAATCCACAGTACATGTACTATTTATATAACAATCGTATTTAATGCACAAGTACATTTCCAAAATAATCATCATTTAAAGCAGAACCACTCCCGGAACCCCAAGCGTCATGTACATCAATCTTTTCCATCTCATAAATACCAAATACTCCATAAAAAATACCGAGTACCAACCCAATCAAATCACCATTAATACATCATTTCTTTTCAACTTCCAATACAACCAATACACAGGTTTTTTCTCAACCAAAGGTATTCGTGCCTTCAGTTGCGAGGGGGCGATTGGAAGGGCCTATACCTTTCGACTTAGTCCAAAATTAAACTACCTCAATATCAGACTTACGCATTTCACATGTAACATAAAATGTCAGCATTGATACTTAGGCCACGAACTGATAAAGAATGTGGATCGAGCACAACAGAAGAACATGAACAAGTCAACGACACCTGTCTCCCACGAACTCAACAGTTACTCAGTCAACCACCACTTATCTCATTTTTCGGAGAATGTGCTTCAGCACGATAACAAGTTGCGGGCAAGGTCTAAATAAAGAAAAAATTCCAGAAAAGACAGAGACCAAGAAAAACCAGATTTTTTATACTCTTACACAAAAATTCTTATTTATAAGATCCAGTATTTATAATTCGAGAGATCACTTGTAATAAGATATTAGCCTCAAGCAATAAAAATCACTGTTACTAAAAACCCTCAACTCGAATTCGTAATTTTTTACCTATTCAAAGGTTTTCCACGCTAAATCACCTGTGTCATTTCTTGTTTTATACTACTTTTCGTTACAGGTACATTTGGTGTAAGAGCTAATTCCGAGCCATTTCGAGCTACGGAATTAGGCCATTACAATAAGTCTTATAAGTAAGCAAATTTTTGTGTGTGGACAGTGGACATATATGAGATAAAGTTAATAATACATAAATGCAATAACCTAGTTGAAGACTTCAACCAAAACTAAAAATAGCAAATTCTTCTATTTTCTTCAGTCACATTGTTGACATGAGTATAACCTTAAACACAATATCAACATTTTAGAGCACAGTATGATTTATCATCCAACTTAACCTTAAACACAATATCAACATTTTAGAGCACAGTATGATTTATCATCCAACTTATACGAAATGATGTTGTTACTCCCAGTTGGTTGCCACACCTACTGATAAACTAAGGACATGAAATATTCTTTAAGGCCATTAGGTATTGCTCATGAACTTAAATAAAGATAAGCTATAGATGGAAGTACAAATAAACGCGTGGAGATAAATAGAAAGCACGAACGTGTTCCACACATCAGTTTCCTCCAACATCTCAGACTACCTCTACATTCTTTTGAGAATGACAAATTCAATCTTAATTAGGTTTCAACTCAATTCAATGACTAGGCACGGATGATCTTTTATAGTTAAATCGTCTTGTCCATTATATGCTATAGCTGCAATCGTTTGCTTGATAAATAACTGGCTATGCATATGAAAAATAACCATGTGAGAAACGTAACATATACATGACTATTGAGCGAGTTCTAGCATCTCAAACTGCTTTGTTGCAACATAATATTTATATGCTCATAATGCACGAAACATCTTTGGCTCATGAAACCCAAAACATGCATTAAGAGAAGGGTTTGAGGAGTTGTGTAAATTAATCAGAGTTGGTTCATGAAGTATTTTCGCCGGCTACGTCTATAACGGGTCAAATTTGAATCGCTTAACTGAGAGAAGGGTTTGAGTTTGGATTGTGGGGTTTGTGTAAATTAATCAAGGTTGTGAAGAGTTGTTTGTTCACAAAAATTTGTTTTTGTTGTTGTTGTTGTTGCTGCTGTTTTGTTTGATAGGTCTTTGTGATCCCCTGGTAATTTTTTTACAAAGGGGCACACATAAAAGGGGAAAAAACATTAGGAGTTGGGTTTAGTTACTAGGTTTTGAAGGATATGAAGTTCGTTTACGCAAAATGTAATTTTGCGTTGTGTTTTGTTTATATGTATCCAGAGCTTAAGCTTTATATGCATTTGGTGAATACATTAATAACTTGTAACATCTCTCTTTGTTTCAAAAGTTGTTAGGTAGGTAACACTCCAGGGTTCCATTCTCACTTCCGTGTGAGCTTCGAGGTTGGTACTGAGCCTGTTGGCCTTGGGTCGGCTTGCCCGACTCGTGTGGTTTGTGCTATTGCATGAGCCCTAGAAGATCTAGTCGGGAATTGACGGTCTGACAGTGGCTCGGATACCTCTAGTACAAAAATAAAATAAAATAAATGATATCTAGTTTTGATCACGAGAAAATAAAATGCAGTAATTGATTATGTTATCATCCGAGACATTGTCTTTTTAATAAGCCGTATTTTAAGAATCAGCTGTGAAATTCAATTCCTAGATACTTTGCTATGTCAATTGAAGCTTTATATCAATACCCATGGAATCTGGTGGACTAGCTTATAGAAGGTTTAAAGGACATTTCCTTAAAGACAACAACACTACCATTTACGGCAAACTGTCATTAGCTTTGCTGAAAAAAAAAAAACTGTTTTTTGGGAGTTTATGCTGAACTCAACTAAGTATTATTCACTCCCTCCAAATTGCTACACATTCATTGAAGGTATATTTCTTTTTTCAAACAACATCACAGCAGATTCTGAACATGTAAACACAGTATGTGTAAAGCAACATTGAGAATAGATACAAGCAGAATCTATTAAATATGAAAGGGTCTCTTTTACAAAGAAGTGTGCAGTTACTCCCAAAAGTTAGTGTATATTAAAGACATTCCTCAAAACAGCTTCTATTTCAATCGGCAAAAATAAAGTGAAAATAGTAACAGAGATGTTACAGCAAAGGGGATAACTTCCCTGTAAAACAAGCTCTTCTTCAGTAACCCTCCAAAACGAACTTAGTATGATTCTATGATCTATTTCGATACTATGCAGCCTTCTGTGTTTGATGTATTTACGAACACAAAAAGAAAAACTCCGAAAGACAGGAACCAATCCTTTTGTACAGTCAAGTCCCGGAACTGCTAAGCAATTAATAAGTACCCCAGAACTCCCACGATCATTTGCTGCGGCAATTTAAATTATCTACAGGTACACAGCTATTGCAGATGTTAGGCATTCCGACTGCTTTTTCAAATCTCCTGCATCAGTACAAATTCACTATGTTACGAAATTGTACCTTGTAGTAAGATGCAATGGCTATATAAATTTAGGTTCCAACTTTAAAGAAGCGTCATTGTCAATATCCATAGATTCAGGCCCTGCTCGGTATCTTGTAAATAAACATGAGTGGTGTTTATTTCCTACATGGTTATGTGCTTGGCATGTCCACACAATATTCGACCTCACAAAAAATCCTTTGGAAACCAATGTAGAATGGCAACCCCCACAAAAAGGTTTCAGGAATATTACTGTCGAACATCAAAAACATTCCAAGTACCTACTTGCAAAATTTTCATAGGGTTTATTATCTATGAAGACTATGAAGGATAGAACTATTTGTGGAACCAAATTTATTGCTTACATACCAAACAGGGCCGTTAGTTTTCTTGTATCACCATCATGACTCTTCATTTTAGTAAGAGGTTGTTCCGTGGTGATTCCCTCTATATGCAAATTAGTTAATGTTTCAAAGTAAATGAACTACTATTCTATAATAAGAGAACACTACAAATAGTCCCAGGACTTGTAATTGAAAAAACTAACCTGACAAAGAAACTAAGTCGAGGGACGGTTATTTAATTCGGTTCTGATTCTGTCACGAAATGTTGATTGAGATGTTGAGGATCCTTCGATTAAAAGACTTACAAGATTAGCTTGGGTACAACTGCATAATATGAGATTTATATCAAGAAAAAAGGTCTGAGAATTTTTCGCTAAGAAGTATAAACCACCTCGTGGGGCTTCAGTGTCTAGTCTCCGATAAAGATTTGAGTGGCAAGGTAACTCCAATGATTGCCCCTGTAATAAAGGCAACTTTTAGACATTTAAAAAAATCAAAAACTACAGCAGAAGCCTGCAGAGAATACGTAAGTATATATAACATTAATATAAGTAAAAGTCGAACCATTGATGATCGGAAAGCCCCTGTCAATAAGGTTTTGCGTACTATTCTATCAGGATTGTACTGTCCCTGTTAGACAAATAGCATCACTGAGTATGATAATTATTTTTATAGAAACAGTAGAACTTGCTTAGTTTTAACCGTTAACTTAAACTGCATATCTTACAGAAAGAGTCCACACAGGATTCTTTTAAGGAGAATTAAACATGAAAGGAACTACCCCCACCAAAATTCATCCAATTATGTTATTTATTAATCTATTTTTAACCGGTGTACTTCACCGCGGGTACTGACTTAAGAATCATTCCGCAGGTGTACCAAGCTCGAACTTGTATATATACCAAGACAGGATCCACTGACACATGGCTCCAATACATACATTACATGATAGGAAGAGACACTCTTTCAGAGACAAAAATAGCATTTCTGTAACCTAACCTTATGTACTGGAGCCTTATGCAAACTCATGTTCAGAATATGTGTTTCTATGGATCTTGTCCCACATACTTTATGAGTTGGTTAATTAATTCAGGTCTAAATTTGAAATATCTACTAAATAAATATGCAGATTAAGAAAAAAAATCATAAATCGATGGAAACTTCATAAATTCTAGACTATCACATACAAAACCGATTACTGGCTGTGAAAGGCCCTCTTGAGTGCTCACAAGTTTGCCTGGATTTGGCGGTTTGGGAGATATAGGACGTAAGCGCGAGTTGACAAGTTTTGCTCCTTGAGTGTCTATTGCTTGTGAGTCCTCTTGAGTGCTCACAAGGATACCCGGATATGGTGGTTTGGGGGCAATAGGCTGTAAGCGTGGGTTGACAAGTTCTGCTCCTTGAGTCTCTATTCCTTTTCTTTTATCATTAATAATCTATAGCACATAAAAAGCATCGGTATAATGAGGGCTTTACCCAATGATAGAAAGAAAAAAAAGGAAACAATTAGGTACAAGTGCAATGTACATTCATACCTTTTTACGAGCATCTCTACAGACTTTTTCAATAAAATACCGCCACGGTATTTGTGTTTGCTGAATTACTTCTTCCTTTTGTAAAGGGTCATGTCCACTTACATTTCCCGATACACACGGTTCTCCTCTTAAAGTTGTTGTAGAAGACTCGGCATCCTTGACAAGACAAATCTTGTTTAATGAATCCTCCAATGCTTCCAAAGCAACCTTGTAATGTTCTCGAGATATCGTTCCTTCCTCAACAATATGAAAGGCACGTTTGTATAAATGATCATACCGTTGCAAAGAGTCATGAACATTAACATGATTGGAGACATGATTTAGTACAGATGTGCGCTTAATATCTTTTTTCCATCGGGACAAAATGTACTGAGATGGAATCTCCTCCATGCCATTATGGTTAAGGACGCTCAGAGCATGTCTGCATAAATATCCTTTAAAGTTAAACCAGCCACAAATGCAACTGACTTCCACTTTATCAGTATTATATATTACTTCATAGTCCCTTATCTCCCTAGTATTCTCCCTGACCTTAACACGTTCTTTGACAATATAAGTTGTGACTGGGCCATCAGAATGCACTTGTGCTGTGTTGAAACACGAATACATCTCCTCCACCTCATATTGAAACTTCGTAAAAAGCTCTTTCGTGTAAACTTTGGAGATTTGTTGCTCAAAGCAACACTTTGTTTTCAACACAAGATTCGAGTGTTTCGACTCATAATCAGCACTAACTTCTTTTCGACGCTGATTTTGTAATGCTAACTCACATTGAACAAAAAATTCTTTCAAAGAGGTGTTTCTAAATATATATCCATCAAAATAAGAATTCGATCTCTCGGTATCTTGGGTATTGAATATTCCCGCAAAACATATCTCCTTCAAAAAGACAGGAACCCACTGTCTTCGTTCTCTATACAATGTTTGAAGCCATTCATGATGCCTAAGGCTGTAATTTTGAATCATATCCTCCCAGGCTGATTCAAACTCATTCACTTTCAAGCTGCTGTAAACGGCTTTATTCAGTGCTGATATAATTTCATTCTGTTGACATTTATCTTGCAGATACTGCAGAAATTTCTGCATTATGTGCCACAAAGAAAGACAATGATATGCACGAGGGAACACCTCAAGAACCGCGGTTTGCATGGCCATGCACTGGTCAGTAATTATAACAGAGGGAGGGCGTCCTAACATACATGTAAGCCAAGCCTTAAACAACCAAAGGAACGACTCAACGGTCTCATCCGCAAGAATACCACAACCCAGCAAGACTGACTGGCCATGGTGATTTAGTCCCAAAATGGCAAAAATTGGCACGTCGTGTTCGCTTGTCATGTATGTCGTATCAAAGTAAACCACGTCACTGAAGTAGTTAAATGCAGCCCTAGACATGCCATCGGCCCAAAAAACATTCCCCAAACGACCTTCATCGTTGACATCCATCAGGTAAAAGAAATTTGGACTCCTCAATTGCATCCGAGAGAAATAGCTAAAAATAGTTTGCGCATCTCCTTCTTTAAAGTTCATACGCTTATATTTGTAGACGTAATTCACAACGTCACTTCCTGGATATGTTAAGTTCTCATAGCCCACAGACTCTACAACATTATTTGCTCGTACACCCACAACAGATTCTGTCTGGAACTTTCTTTTTGTTCCTAAACCCAATTTACAAAACCGTAAATGGTTGTGCTCAAGGTTTACTTCTGTCACTTTCCACTTTTTGGTGTCCTCAACTAATCTAAGTCGCATCATTGCCGGGCACCCAGTCCTTGTTTCCGGTCTAAAATGATCTGTTTCTGTATGTTTCTTAAAACCCTCACTACTACAGCAAAGTACTACATGGTACTTTTCTTTACACTTTTTTCTAAACCAGGAATTTCTTACTCTGACTGCAAAACCAAAATCTATAGCGTAATGATTGTAAAGATTATAAGCATCATCATAAGTCTCAAACTCCATTCCCACCACAGGTGGCAGCAGTTCCCTCTTTCCTTGACTAATATCATTTTGCCAATAAGACTCTGTAATGGGATGAGCCATATCCATCTCAAGGTCACTTCTCTCATCCCCAGCTACTCGTTCGCTGTCAAATATAGCTTCTTCCATCTAAAAGACAAATGACACCAAGAGGATGACAAACTAAGCGGAACAAAAGAAATTAAGCAATATGTTACTTCATTTTTGCCGAACAGTTCTTACCTCGTCTACTGCAGATTCATGTAATCAAATGAAACTTGCAACTTCAAACATTACTATTATGCCTTTACATTTTGTTAGTTAGGTTCTACTTTCTCCTCTGTTATGATAAACAAGGGGACCCCTCGAAATGGGTTAGATTTCTTATACTAAGATGTTTACATTAACATATCACTGTAAATTTCATGAATATATCAAATAATTATACTAAGAAGTAAAAATAGCTAGATACTAATATTGTCCCTACATTTCTCCATATTTTTGTTCTTTAAGTTCTCTCCTTGGTTTTTCTCCAATTTTTTTCCGATTTAGTCTCTCATATATACACACAAATGAGCATTGAGGGCATATAGATAATTAGAGTATCAACATGCAAATAAACAAAGTATAATAATTATAAGAAAGCTAAATAATATATTGACAAGTGTCACTATAATGTCTGAGAGTAGTGAGGATAGCTCTCCTTCCTAGTCATTCACGTACATAGTATTAGTATATACAATACGTAATCAGCTTTCTACTCTACAACAATGCGTCTATGTACATGTATATATATATATATATGCAAATCATCCCTAACTCAACATATTATATTTCATATTGATGTGTTCTTAAGTGCACATGCGCATCCTCATTATTGCAATGTAGATTACGCTTAGGCATTTACTGTGCTATTTACGCCTGGAAAGTATCGGCTTTATCAGTAGTATAAATGTCTAAGCTCATATGACTAACCCAACAGAGACCAACTTCAAATCAATTCGGCGAAAGAGATAACAGGGCTAACATATGATGAACTTTTACAAACCCCCAAAAGTACAATTTCATGGATATGCCTCAATTTCCATGGATTTTAATTTACATTTATAAACCTAAATAACCTAAGAAATTAGGGTTTTGAAATTTGCCCTAATTTTAGAAATTAACATGCGGTTATTAAACACAAAGTTGATTAAAGATGGAGCATTTACTTAATTGAGCAATTAGGGTTTATAAAAGTGATCAATTTGGCTTACCAGAGCTTGCAGTTTCTTGAGGATTTAAGGGAGTTGAGGAGATCGATCACCCGTTTGCGGTGTTTCAATTTGTCACCATCGTTTATCTCACCCAGTCACCCTCACCCTACTACAAGAGCAGTTAATTAGTCGCCTATAAAAACGTGGATTTTATGATGTTGCTGAACTACTGTGGAAGGGCTTAATTAGTTTAGTAAGTCACATCGTTTTGAAAAACGGAAATTATGAGAATAAATACTAGTATTTGCCATCTTTGCAAAATTAATATTTGGCAAACCTCTTCCAAAATCGATACTAAAATTAACAAATCGATAATGGTCTCACCTACTACCCCTAGCTGCCACCCTATTCTCAAACATTAAATGTTGATGGCTAGTCTAATCTATTACAGTAATAAAACTGCCTACTCACGAAGATTACTCAACAAATGACAAAGTTATACCAAAACAATTACAAAGATATACACATCAAATGACAAAGTTCTCGCATAACAAATGATAAATAATGCAGAAAAAAAATGAGAAACTATCCCATTGAAGTTGTTGAGTAGTCTAATCTGCTACAGTAATCAGAACAGTAATAAGAGAGAAGATTCCTCCCATAATACACTGCTAACCTTAAAAATCAAAGCTTCTTCTTATTCTTCTTCTTCTTCAACAACAAAGCTTATACAAAAATCAAAGCAGATTCTTCTTGATGTACTGTTTGTCTTCTTCATGTGCCAAGTCTTTCAACTATCGTTCTGCCTTCGCTAAAGTTCTCACATAGAGGTCATTAGAGATGAAAAGATCGCTGCTATCATATGTTATTCTCGTTGCCAAAGACCGTTGTTATCCTTCTGTCCGACCGTTAAAATAATCATTTCAGTAAATACTATTTCTAACTCTGCATCCATCATCTCTAACTGTGTATCCGCATCACGATTTGTCCCATTTATCTTAAGAAAAGATGTTATGCAAGATGATATAATTCGTACATAATCATTTTTCTTCAACTTTTTAATCATCTGTCTTCTGCTACTATATCACCGAAATTGTTCATTGATATCATTTATTTCGGTATTCCTATAATTTGTTTGAGGGATTGCTGAAGTTTAGTTTCATATCATTTTTCTCATTTGTTTTCTTGTATTTTATCACCGAAATTGTTTATTTATATCATTTGTTTCAGGGATGAATGAAGTTCAGCTTTATATCATTGTTCATTTTGGTAGGGATATCGAACGTCCAAAGATCAGCTCAATCGTTACTTATGTTGGAGGAAGTACAAAACTTCCCTCACTAAGAGTGCACTCGTCATACGGAGATTTTGTTACACTCCTTGAAGAAACAAGCAAAATCCATCGTGAGGACTGTAAGCTGTACAACTTCGTCCATGGTTGTGCATGCACAATTTCATCAGTCCAGGACTTTACCGCAATGATCAATATGCATAAAACCAATCCCGGCACACCCTTTCACATATGGACTGTTAATGAGCTTAGGGTACCTTCCCAGAACTCTTAGAACTTTATTTCGGATTTTTATTCTTCGGGTAAAGGGTTGTCCACCACCAAAGATACTGGTTCAGGTAGAAGCTTGTCCACCACCAAAGCGGGGGTACCTTTGCGGCATAACTTATTTCCTGATCCTGAACCTGAATACAGGGGTTACCCTGAAATAAACGGCAGAGGGTTTGATCTGCGCAGGTTTGGACCTTTTGTGGATGATGAAAATGATTCTTTCAAAACTATCCGTACTGATGTTCCTCCCTCAAATGAACCTAGTATTCCTCAATCAAATGTTCATCTCTCAAATAAACCTATGTTATCTTATGTTTCTCAATTAAATGAACCTTTTCAAACTATACCTACTAATGTTCCCCTCTCAAATGAACCTTCTATTCCTCAATCAAATATTCATCCTTCAAATGAAACTGTGTTAACTAATGTTCCTCCTTCAAATAAACCTATGTTAACTAATGTTCCTCTTTCAATTGAACCCGAGCCTATCATTGGACAAACTAAAACTTCAGGTAAGTTCGCAGAATTTGTCATTTGTATACTCTATTTTATCATTTCGTATTTAATTTCTATCATGCTAAGTTGAATATTTCTCATTTGTTTAGCCGAGCTTCGGTTTGAGCCACAACCCAAACAGGTGAAAGATCTCCTGGACTTTCGGTTTAAATCTGCTGCATACACGGAGGATCCCTATGACTTCAGTAAAGAGTTTAACATTGGTGATCTATATTGAGATAGGATTGAACTGAAGAATCACATAAGAGCTTATGCAGTTGTAAACAAGTTTAATCTCGAACACGTTCTGAGCAACGAATATAAAATCGTGGTACGTTGCAAAGGTCATAAATGCTCTTGGCGGATTTATGAGATAAGATTGGTCGGTTCTGCCATATTTAGAGTAAGTAGTTATTGCTCCGTGCATACTTGCATCCGAGTATAAACTGAAGGTGGGAACTAGTATAAGGCAGTGTCTAGTAGATGGGTTGCTTCTATAATCAAGCAAAAACTACGAAAAGGCCCAAACAACAAACCTTCCAGAATTATTGATGATATGCAAATTCGTCACAATATTGATATAACATACAAACTTGCCTGACGTGAGAAAAAAAGCCCACGCTGAGGTATCATCACTTTATATGTCATTTGTTCTCCCATAAAAGTCATTTGTACAACCTTGTTTATCATTTATTCTCATATCTTCTTGCCATACAAGTCATTTTTCTGTTCCACAATTTCATTTGAGCTACGTAATTATTTCAGATGTGAGGCAACTTTTAACATGCATACCAATTACTTACGAGCTACTTTTGCGGAAGTGAGGTTGGTTGACCCAGATTTTGTATTTGACATACAAATTACAAGTTGTAAGGATAAGAGATTTACAAGGTATTTTTGGTGTTTTGGTCCCCCCCCCAAAAAACTTATAAACTATTGAGACCAGCTGTTGTGATTGACTTAACTTTTTTAAAAGGGAGATATCGTGGGACTCTACTAACAGCCATCGCCATTGACCCAAGTAATCATATTTTTCCACTTGCGTTTTCGATAATAGACTCGGAGACCACCGAAAGTTGGACATACTTCATGGAGATGTTTGGGTCTAATTTTCACGGTTATGACACTAGATTCGTCGTCATCTCTAACAGGAACCCCGAAATTATTAATGTTATACTCAAGTTGTTTCCATTTGCAATCCATACGTTTTATGTTTTCCACATATCTAAAAACATTAAAACTACCCTCGAAAGCACGAAGATCGTATTTAGGATGGCAACAGAGGCCCTAACCAGCATTAATTTCGATAAATACATGAATGTTATCCGGTATACTGATCCAGTGGGTCTCCAATACATACTAGGTATTCCCAAGAAACACATGGTCTAATCTATACATTTCAATGAGTAGGTACGTACGTTGTCATTCTATATTGCTCAACTAATCATTTGTTATATGAACAATAGTCATTGTAACTCCATTTACATTCTTATTTGTCATTTTTTTGCCATTATTTCTTTATTATTCCTATTACAGTTGTATCATTTCATTTGTCATTGGTATACGCTTATTTGGAATTTTTCTTCTATAGTTTGTCATTTTTTCAGATACGGAGTCAATTACACAAATCATGTCAAGAGTTAGAATAACGTTATTTTGAAAGTAAGAGATCTCCCTATCCATGTGTTTATTGAGGAATTGCGTAGAATCTATTCGGAAATGTCCTACACGTATAGGGAGGATGCAAAGAAGAGTCAAACTTTCTTAACGCCATGGGCTACGGATCACTGTAAGAACAGAAAATTTGTTGCAGATTCACTAACCTGGAGGGTTCATACATAACATCACCATTTTCAGATGACTAATTATGGCAGAACCGACTCTGTAAATATTAAAGATGGTACTTGTTCTTGTCGTTGGTGGCAAACGATGGGTATACCTTGTAAACACGGAGTACGCGCTCTGGGTCTTGCTAATGTTGATCCAACTACACGTGTCTCTGAGTACTACACAAATAATACATACAAGGCTGTTTATGAACCTATATGGATTCCTATAAGAGGAATTGAGCAGTGGAAAATTTTAAAAACTGATCCATGTGTTCATGCTCCTATTCCAACTGTTCGAGCCGGTCGTCCTTGCACGCAAAGGAAGAGAAGGGAAAAAATGCTTGGTCTTGTTACCAAACTTAGATTTTGCAGTAAGTGTCGAAAAAATGGACACAATCGTCGTTCTTGTAAGCTTCTTCCAATCCCATCCGATGACAATGCACGTTCGGCAATGGCACCGTCTTTTACGATGAGCACTGACCCACCTGTCATCCCAGATGAAGATGTTGCAATCAGTTTGCACTTATGATTTTGGGTACTCTTATGAATCATTTCTTTCTATGATCATTATCGTCAGTTCTAGAAAATTCATCATTCGTCTAAATATAAATGCCATTTGTTAAAAAACTAAATTCACATTTGTCTGTTTCCATTGTATAATTATTTAGCACCGAACTGCCATTTGTACACGAAGAATATATCATTAGTTTATATGTATGATCTCATTGTTTGCTTCTGAAGTGTCATTTATGTATGCATACTTTTTCATTTGTTTGTTTCCATGATATCATTGTCTTTTTTAGAACTATCATTTGTTCTCAAAGAATTTCCCATATGTTGGTTTCTATTATTTCATTGTGCACCAAGAATTTTTTATTGTCTGTTGAATTTTTATCTTCAGTTTTGTTAAGTTCATCATTAAACTTGACCCCCCTATATCATCATTATTTTCTTACAGAACTGTGATTGTTTTGTTTGCCACATACCAAACAGGAACCACTACTTAACAACAAAAAGCAAATGAAATAGCACAAAGCAAAACATCTTTTCATTCATACATAGGCAAAGTACTAGTTACCATAAAAAATGAACAAACTAAATACCAAAAAAATAAATGTTCAGAGCTCCTCCTGATCACGTTCCTCGCATTCCAGATCGCGCTCCAAAGCTTGGATCTTCTGCTCGAGACAACTAATCTCAGAAGCCGACTCTCCGCACAGTTTCTTGTGTTCATCCCGGCCAACTTTACTGCGCAGAGCTGATCTTCCAAGAAGCGCATATGGAATTTGTACTCTTCAAAATGCTGATCTCTCTTTACTATAGTTTGATGCAGTTCATCCTGGATATAATCAAACGCTCCTAATTTCTTTCTGAAGTCTTCGTAATGCTCTTTCAGCATTTGTACCTTCTCACCGGAGACATCCTTCTCCATTAGACATAGTTTATTCAATTTGTAAAGACGTTGGTCACGCTTATCTTCCTGCATCCCTACTGACTCAAACCAAACGTATGGAGCGTTCGAAGAGACATGGCTAACTTGAGTAGAGTGCGATATTTTTCTTCAGAAGCTGAAAAGAGTTTAGGGTTTAGGGTTTGAATAGTTGAAGAGTAGAGAATAGTTTATTTGAACTTAAAATCTTTATATGGGGAGTTTAATGCATTGGGAATAGTAGAGAATAAAGTAAAAGTAATTATTACTTGGTTCGGCGCCGTCGTTTCTTGTTCTACACGTAAGTAATATGAGTATTTAAACTGAGTTGTCTAATCAATTATCATTACTTGTCACATCGATTTGTTATATGCTGAAGATAAGTTTACATTTTTTGTTAAGCTATATATATCATTATATCTTTCCAGCCCTGTCATTTTTAAAGAATAATTTATCATTTGTCTGTTCAAATGTTATCACCAGTTTTATTAAGCTTAACATTCATCTACCATTGTTGATGGAGTCTTTACCATTGGTTTGGTTTCCTTATATCATTTAGATCTAATGGATCTTCCCTAACGAAAAACTAAAATGTAACAAAAGAAATATTCATACAAAGGAAACATCCGAACAATAATAACAAAAAAAAAGTAACTAGAAACTACCCAAATGTTTACAACTCCTCACTTGAAGAATTCTAATCCCGTTCCATAGCCATGATCTTCTGTTCGAGACAGCTAATTTTATAGGATGACTCCTCCCACAATTCTTTGTGCTCATCTCGGTCTAACTTTAGAGCGCTGAGCTGATTTTTCAAGAAGCGAATATGGAACTTTAACCCTTCAGAACGCTCTCTTTTCTTTTTTATAATTTTATCCAGTTATTCATCCATTTCATTGAGTTCTCCTAATTTCTCCTTGAATTCTTCGTAATGTTCTTTCAACAGTTACGCATTCTCACCGGTGACATCCTTCTCTATTAGGCAAATTTTATTCAACGTAAATAGATGTTCGTCAACCTAATCTTCATCAATCCCTACCGCCTTAAGCCAATCTTGAGGGTTACCGGAAGAGGCACGACTAAATTGAGTGGAGTGGGAGCATGACATTTCTTGAGAAGTTTTAAAGAGTTGAGGCTTAGAGCTTTTGTTTAGGGTTTTTTTTTTTCGTTTCTTACACTTGGGAAAATTAGGACTTTGAATCACGCGTGACAGGGTTTAGGGCTTAGTGCTTAGAGTGGCGGGAACCACGTGGATGTTTTGGTTAGATAACTTGTTAAAAAGGTAATCAAAGTTGACTTTAAGAATGACTTGTCACATCTTCTGTAAAACAAGAATCTGTCGGCTTTAAAGTCGGAGATATGACATTTGTTGTGACCAAGGGTATCATCGTCATGTGCTAATTTTTATTTCATTATAAATAGCTTGTCATAACCTTATACTACATAACCTGTACACTTGCTTCTAGTTCTCAAGCATTACTTATTTCCCTACCTACGATGCATTCCCCTATTTAGTGGTGCGGTAATAATTATGATCTTCGTCTCTCACGTACAAGCCTCAACCCTAACCGCTGGTTCTGTAAATGCACTCGCAAAATTGGTGAGTATGGTTTATGGGCGTGGGTAGATGAGGTAAAAAGGTACGATTGTGGTCTGATTTGCAGAGTCTCTAAATCGCCCGGTAGGAGATTCTACCATTGCCCACAATACCATTGTCAGTTCAAAACTGAGTTTCGAGAATCCTCTATGCCCGATGATTCTAAAAGGCCACAGTCATTAACGGCGGAAGACGTCACAAATTCTGGCCAAGGGAGCAATCAGAACCTCGACATTGTTACATCTAAAACTTACACTCAACTAAGGATCTCGAAAGTCAGAACGGAGATGCTGCAAGATTTATTGTCCAAGTTAAAATCTTTAGATCTTAACAAGTAGAGAAATATGTTGGAGTGAAGTGTAATATGCCTTATCTTTAGTGATGTTAATTTCTGGCTTTAAAATCTTAAGCTCTTCAGGATCAAATGCTAAGTATAAAAAACCAAATGACATAATTTTAATAATACCATACAATTTATGGATTATAAATGACAAACACCTTAAAAAAATGAGAAATAGTATATTGTTGGATGACATATATTTCATTAAATAACAAATACTTTTCCAATGTTCCTTCATCATTTTTAATGTGTTTCGTTATCATTAAATTCTACTGTGTTGAAATAAATCTGACATTGGGATTTGACTCAGCATTAAATACTAATGTGGTTTATTCAGCAAGTATTTCTTTATTCCTTATTTAATCTTATTCGGCAACACTGTGAAGAAGATGGTGACCACTAGGCACCAAGGGTACGAGGCTAGGGTTCTTGCCAAGATGCAAGAGCTGCGGCTTCGATACTTTGGGACCCAGTCCCATGAACTTCTTACTCCCATTCCAGTATGTCCTACTTTCTATGGGATGACGTATGATACAGGTGGAAGAGGCGGATGACTATTATTATCAAATGCCATGCTTTCACTATATGGTAACGTCGGAGCACGGGAGGAAAATTGGTCTGCGTCTTCTGGCCGGTACTCTGAGTAGGATCAGAAGAAGAGATGGTGGGGTAGTGGGGGTTACGGAGGAGGAGACGGTGGTGGTGGTAGGGGAGACCGACCACCGCCACCGCCTCCGAGTGCATAAACTGATATAAATTTATGTAATGCAAATTGAAGGTTGTACAATATTCGAGTTAATGAAAGTTTCATAATTTTTTTGTGCCCAATGAGTTTTGGGAAGGTACCCTAAGTTATACACAATTAATATCATTAATTTATATAATCTTTCTCATTTGTAAGTCTTTCTTTGTCATTGTTACAGTACATATTTATTGGAATGGCTAGTCTGCATAGTTGGATTGTAATTAATTTTTCATTTCTTATATATAATTTGGCATTTTTTTATAATAGAATTTCCATTTATTAAATATGATTTGGCATTTGATATCATAAATTTATTGTCATTTGTGATAAGAGATTTGTTATCTATAATTTGTCATTAGTTAATAATGATTTGATTTTTTCTATGCAGGATTTTTCATTTGTTATAAATGATTTGGCTATGTGTCTGGAGTGGTTACTAGGGGATGAGAGGGAGAGACGCATCAATTAACTTTTATCAGATTGAAAACATAAAAATATGTAACCCCAAGTCTTTACACTTCAACCTCTCTATCTTTTTCCATCATTTTTCTCTCACACTCTCAAGTCTCAAGACTCTCAATAATGTCGGATTTCCTTCCATTAACTCTCCCAACAATGGACTATAGTGATAGTGATGAGGGGGAGAAACCAGCCGACTACACCTCAGATGAATGTCCCAAAAAGGACATCAACGTCGAGGAAGACCGGGAGTTGTTAGAGGGTGGTGGTGGTGATAATGATGAGGAAGATGATGAAGTGGAAGAAGATGATGATGATGATGCGGATGATGGTGATGATGCGGATGATGAAGATGAAGTTGAAGATGATGAACCTCATCCTCAGAGGAAGAGGAAGAGATTCTATTAGGTTTTTTTAGTGGCTCGCTTTTTGGAGAGACTTTTTTTGGGAAGATTCCTAGAAATAAA
Source organism: Kingdonia uniflora (assembly GCA_014058105.1). Taxonomy (NCBI): domain Eukaryota; kingdom Viridiplantae; phylum Streptophyta; class Magnoliopsida; order Ranunculales; family Circaeasteraceae; genus Kingdonia; species Kingdonia uniflora. The sequence goes on along the minus strand of JACGCM010000560.1, from coordinate 3,536,877 downwards.
CATTTTTTGGGTGCCCTTTTTTGGGCTTTTATGATGATGAATGTTGATAAATGATAATGTTGAATGTTAAATGTAATTTACTTAGTTCTGAATCTTTTGATTTATATTTTGTTTCGATACATTTTTTAGTTGACAATGATTTGTATGATAGTGGACAATATTTACCATAATGTGTCATTTGTTATCTATGATATATCATTCGCTCTATATGATTTGGCATTTGTAGTAAGAGATTTGTCATTTTTTATTCATGATATATCAATATTTATATATGATTAGGCATTTGTTATGAAAGATTTGTCATTTGTAATTATTGATATATCATTCGTTATATATAATTTGGCATTTATTATCAAGTATTTTTCATTTGTTATCTTAAAAGTAATCATTCGTTATATATTATTTGTTTTGTAGATAGACAACATTTTATGTAAGTAAATAGTTGATTTGGTTCTTATATAATGAATGATATATCATAGATACCAAATGATAAATCTCTCAAAACAAATACCTAATCATATATAACGAATAATATATCATGGATAATAAATAACAAATCTCACATTTCAAATGCCAAATCAAATATAACGAATGATATTTCCTAGATAACAAATGACAAATCTATTGTAACAAATGCCTAACCATAAATAACGAATGATATATCATGGATAACAAATGACTAATCTATTATTACAAATGCCAAATCATAAATAAGACTATCCACTCTAACAAATATGTAACATACGAATGACAAAGAAGATTTAACGATTGAGAAATATTCTATAAATGAATGATATTACTTGTTATAACTTTGGATAGATAACTTTACAATTTTATAGAAATTATACATACAACAAAATAAATGTTAAAGTTTCAAAATCAAATCTCCTCCAGCTGAACTCCCAGCCTCAATATATCATAAGCAACTGTGTAACGGCATTCATTACCTTTCATAAGATCTGGAAATTTTACTCCCCTTAGGAGATTGTCCATAAAGACAAGCATATATACCTCGCAGTCATTACCATTTGGCTGTATTGGACATTTCCCAAAACGAGTTGTCCATTTGGAGTTTAGACTGTAATTCTTTACCTCTGAACCAGTAGGTGGCCTACTACGATATGCAAAATCTTTCCATATCAACATTTTTGGGAGGATCGCTGATTTCTGATCTTCAATAAGCTGGTGTCCAGGAGATAACTTCTTCTTCAGTGCATTTGTAATTTTTGAATCTACCATTGAATCGTAGATGCATATTTTTCTTGCCTTATAGGACGCAGCACAAAAGACCTAATGGTTGTTATTGATATTCCAGGGAATGAGTATTAATTTTGAATTGATAACTTTTAAATATCCTCGATGGATGTAATTAGAAAATATACGATCCCATTGCATAGATGTAATTTGTTCCCAAATTGATTTCTTCTTCAGTTCTACACCTTCTGGAGATGACATATTACAAGTCCAAATATTAAAAGCCCTGCCAATATATTGACAGGAAAAGATATTCGCCAGCACAATTCTTTCATTTTCTTGGCGGGCACGATGTTGTGTGTCAAAATATTGAATATGGGCTTTAATGTACACATCAATGTAATGAGCCAGATTTTTTTTTATTAATTATTATTATTATTGTTATTCATATATTAGTATTCCGTTATGCTTCCGCACATTGTTTCCTATTTGGCAGGTAGTGTATTCTTCATTTCGGTAGTTGTTGGCAGATGAGGTTGAGTTGTGATTCTGTGGTTTCGGTGGTTGTTTGGCGGAGGAGGTGAGTTGTGTTTGGGAGCCCGTAGTTGGCTTGGAGGTTTGTTGTTGTTATTGTGCTTGTGGTGGGGTGTGATCCAGAAGGGATCCGTGGCTTTTTCTGAGTTTCCGTCAGCTTTTATTGGGTAGAATCTTTTGTCAGCTTTCTGTTCTTTTCTATTCGAACAAGCCTTGTTCTGTTCGAATATGTTTCTCCCTGATCATTTGAATTCGAACAACATCTTTTCTGTTCGAATAGATACCTACCTACTTCATTTTATTTGAATAGACCTTTTTCTGTTCGAATAGAATTGTATCTGTCTTTTTTTATTCGAATAGAACATTTTCTGTTTGAATAAGATTCTCGGGTGAATAGTGTTTTCTGCACTGATTCATTTTATTCGAACAAGATGGTTTCTGTTCGAATAACTTCTGTATTCTGTTTAAACAACTTATTTTCTGCTCGAACAGAGACACATTTTGGCGACCAGGTTGGGTCTTTTCCTCGTGATCTTGGCCTTTGGGTTGCCTCAAGATGTGTGTAGGCCTTTAGAGTTTATATAACCCATTTCACCTCAGATTTCATTTTTTTTTCTCTCTCCAATCCTCTCCTCTCTTGCTCGCTGATTAGTCGAGATTCTTTGCTGAGTACAGTCGCGCTTCTTCCGGTAAGTAATTCCCCTATCCCTTTATTTGATTATCGATTTAATTTTGTTATGGTAGAACCTTGTGGTTTGGGTACTGTAGGGTTTGAGATTGGGGTTTGATTTTAGGGTTTCATGATTGGGTTTTCGCTGAGATTGCAAAGTTGTGATTTCATGTAGGTGTTGGGTTGTTGGCGGTGGTGTTGGGTTGGTGGTGTTGGTTTGCCGTTGCAGGTACATTGGGTTGCTTTGCTTGGATTGGATATCGTGAGCATTGTATCAGGCGAGTTTTATCTTCCTAAGTAACTAGATTATTATGCTGATTCGTGAGTTATAAAATGCATAGTTTAGTATATCTATATCTGTGATTAGGTTATTATATGGGTTAATGGCTTAGGACACCTTTACGGGTTTTCCATTTAGCATACCTTAGGCGGGAGTACTTAAAGGTTTGATATATTAGTAAAACCTGCGACAATGTGAGTTTAGCTACTAGATAGAACCTGTAGGTTATGGTTAGTCATAGGTAGTTGTTCTTAGTTGTCGTCAATGTGACGATAACTCATGAGATTCTTCTTAGACCAATTTCATTAAAGGTGGTTATCACGAATCTTTTCTTCGTTGAGGTTGAGAACAAAGGTATTTTTCAGTGTGTTGCGACGATTCTGCGCCGCTAATTTATATATGATATATAGAGTATGAAATGGTTGGTTAGTTATTAAGGTGCCTAGCCTATTTCTTGGCACTAGTAATTAAGTTTGGATATTAGTAGATACAGATGGACGGTACGTGGTATAGCTGTTATTCTTATTAGATAGTATAGTTTACAGATTATAGTTATCCCTTATAGTTATAATACCTTAGTTAGCTTAGTATGTAGTTCTTGGTTCCTTGATAGTCTCTTGGGCGGTAAAGCTTTCGTAAGACATGGTCCTTGGTTCGGAGCTCATCCTCTTACCTATTCTCATTTTGATTAGTTTTAGGATTACTCTAGGTGTGTTATGTGTTCTCGTGGCCTGGCCCATGAGAGATGTTGTTGATTTGGAGGTTGCTTGGAGTGATAGATTCCATGTTGGAGTGCGGTATCTCCTGGACTGTTAGCTGTTGGTGGTGGATAGATAGCTTGTCCTTAATAGTTGGTTGTGGTGTTGAGCATCTGATAATTTTCCTTAGGATTGTTTGCCTTATCATGCCGTGACACTTATTGTCCTCATGATTCTTAGAGCTAGTAGAGCTTACTCGTTAAGCCTTCCTTCCCTTGGTGTGAGGCTTATAGGGCTGTGTTCCTTTCCGTCATCTAGGAAGCAGCGAGGCAACATGGCATTCATGAGTCTTCGACCTTGACGCCAGGTGGTTTTGTAAAGTTGTACTATCACCCGTGATGTTAGAATCTGCTGGTCTCCTATTACATCCGTACGGGGTTACCGTCACTGTCAAGCATCTGTTTGTGGAGATTATCACCTTGGATGTTGTCGCCTGGTGGGTTCCTATATATCCGACCTAGAGACTTAAGTACATGATTAGGGGATTGTGATGCAGCCTTGTTTTTAGGTATTGTAGACTACTTGTCGGACACTTGTAGGTTATCCTGTGTGTACTAGTCTGTATTAACAGCTAGGGTACACTAGCACTTGATGGTGATCATGTTTCTTTAGGAAATCTCTAGAGACTGACGTTGATTTGATGTGGTGACGGTTAGGTTACTATTTAACCTATGTGTAGATGGTGTAACTGAGTTACGGTTAATATCTATGTTTAGGATTGTTTACCATGCTCTGAGGCAGGTGGTTATCCTGTGTGTACTGTCGGGTTGACGGTAGTTATGTTTCAGTCTTTAGGATTCTGCTCACATCCGTAGATATATATTCTCTTTATCTTATTGAGATCGGATACATAAATGGCCGTGGTACCGTTTATCATTGTTGAGGTTAGAATAACCTGGATTGTAAATAGTAAGGACGTTGGCCCCTTAGGGTTGAAATACCCTGTGTACACCCTGATCAGGTGGTGATGTAGTACCCTGTTAGCCGTGGTCGGGCTTAGATAGATCGTACCTTTGTATCCAATAGTGATCTCTTTAAGGTAAATTCCTTCTCTGGTAGCTGCCAACCCACCTTTATTTTAGGGTCTAGTTATTGGGTTGACATCTCTAAATTATTCTGCATCACATCATATCGTAACACACATATTATTGCATCTCTGTATATTCTCTATTCATAGGCTCTTCTATTAGAAATCCTTAACCTATCTGCATAAGCATCATTGTAGAATCCTTAGTATTTAGGATAATTGTGGGATTATCTTTTTTTTATCATATCACTATCATCTCATATCATTAGCATCTAGGATAATTATGGGATTATCCTAGTCATCATATCATATCATAACACTTTTGCATATTCTCAATTATCGTCTCTTACTATTACTGTAACTTTTGCATTCCTTATCTCCTTCTTCCTTTCCTCTTCTTTATAGAATCAGTTTTGTTTGTATGGTTGTTTAGCCTGGTTTGGTTAGAGTAGGGTGTAGTTTGCACACTCTTGGCATTATTGCTTTTCTGGTGATCAAATGGTTAGTAAGTGGTAGTTCCTCATGAGTTTCACATTATGTTGTTGAGGACATTGGTTGGTGCTTTGTCTCTGTGGTAGAGATATTTATGGGTTACTTTATCTATTGGTTTAGTGGTTGCGCGAGGCGTTGTGGGCTTTAGTTGCATTTGGAGCTTAGGTTATAGTATTAGTATTTCCTTGGCTTCTATCTTGTAGTTTGATAGACTTACTAGTATTGTTGTACTTCTTTATTAGATATTATGGCAAACTTGATATATTATTTTTTCAGTAGCAGGTTATATTATTTTAACTATAACAAAACCATTGTATATACTAATTGTATCGGTTGCATATCATATATTATTTTAGCTTTAGTAAACATTATATTTATTATTATCATTATCATCTCATTGGTTGGAATAATTGTTTAACTATTCTTAGGAGTTAGTGAGCTCGTTGTATGCTCACTCTCGCATCCCCCTTTTTGTGGCAGGGTCATTGTAGGTTTTTCCTGAGGATTTTAGCTGTATTGGTACTTGGGTGGTCATTGCTGGTTTGGTTCCGTATTGGCTGCTAGGTTCTCTGTGTAGGTTATCCTTATGGGGATTCTCCCTTGTTTAGTTATTGTTATCTTAGTCTTCCGCTGTGCATTCGGGATATTACATTTTATTTCAGTTGATATATATGTAAATTTATCTGTTGCTTCTGCATTTCTTTCTTTGATGTTTTGCTAAGTGAATGACTGAGCCTGAATTTATCTATGGCTCAGTTGCTTGTGGGGGGAATCGGTTAGATTCCTCGACCTGCACATCCTCGAATTTCAGTAATTGGTCTAGCTACCGATTATTGGATTTTGGGGCGTGACAATCAATGACCTATGCAGGAAAAGAAAATGATAAATTAGATAACAAAAATGATTACGTTCAATATTACAAATGACAACAAAGGTAAACTAATGATAAAGTGCAATCGAATAACGGATGGGATAATTTGAAAACAAATGGTATAAACTCTTGTACAAATGATAGAGGAAATGAAATAAATGATATAAATACCTCATTGTCCAACCATTGATTTGGATACAAGGTGTAGAGAGCGTTATGGCAAACAGTTTCTTCACCTATCATCATATAGGCACTCATGTTGCTCTTCTTAGTTTTAGGAGATAATTCATCTTTCCTCAGTGAACAGACTTGGTCCACCTAGTTTTTCTCATCCTGGGAGATGGGTCTTTGAATAAAAGATTCCAATAACACTCCCGGAAGAAGCTCGTCAAGGTGAGCATGCAATCGGCTCATTTTACAAGCCATTTTGAAGTCACTTTTATTAATTTCTTCCTCAGTTAGTGCATGCCTCTTCTTTAAGGTGATATCCACTTCTGACTCCATTAAAACAAGCTGGAACAGATATGTCGAAATAAGAAAAAGAAATATAAATGTGCTTATTACATGAGAATGAGTAATAAACCAGTTGTTTGGTTTAAAATTACTTCATACATTGGTCTGATCAACAACCATTTATTTTATTACTTGCTCAGGGTCTGGTTTATTCGGTGAATTTCCATCATCATCATCTTTCCCTTCAAATACCTCCTCTTTACACTCTTTAGTCTGTAAATGAACAAACTACAAATGATAAGAGTCATACAAGATATGGGAAAATAAACAAAAGAAAATAAGAAGTTACCAGCAAATAAATGATAAGTTACCTGACTAGTTTTATCTTCAATTTTTTCAACCTTCAGAGTCTGTTCCTCGACAGATACAATAGTTGTTTTGTCAGCACTAGCCCGTAAATAAATTGACCACAAATGATTAGAGTGATACAAGATATGGTAAAACAAAAGAAGAAAATGATAAGTTACCTGATAAGTTTCACCAACAACTTCCTCCTAGTTGAAGAATACTATATCAGTTTTTGCTACCTCTGCAACCACCATAGTCTGTACAACAAAGGTTAAGGAAGAAAAAAATTAAAAAATTTGGTATGGATAGGTGATGTTAATATTATAATGGATAGCTCAATACAAACAAATATTAGTTGTAGTCAGGTAACTTGAGGTTATGAGTCCTCTTGTTCAGCAAATACCTCATTGTTAGGTTGTACATCTTTTTTTTTAGTATAAGACACCACTACAGTTGGTTATTCTGAATCCTCTTCTTCTGCAACATCATCAACTTTCTCATCACCATCAACTTTCTCATTACCATTCTTCGATTCTTCCATCTGTAAAATTTAATATACATACTACGAATGGTAAAATTAAATGAACAAACGACAGGGTAGCAACAAATATGGCAGATAACTCAAAACTAATATTAGATAAAAAATACCTCTTAAACTTCCTCTTCTTTAGATTTAACTTTCTCCTCGACATCTTTCTTATCATCATTATCTTTTTCTTCACCCTTCTTTCACTTCACATACAACAAATAAAATGAACAAAGATATCAGAAAAAGAGAAAGCTCTGGAAAAGAGAATGACAAAGACAATTTAACAAATGCCAAAATATATTGAACCAATAACAGGCATCTGAGGAAATGGATAATTGCATAAAGTAAATGCCAATATGTAATTGACAAATGTCAAATAAAATCATATAAATGATAAGTAGTAGCAAACGGATGATACCTCTAGAAGATCACCACCATATTCAGGCGATAACGCATTGAAATTTACTTCCCTCCCAAATTCAACGTCATAATCTACCATTAAAGCATTTGGTACCTCCAATATCTCTCCAGGCGCAGCTTGCTGAAGTAAATTTTTGGCAGTTGATTGAATATTCTGAAGTTCTGGGAATTGGACCCGTCTCTTCCTTGACACTCTATTAGCCAAGCCCTTCTTGGGGATCTAGGGGAATAAGGCTTTCAATTGGATTAGTGGGACATGATCAAATTGCTCATCAGTCAAAACTTCTTTCTTCAGGCCTTCAACCTTTTTCTTATTGTTGGGCACATCAGGAGTAGAGAGCTAGTAATGCCCAAAGAATAGAGTATCTCTAAGTGGTAGAGTACTGTCTCCCACAGTAGACATCGAAATTCGTTCCAACATTTTACCATGAGTATGCAACATTTTTTCATGGTCATCGAACTTTAGTAACATTTTACCATGCTCCTCCAACTGGGAGCATACCCTAACCAATACATCTCCAATCTCTGTGGTAGAAGAACTGCTACTTATTGCAGGTACAATGGCTGCAGGTGCACCGACTGCAGGTATACCGATTGCAGGTGCACCGATTGCAAGTGCAGCGCCGATTGTAGGTGCTTCGATTTGATATCTTTGAAATATTCAAACAGATGATGATGACAAACGGTAACTTAGAAATGACAGGAAATACACTAATAATGGTAATAGGCATACAACAAATGACCAAAAAGAACATCATAATGATAAAAAAATCTAACAAATGTCAAGAAGGGAATACAAAATGCCAAAACTAACAAATAAAATGATAGGAAACCTAAATCAAATGAAAAAGAAGCAATAAAATGAAACAAGATCATACAAAGAATGGTAGATTACCATGGTCTCTTGTGCAAGATCTTGCTGCATGTCAGTCTCAGAGGGCATCATAGCTATTACCAGCAAATCGGGGTTAGCAAAAAACTTTTTAAACGTCACAAATTGGTGACGCTTGTAGGATGTCATCCTTCATCCCTGTTGCTTAGGAAACAAATGTATGCATTCGTGCATTCTTGGAAACTTTAGGCTTGGAATAGAGAGAAAAATCCATATAATCAACACCCAGGTACATCCGTGCAGTGATAAAGCTTTATCCAATTTTTATCACCGACCGATCGATATTTGGCAAACTCCACTATTTACCTCCTCAACAAATTATAGACTTACTCATCCCAAGAGAATTTGTTGAACTGATCTAGATCATTTACCTACCTCACCTCAATGTTTCTCCTCTTGTTCAGGAGGAGAAAGGATAGTATAATTTTTAACAAATTTAATCGAAGAACATCTTCTGCAAAATGAAATAACATAATGTAATGATAAAAACCTTAGAATATAATGAGCCAAAAATGGCAAATACAAAATAAATATTGGTGAGGCGAGAAATACAATGACGGATGATGATAAAGCATACAACACAAATGATAAATTATAGCCTTACCCTGACGTTTTTCCAATTTTGCCTGTTTTAAAGCATCAACAATTTCCTTCAACCCATATGTATTCTTCTTCTTGGGGAATTGCCTCATTCTAAAATTTGTCATATGCTCAGGATCAACAAATAAGATCTCGTTTGCAATAGGCGAGACACGTAGCCCCAAAATCAGGCAAACATGAATGGGCTTCATCTGAATTATCGTCTCCCAGAATTGGAACTTCATATCACCGAGGTGACGATCAAATATTTCCATAACCAACATCGACATCGTCGCTATTGGATCAATCAACAGTAAGGGTGCAAAGCAGGTGGAATAAAGAACACTCTTCTCCTCTTCAGACTGGGCTGCAAAAATTTTGTGAAGTCTCAAACCTGTACACTGAGAGGTATAATTTTTAGCATTGGAGGTGCCATTCTTGGCTCTACCTTCCTGTGTTTGGTTCTCTACGTTAACTTGTTCATTCACTTGTTAATCAAACTTCATTGTGGAAGAAGAAGAGAAAACAAACTTTGATCAAACACCTGGTAGGCAGTAGTGACACAGATGATTTGCCACTTATATAACACTAAAATTACACAAACACACAGATGAATTGCCAATAATATTTGAGAAAATGGTTTGTGCGACTTGGACGGTTTTTACGCTCGTCAATCACACACACGATTTATAGAAACGAGATAATTTTTGCAGTTTTACACTTGTCGTACCGGAAGAGAGTGTCTAAGGAATAGAAATAGTTTTTGGCACCAAAAGCTAAACGGACTCGTGTGAATCGCACTCTTTACCTAACCCTAGAGAATAGTAAACAAATGCCAAATATTAAAATTGATGGTAACAAAATCTGCATTAACTAATATAACTGATGGTTTAACGCATGACAAATTGGTTTCAACAAATGGCAAGAAATGCATGTAATGGTGACAGGGTGTGCCTTACACGTATTAAATTGTAAGGATATGTGTAGAAACATTTGAACTAGTGGAGCCCACAACCTTACCTGTTCCCTTACCTGTGGAGCCCACAGCCTAGAAACCTATTTTAATATTCAAGCAGTTGATATTTTTGGAACAAATGGCAAAAATATATAAAACAAATGACAAAGAAGACTGAAGAAATGGGAAAGTTATATATGAAAAATGACTACAAGTTGTTAAGAAATGATATAGATGTCTGAAAGAATGCTAGAGTTGAACTTAATAAATGACATATTCTGGTTTGCAGCAGCCGCGCAGACGATTTGCCATTGTTTGTTCCACGAGTTGAGTAGAGTAGAGTACCTTTATTTCCTTCATGCCCAAGGAGTAAAGTACCAGTCTTTAATCAAACACTTACTAGGCAGCAGTCACACAGATTGTTTGTGACAAATAATCGAGACAGTTTTTGCGGTTGAGTAAGAAGAAGAAACTGTTCGATGAATCGGGATCGCTTTTGGCTCCAAAAACTAGATGAACTTCTGTGAACCGCAGGTGATACGTAGCCTTAAACGATGAGAAATAGTAACAGAATAGGTGAAAGAGTCTGTCTTCTTATAAATAATATATATGTTCAAAGGTAGGATAAAATATAATATAACAAATGACAAGTAGTTTATGAGATGGTGATAATGTCAGCCTTCCACGTACACGTGGCCTGATATAATAGTTTTAAATGAGTTAAAGAATTTTTTAACATTTTTTATTTGGTAGGATGTGACATTTGTACTTGTGGAGCCCAAAAAGAGGTGGTTGTCTGTTGTAATATTGGAACTTTAGTAGGGGCAAATATGGTTTTTCCTCTTGCCATTATCGATTTTGCAATTTATTGTTCTCTGGGTTTGATTTTGCAAAGATGGCAAAAACTATTCTCATAATTTCCATTCCCACATATTTGAAAAACATACTACACAAGAAAATATGTGGGAATGGAAATTATGAGAATAAATACTAGTTTTTGCCATCTTTGCAAAATTAGGCCCTGGGAAGAATAAATTGCAAAATCGATTATGACAAGAGGAAAAACCATATTTGTCCCTACTAAAGTTTCAATATTACAGCAGACAACCACTTCTTTTTGGGCTCCACAAGTACAAATGTCACATCCGGCCTAATAAAAAATGTTAAAAAATTCTTTAACTCATTTAAAACTATTATATCAAGTTGCGTGTAATATGAAGGCTGACATTATCACCATCTCATAAACTACTTGTCATTTGTTATATTACATTATCTTACCTTTGAACATATTTATTATTTATAAGAAGGCAGACTCTTTCACCAATTTTATTACTATTTCTCACCGTTTAAGGTTACATAGCACCTGCGGTTCAGAGGAGTTCATCTAGTTTTTAGAGCCAAAAGCGATCCCGATTCATCGAACAGTTTCTTCTTCTTACTCAACTGCAAAAACCGTCCCAATTATTTGTCACAAACCGTATGTGTGACTGCTGCCTAGTAAGTGCTTGATTAAAGACTGGTACTCTACTCCTTGGGCATGAAGGAAATTTTGGTACTCTACTCCACGCAACTCGTAGAACAAACGATGGTAAATCATTTGCGCGGCTGCTGCAAACCAGAATATGTCATTTATTAAGTTCAACTCTACCATCCATTCAGACATCTATATCATTTCATAACAGCTTGTAGTCATTTTTCTTATATAACTTCTCCATTTCTTCAGCCTTCTTTGTCATTTGTTTTAAGCATTTTTGCCATTTGTTCCGAAAATATCAACTACACAAATATTAAAATAGGTTTCTAGGCCGTGGGCTCCACTAGTTCGAATGTCACTTCATAATTAATAAAAAAAAGTTTAAATCATTTTAAAATATTATTATCACGCCACGTGTCAAATTTTTATCGTTCATCGATATACACGCGTCCGTACTATTTTGAGATGTGTAAAGCACACCCCGTCACCATTACATGCATTTCTTATCATTCGTTGAAACCAATTTTTCGTGCGTTAAACCATTAGTTATATTGGTTAATGAAGATTCTGTTACCATCAGTTTTATTATTTAGCATTTGTTTACTGTTCTCCAGGGTTAGGTAAAGAGTGCGATTCACATGAGTTCGTTTAGCTTTTGGCGCCAAAGACCATTCATATTGATCAAACACTCTCTTTTGGCACAACAACTGCTAAACTGCAAAAATCATCCCGTTTCAACAAATCGTGTGTGTGATTGACGAGCGTAAAAACCGTCCTAGTCGCACAAACCATTATCCAAAAATCATTGGCAAATCATCCGTGTGTTTGTGTAATTTTAGTATTATATAAGTGGTAAATCATCTGTGCCACTACTGCCTACCAGGTGTTTGATCAAAGTCTATTTTTTCTTCTTCTTCCATAATGAAGTTTGATAAACAAGTGAATGAACAAGTTTATGAGGAGAACCAAATACTGGGGGGTAGAGCCAAGATGGGCACCTCCAATGCTTAAAATTACACCTCTCAGTGTACAGGTTTAGGACTTTACAAAATATTTGCAGCTCTGCCTGAAGAGGAGAAGGGTGCTCTTCGTGCCACCTGCTTTGTACCCTTACTGCTGATTGATCCAATAGCGACGATGTCGACATTGGTTGTGGAAATATTCGTTCGTCATCTCGGTGATATAAAAATCCAATTTGGGGAGACGATAATTCAGATAAAGCCCATTCATGTTTGCTTGATTTTGGGGCTACGTGTCTCGCCTATTGTAAACGAGATTTTATTTGTTGATCCTGAGCATATGACAAATTTTAGAATGAGGCAATTCCCCAAGAAGAAGAATACATATGGGTTGAAGGAAATTGTTGATGCTTTAAAACAGGCAAAATTGGAAAGACGTCTTGGTAAAGCTCTAATTTATCATTTGTGTTATATGCTTTATCATCATCCGTCATTGTATTTCTCGCCTCACCAATATTTATTTTGTATTTGCCATTTTTGGTTTATTATATTCTAAGGTTCTTATCATTACATTATGTTATTTCGTTTTGCAGAAGATGCTCTTCGATTAAATTTGTTAAAAATTATACTATCCTTTCTCCTCCTGAATAAGGGGAGAAACGTTGAGGTGAGGTATGTTGATATGGTAGATGATCTAGATCAGTTCAACAAATTCCCTTGGGGTGAGCAAGTCTATAATTTCTTGAGGAGGTAAATAGTGGAGTTTGCCAAATATCGATCGGCCGCTGATAAAAAATTTGATAAAGCTTTATCACTGCACCGATGTACCTGGGTATTGAGGATATGGAATTTTTGCTCTATTCCAAGCCTAAAGTTTCCAAGAATGCACGAATGCATGCATTTGTTTCCTAAGCTACAGGGATGGAGGATTACATTCTTTAAGCGTCCCAAAATTCTGACGTTTAAAAAGTTTTTGCTAACCCCGATTTACTTGTAATAGCTATGATGCCCTCTGAGACTGACATGCCGCAAGATCTTGCGTAAGAGGCCATGGTAATCTACCATTCTTTGTATGATCTTGATTCATTTTATTGCTTCTTTGTCATTTGATTTAGGTTTCCTATCATTTTATTTGTTAGTTTTGGCATTTTGTATTCCCTTATTGACATTTGTTAGATTTTTCAATCATTATGAAGTTCTTTTTTGACATTTATTGTACGCCTATTACCATTGTTAAAGTATTTCTTGTCATTTCTAAGTTACTAATTTTCATCGCCATCGGTTTGAATATTTTAGAGATTTCAAATCGAAGCACCTGCAATCGGCGCTGCACCTTCAATTGGTGCACCTGCAATTAGTGGACCTGCAGTCCTTACACCTGTAATTGGTAGCAGTTCTTCTGCCACTTAGATCGGAGCTGTAGTGGTTAGGGTATGCTCCCAGTTGGAGGAGCATGGTAAAATGTTACTGAAGTTGGATGACCATGGAAAAATGTTACATACTTATAGTAAAATGTTAGAATGAATTTCGATGACTACTGTGGGAGACAGTACGCTACCACTTGGAGATACTCTACTCCTTGGGCATTACCAATTTTCTACTCCTAAGAAAATTTTGAAACGCATGCATGAACAAAAAAAGGAAGAAGATGGGAAAAGGAAGAAGGAGGAGCCGAGAATAAAGAAAGGTAAGGGAGAATGGCAGAAGGTGGATGAAGAAGCTGATGTGCCCAACAAGTTGGAAAAGGTTGAAGGCCTGAAGAAAGAAGCTTTGACTGATGAACAATTTGATCATGTTACACTGATCTAATTGAAAGCCTTATTCCCCAAGATCCCCAAGAAGGGCTTGGCTAATAGAGTGCTAAGGAAGAGACGGGTTCAATTCCTATAACTTCAGAATATTCAATCAACTGCCAAAAATTTGATTCAGCAAGTTGCGCCTGGAGAGATATTGGAGGTGGCAAAGGCTTTAATGGTAGATGATGACGTTGAAGTTGGGAGGGAAGTAAATTTCAATTCGATATCGTCTGAATATTGTGGTAATCTTCTAGAGGTATCATCCGTTTGTTACTACTTATCATTTATATGATTTTATTTGACATTTGTCTATTACATATTGGCATTTATTTTATGCAATTTGCCATTTCCTCAGATGTTTGTCATTGGTTTAATATATTTTGGCATTTATGAAATTGTCCTTGTCATTCTCTTTTCAAGAACTTTAACTTATTCTGATGTCTTTGTTCATTTTATTTGTTGTATGTGAAGTAGAAGAAGGGCGAAAAAATAGATAATGATGATAAGAAAGATGTCGAGGAGAAAGCTAAATCTGAAGAAGAGGAAGTTCAAGAGGTATTTATTTATCTTTCATTTGTTTTGAGCTATCTACCATATTTATTGCTACCCTGCTATTGTTCATTTAATTTTACCATTCGTAGTATGTATATCCTATTTTACACAATGAAGAATCAAAGAATGGTGATGAGAAAGTTGATGATGTTGCTGAAGAAGAGGATTCAAAACAACCAACTGTAGTGGTGTATTATACTGAAAAAAAGATGTACAACCTGACAATGAGGTATTTGCTGAACAAGAGGACTCATAACCTCAGGTTACCTGACTATAACTAATATTTGTTTGTATTGAGATATCCATAATAATATTAACATCACCTATCCATACCATTTTTTTTTAATTTTTTTCTTCCTTAATCTTTGTTGTACAGACTATGGTGGTTGAAGAGGTAGCAAAAACTGATATAGTATTCTTCAACCAGAAGGAAGTTGTTGGTAAAACTTATCAGGTAACTTATCATTTTCTTCTTTTGTTTTACCATATCTTCTATCACTCTAATCATTTGTGGTCAATTTATTTACGGGCTTGTGCTGAGCAAACAACTATTGTATCTGTCGAGGAACAGACTCTGGAGGTTGAAAAAACTAAAGATGAAACTAGTCAGGTAACTTATCATTTGTTTGCTGGTAACTTCTCATTTTCTTTTGTTTATTTTCCCATATCTTGTATGACTTTTATCATTTGTAGTCTATTTATTTACAGACTTAAGAGAGTAAAGAGGAGGTGGAATTGAATAAATAGGAGGTGTTTGAAGGGAAGGATGATGATGATGGAAATTTACAGAATAAACCGGACCTTGAGCAAGTAATAAAATAAATGGTTGTTGACCAGACCAATGTATGAAGTAATTTTAAACCAAACAACTGGTTTATTACTCATTCTCATGTAATAAATACATTTATATTTCTTTTTTTTATTTCGACATATCTGTTCTCGTTTATTTTAATGTAGTTAGAAGTGGATGTTACCTTAAAGAAGAGGCATACACTAACTGAGGAAGAAATTAATGAAGTACCTTCAAAATGGCTTGTAAAATAAACCGATTGCATGCTCACCTTGACGAGCTTCTTCCAGGAGTGTTATTGGAATATTTTATTCCAAGACCCATCTCCCAGGATGAGAAAAACCAGGTGGACCAAGTCTGGTCACTGGGGAAAGATGAATTATCTCCTGAAGCTAAGAAGAGCAACAAGAGTACCTATATGATGATAGGTGAAGAAACTATTTACCTTAGCGCTCTCTATACCTTATATCCAAATCAATGGTTGGACAATGAGGTTTTTATATCATTTATTTTATTTCCTCTGTCATTTGTTCAAGAGTCTCTACCATTTGTTTTCAAATTGTCCCGTCCGTTATTCGATTGCACTTTATCATTAGTTTTGCCTTTGTTGTTATTTGTTATATTGACCGTTATCATTTTTGTTATCTAATTTGTCATTTTCTTTTCCTGTACAGGTCATTGATGTGTACATTAAAGCCTTGATTCAATATTATGACACACAACATCCTGCCCGCCTAGAGAACAAAAGGATTGTACTGGCGGATATCCTTGCCTGTAAATATATTGGCTGGGCTTTCAATGTCTGGACTCTTAATATGTCCTCTCGAGAAGGTGTAGAACTGAAGAAGAAATCAATTTGGGAACAAATTGCATCTATGCAATGGGATCGTACATTTTCTAATTACATCCATCGAGGATATTTAAAAGTGGTCAATTCAAAATTAATAATCATTCCCTGGGTCCTTTGTGCTGTGTCCTGCAAGGCAAGAAAAATATGTATCTACGATTCAATGGTAGATTCAAAAATTACAAATGCACGGAAGAAGATAAAGTTATCTCCTGGACACCAGCTTATTGAATATTAGATATCAATGATCCTCCCGAAAATGTTGATATGGAGAAATTTTGCTCATCTTAGTAGGCCACCTATTGGTTCTGAGGTATAAAATTACAGTCTAAACTCCAAATGGACAACTCATTTTGGAAAATGTCTAATACAGCCAAATGGTAATGACTGCGGGGTCTATATGCTTGTCTTTATGGACAATCTCTTAAGGAGAGTAAAATTTCCAGATCTGATAGACGGTAATGAATGTCGTTACACAGTTGCTTTTGATATATTGAGGCTGGGAGTTCAGCCAGAGGAGATTTGATTATGAAACTTTAACATCCATTTTGTTGTATGTATAATTTTTGTAAAATTGTAAAGTTATCTATCCAACTTATAACAAGTAATATAATTCATTTATAAAATATTTCTCATTTGTTAAATCTTCTTTGTCATTCGTATGTTGCATATTTGTTAGAGTGGATAGTCTATATAGTTGGATTATTATTTATTTTTCATTTCTTATTTATGATTTGACATTTGTAATAATAGATTTGACATTTGTTATCCATGATATATAATTGTTATTTATGGTTAGGCATTTGTTACGATAGATTTGTCATTTGTTATTTAGGAAATATCATTCGTTATATTTGATTTGGCATTTGTAATGTTAGATTTGTCATTTGTTATCCATGATATATCATTTGTTATATATGATTAGGCATTTGTTTTGAGAGATTTGTCATTTGGTATCTATGATATATCATTCGTTATATAAGAACCAAATCAACTATTCACTTACATAAAATACTGTCAATCTATAAAACAAATAATATATAACGAATGATTGTTTTTAAGATAACAAATGACAAATACCTGATAATAAATGCCAAATTATATATAACGAATGATATATCAATAATTACTAATGACAAGTCTCTCATAACAAATGCCTAATCAAATATAAATATTGTTTTATCATGAATAAAAAATGACAAATCTCTTACTACAAATGCCAAATCATATAGAACGAATGATATATCATAGATTATAAATGACACATCATGGCAAATGTTGTCTACTTTCATACAAATCATTGTCAGCTAAAAAATGTATCGAAAAAAAACATAAATCAAAAGATTCAGAACTAAGTAAATTACATTCAGCATTCAATATTATCATTCATCAACATTTATCATCATAAAAACCGCTAAAAGAACCCCCAAAAAATGTCTGCTTCTAGGATTCTTCCCCAAAAAATTCCCTCCAAAAAATGAGCCACTAAAAAAACCTAACTGAATCTCCTCCTCTTCCTCTGAGGATGAGGTTCATCATCTTTATCTTCATCTTCTTCATCCACATCATCATCATCATCATCATCTTCCTCTTCATCTTCTTCCTCATCATCATCACCACCACCCTCCAACAACTCCCGGTCTTCCTCGACGTCGAAGTCCTCTTCGGGAAAGAGGAACATTCGCCTGAGGTGTAGTTGGCTGGTTGCTCTCCCTCATCACTATCACTATAGTCCGTTGTTGGGAGAGTTAATGGAAGGAAATACAACATTGTTGAGAATCTTAAGACTTGAGAGAGTGAGAGAGAAATGTTGGAAGAAGATAGAAAGGTTGAAGTGTTAAGACTTGGGGTGACACATTTTTATGTTTTCAATATGACAAATGTCAATCGATGCGTCTTTTCCTCTCTTCGCCCAGCAACCACTCTAGATACATAGCCAAATCATTTATAACAAATGAAAAATCCTGTTTATAAAAAGTCAAATTATTATTAACAAATGACAAATTATAGACAAAAAATCTCTTATCACAAATGATAACAAATTTCTGATAACAAATGCCAAATCATATTTAACAAATGGCAATTCTATTATAAAAAAATACCAAATTATATATATGAAATGAAAAATTAATTACAATCCAACTATGCAGACTAGCCATTCTAACAAATATGTACTGGAATAATGAAAAAGAAGGACTTACAAATGAGAAAGATTATATAAATTAATGATATTAATTTTGTATAACTTAGGGTACCTTCCCAGAACTCATTGGACACAAATTTTTTAGAAAACTTTCATTAGCTCGAATATTGTGCAACTTTCAATTTACATTATATAAATTTACACCAGTTTATGCACTTGGAGGTGGTGGTGGTTGTCGGTCTCCCCTACCACCACCACTGTCTCCTCCTCCATAACCCCCACCACCCCACCATCTCTTCTTCTGATCTAACTCAGGGCACCAGCTAAAAGACGCAGACCAATTCTCCCCCCGTGCTCTGACGTTACCATATAGTAAAAGTGTTGCATTTGATAATAATCATCATCCATCACTTCTACCTATTCATACGTCTTCCCATGGAAGGTAGGGCACACTGGAATGGGAGTAGGAAGTTTAAGGGAGTGGGTCCCAAAGTATCAAAGCCGCAGCTCTTGCATCTTGGCAAGAACCCTAGCCTCGTACGCTTGGCGTCTAGTGGTCACCATTTCTTCACAGTGTACTTGCCGAATAAGATTAAATAAGGAATAATGAAGTACTTGCCGAATAAACCACATCAGTATTTAATGCTGAGTCAAATCCTAATGTCAAATTTATTTCAACACTGTAGTATTTAATGCTGACGAAACGCATTGGAAATGATGAAGGAACATTGGAAAAGTATTTATTATTTAATGATCCATTAATTACATGGTATTATTAAAATTATTTTATTTGGTTTTTTATAGTTAGCATTTGATCCTGAAGAGCTTAATATTTTAATGCCAAAAATTAACATCACTAAAGATAAGGCATATTACACTTCACTCCAATATTTTTCTCTACTTGTTAAGATCTAGAGATTTTAACTTTGATAATAATCTTGTAGCATTTCCGTTCTGACCTCCAAGATCCTTAGTTAAGTGTAAGTTTCAGATGTAATAGTGTCGACGTTCTGGTGGTTCCCTTGACCAGAATTTGTGATGTCTTCCGTCGTTGATGACTGCGCCCTTTTAGAATCATCGGGCATAGAGGATTCTCGAAACCAAGTTTTGAACTGACAATGGTATTGTGGGCAATGGTAGAATGTCATACCGGGTGGTTTAGATACTCTGCAAATGAGACCACAATCGTACCTTTTTACCTCATCTACCCATGCCCATAAACCATACCCATCAATTTTGCGAGCACATTTGCGGAACTAGCGGTTAGGGTTGAGGCTTGTGCGTAAGACGAAGATCGCAATTATCACTGCACAAGCAAATAAGGGAATACATCGTTGATAGGGAAGTATGTAATGCTTGAGAACTAGAAGCAAGTGTTCAGGTTATCTAGTATAAGGTTATGACAAGCTATTTATAAAGAAATAAAAATTAGCACATGACGATGATACCCTTGGTCACAACAAATGCCATATCTCCGACTTTAAAGTTGTCAGATTGTTGTCTTTACAGAAGATGTGGCAAGTCATTCTTAAAGTCAACTTTGATTACGTTTTTAATAAGTTATCTAACCAAAACATCTACATGGTTCCCGCCACTCTAAAGGCTAAGCCTTAAACCCTACCACGCGTGATTCAAAGTCCTAATTCTCCCAATTATTAAAAAAAGATAAAAAACCCTAAACTAAAGCTCTAACCCTCAAATCTTTAAAACTTCTCAAGAAATGTCGCACTCACACTCCACTCGATTTAGCCGTGCCTTTTCCAGTACATCTCAAGATTGGTTTGAGGCGGTAAGGATTGAGGAAGATCAGGTTGACGAAATATCGCACTCTCACTTGTTGTTCTATTGAACCTAGATCATAGGATCTCTAATCAACAAGGTTAGGTTTTTGCTAAGGTTAACTTATAGTTAAAGGCTTTAAGCCCATTCCCCTCGATGTGGAAATTACTTGTATTTTTGCCAACCCTTTTGTAAATGGATCCGCTAGGTTGTCACTTGACATCACAAAGTCAATGGATATAACTCCACTTGCAAGTAATTTCTTTACAGTATTATGTCTACAACGTATATGTCATGACTTACCGTTATAAACATTATTCTTTGTCCTTGCAAAAGCTCCTTGATTATCATAATTTATACATAAGGCAGGTACTGGCTTTGGCCAAATAGGAATATCTTCTAAAAATTGTCGAAGCCACTCAGCTTCATCTCCCGCTAAATCTAGAGTAACAAACTCTGATTCCATAGTCAATCAAGCTATGCATATTTGTTTTAAGGATTTCCATAAGGTAACTTCACCACCAAGTGTAAACACATATCCACTTGTAGAGTATGACTCGTTAGAATATGATATCCAGTTTTCATTATTATATCCCTCAATGACAGCTAGATATCTTGTGTAGTACAACCCATAGTCTATTGTATGCTTTAAATACTGTAAAACCTTGATTAATACTTCCCAGTGGCTTGGTCCAGGGTTTATAGTATATTGACTCAGTTTGCTAGCCGCATAAGCAATATCTGGTCTTTTACAGTTCATAATATACATTAGGCTGCCTATTATGCATGCATACTCTATTTGAGAAATAGCTTCACCTGTGTGCTTAATCAATTGGTGCATATTGTCGTATGGTGTCTGAACACCAAGGTAGTCAAATTTATGAAACATCTTAAGTACATTCTCTATATAATATGATTGAGACAATACAAGTACCTGTAGTATTCTGTTAATCTTTATTCCAAGAATAACATCTGTAACACCTAAGTCCTTAGTATCGAAGTTCTTGGACAATATTTTTTTTATTGACATAATGGCATTGATGGTAGTCCCCATGATGAGCATATCGTCTACATAAAGACAGATAATTACATACTTACTATTAATGCTTTTAATATAAACACATCTATCACATTCATTGATTTTGAAGCCATCCTTCATCATGACTCTATCAATTTTATCATACCATTGTAAAGGTGCCTGCTTTAATCCATAAAAAGATTTAACTAATCGGTACACTTTATTTACGTGGCCTTTGACAATGAACCCCTCAGGTTGGTTTATATAAATTTTCATTTATTTTGCCATTCAAGAATGTTGTTTTAACTTCCATTTGATGTATTTCAAGCTTATGCACTCTGCAATAGCTAACAACATACGAATGAAAGTTATTCTTGTCACTCGAGAATATGTATCAAAATAGTCTAAGCCTTCTTTTTGCTTATAGCCTTTGGCAACAAGTCTGGCTTTGTACTTTTTAATTGAACCATTAGGTCTTAATTTTTGTTTAAAAATCTACTTGCAGCCTATAGGTTTGTTGCCAGGCAGAAGATCTACCAATTCCCAAGTATGGTTGTACATTATAGAGTCTATCTCACTCTGCACAACCTCTTTCCAACTAGGAACTTCAGGTGTAACCATAGCTTCGTTGAAGGTTCGAGGCTCATTTTCTAACAAGAATGCTACAAAATCTTTGCAAAAAGACTTGGCAACTTTAAGCCGTTTCCCACATCCGGGTTTTGCATTAAAATTTGAACTTACAGGTGGCATGCTGATCACTACTAGAAGCAACATCAGTTTTTCTTTTAAGATGATTCTCATTATCACTTTTTTATATGGAAATATATTTTAAAAAATATAGCATCTCTTAATTCAATGATGGTATTCTCATGCACATCATTTATTTCAGATTTGTATATGATAAATCTATATACACTACATCTCGTAATAAAAATACAGTCAATAGTTTTTGGTCCTAACTTAGACCTTTTTGGCAATGGTACTTGTACCTTTGCAAAACACCCCTACACTTTTAAGAACTTATAGGAAGGCTCTTTTCCTTTCCAGAGTTCATAAGGAGTCTTATCAATCTTCTTGTGAGGTAACTTATTAAGAGTATAATTCGCAGAATGTAACGCTTTCCCCCACAACTTTTACGGTAAACCAAAACTAATAAGCATAGCATTAAGCATATTTTTTAACATTCTATTTTTTCTCTTAGCAACTCCATTTTGCTGAGGAGTGTAAGGTGCAATAATATGGTGTATAATATTAAACTTAGCATAAAGTTCTCCAAATAGAATAAAGTCGTACTCCCCACCCCTATCAGTTCTAAGAACTTTTATCTTTTTGTTAAGTTGAGTCTTAATCTCATTTTTAAAAATTTCAAACATTTCCAGTGCCTCATCTTTGCTTCTAAGCAAGAACACATGACTGTATCTTGTGCAATCATCTATAAAAGTAATAAAGTACTTCTTTCTGCCTCGTGTTTGAATAAACTTCAAATTACAGAGATCACTGTGAATCAAATTTAGTGGTTTAGTTTTTTGTTGTTCAATAGAATGAAAATGTTGTTTTAGAAATTTTGCTTCAGCACATGCTTCACATTTTTGTTTGCAATCAAGATTGAATTTAGGCAACAATTCTAAATAGACTAATTTATACAACAAACTATAATTTACATGTCCTAATCGTTGATGCCAAACATTAAATGACTCAAGCAAGTAAATATAATTCTCATTCTTATTGATAATTGAAAGAAGTTTACATAAGAGTACTAGTTTAAATAGTCCATCACACTCATAACCCTTTCCTATGAATACACCATTCTTAGTCATGATACATCTGTTTAACTCAAGCACTAACT
The DNA here is from genome assembly GCA_014058105.1 of Kingdonia uniflora. Taxonomy (NCBI): domain Eukaryota; kingdom Viridiplantae; phylum Streptophyta; class Magnoliopsida; order Ranunculales; family Circaeasteraceae; genus Kingdonia; species Kingdonia uniflora. The sequence goes on along the minus strand of JACGCM010000560.1, from coordinate 3,513,671 downwards.
TAAAACCATTCTTGATCAGCAATGCTTCGGAAACAAGGTTCTTGCAGATATCAAGCACATGCAATACTTCATTCAAAGTAACTTTTTTTTCATATGTGAATTTTAGGACTACTTTCCCTTTTCCTTCAACCCTTGATATCAAAACGTTGCCCATAAAACTTTCTATTCATGTTCAATCTTATTGTAGGTAGTAAATAAACTTCTATCATAGTATATATGGCATGTAGCCCCTGTGTCCACAAACCATCCTTTGGAATCGCTTGCCAGGTTGATTTCGGAGATCACTCCATACAGGTTTTCCATCTCAGCAATGTTTGTTTTAGTGCCTTAATCACTTTTTGGTTTGCTTTTGCGTTTGCGGCATTTCATTGATCTGTGCCCTAGTTTTCCACAAACATAACAACTCTATGTGAGCTTTTTAAAGTCTTTACCCTTAGGGTACATAGAATTCTTCCCATTTTTCCCTTTCTTCCTATTTTTCTTATGGGGTTTAGGGTTTTCCTCGACCATGTTAGCCTTAGCATTGTAAGAATGAACAACATCCTTCTTATCATTGGATTTGTTATCTTCTTCGATCCTTAGCTTTACGATCAGTTTGTCCAACTTCGTTTCCTTCCTCTTGTGCTTCAGATAACTTTTGAAGTCCTTCTAGGATAAATGTAACTTCTCAATTATCACAACAACTTGAAACGATTCACTTAACTTCATACCTTCTGCATGAATATCATGCAGGATGATCTGCAATTCTTGTACTTGACTGATTACAGTCCTGGAATCTACTAATTTATAATCTAGGAATCTGCCAACTTCAAATTTTTTAAGTCTGGCATCTTTCGTCTTATACTTATGGTTTAAGGATTCCAACAGTTCCTTTGCAGACTCCATTAGACTATACACATTGTACAATGTGTTTTCCAACCCATTCAGGTTATAGTTTTGGCACAGAAAATCAAAATGAATCCAAGCCTCTACTACTGCTATAGTTGTTGGGTCAGTTTCTTCCTCCTTTAACTCTGGTTTGTCCTCCTTGAGGAATTTTGTCAAGTTCAGAGTCGTGAGAAAGAATAACATATTCTGCTGCCAACGCTTGAATTCAATGCCATTGAACTTCTCGGGCTTCACCTTCAGAACTTGTGGATTACTCTTTTTACCCTCCTTCTCTACGAGATTCACAATTGTTGAAGTCTTTGATCACAGAGAAAAATAATCTATCTTAAGATTGTGAACCAATCTGCATGAACAAATAACAACTCTTTAGGAGATGATCGAGTCTAGTGTATACACACTATCTCTGTAAGACAGATTCACCCCTACCACAGTTCTTTGTAGAAATATAGGCCCCAGTCTCCCAGGATACAATGATCAGTCGCAGAGAGAAGAAAGTACCTCTATCTCTATGCCAAACGAACCTTGATTACGTTTATTTTCTCTCTTGAAAATGACTCAAGAAAACTCTGAAAAACTGATAATAATAAATGAAAATGAAGTTGGGTTATATAGAGCATAGGTGACTCTTTACCAAGGGTCACACCTCAAGTTAGTGCTTCTTCACTAAGAGTTATAACTTAAGTTGCATCTGTTGGAGACAACCTAACTCACACCTCAGACCCAAAAATATGATTAAGTGTTCCAAGGAATCCCCATGATCCCAAGTCCCCAAGACCAAATCATAGACTTATAATAATAAGCGGGTTTCCTAAGTTGAGCAAGCCCATGGGTGGCCCATACACCCAAGCTAGTTTGCACACATGGGTCACACATGCTCGTACATGGGCATCTGACCCACCAACTCTCATACACATCACAGCAAGTTAAGTCTTAGACCTACTTATACAGCAGAGTTGAGCTTCTGTCATATCCAATGTGAGAGTAAAAACACTTAGTTCTGCCATTTAAGGAAAAGGAAAATCTAAAACTTCCAAGTATTTTCCAATAGAAGGTGGAGGGTTTGGGGCTTCTATACCTCATGTATGATACAATTTTAAGCCAAACAGATGGACAAATATTTGGATGGCGCACGTGTGGGTGTGGTCGTTGAGCATGCCGCGTGAAAAAACTGCTCTGATACTGTAAGGATATACTCCTGGCCTCGAACTCATATGCTAAAATCAACCTTTAAAGCCGTGACCCGACCTAACAATCTCAAGATGGCGTGTCATAGTGGCAGCTCAATAAAGAAGCCATTACAAGGAAAAGGGATCATTCATACCGTTACGCAACCGTTACGAATAATTATCAAAAATATTTTGTAACGTCCGTCATTAAAAGGAGATAGCTGTCATAATATGAAATCTATAAATAAGACCAAGGAAGAAATATAAATGATAGATTTTCTATCTAAAAGTTCTAAGTAACACTACCCTGAATACTGATTATAGTTCGTAGTCACAAGATCAATAATACTATTCCTTTCAAATCCTCTCAAGAGATCATGGTTTTTATCTATTTAAAGGTTTCATTCTAAATCACGTATTTTTAATGATTATTGATTATCTAATGTTTTGGACATTTTGGTGTGAGAACTAAGTTTGAATCCCAAATTTAGGCTCTTATATTTGGCATCGTCTGTTGGAATGAAAAAATTAGAAACAATTCTTAAATTCGATAGGTATTAATTAGGTTCGAAAAAAGTCCAATTTCTGTCAAACACATCCAATTTTGCATACAGAATGAATAGGCGTGGGAACAAATCTACTAACAGAGCTGCGCACTATGCTTAACTCCGAAACTTAAAGAAGAACAGTTTTAGAGCAACAATTGCTGAAAGTACAAAATGCTCTAAAAATTCTATAGGGACAACAGGAAGCGACTCTGAAGAATAAAGATATGTAGCTGACTACATCGAGAATTTTAACTCGTGACAGATTAGGACCTCGTAGAGGTATTAGCCAAGGATCTGATATTCAATCTGACCAAAATCTGTGGGGACCTGAGATTTTTTTGGAACCTGCTGTTCAACAAAGGTCGATAGAGATCCAACTGACCCTTGACAGGTAGTGGATATACTAAGGGCAAGAACCCTGATTCCCGTACGAGAAAGGCTTATCGGGGGAAGTAGAGATCACAATCTCAGGGAGAAGCACCTTTAGTATTTAACAGTCAAAACTCGATAGTTTGTTACTCAGGGAATATGGAGAAATGCATCAAAAAACTCCTGGAGGCCTAAACACACCCGAGCAAAAACATCATTAGTAGACTACAAAAGTGCCCGATTGCGTAAGAATTGTTGGACAACGATGTACCATCAAGCTTTCATACACCGAAAATTTAAAAGTATAAAGAAACGGACCCTGTCGAGCACGTACAGAAATTCCAAGATTCTTTGGGATTACATTCGGTGTTGAACCACATTTTTATGCCTTTTATTCCCCACCAGCCTCCAAGGTGAGCCCCTGTGCTAGTTTCATACGCTAAACGATGGATCGATTCACTCTTTTGATCAGTTACGTGAATTCTTCATCAAGAACTATTTACACAACCGAGATAAGGAAGAGAATCTTTATACCCTTATCAGTCTCAAGCAAATTCTGGGAGAGAAGCTCGAAGCGTTTACTAAGAATTTTAGGATCTAGCCAAAAGGATAGACGGTCTCAACCAAAAAATCATGGTGTCGGCCTTTGTAAATGCCCTACTCATTGGGAGCAGAGAAAATGAACACCTCATCTTGAACAAGCCAGCAACTCTAGAAAAAATGGCCGAGAAGATAAACAATTACATCAACCTAGAAAGAATGATGTCTGAAAGGCAAAAGCTTGTAAAACCTATTCTTGCAACTAAAGAGTAAAATACAAAACAAGAATTCGAACGCACTACAAATATTGGAGGTGATAGAAAATAAGTTAAGTTAGAAGGAGACCGACCTCGAATAGGAAATAATCTTCCAAAACCTTTTCTCTTGAAATTAACTGCCAAGTTAGCTGACATCTATCCTACACTTCAGAAGGATACGTTCTTCAAATATGCCAATCGAAGGAAAGCCAGTAACATCACAAAGTTAGACATCATGATATAGAATGATGCTACATTCTACAGAAACTCATGGAGTATATACTCAAAGATGGAATAATGCATGAATACATTGTCGACGTGGAAAGTTATAAGAACAGGAGCTACAAAAAGGATAATGAAGTTAGCCAGATCGAAGATGGGACTAAAGAGAAACACCTCTATCATCTTTACCTCAGTTACTTTATCGAGATATATAAGGTAAACAGACCAGCCATATTCAAAAGATGTTAATTCATTCAATGTCATGACCTAATAGTGGCTGTAAAAAAGCTCGATTGCTTTCAGAGTCTAGTAGCAGAAGAACCGGTGCCTCCTTTGAAGATTGTGACATCAGCCATGTAAAATTTCTTCACCATGATGTGTTGGCTATCATGTTAAATAATAATAATAATAATAATAATAATAATGTACACAATGATGGTTGATACCGAAAGCGCCATTGAAGTACTTTTTTAGAGCACCATCGAACAAATAGGTCTAGTAGATCAAGCTCAGGCCAGTGATATGGATATCAATGGCTTTCATGGATCTAAAGAGGTACAAGTAGGGAAATCGTGCTTCCTATCACAATAGGCCCGATAACATTTGACGTGACGTTTTATGTCATGAATGTAAAATCAAGGTATTTAGGTATAATGGGACGATGATGGCTGCATAATATAAAGGCAATTCCATCTACTTATCATCTTACATTTCGATTTGATTGGAATTGTGGTATTTACAAAGTCAAGGGTATCCAAAAACTAGCCTGAGCATGCAAAAATACTATAACTATTGTGACAGACACTTCTGAGGAATTTGAAGCATAGCAATTATAAAATGCTAGACCTATATAGGACCAGCCATCAACTGCTAAAATTACATAATACATCGAGATCGACGGAGCTGATCGGGGTACATTTGTTGGAACTCATTTACCTTCAGTAGAGCGAAACGTACTTATTGAATTCTTGAAGGGAAATAAAGATATGTTTGACATTTCGAGAAATGCTAGGTGTTGATCTCGCTTACCTTGTCATAGACTGTGTTTAAAAGATAAGATTGTGGCGGTTAAACAAAAGCATAGGACATTAACACCCAGACTTTGGGATGTAGCGAACAATGGGAATCAATAAGCTTATGGAAGTTAGATTCATATGGAAAACATATTACCTCGACTGAATTTTGAACATTGTAGTAGTTCCAAAAAAATGGCAATATCAAAGTTTGCGTGGATTTTACCAACCTGGAATAAGCATATTCCAAAAGACAGTTTTCCCATCCCAATAATCAATTATTTAATGGATTCAACTGCTGGACACGAACTTCTATCCATGATGGATGTCATATCGGGTTACAATCAGATTCCATTCATGCCCGATAATCAAGATAAAATAACATTCATCACAGGGTAAGGATTATACTACTACAAAGTTATGCCTTTCGAACATAAGAACGTTGGAGTAGATTATCAAATATTTATGAACCAAATGATCAAAGATCACCTTGGGAAAATAATGGAAGTATATATTGATGACATGTTTTATAAATGCCTTAAGAAAGAAGATCACCTTACAGAACAGTTTTCGAAATCCTTCGGTCTTACAGAATGAAGCTTAACCCTGATAAATGCCATTTCGGGGTCTAATCAAGAAAAATCTTAGGGCACTTGATCAACAAAATGGGAATCAAAGCTAAGCCTGAACACATTTGAGCTCTCTTATCAATGCCATCACCAAAAGCCAAGAAAGACATACAAAAGTTGGCTGACAAGATTGCAGCGATTAATAGATTTGTGTCAAAATCATTAGATCGGTGTAGATTGCTATTTAACCTACTACGCGAAGGGACACAAGGAGGAAATAACAAGAAGGTTTTCGAGATCAAATAGAATAACTAGTGTGAAGTAGTATTGCAAGACTTCAAGAAATATTTGTGAAAACCTCTTGCCATGTGTACAATACTTATATTATGCCTCACTGTTATAGAGAATTCAATCAGTTCAATACTTATTTGACTCGATGGAAAAATAGAAAAGCCTGTACATTTTATCATCAAAACTCTTACTCCAGGGAGTCACGGTATACTAAAATTGTGAAGTTACTCCTTACCTTCATTTACACCTCAGGGGGTCTTATTGAAGAAAGAAAAATCTAGACGATTGCAACAATTGTCAGTTAGCTTGGGTGACCACGATATACATTTCAAGCAAAGGCTTTCTAAAAAGGGGCAGGTGGTAGCTAATTTTCTAGCATATTTCCCTGTAGAAGACCTAGATTGAAAAGAATACGATCCTGACGTAATTGAAGAATATTTCAAAGATAAGGCAGACTAGATATCGAGAAAGGAGTGCCACCTTTTGACTGATGGGTCTGCTGGGCCAGCAGGATTAAAAATTGCAATCGTTCTCATCACACCCTTTAATGACGTGATTGAAAAATCTATTCGACTATATTTTGAGGCAATGAACAATAAAACAAAGTACGAGGCGTTAATCCATGGTTTGGACATAACATTAGAGCTTGGAGTGCCCAAACTTTCTGTATACACCGACTATATGTTGATCCTAAGCAATTTCATAGAATGCTATCAAAAAAATAGAAAGATGGTGGAATACGCTGCTCTAGTGGCCAAGAGAATGAACAAATTTTAAAGGGCCATGATTGATTATTTGCCTCGGGGAGAAAACAAACACACAAAATCCCTTGCTAATCTAGTTGGAATTCTTTAAATAGAAGCTCAATATTTAATAATTGAAGTCATATTTACCCCCAGTGTTAATCTTGTTAGCTCGAACGTAATTAACACTGGGGGTGATGAGCCAGAAGATGGGTAGAGGTTGCCTTCTCTAAAATATATTGGTTCCCAGAACGATTTTAAAAGTGAGCTCCCAGAAGACATCAACGTGAGACGAAGACTGATAGACAACGCAAAATGATATATAGTTATCAAAAATGAGCTTTACAAAATATCTATCACAAGTCCTTATTTGAAGTGTTTGTCCGAAAAAAGACACCAATGATATGTTGAGTGAATTACATGAAGGAACATGCATATCACATGTCGCAGATTCCTTGGTAAATTGAGCAATCACTCTGGGGGGTTGGCCTAAAATGAGAGCACATGCAGAAGAATATGCAAAAAAAGTTATGCTTATCAACGACACTGATACAAATTTCGAGCTCCAGCTCTAGATCTTCATGAGAACAAAGTATATTGGCCCATTAAAAAATGGGCTCTTGACCTAGTGGGAGAATTACCGAACACTTCTAGAAAAAGGAGGCATATTTTGGTGGTAACTGATTACTTTATAAAATAGGTAGAGGCAGTCCCTTTATGTCGAACGTGGGATGAAGTCATCAAGTTTATATTGGAGAATATTTTCACCAGGTTTGGCTATCCATACCTCATCAAGATTGATAATGGACCACAATTCGTTGACAAAAAGGTGGTCGAGTTCCTTAACAAACATAACATCATCCACTCTCCTTCGAACCCTTATTACCCACAAGGCAATGGTCAGGCAAAGATCACCAACAAGATGATAATCAATGGGATAAAAAAGTGCTTAAGCGAAAAGAAAGGGAATTGGTTCCAAGAATTGCCACACGTGCTTTGGGCGTATCAAACAACATACGAGTGTCTGCTGGGTGTATACCTTTCCTTTTAGCTTATGGAACTGAGGTTGTTATCCCAACCAAATATTATCACCCCTTACGTCATCATGAAATAATAGATGAGGAGAATAAATTTTAGTTAGTATGCAATATGGACTGGATCGAAGAAACAAGAGATTGAGTAATTGTGAATCTTTGACAATATTATCAGGCATTGGCCAAATCTTATAACAAAAGAGTTCACAATAGAGAATTTGCATCCAAGATCTCGTCCTAAAGAAATACCTAAGCATATAAAAGAATTGAATATCGGGAAACTTACAAAAAATTGGGAAGGACCCTTCATTGTGGCCGGTAAGACCAACCTCCGATCATACGACTTAATAACAGAAGAAGGAGTTCGAGTTCCTAACCCTTGAGATACACGAAAGTTGAGGACCTATTACCGCTAAACTTATTTTACAGTTCGATGCTTTTTGGACATTCAAAAGTGAGAATTATTCTCCATTTCTATGTACATTTCTTCCTTCATTAATGAAATACTTATGTTTGGTCGACGTACACATCTAATATATATTATGAACATTTATTCTATAAAATGATATTTATAGCATTTAAGGAACTAAACAGGTCATCTCATGTACTATATTAGAATGCACAGTGAACACAATGAGTATACATAAAATAATCATCTACTATATTACCGACACAGTTCATCTAAATTTCTACCCCTTCTCGTAACCTACCGAGTTGACTGCTTCTTTTTCCCACCTCTAAGCGAACTACTACCATGACTAGAAGGTGTAACCCCTGGAGGACAAAATCTTACAATATCTTCTTCACGTCATGCACGCTGGGAGCGAGGTGCAAGATCTTTGATCTCATCGTCATTCGACAAATCTTCCTCAGCACTAACAACTTTTTTCTTCTTATTTAGAAAACAATGATACACAGCCTTCGATATCTTTAAATCGTAGTCCTTACAGAGTCAGCCACATATTTTTGAAACTCGTTCTCAACTTTGTTCAATTCACCACCGTAAAAGGTAATGACTGCTTCCATATGTATTTTGTGCAGATCCTTAGCAGTCATTTTCTTCAGTTTAGGATGTAGAAAATTCCTCATCTACTCATACGGTTTCTTTAACCGGTTGCGAGTTTGTTTTTGCTCTACTTCAATCTCCCGTCTTTTTTCCTCCATTTTCTTAGCTATAACTCCTCTACAATTCACGTTGCGAGCCGAACATTTTGTTTGGTATAGTGGTGTGGAGTTTCTTGAGTTATTTTCAGCTCGTTCTTTAAATCAGTTTGCACTAGCCAATGTTCTTTGTTTATTTTGAAAACTAATATTCTCATAGATCTACGACCCTACAAAAAGATCGAGTACATATGTTCAAAGATCTAATACACCCCCATATTATTAAGTCATATAAATTGCAGATACACTTGCCTGGGCTGAATATTCTTTCACCTTTGCGTTGTGACAATTTTTTGCTACAGTCCCCAAAGATTGAACTCGAGCTAGATCTGGAATCACACCCCTCTCTTCTAATATATGCATATAAACATCTTTTAAGCCCCTTTCACTATCAACTTCTGCCTCAAAATAAAACGTCAACGTTAGCGACGCCTTAGCGCACTCAATTTTCATAGGGATTTCTTTAAGCATTTTTTGGGTCTTCGGAAACCAATCATAATCTTTCTTAATAGCTTCATTCTTCTCTATTTTGGCTTTGGAAAATTTCAATTGGATGTCACATAATTCTTGCCATTATTTGACAGAGATTTATGATACCTCATTTAATATTCGTACTAAACTATTACTTGATGAGCGCGACTCAAAGCGTTTCTAGCTCGGTTCAATACTCTCTACAGAGAATCTACACTCATTCTCAGACATGTAACATTGGCTGATTTTTGTCTTCTACAGCATCATCCTCGACCTTAGAAGGGAAGATGATTTCATCAAATTTACCAGACCCAAGTGAGATGTCATTCTCAGATAACCCAAAGTAATGATAAGATTGGATTATGTTGTCCCGTCCAACGCTAATCGCCTCCGCCATCCTCTCCACTTCTTTTTAACTCTCAGTCACCTAGTTCTGAAGCTCCAACCCTACTGCCACCTTCGTCGCATCTGCACCTTTTTCCTTTTCTTTCTCGGCCTCAGCAACAAAACCAGCCAACCATGTTTTTAAGTCTTCATTTTCTTTCTTCAAGGACTTCTTGGTTAAATAACGGGATTTGACCTTCTGAGATAGCTTGAGTTGGTCATTTTTTTCTTTTCAGAAGACCCTGAGAAGAACCTTTTATCACCATGGTTAGCTCTCAGAGTTACAAAATTTAGAGCACATACTAGTAAGAAGAAACATCACAATTCTGAAGAAGAATAACCACCTTAACAACTTGTTCTTGAAATATCTCCTCAAGCTTTTCTGGATTGGTCAAAAGCCAGTTGATAGTAATGTTTCTCCACATTCTTGAACACGGTCAACATAGCAGACCGAGTCTGATCACTCCCCTTGAGCATGCAAGTTTTCCATCTGGTAAGAGATAAATGGTCTTTATCGTCCTCTTCCACACCATCCTTCACAAACTCAACATTCCTCTTTTTGTTCTTCTCCAAGATAGAGGCTCCAACAAGACCAAGTGTCGGCAGGATTGTCGCCTCGCTAACCACTTTCTCTACCTACTTGTGAACAGGCAACTCTTGGTTCGCCTTTTGAAGACGTAGAAGCTTTTAAGGTTTCTCCGACAATTTGGACAAGGGAACACAAGCTGAAATGGTCATAGCCAAGAGCTAGAGATAGCCCCCAGTAACAGAAGAAAAACTCTTTTTGTTTAAATTTTCATCCCAACCAACCATAGCTCACCTTCGATGAGCCCGTTAAATCTTTGGAATTTCATAATTGACCCTCTTATCTCTTTAGATTTTTAAGTCGTCCAACACTTCTTTTAGTTTGATCTTCTCTAGATCAACACAGTTAAACAAATTTGTATTATCAAGAGTAGCAGTCACCTGAGGGCCTACAACAAGAAACGACAAAGAAAAAAGACAAATAAGGAGAACGATCGTACATAATGTCCAATCACCAAGTAATTGTTATAAGTACTTACTCGGGTTTAAATACTTCAATTTTAGCTCGAGTGCTGGTTCATCTGAAACCTACAAATAATTCCCTCTAACACGGACCATGTGATCGCTCCACGGTCGTCCAACCAAATCAAAATAAAAAAATACATCCTGGAAGAATCACTATACAGATTGCAACTCTGCCTCAATTTCAGATATTTCATTTTATAATACTTCATAACATCTAAGGCAATTTTTTTTTATTAACACCATTCGGCGTCCATCTCTCGTTCAAAGCCTCACAATCCTTTATCATCTCATGCACATTTTTATTCAGCTGAGCTGGATAGCATTTTAACAGGTTCATGGCACCTTTTTGAAAGTTAGTCAGCGGTATTCTAATCCGGTCCACAAACTAGTTAGTATGAAACAAAAGCCCATCGCCAGGACCATTCTCAAACGGTTCAGTCCAATACTCCAAAGTGATATTAACTGAAAGTTTCTATGCTTCCTTACCTGTTCAAGATATGGTACTTGATAACACGCCTTTGGACTATTCTTTGGTGTAATTTTCTTAAAAGCTAAACCCTCATCTACAACATACTCCCCCCACTCTCCTTTTAACTTCTTCTTATATCTAAGAAATTCCTTCCAAATACCTACCCATTCCGGATATACACACATGTCCATGGTACGTACCCCCAATATTTACCTCTAAAACCTCAGGCTCGACCTGAGTAGATACAGATTCCTTAGCAGCGACCTCATACGGTCCTTCCTGACTATCTATAACCTTTTCTTCTGTATTATCGAACACCTTGTCTCGTCCAAATGTAGACATCTCTTCTAAGTTCGATTAAAATACAAACTTACTCCTAGGAATTAAATTTTTAATACGCATTCGACCTACAAAGCAAAGCATTTATCACTATTAAAATCCATTTTATATGCCACATTTATCACTATTAACACCTTGTCCGTCCGTATTTTAAAGATAGATAGGCACACTCAACAAAAACACAGAAAACCGTACAAACCCATAGCTACCTTGACCATCAAAACCCTAGTACACCTCTAAATATATATATATATATATACCAAAACAGAAATGTTTTTGTACAAATTATCACAATTGCCTTAAAAAAGGAATTGAATTTTTTTTTTGTAATTAAAATTTTAGGGGGGACATTAAATACATTTGCCCCTATTCCCAAAACCCCAAACACACACCATCAGAATAACACACAGCAACAATTTCATGCAACATAGAATTACATATACCAAAATCCCGAATACCAACCTAAAATTGCAAAGCCCCGGTCTTTAATTTTCAGATAGGGTTTGGAAGGAGACCTCTTCTGACGAAGATCTTTCAAAATGCGCAAACCACAATGTGAAGAATCGTTGGATATATTATCTCTTCCACGGTGGTTTAGTTTCTTCTCTCTAGAATTTGTTTTCTTACAAGCAGTTCCTATCTCTAAGTCAGTTGAGTAACCTTTGGGGAGAAAGATGATATTTTATACTCACTCTCGGGGGATACAACAGTTCTTGAAAACACGTTCCAGGGGCCCTTGATTTTTGAAAGGAGGCATCTTTTCCCCTCCGTCACTCATTAATTGCCATCGTCTCCCTTGGGGAACCACACCCTATTATCGTTACTTCTTCTAGCCACTAAAACAATACCTTCCACTTTCTCTATCCCAAGACACCTTAAATACCACATAGCTCCCCCACGTACTCACCTCTCTCAGTCTTAGAATGAAACTCACATAACATCTAGTACCTACCTATTTTTATGGATATTCGAATGTGATATTCACATATGATAACAATTTTTAAATTTCAAATATACGAACTGGATACTTCGAATAAATAGCTGTCACATTCAACCATCACACGTGGTCAGCATCTGACACAAAAGACATTTATCATAACAAGTCTACATACTACTGTTCGAGGCATAATCGTTCACATAGATTGCACAAATCTTTGAGTTACAGAATACGATTGCAATAGAGAAATTCTTTTATTTGGAAGGATCTGGCCAAAATTTTAACCTTCAAACATGAGCAACTACATTCACATATAGTTACATTTAAAGTAGCCAGAGTGATCATTTTCACTACAAGGGATTATTTCCCCACCGGCCGCACTCTTATGCTCTTCTGCAAGCTTGTCCATTACGATTTCTTTTGCAATACTTTCTTGAGCTCCCGCATCAAGGATCAGACCCTGGAAAGCATCACACTAGATGTGATAGTCTAGCTCCACATGCCTTTCCTTCATGTGAAGGCCATCTAATTACAATGGCCACTCGGGTAACACCGCATCATATGACAGCTGTTAAAAATATCATTCATGTTATTCAACCACTTTGATGGCTAGTCTACTCTCCACTGTATGTTAATGACGTTGGGAACGTGTCCTCACCATGATAGATATAATTGCAAAGAAAAAGAAGATTCACACAGAGAGAGAAGGATGAACTTTACCCAAAGGCAAAACTCCTTATATAGCTGAAGGAAAATAAAATTTGGGGAATAATATATATTGCATGCCAATCCCAACTCATGATTACAGGGATGCAATATAATCTGTGAAAGTCAAAGCATATATTCCTCATAGAATGGAGGCAGAATATTTGATCAAGGATGTACGTCACTATTATCCAAATGGAGAAACCTAGTTCAAGTAAAGTCATTAGAGGTCAAGTTATTACTTGTTTCACTAAGAGATGTACCATAATGGTTATCCAGGAAACTAAAGATTTTAGGGAAAACTTTATTTCCAAGCATTCATCAGACAAGAATGAACCAAAACAATTCTACATTTATAACGATCATCAAAATTTGAAATCCTCAGTTCGCATGATAAATTTTGAAGTGCTAACAGATGTGGAAATAACATAATGAAGGCAGAGAACAAGGTTGAATTTTCATTAAAGCCGTACAAGCTACAAACAAATATTTCAACCTATTTAAGGCCAATACAACCACACTCACGATAACTCTTTTGACCTACAACAAATGCATTGTCGTCATCCTCCATAATACTTTTTGCCATGTCATGAAGGCAATCCTCATGGCCAGTGATGAGCGCGTAATTATGATATTTTTAATATACCCGAACATGTATTATAGTCGTCTATTATATTTAATTTTGGGTACTTATGAGTGTTTGTTTGATTGTAGCTAGTGGAGATGGATATTTGAAACCAAGCTTTTAAAGTCTAGTAAAAGTGTCTCCAGCAGTTCATAGCACAAAAAGTCAAAGACATAATATATTTGGTCTCAAGATTGTAGAAATATATACACAAATATTCTCTTGGAGAATAAGATTAAAGAATATATTGCATCCAAGATCCTTGAAGATATTTTATATTGAAGATATATGCAAGAGTTTTCATGAATAAATATCTCTACATCAATTAAGGGAATTATCTTAGGTGATTGGTTGTAAGATTAAAAGATATTATTGTAAAAATATTTTTTAGAATTTAATGTATAGTCTCTAAATTTGGGTTCTTTCTCCTATAAAAGGAGCCCTCCCCCCTTTGTAATTGGGCATCTCACATTGGAGCAAGTTTAGAAGAAATAATGTCTTAGTTTTATTTAATTGTTTTTTTTTGTTTGTAAATAGTTAGCTAGTTCATGCAATGATCTTGGAAATGATAAAAGGCTAATCTCCTCTAGCTATGACTAGAAGGAATCCCTTAGCCGAGTAACAATAGTTATATTGTAGTTCTAAGATTAGTTATCTTTTACAATCTTCTAAAATAACTTTAATCTACTTCTAGGCTTAACCATAGCTAGTAAGTAAATTTAGACTATTTAGCCAAAATCCGGTGTTATAACCATTAAACCGAATTTAAGGGCAAACACGAAGAGAACTCGTAGGAGATATTCGACCAAGCTTAACTATAGGTAGAAGAATTCCTCCTACATATCGGATTAAGTAAAACTTAATTTTACCAAACTTTAGATGCCTAACCATAGATTTAGGATTGACATTTACATCGAAAATGCCCTACCTGGGATTTTTGACATGAATAATCCGCATAGTAAAACTACATAATTACTATTATTGCTTTGGTTGGGCCGAATTCTAGTCGTTGCTATTCTCTTGTTAATTGTTCTTGTTATTTCTTTATTTTCAATCAATTACTTTTAAAACTGTAATTCGGCCTAGAAAATATTTGTTTTCCCAAACCTCCCTGTGGATTCAATCCCACTCATCTGTACTGCAATTCGACAACTGTACTTTGAGTGGGTATTTTGTTAGAGGGCACAAAAATATTATTGCTTTGGTTGGGCCGAATTCTAGTCGTTGCTATTCTCTTGTTAATTGTTCTTGTTATTTCTTTATTTTCAATCAATTACTTTTAAAACTGTAATTCGGCCTAGAAAATATTTGCTTTCCCAAACCTCCCTGTGGATTCAATCCCACTCATCTGTACTGCAATTCGACAACTGTACTTTGAGTGTGTATTTTGTTAGAGGATACAAAAATCCTATTATCAAATAACGCTGTTGCCGGGGAGGCATCGTTAAAAACTTTTCTTTCTAATACCAAATTTTCTTTATTAATTCTTTCTAATACTATCCATATCTAACCAGTGAGTTCTAAATTCCATGTTTAGTAAGCTGTAGTATAGTGGGCCAGTAATGCAATTTTAAATGTTTCTAATTTTTTTTTAAATAAAAAATAAAAAATTGTTGTGGTTCTTGGTGCTATAGTAGCTTCGTAGTAGTTTTGTTTGAGTGCGTGGGTTATTGTTACCAACGTCTATTTTAATTACGAGGTTTGGTGCTTAGCTTATTTACGTGGGGTCATTATTTCCAACGTCTACTTTACAATCGTGTTTCTGTAGCTCAGGTACAATAGTACCAACGTTTAGATTAGTGTAGGAGTGGATACAACATATCTTTCTTCTTTAAAGTGTGGGGTTTATTTTAAATTTCCCATGTCTAGTTGGTTGAAACAGTTAGTATTAGACCTACATACTTTTATGAATCTGTGTGCATGTTTGGTTGTGCTTAACACACATGAAGGTGCTTGCTTTATAATTTTGGTGATTGGTATGCAAGAATAAATAACATCAAGACTACATTAGTAAGTTGGTGTTTAAGAAAGGTGTTGGTACACCAATCTCATCTCTTTGTACCTCTTGGAATTTTGTATTTGCACGAAATTTTGTGCATATTATTTGGTTGTATGATACTGCTGCACATATTTATCTCGGCACAACCAAGTGATTTTTGTGCACATTATCCGGTTGGTGCTTAAGGAAACTTAAGTGTTTGGTTTGGGTTATTGCTCTATTACTTTGTTTGAGAATATTTTGCAGCTTCTTTACATCATCAAAGTTGGTAATTCATTGTTGGAGCATTGAAGTGTATTATTATAGCCACATCTTCTCTTGTCAAGGCAAAAAATTCCAAAAGGGCTTTTAGTCAGTAGAGTTGGGTACTGTAGGGGCCTATACCTCGATGTCACCTAAAATTGAGCTGTTACTTGTTTGAATTACCTCCATGTTAAACTCACGCATTCTCCACAGGACTTCTCCAGTCAGCATCGCCACATACTCTATGAACTGATAAGAAATGTGAGTCCAACTCAAACTGAAAAACCTGAACAAGTCGAAGCCACCTGTCTCTCACGAACTCAGTAGTTACTCAGTCAAATAGTCACTAACCACATTATTCAGAGAACGTGCTTCAGCATGAAGAAGAGCTGTGGAAGAGGCTTATATAAAGAAAAAGTTCCAGAAGAGACAAAGACCGGAAAATTATAAGAGAAATCACCAAAAAAACTATATTTTCTAAGATTCTCAAAGCTCCAAAATTCTTATTCACATGGTCAATCATTTCTTAATCTAGAAACAACTTATAATTAGATATCATCAGCCTCAAGCAATAAACATCACTATTGCAAAAACCTTCAACATGAGGTCATGATTTTTTACCTATTCATAAGTTTTCCATGCTAAAAACCTGTGTCATTTCTTGCATATTAAATTTTTATCACAGGTACATTGGTGTAAGGACTAATTCTAAACCACTTTGAGCTCACGGAATTAGGCCATTACATTTGGCGCCATCAGTGGGAAAGAGATTCTTTCCATGATATCCTAAGGCATTCAGTCAATCTACTACAACATTTCAATCATGGTCACATCCAGGTGACCAGCTACCAGAGTCCAACTCGACCTCTCAGTTAAGCCGGAACAGCTTACAAAGCTACAAGAAAATCTCAATAATAAAATGGAGAAATACAACGAGCTCAAACGTCAATTAACTCGCGACTGAGAGGTTCACGAGAAGGAGTTCGATACCGAAAGACAGGCTCGTTTCTGCAATGCTCAAACAATATGAAGATCATACAGACTGCCTTGTTGGCTCTGCAAGATACTCAGCAGGCTCCTCCAACACAAGATCGTAATCTGGTGCCAGATGCCTCTCGGGTTTCTGTGCGGG
The DNA here is from genome assembly GCA_014058105.1 of Kingdonia uniflora. Lineage (NCBI taxonomy): Eukaryota > Viridiplantae > Streptophyta > Magnoliopsida > Ranunculales > Circaeasteraceae > Kingdonia > Kingdonia uniflora. Next base: position 3,496,516 of record JACGCM010000560.1, on the reverse strand, counting down.
AAAAATTGGGACCTCAAGGAGCCACCAGCAAAGCTATTTCCAAGTATATTCAGAATGAACCTTAACCTTTCATTCATTTGGTAGGGGAGGGAAGTTCAATCTGAGATCAGCCGAGGTCACCGATGTTCCATATATCAAGAGGAAGAACAGAGACCTCAACCTCGAGTTCCAGCACGAGATCGTTTGAGTGAAGGTACCGGCCGGTACTCATAATCTGTAACCTCCTCGTCAAGCCGCTCAACCGACCCATCACTATGTCACACAAGAGCATATGAACCATCGCATTAAGGAGCTGATCGAAACACAGGTTCTGGGAATGACCGACGACCTTACCAAGTTGCTAGGAAGTCCAATTGCCAAAGAACTATTCGATATGGATATTCCAAAAGGTTTTCATACTCTGAAAATTTGCAAATATAAGGGTACCGATCCAAAGAAGCACATTCAACAATATCGTGACTCATTGGGGTTGTACTCCAATCTCAACCACATTCTCTGCCATCTGTTCACCATAAGTCTGCAGGAGGAACCACTCCGATGGTTCCACTCTCTACCTAAAGACTCCATATACACATTCGACCAGCTGCAGAAGCAATTTATTAAGACCTATGCTCACAATAGAGTCAAAGAGGAAATTTGTATTCTCTTATTAGTCTCAAATAGTCACATGGAGAGAAGCTCGAGGCATTTTCAAAGAAGTTCTTGGAACTCGCGCGTAAAGTGGCCAATCTCGATTAGAAAATAGTTGTTACTGCTTTCACCAACGCGCTCCAGCTCGACTGCAAGGCCAAAGAGCACCTCTTCCTCAATAAACCTGTGACCTTGGAAGATATGCTCACCAAGGTCAATAGTTATGTCGACCTAGAAAGATAATGCCCAAAAAGTGCAAATCTACTAAATCTGTCCTTTCCACGAAAGGTCCATCAGATCGAAGCACTCAACAAAAGGAGGATCGGGGTGACCAAAAACGTACCAAAGAAAATACTGGCAACACTCAAAAAGGAGGTTCACAAGTCAAACCGGTCCTCTCATAGATGAACGTTCGAATCTCCACAATTTTTCCAATCCTCATAAAAATAAGCTCTACCGTCTCTCCCAACCATTGGAACCAATCAAAAGTCTACCGTACTGCATGGACCATAAGGTGAACCATCATTCTACTGATAATTACTATGCTTTACAGAGGTTGCTTGAATACATTTTCAAAGAGAGACGGATGCCCGAATATATTGTCGACCTGGAATCATACATGGATGGCAGCTATAAGAAGCAGCTTGAAGTGGTCTAGGTTGAAGATCAAGCTGAGAAGAAGCATCTTTACCATATGCGCCACAGTAACATGATCGAGATCAATCAGATCACCAACTCTAACAGATTCAAACGCAGGAGACTGTCAGAATGCTGTGATCTCATACCTCAAGACAAAGAAGCCAAACTTCTTTCTGAGTCGAGCAATCGCTGGCTCGGGATATCATTCAAAGATTATGACACTAGCCATGTCAAATTTCCATATCATGATGCGTTAGTCATAATTCTCAAGATAAAGAAGATTTTCATGCACATAATGATGATAGATACTGGTAGCAATATCGAGATCCTCTTTCAGAGTACTATCGACCAAATGGGATTGGCCAATCACGTCATTCAAAGTGCCACCGATATCAGTGGATTCAGTTGTTCTAAAGAAGAGCGCGTCGGAAAGATCATCTTATCTATTACCGTGGGACCAACCATCATCGACATTATCATCTATGTGATTAACGCCAAATCTTGTTATCTCGGGAATATGGGCCGTTGCTAGATTCATAACATGGAAGCAATCGCTTTCACCTTTTTCAAGAACTCCACTTAAAACACAACGATGGTATCTATGGGATTTGGGGTAGTCAAAAGCTCTCTCGAGCTTGCAAAAACACCGTCTCTGCAATTCTAGATACCTCTGACAAGTATGCTACATAGCAATTACAGCAAGCTCATCACCCTAATGATCAACCTTCAATGGAGGAGCCCCACAAAATGCATCCACATTGATGGATCTAGTAGGGGAACTTTCATCGGTACCAAGTTGGTTCAACACAAAAAATACACTCTCATTCAGTTCTTACGACTATATCGAGACGTTTTTGTGTGGTATTTTGAAGAAATGCCTGGAGTTGATCTGGCCAAGGCATGTCACAAATTGGCAATCAACATCAACGCCACCACAGTTAAATAAAAATAGCGACGCCTATCACCATGACTTCGAGATGAAATTATCATGGAGATAAAGAAATTGATCAAAGTGGGATTCATTCGAGAAGCCAAGTATTTAGATTGGATATCCAACATTTTTGCTGTCCCATAGAAGAATGGAAAGGTTTACTTTTGTATAGATTTCACCGATCTCAACAAATACACTCCAATGGATAGTTTCCCACATCCCAATATTCATCAGATCTTAGATTCCATAGTAGGTCACGAATCTTATCTATGATGGACGCTGCTTCAGGATGCAATCTGACTCTACTCTTGGATGATGATCAAGAAAAGACCACTTTCATCACTGAAAGAGGACTTTATTGCTACAAAGCCATGCCCTTCGGACTCAAGAACGCAGGTACAACATATTAATGATTGATGACTACTATCTTCAAAGCACATCTCAGGAAAATGGTAAAAGTTTACATTGACGATCTCTTGTGCAGGAGCGTACAGTCTATCAATCACATTTTTGATCTTAACATAATATTCAACATACTTTAATCTTACAAAATGCGTCTTAATCCTGATAAGTATTAATTCAGAGTATATTCAAGCCAATTTCTAGGCCACCTCATCAGCAAGAAGGGGATTGAGGCCGATGCATATCAGATTTGGGATCTCCTCGATATGCCATCTCCAAAAATGACGAAAGACATTCAGAAACTTGCCGGCAAAATTGCCGCTATCAACTGTTTCATTTCAAACTCTTCAGACCACTATCGTTGGCTATTCTTATTACTCTGCAGTTTCACCAAACGAGGAAAAATTCAGTCAAATACAGAGGTTCAATGGACATTGGAGTGTGAGGCATCTTTTCAGGATCTCAGAACCTATTTGGGGAAGTCACCCATTATGAGCACCCCGATAGGTAATGAGGAACTGATTATCTACCTAGAAGTTATAGATACTTCACTCAGCTTGGTTCTTATTTAACTTGAAGGGAAAATCAAGAAGCCAGTCTACTTCATCAGTAAAACCCTCACTCCAGCAGAAACGAGGAACTCAAAAATCGAGAAACTTCTTCTCACTCTTGTTTATACTTCACAGAAACTCAAGCACTACTTCCAAGCTCATTCAGTCAAAGTCATGACGAACTACCCACTTCGGGAAGTTCTATCCAAGAAAGAAAAATCATGAAGAGTGCAATAATGGTCAGTCAGTTTGGGAGAACTTGATATCAAGTTCGAACAATGTCATTCTGAAAAAGGGCAGGCCGTTACTAATTTTCTCACAGATTTTCCAGTGGAAGATCCCGAGTGGGAGGAGCACGATTCTGACCTTTCAGGGAAAGTTACAGAAGATCCACCCCCAATGCATTTGACGAGCGAGCTGAATGGATTACCAGGAAAGGGTGGAGATTTCTTACAGATGAATTAGCAGGATTTGTAGGGTCTGGAATTGGAATCCTATTGATTATCGCTTCCAACGACAGAATTAAGAAATCAATCAACCTGGATTTTGAGGCCACAAATATTGTCATCGAATACAAAGCTCTCATTCACGAACTCGATCTCACTTTCGAGCTCGACGTCCCCAAATTATACAGATTCACTACTCATCGTCCACCATTACTCTGAACAATATAAGAAGAATGGAAAGATGATCGAATACACAACCCTCGTTACAGGTAAGATGAGCAAGTTTGCTCAAGCAACTCTCGATTATCTTTCTCGAGGTAAAAATAGATGCGCCGATTCCTTGGCCTATCTAGCCGGGGTCTTTGGCACATAAGCTCGATATCTCCATATCGAAGTAATTTTAACCCCCGGCATTGATCATATTTTTGTATACACGATCAATAATGGGGACGATAAAGGGGGAGACGACGATTGGCAAAATCTTTTCTTAGTTTATCTCAGTATCAACAACAAATATGAAGGACCACTTCCAGCAGATTCGAAGGAGCAGCGATAGCTGATAGACAGCTTCAAGCGCTGCACCAATCAAAGCGGTACCTTGTACTGCCATTTAGTCATGGGGCTGTACGTCAAGTGCCTCTCCCAATAGAAAGCAGATGAGATGCTCTACAATTTTTATGAACGGACTTGAGGTTCCCATGCCGCAGGTTGATCACTGGCAAGCAGAGCCATTACACAAGGAGTATTCTGGCCTGGCATGCGCAAGCAACTAGAAGAGTACTCACGCAAATGTGACGCATGTCAACGGCATGGAAATATGATAAGCGCCCCTGCGCTCGAACTCTATGCAAGCAAGGTATTTTGGCCATTCAAAATATGGGCACTCGATCTTGTCTGCAAATTTCTTAATTCTCTAGGTAACCACCGCCACCTCCTAATTGCTACCGATTATTTTACAAAATGGGTAGAAGCAATTCTACTTTGTTGAACCAGAGAAAGAAGAGGTCATCTCTTTTATTTGGGAACACGTTATCACTCAGTTTGGATGCCTCTACTTAATTCGTATCGATTATGGGCCTCAATTTATTGGATAAAAAGTCTTAGCTTTCCCCAACAAACATAACAACATTCACTCATCATCCAATCCCTACTACCCTCAAGGAAATGGCCAAGCCAAAATCACCAAAAAAACTATCGTGGATGAACTCAAGAAATAACTATACTCTAAAAAAAAAAGAATTAGGTTCGAGAGCTTCCTCATATCTTATGGGCATACCGTACCACTCTACGTCAGTCGATAGGTTGTACTCTATTCCTCCTTGCTATTGGCACTGAGGCCGTCATTCCCTCTATATACCATCACCCAGTCAAAGATCACGAGCTAACTAATGAGGAAAATTAGTTCGAATTGGCTTGCAACCTCAATTGGATCGATGAAACCAGGGAATGCGCCATCGCTAACCTATGTTTATATCACCATATGTTGGTCAGTTAGTACATCAAATGATTCAGAAGCCATGCCTTCCAAATCAATGATCTCGTCCTCAGAGAGATACTTAAACCCCGCAAACAGTCTCATGCTGGGAAATTATCAAACAATTGGGAGGGTCCATTCCTTATCATAGGTTTCTCAGGCCTGAGATCATATTACCACATGACAGAAGAGGGCATCCATATTTTGATTCCTTGGAACACTAGGCGACTAAAACGATATTATCGTTAGGTCCCCCACTACTCCATTTCTGTTTCTCGCTTTTTCATTCTAGAAGTGAGATTTCCATTTCCATCCAATGTATTTCCTTTCTTAAAATTTAATGAAACTTTCAAGTTTTCTCCATACATCTCTCTACTATGTAGACAATACATAGATTAAAGCATAGATAATACTAGCGTTCAGTCAACATCATTCCAGTTAAATCAAGAATATACTTGGTTTGGCTGACATTACTAAATCTCCTGCGGTTAGAAAAGGTAGAACTTATTTTCAATCAATGGACTCTACCAGATATAAGATAAAGCAAAGGTAAAACTAGCTTTCATCTATTTCATTATGTCTGCGATATCATACCAGTTTAATCAAGAATACACTAGGTTTGGCTGACTCTACTAAATCTCCTGCGGTTAGAACAAGGTAAAACTTATTTTTAATCAATAGACTCTACTAGAGATAAGATAAAGTAAAGGTAAAAATAGCTTTCATCTCTTTCAATATGTCTGCAATATCATACCAGTTAAATCAAGAATGCACTTGGTTTGGCTGACTCTACTAAATTTCTTACGGTTAGAACAAGGTAGAACTTGTTTTCAATCAACAGACTCTACCAGACATAAGATAAAGAAAAGTTAAAACTAACTTTCATCTCTTTCAAAATGTCTACGACATTTTACCTGTCAAATTCAGGTTATACCTGGTTTGATTGACTCTAATCGACTCTGAGGCTAAAACAAAGGTAATACTAGTTTTCAATCAAAGAGCTCAACTTGACATAAAATAAAGCAAAGGTAAAACTAGCTTTCATCTCTCAACATGTCTGTGACACATATTATTTCTTTTCAGGTTATATACAACCAGTACAATGGAGTTTGTTCTGTTGTGGGGATGTCAGCTTTGTTTAACCCTAAAATAGGAGATTGACTAGCCATGAATTCTTGAGCTCAAGCAATCACAACAATCCTGCCCTCCTCTATCAATTCAGTAGATTGAGGGCCCAAATCCATTCCTAGGGAACTCGTGCAATCTCTTCGATCTTTATCAACCTTGGAGAAACATCCATTTTCTAGCATACAGTCGAACAAGGTATATCTTTCTAACTCAATTCTTTTTACTTCTAGAAAATAAGCAATCACTGACTTCAGCAATTCTGAATGTCGAGCTTGAGTTACAACTGAGTAAGAGAACACCATCCTTGAGCCTTGAAGGCAATCTTCTAACCTCTATTACCATGCTTTTTGAATCTCCATTTCTCTGTCTATTCGATATGTAAAAGCTATCTTCCCTGCAAATTTTTTGTCTGCTTTAGTTGATTCAGCTCGATTAATTGCCTCTAAATCAACTACCTGAGCACGAAATATTTCGATCTCATTGTTCAGTTCTTCCACATCTGGAATTTTCTTTAACAATTCCTCTTTATCCTTTATAATAATCTCATTCCCTTGGATAATACGCTCTAACCCTTTCTCCTTGACAAAAGCAGAGTCCAGCTTTATTTGATACTCCCGTAACTGCTCAACTCCTTTATGCACATTCCCTTGAATTTGAGCAACGTCCCCCTTCAGCTCTCTTATTTGAGCTGACAGACTAATGATATCACCTTGAACAAGTGAAACTCTGACATTATTTTTATTCTTCTTCGAGCGCTCGCCGGCCTCGATGCTTCTGACACACAAATTGGCATGTGCCAGATCGGATTTCAATTGAGCCACTCTCTTATTCAACTCATTACACTTGCGTTGCTCCATCCTGAACTCCATATCTTTTACAGAGAAAGTTGTAGTCAATTGTTCGGCTGTAACTTCAGATGCAGATAAATCGTCTCGAGTTCCCTTTACCACCTTATCTTTATCAGCTAATTTCTTCTTCAATCGCCCCAGCTCGCTTCTGCTATTCGCCAAATCAGATAGAATTTTCTCTTGGTCATGAGTTTTCCTGGCCAGATCATTTCTCAAACCTGTCATCGACTAATTTAAATTTTCCTCCGATCTTTCTAGAGCATGTATACGGTAAGGAGCCATGTCAGCTTGCCTGCGCTTTACCACTAATGCATTGTTCTGGCTTCTGAGTTTTGTTGCATGTTCTTTTAACTCTTCGAGCTCTTTCTGCCCTTTCTCAATTTTGGCATCCTTCTCCTCAATCTGCCGAGTCAGGTCGACAGCAGTCTGTGTTGTCTCAACAAACTTAAAGTGCACATTAACATGTTGATCTTCTCTATCAACATTCGCCTCTCTCATCTTATCGAACTCCTCTGCAAATTCTTGGTTGTATTGACGAGCTTCATCTTCGCGTAAGTGAGCTGACTCTAATTCGACCTACACATAACAGTTATATTATATCAAGTTCGATTCAGAATACTCAATCACTACATATGACTAACTTCTAACAATTTATCTTTTTTTTGACATCTACTGTGTAAAACTACTTATAGACTTAAGGTTGAAGTACAATCTCAGATGAATGCTCTATAACATATACTTCCAAACCTAAGGTACACATTCTCTATACTTTTTTTTGCCAAAGACTAACATCTCTTATACCCACCATTCCAGGGCTGTTTGTACCTAAACAGGTAACGAGTTTTTGGTCTGTCTCTACAATCTATCTATAACTTTGTACTTCTATATTAATGAAGCATATAAATCAAATATTTCTTGCTCTATTCAAAGCTGCAGCTCCGCTTGGGAAGACAATTGGGACTCTAAGGTTTCTCTCTCCTGAGCAAGCTCAACCTCTAAATCTTTTATTCTGAGGTGTATGTCCTTAAGTCCCTGCAACAATATTTAGCAAAAGTAACTTAGCCTACAGAATTCAATCCAAAATATATCCAATCAGTTTACAGTATTCCATAACATTCATACAATAACAGTGCCACCACACTATCCTACCTTCTCAGTTTCCACCTCTGGGCGTTCAGTTATCGCCTCATCCATATCTACCCTCGCCTCTGGCCACAACTTTTGGATATCTACTACTTGGGAAGCCTTCAGAGCCTCCTACCGCTTCCCCTCCTTGCTGAAATCTGACTTTAATTGAGCTATGCTCCTTTTAAGTTCAAAATTCTTCTTCTTCAGCTCAGCCCTCTCCTCTTCGACCCCGAGGCATATCCCCTTCATCAGCCGAGTGGCTTACAAAAATCAAGCAAAATTGACCTTATTGATTAGTTCGAATCATAATACAAAATCAAACTTATTCGAGCATATAAACCTACCATTTTACTAATCTCCTCCTCCCCGTGGAGAGCCCCAACCTAGCTTTTTTCTCCATCTCTTTCCAATCGGCCTCCACATCAGGTTGATCTTCTGCGACCTTTCCCCCTGACAATTCAGAAGGTTCGACCCTTCTCTTTTTCACTTTTTTAGTAGCCTCACCACTTCCTGTGGCCCCTGACGCTGCAGGATGCTTCAGCATTTACCTTTTGAGGAACGTTCAAGCTAATTTGCTCGACGTAATGGACTCTGGAAATCACGTGTCCACTTCGGGGGCTTTAGGCAAGTTCACTCGCCTTTCCCCATAATTCCCCTTATATTTGCTACCGTCAGCACTCGTCATTAGCCTTGTCGAATAGGATTTCAGAACCTTTTCAACTCGGCTGTTAGCACACTTCTTCCTACTAATGCCGAGATCTTCTAGTACAGCCTCGATTTCTGTTACCTCATGAGCAAATTTATCCAACAATGACTCATTCCTTGTCACCTGCGACCTAGAACCTGTCATACACAAAACGTTAGGATCAACGAGTATCGAACAATTTCTACTATCAATCTCATACATTATACATTGTTATACTTATGTTGTTTTACTGTTCTAAATAGATGTTCCATGGGTTCTTCATCATCTCTTTGAAGGCAGACACCCTTCACCCATCACATTATTGTTCTAAGGTTGACTTGCTGAGTTTAGATTAAAGAAGTGAGATTGAGTTTCTTTTGTACAGAAATAAACCCCTTCATTTGTACCATAATTTTTTACACTGTAAAACTACAGCACATCCTTAGAGGATATCCTCCTCTTTCGACCCTCTCATTCCCACCGTATATTCAAAGCTTCGCAAATTCTTATCACCTCTCACATATTCCCATTCATCTGAATGGGACATGCACCGATAGGATTCATAATCCCTTTAGCTAGATTGCTAAGGGGAAGACTCAACCTGTACTTCAACTGAGACAGGTAACATAAAAAGCCCTCAGAAAGTTTGTTATGAATATTCCCATCATAATACTCCATAGAGATCGATTCCTCTATACCTCTACCCCTTCTCTCCTTCGCCAAATCGGCTAACAGATAAAACTATTCTTCTCCCGTTGCTACAGTACAACCCCAAAATTGCCTACCGGCATAGTCGATACCATTACCCCATCTACCAACTATAGAAGTCTTGGCTTTACAAAACTCTTTGAATGCATCCGAGCAAGGAGAATAAGGCATTAATTTTCTAGGGAAATCTAGAAATTGATCAACGCCTACTTTTTCCTCACTTCTAGACACGCTAATCTCAGACTCAGTCAGCCGACCAGAGGTCGATGCCTCACTTGTAGGGGAATTCCTCATATTAACTCTAGGAAAGGATTTTTATCCTAGACAACACTCCTCACGGTCGACCTACACAAAGGTCCAGGTATCTATGGTATTTTTTGTTTTTATATCCGTCAACCACATTCAAATATCTTTCAAATCTAATATAACAAGCAAATTTTCTTAGATTACTATAAATAGTAATTTATCGCTTTTCCTAGCAATAAAAATTGATCTTCAAAATCACATACACACATCACATATATCTACTAACCTTCTATATCGGAATGTGAATCCGAGGTAGCGTCATATCCTTCCCTCACCACGCTGTTGTATAACCACCTTTGCGGCTCTAATTTAGCAACTCTCTTATGCTTTGACTGATGATCCCTTTTGCTTAAATCTCCACAAGTGTTTGTGCTATTTTTGCCTCTCTTCTTTCATCCTTTCTCACTGCTCATCAAGATTTCAAAAGTTAAAAAATGTTTGATTGACAAAGATGAAGCAGTATTTATAATTTCTCACTCTAACTACTGGAAGTTATTAAGCCTCGCGCGAGCCATCCTCGGCTTCTGAACTGAGGCGTCTCTTCTACTATCCATGTCAGATGTCTTGCACCTTCTTAGTAAAAATGGCTTCCCATCATTGCCCTTTCCCTTTTATTTTAATCTATTTTTATCTCTCTTTTCCAAATCTCCTTCTGATCTCACAATGCTCATTTTGACTCACTCTTACACGTAATCAAGTTTTCACAACTTTTCCGCAAAAGACAAATTTAGAAGCTTTATGTTTTTTGTGTACGTGCTTCTTCTTCTACTCTTATAGCTGCACTGACATCATTTTCAAAGCGCCCATAAAAAAATTCAAATATTTTTAAATTCATCTTTTACACAACAGTCACAAACAATATTCACCAAAATAGGGGATCTATTCCGCAACAATTTCTTTCAAATTGTTCAAACTCAAAATAGTTATTCTCTATCACACCTATTTTTACATTCACTCCCTTCACCTCACATATAATTGCATCTAAAGCAGCCTTGATGACCTGAAAAACCATAACCATCAGGTAAACCTATATCGATCCTCGCATCCTCAAATTCAATCTTTACCTCAGCAATCAATCTTACCACCTCTTCTCCATCTGCAGGATCCCTCACCAGTTCACAAAAAAATCCCTCAAAGAAAAAATGGGCATACTCAAGCTCCCTACCCATTGAATCTAATCCTTTGAACTGACAATCCCTTACTGGCAACTCAGCATCAAAGCCCAACGATAAAAAAAATTCACTCCCGCACTTCAGCCATCTTAATTGCTAATCGACCTTCAGTGGCACCACAAATTTTCTGGGATCGAATCCGCACCATTCTTATCTCTTCCCCCATATTCAGAGATCATTCTACCCTTATTTATACATTACTACTGATTCCCCTCAAAAAGTTCTAATATCCTTTTATATCGTAATAAAAACCCCAGAATCTTGAGAAAAATTATTTCAACTTATCTCTTCCCCTCGAACTCAATCATTCTACACCTTTTCAGGTCGAACTTATTTTTTCCAGATTTAATTTTTAAATCGACCACTGTGACATTGAATATTTATTCTAAAAATTTCAACAAATTATTTCTCTCCTACGTTTCTAACTCGCAAGCATAATAATATTCGCCTCTTAACACATATTTTCACAAATAAATTTAAAACAACTCGAATATTGCAAGTATTTGTACTTTCTGCACTCATACATTTTATTACATGTATTCTTTAGATCATACAGCTCAATTTCTAGAGTTATTCTATATTTATATTAGCACAAAATTTGTTAACAAATTTTATTCATCCCGAAACATATTACAAGTATTTGTACAGATAATAAGTCTTTCAAGTATTCGACCTCAGGTACTTTACAGATACCAAGTCTGTACATTACTTAACTTCAGGTACTTTATAAATAACAAGTTTTTTAGTGCTTTTACAACTAGCAGGTCCCTAAGGCACTCTGACACATCAAATCCTTTAGTTCGTCCTGCTTCTGTGATTTTTCCCCTGTGAACCATCTCTTTAAACAGAAGGCCTTCTTAGCGCTAAAAAGCGATGGAAATGCAGAAGCAGACTTCCACTTTTTGTCTCCTTCCTCCACTACCATCACCTCCTCCTCTAGAACCACCACCTCCATAGGGTTGGTAGAGATGAAGAGGGCCCGACCTTATAATCCATTGTGACACAAGAAATTAGCTCAACTGTACCGCATTTACACCAATCCCTGTATCTGTCTCCCCAACCTTGTCTTCTGCAAAGATGCGGAGACAAACCAAACGCTGTACGCCTGTTAAGACAACATGGTGAAACCTCCATCTACAGTAAAACTCTTCTTCAGCTTTAGCTGCTTCATTTTCTGATATGCCTCTGTACGTCGGTGGAATAAAAATAGGAACAGGATCCTCCAAGGATTAATCTTCGAAAAACTTAAACTTCAACCTCTGCATTTTGAAAGTAATTTGCTCTTCAAGAGCCATTCAACGAGTCTTCACCATCTTCCAAAATGGCAGAGATTTTTACAACAGATCAAACGTACTTTGTCGCAATCCTCTGTACAGGTACTCTTTATATAATCCTATATTTATTGTGTAGGAACGTTTCACCAAGCGTCATCATTCAATACCGATAAAACCCTTCATGCCCTAACCGTCACATACATTAATATTCCCATCCATATTCAATACACGTCCACCACCCTCTTACAGGTACATTTTCCATACAGTCAACAACATCATTACTTCTTTTAAAATTCAAAACACGCATACCCATATATCCAAATCCTTTCTCAACCAAAGCCACTCGTGACTTCGATTGGGAGGGGGCGATTGAAGGGGACTATCCCTCGATCTTACCTAAAGTCGAGTTATCACTAGTTTGAATTACCTCAATGTCAGACTCAAACATTCTCCATACAACTTCTCCAGTCAACATCACCACATACTCCATAAACTGATAAGAAATGTAAGTCGAGCTCAAACCAAAATCCCTAAATAAGTCCAAGCCACCTGTCTTTCACGAACTCAGCAGTTACTCAGTCAAACAGCTACTAACCACATTGTTTGGATAACGCGCTTCAGCACAAAGAAGAGCTGCGGAAGAGGCCTATATAAAGAAAAAGTTCCAGAAGAAACAGGGACCAGAAAATTACAAGATAAATCACCAAGAAAACTATATTTTCTTAGATTCTCAAAACTCCAAAATTCTTATTCACAAGGTCAATCATTTCAAAATCTAGAAATAACTTATAATAAGATATCATCATCCTCAAGCAATAAACATCACTATTACAAAAACCCTCAACGTGAGGTCATGGTTTTTTACCTATTCATAGGTTTTCCATGCTAATCACCTGTGTCAATTCATGTCTATTAAATTTTTATCACAGGTACATTGGTGTATGGACTAATTCCAAACCACTTTGAGTTCACATAATTAGGCCATTATAGGTACTGCTTGTATTGATAAATTTTGATAATTTGTTATACCTAACAATTGATAATAGTGTTCACCGAGAAAACTATATTTTCTAAGATTCTCAAAGCTCCCAAATTCTTATTCACAAGGTCAATCATTTTTAAATTTAGAAATAACTTAAAATAAGATATCATCATCCTCAAGCAATAAACGTCACTATTACAAAATCCCTCAACATGAGGTCATGGTTTTTTACCTATTCATAAGTTTTTCACGCTAAACACCTGTGTCAATTCATGTCTATTAGATTTTTGTCACAGGTATATTGGTGTAAGGACTAATTCTAGACCACTTCGAGTTCACAGAATTGGGCCATTACGGGTACTGCTTGTATTGACAAATTTTTATAATTTGTTGGATCTGACAATTGATAATAGTGTTAGCGTGCTTGATAAATCTTTGTTATCTATGCCATAACCATTTTCTCTATTTCTAATTGGCATATATTTTCCATTCACATGACATTGTAGTTTTAAGGAGGAGCTTGGCCTTACAAAACAAAAATATGGGGACGGAAAATACTAAGAGCTCAAAGCATCAGCACCTCCATCCTTCTTTTTGCCTCCAAAGTGAAGGGAAATTTCCTTCTTTCGACCCCTAAGTGAATGGGTGGCCACAACTACACCGGGAAATACTTTCTGTAGGTTGGTATTTCTCTAAAAACTTGACATTTAGAAAGTGTTTATATCCGCTCTGTCCCAGTACCAGGAACATAAAGTCCTATGAACTGTGCAAATATACATTGCTCTAATAAAATATTTGTTGTAGTTAGATTGACCTATTAACGTGTTTAAATTTCTTTTTATTCCAACATTAGTAAAGGTAAAAACTGTTAGAGACTTGTGGGATTTCATCACCTAAAAATCATTCTAACAAGTGGGACCACCCATTAGGGATACGAAGAAATTTGTATCACATTAAAATTGAACGTCCCAGACCAGAAAATAACTGATAACAAAAAAGAGTAGCAAGATTCCTGCAGGATTTCATCACCCAATAGATATGTGTACCAGACCGGGGTACAAATACGGGTTCATAGGATACGTCCCCAGCTTAGCGTTGCAAAATACTTGTTGTAGGTTTGCAACGTCACCATTTTGAGTGCTGACGTATGATAAGGTGACTCGCTCGGGCGTGAGAATTGAACATCTACTCTAAGCTAGTACTAGCATAGTAATGTTGGGGAGTGTAGGAACCAAAGCCTTTGACCATCCTACCCTTTTGTGAACATAGAAGAATATAGGGGATACCTACTTATTACTTCTAAAAAAATGATAAAGGGCTAGAGTTTTAGGCTTGATTACTTTTGTTTATTGGGTGTTAATTTAATTGTAAAATATCATACATGCAAGAATATTGGAATTCATACGGCTCACATTTAGACATCCTACAATATCCTCAAAATCATTTTCAATCATGGGATAACCAAAAATCTTAATACATGGAACCTTTCCAACCTCATTCCTATATACAGTCTCAGTAATCCATTTAGTCATCCAAACAATTCCCACTCACTTAACTCAAACCATCTTTGGAAGACACCTTTTCTCTCTTTATGCAACAATCAATGGAAAGTCAAAAACAAACGTTGCAATTTTAGCAACAAATGATACAATTCTAAAAATAAACTTTAGTGAATAAAACTTCTACGAACCAATCTATCTTTATGTTAAAGACTCAGATAACTGGGTTGTTAATCATGTAGTATGAAATAGAGCGCCAAAAACTTCTAAGCAATGAAGAAGAACAATTTGAAGTTAAATCCCCTTGTGATTTAGGAAATAATGAATTCAAGCGCAATCAAGGAATATTTTCCTCGTGCAATTAATGGATACCATATTACGAGATAGATTTAGAAGATGAACATTTTAAGGTCGATGATCCTATGTCACAAGAAGCTCTAAATGAAGCAGCTAACATGTTCAATAAAATTCTTTCTCAATCACCTCCTAATTCTGCCCTCAACATTCAACTACCAATGCTATTATCCATCCCTTCACCGATAAAGCCCCACCAATTCATAAATGATATCATGACATAATGTGAGTATTTTTCAAAATTATTAGACAATTTCTCAGATGATGAGGATGATGATAAATTTCTTGGAAGTGTGAATTCAGCATCGATTCTTGAGAAAATATGAGCTCCATCTTTATCCTAACCACTAGGCCAAAATGAGTAAAAAATGATGGGGTAGGTTAGTCATTATTTTGCTAAAGTGACAGATTTAGAAGATACTGAACATTTTAAGGTCGATGATCCTTAAAATAATGAACATTTAAAGGTCGATGATCCTATGTCACAAGAAAGTCTAAATGAAGCGGCTAACATGTTCAATAAAATTCTTTCTCAATCACCTCCTAATTCTGCCCTCAACATTCAACTACCAATGTCATTATCCATCCCTTCACCGATAAAGCCCCACCAATTCATAAATGATATCATGACAGAATGTGAGTATTTTTTAAAATTCTTAGACAATTTCTCAGATGATGAGGATGATGATAAATTTCTTGGAAGTGCGAATTCAACATCGATTCTTGAGAAAATATGAGCTCTATCTTTATCCTAACCACTAGGCCAAAATGAGTAAAAAACGACGGGGTAGGTTAGTCGTTATTTTGCTAAAGTGACATCCATTTTAGTCAAAAAAGTGTCGTTCTTTTTGCAGTAGTTTTATGTTATCATCTTGAAAGCGTCGTAAATTAACGACTGAGGGGCGGGTCAAAGTATCTGTTGTATTTACTAAAATTTATGACCCTTTTAACAGTCATTTTTTTGGTTGCAATAGAATGACACAATTCTTAGTCACAACAACCGACGTATTTCATATTGTTTACGAGTTTAAAATCCGTTGCTTTATGCGTCGTTAACTTAAACGTTGAAAATAATAAATGTAGTAGCTAATTTTTGAAATATCTAGTGACACATTTATAAGTTGTTTTATACGTTATAAAAAATACATCACAAATAACATTCACAACATCAGTCATAATAATTACATTTTAAGACATGACAATTAGTCATTTTATGTCACAAATACAAATGTCCCAATTTTTGTTACAATAACAGTCATTTTGTTTCAATATACGACAATCATATCAATCAAGTCATAATCACAATTGGCATTATAAATTTCATTAACTAAAAGAAATTAATATAAAAAACAACAAATTTCAATAACATTAATACGTTATATTATAAATTAAAAGGTTATTGCCCAATATCAATGCCAAACTTTATTTCAAGAAACAATAAAATAAAAAGATGACGTTTACTCGAAATAGGTAAGACTCTTATACCATACTACAATTTTACCCGAAGAGATATCACTTAGAGTACCATCTTTCATAAATAATTGCACATCATCGATAATAACCTCATCTACTATGATACGATAAAAACCTTTAGGAGCCACCCCAGATAACTGAATACTTTTGTAAGAAATTGTTCTGCCATACATATCTTTCATAATATAGTTTCTACCCCTCACTCCTTCAGGTGGCGGTGAATCTCTTGCTGCCTACAAAAGAATATTTTAAACAAATAGCAAGTTGTATCAACAACATTGGAACTCATAACGCTAGATTGAATATTTTTGTATGAAAAACCATAATTTATTTGCTACAAAAAGTTTAAGTTTCTTTCTCCATCTCCATTAATTGGGTATTCTTAATTGATAGTGTATGATGCTTATAACCTTTTTTCCTTCCCCCAAAACTTTACATTAATTATATTTGAGGAATAGTAGGTCTCAGCAGACCACAATAGATTAGACACACAAGTGACTTAATAATACATGTCACACAATAAAGTACTTAAAGTTATTCACATTGATACCATGCTTTATTCATAGATTTCAACCCAACATACGAAGAAAATATAAATCACCTTTATCAGACGAGTAGGAAACACTATATAACTATATTGGACATCTTTTTAGGCTTATTTAAACACAGTAGACGTTCTTTTAGATCAAATAACTGTGCCTGGAATCCATGAGCTTACATAACAAAAAGGGTTGATTAAATTAGTATGGTTGGACCAGTTATAACCTAGATAAGACCATTACACACCTTGTACATAGTCCGCATCATATACAAGTTTCATTAGACCCAGTATTTTCTCTTTTTGATTATGTTATCTCGTAATTATATCCAGATATATCAAAGACCTTGTAAGTCAAAAAATCCTAAGAAAAACTATAAAATTGAAACCCGGACCCGACAAATAAGCTAAATATGACTTGCACCAACACCTCAAATGATAGTATACTAAATCATAGAGCCCATATAGCTGATTTTTTAATGTATGCATATATATATATGTAGAAATATTGAAGTTATACCATAATTGCAAGCCAATATCATAATTGTAGTAGCTTACTCGCAACCTTCTACCTCAAACAGATACTCGAAGGCTACATCGAAGCCTACTTGAACATCTCGAAGTCCAGTCAAATCTACAAACAAGCCTCCTGAAGATCATCCGAAGACGAAGCCTCGACTCCAAACAAGCCTCGAGGACAAACTCTACATTACAGCAGAAACACTTTGACCATATCCACATATGGTCAAAGTCTGATGGGATAGACAGTCAGCTCACAAGACAAGATGGTGTAGTTGTTGGTCCTTGTAACTACAGTGATAGGCCCAGCCACTGTTACTGTATCAAAGTACAGAGACAGATCCAACAACCGTACAGTGATAGTTCTGACATTTCCGGTGCCTATACCCACACAGGAATATCCGGATCATACCCTTGTAATCAGAATTAACCTTGTTGACACAGCCTATCCTATGTTCTATAAATAAAAGAGATGGGGAACCAAGTGGAGGTTACAAAAATTCTCCCCAGACCCTTTGCAGGTTACCTTCGATCACCCTGTAAAAAACCAGTACTCGAGCCTTCGACTGCTCGATAGATATATAAAAACTCTTCAAAATCCTCATCAGAGGTCCTGGAGAGTCACATTTCAGGCCTCCACGCAAGTATATTGTTTATTGATTACTCTAATTCTAAATAACGTACTTGTATTCCTTTGTATAAAGATTTAACCCCGTGGTGTAAGAGGTAACTTCCCCTCCTTAAGAAGTTAGGCCCCTACATTTGGTATCGCTTGTGCTTCCCACAATACAAGTCCCCCTTTCTCTTCCCTCCCCCCTTTGTTTTCAACTTCCACAGACTTTCCTCAATGGCACCCACCCATTCAAACTACAACAAACACAAAAACCTCCAAATATAACCCTACAAAAAACCATGCACTATCACCATCACCATCACCATCACCATCACCACTGCCTCAAACGACAGCCCTACTTACAAAATGTCCAGTTTCACTCGCAAAGTTTTGCTCCTCCATCTCCTCTTCTGCACAAACGAGTCATTTGGCTAAAGCCGATAGAAAGAGGTACTGTTTCTCCGAGGTCGTAAAGTTGTACTTTAGTTGATCCCAAAAATAGGCATTAGGCTCCCAGTTCATGAGCTATCCAGCCTCTACCTCTACCAGTTCGGGAATGTCCCAGTCCAGGTCATGTTGCCCGAAAAACTTTATATATAATTCAGCAGTCTTCCACTCTAAGCGACGATCCCGGGCGAACCCCATCCTCTTCTGATAGCGCGTATTGGGTGTGGTATCCATACAGATTTCAAAAAGTTGCAAAAGAAAGTGAAGAAAATGAAATAGAAGAAGAACATGCAATACCCCTACCCCTATAACCCATAGTTATAGCCTCATTTCATTTATTACCTATAACTACCAACATCTCTTTACTACCCTCTTTTATTACCTACCCAAAAACAAACAATCAAACCGCTCAACTTCCTAGGCCAAACAGTTTTATCAGCAAACGCCTCTATACCTATTTTTGAGACCTTCGCTGAGAGGGGGCGAATGTAGTAGCCTACTCGCAGCCTTTTACCCCAAACAGATACTCGAAGGTAACTTCGAAGCCTATTCGAATGTCTCAAAGTCTAGTCATAACCACAAACAAGCCTCCCGAAGATCATCCAAAGCCAAAGCCTCGACTCTAAACAAGCCTCGAGGACAGACTTCGTATCACAACAGAAATACTTCGACCATATCCGTATATGGTCGAAGTATGATGGGACAGACATCCAGCTCACTAGACAAGACGGCGCAGTTGTTGGTCCTTGCAGCTATAGTGACATGCCTAACCACTGCTGCAGTATCAAAGTACAGAGGCAGGCCCAACAACCGTTACAGTGACAGTTCCGACATTTCCGGTGCCAATACCCACACCAGAATATCCAGATCGTACCCTTGTAATCTGACATAACCTTGGTAACCCAACCCTTCCTATGTTCTATATATAGGAGAGATGGGGAACCAAGGGGAGGTTACAAAAATTCTCCCCAGACCCTTTGCAGTTTACCTTCGATTACCCTGTAGAAGCCCAGTACTCGAACCTTCGACTGCTCGACAGATATATAAAAACTCATAAACATCCTTATCAGAGTTCGTGGAGAGTCAGATTCAAGGCTTCCACGCAAGTATATTGTCTATTGATTGCTCTAATTCTAGATAACGTACTTGTATTTCTTTGAGTGAAGATTTTACCATGTGGTGTAAGAGCCAACTTCCCCTCCTTAAGAAGTTAGGCCCCTACATTTTGCGCCGTCTGTGCTTCCCACCATACCAGTCTCCCTTTCTCACCCCCCCTTGTTTTCAACATCTGCAGACTCTCCTCAATGGAACCCACCCATTCAAACTACAGTAAAAACAAAACCTCCAAATACAACACTACAAAAAACTCTGTACTATCACCATCACCTTCACCACATCCTCAAACAGTATCATACTTACAAAAGGTCCAGTTCCACTCGCAAAGCTTTGTTCCTCCATCTCCTCTTCTGCACAAATGAGGAATTCGGCCAAAGGCGAAAGAAGGAGGTACCGTTTCTCCGAGGTCGTAAAGTTGTACTTCAGTTGATCCCAAAGATAGGCATAAGGCTCCCCGTTGATGAGCTCTCCAATCTCTTCCTCCACCACTTCAGGCATGTCCCAGTCCAGGTCATGTTGCCCAAAAAACTTCATATGCATTTCAGCAGTCCTCCGCCCTACGCGACGATACCAGGCGAACCCCATCCTCTTCAGATAGCGCGTATTAGGTGTGGTATCCATTGAGATTTCAAAAAGTTGCAAAAGAAAGTGAAAAAAATGAAATAGAAGAAGAACATGCAATACCCCTACCCCCATAACTCATAGTTATGGCCTCATTTCATTTATTACCCTATAAGTACCAACATCTCTTTACTACCCTCTTTTATTACCTACCCAAAAACCAATAGTCAAACTGCTCAATTTCCAAGGCCAAATAGTTTTCTCTGCAAACGCATCTGTACCTATTTTCGAGACCTTCGATGAGTGGGGGCGAATGTAGTAGCCTACTCGTAGCCTTCTACCCCAAACAGATACTCGAAGGCTATTTCGAAGCCTACTCGAATATCTCGAAGTCTAGTCAAATCCACAAACAAGCCTCCCGAAGATCATCCGAAGACGAAGCTTCGACTCCAAGCAAGCCTTAAGGACAGACTCCACAACACAGCAGAAAAACTTCGGCCATATCCCCATATGGTCGAAGTATGATTGGACAGAAAGCCAGCTCACTAGACATGACGGTGTAGTTATTGGTCCTTGTAGCTACAGTGACAAGCCCAACCACTGCTATAGTATCAAAGTACAGAGACAGACCCAACAACCGTTACAGTGATAGTTCCAACATTTCCGGCTCCCATACCCACACCGAAATATCCGGATCGTATCCTTGTTACTGACCAAACCGTGGCGACTCAGCCCTTCCTATGTTCTATAAATAAGAGAGAATGGGAACCAATGGGAGGTTACAAAAATTCTCCTCAGACCCTTTGCACTTTACCTTCGATCACCCTTTAAAAACCCAGTACTCGAACCTTTGACTGCTCCACAGATATATAAAAACTTTTAAAAATTATTATCAGAGGTCATGGAGAGTCACATTCCAGGCCTCCACACAAGTATATTGTCTATTGATTACTATAATTCAAGATAACGTACTTGTATTCCTTTACGTAAAGATTTAACCCCGTGGTGCAAGAGCCAACTTCCCCTTATTTAAAAGTTTGACCTCTACATTTGGCGTCGTCTGTTCTTCCCACCCTACCAGTCTTCCTTTCTCTTCCCCCCCCGTTTTTATTTTCAATTTTCACAGACTTTCCTCATTGGCATCCACCCTCCGTTCCAGTTCAACCCACGCCGGCAACTCTCTTGACGGAGTGGCCACCCAAGTAGCCTTATTTTCTCAACAATTCGCTCAACCAGAAGCGTGAAAAGCGCCGGATGGAGTTTCAAGCGGAACGGAATCGTCGCCTGGACGATGCCGACAGACAGAATTGGGCAATCGACGAGCTGCGCAACACCGTCCGAGAGCTGCAGAGACTATAGCCTCTGGAAGTTACTCAACCATCCCAGGCACCAGACCCGTAGCGCGTGTCTGCCTGCACTCATCTGGGGCTCCTGCCAAATATTGTGGTACCACCTGCCCACATCCAGGCTGAGGCTGCTCTCCACCCCATTCCCCCTACTGGATCCATCCATCTTGGAATCCACCCCATAGAAAACTCCTCCAACTCCACCCTTCGATCCTCCAGACACCCCAAATGCCGCCCTGCTCGAGAATGCCTTGGGGAGCGCAGCGCCGAACACATACCGCTCACTCGACCTCATCATCATCCTCGAATCCCTCAATCTCCCCCTCATCCTGCATATGTTACACAGCAGGACTTCGACCATAAAATACAAATCGACTGAATAACCCTATTTGCCCCAAACTTCTCGATATCAAAATACCCCCCAAGTTCCGTGCTCCCAAACTTAGTAAATACCGCAATACAGACCCTAAATCCCATATTTTCGAATTCCCAAATTCCCTGAGCCTATATTCCACAGCCGACTACCTGAAATATCGCCTTTTTCCCACCAGACTCACTGATAACCCCCTTCGATGGTATCACAATCTCTCTAATGACTCGATTCAAAGCTTCGACCAACTATCCCAACATTTCATCACCCAGTTTGCCTTCAATAAAGATAGAGAAGTCAGATTCGATGTCTTATTCATCTTCAAAAAATCCAGTAATGAGACACTCGAAGCCTTCACCAGGAGGTTTCTCGATGAATCACGGAAAGTCGAGAACCTTGACTACGCGAATGTTGTGCTCACATACTCAAATTACCTACAAGATCACAGCCGTGTGAAAGAATATCTGGTTCTCTACAAACCTTGAACCCTCGAGGAGATGCTCTCAAAGGTCAATGGCTATATCAACTTTTAGCGTCTCCGCGAATCCCGTAAACAGGGCCAACCTTCGACCCCTGCTATCAATAAACCTCGACAAAACCCACCTTCTAGTCCAACACCCCTGATCGCTCCTGTCTCACAGGAGATTGAGAGCCACAAGCGCCCCAATGATGATAACAATGCTGAAGATCCCAAGAAGCGACCGAAGCTTATCTTGCCCACACTCACTGCCTCTCTCAGCACCCTTCTACCATATATACAGGTAAACCCCATCTGGCGTATCCCTTTCCCTATAGAAGTCAGACCAGGCAAACCTTACTGTGCAAACCACAAATATAACCGTCACCACACCAATAAATTCTTTGCCCTCCAGCACTCACTCGAGATCATCCTCATAGAAGGTCGTCTATATCAGTATGTCGCCGACCTTCCCAGCTACCTCGACGGGTCATACCTCAAGTCTTAACCCGCCCCTACAGCTGACCCGGCCGAGGTGCATATCTACCGAATATGTTTCATCGAGGTAAATAACATAGACAGGGGCCGTTCAAAGAGCAAGCGTAAGAGCGTTGAAAATGTTACAAACTCACATATCAGGAGAAGTTACCAGCCCACCTGCCAGAATCAAGCCTTCGCCCTCGTCTCAAAGATATCTCTTTCATCGACTGTGATACTTCCCATGTTCAATTTCCCCACTCAAACCCTTTAGTCATCATGATTAAGGTCAAAAACCTCATCCTTCACACAATGCTCATCGATACAGGGAGTATAACCGATGTACTTTTCCTTCAGACTGTTGAAACCATGAAGAAGACAGATCTCATTACCGCTGCCAATGTAGAATTGAAAGGATTCAATGGGGCCACATAAGTCGTTGTTTGCCGAATCAGCTTACCAGACACCACAGGCCTTGTCACACTTTAAACCAGTTTTCTTATCATCGACAAGAAGTTAGAATACCTCGGTATCCTCAGGTGTGACTGGCTCCATGCCATACCTTTGGCCTACCATCAGACCCTTCGTTTCACCACCCCCGAAGGTACTTAGAACTTGAAAGGCTCTCAATGCGTCGCTTGTTCATGCGAGCACCCGGAGATCGATCAGACCCCAAAACTCATCAGTTGCCCATAGCACTCACTGTCTCTTTCTGCCCCCACACCTTTGACAGATACAACCCCACCCATCGAACCCACTATTTTTATCAAACTCAACGGTCCTGGTCGAGGTATAGTCATTGAACTTCTCTAGACGAGGCAGAACACCTCGAGCTCACAGTTTTCCTTCGAGCAAAAAAAGATGTCTTTGCATGGACGTTCTAGGAAATTCCCGGTGTCGACCCCAGTTTGTCTTGCCATCGCCTCGACCTCATTCCCTACTTCTCAACAGTAAAACAGAAGAAGCGTACCCTTGCACCACGACTTCAAGAAGTAGTGATCCTTGAAGTAGACAAGCTCATAGATGCAGGTTTTATCAGAGAAGTGAAGTACGCTCATTGGATATCAAATATTGTGGAAGTTCCCAAGAAGAACGGTAAGATCAAAATCTGCGTCGACTTCACAGATCTCAACAAGTACATACCGAAGGGCAGTTTCCCTCTCCCAATCATTTCAGCACTCCTCGATGCCACCGCTGGACATGAGCGCCTATCAATGATGGACGCGGCTACGGGTTACAATTAGGTACCCCTCCTCCCCGAAGATCAACTTAAAACTTCCTTTATCACTTAATAAGGCCATTACTGTTTTAACGTCATGCCCTTCGGCCTTAAAAATATGGGAGCCACTTACAAATGCTTTGTCACAACCATGTTTAAACCCCTGCTTGGCAAGTCGGTCAAAGTTTATATCGACGACATGTTATGCAAGAGCCTCCAAAAATTGAGCCACATTCAGGACCTAACCGAAATCTTTTTGATACTTCTAACATACAACATAAAACTCAACCCAGACAAGTGCCAATTTGGCATTTCGTCTTGTAAATTCTTAGGCCACCTTATTAGTAAACGTAGTATCGAGATCGACCCCACTCATATTCGAGCCCTCATCGGCATGCCTTCACCCAAAACCAAAAAAGATGTCCAAAAGGTGGCTGGTAAGATAGTTTCCCCCAATCGTTTCATTTCCAAATCCTCAAACTGAAGTGCTGGGCTCTTTTCCCTCTTAAGCGACCAAGGAGTTCGCAAAGCCAAAAAGAAAAATAATCATGAGTTAACTGGACACCCAAATGTGAACAGGCCTTCGTCAAACTCAAAACTTATCTTGGCAGACCACCCATTATCAACACCCCTATCGAACGCGAAACACTCTCTTTATACCTCACTGCTACAGATACCTCTATCAGTTCAGTACTCATTCGACTTGACTCAAACATCGAGAAACCTGTATATTTCATCAGCAAAACTCAAACACCTGTAGAAACCCGATACTCAAAACTTGAGCGTTTACTCCTCACCCTTGTCTATTCAGCCTGCAAACTCAAACTACATTTTCAAGCTCACCCCATCCGGATTATAACAAGTTACCCCCTTCGAAAAATACTCTGTAAAAAAAGATCCAGACAAGTACAACAGTGGTCTGTGTACCTTGGGGAACATGACATTACATTCGAGAAACAAATATCCCAGAAAAGTCGGGCAGTAGCAAACTTCCTTGCTGACTTCTCGGTCGAAGATGTCGATTGGGAAGAACACGAAGATGGCTTAACAGAAGACCAACCCGAAGCAACAGATCCCTAGAACCCTAAGACTGGATGGAATTTATTCACAGATGGATCCGCTGGACATAATGGCTCAGGAATTGGTATTTTCCTGGTCACACCCACCAATGATCGAATAGAGAAGGCCGTCAAACTTACCTTCAAATGCTCCAATAATGAAGCTGAGTACGAAGCCTTGATCTGTGGCCTCAACCTCACTCTCGACCTCGGCATTCCCAAACTCGTAGTTTTCACAGATTCCTAACTTGTTCAGAGACATTATACAGGTAAAAATCAAGCTAACAGTCGTATGGCTGAATGTGATGCTCTCATTAGACAGTGCATGGACTGTTTCCCTGAAAAATCTACTATCACTTATTACCCTCGAGGAGAGAACCGACATGCAGATGCCCTCGCCTACATAGTAGCCATGCTAGGCCAATCAGAATCCCGAACCCTCCATATCGAAGTACCCGAATGCCCAAGTATCGACCAGATGGAAGTCAATGCCATCAATACTAGAGGCGAGAGTCTCGATCCAGATGACTGGCGAACACCATTCTTTCATTACCTCAACAATGCAACCCTCCCAGATGATTCAAAAGCCAAGCGGTCCCTATTAGAGAACTGTCGCAGATACACCATCCATAAACATGAGTTACATCGTAAATCCCCAAATGGCGTCCTCCTTCGATGCATCTTTTAAGTCGAAGCCTCATCAATTCTAGCCGAACTCCATCAAGGTACCTGCGGTGCTCATACTGATGGTCATTCTATGACCCTTCGAGCCGTTTCTCAAGGTTTATTCTGGCCGAACATGAAAAAACAAGCTGAAGAGTATGCCAAACACTGTGCCAAATACCAACGTTATGCCCATGACATCCACAGTCCTTCACAGGACCTCCATTTAAGTCAAGTCTCCTGGCCATTCAAAAGATGGGCTATCAATCTCATTGGCCCTTTTCCTAAAGCCTCAGACATCCGCGAGAATATCCTTGTTGCTACAGACTATTTCACTAAATAGGTCAAAGCCGTACCTTTATACCGAACTAGAGAGGAAGAAGCCATCAAATTTTTATGGGAAAACATCATCACACACTTTGGTTGCCCACATATAATTTGATGTGATAATGGTTGCAGTTTGTCAGGAGCAAAGTCAGAAACTTCCTCAAGAAACATAACATTATCCTCTCACCCTCAATACCTTATTACCCTCATAGAAATGGTCAAGTCGAAGCCATCAACAAAACCATAGTCGGCGGCCTTAAGAAAAGAGTGGGTGTAAAGAAAGGTCGATGGGTTTAGGAATTACTGCATCTCCTCTGGGCCTATCGAACAACACCACAAAAATCCATAGGCTTCACCCCTTTCCTTCTAGCATACGGAACCGAAGCTGTGCTCCCTACTCAATTCGAAGTACCCACACGAGATCCAAACCTCAAAGACGAAGACAATGAGTTTGAGCTCGGATGTAACATGTTATGGATCGACGAAACCAGAGACTGAGGCACCGTCAATCTTAGCCGTTACCATAGATTACGTCAGAAGTCCTACAACAAGAGAGTTCGGCCATGAAGTTTCAATATCGGAGATCTGGTACTTCGACGTGTCAACCACTCCTCGAAGCCTCGGAATGCCGGCAAGCTTCAGAATACTGGGAAGGACCCTATGTCGTGTACGATAAAACTCACAAAGGCTCATATTACATATTGATAAAAGACGAAGAACCTTTACAAACCCGTGGAACACAATGAAGCTGGTCTCCTATAACAGGCCCCAACCTCAACCTTGTACAACTGATGTAACAAAGAATAATCAATAAATAGTTTTTCCACCCATACTTCATCTCCTATTTTCAATGAATTTATTGGTTTAACTTAGGTACCATGTCAACCCTTCAACTCGACTGATACTTAAGAGCGACCATGAGATTTTTCAAACCTCCAAATTCGAGCAAACTCGAGGGGCAAGGATGGGTGAAAGACCGGATCTTCGGGAATGTGTTGGGGGCGAATAGTTATTCTTCGCTGTGGCTTAGGCTTCTGAAGTTCAGTCGATTTCTCGGTTTCCTCAAAGTATCATGTCAACCCTCTACCCGATTGATACTTGGGGGCGACCCTAAAATTTTCAAGCTTCCAATTTCGAGCAAACTCGAGGGGCAAGGATGGTCGAAAGACCAAACCCTCGGGGATGCATTGAGGGCAAACATATAGGCTTTGATTAATTCAGAATCTTTAAAGTCTACTCAAATTCTTGGTTTACCCCGGGTATCATGTCCACCCTAGCCCCGACTGATACTTGGGGGCGACCTTGAAAATTTTTAAGTTTCCAACATTCGAGCAAACTCGAGGGGCACGAATGGTCGAAAGACCGGACCCTCAAGAATGCGTTGGGGGTGACCACGTCTTGCCTCACTGTGGCTTAGGCCTTCAAAGTCCAGTGAATTTCCAGGTTTCCTCAAGGTATCACGTCCCCTCGTCTTGACTGATACTTGGGGGCGACTTTGAAAATTTTCAAACTTCCAACATTCGAGCAGACTCGAGGGGTTCGAAAGGTCGACCGATCGGACCCTCGGGTATACGTTGGGGGTGAACATGTCTTACATTATTGTGGCTTAGGCCTTCGATGTCCAACAGACCCCTTGATTTCAAAAGAGGTATCACAGCCATCTCTAAGCTCTTACCAGATTCGATCACTCTACAGTCATTCGGCAGAAACAATACATACAGATACTCTTATACAAGAATATCTATAGCCCTACTACAGACAAGAAGTTTTAAGCATCATACATCAGAAAAGCAGTCTCAACACAACTCAAGTCAAGTCATGCATCAAGAATTCAGTACAAGTTAAGCTAACAAAATCAACCTCAGTATATCAGTAATCCGACACAACGAAAGTTCAGAACAATAATATAATACGAATCAAGTTCATACAATAAGTCTCAACATTTGACAAACATAGAAAAATCAAAACAATACCGGTCAGTTTTCTCCACAACAACAAGTTCAAAGATCAACAGGTTCAAATATTACAACTCAACAACAAATCATAAAAAGTAGGAATGGAACTCCAATACAAATACCTCATATCAGCACGGCTACATCCTCTTCCTCAATGGGTCCTCCAGTACCAACACCCTCAACACCTTTAGTTGAAGGATTTGACCCAGCACCATCAGCAACCATATCATCCACAGTTCCAACTTTTGTCGCTTCAATCACAGGAGCCTCCACGCTACCACGCCACCACCAATACCTCCATCTGCTCCATCAACAACATTAAACCACTTAATTAAACCCCATCCCTCACTGCTCAATTTTACATTCATGCCCTCAATTACCATCATCATCTCATAAAAATTATCATTCATTTAAACAGAAGCAACCTCCTAAAAATTAACACCTCCTTCAGTAGCTTTCGAAGACGAAGTTCTATTCCTAATCGAATCTGGCCTCTATAAGCCATTATCCCTTCTCTAGGGTTCGATTTGAAAGTTAACCCTGCTCCCACCACACTCAACAACACCCTCACCTTTGAAAGCTCCAGCTTGGCAGCAAATCGATCTAATCTTACCTTATCTCTAGCCGAAACAGTACCTTCGACCCTATCTCACTTAGTCGAATCTCCACTTTGATCCTCCTGCCTCCCTTCTCCCTTTTCACCACCAGAAGGCCCCGCAATTCCCTAACCTCTCACCCCCCCCCCCACACACTATCTCCTCCTCTTCACTATCCTCAGTCACTACCGTCTTACGATGTCCCATAATTGGAATCTCATCAGCCGGCAGCACCATAGCTAAAGGAGCATCGGATACAACATCTAACACTTCTAAGCTGCTGCCCTCATCCATTGGAGCATGACCAGAAACATTAGCCTCGAGATTGTTGATTTCTTCTTCTATCAGCCTCTGCCTTGAAGCTTGACGGGTATGCATCTTGTCCTATAGATGAAGTGGCACGCAATTAGATCGATACATTCGATAATTACATGTCAATAACCCCTATCCCATCTACGCCCTCTAACATATATGAACACATTCAAAACCTCGATCCTAACCCCAGTCACTCCTTCAATACCCTCAAAATCCTCAAATGGGTTGGAACCCAGACTCATGAATTCCCCTATCCTCAAAGATAACTTCTAAACAACAAACCCAAAAGATTCTACTCACAAGCACCGAAGGCAAAGCAAAACAAGATTAGACAGAGATCAAGTGATATACCTGTGTTAGAAGAAGTATACTCGAAACAGCAAGATCAATGCAGTAACTTCAACAACTTCCCTCAAGCACCAGCACTAATGGCGTATGTTCTCTTCCTCTCACTCTCTCTGGTTTTTTCTCAATGAATAGTACAATGGTTACTTCTCTCACATTTATATACCTTCTCGAAAAACATAAACTACCTCGATTTTCAAAACACTATCTTTACCACGCCCCCACTACCCCGGCATTTCGGCTGCAATATATTTTAACTAATTTACCCCTCATATCCCTCACGTGCGAACTGCATGCTCACTTTGAAATAACTATAAAACTTAAAGCCTTTCAAACCTTTTCACCCTTACTCGAAGCCAACCTGTCAAATCTCAACATCTAATCACACATTTTCTGTAAAATAGGTAAAAATCATGATTACCTGTACGACACACAACCCCAGGCGTACATACCGCTCTGACAGACCAGCTGTCTGGGTTGTCAGTACGACCAGTCAAATCCAACCAAACCTTCAACACACCCACGTCTCGACCATGAATAATCGACTACACCAGATATCAAATATTTGATCTATAGTACATTCGTCACTTCAAAGCTTTATGTCTTTATTACTTCGGCAGATCATCCGTGTACTTTGACAGATCACAATTTTTACATCGACAGGTCATCCTCCCATCTCGAGAGATTATAATATTTTACTTCAACAATTCCAAATTCCTCTTATACACAAATCAAAATTCCAAATTTTACTTCGACCAATCAAAATTCTTCTTCGACAGACTATAACTTTTTACTTCGACAATTCAAGATTTTCCTTCGACAGTTCAAACACCCTACTTCGACAGATTATACTATTACTTCGATAGCTCAGGCTACTACTTCGAGAATTTAGAATCCTCCTTCGATAGATTTTTCCTTAACTTCGACAGTTCAGAATTTATGTTTCGATATTTCAAAATTTTAGTGTGAGAGTTCAAATTATTACTTATAATGAGCCAGAATACTACTTCATCAGTGATTCGAAATCCCAATTTCATTCAGAAGGACAAGACATCCAGCCACAAATTACAAACCCCATAAAAAAAAAGATAGCAACAACAAAAATAAACCACAGACAGACCAACCAAAATACCCAATAGTACAGTTGAAAGAGACCCTAATTATCAGTGGGATGCTCCTCTTCGACCACAGGCACAACACCAACATCTTCTTAGCCCACAATCTCTTCCACAAATGATTCGAGTAAGGATAGGCAGTGGCCAGGTAATGGTCCCATCATCTGTAATATTCCCCACCAGTACGCGAAGGGCATGCCAGCAATTGGTCCCCCGAGTTCCACCAAAAAAAGATTAGGAATCTCAACATCAATGTCCTTTTTAATACCAAACCTCTGTTATAACCCCAATATTGCCTCCCGTACCTGCCCGACCCTTACCACCGCCTGGTTCTCCTGTACAGGTACATTAAAAGCCATTTTGATTTAAGCAAGTAAGCAAAAAGATGAAGAAAGAATGGAGAAAGATGAGAAATCCTCTCCATAATAGCCCCTTTTATACATGAATTTCGATTTCAACTTTCCCTCTTCCCAAGCCGAATTAATTTCTGTCGTCAATTTCCCTCCTTGAAAACTCAACAGTCCAACCACTACAACTTCCCAAACGTAACCGTTTCATCTTCATGCGTATGGAAACACCATTTACGAGGGCTTGCAGTTGAAACTTTTATACCGAAGCATCGACCAGATAGCCAACAGTCCATCCAGTATCGAACTATCGACCATTTTCACACTTCGATCACTTGCACCGAATCTTCACTAATACAAAGTTAATTTCTATCGACTATATCATTATACTTCGATGCCAATTTTCCAACAGTATTCATTACCACCTATTAACATTCGATGAGATACACTTCTTACCCTGCTTATACATATATTCATCTACAATGCCTATCAGATTCAAACACACAAAAATTCTGCAAAAGCATCGTTTCCATTTCATTCCCCAAAGCATAAGAACCAAAAAAGAAAATTTACATAACCAAATACAAACTATAGTAAAAACAAAAACCTCCAAATACAACCCTATAAAAAACCCTGCACTATCACCATCACCTTCACCACTAGCTCAAATAGCAGCCTTACTTATAGAAGGTCCAGTTCTACTCACCAAGCTTTGTTCCTCCATCTCCTCTTCTGCACAAACGATGAATTCAATCAAAACTGACAGAATGAGGTACCCTTTCTCCGAGGTCATAAAGTGTACTTCAGTTGATCCCAAGGATAGACATAAGGCTCCCCGTTGATGAGCTTTCTAGGCTCTACCTCCACCAGTTTAGGCATATCCCAGTCTAGATCATGTTGCCCAAAAAACTTCATATTTAATTTAGCAGTCTTTTGCCCTACGCGATGATCCCGGGCGAACTCCATCCTCTTCAGATAACGCGTATTAGGTATCGTATCCATAGAGATTTTAAAAAGTTGTAGAAGAAAGTGAAGAAAATGAAATAGAATAAGAACATGCAATGCCCCTACCCCCATAACCCATACTTATAGCCTCATTTCATTTATTACCCTATAACTACCAATATCTCTTTACTACCCTCTTTTATTACCTACCTGAAAACTAACAATCAAACCGTTCAACTTCCAAGGCCAAATAGTTTTCTCAGCAAATGCCTCTACACCTGTTTTTGAGACCATCGCTGAGAGGGGGCAAATGTAGTAGCCTACTCGCAACCTTCTATCCCTAACAGATACTCGAAGGCTACTTCGAAGCCTACTCGAAGATCTTAAAGTCCAGTCAAATCCACAAACAAGCCTTCTGAAGATCATCCGAAGACGAAGCCTCGACTACAAACAAACCATATTCGTATATCGTCAAAGTATGATGGGACAGACAGCCAACTCACTTGACAAGATGGCGTAGTTGTTAGTTTTTATAGCTAGAGTGACAGGCCCAACTACTGCTACAGTATCAAAGTATAGAGACAGACCCAACAGCCGTTATAGTGACAGTTCTGATATTTCCAGCACCCATACCCATACCGGAATATCCGGATCATACCCTTGTAATCTGACCTAACCTTGGTGACACAACCCTTCTTATGTTCTATAAGTAGGAGAGATGTGGAACCAAGGTGAGGTTTCAAAAATTCTCCCTAGACCCTTTGTAGTTTTCCTTCGATCACCCTGTAAAAACCCAGTACTCGAACCTTCGACTACTCAAGAAATATATAAAAAATCTAAAAAATCTTCATCAGAGGTCGTAGAGAGTCACATTCCAGGCCTCCGCACAAGTATATTGTCTATTCATTACTCTAATTTTAGATAACGTACTTGTATTCCTTTGCGTGAAGATTTAACCCCGTGGTGTAAGAGCCAACTTCCCCTCCTTAAGAAGTTAGACCCCTACAAGAATAATATGGTGACAACTTAAAGTTTTCACCTTATCAGAATAATATCAAACTTGTGTACTAAAGGTTATCAAATGGATTAAAGTTGATATGGTTATCTAATCATATACCTTAATATTTCACGTCTTCTTTTGCCTCTCTCATTAACCATATTGCAATTCCTTCAAGTCTAAGCGTCTCATCAATTACCTACAAGGATTACATCGTACGATAATTATGTTGTAGCTTTGAAGGTAGAATGAATTCTCATATTTATTCTTTTAGTCAAAGGATCTTAGTACTAGATATATAGTTGAGCTCTCAAACTTACATATTGAGTAAAAAGGCATAGCTTTATAGTCCTCCCAGCGAAGCATGCTCTTGTCAATGCAAGTACTCCTTAAGTATTCTTGCTCTTCCTATTTAAGGGATGAAAAAACTATAAGAGTGAGTGAGACTGAAGAATAATGTAAGATAGCCATCGAATTTTGTACAGAATAAGAAACTAAAAATGTATTTACAATCTTACCAATGTTATGTACTCAAATAACAAGTACCCTTATCTCCAAAATTGAACTTTGTGTTTGCCTCGTTCACTATTAACACATTCTGCAATCGTATACTGAAATTCCCATCTTCATAGTATCTAGGTTATGAAAAAACACATCCCTAGGATAACATCAAAAACTATCCATCGGCAATTCAAGAAAAAGATTCACATAAAGCCTCCATAATTATTCTCCATGTGAGTGTAAATAACTTGATGCATGTAAGTAATTAATTGACAACTATCAAAATAAATTTCACATGAAAAATTTAGCACATGTATTGATTTTAATTTTTGTTATGATATAAATATATATATATATATATATATATATATATATATATATATATATATTTTGGAATGATTAGATGAAATCAGCTTCAGTATTAAATAAAAGAAGAGTAAACCTCCTTGTTAGAAAGATAACGAAAGAGAAACCTCCTTGTCAACTAGTTCCAGTGAGGTGTCTCTATCCCAGATATTATTGCTAGAGAACTACAATTTCTTTTATCGTTTTGCCTTCTATAGTTTGAAGTTTGAATTTTCTGATTTAGCGGAGGATGATTATTTGGGTCGGTTATTAGTTCTTACTTGGTGTTGTGAATATCAGGTAGAGATAATATGTAGAGATGAAATTTTTGGTCATTGGTGCAAGTTGAGTTTGAAGGTGATGACGTGAAGTCCATGGTTATCCTCAAGATATGGTTAGCAACAGAATCTCATTTAAGATGATTGGTTATCATGATTATGAAAGGAAATTCGCACTTGTTCCTCCACCATGGATCTACTTCTTTCTGCAAAGTGAATCCTTATGATTTTATGGCTAATAAAGACCTTAAGCACACTTCAAATACCTACTTTTTAACCAATGACTTGCTAATTCTATGTTTATGGGTCCAATCCTGATAAATTTGTATTTACACTATGCTGTCTTCCGGCTGGAATTCTATTTTCTTCTCACCACCGCATGCCGGTAAACATCTGACAGACGATGTGACAGAATCCGAGAACATGTGTCATTCTTCTACTCTATGTACATCACATGTCTCAACAAGTGTCTTTACTTTGGTAACTAACAAGCAAACAAATTGTTTTGATAACATTTGTCCACCACCTATTATTATTTTGAACCCTTCCATAGTTTTTTCTTAGTTCTATTCTATATTTCCCGCACATCACCCAAAAGATTTATCACAACTTATCTTGTTTATGTTCCAGCACCTACCAACTCATTTTGTTTCTAAACTCGTCTCCTGCGAATATTTAAACACTCGATCTTTATGAGCTTTAAGGCTTTATTAGTAAGTATGAATTTGGTTAAAGAATCAAGGTTACTTGAAGTTAAGAAAACCCACTTCACGCATACTAATATAACCATACTTATGACAAATATCTACCAGTATTCTTGATCCTTGTCCCCCCATCTTACAATCCAAGAGAGAGCTCCCTTTCCCCCAACCCCATTTTCTTTTACTGGATCTTCGTCATCCCCTCCTTCAGGAAGTCCTGGTCCCCGCCAACTTAGCTTTACTTAGATGGGGTGTTAGCCATTTTTATTCCTACATTCTTGGGAAAAGAATGGAAAAGTATTATTTAGCATATATTTACCAATTAGATCTGTATCTCTCGATGTAATCATGAATCTATGGCCTATTATCATTCTGGCATGCTCTTGGGAGTGTCTCATTTTCCCTTTTTGTAGATTGAAGGTTGAGGGACAATACTTCAAGCCATTGGATTTGCATTAGGGTTGACGAATTGGGTTCAAGGTGCTTGATGTTTACTGATCAGTGATAGAACAATATGTGGGACATACAGGATGGTTAATCTGCAATTCAATGCAGTGAATATTTTCTATATAGATAAAATACTTCAGTTAACTGTGCCCGGAAATGCCTATCGGGATATTGTTGTGTTGGTCTTCAATTTTTTAGTATGTAACTTCAGTTTGTTTACTAAAACAATTTCAATAGTAAATAAAAGATTATACACATGATTAGAATAAATAAATAATCTCATTACTAACCATCTGTTACAGTCATCGAAACTTGCAATGACACTTTATGAGCTTGAGGCCTGAAACTAATCAAGTGAGGTCCTGTAATACATAGCGACCACATGAAGGACATTCATCAGATGACAAGCATAGAAATTAAAATTTACATATTAATATTGATATTATCTTTGGGTGCTAGTATGAGAGACCTATTGATATTGTCTTTGGGTGTTA
This sequence comes from Kingdonia uniflora, assembly GCA_014058105.1. Taxonomy (NCBI): domain Eukaryota; kingdom Viridiplantae; phylum Streptophyta; class Magnoliopsida; order Ranunculales; family Circaeasteraceae; genus Kingdonia; species Kingdonia uniflora. Next base: position 3,460,794 of record JACGCM010000560.1, on the reverse strand, counting down.
GTATGAGAATCTACTCTTATATACCAAGTTACATCCCACTGAACTAATAACAATGAAAGAATTAGTGATACATTCATTTAATTTCTACTGAGTTAGATATAACATCTCAAAAGGTTCACTCCAATCTTCTTTGTTTTGGTTCATTTTTACTTTATTGTTTCCCCCTGATTCAATGATTTCCATTTCCAAGTGGTGAAAATCGAAAAATACAAATTCTTTTTGGCCTATACGATTTCAAATTTCCCCTGCTTTGGTGATAAATAAACAAAAACTGATATTTCCAAAATGTTTTTTTTCTATACATTCCTTATGTTCTTTTCAGAAAGTGTGTGGAATAGCATCACCTTTTGAAAACTAACCTTTGATTTATTTTTTTTGTAACGTCACAGGATAGGGTTTTCACATTTTTAAGTTTTTCAAAGCCATTGGAGATGCTCTAATAATATGTTATATTTGATGTTTATCGGGCTAATTTTGCAAGACATCGGGAATATATGATTGAATATGATTCCAAAATAGAGGACAAGAATTCCAATTCAACGCTTACTGACCTTCATAAACATTTAAATAAGATCTGATTTTGTGCCCAATACCGTGTCGGTAATCAAGATCACTCTTCCATAATGGAACACGATCAAGAATGTCTAGAGAATGTCCTATGACATGAACATCCAGTTAAAGATAAATATTGTAATATACAGAAATATTTGTTAGCAATTCTACAAGAAATAATTCGATGGAAGAAACAAATTAATGATTCGACCATATAAACTCTTAAGAGAATTGAATTTTATATGTATTTTAGTACAACAATGACAAAGGCGCTCCTATTAAATTTTATATGTACTTTAGTAGAACTCTTAAGGGAACTTCGATTGGGGGAGTCTTTAGTTTTGGCTGGTCCCAGTTTGTAGTAGGTAAGTAGCAAGAGGCATAGACGGGTTCGAACTTCGCCTATGATCGCCATCGCCATAAAGAGGACCCAGTGGGAGTCGAGTGAGAGTGAGAGGGGTAGGCAGATTTGCGGGGAAGTCGCGATGGATGAATGCAAGCAAGTCAAAGTAGACTTCAGATAAGGATCCAAGCTTAGCTTTGGGTCTAAAGCTATAAAGATTTCATAGTGGCTGTAAGAAAATGATTAGAAAGTATATCCATGAAAAATTAAAAATGGCGGAGAGGCTCTTTCAGCAAAGATAAGATTACAACTTAGAAATTAGATGGTTATAATTTAAAGTTAATTTTTTTTCACCTGCTTATCCAGCCATACAAGATATTGGACAACAGTTGCACCATCTCGAATATCTGCCTTCCTTAAGCCCTCCAACTCAACAGGGTTCTGGAATTGTATATCAATAAATAAGTAAAAAGATGCAAATATGGAGATAATGCTAGACTAAGTGCAACACATGGCGAAAGAACATATTTAACCATGTAATCAGCTAGTATGCAACACAACTAAGAAGATAACTTTTAAGAAACATCGAGTAAAGTAGTTGCAATACCCGTGTACGCACACCAACATACTTGAGGTATCAACTTTGCTTGGGATCAGCCTGTCCCCACCTTGTACCACATTACACACCGTATATTTAATACATTGAGTGAAGCACTTGCTATACCCGTGTACACATACCAACATACTTGAGGTATCAGGTGTGATAGGGGATCAGTTATATCAGTAAAATGCACAATTATTGGAAACAGGGGCTGGATTTGTAACCTAATTATTATATACCTTTTGATATGATCGCTAGAAAATCAAGGCGGATAAGAACCGGTAACAACATTATACTAGTTAAGGTTATATCCAATTAATCACCACCCTCTTATTCATGGTGGAAACTTACCTATCTTTTTCCCCTTTTTATTTTTTACTAGTTTTTACAAGTATCAAGGTGAAGAACAATGTTGCAATTATAGAACTGTAAATAAGGGGATATTTCACCTTTAGTATATTTAATGTTTCCTCCCACATGTGTTAACTTGAAGTTTTTATATCTAAGACTTCATAACTGTTGAAAGAAAACTAAAAATGAGGAGAAAAACTTACTCAAAACTGAGAGCGGCTACTGAGCTCATTAGCATTGGTTGATCCAACTGCTCTTTTTTGGCTTCCTATGAGTTGTTCCCATACTTCATCTCTGCTATAAACTCAAGCTTAGACCAGACTAAGGGCTTCCTGAGTTACCTCTGATGTTTGCTTTATTTTCAACCTTCGTAATGATAATGACCATTGGAAAGTGAGCACATATATTAAAACACATAGTAACCAATATGAATAAATAGTTTACATATGGGCAGTCACAAGTATATAATCTCGCCTCTTTCCCTCCTCCTTTACCCGGGCTTGGAACCGGCTATGCAAAGCTATAACAACTTTGCATATGCAGAGTTAAATAAGGTTTACCTTATTGCGTAAAGTAGGTAATTTTATACATGTTAATACTTGACATTCATATCTTTCAATAGAAAAGAAACTAAGAAGCTTGATTAATAATCAAATAAAACCACCAGGATAGATGAAAATAATCATTACAGACTTGAATCAATGAAATACGAGAATTACGAGAGCTTTAATAGATTTTGCACAAAACCTAGTATTTCAAAATAAGATTGAAGTCCAATTATACTGTCAAGAGACCAACAATGCATAATGGGGATTACACTTAAATATAACTCATAATTGAGATTTGGGGATGGGATTTATCTCATAACTAAAAGATACAAAATCAATAATAGATGAAAATTATGGTAAAATAAAATTTACCTTTTGATCGAAGAATCACTTGTTGTTCCTAATAAAATCTCGATTAAAATTGGAATAAATTAAATAATTAAACATTAGAGATAAAATCAGACTATAATAACAGATAAATTTGACAAAACCTTAATCGAAGAGAGAGAGAGAGAGAGAGAGAGAGAGAGAGAGAGAGATACCTGTGACTCATAATAGATAATTTGTGAAGTACCGAGCAGAGAGATAAAAGAATAAAGGGATTTCTCTAATAATTTGATCTCCTAAATTGCATACGAGTATTCGGGAAAACATGGCAGGAGCTAAAATAATTTGAGCACTTGCTTCATGCTACAGTTTCTTCTCTTAACCAATGGTTTTGTTAAATCCGTGCCCTATTAATTTTTAAAAAAAGCATTATCCGTTGTTTTAGTATAATAACCACGGTGTTAATTGTGGCAGTTTGATATTGATAAAGTTGTGGCAAAAAACTAAAAATCTTCCATGGCAACTGCCCTATTCTCTTGTAGTATCATTTACACTATTTTATGTCGGGGACGATGAATCATGTTATGATCCCTCAATTGTATTAGGGAATCTTTAGTCAAAGTATATTGCCTCAGCTCCCTTGGCTCCATCATCATTACCATGGGATCTCTAAAAGTAAGTTTCTGCTATATCATCACTCTCAAATAAACCAATAGTTGGTCAACCCAATCCCTCGCCATTGGCACGCCAGGGAAATCTGTATCCCCTATGCTTGCAGATCTCATTAGTCTAGATGGTACTGCTTCCGCAGTAAATTCTTCCATGTCATCTAGTGAAGAGGACCCTATGGAACGCTTGAAAAGAGCGTTAAAATTATAACCAGTTAAAGCAACAAGTACTACTGTTATTGACATTTGGTTGGTCATCTATTTAAGCAATAAGATAGCATAATATACATCTGGTGATGGTATTCAAAGTGAACCAGATTTGGTAGCCATGATACATGCTTCTGCGCAATAATAGAACTCTACTATACAGTATGGGAAATCTACATGAAATAAAATAAGGCATGACACGAGTGTGTGGTCCTTGAATGTTGTTTTTTCAGCTGGTATTGTAAATATTAATGTACCTGACTTCAAGTTTACTGTAATTGCTAGGATCAATAGACCTAGAGTCGAGACTATAATGGCCTAATTCCCTGAGCTCGACTTGGCCTAGAATTAGTCCTTACACCAGTGTACCTGTGACTACAATCAAGTAAATAAGAAATGATACAGGTATTTAACGTGGAAAGCTTATGAATAGGCTAAAAAAATCTGTGACTACAATCTTATTACAAGTTATCTCTAGACTTAGAAATATTTGACCTTGTGAATATTAAGTCTTGAGTGTTTGAGAATCTCAGAAGATATAGTCTTCTCCGTGATTTTTCGTATATCTCTTTTGGTCCTTGTCTCTTCTAGAACATTTCCTTTACATAGGCCCCTTCCGTAGCTCTTCATCGTGCTGGGGCACATTCTCCGAACAATGTGGTTAGTGGCTGTTGACTGAGTAACTGTCGAGTTCATGAGAGAAAAGTGGCTTTAACTTGATCAGGATTTTCCATTTAAGCCCGACCACGTTTATCATCAGTTCGTGGAGTATATGGCAATGTTTGACTGAGAAGTCATGTGAAGGATGAGTGAGCCTGATATGGAGGTAATTTAAACTGTGGACAGCTCAATTTTTGGTAAGATTTAGAGATAGGCCCCCTACAATCACCCCCTCGCATCCGAAGTCACGAGTGGCTTTGGCTGAGAAATAATTAGGGTATATGGGTATTCGGGTTGGAAGTTTTAATTTTGAAAGAAGTAATGATGTTTGTTGACTGCATGGAAAATGCGCATGCCAAAGGAGGATGTAAGTGTATTGAATGTTGATGGGAATTAATAGATGTGACGGTTAGAGTTTGAGGAGTTACGTCTTATTCAATGATGACACTTGGGAAAATGTACATGTCCAATAAATGTAGGGTTATATAAAGGGTACCTGCACCGTGGATTGTGATAAAGTATGCTATGGTCTGTTGTGAAATTCTCTGCTTGTTCTGAAGATGGTGAAAAATCGTAGGATGGCCCTTGAGGAGCGAATCACTTCTGAAATGCAGAAGTTGAAGTTTAGATTTTTTGGGGACCACTCGTTGGAGGACCTTGTTCCTGCTCCGGTCCCTCCGACATATAGAGATATGTCGGCAGATGAAGCGGTTAAAGCTGAGGAGGATTTTTATTGTAGATAGAGATTTTACCACGTTGTCTTAATAGGCGAGCAACGTTGGGCTTGTCTCCACATTCTTGCAGAGGACAAGGTTGAGGAGACAGATGCAGGGATAGGCGTGACTGTGGTGCAGTTGCGCTGATCTTTTGTGTTATAATAGATTCTAAGGTCAGGCCCTTTTCATCTCCACCAACTTTGTGGAGGTGGTAGATTAAGAGGAGGTGGTAATTGTAATGGAGGAGGGAAACAAGCAGTAGAAGTCTACTTCTGCATTCCCATCACTCTCTTACGCTAAGAAGATCTTCAGTTTGAAGAGTTGGCTCCAGCACTGAGTATTCTACTTACATAGTTTCTATTTGAAGTTTGTCTAGACTTCAACCAAACTTATGTGAGGGAAGCTTTATGTTGTTTCTAATTTCTATTTTGCATCAGGGTGAAAAATCACTAAAACAGGATGAACTGAAGGATTTGATGTGTCAGAGTGCCTGAATGACCCATTACTTGCAAAAGCATTGAAAAACTTGTTATCTATAAAGTGCCTAAAGTTGGGTGCTAGACAAATTAGGTATCTATAAAGTACCTGAGATCGACTACTTGAAAGACTTGTTATTTGTAAAATTAAGTATAATCTTTCACTACGTGAAAAAGAGTAAAAAATGACTTGGTAAGTCAGTCGTATTTTTCTTAAAATGACTTTATTTTTGGTCGAAAAAAGTGTCATAATTTTTGCAGTAGCATTTTGTTTACGACTTTTACCTGAGTCGAAATATTACGACTGCAAACTAAGTCGTAATATCTGTTGCTTTTCATAAAATTTGTAGCACAAAAGTTAGTCAATTATTTTCCGCAAACAAACTGACATACGTATGAGTCATAATTTTTGTCACATTTGTTGCATATTGCAACTCTTTTATCCGTTGTTTTATGCATCATAATCTAACGACTCCAAAATAAGTTGTAAAATCTATAGCATTTCTCACAATTTTCGACGGAGATGTAAGTCGTTTCATACTAATTTAACAAAATATTGCAATTTACAAAAAATATAAAATAAAAAAATATTTATTTATAAAATTTGAACTAGATGGATTTGAACCATCATCCACTCAAGTTATTGAGCGCTCTTTCTTTTTTGAGGTTATAGTTCTATTAAGGTATAAAAATACCAAAGTTATAAAATTAGAAACGTGTATGGCAAACAACATTCTTAGACCAAACTAGACCTTTTGTTTCTTATTCTAAACTCTCATAGGGCTCTGAAACATATATTATATAAACTAATTAATAAATATTTCTAATGATATCTAACTTTCATCATTATTTCAAAAGAAAATCTCAAACTTGATTAAGTAACATACTGTTGCAGATTGATATCTATGACAAGAGCAAACTCATAGTTTACCAATGTCTTTATGCCAAAGTCAGAGACTAAATTATATACAAATATACTTAAACATAATATCATATATATAATAGACAGTTTAAAATATACCTCTCTATTAAGGTATGGTGTTGTCTAGGAAGTTAGATAACTTTTGGAATTCCCTTAGCTATGATCACCAATTATTCCCCTTGCATATAGTTTTGTAACTTTGTTATCAAGCGCTTAAAACATACTAACTACAAATTGAAACAATCGAATAAGCCAATGAGAATATAATTATTAAAATGACCAAGTTATTGTAATATATTGGATAAAGAGCCACTTACTTAAACCACACTTAGCTGCTAGTAGTCACAATCCCCTACAATGCAATGACCCCTTAATCCATTAGTTTATAATCTTACAATTAAAAAAGGATAGGAATGATTGAGAAAAACCAAATGTGTGCAAGTGCAATACCTTAAAATCTAAAAAATGAAAAATAAGCAGCAAGTTTATATTAAAACTAAACAACAATGATATAGAAATTACGGGTACTAGCAACTATGTACTTCAACTGTAGTCCAACATTTGTCTGGCTGCCTGAGTTGCAACAGTACAAAGAAATCTACTTTAAAGAAGAAGCATGGCAGTTACAGTGCCTGAAGATTCAAAAAGTACATCATCTTCGTTAATTGTAAGAACTATAATAACATCCACAACAACAACTAAAGGGTCAGGAACCACACCCAGAGATTAAATAAATGAAACCAAATCAAGGAATCTAGCTGTTTAGGTTTGGAAAGCAAATATGCCCATTTAAGAAGTTTTCTTTACATTTAAATAGTTTCTCTCTCAATTATGACAAAAAAATTCACTTTAGTTATACTGTGAATAATTTCTTTAAATTTTATGTTTCTTTGCCTTTGGTTGTAATCATTCCATTTTAAAAAGTTTGTTGGTAATTAAGTGATAAATACCTTTAACTTTTAAAAAAAATGCATCTCTATGTCTTTGAGTAGAGAGATAGATCATATGGGTGTTTCCTATATTCTCTGGGATTTGCATCCCCTGTAGTTCATTGTGAAGTTAATAATAGTTTATGAGAATTATTTGTTCCTGACCAGAAAAGTCATTATCAGGCATGAGGATAGGCATGCAGTGGCACTCCTTCCTGCAAAGAAAGTCTTAACTAAATAGATTGATTATGGGATAAAATTGGAGAGGTCAAGAGGAGACGAAGAAGATTCCAAAGGAAAATGATATGGACATCTATATATATATACACAGAAATTCTTGAGCAGTCACAACCATTTTTATTAACCAAAAAACATCGTGATGTCTACAAATGACATAAACCAAGGCACTCAACAATACGAGAAATTACCTTGATTAAATAAAGTAAACAAAGGCGAAGCTTACTTTTCCAATATATTAATATACTTGTCTACATTTGGTATGAAATCTGTGGAGTGAAACATACCTTTCCCTCATGGGAACACATGGACAGTTCCAAAATCCTTGGCTAGCCTCAGCTGCTTTATCATTATAATGCCTAGAACAACAACAACAGCAACACGAGCGGTGTCATCAACTTATGAATATACACAAGCGGAAGAGAAAGAAAGTACTTGCAAGGGCAAAGTAGTGTTCCTAGTGAATCTTTGTGGTATGTTAAACCCTTAATAACAATAGAAGTAACTCATTTATCCGCACAGAAGTATGTCCCTGAGCGATGAGCATACTGCTCCAAAAACTTCCTCATTATTTTAACAGATTTCTCTAAAGGTTCTACTGTATGTATGTATTCATAAATGTACATCACATTGCAATAATTAATTAATCCTTAATGAATGAATGAATTACCTTTAGCGTGTACGATGAGACGATACGATGTTGTCCTCCTCGACCACAATGATGTTATAGTTGTAGTTGCAGCCCCAATAACACCTTGAATTATAGTCATTGTTACGATATATCTAAAATGAAAAAAATTGAATTTAATAACTAGGGTTTCAGGAAAAGAAATTGGACATAATAATGAGAGGAGATTTAAAAAAAATCATTTGGTTTAATGATTTAAAAAAAAAAATGTGACACACGTGAGTGGCAAAAGAGGGAAACAACCAAAAAACGGGTCAACCCAAGTTGACTTGCAGTCGAAGGCAATTTGGAGACCAAAAGGGATATGTGACAAAATCTAGGTCAAAAAGCTAATATGCAGTTTGTATTGGGGACCAAAGTCAAATTTTCTTAATTATTAATTTTGCCTTAAGTATTTCTTTGTACCACAATTGGAAGGCAAGGAATGAGGTGTTCAACAACATGGGAGTAATCCCTGAAGCTATCCTAAGAAACTTTATGCTGAGATAACTATAAGAGCATCCTTATTAATCACAAATATTTATGATACTCTTAGAGATAGAGATATTTGTGCAAAATGGGATATCAACCCTCAATTCCAATTACCTTCGACAAAACTCTGTAATTGAAGCCCCTAACACTTGGAGTGACCTTGGTTAGTACTAATGGATCTTTGGATGGAGACTATGAAAAATGTGGAGTTACGAGAAGTAGCAATGGTGATAATCTTTTTGGGTACAATGGTGGAGTATATGCAGTGACTGTGACTCAACATGAAATTTTTGCTATTTTGAAATGCTTAAGAAAGTGTGCAAAGAATGGGATTCGGGATGCTCATGATTTAAGATGTTTCACTACATTTGACAGTTACCATGTATTTCGAGATGTGAATAGGTGTGTAGATTTTTTGGTATTACAGAAGTATAAAATCATATGAACAATATAGAGTGATAGCTTAAATTTATGCATTACAATATCATCCAGAAGCGGCCCTTATATTATCTAAATTATAAGGTTGCCCGCTAAGTTCGCAACTGCTAATTTACCCCTCATTCTAGCACATATTGATCGCTTTGAGGAGTTGAGGCTATCTTCCATTAAATATCCAAAATTTTAAACATCAAGGGTATGTTTGTTTTGAGAAACTAAGGGAAAGAAAGAAGTTTTTGTTGAAAACAGTAGATAACTAGTACAGGAATTTGATTTTCGTATGTTTGCTTGGAAATGAAGAAGGAAAATATCTAATTTATGCTTATCTGTAAGAAATAAAATACTTCTCCATTTTATGGCACCAACTCTAAGACCTTAATGTATACGATATATTAATTAACTAGTATAACCGCTAGACGGAAGACGAAATTAGAGCTAGGGGTCGGAGGGAAAAGAAAGAGAGATAGACGAGAGAGACAACTATAATGGCTAAGAACTTTGGATCACTATATAGCACCTCACTTCCTATTGAGTCAATGGCATCAGCTCTGACCTCCTTCATCTCCTAGCTACTCCTTCCAGTCTCCTACTTGCAATAGCCTACTGGTAGGTCACCTTTCTTCTATATAGCCAGACATCCTTCCAACTTCCATACTAGTGCCTGGTCCTAGTGGTCCGAAGTTGCTTCTTAGTCTTCTACGCCTATGCTTTTCTAGAGCTAAATCCGAAACATCTTACTGAATGAGCTAGCCTGCAAAACCTCCTTTCCCTTACCCTAGAATGGTTGGCTACGATCTATGCCACTTGATCTCTAGTGAAAAGCCATTGCTGAATAGTGGTAATGTCTCCAAGACTTTGTGTGGCAAAGTTGCGCGTGATCGTTGCTTTCAGTCTATCTCTTTATAGGTATTCTCTTCTTTGGCCATCCCCTTGCAGCTTAACATGCTCAAGCTCAGCTCTCTCCAACATCTACCTATGGCTTCAACATGGCAGGTTCTTCCTTATTTCATGAGCATATGCTACATAGCCACGTCCACCCCCTTTCTCTTTTCATTAGCATACGCCCCATAGCCACGCCTGCCCACCCACCCCTCTTTCTCTACTTTTCTTTCTATCTTTGCACTTTCTGAAAAGATTTCCTTTATATATGAAATTTTTTTTTTGTAGATATCCTTTGTTTCTTTTTCTAGATTTTCTTTTTCCCCATTTTTTTACAATATTTTTCACTTAAGAAGTGCTCTTTACATTTTAATAGCATCTCTCTCAATTATGTCACACTTAAGATTTTCTCTAAAAAATTCACTTTAGTTATACTGCGAATAATTTGTTTGAATTTTATTTTTCTTTGCCTTTGGTTGTAATCATTCCATTTAAAAAAGTTTGTTGGTAATTAATTAATAAATACCTTCAACTTCTAAAATAAATGCATCTCTATAGCTTTAAGAAGAGAGATATAATACTATATTATCTGGGATTTGCATCCTCTATAGTTCATTGTGAAGTTAATTATAGTTTATGAGAATTACCAGTTCCTGACCAGCAAAGTCAGTACCAGGCATGAGGAAAAGAATGCAGTGGCACTCCTTCCTATAAAGAAAGTATTGTTGTTAAGCAAACAAACACGAAGCATATATTAGTATAGTAGTCTACATTTGGTATGAAATCCGTGGAGTGAAGCGTACCTTTCCCTCATGGGAACACATGGAGAGTTCCAAAATCCTTGGTTAGCCTTAGCTGCTTTATCATCATAATGCCTAGAGCAACAACAACAACAGGAATGAGCGGTGTGATCAAACTTAGGAATATATACAAGCGGAAGAGAAATAAAGTACCTGCAAGGGCAAAGTGGTGCTCCTAGTAAATCTTTGTGGTCTGTTAAACCCTTAATAACAACAGAGGTAACTCCTTTATCAATGCAGAAGTATGTCCCTGAGCAACGAGCATACTGCTCCGAAAACTTCCTCATTATTTCAACAGATTTCTCTGAAGGTTCCACTGTATGTATGTATGTATTCATAAATGTAGATCACATTGCAATAATTAACCCTTAATGAATGAATAAATTACCTTTGGCGCGTACGATGAGATGGAAGCCGCGACGATATGATGTTGTCCTCCTCGATGATGTCGCAGTTGTAGTTGCAGCTCCAACAACACTTTGAATCGTACTCATTGTTACGATCTATTTGAAATGAGAAAAATCGAATTTAATAACTAGGGCATTAGGAAAAGAAATTGGAGATATCGAGCAATAAACATAATAATACCTGTGAGCTGATGAGTTTGATCCACAAAATAAAATGATTTTCATCCTTATCTATACTCATTTCAGGCCCCTCAATCAAGTTGGCCTTCATTCTCATACATACATGAGCATCACCAGCAGTCCCATCCTAAGTTATAAAGCTGTTGGACCAACCTTGATTTGTAAATTTGATGTGATGGTAAACATTGCGGGTTGTACTACTTGGCTTCATTTGTATGTAGGAATGAGTGACATATAGGATCCAAGTTGATTACATATGAAAACTTCCATCCATCCTATTCTTATATTATGAATGATTCTACATAAAAGGGTAAGCAGACAAGTTTAAGTATATAAGCGGCAGGAGGAGCAGAATGAAGACCAAAGTATCCTTCCTTACTTGTAGTCTTTGAGTACAAGTAAATTAGTATATTTAGACCCCTAAAGGCACCAAATTAGTATATAGGTTAAACTTTACAACAAGGAAAGGAGGGGATTATGGATTATGAATAGTGGTAGTGATAAAGTATATTATTCAAAGTTATTCTATCATTTATTCAAAGAATAAATCCTAAGATAAGAACAATATTAGTTACATGTAAAGTTAGTTCACGAACCAAATTAGATAGATCACAACAAAGGCATACTTGTCTCGTTTCCTTCTATCTTGTCCAACCCTTTGCATATATGTTCGTTATTAATTATACTCTCTTAATGTGATGTTTTATTGTTAAGGACTCAATAAAAATATAACATATTATTTGCTTGTCATCGAGCTCGAAATGAATGCAAAAACTTAGGTTTCTCCTCTAATTACATATTTTCATGCAGTAGGACGAGTTTTGTTAAAATTCAGAGCAATCTGAAAAAATATAAAGGGAAACTAGATAGAAATTTTGCCTTTATGCAAGGATCAACCAGACCACTTTTTTTTTCTTTTTCCAACAAGAACAAAAATTGATATTTAATGATTAAGTTGTAAGCAAACTGATAACAACAATCAAGAGATAAAGTAATAACTGGATGCACATGTTTTCAACAATCATAGCCTCAGAAGAGCACAATCTCAACCTTTGGAGATGATCTTGGGGATTGTATATGTTGTTGCGGGGGATTCCAGTACAGTCCACTCTCGACCTGGCAAGGTCTTGATCATCATTTTCTCTAGCATTCTCGAGTTTCTAAGCAAAAATTTGAATAGATCCATTGCTTCATCGCAGAAGATCTTTTCACGAAGTAAGCTTTTTTGGTGTTTACACAAGGTAAGCCCATTTTTACTAAGATCAGTAACTTGGTGCTGACATAAATTGAATCCAGCTCTGTGGTAACAACTCCCATAGACTTTACCAGCTCAGCTAGACACATGGTGAAATCATCCCTAAAAGTTTCACAAATAGACTTACTTTTCGATCCATGAGGAGTGAAGGGACTTCTGACCCCAACGCCAAAGCCCAAACCATAAACTATTTTAACAATTTTGAGGTGATTTAGCTCGAGTGTGCAAGATAGATCTACACTTTTAAAATACTCTTTTGTGTCAATACAGAAATCATCCAAGTGAAAATCTAACATACTTACAGACAAGTACTCTTTTCCATTAAAATCGAAGTTCATCCACAACTCGTTGGCATTGTCAACTTTTTTGCTATCGATATTCATAACAAGAGTCTCAAGGTACGTAGAATTATTTAACAAGTATGCAACACCTGGAAACTCTTGACTTGTCAATGCTATGTTCACTTCCAAGCGTGCAAGACTAAAAAATGAACCATCTAAACTTTCGATCGCCCTGGTGATTAGAACCTGAATGCACCAGCTACACAGTTTTAAGACTTTAGGTAATGAAAATCATCAAGTAGTTTCTTCAAACAATCAACATTTTCCTCACTAATTTTTTGGTAACCATCAAATGATTGCTCATAATCAAGGCTCACTTCAGAAAGTGATGAAGAGTTTCATATGGTATAACTCGCAAATAGAAAGTTTCTTGATAGTTCTAACAACAAGAGGTGTGGAGCATAGATTTTAACTGTGATGTTCTTATAATCAATTGCACAAAGATCATATATTCTTAAGCTTTTGAGAGTCCCATTTTCTGCTAAGATTTTGTAATGGGAGCCAACATAGCTATATTTTCAACCACTAGAGAGTTTGAAATAATAGCCTCAATCACGTCACTATCTAATTCAATTTGTTGGAGATTAAACACTCTAAGTACCGCTAAACACACATCATTTTTGGGCAAATTGATGTCATAGTTCTTGAGTGTCAAAACCATTAACGACCCACAATTAAAGATACAAGATGGTAAGTTACGATGGCTATAGATTCCAAAGATATGGAAAATTTGTCCGGAGAAGTCCAGACATAGGTCCTTGAGCCAATGGGTAACGACAAAATGAATCCAAGAACTAACTAGCTTGTCAACGATATAAAACCTATCGTCAAAGATAACGTGGAACTTATCAATGTTCGACGAAGCTATAATGATTTGTCAACAAGGTTAGGGGTCGTGGAATCGTCGAAGACCATATTAGGGGTAGATTTCCATAAGTCTATCCATCTTTTGGAGAACAAACTCGTTTGAATCGCATTGTTCATCGACATTAATGATATAATATAGAGAATCAAGGCATCGGGCAACCGGTCAAAATGATGACAATCTTCCATCTCCATGATGGATGTTACTGCAAGATAAATGTAAGATTGCAGTTTGAATTGAAACCCTAAATACTGAGGGATACATAAAATTGGAACCCTTAACACTCTTGAAACTCAGAGATACATGGAATTGAAACCTTAGAAACTTAGAAATTCTTGGCAAAATATGGTAAAATAGAGAACCCCATTAATGGATTTATGAAAAAAAATAGAAATCGAAGAAATTAATTTACATACTTTTATGGTTTTTGTGATTACTGCAAGACGGGCAGAACCATTGTGCATTCCTCGCAGTACGAAAGAAAGCATTCCCTGCAGTAGATCAAAGGACACAATAATCATCTTGCATTTCGGTAAATTATTGAAGAAATCAAGAGTTTCGGGCTTGGATTATTCTCCTTTTAAAGGGTTTCTGGGGAAAGAAAATGAGATGAGAGAGAGGTTATCACAGAGAGATGATGGACACTCAAGAGTAGATCGGTATTGAGATCGTTGAGAGATTTTTGGCAGTTTTTGTTTTTTTAAAAGTAATTGTGGGTTGTATTCTGGATCAGCAGTTGTAATCGGGTAAAAAATAAGAAACGACAGTGTCCACAGTTGAAATTGTTATGTTTTCTTGACTTGGACCAGGGTTGTATTTTTTATGACGGAAATAAGACTAAAAAAATAATAAACGACGGGGGTTATAAAATTACAACTGGTAATGGATGTTGTATTCTTCAATCAGAAAACAATATAGTAGAAAGTCGCAACTTACTATCCAAAAAGGTCGATAATTACATGCTTTCGCGTAATGTTTTTTAACATGAATAAAAAATTTCATCCAATTTCTTGCATTGATATAGATATAGAATAGCTTTAAGAAATCGAGCTAAAATATTTTGAGGAATGTATGAAATGAAATTAAATGTATGAGTACCAAAAGTACAGTTATTGTAACATTTTAATTGAGATATATATGTGTAACAATTTATGTTGTGATGTGAGTATGATTCGTCCTGCGTACCGAAAATCTTGGAGAGAAAAATTGTAGGAAATTTGTAGAGCAAAAATTTGATCTAATAGAGGTCGATAGAAGAATAAATATGGAAAGAATAAGCTCGACCTGGAAAGTTATGGAATGACTAAGTTCGAGGTAAGGGAGAAGTTTAAATAATTTTTCTCAAGATTCTGGGCTTTCTATTACGAGATAAAAGGTTAATATCACATTCTGAGGGGAAATTGAGTAACAAATTATATAAATAAGAGTAGAATGAGGTTTGAATATGGAGAAGAGATTAGGATGGTACATACTCGATCTCAAAGAATACGTCATGCCGCTGAAGGATGATTGGTCATAAAGATCATTGAAGTGTGGGAGAGGATTTTTGGATTGTTTGGTAATGATACTGAGTTACTAGTGAGGGAGTGTCAGCTTGAAGGATTAGATGCAAGGGGTAGGGAACTTGAGTATGCTTATTATTTCTATGAGGTATGTTTTCGTAAACTAGTGAGGGATCCTCCAGATCAAAAATAGGTTGTCAGATTGATTACTGAAGTGGAGATCGAATTTGAGGATATAAGGATTGTTGCAGGTGAATTAGTTTGATGTGGTTCCCAAGGTGATCAAGGCTATTTTTGATGCATCTATATGTGAAGTTCATAGAAAGGATGTAAAATAGGGGGGGATAAAATAGGATTGAGCAGAGTTTGAATAAATTTGAAAGAAATTGCTAAATAAATCTTTTATTCGTGTGAATGATGTTTATTACTGTTGCACAAAAATCAATTTGAAAATATTTGAAACACTGTTATAGTAGCTTTGAAAATGACGTCATTGTTGCTATAAAAGTAGAAGAAGAAGTACGTACAGAAAAGCAGGGAGGTTCTGAATTTGTCTCTTGTGAGAAGTTGTGAAAACTCGATTTTGTGTAAAGAGTGAGTAAATATGAGTAAGGCAAGGTCAGAGGGTGATTTGGAAAAAAGAAATAAAAATAGATTAAAATATAACAGAAAAGATAATGATGGGAAAGCGTTTATACCAAAAAGGTGCAAGACGTCTGATATGGATAGTGGAAGGGATGCCTTGGTTCCAAAACTGAGGATGGCTTGTGCGAGGCTCAATAACTGCTAGCAGTTAAAGAGAGAAAATATAAATACCGCTTCATCTTCGTCAATCAAACGGTTTTTAACATCTAAAAACTTGAAGAGCAGTGAGAGAGGAAGGAAAAAGGGAGACAAAAACAATACTGAAACTTATGTAGATTTAAGCAAGAGGGATTATCAGTTAAAGCGCGAGAGAGGTGCTAAATCTGAGTCGTGAAGGTGGTTGTACAATAGCGTGGTGATGAAAGGATATGGCGCTGCCTCGGATTCACATTCCGATATAGAAGGTTAGTAGATATATGTAATATGTGTATATTTTTTTGAAATTCGATTTTGTATTGTTAGGAAAGTAATAAATTACTATTTATAGTAATCTAAGAAAATCAGTTGTTATAAGAGATATGAAAGAAATTTAAATATTGTTGATGTATATAAATAGAAGATAACAATAGATACCTAGACCTGTGTGTAGGTCGATTGTGGGGAGTGTTGTGTAAGATAAAAATCCTTACTTATAGTTGAGAAGAGGAACTCCCCTGTAAGTGAGGCATCGGCCCCTGGTAGGGCGACTGAGTCTGAGATTGAAGCATCCGGATGTGAGGAAGATGCAGGTGTTGATCAATTTCCAGATTTCCCTGGAAGATTGGTATCCTATCCTTCTCGCTCGGATGTATTTAAAGAGTTCTGTAAAGCTAAGGTAGATGGGGGAACTGTATTGAGTATGCCGGTAGGCAATTTAGGGGTTATACCATAGCAACGGGAGAGGAATACTTTTATTTGCTGGCTGATTTGGGGAAGGAGGAGAGATAGGGGTATAGATGAATCGATCTCTTTTGAGTACTTTGATGGGGATGTTCGGAGCAAATTCTCAGAGGGCTTTTAGTATTACCTGTCTCAGTTGAAGTATGGGTTGAGGCTTCCCTTTAACAATTTGGCAAAAGGGATTATGAATCTTATCGGTACATATCCTATTCAAATGAATGGGAACATGTGGGAGGTGATAAGTATTTGTAAAGCTTTGAACTCATGGTGGGAAGATAGGGTAGAAAGAGGAGGATATCCCCTGAGGATGTATTGCAGTTTTATGGTGTTAAAATATTTAGCCCAAATGGAGGGGATTATTTTTCCACGAAGGCAACTCGACTTTGCTTCTTCAATCTGAACTCAGCAGATCGACCCTGGAACGATAATGTAATATGGGTGAAGGGTGACTGCCTTCAGAGAGATGATGAAGAACCCATGAAACTTCTGCTTAGAGTTGTAAAACAATGTAAGTATAACAATGCATAATGTATAAGATTGATAGTTGAAGTTGCAAGATGTTTGCTAATTTCAATGTCTTGTGTATGACAGGTCCCAAATCACAGGTGGAGAGGAAAGAGTCATTGTTAAATAAAGTCACTCTAAAGGGGGCTAAACTCGAGGTTGTATTAGAAGATTTTGGTATCAGTAGGAAGAAACGTGCTAACATCCGGGTTGAAATGGTTTTAAAATCCCAGTCGACATGGCTAATGACGTGTGTTGATAGCAGCAAAAAGAAGGGGACTGATGGGAAAAGGCAAGCGAGCTTGCCAAAGACTTCTGGAATGGACAAGAGATTACCCAAGTCTATTACTTCAAGCAAGTTTGCTTGAATGTTCCCCAAGAGGCAACAACTGAAGCGTCCTGCGGCTGCTGGGGCTTCGGGAAGTAGTGCAACCGCCAAGAAGGCGAAGAAGAAAAGGATTGATCCTTCTGACATATCTGGCGGGAAGGTCATTGAGGATCGACCTGATATGGAGGACGACAAGAAAGAGGTGGAAGAGAATGCCAGGTTGGCAGCTCTCCGTGGATAGGAGGAGTTGAGCAAAATGGTAGGCTCATATGCTTGATAATGTATTTGTGATAGATTTTATACAATGACTTGAGCTAATTAATAAGGTTGATTTGTTATTTTGTAGGCCGCTCAATTGATGATGAGAATCGTCCTAGGGGTCGAGGAGGAGAGAGCCGAGCCGAAGGGGAAAAATGCTTATCTCGAAAGGAATGTAGCTCGGCTAAAAAATGATCTAAGCAAGGAGGGGAAACGGTTAGAGGTACTGAAGGCTTCCCAAGTTGTTGAGGCTAGCAGACTGCAAGCGGAGGCTGGAGTGGACCTGGAGAAGGTGGGGACTAAGCATGACAGGTTTGGGCGTCACCTTATGTCCAAAGGATACTTCAAAGAGGAGGTGGATGCCATTAGGGCTGACACCTATGTGGAGGAAGAGGATGAAGAGTTTGAAGATGATGTTGTTGGGGTGGCTGATGGGCTGGATGGCGTGTCTCCTCAGACAGCGAGGAATAGCCAAGGGGATGATAACGAGCGCTTGGAGACTAAAATTGAGAAGGTAGGATAGTATGATTGTACTGTGATTGTAAGAATATGTGGGATGTTGTAAACTGGTTGGACATATTTTGGATAAAATTTTGTAGGCAAAGTTACATTCTATAAACCTTGTTGTAGGAACCTAAGGACTATGCCTCAGAATAAAAGAGTCAGAGGTTGAGCTTGCCAAGGAGAGAGAGACTTCAGAGTCTATGATGACTTTGCAAGAGAAACTGCAGGTTATAATAAAACAAGAAATTTTGATTCGTATGCTGCATTAGTATAGAGCTAAAAGCAATGAATAGAATGTAAAGACAAATCAACAACTCATTACTGATTTAGGGGTAAACGGCATTAGAATGGTGCTAGACATAAATGAATTTAATTTTTTGGCATACTCAAGTATAGAGAATCCGTACCTTAGACTTGCGAATATGCGTTATGGAGCATCCACCCGAGATTATACTTCGACCTTAAGTTCAGAAGTAGTTGTACACATTAAATGTTAAAAAAAAGATCTTGTTAGACTTGAGGAATGTAGTGTTAGATGTTCTAAATTGAACTGATATAATATATCTGTAATGTGCAAGTCAAATTGTAGTTAGTTTGCCTTCACGAAGATGAAGCTCTCCAATGTAACCAGGAATTTGCAGAAGAGTTTGATAGGATGAGAGAGGCGAATGAAGATTGAGAAGATCAACACATGAAGGTACATTTTAAACTCGTTGAGGCAACGCAAACAGTTATCGACCTATCTTGGAAGATCGATGAAAAGGATGTCGAAATATAGAAAGGACGAGAAGAGATCGAGGAATTAAAAGAATGTGCAGCGAAACTCAAAAGCTAGAATGGTGCATTATTGGCAAAGAGCAAAGAGGCAGATATGGCACATTACCGTGTGCAGGCTTTAGAAAGATCAGAGGATGATCTGAATCGATTGGTAGCTGGTTTGAGAAGGGACCTAGCAAAGAAAATGTACAATCAGGAATAAATTCAATTTGATTTGGCGAATAGCAAGAGCGAGCTGGGGCGATTTAAGAAGAAATTAGTCGATAAAGATAATGGCATAAAGGGAGCTCGAGACGATCTAACTACATCTGAATTGGCAGCTGAGCAATTAACTACAACTTTTTCTGTGAAGGATATGGAATTGCAGACAGTTCAGCGAAGATGCAATGAGTTGAATGAAAGGATGGCACAAATATGAATACTAAGGCTGGGGAGCGCTCGAAGGGGAAGAAAAATGATGGCAGAAACTCTCTTGTTCAAGGCGATGTTGTTATGCTATTAGCTTGAATAAAGGGGATGGAGGGGGATGTCGCTCAGATTCAAGGGAATGTGCATAAAGGGGTGGAGCAATTATAGGTGTGTGACGGTAAACTGGACGTTGCTCTTACCAGGGAGAAAGAGTTAGAGAGTGTTATCAAATCAAAGGAGATTGTAATAGGGGACAAAGAGGAATTATTAAAGAAAGTTCCTGATACGAATGAACTGAAGAAGGAGGTCGAGACACTTCGTTCTCAATTCATTGAATTGGAGGCGATTAATCAAGCTGAGTAAGCAAAAGCTGATAAAAAATCTACATAAAACATAGCCTTTACAGATTGGGTAGACAGAGAACTGGACAGTCAAAAGCCAAATACAAAAGGTTAGGAGACCGCCTTCAGAGGACGAGGACATCTTGGTCTCACTCAGTTATAACTCATGTTTTGCATTCAAACTTGTTGAGAACTATGATTGCTTATTTCATTGAAGAGGTTAAAAGAATTATGTTAGAGAGAGATACCTTGTTTGACTGTATGTCAGGAAGGATATGTATTTGTAGGGTTAACATAGATCAAGCTGATTACATTAGCTTCATGGGAACAGATCTGGGCCCTTAACTGCTAAATTAATAGAGGAGGGCAGGACTGTTGTCATTGCTCAAGCTCAAGAATTCATGGCTAGTCGACCTCCTATTGTGGGGGTAAGCGAAGCTGACATCCCCACAACAAAAAAAACACCATTATAGTGGTTATATATAAACCTGAATAGGAAATAATATGTGTTACAGACATGTTGAGAGATGAAAGCTAGTTTTTCCTTTGCTTTATCTTATGTCCTGTTAAGCTCTTCGATTAAAAACTAGTATTACCTTTGTTTTAATCTAAGAATTGAATAGATGCAGTCGACACAAACGTAACCTTGATCAAACCGATAGAATGTCGCAGACATAGTGAAAGAGATGAAAGCTAGTATGACCTTTACTTTATCTTATGTCTGGTAGAGTCCTTTGATTGAAAACAAGTTCTACCTTGCTCTAACCATGGCAGATGTAGTAGAGTCAGCCAAACCAATTATATTCATGATGTAACTAGTATGATATCGCAGACATATGGAAAGAGATGAAAGAAAGTATTACCTTTACTTTATCTTATGTCTGGTAGACTCCATTGATTGAAAACAAGTACTATCTTGCTCTAATCGTAGGAGATTTAGTAAAATCAACCAAACCAAGTGCATTCCTGATTTAACTGATATGATGTCGCAGACATATTGAAAGAGATAAAAGCTAGTATTACCTTTGCTTTATCTTAGGCCTGGCAGAATCCATTTATTGAAAGCAAATGTTATCTTGCTTTAATCGCAGGAGATTTATTAGAGTCAGCCAAACCAAGTATATTCCTGATTTAACTTATATGATGTCGATTGAAAGCTAGTATTATCTATACTTTAATATATGTATTGTCTAGAATGAAAAAAAGAGAAACTGAAATGGAGTAATGAGAAACCTAACGATAATATCATTTTAATCCCCTAGTTTTCCAAGAACTTGAGATGTGGACGCCTTCTTCTGTCATTAGGTAATATGATCCCAGGCCTGAGAGACACAGATAAGGAATGGACCCTCCCAATTGTCTGCCAGTTTCCCAGCATGAGACTCTTTTCGATGTTTGGGTATTTCTCTGAGGGCGAGATCATTGATTTGAAAAGTACAGCTTCTGACTCATTTTGTTGTATGAACTGGCTAGCATATGGTGATATCAACCTAGGTTAGCGATGGCGTATTCCCTGGTTTCATCGATCCAATTGAGGTTGCAGACCAATTAAAACTCATTTTTCCTCGTCAGTTAGCTCATGATCATTGACTGGATGATGGTATTCAGATGGAATGACAGCCTCAGTGCCATAGGTAAGGAGGAATGTAGTACAGCCGGTTAACTATTATGGAGTCGTACAATATGCCCATAAAACATGAGAGAGTTCTCGAACCCAATTCAATTTTTTTGAGAATGTAGCCTTTTCTTGAGCCTATCAACGATGGTTTTGTTGGTAATTTTGGCTTGGCCATTGCCTTGAGAGTAGTAGGGGTTAGATGGTGAGTGAATGATGTTGTGTTGGTTAAGAAAAGCTACGACCTTTTC
The DNA here is from genome assembly GCA_014058105.1 of Kingdonia uniflora. Taxonomy (NCBI): domain Eukaryota; kingdom Viridiplantae; phylum Streptophyta; class Magnoliopsida; order Ranunculales; family Circaeasteraceae; genus Kingdonia; species Kingdonia uniflora. The sequence continues at coordinate 3,438,921 of JACGCM010000560.1, read as the reverse complement.
TCTAACAAATTAGGGCCCATTATTGATACATATTAGGTGAGGGCACCAAAACCGAGTGATGATGTGTTCCCAGATAAAGGAGATGACCTCTTCTTCTCTGGTTCGACAGAGTGGAATTGCTTCTACCCAATTTTTAAAGTAATCGATAGCTATGAGGACATGGCAGCGGTTACCTGGAGAGTTATGAATTTTGCCGACCTGATTGAGTGCCCATCTTTTGAATGGCCAAAACACCTTGCTTGCATGGAGTTCGAGTATAGGGGCGCGTATCATCTTTCCATGTCGTTGACATGCATTACATTTGTGTGAGTACTCATCTACTTGTTTGCGCATGCGGGGCCAGAATAGTCTTTATGTTATGGCTCTATTTGATAGCGATCGACCTGCGGCATGAAAGCCACAAGTTCCTTCATGTAAATCATAGAGCATCTCGTCTGCATTCTGTTTAGAGAGGCACTTAAGGTAAGGACCCATGACTGATCGGCGGTATAAGGTACTATTTAGATTAGTGTAGTGCTTCGAGTTGTCTATCAGCTGTTGGCGCTCCTTCGGCTCTGTTGGATGTGGTCCACCACATTTGTTGTCGACATTGAGATAAACTAAGAAAGTCTTTCGCCAATTGTTGTCTCCCCCTTTATCGCCCCCAGTGTTGATCCTGCATACAAAAATACGATCAATGTGGGGGGTTAAAATCACTTTGACCTGAAGATATCGAGTTTTTGTGCCCAAAACCCCGGCTAGATATGCCAAGGAATCGGCGTGTGTGTTTTTTCTTCGATGAAGATAATTGAGAGTTGTTTGCGCAAACTTACACATCCTATCTGTGACGAGGGCTACATATTCGATCATCTTGCCATTTTTCTTGTATTGCTCAGAGTAATAGTCGACAATGAGTAGTGAATTTGTGTAAACGAAGAGTTTAGGGACGTCGAGCTCGAGGGAGAGGTCGACTCCGTGAATGAGAGCTTCGTACTCGGTGACATTATTTGAGGCCTCAAAATCCAGCCGGATAGGTTTCTCAATTTTGTAATTGGAAGGGGTAATCAATACAATTTCAATTCCTAACCCTGTAGGTTCTGCTGATCCATCTGTTAGAAGTCTCTACCCCTTCCTTGTAATCCATTCAGGTCACTCGTTAAATGCTTTTTGGGTGGATCCTCTGTAGGTTCCCCCGAAAGGTCAGGATCGTGCTCTTCCCACTCAGGATCTTCCTTTGGAAAAATTACAAGGAAATTGGCTACGGCCTACCCTTTTTCGGAATTACGTTATTCAAACTTGATATCATGTTCTCCCAAACTGATTGACCATTTTTGCACTCTTCTTGCTTTTTCTTTCTTGGATAGAACTTCCTGAAGGGGGTAGTTCGTCATGATTTTGACTAAATGAGCTTGGATGTAGTGCTTGATATTCTGTGAAGTATAAACAAGAGTGAGAAGAAGCTTCTCAATTTTAAATACCTCATTTCCGCTAGAGTGAGGGTTTTACTAATAGAGTAGACTGGCTTCTCAATTTTCCCTTCAGCTCAAATGAGAACCGAGCTGAGTGAAGTATCTGTAACAGCGAGGTACATAATCAGTTCCTTATTATCTATTAGGGTGCTCATAATGGGAGACTTCCCCAAATAGGTTTTGAGATCTTGAAAAGATGCCTTACTTTCCGATGTCCATTGAACCTCTGGATTTAGCTGAACTTTTCCTCGTATGCTACAACTGGGAGTAATAAGAACAACCAACGATAGCGGTCTGAAGATTTTGAAATGAAGCGGTTGATTGAGGCAATCTTGCCGACAAGTTTTTGAATGTCTTTTATTCTTTTTTAGGGATAACATGTCGAGGAGAGCCCGAATCTGATCTGGATCGGCCTCAATCCCTTTCTTGCTGATGAGGTGACCTAGAAATCGACTTGAATATACTTCGAATTGACACTTATCAGGATTGAGATGCATCCTATAAGATTAAAGTATGCTGAATATTGCGTTGAGATCTGAAATGTGAATGATAGATTATAAGCTCTTGCACAAGAGATCGTCAATGCAGACTTCAACGACTTTCCCGAGATGTGCTTTAAACATAGTAGTCATCAATCGTTGATAAGTTGTACCTGTGTTCTTGAGTCTGAATGGCATGAATTTGTAGTAATAAAGTCCTCTTTCACTGATGAAAGTAGTATTTTCTTTATCTTCATCCAAGAGTGGAATCTGATTGTATCCTGAAGGAGTATCCATCATAGTTAGAAGTTCATGACCTGCTGTGGAATCAAGGATCTGATGAATGTTGGGAAGAGAAAAACTTTCCTTTGTAGTATGTTTGTTGAGATCGGTGAAATATACACAAATGCGGACCTTTATATTCTTTTATGGGACAGCGACGATATTGGATATCTAGTCTGGATACTTGGCTTCTCGAGTCAACCCCACTTTGATCAATTTCTCGATCACCATGTTAACTTCATCACGAAGTTGTGGAGATAGGCATCGTAGTTTCTGTTTGACTGCGGTGGCGTTGATGTTGATTGCCAATTTGAGACATGCCTTGGTCGGATCGACACCAGGCATTTCTTCGAAAGACCGTGCAAAATGTCTCTATTTAGTCGTAAGAACTTAATGAGACTGCCTTTCTCGTGTTGAACCAACTTAGTACCGATGAAAGTACCTTTGCCTGGTCCATCAATGCTAATATATTCAGTGCAACAAATTTGTCGAAGGTATCTAGAATTACAAAGACGGTATTTTTGCAAGCTCGAGAAAGCTTTTGACTACCCCTGATTTCATAAATACCATTATCGCATTTGAAGCGGAGTTCTTGATGATAGGTGAAAGCGATTACTTCCATTTTATGAATCCAACAGCGGCCTATAATCCCCAGATAATGAGATTTGGCATTGATCACATAGAAGATGTTGTCGATGGTGGCTGGTCAAGCGGTAATAGGTAAGGTGATGTTTCCTACTCGCTCATCTTTAGAACCATTAAATCTGCTGATATCGGTGTCGCTCTGAATAACCTGATCGGCCAATCCCATTTAGTCGATAGTGCTCTGAAAGAGGCACTACCAGTATCAATCATCATTGTGTGCATGACAAATATTTTTATCTTGAGCATTATGACTAACGCATCATGATGTAGAAATTTGAAATGGCTAGTATCGCAATCTTTGAAGGATATTCTAAGTCGGCGATTGCTCGACTCAGGCAGAAGTTTGGATTCTTTATCTTGAGGTGTGAGATCACAGTATTTTTCTAAGGTGCATATGGTAAAGATCCTTCTACTCTGCTTGATCCTTGATCGGGACAATTTCAAGCTGCTTTTTATAGCTGTCATCCTTGTATAATTCCAAGTCGATAATATATTTAAGCATCTATCCCTCCTTGAAAATGAATTTGATCAACCTCTATAAAGCATAACAATTGTCAGTAGAATGATGTTTTACCTTATGGTGCATACAGTATGGTCGGCTCTCGGTTGGTTCCAATGGTTGGGAGAGGCGGTAGAGCTTATCTTTTATGAGAATTAGAAAAATTACTGAGATTTGAGCATTCATCTTTAGGATGACAGGTTTAACTTGTGGCCCACCTTTTCGAGGGTTGCCAGTGTTGCCCTTGGCGCGCTTCTAGTCACTCTGGCTTTAATAGATTTATGTCTTTCAGACATCATCCTTTTAAGGTCGACGTAACCATTGACCTTGGTGATCATATCCTCCAAGGTCACCAGTTTGTTGATAAAGAGGTACTCTTTGGCTTTACAGTCCAGTTGCAGTGCATTGGTGAAAACAGTAATAACAGTCTTCTGATCAAGATTGTCCACTTTACGTGCGAGTTCCAAGAACTTCTTTGCAAATGCTTCGAGCTTCTCTCCATTGGATTGTTTGAGATTGATAATAAAATATAGATTTTATCCTTTATCTCTGTTGTGAGCATATGTCTTGATGAATTGTTTTTGCAGTTGGTCGAATTTGCATATGGAGTCTTCAGGTATAGAATGGAGCCATCAGATTGGTTCCTCCTACAGATTGGTGGCAAACAGGTGGCAGAGAATGTGGTTGAGATTAGAGTACAACCCCAATGAATCACGATACTGATTAATGTGCTCCTTAGGATCGGTACCCTTGTATTTACGAATTTTTGGAGTATAAAAACCTTTCAGAAAATCCATATCAAATAGTTCTTTGGCAAGTGGACTTCCTTGTAACTTGGTAAGGTCATCGGTTGTGCCTAGAACTTGTGCTTTGATCAACTCCTTAATCTTCTGGTCCATATGCTCTTATGTGACATAATGTCGAATCGGTTGAGTAGCTTGACGAGGAGGTTGCGGATTATGAGTACCGGTACCTTTACTCAAATGATCTAGTGTTGAAACTCAAGGTGGAAGTCTCTGTTTTTCTTCTTGATGGATGGAACATCGGTAACCTTGGCTGATTTCAGATTGAATCTCTCTTCCCAAATGAACGAAAGGTTGTGGTTCATTTTGAATTGGTCTGGAAATAGCCTTGCTGGTGGCTCCTTGAGGTCCTAATCTTTCTCGCGCAGAGATCCGGGAGGCTTCTGGCACCTAATCACGATCTTGAAGTAGAGGAGCCTGCTGAATGTTCGCTAGAGCTTGCAAGGCAGTCTACATTATTGTCATTTGATCTCCATGTCGTTTGAGCAATGTCAAACGGGCTTGTCGCTCGGTGTCGAGCTCTTTTTCACAGAGCTCTTGGTCGCGAGTTAATTGTTGTTTGAGCTCGTTGAGCTTCTCATTTTCTTTGTTGAGATTCGCTCGGAGCTTTGAAAGTTGTTCTTGTTTAATTGAGAGATCGAGCTGGACTCCAGGAGTTGGTCGCCAGGATGTAACCATGATTGAAATGTTGTAGTAGAGTGATTTAATGTCTTAGGATACCGGAAAGAATTTCTTTCCCACAGATAGCGCCAAATGCAATGGCTTAATTCCACGAGCTCGACATGGTCTAGAATTAGTCCTTACTCCAATGTTTCTGTGACTGCAATCTAGTAAACAGGAAATGATACAAGTATTTAGCTTGGAAAACCTATGAATAGGTTAAAAAATCATGACCTCGTGTTGAGGGTGATATAATAGTGACTTTTATTGCGTGAGGCTGACAATATCTTATTACTAGTTATCTCTAGACTTAAAATATTTAATCTTGTGAATAAGAAGTCTTAAGTGCTTGAAAATCTCAGATGATAGTCTTCTCCATGATTTCTCGTATATCTCTTCTGGTCCTTGTCTCTTTTGAAACTTTTCCTTTATATAGACCCCATCTGCAGCTCTTCATTGTGCTGGAGTAGGTTCTCTAAACAATATGGTTAGTGGCTGTTGATTGAGTAACTGTTGAGTTCGTGTGAGACAGGTGGTTTTAACTCTTTCAGGTTTTTTAGTTTAAGCTGGACCCATGTTTATCATCAGTTTGTGGAGTATGCGGCAATGTTTGACTGAGAAGTCATGTGGAGGATGAGTGAACCTAATATGGAGGTAATTTGAACTGGGGACAACACGATTTTAGGTGAGATAGAGGGATAGGTTCCTACAAAGGCCAGCCATACAATATCTGTAAAAGTCTACGAGATAAGCAAGCGGTTAATAAACATTGTGGTAGACCTGGAAAAGCTGCAAAGAGTTTTGCTAAGATAATCTTTTGGAAGGCACTGCTTGGTACACACTATGACATCGTGACAATATTTACTAGAAAATGCCAATTTCTATAATGAGAAAAGCACCGCACATTTTAAACTTATGCCTTTTAGTGCTTTGATGTACAAAATCACAAGTAGCTAATATTTTAGAAATTTGGGGTACGTAGATATTCTTATGTATATAGGCTAAAACATCAGAAACTATATCTAGATGCATGCATTGAACGATGCCCTAACATATCCTCGGCTTGCGCACTCACCTTGATCTCAAAGGACGTACATACCAATGATAAATGGGAGGAAAGTGCCCTCAAGGCTAGACTAACATCTAGAAGCTAATTTTACTGCAAAACAAAATCAGGAAGATGTTTCATTTTGGCAGAGCCATAAAAGATTGTACCGTTATTATGTAAACATTTATTGTTCATACAAATATGTTATCACTTAAAAAATGTCACTTTGACCATGAGGCCTACGATTATGTCCCACATTGTTCACATCGAAGATTTTGTTGTTACAAACTTCCTGAATTTGTAAATCTCAGGATTTTGACGCGGTGAAAGCAAATCAAGCAACCATGATAAAATAGGTAAGACTAATAGTTACTCCTCAACAACTATTGGAAATACAAACAAGTTCTTTTTACCAACATAGAAAAAAAAACCTTCTCTTCTCATCGATTTTTCGGCAATGTATTCCAAGTTGTAATTAGAGTTGTATTAAAATCTATAGAAGAAAACCCTGTAATTGGGAAGCCTTTAAATTTTAATCCTAAAAGCCTTAAGTTGGTTAATCAAAACCCATAATTTCATAAAATAAGTTTAATTAGAACCCTAACTATGTACTTAGCCAAAATTGAAGAATGACCACAACCAATTATCAACTGAAATTACTGATTAGAAAAGAAGAATGAAAATAGATATATATACCTTGATTGTAGATGAGGGGCGCAAAAACCACAAACAAAACTGTTGTCATTGAAAGAGATCTCAACAAGTAAAGGGAAATTGCTGATCCAGATAATATTTGGGGTAGGGGGATGAGATTGGTGTTTGGAGAATTAAAATTTAATTGGAAATCTGAGATTTACGGAGCTGAAACCCTAAACTGAAATTGGATCGTGGGTAGTTATTGGAGAGGTAAAATCGCATGAGATTAGGGTTTTTTAGGTGCTAGATTTTAGAAGGGAAATTTATTTTAGATAAGCCCATAGAGGATGATACAGAAATTAGGGGATATAGATTTGAACATGGCTCAAAGATTTCCAAATTTTAAACTCTTGTTGGAATTCGACTAGGAATTTGGGCGAGGCTCCTATATTTTCTTTTTCACAAAGAAGGATTAGAGTGATTTTATATTAATTAATCAAAACGACTATATAAACTGTCTAAATTGGATTTTTTTCCAACGAAATACACAGTCGCATTAATTACGACGCAAATAAGAGGAAAAAAAGAATAAACGACGGTAGTAATAAGATTATGACTGTTAATGGATGTTAAAATTTTCCAACACACCTGCCCAGTAGTAAATGCATATCCAAAATAGTCAATATTTACTCTTTTGGGCCTAGTGAGTGTCACCTTCCTTAATTCTCTTTCTTGAATTCATACCTCCATCGCCTGAGCCTAATGGGGGTTCCATGACCATAAATGATTTTGAGGACTTGTACGCAAGAGTACAGTCATCAATAAAGCCGTTGTACGATAACAGAGGTTAGAACGATACATCATCTGTCAAAGAATATCTTACATCTACTTTGTAACGTCCACCATTAAAAATCTTAATAGTTATCAAACGGTCATATTACAAGACCTATATATAGGACTAAAGAACTACAGATTATGGACAGTTAATTTGATACAGAGGAATTGCTGCTGCAGAACTCTTAGGATTCAGAGTACTTATTGTAATAACTAGCATTCTCAATAAGATCTTTCTCTTTCTAAAATCCTTAATAAAAGTCATGGTTTTTATCCTATTCAAAGGTTTTCCTCGCTAAATTGTTATGTTAGTTATTATTAAACCTTCCGATTACATATGGTGTAAAGGTTAAGTCTGAATATCAGAATTGGGCTATTACATTTGGCGCCGTCTATGGGAACCAAAGTTCTTAAACCCATTGTCTCAGAAACTGCTGATCATCTCCTTTCAGAATGTTGCCTCCAGGTCAAAGCACACCAAATGTTCAAGCAGAGGAAAATGCCGTGCTAGCAGATCTACGGGCCACTTTAAATTCTAAAATAGAAAGACGTGCTACTTTTGAGCAATATTTGGTGAGTGTACAAAACGCACTGAAGGCCTTACAGGGTCAGCAAGTTGCTGCCCAGAAGAACAAAACCGTGCAACCTGAAGGCTCACAAATTTTCATTCACGACATAATAGGACCTCTACTAAAAGGGAATCACGTCGGGGGTGCGCTTCGGTCTAACCATCATCAGCAGGAAATGGAGCACATCCTAATTCAGGGGGCCCACCAGGAAGCAGATGGCGGCCCAATGGGGTCAGATAGATTGAAAATCTACCTCAAAGAGTTTGAGTCCCAGCGAAAGATCGTCTAAGTGAAGGAAATAACGACCATAATCCTGGAGAAGGATACATCACCCGCCCGACCACCGCAACTCGACAATATATGACCCAGGAACATGTTGAGAGACGAATCAAAGAAATGCTTGAAACTCAGACTCCAACTAAAGGAATCCACAACAGATTACAGAAGAGCTCGATCGTATAGGAGCTATTGGATGGTGAGGTCCCCACCGGGTTCTATACTCCAAAGATCTGCAAATACAAAGTAACAGATCCAATGGAGTACATCCAGGAATTCTAGGATGCTTTGGGCCTACATTCCCCATCTAACAACATTCTCTGCCGACTTCTCCCAACCAGCTTGTCCAGCGAACCTCTATAATGGTTCCACACGATACCTGAAGGATCTATCACAAATTTTAAACAGTTGTGGGAACTCTTTATCAAGAATTAATCACACAACATAGACAAGGAAGAGGATTTGTACTCCTTCTTCAGCCTTAAGCAGATGCCAAGCGAGAAGCTTGAGATATTCACTAAGAAGTTCTTGAAGTTAGCCCGAAAAGTAGATCGACTCGACTAGAAGATTACCATTTCGACTTTCACCAATGCGCTACTTGTTTATGGAAGGGCAAAGGAATACCTCATCCTTAATAAACCAACAACTCTGGAAGATATGATCGAAAAGGTCAACGGTTATATCGACCTAGAAAGAATGGTGTCTAACAGGCAGAAACCCCATAAGTTAACATTAGCAGCTCAAGATCAGTCAGCCAGCCAAGCCATTAATCGTGCTGCTGATCAGGGAGGAGATAAGAATTGAACAAAATTTAACGACGAGTAACATCAAAAGGGGAATAACTTGGCCAGGCCCTACCTTCCTAAGATGAATGTGACCATAGCCAGCATTTATCCTATACTTTAGAAGGATCGTTTCTTCCGCAATACACAATATCTCCAACCAATTGAGAACAAACCATATTGCATCTACCACAAGGTTAGAGATCATGAAACAGAGTACTGTTTAACCTTACAGAGGTTGTTAGAGTATATCTTCGCTGATGGACGGATGCATGAGTACATTGAAGATGTCAAAAGCTACAGAGTACGTCAAAATCAGTGGTAAAATAAAAGGAACATACATTGACACTCTTTTGCTAACAGCAGAACAAGATATCCTCATTCAGTTCCTCAAAGACAACAGTGATGTATTCACTTGGATATTTCACGAGATGTCAGGTATCGATCCCAATCTTGCTTGCCACAAACTCAATATAAAGGATAAAGCCGAAGCTGTCAAATAAAAGTAGAGGACTTTAGCACCAAGACTCTGAGAAGAAGTAAATAAAGAGATCAACAAACTCATCAAACTTGGCATTATTAGAAAGGCCAATTACCAAGAATGGAACTCAAACATTGTGGCAGTCTCAAAGAAGAATGGCAAGATTAGGGTGTACGTAGATTTCATGGATTCAACAAACATACTCCAAAGGACAGTTTTCCACTTCCTATTATAAACCATCTGCTCAATTCTACTGTGGGATACGAACTTCTATCCATGATGGATGCCTCATCAGGATACAATCAGATACCTATGTAACCTGATAACCAAGAGATAATAGATTTTATTACAAAACATGGCCTATATTGTTATAAGGTCATGCCTTTCGGTCTTAAGAATGTCAGAGCCACTTATCAACGGTTGATGACACAAATGATTAAAGATCACCTTGGAAAAATGATGGAGGTCTGCATTAAAGAAATGTTGTGTAAAATCCTTCAAAAGGAGAACCATATTACAGACTTGCGCACTACTTTCAAAATTCTTCGTTCCCACAAAATGAGGCTCAACCCTGAAAAGTGCCAGTTCAGGGTTCAGTCAGGAAAAAATTTGGGGCACTTAATCACTAAGAGAGCTATATAAGCTGATCCAGATCGTATTCGTACTTTACTATCTATGCCTTCATCGAAAACAAAGAAAGACATACAGTAGTTAGCGGGCAAGATTGCCGCGATAAATTGTTTTGTTTCAAAATCTTTAGATCGATGTCGATGGTTGTTCAAACTTTTACGTGAAGGGACCATAAAGAAGAAATCTAAAAAGGATACAGAATGTGAAGCAACATTTCAAAAGCTCAAACTTTACCTGGGATCACCTCCAGTGATGAGTACATGATAGACGTAGAAATACGCAGGATTAATACGCCTAAAAGTATCATTTTATTAATCCCGATTTATTAATTTCTAATGTTAGTAGCATTTTCTTATTTTCAGATACTTATCACTATTGGAGCTAATAAGTATAAAAAGATATCTAATAGAAGGTATAAAGAGTTGAAGCATCTCCAACAGTCTCTCATGTACAAGGAAGATGTCTACATTCAATATACTTGTAGATTTTTTCCATGGAATAAAGATGATGAAGGACTCTACAAGGATTTATCTTTACTTAGGGATAAAGTTTCAGAATTGTAAACAACTCTCTCCTATCTCCTATAAATAGGAGAGTAATTCAATGTATTTTACACATCTCAATCTCAGGAAGGAATAAAGCTTGCATTTTTCAGTATCTCTCTCTTTTATTTTATGCGTTTAATTTAAGTTGTGATCAACACCACTAATAGAGAGCTAGTCTCCTTAGCTTAGGCTAGGGATTGAACCTCTGGTAAAGTGAGCTATATTAATGTTAATAGTAGTTTAGATCTAGAATTAATCTTCAATTATCTGATTTGTAGTTACGAAGAGTTGATCTAGCCATAACAGCTCTAAGTTACTACAAATATGAGGAAGATGTCGAATTAGCCATATTCGATTGTTTTCATGCTCAAAGGGAATTCTAGATCACTAGAGTTAATACTTTCTACCTAGCCATGAAAAGGAGTTTATAAACCCTAGATCCGATTGTCCAAGAACAGCGAAGTTCTTACTTAGGGTTTTAGGCACAAACCCTAGATCTTAGACCCGAATAGACCTAGCCATGGCTATTGCATACAGATAGAAGCTACTATTTTCATATAATTTAATAAACTAAGTCGAAGGTGATCCAAAGCCTAGGTTCTTTACCTTATAATCGTACCGAAAGTTAGTAATTTAGATTTAGGGTTTAGATCAAAACCTTTTTATCAAAATTAGTTTAGATTCGTTTATTAGTTAATTAGGAAATTATATTTTAAATACGTTTACTCCCCATGGATTCGACCCCCGCTTACCCTTATTATATTACGACACCTGTAGTTTTGAGCGGGGTATTTAAAGACCGAGTTTTTCGCGCATCAAAATTGGCACAGTTGCCGGGAAGGCAACGGTCTATTAAATCATAGTTTTTTTTATTTTAGCTAATTTATTTTCTTCTTTTTAGTTGTTAAGTTTGCCAATTTATTTATTTTATTTTCTCCAATATTATGGACAATATTTCATTTAAGTTTGGGGGTAGGAAAATCAGTCTCTAGAATGAGCAGATTCAAAAGAATTACTATCGAACATTTACCGCGCGGAGAAAATCGACATTCAAAATCTCTCGCGTACCTGGCAGGAATACTTGGTACGGAAGCACGTTATCTAAAGATTGAAGTATCATCCACCCCCAGCATTAACACCATAAGCTCAAATTCTATCAATTCTAAGGGGCGTTGAAGAAGACAAGGACAATTGAAGATGACCTTACCTCAAGTATATTGGGACTAAAAGCACATTTGATGATGAACTCCCTGCAGACCTCACAGAGAAGAGGCACGTACTTGATAATGCTAATCGATACACCGTGGATAGCGGTCTCCTTTACAAAATTTTAGTCACAGGACCGTACCTCAAATGTTTATTGAACAAAGAAGCTCAGAAGTTCCTATACGAATTCCATGAGGGGACTTGTGGTCCCATGCAAGGGGACAATCTCTCACAAATCAAGCTCTTACTCAAGGAGTCTTTTGGCCCAAGATAAAAGCTCAAGCTATCGAACTCACAAGCAAGTACGATGCCTACTAAAGACATGGCCACTAAATTTGAGCTCCAGCCTTGGAACTCTATTCTAGCAACGTTGTTTGGCTATTTAAAAGATGGGTCTTCGACCTCGTAGAGGAATTCCCCACGACACTAGGAAAAAGGAAACACCTCCTAGTTGCAATGGATTACTTCACAAAATGGGCAAAAGCAGTCTCTCTATGCCACACACGTGAAGACAAAGTCGTCAAAATCATCTGGGAAACTATCATCATCCGGTTTGGTTGCCTCCATCACATCAGAATTGATAATGGACCTCAGTTTGTTAGCTCCAGAGTCGTTGAGTTCCTTAATCAACACCACATCATCCACTCCCCTTCAAATCCATATTACCCTCAATGAAATGGCCAGGCAGAAATCACTAATCGAACTATAGTTGATGGGATCAAAAATCGCTTGATAAAGAAGAAGGGAAATTGGGTTTAGGAACTACCACATGTCCTGTAGGTATATTATACAACACCTCGGGTATCAACTGGATGCACACCGTTCTTTCTAGTGTATGGTACAGAAGCAATCATCCCCACTCTATATCACTACCAGATACGCGACCGTACCATGACGGATGAAGAGAATGAGTACCAATTGGTATGTAACATGAATTAGATCAAGGAAACTAGAGACAGAGCAATTATGAATTTGGGAAGATACCACCAAGCTCTAGCCCGATCGTACAGCAAGCGCGTTCATGATAGAAAGTTCAAAATTGAAGACCCCGTGCTACAAGAAAATCTCAAACACAGAAAGGAAGTAAGCACAGGGAAACTGTCCAAAAATTGGGAAGGTCCTTTTGTTATTGTCAAAAGAAGTGGTATTGGTTATTACGATCTCGCCACTGAACATGGCGATCTAATCCCTAATCTTTGGAATACGAGGATATTAAAATTGTATCGCCGATAAAAATCCATCACAGTATACTTTTCTACAAATTAATCTATTATCTTGTATGACGATCTTACATCAATGAAAGACTTATGTTCGATCCAAATACATCAGAGTACTTTCTACTAATTCATACAGTACTCTGTCTAACAAATTCATCGTATGTCAATCTTGCGCCAATAAAATACTTGTGTTCAATTGCCCTACACTATAGTACTTTTCTAATATATCTAACAAGTACTTCTATATACAGGTTACAGATCGTTTGTTACTTTGGCCAAACTGATCATCTATTATATTATAGATCATTTGTTGCTTTGGCCAAACTGATTATCTATTACACTACAGATCGTTTGTTTCTTCGGCCAAACTGATCATCTATTACATTCCATATCATTTGTTGCTTCAACCAAATTGATCATCTATTACATTACAGATCTTTTATTGTTTTGGCCAAACTGATCATCTATTATATTACAGATCGTTTGTCGCTTTAGCCAAACTAATCATCTATTACATTATAGATCATTTGCCTCTTAAGCCAGCCTGATCAGTTACCTATGTCCCTCTACGATCGATAACCTCTGGAAACCATCCTATACAACATATCTTCTACCAATACAGCATTTCTGATATAACAAAAGGTTAGTATAAATCATCGTTCTAGACATTTCTATTCTTATACAATATACGCTAATAATGATATAATGTTAACAAACAAATGAGATATTATTTTTAAACAAATGACAATTATATTTTGACAAATAATAAATTTTAACAACACTGACGATAAAGATCATACAATCAAATAATATATTGAGTACCCAAAATCATCAGTGCAAACTGATTATAACATCTTTATCTTGGATGACAGGTGGCTCAGTGCTCATCGTAAAAGACGGTGCCATTGTTGGACGTGTATTATCGTCGGATGGGATTGGCAGAAGCTTACAAGAATAATGATTGTGTCCATTTTTTCGACACCTACTACAAAATCATAGTTTGGTGATAAGACCGGGCATTTTTTCCCTATTATTCCTTTACGTGCGAGGAAGACCGGCTCGAACTGTTCAAATCGGAGCATAAACACGTAGATCAGTTTTTAAAATTTTCCAATGCTCAATTCCTCTTATAGCAATCCATCTATGTTCATAAAAAGACTTGTATGTATCATTTGTGAATTACTCAGAGACACGTGCAGTTGGACCAACATTAACAAGACCGAGAGTGCATACTCCGTGTTCACATGGTATACCCATCGTTTGCCACCAACGACAAGAACAAGTACCATCTTCAATATTTACATAATCGGTTCTGCCATAACTAGTCATCTAAAAATGGTGACGTGATGTACAAACCCTGCAGGTTAGTAAATCTACCACAAACTTTCTACTCTCAAAGTGATCTGTAGCCCATGGCGTTAAGCGAGCTTGACTCTTCTCAGCTTCTTCCCTATACATGTTGGACATTTTTGAATAGATTCTACGCAATTCCTTAATAAACACATGGATAGAAAGATCTTTCACTTTGAAAATAATATTATTCCAACTACCGACATGATTAGTGTAAGCCACTCCATATCTAAAAATATGACAAACAATTGAAAGAAAATGCCAAATCTATAAAACTTGATGACAAATGGGATCATACAACTGCAAAAGGAAAATTATAGAATAGATGACAAATAATTAGAAAAAATGACAAATAATTATGCAAATAGAGTGATAATGACTATTCCTGAAATAGCAAATGAGAAGTTGATCAATAGAGAATGATAATATGCATATTCATTAAAATGTATAGATTAGAACATGTTTCCTTGGTAATACCTAGTATGTATTGGAGACCCACTGGATCTGTATTTCGGATAACATTCATGTGTTTATCAAAATCAATGCTGGTTAGGGCCTCTGCTGCCATCCTAAATGTGATCCTCGTACTTTCTAGGGTAGTCTTAATGTTATTCGATATGTGGAATGCACAAAACATATGGATTACAAATAGAAATACCTTGGGTACAATATTAATAATTTTGGCGCCCCTGTCAGAGATGACGATGAATTTAGTATCATAACCATGAAAATTAGATCCAAATATCTCCAAGAAGTATGTCCAACTTTCGGTGGTCTCCAAGTCTATTATCGAAAATGCTAGTGGAAAAATATGATTGTATGGGTCATTGGCGATGGCTTTTACTAGAGTCCCACGATATCTCCCTTTTAAAAAAGTTTTGTCAATCACAGCAACTGGTCTTAATAGTTTATAAGCTTTATTGGGAGGAGAAAAATGCTAAAAATACCTTGTGAATCTATTATCCTTAGAACTCGTAGTTTGTATGTCAAATACAAAATCTAGGCCAACCAACCTCACTTCTGCAAAGTAGCTCGTAAGTAGTTGGTATACGTGCTCAAAGCTACCTCGCATCTGAAATAATTACGTAGATCAAATGAAATTGTGGAGTAGACAAATAATAAATATCAAAGTACAAATGACGCAAAGAGTCAACCAAATGACTTGTATGAGGGAAAATGACATATAGAGTGAAAATGACATATAGAGTGATGATACCTCTACGTGGGCTTCTTTTTTTGCACGCCAGGCAAGATTGTATATTACATCAATATTGTGATTAATTTGCATATCATCAATAATTCTGGAAGGTTTGTAGTTTGGGTCTTTTCATAGTTTTTGCTTGATTATAGAAGCAACCCATCTATTGGACGCTGCCTTATACGCGTTCCCACCATCAGTTTCTACTTGGATGCATATATGCACAGAGCAATAAGTATTCACTCTAAATAAGGTAGAACTGGCCGACCTTGTCGCATAAATATGCCAAGAGTATTTATGACATTTACAACGTACCACAATTTAATATTCGTTGCTCAAAAAGTGTTTGAGATTGAACTTGTTTACAACTGTATAAGCTCTTATGTGAATCTTGAATAAATTCTATCTCGATATAGATAACCAATGTTAAACTCTTTACTGAAGTTATAGGGATCTTCTGTGTAGTGCAGATTTGAACCAAAAATCAACGAGATCTTTTACCTGCTCGGGCTATGGCTCAAACTGTAATTCAGTTAAACAAATGAGAAATATGCTTCTTAGGATGATACAAGCTTGAAAAGAAATGTCAAAAAGCATCTCACAATTGACAAATTATGCGAGCTTACCTGAAGGTTCAGTTTGTTTAATAATAGGTTTGGGTTTAATTAAAAGAGGAACATTAGTTAACACAGGTTCATTCGAGAGATACATATTTAATTGAGTAATACAAGGTTCATTTGAGGAAGGAACATCAGAGGGATAGTTTGAAAAAGTTCATTTGATTGAGGAACATTAGTTAACACAGGTTCATTTAAGAGATGAACATTTGATTGAGGAATACTAGGTTCATTTGAGGGAGGAACATCAGTACGGATTATTTTGAAAGAATCATTTGATTGAGGAACATCATCATCATCCACTAAAAGTCCAAACCTACGTGGATCATGCCCTCTACCATTTATTTTAGGGTAACCCCTGTATTCTAGTTTAGGATCAGGAAATGAGTTATAACAAAAAGATCCTCCTGCTTTCGCAGTGGACAACCCTTTACCTGAACCAGTATATTTGGTGGTGGATAACCCTTTACCCGAAGAGCAAAAATTAGAAATAATGTTATGGGAGTTCTGGGAAGGTACCCTATGTAATGACCCGTATTTTAGTTATTCCTTTTATTCACTTATACTCCTTTTCCACAATATTTCTATTATTTATCTCATCGGCGTATCATTCCTTCACGTTAGTTCCGTATTTATATTCTGCATATACTCTTTCATCCATTATGCATCCATTTATTCCTTTCGGTGTTTTAGTTTATTAGATTTTTTTTTGTAGTTTTGGCAGTTTGGAGGTTATTCAGAGGAGGAGGTGGCATTTTGGCCTTGGGAACCCCTAGATGGGTTGGTAGTGATGTTTGTTTGCCGTGTGTGTGGTTTGGGGAGGTTTTGGTGAGCCGTTGGAGTGGCCGGTAGGTTTCTGGAGTTTTTCGAGGAAAAGATTCTTTTTTTGGAGGCTTAGGCATTTGGTAGACGTGAGGCGGTGGAGGTGGTGTTTTTAGTCTTGAGAAACCTTTGTTGGGCTTGTAGTAGTGTTTATGTGGTAGTGCTGGTGGTCTGTGGTGTTTTTGGGGTGTCCGGGGTGGTCCGTGATATTTCTGGGGATATTTTTTTGGTGCAGGAGCAGTTCTGTTCGAACAGGACCTTTTTTGTTCGAATAGACCCCTTCCTATTCGAGCAGGACTTGTCTCTGTTCGAACAGGATCATTTCCTATTCGAACAGAGACGCGTTTTCAGCTTTTTTTGGGTTTTATTTCCTTTTTTCCTAACTTCCCTTTTTTTCTCTTTCTCTCTTTTCTCCCTAACCTATTCACCTCTCCTCCATAGTCTAGATCCTATCTTCCCCATCGCATCAAGGATTCTTTGCCCACTTCGTCGCAAGCTTCGCTCCTATCCTAGGTAAGTTTTCCCGATTCCTTTTCTGTTCTTTTTGCTCGATTTCGGCCGAATCTGATTTCTAGGGTTTGGGTTTGATAACGTTTTTTTGTATTGATTGGTTGTTTGTTGTTCTTGGTGATTGTGTTAGCTTGCTAGGCGTTCCGTTTCCCGTTCTGTGGATTTAGTTGGTTTTTCGAGTTGGATTTCCGCAGGACTCGGGAGTGTCTTCAAGTGATTTTTATCCCATCATTACTAAGCCCCAATACTAGTTTCTAAGTATTGTTTTAGAGTGTTAAATTGAACTTAGAGATGCTATGTAATTAACTATAATTTAACCTAGGAATTATTCGGTTTATATTATTAACCTGTAGTTTAGGTTTATTTGATTCGGGAGTTTGGTTTATGGTTCGTATAGGATCTGAGCTTAGTTAGAAGTGGTTTGGTTGGCGTCCTAGTGGCTTTGCCCCTGAATGCCCCTTCCAACCTTAAGAGATTGATGTATTGGATGTAGTGACGGTTAGGTTGCTATGTCAGCTATGTTTAGTCGGTGCAACCGAGTCTCTGTTCATCCTGAATTGTGTTGCCGTGTGAGCGGCAGTTGTGTTGTTTTTCTTATACACTTGTTGCTTCTTAGTATCTTTAATAACATCTTTCAAAACTTATTGAGATTGGATACACGAACACTCTATTTCGGTTAACCTCCGATAGGATCTAAGGACTCCTAAGAACGGGTTAAAAGATTTGGTGAGATTGGGAATGGTACTATCATACCTAGTTCAGCCACTCAGGAGTGTGGAATGGTATGAGGCAGAGTCATAGAGATCCCAACTTATTCCACGGTAAGGTTAAAATTCCTTGAAATGATACGGACTATTGCTCTATTGGGTTGATACACCCATTACCACTTTGATCGAGTGCGACCATCCTTAGGCTGGTCGAGCTTACCCAAATCGTACCAGTGTGTCCCCTTACTGATCTCTTTAAGAACATTAGGCATTAGTGTTTGATCATCCAATATTATAATAGGATCGCGAGCACTTTTAAACATTAAATCATTCTGCATTAGGGAATATTTATGGGAATATCCCTGCTCATTGCATCATATCACATCATTGCACCTAGGATAAGTATGGGATTATCCTAGTTATCACGTCACGTCATGGCATTACATCTTCTCTTATCATAAATTCTCTCTCCTCTTATATTCTTGACTCTAACTTTTTTCCTTGTCAATTCCTTGTCCTTTGTGATTATTTAGTTTATTGCTAGACTGTATTTACCAGTTTCTGCATTACATTCATCTTTACCTCTATTGTTAGTGCAGGTTTATTAGTAGGATATTTAGTTCTGTTGGGTTTAGTGAGCCGTGGTTTGCTCACTCTCGTGTTTTAACCATTTCAGAGATTGATTAGCTTGGACTGTCACGTGGTTGGCCAATTCAAAGATAGATCTTACCGCTACAGATTTCTTTTAGTTCTAGATTTATGTAGGTGTTCTCAGCATATGTCGCTGAGTTTTATTTCGAGATGTTATATTATATTTTCGTCTGATGTATATATATATCTTTTACTTCTGCGTTTTATTGTTATATGTTATTTATTTACTCTGATGATTATTGCTATATGTTAATAGCCGAGCCAGAATTTATCTACGGCTTGGCTATTTGTGCGGTAGAATCTTTGGATTCCCCGACCTATACTACTTAGAATCTAGTAATTGGTCAAGTTACCGATTACCGTATTTTGGGGGTGACACCCTAAGCTCATTAACAATCCATATGTGAAAGGTTGTGTTGGGATTAGTTTTATGCATATTGACCATTATAGTAAAGTCCTGAACTGATGAAATTGCGCATGCACAGCCATGGACGAAGTTGTACAACTTACAGTCCTTACGACAGATTTTGTTTGTTTCTTCAAGGAGTGTAACGAAATATTTGTATGATGAGTATGCTCTTAGTGAGGTAAGTTTTGTACTTCCTCCAACATAACTGATGATTGATCCAATCTTTGGACGTACGATATCCCTACTAAAATGAACAATGGTATAAAGCTGAACTCCATTCATCCCTGAAACAAATGATATAAATAAATAATTTCAGTGATAAAGTAGCAAAAAACAAATGAGATAAATGATATAAAACTCAACTTCAACAATCCCTAAAACAAATGATAGGAATCTGGAAATAAATAATATCAATGAACAATTCTGGTGATATAGTAGCAGATAATAAATATTAAAAATGACACAAGAAAAATGACAAATGATAAAGTAGCAGAAGATAAATGATAAAAAAGTGAAAGAAAAATGATTATGTACAAAGTGTATCGTCTTGTATAACATTTTTCTTAAGAAAAAAATCTTCAAATCATGATGTGGATATACAGTGGGAGATGATGGATGCAAAGTTAAAGATGATATTTACTTCAACGGTCGAAAAGAAGGATAACAATGGTCTTTTGCAATGAGAATAACCTATAATAACAACAATCTTTTCCTCCTCAGTGACCTCTCTGTGAGGACTTAGCAAATGCAGAACGATAGTTGGAAGACTTGGCACATGAAGGAGACAGACAGTACATCAAGGAGAATTTTCTTTGATTTTTGCAGAAGTTTTGTTGTTGAAGAAGATGAAGAATAAGAAGAAGAAGCTTTAATTTTTAAGGTTGGTAGTGTATTTAGAGGGAATCTTCCCTCTTATTACTATTCTTATTACTGTAGCAGATTAGACTACTCAACAACTCTAGTAGGATAGTTTCTCATTTTTTATGTATTATTTATCATTTTATTTTTCCAAACTTTGGCATTCGTTTGGATATCTTTGTAATTATTTTGCTATAGCTTTGACATTTGTTCTGTAATCTCTGTGAATTGGTAGATTATTACTGTAGTAGATTAGACTACCCATCAATATTTAATTTAAAGAATAGGGTGGCAGCTAGGGGGTAGTAGGTAGAACCATTATCGATTTGTTAATTTTAGTACCAATTTTGGAAGAGGCTTGCCAAAGTATCGATTTTGTAAAGATGGCACAAAATAGTATTTATTCTCATAATTTCCATATGTTAATTAGGTTATCAAACTGTGAAATCCGTACCTTTCAATAGGAAATAGGAGCTTTAAAATAAGTTGTAGGAAAAGGTTAGATGCAGCTAGAATAATATTCTTGTTAGCAATTGGGACCTTTTGATGTATGTAAAGATTAGACTTGGTAATATTAATCAACTGACGTGAAATATGCTTCATATCTTTCAAGGAAATGGGTGAGCCTATTTACCAAAGATATTGAACCATCAAGGAAAACCAGGAAGTTATCACCATCTAGGAGATGTGTTATAGGATATCATGTCTTCTTGACCCAAGATAAATAGGAGTGTGGATATGGGGCCCCCTTGCCCGAGTCTCCTAGATGACTTAAAATTAGGGTTGAACACAAACCGGCCGAGCCAAAAAAATTGAACCAAACTGACTTAAACCGTACTGATCGGGTCAACGGTTCAGTTTGGTTTTGTTGCTAGATACTTTAATCGATTAATCTCCGTTCGGTTTTTGGTTTCTGGTTTTAGGTATATATGAGCCATAAAAAAATGAACCGAACCAATTGAAGTTTGAACATTGATATAAAATATAACACCCATGGTCCAAACTTAAATCTCCCTCCTTCTAATCACCCACACCGAGAACTCCCAAAACCCGCTCTCTCTCTCCTTCTCCCTTTCTAATCCATATTTTTATCACCAAATGCGATAAAACCACATGGTGTTTTTGGATTGATTTCTTCACTCTCATCTACTAAAGGTACAATAGTGATGGATTTAAAGAATTTTTTGAAAAAGCTTAGACTGAAGATAAACATCTCCTATACATCACTCAACTCAAAATCAAAAGCTATGCTATTGATTTCTTGGGGATCAATACTTCTTCTCACTATCATCTTTTTAAACAAACCTTTGATCTCATCATCTCAAAGGATTTGGAGAAACTACTTTAACTACTTTAGTAAAATCCTATCAAGGGTATAACACGTAAATCCTCCATTGTTGCTTACCGTTAACTTCTCAAGTAAATAAACTACTTCATGAATGTTAAAAGCGGTGAAAAAGAAAGAGATTTGAAGAATCTTATTTTAGGGTTTGTTTTTCACCCAATTTTTGATCGATTTTGGTTGTCCGTTTGGTGGTTTCGACTTCGGAAACTCGACCTGATCCATTTTTGGTGCGGTTTCGATTCGGTTTGGGTTTAAACCTATATTTTATTGTTCGGCTCGGTTTTTAGCCTCAAATTAGGCCAGTTTGGGTTCAAATACTAGGAACTTAATTAGGTTGGTTCAGGTCCATATCAGGTTGGAAACCAACCTGTACTAATCCAATTTAAAATATACCTTGTAGACACCATGTCGGACATCAACGCATCATGAAGACTTTGAAACACTCGTAAAATTGCCAATCTATTGGTATCAAGGTTACCCATTAGTTCCTGAACCTAACAAATATTCTCTTGGCGGAGCCAGTTAGGATGCACAAATTTAAGGAAAACAAATCTTTATAAGTGAAGAAATCTGAGAGAAACTATAAGGGAGCTTGCATCAATATTGTTTCGCACATTGTAATTGTTGGGTATATATAAAAAAATGAAAACTAACCCAATGAGGGTTCGAACCCATGAACTCTTGATGAGGGTAGCTTATATATTGGTCTTAGGACATAATCCCACATTGCTAGGGAATTAGGAATTTGAAGAGATATATACCCTCTCACCTACTCATTGGTCGTAGACATGAGTAAGTGGGATGAATGTGAGTATGTAGTGGGCTTTTATTTTAACACCCGTAAACATACCCCCTTGGGCGGACTGGTGGGCTAGGTCGGCTAGGACACGGGCTCGGGTTTGGGCTTCAAGATTTGGACAATTGGCTCTTCCTGGCTCTGGTCCCAAAGGCCTTCTCTCCTTTTGCTAAAAACCTCTTTGGTGTTGGGCTTGGGCTTTAAAACAAATATTCACTAGCCTGGTGGTGCCTCACATTGATTGGGAGAAATACTTTTAATTGTATGTTATATATTAAATAGAATTCCTAACTCTAAGATACTTCTTTTGCTACTCGAGTTATGGAATAAAATAAAACCAAGTGTTTCATATTTTAAGGTTTGGGGATGTTTAGCTTATGTTAGAATCCCTAATCCTAAAAGAGTTAAACTTATTACTCGTGCATATGAATATATGTTTATTGGTTATGTTATTAATGGTAAAGTGTTTAGATTTTATGACTTGCAAAATAAAGATATTATTGAGTCTCTAGATGTTGATTTCTTTCAAGATAGATTTCCTTTTAAATATAGAAATTGTGGGGGTTCATCCCCGGGTAGTAGTATATCAAGGATAGAATAACCTAGAATTATGGAGGCTATACTGATATAGTACCTAAAAAGAGCAAGAGGGCTTGTGTGGAGAAAGATTTTGGTCCTGATTATGTTGTTAACACTCTTGAGGATGATCTATCAGCCCTTCAAGAGACTCTTAGTTCTACAGATGTTGATTTTTGGCAATAAACCTTTATTAATGAGACGGACTCTCTGGAGTCCAATAGAACGTAAGTACTTTTTAATTTACTTCCTTATTGTAAGACTATAGGTTGTAAATGGATCCTTAACTGTAAACTTAAACCTGATGGTTCAGTAGAGAAATTCAAAGCCATGCATGTGGCTAACGGTTTTAGACAGAGAGAAAATGTATATTTCTTTGACACTTATTCTCAAGAAACAATAATTACTTTTATTTAGGTTTTACTTGCTATAGCTATTATTTATAATTTAGTAGTAGTTTACCAAATTGATGTAAAAATTGTTTTCTAAAATGGTGAATTAGAAGAAGAAATATACATGGACCAACCTAAAAGGATTTATCGTACCTAGTCAGGAACGTAAACTCTGTAAATTGGTTAAATCCTTGTATGGTCTTAAACAAGCACCTAAACAATGGCATGAAAAGTCTGATAACTTAGTTATTTCACATGGTTTTAAGATTAACGAAAGTGGCAAATACATTTACTACATAGTAGTTGAAAATGTTTGCACTATTATAGATTTATATGTGAATGACTCACTTATCTTTGGCTCCAGCATTTCAGTTGTGAACGAAACCAAGAACATCCTAAGTCAGAGCTTTGACATGAAGGATCTTAGAGAGACTAGTGCTATTCTGGTAATTAAGACAGCGAGGACAAAAGATGGCATCTCCTTAGATTAGTCTTATTACATTGAGAAGACTCTAAAGAAATATCATTATTTTGACTGCAAGTCTAGATGTACTTCTTTCGACAATAGTATAAAATAATTTAAGAACACCGGGTACAGTGTAAGACAAACCAAGTATGCTAGCATAATCAGTAAGCTTCAATATGCATCTGATGGCACTAGACTAGACATTGCTTACGCAGTGGGGATACTATGTAGGTTTACCTGTAGACCTAGTATAGAGCATTGGCAAGCTATATAAAGGGTCATGTGTTATCTGAAAAGAATCATGCACCTAGGAATACACTACCAGAGGTTTCCCGCGGTCCTTAAAGGATATAGGGATACCGATTGTAATACCCTCTCGAAGGATACCAAGGTTACTAGTACTTATGTTTTCTACATAGTTGGTGGGGCAATTTCTTAGAGGTTTAAGAAACAAACCATATTTTCCCAATCAACGATGGAACCTGAGTTGAAAGTACTAGCTGCTGCTAGTGAGGAGATGAAATGGCTGAGAAGCTTACTAGCAGATATCCCTTTATGGGATAAACTAATACCAACTATACTGGTTAACTGTGATAGTACTACAGCTATCGCTTTTCTGCAGAACCATTATTATAATGGTAAGAAACTTGTAATTTTTCATAAGCACAGCTTCGTTAGAGGCAAGCTAACTGCAGAAGCTGTAAGAGTGGATTTTATTAGGTCTGAAGCGAACCTGGCTGATCCTTTGATGAAAGGACTAGCGTGGGAGAAGGTGCGGAACACCTCAAAAGGGATGGGGCTAAATCCCATTTAGATTTGAACAATCTTATATGGTAACCTAACCTATAGACTGGGGATCCTATGAAATATGTTTAAAGGGAAAAATAAGTCACATAGTGATTATTGAGAATCATACATTAAAGAAAGGAGTTTTAACTTCTAATCCATCCTTATAGAGCATGACATCCTGTACCAGGTTAAGATGAGTTAATTAACTCTAAATGAAGACTATACTCCACTTTGAGTGGGTTACCTTCAGGAGCATCTCTGATAGACTCACCTTGATGATTATGGAAGTATAGCCGCTTACTATGGGAACATGGGCAAGTTCTCTAGAGTTTCATTTTGACTAGAATATGAGCACAAGGCCATTAACACGCTGGCTTTAAAAACTTTGCACTAAAGAATCTGAGTGTGATATAATTTCTTTGTGCCCTCTAGAATTTAGAGTTCAAGATGAAAGTCACTTTATATTCCAGACTCTGATCTTATATTCACTAAAGTAAAGGCACAAGCTAAAAGACACCTCTACTTAAGCACAGTCTAAGATTTATACTCGTATATTTTCTCGTATGCATTATTTTTATCGATATTGTGGGGAATTATTGGGTATATCTCTAAAAATGAAAGCCAACCCAATGAGGGTTCAAACCCATGACCTCTTCGTATGGGTAGCTTATATATTGGTCATAGGACATAGTCCCACATTGCTGGAGAATTTGGAATTTAAAGATATAGATACTCTCTTACCTGCTCATTGGTTGCAGACCTGAGTAAGTGGGAAGCATGTGAGTGTGTGAGTGTGTGGTGGGCTTTTATTCCGACACCCTTGGAAGACTCCCTCGGGCGACTCTTTTGGCTGGGCTTGCTCGAGTTCGGGATTTGGGATTAGGGCAATTGGCTCTTCCTGGTTCTAGGGCCAAGGGCTTTCTCTATCTTTTCACTGAAAAGATTTTTGGCGTTGGGCTTGGGCCTTAGAAGAAATATTTACTAGCCATTTTAAGCTATCCACTACGTTTAACTTGGTTTTACAATCTCTAAATTTACTTTGTCTTTCTATCCGTTGAAAGAGTTGTGAGTTACATGGTTCCTCGATTGTCTCTCCCACAATGTCTTTTTCCCATCTATAAAAGAAAACCTTAGCCCAAAGTTTTATTTAGATCAGAACACTATAGTTTAGTCTTCTTCTTCTCTCTGTCTCTCTACTCACTAATCAAATTAAACGAGTTTTATAAACAAATATGAGTATTATAGAAGTGTAACGTACTGAAGGCTTCTCACCCTGCAAAAGAGAATCCTATTTTCCTAAATTGCCGCTTGATTCTAGGGGTGACCATACGGTAATAAAATGTTTACTGGGCAGTGCATGGAAACGTCATAAAGAATGCGACATTATTCGCGACTCGGCTCTACTCATCTTTTAGTTTTAATCATTGTTCTAGTGCTGTTGTGACCTTTCTCTACGGTTTAGATTATGATTACAGTTATCTCTTTTTAACTTCTTATTTATTAGTGGAAACAAGGTAACACAGTTTATATTTAAAATAGTAATATTTCTTGCTAAGAGATCTTTAGTTATCCTATCTTGTAATAATTATAGGGTCTCTTTGGTAAATACTAAGATTTTAACACTCCATCTAGAAGGTCGATCGTTAACAGTATATGATATTGGTGCTGGAGTGGGGCTTTGCAAATGGTATCAGATAGCTAAGGTTTGTAAGACTTATTATGGCCCACATGAGTAGTGTCCTTTAGTAATTATGGGTTTCTAATCATGATGATCCAAGTCCTAATAGGAAACTAATCATATTGGTTAATGAGGTAAGGGTTTCCTATAACTCTCTACTTTGATGGAAAATAATCCTAATTAAAATAGGAGACTAGGTCCTCTCTCTACCTATATAAGTGTGCCTAGCCCATCAACTAAAGCACAATCTCAAAGAGAAGGTTAAGGGAGAGAAAACCTAGTTGTCACCGCTCGCCGCTGCTGACGAACACAAAAGACATACCTCAAACATAATCAAGTTATGGATCAAGGTATATGATTATGTTTCCGTATTATTGTTAATCGTAATTATCGTATTAAGTCCTAGGTCCTTCTAGATCTAATTATTTATAGATCTTGTCATGTTTTACATGTGGTATCATGAGCTATCTTGGACTTTTACAATTTTCCAATTTTGATTTGCTCGTGTTATGTTTCGCTGTTAAGTGATCTTGATCAAGATAAACTTTTGTAATTTTTTCGGTATTGATCATCGGATATGATTTAGGTTTTTCACCGTATAGCATTAAACTTTAAACTACTAATTGTTCTCTCATTAACTTTTTCTCTTGTCCTATCGGTGTTTGTTCTTGAATATACAAGATTGCGGTATTTAATGTTAAACATAACATGAGTTAGGTCATACTAGCATAAATTATTTTAGTGGCAGCCTTTACAAATATTTTAATATTTTATTTTATTATTAGAATTTGAAGGGTTTGATTTATTTTAGTGGCAGTCTTTACAAATATTTTAATATTTATTTTATTATTAAAATTTGAAGGGTTTGATTTTTTTGGTCACCATAAAGTTGATATAGATACAAATAACTCCTTCTAGGTATCATCATGTTAATGTATTTTTGAAATTTCAATAATTGAGTATTTGAGATCTGCCACTCTTGAATACTGAGTACTTATTATAAATACTACTTTATAGGGTATTTAGATGCTCATAAAGTATACGTGTTTTTTGAGTTATTTTCCAGTTACATGAAATATATTGACCATGTTTAATATCGATTTGAGATCTGTGATTTTGGTCGGTTAGAAGTCACCAAAGTTACCAAACTATTATGATGCATGGATATCAAACCGAGTATATAATACAATTTATTTATCTCAAAATATTATGAATTCTCCCAAAGGCAGATTGACTTTTGCGAGACTAATAAATTTAAATAGGGTAACTGATATGTATTCTAGTTTGTGTTTAGAACTAATAACCCAAAGGTGAAGGATCTTACATATTTTGGCATGCACTTTTAATTAGCCCTATTATATTAATGTTATAACTATTTGAGTAGACATTTTATATATTGCAATTTAGACTCAGATGTTGATTTGTGATAATATTATTAGTTCATCATCGGAATATAATTTGGTTTTAATTTCTTATATTATGACTTTATTTATTTATCTATAATTCATAGTACTAATATTTTATGAGCTTTTTGAAATTATTCATACAGACATTTGTGGACCTTTTACCACTCCTTGTTTTATGGGAGAAAAGTATTTTATCACCTTTATTGATGACTTTTCACGTTATGGTTATGTCTATTTATTAAGTGAAAAATCTCAAACAGTGAATGCCATTGAGGTATACATTACTGAGGTTAAAAGACAATTAGGCAAAAAGGTAAAAGTCATTAGGTCAGATAGAGGTGGTGAATACTATGGTAGATATGACGAATCGGGTCAGTGCCCTGGCCCATTCGCCAAACTCCTAGAAAAGCTTGGTATTCGTGCTCAATACACAATGCCAGAAATGCCACAAGAGAATGGTGTAGCTGAAAGGCGTAATCGTACTTTAATGGAAATTGTTAGGAGTATGATAAGTAATTCAACTTTATCCATATCTTTGTGGATTGAAGCTCTAAAGACCGTTGTATATTTATTAAATAGGGCTCCTAGTAAGGCAGTTCCGAAAACTCTATTCGAACTTTGGACTGGAAGGAAACCTAGTTTAAGACATCTTCATGTTTGGGGATGTATAGCGGAGGCTAGAATTTATAATCCACATGAAAATAAATTGGACCTTAAAACTATCAGTAGATACTTTATTGGTTATCCTGATAAGTCCAAAGGATATAGATTTTACTGTCCTACCCATAGTACGAGAATTGTTGAAACCGGTAATGCAAGATTCCTTGAAAATAGTAAAATTAGTGGGAGTAGTGAATCACGAAATGTGGTTATTGAGGTAGTTAGGGTGTAAGTCCTATTACCCATAACTTTTAATCCTGTCGTTTTTCCTATGGTTGTTGATCAAATCGATAATACCGAGCAACAACTGGGCAATCAACCACTCCATAATGAAATTATCACCAATAAACCGATAATAAAGGCACTACAAGAAATAGCACCACGCCGATCCCAACGGGAAAGGAGATCTGCTATTTCGGATGACTATGTGGTGTACTTACAGAAATCTGAATTTGACATAGGGACTATTAGGAATCCGATTTCATTTTCATAAGCCATGGATAGTAATAATTCTACTAAATAGATTGATGCTATGAAAGAAGAGTTAAAATCAATGGAACAAAATGATGTTTGGGATCTCGTTGAATTGCCAAAAGGATAAAAGAAAGTTGGTTGCAAATAAGTCTTTAAAATCAAGCGCGACAGTAATGGCAATATCGAACGATATAAAGCCCGACTTGTGGCCAAAGGTTTCACTCAGAAAGAAGGCATTGATTACAAGAAGACCTTCTCACCTGTATCAAAGAAGGACTCACTTAAAATTATTATGGCATTGGTGGCTCATTATGATTTAGAGTTACACCAAATGGATGTGAAAACTATTTTTCTAAATGGGAGTTTAGATGAAGAAGTCTATATGAATCAACCTTAAGGTTTCTCCTAAAAGGGGAAAGAAAATATGGTTTGTAAGCTTAAGAAATCAATATACGGTCTTAAACAAGCTTCCCGCCAATGGTACATTAAGTTTCACGATACTATTATTCATTTTAGTTTTAAGGAAAACATTGTTAATCGATGTATATACCTCAAGGTCAGTGGGAGTACGTTTATATTTTTGGTTTTGTATGTTGATGATATCTTACTTGCTAGTAATGATCTTGGTCTGCTTCACCAGACTAAGAAGTTTCTCTCTAAGAACTTTGAAATGAAAGATTTAGGTGAGGCATCTTACGTGATTAGAATCGAAATCTATCAAGACCGAGTACGAGGATTGTTAGGACTGTCTCAGAAAGCCTATATTAATGAAGTTTTAGAGAGATTCGGTATGGAGATAAAATATTTATCAGTCAAGGAATCTGTTCAGAAACAACGAGTGTTTATAGAACACATAAGCACAATGCTTATGGTTGGAGATCCATTGACTAAGGGATTACCGCCAAAGACATTTAAGGAACATGTTCAGAGTATGGGTCTTGGGCGGATTCCATGATATTTTTCTTTATAGATATGGATTTTTAGTTTGATTGTTTTCTCCAGACATCTTATTGAGATCTTATTATAGTATGTTTCTGATATTTTCCTGTTTACCATTATGTGCACACATGTATGTGATTGGATGAATGATAACAGGAAAGTCTTTTAACAAGACATTATTGATAGACCTTTTATAGGCTTATTTGTTAACGCCTATAAACCTCACTTATGAACCAAGTTAAATAATTCACTATTGTTGTAGTACATGAAAGGAAATGTGTCGCAAAATTGCATAAGACCGTCATGACTCGGTTTAGTAAATTATTTGATTTTAGTATTATGATGACCAATACAGATAGTATGACTTGGATATATAAATCGCGCGCGTGTCAGTTAATTAATCGTTGAGCCCATTTTGAGTTTAAAATTTTTTTGCAAACTAAAATTTTATCGAGTATGATTTTCAAAACTACTTCATATGGGCCAAGTGGGAGAATGTAAGACTTATTATGGCCCACATGAGTAGGGTCCTTTAGTAATTATGGGTTTTTAATCATGATGATCCAAGTCATAATAGGAAACTAATCCTATTGGTTAATGAGGTAAGGGTTTCCTATAACTCTCTACTTTGATGGAAAGTAATCATGATTAAATAGGAGACTAGGTTCTCTCTCTACCTATATAAATGTGTCTAGCCCATCAACTAAAGTACAATCTCAAAGAGAAGGTTAAGGGAGAGAAAACCTAGTTGTCAACGCTCGCCGCCACTGACGAACACGAAAGACATACCTCAATCATAATCAAGTTATGGATCAAGGTATGTGATTTTGTTTCCGCATTATTGTTAATCGTAATTATCGTATGAAGTCCTAAGTCCTTCGAGATCTAATTATTTATAGATCTTGTCATGTTTTACAAGGTCCACTTACTCCCCCACTTGGCACTAATGCCTCTTTGACAAATAAAGCCCTGTACCTCAGTGAGGTTCTTAAGTGGGGATGATATCGGTGTTTGGGTGCTAGACTTTGTTGATAGTGGTAAAGAATATATAAATAGTTGCCTTATTTTTTACTCCATATCACTATTTTATGGTTACCAATTCTTGAAGCTTTTGACATGGATTGGTGTGTTTGTTAGTAATCTTGTCGGTGTGGTCAAGGGTTGGAAATGTAATGATCTATTTAGTTAGGAAGAAACACTTACTCCACCTTTTAAAGAGAGTTATCTTCACCAATGTGGAGAATTCTGTGGTGATCTATTTATGTTAGAAGGATTGTACTAGATTTATTTCTTATGGAGAACAATCTTCACCATGCAATACGTTTCAAACATGGAGTAAGGAAGAAAATAAACCCTTATTGACAAATATTTTGGCTATCAGTTAGTAGTTGGTTGTCCAAAACAAGTTATGTAAACATGTAAATGTACTTTATACCTTACAAATATGATTAGACCGACAATATGAGGTCTTCCTTAGATTAGATATGGCAAGAGAAAAGAACGGTGACGTAGTATATGTTCTTAGCGTCTGTATGATTGTCCATGTAGATTGTTGAAACTAATCCTGCAGTAAAAGTTATCAAAACATTGATGGAAGGGTAAAATAATAATATTGTGTATATCTCCATCTTTTCTCGATGTCATCCCTCAATCCCTCAATCTTTTAAGAATCTACTCCTCCCACTCAAATCTCTCCTTCGATACTCTGCATTTTTCCTTCTTTAACCTACCCTTTTATATAAGTTTGATAAGTATCTCTAATTTAATCATCTAGGGTTTATGGATTTGTTATTGGCTCATGAATGGTTTCAATAACAAGCGATTTTAACACCATTTTGGTATATATTAGAAGTTTAATAGGGATTTATTCTTGCCCTTTACAACCCAAGAATCACTACATCTATGCATACAAATTTTAAATGCTTTAATTTTTATCTGTTTTATACTTTGGTTTCTACCTTCTTGAACTTTGGATTGCTTTAGTATCTCTATGGGACAACATCTTGAGTTTCTATAAGACACAATTACTTAGAATTAAATCAAATTGACATATTTCAAGAAGCAAAATTAAGCGTATATGGAGTTTGCTCAACGCCTTATTTGGGGCAACGCCTATTAGAAGATTAATGTGTCATTTCAATTCTCATTGGGTCTTCCCCGAAAAAATTGGTTGCACTCCCAACTAGAGATATCGGATTATTAATGAAGTTGGTAGCCATTTGTAGCAAAACATGTTTGTTGCCTCTTCGATGCATAATAGCATAAGGGTCATTTACCAAGAATAATTCTTTACAACATTTGCAAATTGTAAGTTGAGAAATAGAGAAATATAGGGTGTTTGCGTATATTAACTTGTGCTCCTGTTAAAGTTTAAGAGTATATAATCACGGTAAACTAGTATATCCCTTTTTATATAAAGTATGTCTAAAACGTAAGAGACACTCACTCAATGCCCCACCCAATTTTTCTCGCTTTGATTTACTTTATACTTCAAAGTTTAACTGCACTTAAATTTGCATAACGACAAGCGTAGAAAATGGGCCCTCTACATGCTTTGCTTAGATTGAAAGGAGTTTGGTTTTAAGCCTGTCGTATCCTTGAATTATTTTGGCACCAAACAAGAGGATGGTCCTGTTAAAGTCGTCGAAAACCTTCTAAAAAAACCAATGCCCATGGATTTGCTTCAATTATTGCATTGGCTGCAGTGGCGTACTCGCTAATCATTTCTATTAGAGATTTTCGTGGGAACTTCAAGATTAAGGGGGTCATCAAGTTGATAAGACTTGAAGAGGATTTGCATCCCAAACTATCTCTATCAATATCAATCTTCTATATTCTTGTAAGAGTGATGTGCCCCCGTTGTTATTGTCTATAAATTCCTCATGCCTTTGTGCAGGTTGACTAGTGGAAGGTGGACACCACATTGATATTACAGAGATTCCAAGGTTCATATTTCATCAGCTGGATTCCTTGGACTCTCATAGCAATAAAGTAATTTTGCAATAATCTTTCTTTTAAGTTTTTAAAAGAGAATTACTGATTTTGTTATTTTCCATGTTTTGAAATGAGAGATATTATTAACATGAAGTCATTTTTGCTTTCCTATTTTAATGCTTGTGCTTGAGTATGCTCTTTAGTTTTGATTAATTCTAGATAGTGACATCTTTGATTTATTTTTCGTCCATGGTTTAAAATCTTATTGCAATCCACAATCGAATTAGAAACTAACCACAGAAGAAGAATTAACATAAATAACAATTTGGTGGGATTATTTCCCAATAGGAACTTCTATTGCTCAATTCAATTGATTACAATAAATTACTCCAAAAACTAAATTCTAGATTAGAACTTAGTTCTATCTCCCTTTTCACATTGCCTAGCCTTGGCCTTAAATAGGTTACAAGTTTCTTGGTAATAATATATAACCAAATTGGCTTTAAGATGACCTAAATTTAGAAGTAGTCACGTTAATTGTTTGAACGGTGGTCCGTTCGAACAACTTCCCAATTTTTTGCCAAAAACCCGAGGCAAAAAGAATACTTGACATTCCTTTTCACTTGTTCGAACGACTCCATGACTCGTTCGATTGACCTTGGCAATTTTACCTAGAATCAGAAACAAAACTTTTGGCTTGACTTTCTTCTAACTCGTTCAAATGGCTATATTGCTTATTTGAGCAATTGGTCTTCTTTTGCAGGGTTTATCATTTTAATCCTCCTGGATCATGGCTCCCCCTTTTAAGAGCCTCGAGCTCCTTCTTAGGCTAGAATGGGAGATGAGGGAAAGTGGCAGTACCAATTTTCCCTATTGCACCACTTCAACTTGCTGGGTAGTTAACATTTCTTTCCAAATGTGAATGACTCGATACTTATCTTGTAGCAGTAACCTTCCTCCTTAGAATATTATCGTCCTAGAATAGATCTATTCTATCAATCCACAAGTCATCAATTGGTGGTAGGCGAGTATCGATTGGAGAGTATTCATCTTTGAAAGGCGACTCAAACAACTTTAAATGCTCGGTATTAATCGTCGAATACATCTTCATAAATAGTGGAAAATTCAATTGGAATGCGTTGTTACCAATTTTCTTGAGTATCATAACCTGAACATACCGGATAGGCTTGAGTTTTTTACCTTCTCCCTTTAATCGTTCCTTACCCAAATACAACTAAACTAGGTCGCCCTTCTGAAAGATACATTCAACCTGATGTTTGTCGTGTCGAGCCTTATATTTTTTTGAATCTTCTTCAATTATTCTTCAACTGTTTCATGAACCATACTTATCTTTTCAATAGGACACTGAGCATTAACTTGTTCTTCTTCGTTGATACCTTCTTAACACTAAGACTAAAGGCCATATCAAAGGGGTTTTAAGGCAAGTACCCAAGACATACTTCAAACAAAAACTTCAAAGTGGAACCATGAATCTTCCAGTTAAAAGAAAATTGAAGATATGGTAAACTCTTATCCCAAGTTTTAGAATGCTTCGAATGGAATCCTCGTAAAAAATGAATCATGCAAAGTATGATTGACTACTTTTGTTTGCCCGTCAGTCTATGAATGAAACATAATACTTCTCTTCAACTTAGTGTCCATCATCCCCCATAAAGATCTCCAGAAATGCACCCAAAAATGGCTATTCCTATCAAAAATAATAAAAGAAGGGAGCCCGAAATACCTCTAAGCATCTTTGAAGAATAATCACACTGCTGCTTCCCCGGTAGTCATCTTTTGACATGGAATAAGAACTAGTATCTTACTGAATCGATCTGACACCCAAACAGATAATCATTTTTACACTTGGATATGGGCAAACCGCCCATTAAATCTACTGACACGCTCTTCCATAGTCGGTTAGGTACAGGTAATGGTAACCATAATCAAAACATACGATTAGATGGCTTTTATGTGTTGCATAAAATGTAGCCACAAACCATACGAGCAACATCCCCTTGTATCTTCGGCAAATAGACATAATGCCACAAATTTAAAAGGGTCTTCTCAACCCCAAAATGACCTATATCCCAGGAATATTGAGCCTCTCTAATCTAATGCAAACGGTCTCCACCCGCAGAAATACATAGTAGACTTTCACTATAAATCAAACTATCCTTCAAATCATACTCATATTTCTTGCCTTGCAATAACTTCTGGCGAATCATTTTGAGTTCTTTATCATCGTCATACTCTACAACATACTCAGGCAGAGTAATAGGTTGCATCTGTATAACTACCTTCAAAGCAGAAATAGTTGGTAATAAAGGTCGAGATAACATGTTAGCCATTTTATTGTCCACTCCCTTTATATACATGATAATCAAGGTAAATTATTGTAGATACGACATCCACTTCATATGGCAAGTTTACTATTGCTTGGATTATGTAGATAAAAACTGTAGCGATTTGTGATCGAACTGTACTACAACCTCCTTCCCTAGTAAGTAGCTTTTTCAATGCTTCACTGATTAATATAATGTGATAAACTCTTTATAATAGGTAGGATAGTTATGCACTGCTCCTGCAAACATCTCAGAATAATAGGCAACCAACTTCTTATCCTGCGGCAAAACTTCCCCTAATGCATAGTCTAACGCATCTATTTCTACCTCAAAATAATGCTTCAAATTTGGCAATGCTAATACTGGTACTTTTGAAATCTTCTGCTTCAGTAACTAAATAGTTTTCTCATGTAATCTTCCCATACAAACTTCACACCTGCCTTTATCAAGGAATGTAAAGGTTCTGAAATCTGCAAAAAATGTCAAATTAACTTTCGTAAATACTGACAAGATCCCATAAAATTTTATACTTCCGTCACTAAAAGGGGTCTAGGCCAATTAGTAATAATCAAGACCTTCTCTAGACCATAAGTTCCCCTCTACCCCCCACCCCCAAGTACACTAGGTCAATCTTCCCAAACTCACACTTCTTTCCATGGAGAAAAAAGTTATCGTGATCTCAATGCTTCTAATACTTTACATATATCCACGAGGTGTTCCTCCCATGTCTGACTATATATAAATATATCATCTAAATAAACAATCATGAAATCATCTATAAAAACATGAAGTACCTCATTCATCAACCGCATAAATGTCATTGGAGCATTGCTTAACCAAAAAGGCATTACCCACCACTCGAAGAGTCCCTGTTTGGTTGTGAAAGCCATCTTCCATGTATCTTCTTCTCAAATTCTAACTTGATGGTAACTCGACTTAAGATCTAACTTGGTAAAATATCGAGCCCCTGTAACTCATCCAAAAGATTATTAATATGTGGAATCGAATAATGATTCTTTATAGTAATCTTGTTTAATACCCGATAATCCATATAAATTCTCCAAGTCCCATCTTTCTTTGGCACTAATAACACCGGTGACCCACAAGGTAAGCAACTCGGATTAATAATTCCTTGCTTAGGAGCTCTTGTGCATGTTTTTTTATTAGTCTCAATAACACAAGTCCAATACAACCAAATATTGGGTATTGGTTCACTAGATACCAAGGTAATATTTTGCTTTATATCCCTCTTACGCGACATCAATCTACTCCAAGAAATAAGTCTCTATACTCCTCTTGCAACTTCCCCATTTTAGTTTGCTGCTTAGGAGACATTGTTATACTAGATAACACTTTAGCCGACGTACCCTCTTAAACTGGTCGTACAAACAATAATACTAACTTTTTGCTTGTATTAACCAACCTCTTCACCTGAGTCACCGTTACTAAATTCTTTATTGCGATATACTTCTTACAAGCATTGATATGAAATACCTTTCCCTCTCTCACAAGAAGATACTTGTAAATTCTGTGGTAATGATTTGTATCTCAGTCCTAAAGATAAGGGCTACCTGTAACTCATGAGACACATCTAATTGAATTTCCTCACACGTCACCTCATCAATAAATAATTCAGTAATCGTAAACTTTAACATATACTGCTTCATGATCTTTAACTCTGCATCTTTTTGAATCTACCCCAAACCGTAAAGCTTAGGATGAGCCATAGTATCCAAGCCTATCCTCTTCACCAATGCCTCAAAATTAAGTTATTATGACTGCTCAGATCAATAATGGCATCTACTAAGCTCTACTACACCTGAATACTGACATGAAAAAGTTCTTCCCGAGTGGCTTCCTCAGTAGTCATAGTCTACTTAAACATAAGAATAAGCTTAGGATTTAGTTTATCTAAATTTGAGAGATCAACAACCGTTACGGCTAGTACACGTTCCTCTTTCTTGCTCTTCTCTTTCTTCAGCCTAAGGTATGGGTGAAGTTTTTAATACTTATCGGGAATATGCCTATTCACCTTAAAATGTCTGCAATAATTCCCATGGATGAAAGCCCGTCACTCTTAGATTCTTCCTTGTTCTTATCCATCCAACCATACATGTACCCTGACTTATTTTTGTCATCTTTTTTATCACTCTTCAAATACTTGCCATCAATGGCGATTATCTTCACGATAGTGTCATTAAAGAGTTTTTACTCATTTCTAATGGGCTATGACAACCCACCAGTGTACTTTATAAATACCTCATACTTGTCCACATCGACTTTTGAAACAAAAACATGGCTATAAAACTCCGCAGTGTACTTTTGTACTGATTGTCCATACTTTGGTGCAAATGATACCTGTAATGGCATAATGCCGTTAGCTTGAAATGGCTCAGAATTAGCTCCTACATCAATATACCTACGACAAAAACTAATATAATGCAAGAAATAATGCAGGTGATTTAGCATGGAAATCCATTGAATAGGTAAAAAACTACGACCTCGAGTTGAGGATTTTAGTAACAGTAACTTTTATTGCTTAAGGCTGATATCTTATTATAAGTGATTTCTTAAACTAGAAATACTCGATCTTGTAAATAATAATTTTTATGTTAAAGTATAAAAAATATGGTGTTTCTTGGTAGTTTTTCATGTGTCTATCTCTTCTGGAACTTTTTCTTTATATAGGCCTTACCCGCAGCTTGTTATCATGTTGAAGCACGTTCTTCAAATAATGAGGTAAGTGGTGGTTGACTAAGTAACTGTTGAGTTCGTGGGTGGCAGATATCTTTAACTTGTTCATGTTCTTCTATTATGCTCGATCCACATTCTTTATCAATTTTTAGGATAGGTGTCAATGCTGACTATTTATATAACATATGAAATGTGTGAGCCTGACATGGAGGTAGCTTGAATTAGGTTAGCTAGAGGGATAGGTCCCTCCAATCGCCCCCTCACAACTGAAGGCACGAGTGACTTTGGTTAAGAAAGAACATTTGTATTTGTGGTGTTGGAAGTTGAAAATAAATGGCGTATTTAATGTTGATTTGACTAGTATGAAAATGGGAATTTTTTTTGTATTGAGGGATGCATTTGCATTGAATGATGATGGAAAGTATTGATGTAATTCCGAGATTGGTTATGTTCTGAATAATGACTACTTTGGAAATGTACCTGCGCATTAAATACGAGGGTTATATAAATAGTACATGTACTATGGATTCTGGCAAAGTACATTTTTGTTGAAAAATCCTCTAGAATCCTTGGGTAATAATGGGTGAAGACCCAGGGAATGGTTTATGAAGGGAAAGTTTCTGTTGAGATGGAGGAATTCAATTTGAGATATTACGGGGATCAATCTTTGGAGATGCCGACCCCAATTCCTATTCTACCTACGTATCACGGTATGTCAGAAAAAGAAGCAGCTGAAGTTGAGGAAGATTATTATTGTATGTAGAGATTTCATTACATGGTCTTAACAGGTGAGACATGTTGGAGGTGTCTCTACATCCTTACAGAGGACAAGGTTGAGGAGACAGATATGGTGGCCGACGTAATTGCGAGGCAGTACCGCCAGTATCCTGTGAAGGACTATATTCTAAGGTAGGACTTCGTTTCGACTCAATTAACTCTTTGTTGATGGGGGCTACAGATAAGGAGGCAATGGTTGTGGAGTGGGGAGACGGATATTAGAAATCTTCCCCTAATCAATCTTTATTTCTTGGCACTGAGAAGGCCTGCTGATTGAAGAGTAAGTTCAAGTACTGACATGCTTGCTTTTATAGTTTCTATTTGAAGCTCGGATCCATGTCGAGACTGCGATCAAAGTGGAAGAAAGAAGGATGTTCTGCGATTTCCAGGTCCAGATTTGCTTCAAAAGATTCTTGGAGTGAAACATTACTGAAAACTGATATAATTTTGAGAATGAACTGAAGGATTTGTTATCTTTTGAGTACCTGAAAGACTTGTTATCTGTAAAATACCTGTAATTGATATTCGAGCTTAATAAAAATATTTATTTAAACTCTGTGTTGATAGATAGAATTAGCTTTTGTGATTTAAATCGAGCTTTATGAAATACAGATATGTATGATTAGAGGATGAATTGAAATATTTGAGATTGAATTTGAAAGTATCTTTAGCAATTGAGCTGTAAAAAAAAGTGTCTGTGAAATAAAAGATGTGTAAAAATCAGTCTTGAACTGAATAACTTCAAATTATGAGGGTGAATATTGTATAAGATAAAGAATTTGTAGGAATTAGAAATTTGAGCTCATGGAGATCTCTCCAGAAATATTGTATTGGGGGGCAGATAAATTCGAAATGAGATAGGATGAATCCAAAGAGGTCAAAATAGATAGATAAGTTTGAATAATTTTCTTATCAGGATCTTAGGTTTTCCTGCTTTGGAAAAATATAATACATATACAGAATGTGGGAGATTTGAAGTGATCTAGAAAATTGCATAAATATGGGGAAATGTGATTTAAAGAGTAGGAAGAAAGAGAATATGGTGTGGACTTGATATGTGAGAGTTCGTCAAGTTACTGAAGGACGGTTGGCAAAAAAGATACATGAAGTTTGAGAGAGGATTTTTAGGATGTTAGAATATGATTTTAACCTGCCAGAGTACGAATATTATTTTGTAGGTTTAGATCTGATGGCTAAGGAACTTGAGTTAGGATGCCGTTTCTACCAGGAGCTATTCCGGGAAGTGATTCTGGAGCCTTCAGCTCGAAAAGAGATTTTAAGGCAAATAACTGAGGAAGAGATCGAGGAGGAAGATTTGAGTATTGTTGGAGGCGAACTGATTAGGTGTGGCTCCCCATGACATCTGGGATGTTTTATGTGTAATTATATGTGAATGAGTGGATTGTATGAGGCTGAATAACGGTAATGGAAATGTAGGTAGAATGATGTTTTGAATCCGTCCTCTTTTGTTGCAAATGTTGTTTGTGACTGTTGTGAATAAAAAATTTATATTTGAAATAAGAGAACTTTGTAAATGACGTCAGCAGTTCTATAAGTTGTAGAAACAAGAATAGAAAAATAGGTAACTTTGATTTTTGTCTGTAGTGTTAGTACATGGAAAGTTCAATTACGTGTATGCGTTGAGTCATCATGAGTGTGGGGAGGTTAGAAAGAGATTTGGGTAGAAGAGATGAGAATATATTAAAATATAGGGCAGGGGGCAATGATGGGAAGGTATTTTCACTGAAAAGGTACAAAGCGTTTGACATTAATTATGGAAGGGATGCCTCAGTTCCAAAACTGAGGGCGGCTCGTACGAGGCCCAATAACTACCAACAGTTAGAGAAAGAAACTATAAATAATACTTAATCTTCCTCATTAAAATGTGTATTAACTTTTGAAAAATTGAAGAACAGTGAGAGAGGAAAGAACAAAAATAGTAGACTCATGTGAGAGATTAGACAAGAGTGATCAATAATTACGGTGAGAGAAAGTTGTAGATACTGAGTCGCGACGGTGGTTGTATAGTAGCGTAGTGAATGAAGGATTTGGCGTTACTTTAGATTCTTATTTAGACGTTGAAGGTTAGTAGATGATTTGTAATATTCTTAATGTGTGTTTGAAAGATTTTCATGGTTTTCAAATTTTAAAAAATTACTATTTATAGTAACCTATAAAAATCTGTTTGGTATATATGCAAAAAAGAGATATGTTATGATATATATATGTGTGTGTGTGTGTGTGTGTGTGTGTATGATAGATATGTAAAAGATAATGATAGAATAACTGGACTTATATGTAGGTCGGGCGTGAGGAATATCTATGTAGAATCAAACCTCATCCTTATACTTACAGTTGAGATAGATACTTCACCTATTATTGAGGCGTCGACCTCTAGTCGTTCGGCTGAGTCTGAGAATGTAATATCTGATAGGGAGGACGAAGTGGGAGTTATTCAATTTCTAAATTTCCTTAGACAATTGGTTTCATACCTACCAAATTCTGATGTGCTTAGAGAGTTTTATAAATCTAAGGCCCTTATAGGGGTAATATGGGGCAATATTATAGAGCAAGCTGATAGGCAGTTTAGAAGTTGTATTGTAGAATCTGGCAAGGAACATTTCTTTCTATTGTCTGATTTAGAGAAGGTGAAATCGGATAGGGGGGGGGGGGTAAACGAATCGATCTCCTTGGAGTATTTGGATAGAAATGTTCAGGACGACCTAGAAGAGGGATTTTTATGTTACCTGTCTCAGTTGGAGTACAGGTTGAGTTTACCCCTTAGCAATCTTGCCAAAGGGATAATGAATGCCATTGGGGAATGTCCTGCATAGTTGATGGGAACATGTGGGAGGTAATCAATGTCTGTGAGAGTTTGAATAGGTTGTGACAAGAGAATGGAGTAGAGAGGAGAATATCTTTTGAAGTTGCTTTACAGTTTTATGGTGTAAAAAATTATTCTGCAAGTGGAGAGGCATATTTCTTTGTGCGCTCGCCTCGGCCGCTTTTATTCGATCTGAACTTAGCAAATTGAATGTGGAATGATAATGTGATTTGGGTGAAAGGTGATTGCCTTCAGAGAAAAGATGAAGATCCCATGGAACTTTTGTATAGAACTGTGAAGAAAAGTAAGTATAATAGTATATAATATCAAACTATTATAGCTGAATGTTGTTATGTTGTTGATAATGTATTGTGTTTGGATTGCAGGTCCTCAACCGAAGGTAAAGAAGAAGGAGTCCCTGTTGCATATTGTTGCTCATAAAGGGGTTAAGCTCAAGGCAGTGCTGAAAGACATTGGTATTAATAGAAATAAACGAGCTAACAGCAGGTCCAAGAAGACTTTTAATGAAGGGGGTTAGAGTCGATAAGAAAAGAGGGACTGGCAGAGAGAAACAAGTGGCTTTGCCGAAGGCCACTATATTAGATTTTATGGATGTTCTAGAATCTACTGCTTCGAGTAAGTTAGCTCATAAATTTCTGAATAAGAGGATTGTGAAGCGTGGCTCGGTCTCTGGAATAACGGGGAGTGGTGAGGTCAAGGTGAAGGCAAAAAAGATGAGGTTAAATCCTTCTACTAGAGTGACTGGGGTGAAGGTCATAGAAAATCGACCTGTAGAAGAAGACGAGTTAGGAGTTATGGAGGACAGGGGCAAGGCTTGCAGTTCACAGGGGTGTTGAGGAGATGAGTAAAGTGGTAAGTTTTGATGATTTGTATGTTTTAGAATTTATATTGTTATTCGAGCTGAAAATATGTTCGATTTTCTTTTATAGGCTACACGTTTGATGAAGGGGATCTTCCTTGGGATCGAGGATGAAAAAGTTGAGCTCAAGAATTGGAAGGTAGAGTTTGAGAAGAAAGTGGCTCGATTGAAATTTGATCTGGTTTGGGAGGGGAAGCGACTAGATTCTATGAAGGCTGCACAGGAGGTGTACAGATTAGCGGGCTAACAGAAGAAGCGCAGAAGAACCTGGATGAGGTGGCAGTCCAGCGCGACAAACTTGTCCCCCAACTACTTAAAGTAGGGTACTCTAAAGCTGAGGTTATAACTATTTTAGAGAATATCTACGTCGAAGAGGACGAGGTGGAAGCTACGAACTGTAGACCGTTATCGCATCGAATCATATGTGGGTAGCCGAAACGTGTGATAATGTTTTCCAAAAGGAACTTGGTAACTTCTTCTTCCCTAGTCCAACATAGAGGCACGGTTTTTTCCAATTTAGTGTAATAATCTGTGGTGACTAAAATACGTTCTCTACTTCTCGAAGCTTTGGGAAAAGGGCTCGCGAGATATATGGCCCATCGCTTGAATAGCCAAGCAACTTGACTGCAATGGAGTTCTTATGAGGGGCTTCAAATATCAAGGGCGTGACGTTGGTAAATCGTGTTCCAACGGGAGTTAGAGTTTTACTAATAAAGTATACAGGTTTCTCGATACTGTCTTCAAGTCGAATAAGGACCGAGCTAATAGATGTATCGGTAACAGCGAGATATAAGATAAGCATTTCACCCTCGATGGGGGTGATTATGATTGGTGGTCGAGCGAGGTAAGTTTTGAGTTTTAGGATAGCCTATTTGCAGTCGGGTGTCCAATTAACTTCGGGGTTGATCTTTTTGCCCTTATGCATGCCTTGGTCGAAGGAAAGCCAGGCACCACGGTCAAAGGATTTGGAGGTAAAACGGTTTAGAGCTATTATTTTGCCTGTGACCTTTTGAACATCTTTCTTGGTTCAGGGCAAGGGCATATCAGCGAGGGCTCGAATGTGTATGGGATCGATCTTGATGCCTCGTTTGCTAATGAGGTGGCCCAAGAATTTGCCAAATGAGACACCGAATTGGCACTTGTCGGGGTTTAACTTCATGTTATAGGATCGAAGTATCAAGAAGACTTTGGTTAAGTCTTGTATATGAGTATGTTTTTGGAGGCTTTTACACAACATATCATCGATATGAACTTCGACGGATTTTCCTAGCAAAGGTTTGAACATAGTGGTGACCAAACGCTGGTAAGTAGTACCCGCATTTTTAAGGCCGAAGGGCATCACATTAAAACAATAAATCCCTTGTTCGGTAATTAACAAAGTTTTAAGATGGTCCTCAAGGAGGGGGGTTACCTGATTGTAACCCGAAGCTGCATCCATTATAGATAATCATTCATAGACGGCTGTAGCATACAGAAGCACAAAATGATTGCTAGAGGAAAACTATCTTTCGGCGTATGCTTTTTGAGATCGATAAAGTCAACACAGATTCAGATCTTGCCATTTTCTAGGGGATATCAACAATGTTTGAGATCCAGTCGGCGTACTTGACTTCTCTGATGAAACTAATAGCAAGGTGTTTATCGACCTCGAGGTTCATTGCTTCTCAAAGCTACGGGGCTAAAGTACATTTTTTATGTTTCACGGCCGTAGATTTGGGGAGGAGGTCAAGTCTATAACATGTCAGGGTAGGGGCAACGCCGGACATCTCATGGAATATCCAGGCGTAGATATCTTTGTTAGCTTGAAGAAACATAGTGAGTTTGCGGCATTCAGCATCACCCAAGAAGCTTCTAATGAATGTACCTTGACCAGGGCCGTTGAGTTCGATGTAAATAGTAGGCTCGACAGGTGCAGTAGAAGGGGTCGAGGTAGTTGTAGAGGGAGAGATGTATTGATTGCTATGGCTTAACAAGTTTTCTGGTAAGGTCAATCTCAAGGTGCTCGTATGAGGAAGTAAGGCGTTGGGAGCCTTTCATGATCCACGTTCCATAAGGGGTAGTAAAATGCAATGTCTGGTGATAGGTAAAAGGTATGGCTTTCATGGCATAGAGCTAATCATGGCCTAGAATTCCCAGATATTCTGACTACTTGTCAATGAAAAAATAATTGGTCTGGAAGGTCACTGGATCGGTGGTGACAGGGAGGCTAAGGCTGCCGACGGCGACCTCAGTAGCGTCGTTAAAGACCTTGAGCTCTACGTTGGCTGGTGTAATGAGATCTATTTTTTGCATAACACGAACAGTTTAGAGGAAGAGTACGTCTGTTGTAATGCCCATATCTATGAACATTGTATGAAGGACAAGGTGCTCGTCCTTAATCATAATGACCAAAGGGTCGGAGTAGGGAAAGCGAGCATGAGAAATGTCGTAATCGATGAAGGATATACCTTCAG
The DNA here is from genome assembly GCA_014058105.1 of Kingdonia uniflora. Lineage (NCBI taxonomy): Eukaryota > Viridiplantae > Streptophyta > Magnoliopsida > Ranunculales > Circaeasteraceae > Kingdonia > Kingdonia uniflora. The sequence goes on along the minus strand of JACGCM010000560.1, from coordinate 3,394,331 downwards.
GTCTGGGGCGGTGGCTTGACTTGGGTAGAAGAACAGGGAGTTTTTGTTAATAGGTAAACTTACAACATTCTTCGACCCATTTGCGTTTTCTTCGAGTATGGCCGTTGTCGATGTTATTGACTTGTATTAGGTGGAGTTAAAAAATATGTACCTCAGCTAGGTCGGTATTCAAAGTTGTTTGGGGCTTAAGGTACGAACCATCAAGATAGCCAGGGAGGTCAGCGACATACTGGTGTAGTTGACCGACTTTGAGAATCATTTCACGTGATCGTTGCAAAGTGTAGCACTTACTGGTGGGATCGAAATTGCATTTGTGATTTTGGCAATAAGGCTCATCTTTTCTGACCTTGACGGGGAAGGGAGTACGGCAGATAGGATCGGCCAGGATGTGTGTGGGAAGGGTACTGATAGGAGAAGTAAGTTTGGGTAGGACTGGGATGGGTTTTTTTGTGGGGTTCGGAAGACTGAGCATCAAAGTGAGGGTGTTTGTGCTTGTCCTTCTCTTGGGAAATGGGAACGACCATGGGTATAATTGAGGGTCAAGGTTTATTGTGTTTGGTGGTTGAGGCTTATCCCTAGCAATTAGATTCGCGGAGACGTTAGAGGTTGATGTATCCATTGACCTTGGATAACATCTCCTCAAGTGTTTGTGGTCCTTGGAGCATGATATACTCCTTAATGTGGTTGTGGTCTGGTAGAGCGTTGGAGAAGGCAAGGATAGCGTTCGAACAATCAAAGTTTTTAACTTTGCGAGATTCATGGAAAAAGTGCTTGGTAAATTTTTCAAGCATTTCAGTTGGTGACTTGCAAAAGTTGAAAAGAACGTCTACCCAGACCTCACGATCCTTATTGAAGGCAAAATAGGAGATGAAAAGGTTCAATATTTGTTTGAAGCTTTGAATGGAGCCATTAGGGAGGTTGTGGTACCATTTGAGAGGGTTGTCGGTGAGACTGGTAAAACATGCGACATAAGATGTGATCCACTAAAAAATGCAGGCTGAGAGCATTATGAAATTCGAGGACATGAGACTCCAGGTCAGTGTTGCGATATTTACGGATTTTGGGAGTATAGAAATTTGGAGGTACCTCGATGGCGAGGAGCTTCGGGAAAATGGGGTTATTTAATTGGCTCCACGAGTTTGGAGTGGGGCTCGCGCTGATGTGAATGGCAGCATAAATTTTTTGGTCGAGTTCTTGTTTTGTAAGGTAAACAGGGCGAGGGGGAAAATGTTGGGGTCGAGGGTGATAAGGCCGCGAATTTGAGGTATGTTCGGCGCTACGCTCTCTGAGGCACTCTCGGGCAGGGCGCCATATGGGGTGGCGAGAAGTATGAAGTATAGAATTAGAGGAATTCTCCATAACGGGGATCCCCAGATGGACCGAGCTGGCAGGGATGGCACTGGGAGCATGCTTGGCCCCTAGGTGGATCGAATGGACTTCAATTTGGGGGTGAGGCCCGAGGCGTGTGCGGGCTGAGATGTAAGAGGGCACGGGTACCTAAGAAAGTATGGGAGTATCCTGAGTGTGGACTTACTAAAGTTCGCGAACTGCATGACGCAGTTCGTCTAGGGTTCGATGTTGCTTATTATTATATTCTAAACGGCGCTGCCGTTCTGCCTCATACTTTTGCCGGCGATCCTCACATTCAATACGTAACTGGTTGTTGTGGCACTCCTCAGCCAGAGGGAATTGTTGGCTAATGAGGGCAAGTTGAGCAGCCCGAATTTGATTTGGGTTGGCCTCAATCCCCTTCTTGTTGATTAGATGGCCAAGGAATTGGCCTGAATATACTCCGAATTGACACTTATCAAGATTGAGTCGTATTCTAAAGGATCGCAGAAGGTTGAATATTGTGGTTAGATCTGTGATGTGGTTGTTTAATTGTATGCTCCTGCACAAGAGATCATCGATGTAGACTTCAATGATTTTCCCGAGATGTTCTTTGAACATAGTCGTCATTAACCGTTAATTAGTCGCGTCTGCATTCTTGAGTCCGAAAGGCATGACTTTGTAGCAGTAAAGTCCTCTTTCAGTGATGAAAGTAGTCTTTTCTTAAACTTCTTCCAAGAGAGGAATTTGATTATATCTTTAGGGGCCAGGTTTTGTAGTGGGGAAACTAGCTCTTACTCTACAGAGGTTCTCTTCGGCTAGAGGTTTTGGCAAACATATAAGACAATAATGAACTAGTTTACTATACAAACATACTTGTGTGGAGTCCATGAATTGGGTATTCCACGACCTCTAGTGTGGATTTGAAGATAGATTGGTATGTATATTGATTAAGATGATAGTTCGGGTATGGAGGTGATTACAAGATATTCAAGGGTAATCTTTTAGAGGTTTCTTAGGCAGAGTTTCTCTAACCCCTCCATCATGTCCTCATTTTCTTATTTATTGGAGATAGGAAAGGGGTAAGTCATCATGGGGGGTTCAGATTACATGTATAATCTTTGGGATAGCTATTTTATACAAGGAGTCAGTTTTGACACTACAGTTGTTTGGTGGCTCATTTTCACTGAATAGTCTGGTGAGCCGGATGTCCGGTCCATCTGCCTTCGGCCATGCTTTACTATGGTCGAAGCCCTTCTGGGATTAGTAATGGCCGACTGTCTGTCTTTGGTTTTGACTAGCTTTGGTGCGGTATTCAAATGTTCGGTACTCTTGAGAGACTTCGTGGACTTTAATACTGCATTACTGGGCTTCTAGTCTCTTAGTAGGCTTCAATGTAGCCTTCGAGTATTCGGCTTGTTCTTGAAGGCTGCGAGTAAGCTACTACAGTATCCAGAAGTAGCGTCCATCATAGATAGGAGTTCGTGACCTACCGTGGAATCAAAAATTTAATGGATGATGGGAAGAGGGAAACTGTCCTTTAAAGTATGTTTGTTTACATCGCTAAAATCTACAAAACTTGGACCTTTCCATTCTTCTTTGAAATAGCAACGATGTTGGATATCCAATCTAGATACTTGGCTTCTCGAATGATGTTGAATTTCTCAATATCAATGTTGACTTCATCTCGCAGACGAGGTGAGAGTCGTCGTTGTTTCTGTTTAACCGCTGTGGCATTGATGTTGATGGCCAATTTGTAACATGCCTTGGTCGGATTGACCCCAGGCATCTCTTTGAAAATCCACGCAAAGATGTCTCGATTTATTTGTAAGAATTGAATTAGAGCATCCCAATCGTGTTGGACCAGCTTGGTACCAATATAAGTACCTCTGCTGGGTCAATCAATGTTGATGTATTTTGTAGGCTCTTCTGTAGATGGCTAATCATCGCTATGACCAACTTTATATAATTGCAATGCAGCGTAATTTCCTGAGGTATCTAGAATGGCAGAAATAGTTTTCTCGCAACCTCGAGAAGGCTTTTAACTGCCTTTAATTTTATAGATACCATCATTGTGTTTGAAGTGGAGTGCTTGATGATAAGTGGAAGCAATTGCTTCAATGTTGGGAATCCATTTGTGGCCCATAATCTTGAGATAACGAGATTTGGCGTTGATGACGTAGAAGATGACGTCGATTGTGGCTAGTCTAGCGGTGATAGGTAAGATGATCTTGCCTAAACGTTCTTCTTTGCAACCATTAAATCCACTGATATCGGTGTCGCTAGGAATGACTTGATCGGCCGATCCCACCTGATCGATTGTGTTTTGAAAGAGAATCTCAATACCGTTTCTAGTATCGATTATCATTGTATGCATGCATGAATAATTTCTTCATCTTGGGCATTATGACAAATGTATCATGATGCAAAAAAATTTCATGACTTATGTCACAATCTTTGAATAAAATCTCAAGATGGCGATTGCTCGACTCAGGTAGAAGCTTGGCTTCTATATCTTGAGGTGTGAGATTGCAACTTTATGATAGTCTCCAGCACTTGAATCAGCAAGCGTTGTTGAACACATGAATCGCTATCATGTTGATGTGGTATATATGGTAAAGATGTTTCTCCTCCACTTGATCCTCGACCTGGACTACTTCGAGGTTCTTCTTATAGTTGCCATCTAAGTAGGATTCTAGGTCGATAATGTATTTGTACATCTGCCCATCTATAAAAATGAATTCCAACAGCCTCTATTAAGTATAGCAGTTATCAGTAGCATGATAATTTACCTGTGATGCATGCAGTACGGGCAGCTTTCGATTAGTTTCAATGGCTGAGATGGGAGGTATAGCTTATCCTTAGATAGAATTGGAAAAACTACAGATATTCTAACATTCATCTTAGGGAGGACCGGTTTGGGTAATGTACTACCTTTCTTAGGGTTATCAGTGTTTCCCTTGGAATGCTTGTGATCACCCTGATCCTCCTTCAAGTCAATATTTTGTTCTGTAGGTGGACCTATTGTGGTTAGGATAGATTTAGTAGATTTATGCATTTCGGACATCATCCTTTCCAAGTTGACATACCCATAGACCTTGGTGATCATATCCTCCAAGGTTGCGGGTTTGTTGATAATCCACAATACAAATAGATAAACCTTAGTTAACAGAAAAGTACGAAGAACACAAAAATCGGTTAGGAAAAATCCCTTTAGGAGCTTCAATTTCTTAAATGAAGTTAATTACAATGGAATTACTCAAAACCCTAGGCTTCCTCCTTTGAACTTTATTAAACTAGCATAAACTAAAAAAGTAACCTAAGTCCCTTTATATACTAGGAAACTAAAAATACCAGTAGAATGGATATCGAGGCAAACCCATATCTCAGAATAACAACCTGCGCCAAGCTCGTTCGAACGGCATCCAAGCCCGTTCGAACGACGTTACGCTAATTGGCCTTAAACCCTAGAAACATGACAACTCGTTCGAGCGGCATCCAAGCTCATTGGAATGAAATTTATCTATGGGCCCAAATTTCAGGGGATTGAACATTGGTCGTTCGAACGAAAATAGGGAGTCGTTCGAATGACTTGGGTTCCTGAGCCAAATTCCAGGGAGTTGGAAAAGAGTCGTTCGAACGACTCTAAATCTCATTCTAACGACTTTACGATAATTTCATTCTTCACATACAAGTTCACCTCAAAACGTCCCTAGATCCTCCTGGATCATGGCTCCCCCCTTTAAGAGCCTTGAACTCCTGCTCAAGCTAGAACTGGAGATGTGGAAATGTGGCGTTGCCCATTTCCTTGCTATACCACTTCGACTTACTAGGTAGCTGACCCTTCTTTCCAACTCGAAATTATTCAATACCACCCCGTCTTGTAGTATGAACTTTCCTCTCTAAAATACCATCCCCCTACAATGGATCTTTTCCTTCCATCCATAAGTCATCAGCTAATGGTAGGTGAGTGTTGATTGTGGAGTCTTCATCTAAAAGAAATGGCTCAAGCAATTCAAATGCTCAACATTAATCACCGAATACATCTTCACGAAAGGTGGCCAATCTAACTGGAATGCATTTTCGCCAATCTTCTTGAGTATCAAAAATGGACCATAGCGGATAGGTTTAAGTTTCATACTTTCCCCCTCAACTCGATGCTTGTCGTGGTGAGCCTTAAACTTTGCTTGAGTCTTCTTCAACTATGCTTCAACCACTTCATAAACCTTGATTATCTTCTTAATGAAACGCTAAGCTTTAACCTGCTCCTCTTCCTCATTCCCTGACACCGTCTTGTCGCCAAGACTAAATGCCTAATCAAAAGGGATTTGCGGTAACTACCCCAAACAAACTTCAAATGGAGACTTCAAAGTGAAACCATGAATTGCCTGGTTGAACGCAAACTGTAGATATGGAAAACTCTCATCCCAAGTCTTAGGTTGCCTAGAATGGAATCCCCATAATAAATGTACCAAAGTGTGATTAACTACCTCTGTTTGCCCGTCAGTCTGCGAATGAAAAGCGGTACTTCTCTTCAACTTAGTGTCCATCATCCCCCATAACGATCTCCAGAAATGCCCCAAAAAGCGGTTATCCTTATCATAAACAATAGAAGAAAGGAGCCCAAAATACCTCCAGACGTCTCTGAAAAACAATCACGTTGTTCCTTCCCTGGTGACTGTCTTCTCTCATGGAATAAGAACAATCATCTTATTGAATCGATCCACCACCAAAAAGAAATAGTCATTTTTACACATGGTCATGGGAAAACCACCCATAAAATCTAGCAAAAAGTTCTCCCAAAGTCGACTAGGAACTGGTAATGGTAAGTACAGTCCTATCTTCCTATTGGAAGGCTTCGATGTGTTGCATAACACACAACCACGAACCACACGAGCAACATCCACTTGTATATTTGGCCAATAGACATAACATTGCAAATTTAAAAGAGTCTTCTCAACCCATAAATGACCTGCCACCCGGGAACAATGTGCCACTCGAATCCAATGCAAACGGTTTCCACCCTCTAGAATACATTGTAGATTGCCCCTGTAAATCAAACCATCCTTCAAAACATACTCGTATGTCTTGCATTGTAGCAACTTCTTGTGAATCACACTGAGCACCTTGTCATCATCATACCCTGAAACGTACTCAGAAGAAACAATAGGCTAGATCTCCATAGCTACCAGCAAAGCATAAATAGTTGGTATTAGAGGTCGAGATAACATATTAGCCATTTTGTTGTCCACTCCTTTTTTATACTTGATCAATAAGGTAAACTGCTAAAGGTACAACCTCCACTTCATATGGCAAGCTTGTTGTAGATTGGACTGCGTAGATAAGAACTACAATGGTTTGTGATCAGAATATACCACAACTTCCTTCCCCAATAAGTAACTCTGCCAATGTTTTACTGATTGATATAATATGTAAAATTCCTTATCGTAGATAGGATAGTTACGTACTACTCCTGTAAACATCTCATAATTGTAAGAAATCGGCTACCCATCCTGTAAAAGAATTATCCCCAATACATAGTCTAACGCATCTATCTCAACATCAAAAGACCGCTGCAAATTGGGCAATGCTAACACTGGTGCATCCGTAATCTTGCTCTTCAATAACATAAAAGTCTTCTCATGGTGTTCTTCCCACAAAAATTGTACTCCGGTCTTCCTCAAAGAATGTTAAGGTACGGCTATTTGTGAAAAGTACCGAATGAACTTTTGTAAGTACTGACAAGAACCCATAAAACTCCTCACTTCCATCACTGTAAGGGGTCGAGGCCAATTAGTAAATCCTAAATAAACCAGCTCCCTCTTCCTAAACTCGCACTTCTTCCCGTTTAGAAAAAGTTGTTGTGATCGCAAAACGCCCTATACCTTGCTTAAATGCCCAAGGTGCTCCTCCCATGTACGACTATATATTAAGATATCATCCAAATACACAATCACAAAATCATTAATCAAAGCACGAAGTACCTCATTCATTAAATACATAAACATTGTCGGAGCATTGCTTAACCCAAAGGGAACCACCAACCACTCAAATAGGCCATGTTTGGTCTTAAACGTTGTCTTCCAAGTATCTTCTTCTCAAATTCTAACTTGATGGTAACCCAACTTAAGATCCAACTTGGTGAAAAACCAAGCCGTCTGTAACTCATCTAAATGCTCATCAATCCATGGAAGTGGATAATGATTCTTCATAATAATCTTCTTCAGCGCCCAATAATCTAAACACATCCCCCAAGACCCATCCTTCTTTGACACCAATAATACTGGTAAACCACAAAGTGAGCAACTTGGATTAATAACTCCTTTCTCCAGGAGTTCATGTACCTATTTCTTGATCTTATCAGACTCTGTAACAGAAGTCAAATATTACCTAATATTGGGTAGTGGCTCACCATTCACCAAGGTGATATCATGCTCCACATCCCTCTTACGCGGCATCCCTTCTATGCCCAGAAATAAGTCTTTATACTCCTCTTGTAACTTCCCCATATCAATTTATTACTTAGGAGACATTGCCAAAGTAGACAATATCTTAGCCGACGGACCCTCTTGAACTGGTCGTACCAAGGACAATACAAATTTGCCGCTCGAATTAACCAACCTCTTCGCTGGAGTCACTGTTACTAAATTATTGGTAGTGAGATGTTCCTTGCACGCATTGATATGAAGCTCCATCCCATCCTTCACAAGACGATACTTGTGAGCTTTACGATAAAGGATTGCATCTCGGTCCCAAAGATAAGGGCTACCCAAGATGACTTGACACACGTCCAGCGGAATCACCTCACATGTTACTTCATTAATAAACTTCTCAGTAATCGCAAACTTAAACGTACACTACTCTATAATCTTCAACTCTGCATTTTTTTGAATTCAGCCCAAACTATATAGCTTAGGATGAGCCACAGTAGTCAAGCCCATCTTCTCTACCACAGCCTCAAAAATTAAATTCTTCTGACTACTCGGATTAATGATGGCCTCGATTAAGCTCTGCTTTACTTGAATGCTAACATAAAAATGATATTTCCACCTCACCTCATCAATAGTTGTAGGTTGCTTAAACATTAGAGTAAGCTTAGGATTTTGCTTATCTAAATCCGTAAGATCCACAATCGTTACGGCCAGTACACATTTTTCTTTCTTGCCCCTCTCCTCCTTCGGCCTAAGCTCCAGGTGAAGTTTCCAACATTTATCTAAAATGTTCCCATTAACCTTACAATGACTACAGATATTCCTCTTGGATGAAGGCCCCTCTTCTTTGGCCTCTCCTTTCTAATCATACTTCCAAGTAGACCTATACCCCGACTTATTCTTATCGTCTTTCTTATTACTCTTCAAGTACTTGCCTTCAAAGGCAATTTCTTTAACGGTGGCATCCTCGATATTTTCTACAATAAAGAGCTTAATTCTCTTCTAATAGACTCCGACAAACCTCCCATATATTTTATGAACACCTCGTACTCATCTACATTAATATCCAAAACCAACGCTTGGTTATGAATCTCTGTAGTGAACTATTATACGGATTGCCCAGACCTTTGGCGCAAATTGTGCCATTTGTACCATCGCTCATGCTCATACCCAATTGGATAAAATTGCTTCCTCACCAAAACCTTGAATTCTTTCCAACTCAAACTTCCTACTACGTGGTGTTTCTAATAGGATTTCAACCACGTTAGTGAATGACTTACAAATTTCAAAGTAAAGAAACAAATTTTCTGAGCGTTGGAAAATTCATAAACATGAAAATAGGTCTCTAACCCATCTAACCAATTATCCAACTTCACGACATCGACTGAACCATCGAATACCGGAATTTCAATTTTAAAGTCAATACGAAGATTACGTATAGGATTCATTGACTTACCAAAACCTGAGCGTTTCTTGACGGATTTGGCATCACTAGAATCACTATCTATCTTTGTATTATCCATGTCTCCATCCACTTCCATAACCCATTTTTCCTCAAGCAGCCTCACCGTGTCGCCAAAGCGAAAGCCTTCACAAGGTTTGTAAGATGCAATTGTTTTACCAACTCTCCTACAGTAGAAGTTAGGTTATAAACTGTCGTTTCCAAAGTCGTAAGTCGATCGTTAGAATCATCCATCTCCAAATCATCTTTCTTCTTCGAATTAGTTTTTCGATGAATCTTCAACAGACTCACTAACTTCTCCTTCGTCTGCTTGAGACAGTCACGTGTAAAGACCATAAACCATAATCAAACCCCAATAATCGTAACTGGAAAACAGATACCACTTAATCCACAATATGAATAGAAAAACCCTAGTTAGCAAAAAAGTACGAAAAACACCAAAATCGGTTGGGAAAAATCACTTTAAGAGCTTTAATTGCTAAACGAAGTTAATTACAACGGAATTACTCTAAACCCTAAGCTTCTTCTTCATAACTTTTATTAAACTAATATAAATTAAAAATAATAACCTAAGTCCCTTTATATACTAGGGAACTAAAAATACCAGTAGAATGAATCTCGAGGAAAACCCGCATCTTAGAATAACAACCTACGCCAAGCTCATTCAAATGAAATCTAAGCCCGTTCGAACGACGTTACGCTAATTGGTCTAAAGACCTAGAAACATGACAACTCATTCGAACGGCATCCAAGCTCGTTCGAACGAAATTTTTCTATGGGCCAAAATTCAAAGGGATTAAATATTGGTCGCTCGAACGAAAATAAGGAGTCATTCGAACGAGTTAGAAAAGGGTCGTTCAAGCGACTCTAAACCTCGCTCAAACGACTTTGCGAAAATTACATTCTTCGCATACGAGTTCACCTCAAAATGTCCCTAGATCATCCTCGATCAGTCGAAGAAGTTGTGCTCTTTGGCCTTACAGTCGAGTTGGAGCGTATTGGTGAGAGCAGTAACAACTATTTTTTGATCAAAATTATGTACTTTTTTTTTTAGCTCCAAACACTTTGAGCTTTTCTCTTTGTGATTTCTTAAGACTAATAAGATAATATAAATTCGCCTCCTTGTCTTTGTTGTGACCATAGGTCTTGATGAATTGCTCCTGTAGCTGATTAAATATGAAGATGGAATCTTTAGGTAGAAAGTGGAACCACCGAAGCGGCTCTCCCTGTAGACTTGTTGCGAATAGATGGCAGAGAATGTGGTTGAGATTGGAGTACAATCCTAATTAATCACGGTGTTGTTGAATGTGTTCCTTTGGATCGGTGCCCTTGTATTTACGTATCTTCGAAGTGTGGAAACCTTTCGGTACATCCATATCGAATAACTCTTTCGCAATCGGACTTCCTTACAACTTGGTAAGATTGTCTTATTGACCTAGAGTCTAAGCTTCAATCAACTCTTTGATATGCTTATCCATATGATTTTGTGTGACTTATTGCCATGTGGCTTGAGTTGCTTGGCGAGGTGGTTGAGGATTATGAGTGTCGGTTCCCTTACTCAAGCGATCACGTGCTGGAATTCGAGGTTGAGGTCACTGTACTTCCTCTTGGCATTTAGAAGGTCAGAGACCTCTGCTTATATTAGACTAAATTTCACCGCCCAAATAAATGGATGGTTGATGCTCATACTGAACATTTCTAGAAATAGCTTTGTTGGTGGCTCCTCGAGGTCCCAATATTTTTTGTGCAGAAATTCAAGAAGTCTCTAGCATCTGATCGCGATCTCTAGTTTTGGGAGCCTATTGATTATCCCGTTGAGCCTGTAATACAGTCTGCATGGAATCATCTGGTCTTCATGTTATTTAAATGTTCTCAAACGAGCTTATCACTTAGCTTCGAGCACCTTCTCTCGGAGCTCTCGGTCAAGAGTTAACTGACGTTCGAGCTTATTACATTTCTCTATTTCGGCGTGGAGATTCGCCAGTAGTTCTGTAAGCTGTTCCGGCTTAACTGAAAGATCAAGCTAGATTCTGGTTGCCGATCATCTGAAAGTGACCATGATTAGAGATTAATAGTAGAATGAATGTATGCTTTAGAATATTGTGGAAATGTCTTCTTTCCCACAGACGGTGCCAAATGTAATGGCCTAATCCCGTTAGCTTGAAATGGCTCAGAATTAGCTCTTACACCAATGTACCTATAAAAAAAACTAAAAAAAAATAAGAAATGACACAGGTGATTTAGCTTGGAAAACCTTTAAATAGGTAAAAAACCACGACCTTGAGCTGAGGGTTAAAAACCCTCCATGCATCATAAGACGTAAAAGCATGAGGCGATTTTAGAGGCAATTTTATTGTTGCTCCTTTCATCCCCAATTTCTTCCATGTTTGACTGATCTTCACTCAAATGGATTTATGGGAGATGGAAGTGACCTCTAAGGTCAAGGCACTGAACATAGGAACTAATAAAGCAACATTTTCTGATCTCCTCCAACCTAAATCGATGGATCTTAGTCTTCTTCCGGTTCCAACCATGAGAGGTGACTTTCCCTCTATTCGAATTCTGGAAGTGGGTTTCCTTAAAGGGATTGAAAGATACAAATATAGCTTGATTGGCAGACTTGATTTGATGAAGGTGAAGCTGGCAGTAGCAAGATCAGAAGTAATGATCAAATGGAAGCTTGTAGTCAAATGTCAATTTATTCCATTAGGTAAAGGTTACTTTACAATCTTACTTGATAATGAGGCTGATAAACTCAAAATTTGGGGTGGAGGTCCTTGGCACATAGAGGGGCAATTGCTACGAGTCACAATGTGGACTCCGGATTTCGACATCAACAAGCAAAAAAATACTCACCCCATGGTTTGGGTTAAATTTCCTGGATTGGGAACTAAATACTGGGAGGAAGATGTGCTAATGTCTATGGCAAGAACAGTGGGGAATCCGGTTCAAGTTGATAGCAGCACTTTATGCCGCAACACGGGATTCTATGCTTCGATGCTTGTGGATGTTGATTTCTCAAAACCAGCCCCAACCAAGATCATGGTGGAACGGGAGGGATTCGAGTTCTGTCAAGAGGTTCAGTTGGGGCGTACACCTAAGCTTTGTTCTCATTGCTAGGTTGTGGGTCATCTTGTGTCTGAATACAGAGATGTGGTGAAAGAAATCGAGCAAGAAAAAATCGTCCAAAATGAGGCGGATAAGGAACCAAAAAAGAAGAGAAGAAACAGGAAGAAAATAGCTAAGGCCAACCAGGATAAGCCGGGAACAGAGGAAGGCGCTGCAGGGCTCAAGAATGTCGATAAACAAAAAGAGCCTATTATTGACAAAACTCCGTCAACCAACCAACCAAATCAGCCTCACAAGACTTTTAATGGTGTTGTGGAAATGTGGGATAGAACGATTAGAAATTGGGATGGTTCGTTTAACTCTCAAAAAGTTGACAAAGAAGCAAGTCTGGTTAACAAATCTTGGGCTGATATGGTTGAAGAAGTTGATAGCTCCATCTAAGTTCATGAGGAGGAAGGAGAGAGTGAGGGAAGTTCTGAAAGTGAGAGTCACGGCTCAGAATTCAGTTATAACATTGGAAATGGGTACTCGGATGAGGTGGTTTATCAAACTCAGGAAGCCGAGGAATGGCACAATGTTTTAAGTAGGAGAAATATCAGGAAGAATAAATCTAAAGCTAGTAATTTTCCAATTGCTAAGCAGCAGACAAGGAGGCAAGCATCGCGTCGGTTATGATGAAGATTCTCTTTTGGAATTGTCCGGGAATTACCAATTTGGATACCTCTAATATTCTTACTGATTTGATGAAAAATAGCTTTCCTGACTTACTTTGTATTGTAGAACCCAAAGTGAAGCCGGATGAGAATAAACTTCACCGGAAAAACTTTTTCTCGATGGAAAGGGAGGTCATTTTCTTTGATAACGGTCTAAGCTATCCAAATATTTGGGTGCTTTGGCGAAAAGGGTTGACAAAACCTATTGTTCTAGCTTTCTCAAGACAACACATTACAGTTCTGTTTGAAAATGTGATGATTTCATGTATCCATGTTGATTGCTCTTATATCCGAAGAAGGGAGCTTTGGAGAGATCTTGCGGTGATTGGTGCCTCAAATCTGCCATGGATTGTGGTTGGCGATTTCAATGTTGTTCTCAGGGCTGGAGAAAAGAAAGGTGGCAGAGGCGTGAGGTGGAGGGCAGTTGAGGAGTTCCAAGACTTTGTGAATGGTTCTTGTCTTCTTGAGGCTAACTCTTCCGGCTCGGAGTACACTTGGTGTAACGGGAAAATGGGTAATAATAGGATTCTTTGCAAACTTGATAGAATGCTTTGTAATCAAGCTTGGACGAACCTCTTCGCGGGATGGAAATATAAGGTGATGGCTAGGGTAAAATTTGATCACTCGCCTCTCTTTGGCTGCAATGTGGGTATTCCTAAGGCATATAATGTTTTGTTTTGTTTTTGCAATATGTGGACTCGGCATGACTCCTTTTTGAAGGTGGTGGCTGAGAACTGGAATCAGCCTATTGTAGGTGATCCTCTTTTTCTGATCAGTAGTAAACTGCAACATCTTAAAAGCAGGTTTAAGGAGTGGAATACATCAGTGTTTGGACATAATAAATGCCATATTCAGGTGCTATCTGCTTGAGTTAAAGCCCTACAACAACATCAGGATTCTGAGATAGATAACGATGATATTGCGCGGGAGCTATCACAAGCCAATCAACTATTGACTACGGCTATTAAATATGATGAAGATCTATGGAAACAAAAAGCTCGAGTGAACTGGCTTCATTCTGGGGATAGAAACACAGCTTATTTCCATGCGCTTGCTTGCATTAAATGGAACAAAAGCTTGATCCATTCATTACAGACTGAAGATGGCAGATTACTTGAGGAGCAAGACGAGATCAAGGCACACATAGTCGACTTCTTCTCTGAAAAATTCGCCTTTAAAGCCCATCCCAAGCTTGATTTGGTTCTGAACCAAGTTACAAAGGTCATCACAACAGCGGACAACAATACTTTGATTTTCTTACCAGAGAGTGATGAGATAAAACGGGTTGTTTTCGCTCTGAACCCTGACAGCTCTCCAGGTCCTGACGGATTTTCTGGCCGTTTTTTCCAAGTTTGTTGGGGGATTGTGGGGTTGGACGTAGTAAGAGCGGTTTGTTCCTTCTATGTTGATACTACTCTTCCTCGTGGGTTCAATGCTAACTTCATCATTCTCGCTCCTAAAGTGAATAATGCTTCTAAGTTGCAGCAGTTTCGTCCAATCTGCGTGAGCAATTTCCTGATTAAAGTGATCTAAAAACTTTTGGCTTCCCGAATGTCTATCCTTCTGCCTAATATTATATGCAGCGAGCAATGTGGCTTCATTCAAGGAAAGAACATTCACAGTAATATTGGCCTCGCTTCCGAAATGATCAACGAGCTTCGCAAAAAGCGATTTGGTGGGAATGTGAGGATTAAGCTCGACATTGCGCAAGCTTTTGATACTCTAAGCTGGGATTTCTTACTTCAAGTTCTGGAAAATATGGGTTTTCATCACAAATGCTGTAAGTGGATTCGATTGCTCTTACGAAGTGGTTTCGTCTCTATTCTCGTGAACGGTGGTCCTTGCGGTTTCTTCCAAATGGGAAGGGGGCTCCGGCAGGGCGATCCTTTATCGCCAATTCTTTTTGCTCTTGCTGAGGAGGTCCTCAGTACAGGTCTTTCTGAGTTGAGAAGTAGTAAGAAGGTGATGCCTATGGTGGTCGCCAAGGGGGTTATGGCACCATCACACCTTCTATTTGCGGATGATATCTTTGTCTTTGCGAATGGAAATACTAAGGGTTTGAAACACCTTAGTAAATGGCTCGAGATGTACCAGGAGTCTTCTGGGCAAATTTTCAGTTCTGAGAAAAGTAAACTTTTCCTGGGAGCTATGTCAAACACCAAAAAACAAAGAGTTAAAGTTATACTGGGCTTTGACGAAGGTTGTCTACCGACAACTTATCTCGGCATTCCTCTGGTTCAAGGGCGTATTACACGGACGCTCCTCCGTCCTCCGGTTGAAAAGATCAAACGAAGAGCCACAGGATGGGCTGGTAGCTTATTATCTCTTCAAGGGAGGGCTTTGCTAGTCCAATCGGTGTTGAGTAGTATCTCGATATACAGCATGGGTATTTACAAATGGCCGGCTTCTCTAATTAAAGAGGGAGAAAGAATTCTTCGTAATTTCTTTTGGTCTGGGGAACCTGATTTAAGGAAATCTTGCGTTGTGGCTTGGGATAGGTGTGTAAACCTTTTAAGGAAGGGGGTATTAATCTTCGAAGGGTAAAGGCGATCAACCAATCTCTGATGATGAAGCTCTCTTGGAACTTCTTGAATCCAACGGATGGGTGATCTGAATTTATGCGAGCAAAATTCATTTCTAAATCGGGAAACTTCTCCAGGATTACTAAAGGTTCCTCGATTTGGGCTGGTGTTAGAGGGGCTATAGAAGATGTTCGTGCTCACTCTAGCTGGGTGATTGGGGATGGGGCTAGTATCGACTTATGGCAAGACAACTGGTGCTCTTCTCTTTCTCTTAAAGATCGGATAAATGATGATCATATTCCTTGGAACGACTTGCATGCTAAGTTGAGTAGCATTATAGTTGAGGGCAGATGGGCTATCCCTAGAAATCTTCAGTTGATGCTTCAAATATTAGGAGTGGACATACACTCGATTAAGATCAATAAAAATAACGCCGATAGGAGAGTGTGGAAACCTGACCTAATGGGCAAGTTCTCGGTCAAAGGAGCCTTCGAGGCTATTTGTAACAAAGATCGGACGGTGTGGTGGGCATCTTTTCTCTCTAACAAGGCTATTCATCCTAGAATTGCTATGTGGGGATGGAGACTTTGCCACGGAAAAATTCCTACGGATGACAAAGTCCAAACCAAAGGTGTTGCTTTGGCCTCTAGGTGCTGTCTTTGTAAAACCAATTCTGAAATAATACAACATCTGATCTGGGACTGCTCTATCAGTATTCAGTTATGGAATTGGATGGAAGATATGTTTTAACTCAAAAATCTGGACAGAAACCTTTACTCCTTCCTCAGGGCAGGTTCCTTGATGAGCCCTTACCTAAGAGACCTTTGGACAGGGGCTGTTTGGGGTGGTTCATTCCTGATCTGGCAAGCTCGCAAGAACTGCCTGTTTAAAGATCTGAACTTCTCTTTGGCTATTATAAAACGGCAATGGCTTCAACGGATTCAAGATTGCGCTGCTCTATCCACTAGCCTCATGTTCAACACGCAGATTGAATTAGGTATCCTCCACTGCCTTGGTGTGGATGTTCATGCTAGTAAGCATCTATTGGTAAAATCTTGCTATTGGGAGCTTCCTCGGATAGAAGAGATTAAGATCAACACCGATGGGGCTGCTAAAGGGAATCCTGGCAAAGGATGCATTGGTTGTATTTATCGTGATTGTAATGGGAATGTGTTGGGAACTCTCGCAAAAGTCTCGGGTTGGTCTCCAATTTCATGGCTGAATGCGAGGCAATCATTCACGGGGTGGAATATGTTGCTTCATTTGGTTGGCTT
Source organism: Kingdonia uniflora (assembly GCA_014058105.1). Classification (NCBI taxonomy): domain Eukaryota; kingdom Viridiplantae; phylum Streptophyta; class Magnoliopsida; order Ranunculales; family Circaeasteraceae; genus Kingdonia; species Kingdonia uniflora. The sequence goes on along the minus strand of JACGCM010000560.1, from coordinate 3,377,531 downwards.
ATCGCTTGGATTGAATCGAACTCCACGACGGCTGTGGAAGCATTCAAAACAAACAATATTCCTTGGACTTTGGTTGCGGCTTGGGAAAATGCTAGCAGAAACATGAGGAATATCCGATTTTCTACAAACTGGCGTGAGGCTAACTTCAGTGCTGATGCTCTCTCTAAAAAGGGAGCTCTTCTTCATGAAGGCGTGAGTATGTACGTAATGGGAAGACCCGATTTCCTCAAGAAAATTGAAGTTCCGATGCAAGAATACTTTAGATTATGTTGACTTTGTTGTGCTTTTCTTTGTTTTGAGAGTTGTAGTTGTTGTTTGTTTGTTTTGTTCTCTGAAATAAATCTTTCTTACTTAGCAAAAAAAATAAGCAGTAACTTTTATTGCTTGAGGCTGATATCTTATTACAAGTGATCTCTCAAACTAGAAATACTCGGTCATGTAAATAAGAAGTTTTGTGTTATAGTATAGAAAATATGGTTTTTCTTAGTGGTTTTTCGTGTGTCTATCTCTTCTTGAACTTTTCTTTATATAGGCCTTACCCACAGCTCGTTATCGTGTTGAAGTACATTCTTTGAATAATGAGGTAAGTGGTGATTGACTGAGTAACTGTTGAGTTTGTGGGAGGCAGGTGTCTTTAACTTGTTCATGTTCTTCTGTTATGCTCGATCCACTTTCTTCATCATTTTGTGGGATAGGTGTCAATGCTGACTGTATATATCACGTGTAAAATATGTGAGCCTGACATGGATGTAGATCGAGGGATAGGTCACCATTTAAACTATTTCTCCTTCTCATACCCAATTGGATAAAACTGCTGCCTAACCAGCACTTTAAATTCTTTCTAACTCAAACCTTCTACAATGTTATGTTTATATTAAGATTTCCACTACGTGAGTAAATGAGTAACAAATTTCAATGTCAATTTTTCTTTTGAGCATTCGTGTATTCATATACTGAATAATAGGTTTATAACCTATCTATCCAGTTATCCAATTTCTCTGCATCGATTGACCCGTCAAATATTGGAATTTTTAATTAAAAATCAATAAAAATTATGCATAGGATTTATAGACTTACCAATAACCGCTTCTTTCACAGAGTCGACATTACTAGAATCTCCATCTTTCTCCTCATTACCATCGTCGTTCTCCTCCCACTCAACTCGTTTCATCTTCTTATGTTCTTTCCACTTTATCGAAGTGAATGCCTCAGAGAGGTTCACGAGAGTTAACTGTTCTACTAAGTCCCCCAGAGTAGTAGTTAGTTTTGAAACTTTACTTTTAAGTTTTGTGAGTTGATCTTCTGTGAATCTTTAACGGACTTACAAGTCTCTCCTTCATTTGCTTGAGTCGATCACGCGTAGAGGCTATAAACTATCAATCCCCCAATAATTGAAATACCAAGCTCTAATACCACTTAATCCAAAATCGAATTAGAGACTAACCTTAGAATATGAATTAACACAAGGAACGATTTGGTGGGATAATTTCCCAATAGGAACTTCTATTGCTTAATTCATTTGATGACAATGAATTACTCCTAAAACCAAATTCTTGATTAGAACTTAGTTCTCTCTCCTTTTTCACATTGCCTTGGACTTAAATAGAACAATGAAAGCGGAATACGGGTCAGATAATACTTCCTTATACAATTCTATGAGGAAGACGATAGAAAAGAAAGAAAGAATTGAAAAGAATGATAAATTCAATGAGATTCTTCCTAGTTACCATATAGGACCAAATTGCCCTTAAGATATCATAAATTTAAAAGTAGTCACGATAGTCGTTTAAATGAACCCATGCAGACCATTAGGGTTAGGGTGTTCTACAAGACTCCTAACAAGCCCATAGACCATTAGAGTTTATGAGGAGAGTTTGAGTTAGTATAGATAACCAAAAGGGTTATCCTTTGTAATACATAACCTTTGAGGATACAGCGATATTATTAATCAATAAAGATAACCTTGCTCATCTCTTATATCAACTTGTTTTTGATTAACTGATAGAGTATTATCCAATATTATCCAAAAAGTTATCAGTACTGTGAGTTAGTAGATCAGAAGGTATAAAAAAAATTCAAAATTAGCGATTTTAAGAATTTTTTTGCAATGCGGAGAGGTATTTTTTACCTATTTTAAATTTCTATATATTAATTACTTATTCTAGGATATAGAATATCTAGAGATGAATTGTAGAATTAATGTATATTTTTTCAGATTAAAAAAGTTATTTTAAGTAATTTTTAATCCTTGTGAAAGGGTTGATTTCAAACCAAAATAACTATTGTTGTTGACATCGGATTGACGCATTATCAATTTTGTTGTGTAGCCTATTCCACAACGATCATATTGGTATATGGAATTCCTCAGGGAAATATCTCAGTCGCCAAGAAATTAACGTAGAAATTAAGCAGTTTTATGGCCAAAAACCATTTTTTTACGATGTATTAGGGGTCATGCGGACGTCAGCTAAGGTTTTATTTTCTTAATTTTTTAAAAATGATTTATTACCTAATAATGGCGCCATCAGATCCAGATCCAATTTTGGAAATTGGACTGGATCAGACCTGATCCATTGATGATATGGCAATGATACATGTCAAGGACACGTGGTATGCTACGTGGCAGTAGGACCTACCAATTCCACGTGGTAGTGATACGTGTCAAGGTCACGTGGCATGATGACGTGGCAGGATAGAAGCATACCATATGGCATGACATGTGGCAGCACCGTTTGCTGACACGTGATACCACTATAGAGGTGACATGTGGCACTACTATTTAAGTGACACAGTGGTTTGACCCTGTCAAACTGGTCCAGACCGTTCAACCCGATCAAGGCCTTGACCTAGATCAAGCCAGACAAGTCCAGAACATGTTCAAACACTAAATTGGCTTTATAGAGCTCAATTTTTGATCAAATTGAGTCAAATTTTTTATAATATTCCAATTTACTGGACCTACCCCATGAGAGACCCATTTTTAATTTTATTTTTTAAAAATATTTTTTAATTTTATTTTGAACAGGTTCCTTTTATAGGAAAGCTAAGTCACTTATTTATGATATAAGTAAACGAATGAATACCTATTTAAGTATCTTATGATAGCTAATAGGATATTAATGGTATGCCCCTAGGATACTAATTATCATGATTAGGGATCACAAATAATGCGAAACAAAGACTTATTTAGAATACGACTAAGAGTCATATCTAAATTACAATTAATTGTCAATAACAAATAGTTATAATTAAATTGGGAATTGACTTAGTCTTATTTCTAAAAACTTGGTGTCTAAAGAACCAATTTTTCATATCTAGGTGCAATTAAATGTTACAAGATAAGATTTAGAGGTATATATGTATTAATAGCAACCTATAGTACCCTAGAATGTTAGTTCAAAGACAGGCATAATCAACCTATCGTGTAAACCCAGTAAACTTTAGGATAGAACCACTTGTCAGCTAAACATCTAATAATCCTCATATTCGTAGAAAATAGGGTTATTTGGCTAGAATATACAGACCTTATAGAACTTTAGAGTTTAAAACACCATAGTTATCAGAATAAGGAACGCACATATCTAGTGGCTTTGAATAGCAATCTTGGCTAAGATTTTATTAAAATGCACATCTTCGATTAAGATTATCATTTAATGGGATAAAATTAGGATTTAATTATTATAAAAGAATTTCATGAGTATTAAAATATGAACAAGGATTAACTATAATATGATTAGGAATCATTTATTTTCTGTTATTCTAAGTACTATGGTCTGTCTATAATGTATTTGAAATCTTTATCAAGAATTGTTACTAATTACGTTCTACATTTTGCATAACAGATCTCTACCAGCCCATATTACGTTGATTACTAATCATTGCGGCTTGGTAGTTCCAACTACCTTTCTTTGTGTACAGAGATAAAACTCTATCTGAAAACAATAAACGTTTTAAAGTCGATTATTGCAGATAGCACCGTCTCTGAACCACTCAGGACATTAGCCATGTTGGCTATCCGCATCCACCTTAAGATACAGCTGAAGTTTTAGCATCTATGTTGCGGGGATCCATATAAGTTATGGACAAGCTTAGAGCAACGCTTTGGCCTCCAGCAAAACCTAAGGGCATCTAAGAACCGTACCCACTTGAACAACTTGAGGTTATGTGACATCATGACTGTAGGTGGCTATAACTCAGCACTGCAAAAAATTATTTCGGCGAGGAGGCCCAATAATGATTATGCCTTAGAGGAAGAGGTTGGCAAGACTCTCTCCACATTTCCATATTTACAGGCTGTTCTCAGGGGCCAGTCTGAAAAATTATAATTTAGTAGTCATGTAGATCTGATTCAACTCTTGCTCACTTTTGAACAAGAGAGAAAATTTGTTTTTAAGAAAAATAAGAGGCATCCCTCTAGGAGGAGGAGACAAGTTGTACGGAAAATCTTATCTCATAATAAAGATAACCACGAACGGGGTTCTGGAAGTGAAAATGCAACTGAAGACGGGAATCGGGGATTTCTGGAACCTCAGACGAGTAACAGGTTTATAAAGGTTGGTAAACTACAGACATCAAAGAAAATTAAAAAGCCAGATTTCGAATCTCCTTGCTTGAGATGTGGGGCAACTAGATACTAGGTACGAGACTGTATGACGCTGAGGGTGCCTAAAGTCAAAGTTTAGGCTAACCACATCACCACTGACATAACTTCTATTACTATAAAGTTAGCAGCGTCAGACTTCTTCGGCGACACTGATGCCAGCATGGATCAACATAGAGAGTAATTCGTAGCAATATCTCAGTAGACATGTGATGTCAAATTAGAGAACACTAGTAGTTTCTTTTCTTGCAAATACTTTATTTACTTTTTATTAGTATTTTTGATTATGTAAGGAATAAAGCATTTATATTTCAATAAAGTGATCGTGAGATACATGAGATTTTTATTTCATTCTAAATTATGATTATCCAAATTATTGCTTGGGATAATAGTTAATTTGTTATATATAAAATTTTTAATCTGCTATATATACAGGTAGCCCATGGATCTATTTGCTTATAGAACACTAATTGATAATAGGGCGAGTCGCGATACATGTCTAGTAAGCAGTGGTACCACATACTCGATCCTTCGAGATAAAGGATAATTTTCGAACTTGATCATATATGTCGTGGACATTTAAATTATTACTAGAACAGCCAGTATCATAAAGGGCTCGGGGAGTACCAAGCTATTACTCCCTAACGGTACGATACTGAGTATCCAGACCGCGCTGTTTTCCAGTAAATCTCCCAAAATTTTACTAAGCTTTAGGGACATACATGATAATAGTTATCAAGTTAAGACGATGGGCAATTATGAGAATCAAATTCTATGCATCACCTATTCGCCTAACGGTCAAGAACTTATATTGGAACAATATCTAATTTATTCCTCAAGGCTTTATTCCACTGCCTTTAGGCATGTATAAACATATGCAATCACTAATTTTTCTCCTTTACAAGAAAAAACATTTAGGATTTGGCATGATTGTTTCAGACATCCTGGACAATGAATGATGAGGAAAATTATTAATAGTACCTTTAGACATTCACTCACAGGAGAGAAGATCAAAATTTTATAAGATTGCCCGTATAATGACTGCTCTCAGGGAAAAATTTTAGTCCAACCAAGTAAAACCAAGGTGGAGTTAGAGTCTCCAACCTTTCTCCAGCGTATTCATGAAGATATATGTGGACTTATCCATCCATATAGTGATCTGTTCAAATACTATATGGTCTTCATCAATACATCAGTGAGATTGTCAGACGTTTGCCTATTAACATCTAGGAATATATCGTTTCCACGGTTTCTTGCCGTGATTATCCAATTACAGGCTTATTTTCTGGATCACTCGATCAAATTTGTGAGATTTGACGGTACTATCGAGTTTACCTCAAAAGCTTTTATTGATTCTTGTATGGCTAATGGGATAAATGTCGAGCATCCAGTTGTCACGCCCCAAAATCCAATAACCGGTAGCTAGACCAATTACTATCATTTGGGATGTGCAGGTGAGGGAATCTAACCGATTTGCCCCCACAAATAACCAAGCCACCGACAAGTTCAGGCTCTGTCATTAACTTTAGAAATATCATCAGAGTGAAAAGGAATATAGCAGAGGCAAAAGATATAAATACATATCTGAAAACATAAATACAATATCTCAAAATGCTAAACAGTGTCAAAAGCTGAGATCATACAAGGAAAATACTAAACCGACACCGAGGCAGCAATAGCACAATACTTGGTGCTAACCACTGGAGTCTCAGCAAAACCAGTACTAATCTGCCTCTGAAAGGGGGAAACAAAGTGAGAGTGAGCAAAACCACAGCTCACTAATGCCCAACAAGGCTAAACAACAAACTAGTATAACAGGTGCAGAGATAGAGGAGAGATGAATGAGATATATATAATAATTTAAAGCACAGAGATCTATGAGGGTAGAGTAGAGGAATATATATATAAGCGCAGAAATGGTGTGAAAGAAGAATACTAAAGTGCAGTGATAAAATGTTATGTTGCTAAATTTTCCTAACGTGAATGTTATGAAACCAAGAACTAGACCTAATAAATCAATATAGTGGGCTGATCAGTCGCAAATGCATAATAACCTTAACGAAACCGCAATTGGTAATGGTACGATTTCTTGTCCAAGCTCGACAAGTCTAAAGGATATTACCACATGATCAAAGCGTTCCAGGCTTTGCAACCCACGGTACAATAGTTCAAACTTTATTTCACATGTTTCATGGAATTTCAACCTCACCGAGGAGAAGACCCAGTTCCTGAGGACTGTCTCATGCCATCCCACACTCCCGGATGGGTGAATAGACATGATAGTACCTGTTGCAGGTGACTCACCTATTATTTCAACCCGATGTAGGAATCCTAATAACCTATTGAGGGTCAGCCGACGTAGAGTTGGTTTACGTATCTGATCCCGTTAAGTTAAAAGAATAAAAAAACTCACACCGAAACCAGATCCCAAGGATCAAAGAACCATAGCCGCCCCCACGGCCAACACACAGGATAACCCTTGCTGAGAGAAGGGCAAACGATCCTAGCCCAACAACCACAACCTGGCCAGCACACACAGGATAACCACCTGCCTTAGAGGATGGCAACAATCCAAACACAGATGCTAACAATGACTAATTAACCAGTTATAACATCCAAGTACAGACGGACAGTGACTAATTAACTAGTCACGAAGTCCAACAACATTAGTCTCTACCGACTGGAGCACAACAGTCAAACACAACCCAAGAGAAAAGCCCTATAAAAGCAAGCCTCCTAAGGGACAAGGAGAAACATATTCTATGCGCCTAAGGATAGGAAATAACAATACTGAAATCAACAATTGCAACAACCGGAACAATATAGTTAACAATAATCACAAACACCTCAATGCCAGCATACACAACTTTAACTAACACAGGTTAACTAGTATAGTAATTTAGCAGTGAAGGGACACTCGTCTGATAAACCGGCTCGAATTCCACAAGATAAACCCGGAACTCCAACAAATTGAACCTGACAACAACAGGTTAACTCGCGGTGACAATCACGCCAACACAACAATCCAACACCTACAATAAAGCACTCCGCAATTTACAAAACCCAAAATCAAACCACAATCACAAAACCCTAGAATTACCCGAATTACAAATTAGTGCGGAGAAAGGCGAAAACACTCACAGATGAACTTGGCGAAGAATCAACCCATAACAATTCCAAACACAATAGAGGAGATGATAAGTGAAGGAGAGGGTGAGTGGAGAGTGTAAGAGGGAGAATTGAGATAGAGAGGAAGAGAAATGAAAATAAAAATTTAAAAGGGAAAAACAGCCACGAAGTTGTTCGAACGACAAGGGAGTCGCTTGAATGGACAAGAAAGTCACATAAAGGATACAGAAGTCGTTCGAATGGTCACAAAAGTCGTTCGAACGACTAGGAGATCAAGGGCCAAATTCCAAGAGGCCAGTTGACTCGTTTGAACGGGATAGGAAGTCGTTCGAACGAGCCACCCTCAAAGACAAAAATTTCAGGGAACATGTCAACTCGTTCGAACGATTACAAATGTCATTTGAACGACTTTGACAAAACTGGAAAAATACAAGGCTTCCCCCGGAATCACGAGATCCCCTGGGGTCACACCACCCAGGACAAAAACACAACCATAACAACAATGATGACAACAACAACAGCACCACCAAGACACTACAGGCCTCCCAAGGAGACAACAACAACAATCTCCACCGCCCAACCACCAAACCACCGAAAGCATGAAAAGGGAATCTAACTCCAAAACCCTGATAAGAGTAAAGGATGAAATAGCAAGATGCACGATATGAATATGGATACGTATGGTATGATGTATGAATGTAAAAAAAAATGATAAGTAACCAAATAAAATAAAATAAGAATAAATAATAATAAAAACAAACAAATATAAAAAATATATATATAAAAAAATCTGGGACACTACACCAGTACCTCATGTCCATACCCAAAATGGGATGACAGAAAATCTAATCAAGCGATTATAGTTAATTGATAGGCTACTATTATTATGATCTTAGCTTCCAGTCACTATGTGGGGTCATCTAATTGTGTATGCTGCCACCCTGATTAGAATTTGTCCAACAGCAAATAATCAATATTCCCCATTGTAACTAGCAACTGGGTCAGAGACTGGTGTTTCTTATTTATGAATATTTAGATGTTCTATACAGGTGCCAATTGCACTACCACAATGTACGAAGATGGGGCCCTAACGTCGGCTCGGTATTTATGTGGGTTACGATTCACCATCTATCATTTGATTCTTGGAACACACTACCAGTGATGTATTTACTATGAGATTCACAGATTGTCACTTTGAAGAGATGATATTCCTAGCATTAGGGAGGAGATATGACAGTCAATGCTGAGAATATTTCCAAGATTAGTTGGAAAATACCATCATTGTCTCATCTAGATCCCTTAATCAATCACGGTAATGAGGTACAGCAGATTCTATACTTACAGTAGATCGCTAATGAATTGCCAGATACATTCAACAATGTTGCTAAAATAACCAAGGTGTATGTACCTGTAAGTAATACACCTGCACAACTAGATGTTTAGGGATCTGGTGTACACCCTGCTAATGAATCTTAGCCGCACATCATGAGAGGATTCCCCACTGAAAAGAAGGACCCTGAGTTGAAGACTAAGAAATAACGTATAGGAAAAAGAATACCGCGCGGTGTTCTTTTCACCACCAAATCCCTGATTTCAAGACCCATATCTTCTTCCCCTTTTACATTTCTCCCTTTTACACTTCTCTCTTTAATTAGAAACTTGTTCAGCATTTGGTATTACACCCTTCTCTCAACTCCACAGCCTCAAATGTCTTCTTCGTCATCTTATTCATCCATTGGTGATCCTCCAGGTGTATCTTCATCCTCCTCTGATGATCTTATCTTTGATTGTGCGGCAATAATTTATGTTATACACCAAGCTGCAATGAACATAGTAGTACACGATGCAACTTCGAGTCACGGCGGGAATGTCATGGGCCATAAGGATAAGAGAAAGAAGCGAGATGACCCATTGGGGCATTACAGCATTATACGGGACTACTTCAAGTCAAATTGAACATATGAGCCATAGGAATTTTGGCGACGCTTTCGTATGAGTTGAGACATGTTTATGTGTCTATTCGATGCAGTCGTTGCACATGATCATTACTTTGTCCAGAAACCCAACAACGCTAGTACTATGAGGTTATCACCGTACCAAAAGGTAGTCGCAATACTATATTTCCTAAGTTATGGTGTTACGGCAGATCTTTTTGGCGAATATATCCAAATAGAAGAAAGCACAACCTTATAATGTGTGAAAAGGTTTTGTGTTGCGGTTATACAAATTTTTGCAAGGAATATCTTCGAGCACCAAACGCGGCCGATGTTGAAAAGTTAAAAGTGATCGGAGAGCCACCGGGATTTCCCGGCATGTTAGAAGGCCTTGCTTGCATGCATTGGATATGGAAAAATTATCTCAAAGCTTGGCACGGTCAATTTACTTGTCATTACCCCAAGGCGACACTGATTCTTGAAGCGGTTGCTTCACACGACCTTTGGATTTGGCATACTTTTTTGAGGTTACCAGGGTCTTACAATGATATCATTGTCCTCCAATAATAATTACATCTTTTCACCGATTTGTGCGATGGTATCTCCCCGCCTTGCAATTGTACAATTTTTGGAAAAGCTTATGATATGGGGTATTACCTAGCGGATGGCATATACCCTAAATAGGAAATACTTTTCCAAACCATATCCAATCCGGTTGCAGCGAAACAAAAATTATTTGCTCAGCAACAAGAAAGTTACCGAAAAGATGTAGAACGGGCGTTTGGGATTTTACAATCTCAGTTCAATGTTCTAAAAAAATCGGTTAAATTGTGGGAACACGAGGTTTTGAAAAATGTCATGCACAATATGATCGCCGAAGAGGAACGAGGTGCATTCCGGCCGAGCCCTCAACTATCGAAGGCGAATTGTTTGATATTGTACGCGAAAGCAAAACAATAGAATCTTTTATATCGAAAATGAACCGCATTTAAAGTTAAGAACTGCACTTTGATCTAAAGGATGATCTAATCGAGCATTTGTGGGTCGTGAAGGGAAATCTTCAAACTTAGTACTCCATTCTTGCATTATCTGCGTGTTCTTGATGTAATTTAATGCTTCTTAGTCGTACAAGTTTATTAAACATGTTTTTGATATTACATTAATCTTGTATTTGTTTTAATGCAATATTATCGATAATAAACATTTTGAAAACAAGATTGCATTCATCAATAGCAAAGTACATTATTCAAACGATTACATTATTGGAAGGTAAATTATATTCTTGGAAACAGAACTTATATATACAGCAAAATTAAATTATATTTCATCACCACTTCAAGAACCTGGTCCGCCCTTCTTGGCCAGACGTTCCATGACCTTAGCTTATCTTTGCAGATAGTATTGTAATTGATGTCCAGAAAGAGTACTCAGGTCTTTCTCCATGATTTTGCAATCTTCCTTTGCTTGCTCGAAATCTATTTTTGTTTGCCGGTGTTGCATTACTTCTACTCTTCTTCTTTCTTTTTCTTCTTTCACTTGTCTTTTCTCTACCTGTAGTTCATCCAACATTGTTTGATACTGTTACTAGATGTAGCAGCACCATCCAATGCCTTTTATGTTGTAAGGTTCTTTCTATAGAGTTTTTGGCCGATGGGCCTTCTTCCACCCTCATACAACAAACCATCTAAGTTAGAATTTGGGCATGCAAATTTAGGTATAGGTAGGTCGTAGAGGTCCTCTAATAGATTGTTTGATCCGACCGAGTTCCCCAAAGAAGATTTGTTCAATTTTCTTCTGGCTATATTTCTTGGTATATCCCCCGCATGGTTCAACCCATCATCCCTTAGGTTGGCCCATCGCGGTTCTCACTCCAAAATCTTATACACTTCACGGTGTTTGAAGTCATTGCCGCCATTCAAGCCTTGATAGATCTTGTGTGCATCGTTTTCCTACAATTCACAAAATTACCAAATATAAATAAATAACGTGTATATCCATGAGAAATAAATAAAATTCAGTTAAAGGAAATCAGAACGTACCCGATCTTCTTCTGTTTTCCTGTTGCTATTCCTAAATCGTTCTTAAGCAACTATCACCGAGTACGTCACATATTGTGGATTAACATGATACCACTAAGATTTGGTCGACCCACTTGATCGTTATGTGGGCCACTCGGGGTCTCTGTTAAAACAATGTTGACCTTTTGATAGAAAGTGAAACCCATTGTGTGTCCCGTTGTCTGGACAGAAGCTGTTGCCAACACCCTTGTGTGACACATAAAGTCTGCTTCCATCTAATGCAGTCCACCATCATCCATCTCATCCAAAAACTTAACATCTTCTGGCACTTGCATGGTTTGTCTTTGTTTTGCGAGTGCTCTTTTCTTTCTTCCTTTCCCTTTTTTTTTCTGGGGCGCCGCCGCTTCAGCAAGTATTGACGCATTTGCATCACTTTGATTGTGCTGAGTAGATTCACCAAGGAATAGGTAGCTCTAAAAGTAATTTGGAGGTTGAAAACCTTGAGGTTGAGTGAGCGGATAGGGTTGATAGTACAGGCTAAACGCCTGAAATTGTTATTGAGATAATGTAAATAGAATTTAATATTGTCCATAACTGGGATCCCCTTGCGACATGGTAAACGAAGGTGGGGTCTATGATTGGAATTGAGTTTGGAATTACGATTGGTTGTGGTAGAGGTATGGAGTGAATTGTGATGATGGGTATTGAGCGAATGGTGTTAAAAGGTAGACTATGGGAGAATGGGGTCGACAGTGTAGAGTTATTACTACTGGTGTCGGAGTTTGCCATATGGGGAGAGCGTAGAGGTTCTCCTCTATTCTCGGCTTCCTTGGTTTTGGGGGAGAAGAGGTAGCCAGGGAGTGATCTAGAAAAATAATTGAGTTTGGCGGTGTTTGGATTACCGCGCGGTGATCCAAACACTGCCAAACTCATTTTATTTGGGTGTGAGCTCCTCACACTCAGTTGAGTTACTGTGGCGCCACGTAGGAGAACTCACACTGGATTTTTTGCTGCTGGGAGACTCAAAGTGTGAGTTTGAGTCTGGATTTGCAAACCCAACTCAAACCGACACCCTGCTCCATATATGCTCTAAGTATGGGTTGGCGTGACATGGGGTTGAATATTACATTGTCACATACAATACCATGTCCTATAACTTTAATTTTGACGAAAGTTTTTTTGTGTTTTCATCTAGGTTCCACATTCCTAGAGCCTACTAGAAACCAACTGACAATCTCCTAATTCTTTTTGAGGAAAAGCAAGGTAATTCAAATGAAGTTACGTTTATGACCGCCAATAGGGATACAATCTGTAGCGTTGTGAGTGAATATCATGGGAAAAACAAGATAGCCATATATGCTCTGTGCCAACCATAAAAAAATCGTTAGTGTAGACATCGTAAGTTTCGGTGATCCTTCCGGTGTATGTGGAAACTTTACTATGGGAACTTGCAACTCTCTATCAGCCAAGAAAGTTTTTGAACAGGTATAACTTTTACTCTTTATGTTCGTCACAATATCTAGTTTCTCTCACAATTTTACTGATTTTATGTTGGTCTTTCGAGCAGTATTGCTTAGGAAAGACTAGTTGTGCCATACCGATTGAGCAGGAAAACTTTAACAAGGGAACTGAAGATGTGTCCAAATGTATACAGGATTCTAGTTGTTCAAATATGGTGCGCTCGTCATATTAATTAAGGAGAGAGTCACAATTCAATGTAAGTTGTTATCAGAATGAGCTTTAATCGTGTGAATAGGGTTTGGGATTTCCACTATATGGCACCGAGATGGCCCAAAACCCCCCTAGGGTTCGGCTAAGAGAGAGAACTTAGGAGTTCCCCATTTATCTAGAGGTCTCCTCCCTATGTACAAGTTAATGTGATTCTCTAATAAAATTTAGCTTCCATATCCATTAATCTTCCATGCCTTGCTCATATATTATTAGGTATCTTTGATATTTCTTTTCTTGCATATAAACCCGAGTCCTCTCAACTTATATATATATATATATATATATAAATATAAACAAGTAATTTAAAGAAGCACGAACTTTGCATGGAAGCCTCTTAATAGATAAACACCACGACCTCAACATGATGATTTAGAAGAATATCTTTCTTGCTTTGATATTACTAGTTGCAAAGGTTAGCGTTCTGGAATTAGACTGATTGGGTATTTTCTATCTCCCAAAAACTTCTCCTCATTCTCTATTATCCATGCCCAATATATAGATCTCCTCCCTAGCTTGTGGAGAACAACACGTTCTCCTTGATTAGGAGAAAGAGTGGTAAAGCTTTTGGAGGCCACTTATGTAATTGTCAAATCGTGGGATAGGTGCAGATGATCTGTAAAGTTCGCCCACTTCCCATAAGGTTAGGATAAATATTTGTAACTGCCTGTATCAATCTATAAATACAGGTAGAGGATATGTCAATGATCCCTCTCTGATATCTTTCTAATTTTATTGTACCATTCTACTCAATCTCTTTACAAGTGTAGTAGATTAGCACATAGTGGATTCATATCATAAAATCCTCCTCGAGGTTATGGTTTTTCTCAGGTTTCACTGAGTTTTTACGTAAAATCTACTATGTTCTAGTCTTTATTAGCAGTTAATTCATAGTCTCTTTACTTAAGTATTGGCAAAATTTACAAACTGGAAAACTAGCCAATACAATTGGCACCGTATGTGAGAAACTACTTTTTTCTCTACCCAATCTCTTCTAAAATAGTCACTGTCATGACCAACATAAGCCTTAAAAGTACCTCCAACACCAAGACGAACAATGAGGACATTCTAACAACCATCCTACTAGAAACTATCAACTTACCCAATGTTGTTGCCGAGCTTCAAAAATAGATAGAATCTGGCAAGGTTAAGAGGCTCGAAGTTCATAAAATTCATGCTCAAGCCCTCCAAGTCGAGAAAGATGAAAGGAGGAAGGCTCTGGAACAGTAAAGTTGAACACATCAAAAAGAAATGTAAAGTCTGCGAAGACAACATGATCACTTCATTACTCGACAAGGATAACCCCTCCCAGCCCGAAGTGAACAATGATCAAGAGCTTCCCAAAGGGAAATACACCAAGGGAAAAATAAAATTGAATTTCAAGATTTCGATCAAGGAACCCAGGTAGAGTATTACGATATTTTGGACTCACATCATCAGCATCGACCACCCAGGGAAGTCGACGCTCTCACCATCAAACCCACCACCTCTATTGCGGCGACTGGTCAGAGAACGGTTGGACCCTTAAGGACAAGGAGATCTTAACACTTAAGTTGTAGTAGAACCAAACATTCTCCCTCAATTCGTTACTTTGGATGACCTAAACAATTAGATTCAGGTTATTCATTCTTACAACCCAAGTTGAAGATCCTCTTTAGACAGGGTTGAGATGAATCCTATTTCCCCTTACCTTGAGAATATGCCTATTCTTGACAACTTTCACATGCCGAAGCTTCATCAATATATAGGCTTTACTGACTCTCTCACCCATGTCTGTCACTTCAAAATAGCAGTCAGCCTGTACTCCAAGCTTAATCACATGTTATGCCATTAGTTTAACATGAACCTCAAAGAAAAACTACTCAGATGGTTTCATACCATTTTAGAAGGATCGATCACAAGTTTTGCCCAGTAATAACAACTATTCACATCAAACTATGCAGATGCTAAAGAACATCAGATAACAGTTAATTTTATGTTCTTTTTCGAATAAGGTATAAAGGAAACCCTCGTAAACTTTTAAAAACATTTCCTGCAAGAAACAAGGATGATCGGGAATTCATATCCAAAAATTGTTGTACCAGCATTTATATCCGTAATTCACATCTACTTTAAAGTTCGAGAAGAACTTATTCTTCATAAGCCAAAAACAGTTACAAAAATGATAAATGTTAATAACTACATCGAGCTTGAATGATCAAAGAATGATAAGATGAAAAGCTCTCCTGTCATTCATTCAAACAATGTACTTTTACCACCACACTTCAAAACAATAAATAGTATTGTCACCAAACAATACGAGAGATCTAATGAAAACATCAAAGCAAAAGATGGGAAAAAAGATAGACTGATCCTAGTTCTACCTGAAATGATAATAACCTATCGGCTATCTTACGCATCCTAAAGGGAGACGAATTCTTTCGGGAAATATAGAAAATTCATGACGTCCCAAAAAAACTTTTTTGCCACTATCGCAATGTCCATATTTTTATTTTTATTGTTTTGGTAGGAAGGCTTGATGAATATGTCATCAATGTCCAAAAGTTTCTCGAAGAAGAAATAAAAAGGAAGGAAGGCGAATAAGGATAGGGACAAGGTCAAGCTCGCCATTTGTACATGAAAGAAATTGAAAAGGACAAGAAATGAAAGAAGGATGGCAAAATCACATCTTGCTATAAGATGACTTCTTCTATGAAATCTACCAAATTTCTACCCAACTTCAGCAAAGAAAAGCGCCCATATCACATTTCTTTTAAGGATTATGATACTACTCATGTAAAATACCTTCATGATGATCTATTGGTGATAATGCTCAAAGTAGGTCAGGCTAGTTACACATGCTCCTAGCTAACACAGGAAGTGCAGTAGACATACTATTTAACAGGACAGTCAACGTCTTTGGCCTTAAAGATTTTATCAAAGCTTTGACCACAACTATCACAGGATTCAATAATTTAAAAGAATTTTCTTTGGGAGAAATCACATTGCCTATTCAGGCAGGTCCAGAAACAACCTTTGTCAAGTTTATTGTCATTGATGCCGAATCAAAATATATGAGAATCTTGGGAAGAAACTGGCTTCACTCAATCAAAGTGGTACCTTTGATATATTATTTGGCTTTGTGCTTCTTGATTGATCATGAAGTTTACGAAATCAAATGAAGTCAAGCTGTAGCACGAATGTGCAAAAATACTACCACGAATTCTCACGCATTAAAACTTCTGAAAGCAAAACAATTACATAAAGAGCCTCCCCCAACATTTGAGCAGCATGACACTGAAATAGTCGATTTTGTAGAACTCAATAAACCTGGGAGAAATACTTTTATTGGCCCTAAACTCTCACTAAACAAAAGAGAAACCCTCCAGCAACTTTTAAAGAACAATATCGATATCTTTGCATGGTCTTTTCATGAAATATCAGGAATTGAGCCTTCCATTACATGCCATAGGTTTAACGTTATACTAGACAATAAGGTTGTAGTACAAAAGCTCTGTAACCAAGCCCCCTGGCTCCGAGAGGCAATTAATGAAGAAATCGATAATAAAAATTGAGTCGGATTTATTCGAGAAGCAAAATATCCCAAGTGGGTTTCAAACATAGTAGTTGTTCCAAAGAAGAACAAGAAAATCAAGGTCTACGAGAACTTTACTGAACCCAATAAATTTACACTGAAAGATAACTTCCCCCTTCCTTTAATTCCACACCTCCTCGACTCTGTAGCAGGACATAAACTTCATTCGACGATGGATACAGCTTCATAATATAATTAGTATCTACTTGCTGAAGAAGATCAAGAAAAGACGGCATTCATAACACAAAGGAGCCTTTACTGTTACACCGCCATGCCCTTTGGATTAAAAAATGCAGGAGCAACATATTAACGACTAGTGACAAAAATGTTTAAATATCACTTGGGCAAAATCATGGAGGTATACATCAACAAGAGGAATAGAAATGACAATTTAGAGTTGCATCTGGTAAGTTCTTAGGGTACTTGGTAAGCAAGGGAGGAATAAAAGTCGATCCAAAACAAATCAAAGCACTCATGGCCATACCATCACCACGAACAAAAAATGATATCCAAAAGCTCGTTGGGAAGGTTGCCGCTCTTCACAGGTTCATCTCAAAGTCATTTCATCAATACAAACTTCTTTACTTCATTCTTTGTGGAAACCCAACCCTAATGATAGAAACAAACCAAAGAAACCATCTGGACCCCAGAATGTAAATTGGTTTTTCAAGATCTCAAGAGATACTTGGGGCGTCCTCCCATAATGAGTTATCCTATTGATGGCAAAATATTAACAATATATTTATCAATAATAGAAGACTCAATCAGTTATGTCCTCATTCAAGAAGACAGTAGAGTAGAAAAACCAATCAACTTCAACAGCAAAACTCTCATGCCTACTAAAAAAAGGTACACATCAACAAAAAAACAATTGCTAGCCTTGGTGTATAGTTCCCAAAAACTTTAACCTTATTTCCAAGTACACCTCATCAAGGTCATCATCAAATTCCACCTTAAGCTAGAGCTTTTAAAAGAAGAGAAGTCCAAAAGGGTTCAGCAATAGTCCATCATCCTAGGCGAATACGACATATTTTTCGAGCCACAAATATTGATTAAAGGACAAGCAGTAGCTGACTTCTTGGCAGGCTTTCCCGTCGAAGACCTCGAATGGGAGGAGCTCAAAGATGTGCTAGCCAATGACTCAATTGCAGAGCCAGATGCATGGTCTAAAAGAACATGATGGAGACTTTTTACAGACGGATCTGCAATACCAAGAGGATTAGGGATTGACACCGTTCTTGTAACACCATCTAATCACATAATTGAAAAAGCTATTAAAATCAAGTTTTATGCAACAAATAATGAAATCGAGTATGAAGCTATCTTACATGGCCTAGACCTCGTATTGGCACATATCTCAGGAACTTGCGTAAAAGAATTTACACCACACATATCTCAGGTTGATCACTCGCGCAAATGGCATTCATACAAGGTTTGTACTGGCCAAAGATGAGACAAGACTACAAAGATTTTGTTAGAAAATACTACAAATACCTAATCTACCCTCAAGATATCAAAAGTCTAGCTCCCGACTTACATGTCGGTAATCGACATCATTGGTCCATTCCACCCTGCATCGGGAAATAGAAAATTTTTCCTTGCAGCCACAGATAACTTCACCAAATGAGTCGACGTTGTTCCACATTGTCAAGCTGATGAAAATGAAGTAATCAAATTTTTGTTGAAAAGGATCATTACCAGATTTGGCTGTCCACAAATAATAAGATTAGATAATGGCAAGCAGTTCATCACCAGCAAAGTCCTCAAATTCCTCTACAAATATAAAATCTAGTTAACTATTTTAACACCTTATTATCCACAAGAAAATGGCCAAGCTATGGCCATAAATAAGAGCATCAAGTCAGGATTGAACATATGCCTCGACAAAAAAGAAAGGCAGATGGGTCGAAGAGATACTCAGTATTTTATAGGCATATAGGACAATACCTCGAATATCTACATTTTGTACACCATTTATGATGGCCTTCAGTACTGAAGCTGCTATTTCTTCATATCTCGACCTCTCTACTGCTAGAAGACAAGTCATAGATGAAGAAAATGAACTTAGACTCCTGTGTAATATCAATTAGATAGAAAAAACTCGTGATCATACCATTGCAAACTTGGGGCAATACCACGACACTCAAAGAAAAGCATACAACATAAAAGTGAGGAAGCGCATATTCGACATCGCCGGTCTTGTACTTCGACTAATTCAAGACAATACTCGGCCAAAAAACTTAGGAAAATTATCAAAAAATTGGGAAGGTCCTTATATTGTCAGTGGCAAAACCAATAGTGACACATACTGGTTAATGACCGAAGACGAATTACAACTCAAATTCCCATAGAATAGAGCCCATTTGAAGATGTTCTACAGATAAAAGTTGTAATCTATTTATTTTTTCTTCAATAAAATTTTTTTCTTTCACATCAATAAATTATCTATTCAACATTCATTTTTTGACAAAACTTAACAAGTAATTATCAAAACTAAGTCTCATCTCTTCGACAATAGACATCCCATTAAAGGAAAATATATCTGAACATCATTACTAAATCTACAAGCCATGACATGGCTATCTCATTAAAACCAGATATCCTATAGAGGAAATACATTTGGCAATCATTCCAATACTCGACCAAGCCATAACACGGTTGTCCTATCAGTTCACTCGGATATCCCTTCGATGGGTAATTTTTGAAACATCTAACAAATAATATATCATACTTCATTCTATCCATCATCTTGAATTAAACACTTAAACATATCCAACATCACATTCATTACGGTCAAATACCTATTTATCAGTTATCGACAATTCAAATACACTATTTCCAAAATTAAAATTGCTCACAAAATTTATTCAAAAAACAAGTCAGAGTTATCAGGTACCATCGACCACTTGTACAAATATTCCTTTCAAATTTACCAAAAATATACTATATTTCAAATTATCTACTTCTTTGGGGAAATGATAGGAGTAGAGATCTTAACTGGCAGACCAGGTATCAAATCATTAAGAATTTCCTTTTGGACTGCACCATCGCGGAAGAAAGGCGCAGTAGTTGGAGGGTCGACTTCATTTTCTTTGGCGTCAGAGTTGGCAAACTATAACCTAGCAGCCACAGCCAGACCCTTAAAGAAATCTTTTCTCTCCTCCATGGCATCGAACTAGCCAGAAAAGTTGGCCTTTATACGCATCAGAGAGCCGGTTACAGCAAGATCCAACTCTGCAGTAGCCTAGGCAAGAGCGTTCATCTTCTTTGCCTCCATCAACCTTCGTACAGCTAGGATCTGTTCTCAAACATCATCCTCAAAGTTCAAATTCTAAAGGGTTAGGGCTTTTTCCCTCTCCTTCGCCAGATCAGCCCTTAGCTTCTCGATCTCCTTCCTTCTCTCCCCCTCCCATATCATTTTCGTATCGCGGATGGTAGCCTCCTTTGACTTCACCGCACCAAGCCTCAACCTCTCCAAATTTTTAACTACTAGCTCCTTCTCGATATTTTTTTAGACAAGGAGTTCATTAGCTAAACTCTACCCACCTAGAAGTAGGGGCTTACCATCGAGAAGAAATTTCTTGATCTGCATTATAGCCACAATATGAGATCTCGAAGAAGGAACCAACTTTGTTAAGCAAAATATGCATTTAGATTCCTCACCTGGTTTACCATGTGATAACCTTCGATAAAGAAGGTTAAGACGCACTCTGCCCTAGCCAAGCAGTCGTCGAAGTCCTACTCTATGGACTTCGTCCCAGCAGCGAAGGACTCGATTGTTCGCTAGGCCTCTTCTTCAGAGTCCACCAAACTCCTAGCATGCTTAGACTTAAGGGAGGCAGGAGAGTTCTTCTTAACACCATCAACTTTCTGCTGAAGCACCTTAGTCACCTTAGCAGGTGGATTCTCTGGGGCATTTTCCATTCCTAACCTGGTGACTTCTTTACTTCTCTTCTTGACCGGTATTTGTCGAGTCAACCTCTTAGAAAGTTGAACAGGGGCAGGGGGAAGAGGAGCACCTCTCTTTCTTTTCCCACTTTTCCCAGAAACACCACTCAGCAGGGCCTCCTTCTCCGTAGTAGCAAAGTCAGTGGTATACCCACTAAGAGTAGGGTGCTCGAGGGAAAGACTGGCATCAGCAGCTCTTTTGTTCTTTGCCAACATTTAACAGTCGATGATCGAAACTTTGATCCTATTGTTCGAGATCTCTTTAAACCAGCTTCTTTGAACAATCCTTCCACCTTCTTTTGATTTTCGACAAGAGAATCGATTCGCCTAAAGTAATTAGTTATTAAATTGTATAAATTCTCTTTCACTTTAGAGCTTCTATCCACCTCCTTTGCAATTGCACGAACAGATACAATCAGTTAGCACATCACCAAAGAACAAAAGTTTGGCAAAAAAACACATAACTTTAAATATACACACATATACCACTAACCTAAGTGAAATTGTTTTTACTTTAGAGGTTGCCCAGGGTCTTTGGGATTGAACTCATAGTTCCTCGAAACGTGTAGTCGATTAGCACAATATTGCTCCCCTGTCGAGACCATATCATACAGCAAAGGCCTCTTGAGAAATCTGGCGAGATACCTATAGCCAACCTTACAAGGATTTTGTTTCAGTGTATAATACACACACAAGTCATCAGCAAATATCAACTGCTCTCCCCTTTCCTTCAGTCGAGCATTTAGCACCACCACCACCTGAAACAAATCGTACACATTACGGTTAAACTAACCAGGAGCCACATCATAAAAATTTAAGAATTTCTTCTAGTCAACTCGAAGGGGTAACTTCCAACCTTTTTTTATCTGTTCTCAATGAACTAGAATTACCTTTATAAGAAGTTTTTGATCGGTCATCTCCCCCAAATACTCTTCCAACCTTATATCTTCGGGAATCCCATACTTTAGTTTGAAATCCAAAATTTTATTGGTTTCATCACCATCCCTGTAGAACTCATCATCTACAACCAAATCTGACCTTTCTCCAGCCCTACCCCCTTTAGTGCATTCACCTCGACTACTTGTCTGAGGCTCGTGCTAGATATGTGTCTTTGACCTCTCCTCGTTAGAGCACACTACAGCCCTAATCTTTATCCTAGATCGATTATCCTCGGCAACGTCCACACTATTATTCCCTACCCTATATTTCTTACCCAACTCTTACACACATGTAGTAATATCGATGATTATTGGCTCTACATCGACTATATTAAACATACTTCCTGTTGGGTTTTATATCTCCAAAACTATATGTGGCTTCTTTAGTCCTACATTGCTTGGAAGAGTAGTTTATTTCATTGATATAACATATATCTTTTATTCTATATGTTGTGCTGGGGGCGGGCCGAAAAATGGGTTTAAAACTTTGTTTGGCTCATAGGTTTGGACCTCAAACTTGGGCTTCTATAAAAGAATTGATTTTGTCAAAACCGATTCTATTTCGACCTAGACCAACTGGACCAATTCGAACTGAGTCCAATCGATCTCGACCTGGATCATTTTGAATCAAGACCTTTCGACCTGGAGTTACCAGGAGACCAAATTCGAACTGAGTCTGTTTCGATCTGGAGTTCCTAGGAAACCAAATTCGAACCAAGTCTATTTCGAACTGAACTTTTCAGTTTTGAATTTCTTAAACGAAACTGTTTCGTAATTAAGTCTTAAACGTTTCATTTCCGTTTCGAACGTTTTTGATGACGTGTCCCACCATTAACTCTTGTTACCGTTTTGAACTTGCTCTATATAAAGAGAAATTGTGCCCCAGTTTTATCAATCAATCGAAAACACAGTTCTTCTCTTCTCTTCGAATCATGAGTCTAGAATTCGAGTAAAGTTGTTGAAAGTGCAAATCATTCGAAGCTACTTCTTCCTTGCAAGAGAAGTTCCCACTCTGTTGTTTTATCCTTGAGGCGACGCAGCAATTAAATGTTTGCAAAGGGCAGTGCGGCGAAACGTCTAAAAGATAGAGACCTAGTCCTCGACTCAGCATCTCCAGATCATCACTTCGGTATCTCCAGTTCATCTTGCCACAGTTGTTGTTTTCTATTAATCTCTGCTCTCGGTAACTGCTGCAGAGGTAACATAGTTAATTTCCCTAACACTTCCTTCTACAATTGCTACAGGAAAATTATTGTTTTGAACTGGTTCAACCATTTTTAACGTGAAAATCATATTATTCCTTTTATAAGTTAGTAATATATCATTTTTTTTGCACTCATAGTACTTTGAGTTATTGTCACAATCAGCTCGAAGATTATTCTCCAACAAACCATTATATATGTTATTATCTTTTTCTGACTTAAATAACAGGAAAAAAAAACAATTTTAAGCTTTAATATCGACATTTGTTTTCTTCGACCAATTTTTCAGTTACTTATTAGTTGTCTCGATGATATTGAACGGGGCTATCTGTAAAGCTTATCGAAGAAACTACACATGGCGCCCAGTTTCCCACCAAGAAAGCCAGCACAACAAAATTTTGATTTTATGCTATCTCCGGCATGGAATCCGGCTACGAACACCGTAAAATCAGACAATAAGATTTTCCTAATTGCTTACGTCTCTAAAAACACCCTTTTCACCTCAATAACTCCCAAAACTCCCAAATCCCACCGTAACACCTACGGTGACCAAAATAGCTCCTCTCTCCACCTCGATTACTTAACTTTGATCCATGTGGAATGTTACAATGCTTGGATTGCTGAAGCTTGAACCTTACCAATATTTGGTTTGGTCAATTCCATTCGGCGGTAGGTAATGGTGTTTTATAATAAGAAAAAGATAACAAAATGGAAAAAAAATGTTGGGCCTACAATTGGTGGAACATTAAAGGAAGGATTAGAGAAGGGGGAAGCATACACTATTGTGGAAGTTGGGGAATACCAATTTGAGGTGAGCTACGGTGGGGTGTACAGGCAAACCTTTTTATTTTTTATACCTTCGTCAGTGCAGCTATTTTGACTGCATGCATACTGAGTTACCATGTAGGCATATGTTTGCGGTTATCATTTCAATGAGGAATTGTGGTGAAGAGTTTGTTGAGCATTGGTACACTAGGCTATTCCAAGATTTAATATACAGCCTCCCTGTCAATGCCATTGATAATACCGATATGCCTACTATTGAAGTGATACGAGCCAATCCGGATCATCAGAATGTGAGCCCTCCTATCCCTCGCCGACCACCAGGAAGGCCCATAAGGAAGTATGAGTCGCAGAGTGTGCTCGTGCATCAATTGTAGTGCTCTAGATGTTGTCAGCCGGGGCATAACCGCAAGCATTGTCGCGAAGTTGTTAGCGAGCCAATCTTTGTAGCCAATAATATAGCTGCCCCACAACCAGATATTGGTCCTGCTGCCCATCATTTTGATCCAGCAGCCCTTCATGAATTGGTAAATGTGTAAAGGATCCATTGTTGATGAACTATCTTTCTGTTTAGTCCATTCATTGATGAAGTGCAAGAATGTTAGGCTTTCCACGTTGTACCCGTTTTATGAATGTGCGACAGCTTCCTCTTTTTTTCCTTTTTATATGTAAAATTGGTGACTCCCTGAGATGTCCTGCGCAATGTACCAAAGGTCCCACACCATCCACCATTGGTTAGTTTTTCTTTTGGTCAGCGCCCAGCTCCTCAACTTAAACTCCCTTGCATTCAGGATCACCAAAATAATAATGGAGTCCGCCTTAATTGGCTTACATTCTGAGCAGCGTATATCATCTACATGGTAAGATTGCACCTTGGTAGACTTGTTTATATTGTTAGGGTGAAAATTTGGGACGGTGATTCTAGATTGCCTTATCTTAGCAGGTTGTTGTTGGTTTGTTAAGTTTGGTCATCTGTGTTTTTTATTTTATAGATGGCTTTATGAGTAATGGGCAACCATAATTGTTGACGGGGAATTCAAAAGAGTTGACAGGTTTCTACTATGGCAATCTTCATGGTACATTATGAATTTTAACTATTCAAAATATGAAAAATGGAGCTACCTCTGACAATTAAGTAGAAGTGTGGTTGAGGTTGATTTAACCTTACAACAGTAATCTCACTAAGTGTAGCAAGCCTAGTAAGTAATACGTATAATTACTAATAGTATTATTGAAGGACCCATATTCCCCATTTTGAACAATATAAATGAACATCCAATACATGAAATACTTAACAAGGCAATAGGTACATTTATAATACATTAGTATAGTTTGTCAAGTTGGTGGTGTTATCTGACAGTTTATTAAGTTGGTCTAGAAAAAATTATATTGTTGGATGGCAAAATGTTTGCCGTGACGCCCTACCGAACGCCGGGCAAATCTACTCGAGCGTTTTGAGTTCTGACCTTGGATATATGTTCTCTATGACTTAATATAGTTGCACGCCAAATTTCATTGAAAACGGAATTGGTTAAGGGGGCGAGAAGTGCTAGTACGCTTCGTCTCCAGTTTTAACGTTTCCTTTTGGAAACTAGTTATTTACTTAGTAGTTATATTAAGAAGAAACTTTGGTCCAAACCTCCCCATGACAAAGTAAGCTTTATAGCTTGGTCATTTTGGACCCCGGCTCATGGGCTATCTACAAGGGATAGTCATGAGTTATCCTTGGCCTAGAAATGGCCAGGAGACAGACATTGCCTCGCAATGCGGGCTGCTTTTCCAGATAGGGCTTGTATATGGCACCGCTATGCCGTCGCCATGCCCCACGAGCCAATCGAGACACACCGCCCCTATAAATAGACTATGTAACCAGTCCGGGCTCGTCGCCCCTTGAGATATGCATCATATATCTGGAACTCGGCATATTGAGCTATCCCAATCCGCTACATGACAGGTGTGCAATTCGTACCTCGTGCCCGAGTCACGAGAGATTACGTCGTAGGGATTATTGAGGAAACCTTCAGCGTTGCAGCCTATAATGAATACATATTCAACGACCCCTCACGAGTATCCAGGATTATCCGGATGTCGCTCTAGCATCCGTGGCCCTATTCCACTGGCTACACCGCGCTAGTCAAGAAGGCTGGTACATGCTGGCCACATGTGCATGTATGCTGCACGATCTCATATTCTGTTGTACCCAGGGCATTGTAGAAGCAGGCCGGGCCGGGCCGTGACAGATGGTGTTAGAGCAAGACTAGTTTGGCCTAGGCTTGTCAGAGTGTAAATGGTGGTGCCTGCGTCAATAAGAGTCGGTCAGAGTTGACCCGTCTTATCAGATCTTGTTAGAGCATATCAGAGTGATGGTTCCAAAGTTGGTAATACGGGATACCTACTTAGCAACTGTTATCTTTAGAGCCGAAGTTGCTCCGTACAGATGATCCAAGGACCGTTGTGAATGATTGTAGAGCGCGTTGCCTACATGTCAGTTGATATTGGAAGTGAGATGAAAGCTCCATATCCGAGTGCGAGTTTGCTCAAGTTAAATGTGCTTTGGACAATGACGCTAAATGAAACGACGGATATTTAAGTTAGATGCGGTGACCAATATCGTTTGCTCTCTCTAGATGGCTGGTCAGTATAGTTGATGCTCTATGAAGAATAGTAGTAGGGCAATTTAGCAGGTCGTTGTTTGCATTCGATCCGCATACACACTGCGAAGAGAAGTAACAGTTATGCTCAAGGGCGATGCCCCTCAGAAGATATCGATATGATCCGTGTCATATGCCAAGTACTTACGTGTAAAAGTCGCGAACCTTGGCTAAGTCAGAATTCCTTAGTGTCTACAGAAGATTGAAGAATCCTGGTTGATACTCATTTTGATTATCCTGAGGACACATAGACGTTCCGGAGGAGAATGTCATGATTCGAAATTGAAGCGGCGAGAAATGGAAGATGAAGACATATTTTGGGTTCCGAGTTTGCACAGTAATATTTGTCATTGTTAACGTTGAGGAAAGAATCTCTCTTGGTTACGCGACATAAACTGCGACCCCCAAGTTGGGTTATCGTTTGTCCGCAGTTGGTCCCACATTTGTACAGGACACTTGCTTTGCTCACTCAAAGAAGACAAGAAAGCCGAGTGATGCTTGTTCTCCGGCTCCGTAGTTGAGTTTCAGGCTTGTCGGCTTGCGAGTGCTCTAGCCGAGTTGATCCTTGTTATTCCACAAGATGGTCCTAGATTGTTTTAAGCTCACAGATTGGTGAAGACTCACGTTTTTGAATGACAGTAAGTTACGTGGTTTTCATAGAATAGAGTTGAGCTAAAGTCAGTTGTGCGGGCTACCTCAGACATGATCTCATATGGATTAATACTCTAGGATGAAAGATCCTTAGCGGAATTGGATGGTTTTCCCAATTCTTTATCACATTGTGGTTGGCAGTAGGGATCAGAGTTCCCACGTCTCGTTCATTATTTTTATTGATAAAGTATCTTTGGAAGACCATATCCGAATGACTGGTAAGAGTTGGCTGCGTTTGTAGAAGGTAGTTCAAGAGACAGAGAATGGCTACGCTTCAGTTTAAAGATGATTGCGTCGGTATGAAGGTTGATCTCCACGAGTTTGATAGCAGTTGGAAATGGGAAGCCAGCGAACTCAGGGCGACAGGTGCAGTGGCAATATCATGCTCCCTAAGTTACTCAAGTTTAAGTAGGGATAAAGTTATGAAGAAACGCTTCAGCAGTCAATCAATTATATGTTACAGCTTTGTTTTCGACACAGACATTGAGCTTATTAAGTGTGGGAAGAGCTGTTAGTTATGATGCGGATGTACACAATTCTAGCAAGGGTCATTACCACCAAAGTTTGGCAAGTAAAAAAATACCAGTGTTAAGTCCTCCTTGAAGAGTGAGGCAGATTGGAGTCCTCCGTAGTTGAGACACCTTGGTGACGCCGGAGTAACGATCACAGTTGAGAGACCTTAGTGATGCGGAGTAGCGATCACCCTTCCTGCAATCGAGTTGGTACAGATGTCATCTATCGCTCAATAGGTTAGATGATGGGGTACCAGGAAGTTGGTAGAGTAGAATGTTACCGCACATATAGATGTTTCATGGGTTTTCCAAGTTTACACATGACACCTTTATGGTGAACCTCGATGGTTAGCTGGTGGTAGGGTCAATCAGAGTTCCTGCGCCTTGGTGGGATACCACGATAGTTTTGTTGGCAGTAGGACAAAGTGGTATGTGCCTTGCTGAGAGTATGCTACCTCTAGGAGCTACCCTCCCTTGCCCAAATGAACAATGAGTACCAGCTCAGTTCTATACACTGGTATGGCGAGAGTGCCGCATCTTGATCCTGTGTCCCAAATGTTCTGTAAGAAGGGTGAACATGGTTTAAAGACCTTTACAGAGTTAGTTGAAAGAGCAGTCAGGTAGTTTTAGAGAGTGGCAGGTGTTCTATAACAGATGGGGATAGTTTACCCCTGGTTTTAAACAGACTTGTTCCTTACCACTCGTAGAAGAAGAGTGAAGTTTGAAGCCGAGATTCACATAAGATTGAACTCTCAAGTAGTAAAGGCATTGTGTGACTCGAAGGAAGAGTGTACCGGTGTGACTCGGAAGAGAGCGCATCTTTTGGATGGGATTGCAGATATCCTTGTCAGGCTGTCCAGAGGAGACGCCAAGTTTTTCGAGTAGAACGACATTCTAAATGTGTCAGGGGAGAAGGCGTTTACAGCAGGAAGTAGAGCATTTCAAAGGACACAATACAAGGAAGCACCGCCCATATATTCATCAGAAGGCTAAAGGTCATGGAACAGTATCCAGAAGAGAAGGCAGACTACATAGTTTAATGAAGCGCCAGTCACCAACACACTTAAGTTGAAAGGCCAGAGATTAAGGTTCAGTCATGAAGACCACAGTTTTTAGCATCGAGACTAGTATTTGGGTTCGGTATTCGCTAGTGCTGAAGAATGTATAGTACTCTGAACTAAGTTTGGGAGAGTGTTAGTTTCTTGAAGATGCAGAAGATTGATTCCTTGCAGAGCCGTGTTGAAGAATGGTTCTCGACAAGGACGTCGAGATTATTTTTTAAGTGTTGAAGGGTATGACGCCCTACCGAACGCCGGGCAAATCTACTTGAGCGTTTTGAGTTCTGACCTTGGATATATGTTCTCTAGACTCTAATATATATGCACGCCAAGTTTCGTTGAAACTGGAATTAGTTAAGGGGGCGAGAAGTGTCAGTACACTTCGTCTCAAGTTTTAACGTTTCCTTTTGGAAACTAGCTATTTACTTAGTGGCTATATTAAGGAAGAACCTTGATCCAAACCTCCCCATGACAAAGGAAGCTTTATAGCTTTGTCATCTTGGACCCCGGCTATCACGGCCTGGCCTGGGTCTGTCTCTACAGTGCCGGAGCATAGCAGAATATGAAGTTGTGTGGCATACATGTACGTACGGCCGGCATGTACCAGACATCTTCACCAGCACAGCGGCGCCAGTGGAATGGAACCACGGATGCCAGAGCAACATCTGGATAATCCTAGATACTCGTGAGGGGTCATCGAATATGTATTCTGTATTGGCGGTAACGCTGAAGGTTCCCTCAATAATCCCTACAGCGTAATCTCTTGTGGCTCAGGCATGAGGTACGGATAGCACACCTGTCCTGTAGTGGATCAGGATAGCTCAATATGTCAGATTCCATATATGGGACATGTATATCTCAAGGGGCGACGAGCTTGGACTAGTTACATGGTCTATTTATAGGGGAAGTGCATCTTGATTGACTCGCGAGGCTTAACGATGTCATAGCGGTGCCATATACAAGCCCTATCTTTAAAAGCGGTCTGCATTGCTAGGCAATGTCTCCTTGCCTTCCTTAGGCTAAGGAGAACTCATGACTATCCCTTGTAGATAGCCCATGAGCCGGGGTCCAAGATGATCAAGCCTTAAAGCTCTTTTAGTCATGGGTAGGTTTGGACCAAGGTTTTTCCTTAATATAGCCACAAAGTAAGTAGCTAGTTTCCAAAAGGAAACGTTAAAACTTGAGACGAAGCGCACTAGCATTTATCGCCCCCTTAACCAATTCCAATTTCATCAAAACTTGGCGTGCAACTATATTCGGGTCTAGAGAACATATATCCATGGTTAGAACTCAAAACGCTTGAGTAGATTTGTCTGACATTGGATAGGGAGTCACATCCTCCCGCACTTAAAATAATCTCGACGTCCTCGTCGAGAACCTTTCTTCAACACGGCTCTACAAGGATTCAATCTTCTGTATCTTCAAGAAACTAACAACTTTCCCATACTTAGTTCAGAGTACTATATCTTCATCCGCACTAGCGGATACAGAACCCAACTGCTAGTCTCGATGCTGACAACTGTGGTCTTCACGACTGAACCTTATTCTTTGGCCTTTCAATTGGAAGTGTGTCGCTGACTGAACCTTCATTCGAACTCTAGAGTCTACCTTTTCTTCAGGATATTGTCCTGCAGCTTTTAGCCTTCTGATGAATATATAGGCGGCGCTTCCTAGCATCCCGCCCTCTGAAATGCGCTACATCCTGCTACAAAGCACATTCTCCTCTAAGACATTTAGAATATCGCTTTACTCGACAAACTTGGCATCTCCTCCAGACAGCCTGACGAGGGCATCTACAATCCCGTCTAAAAGATACGCTCTCTTTCGAGTCACACCAGTACACTCTTCCTTCGAGTTGCACAATGCCTTTGTTGCACAAGAGTTCAATCTTCTGTGAATCTCGACATCAAACTACACTCTTCTGTGAGTGGTAAGGAGCTAGTCTGCAAAAAACTAGGGGTAAACTATCCCCATCTTCTACGGAAGACATTCTGCGTTCTAAAACTGCCTGACTGCCCTTTCAACTAACTCTGCAATGGTCTTCGAACTATGTGCGCCCTTCTTTCGGAATATCTGGGACACAACATCAAGATGCAGCACTCTAGCCTTACCAGTATAGAACTAAACTGGTGCTCATTATTCACTTGGGTGAGCGAGGGTAGGTCCTAGAAGGTAGCATACTCTCAACAAGGCGCAGACCACTTTGTCCTACCGCCAACAAAACTATCGTGGTATCCGACCAAGGTACGGGAACTCTGATTGACCCTACTGCCAGGTAACCATCGAGGTTCGCCATAAAGGCATGTTGTGTGAACTTGGAAGACCCATGAGACATATATTTGTGCAACCACATCGTAGTAGCCCATCATCTAACCAATTGAGCGATAGATGACATCTGCACCTAACTTAGCTGTAACAAGGGTGATCGCTACTCTGGCATCACCAAGGTCTCTCAACTTTGGAGGACTCCAATCTGCCTCACTTTCCAAGGAGGAGTTAATAGTGGCATCTGTACTTGCCAAACTTTGGTGGTAATTACTCTTGTTGGAACCTGCGTACATCTGCATCACAACTAACAGCTCTTCCCATACTCAATAAGCTCGATGTCCGCGTCAAGAGCATAGCTGTGACATATTACTAATTGACTGCTGAAGTGTTTCTCCATATCTTCATCCCTACTCAAGCTTAAGTAACTTGGGGAATCTGGGAACAAAATACTGCCACTACACCTGTCGCCCTGAGCTCGTTGGCTTGCCACTTCCAACTGCTATCAAACTCGTAGAGACCAACCTTCATACCATCGCAATCATCTTTAAATTGAAGCGTTGCCATTCTCTGTCTCTGAACTACCTTCTATAAATGCAGCCAACTCTTACCGGTCATTCGGATGTAGTCTTCTAAAGACACTCAATCAATATAAACAAACAACGAGGCGTGGGAACTCTGATCCCTACCACCAACCACCATGTGGTAAGGAATTGGGAAAACCATCCAATTCCGTTCAGGATATTTTATCCTAGAGCATTGATCTATCTGAGATTATGTCTAAGGTAACCCACACAACTGACTGTAGCTCAACTCTGTTCTGCAATAGCAACTTAACTTACTGTGATTTGGAAACGTGAGTCTTCACCAATCTGTAAGCTTAAAACGATCCAGGACCATCTTGTGGAACCACATGGATCAACTCGACTAGAGCACTCGAACCCCGACAAACCTGAAACTCAACTATGAAGCTTGAGAACAAGCATTACTCAGCAACTTGCCATCTTTAAGTTAGCAAAGCAATGTCCTGTACAATTGTGGGACAAACTGTGGATAAGCGACAAACAACTTGGGGATCGCGGTTCATGTCGCGTAACCAAGAGAAACTCTAACCTCAACGTCAACATGACGATATCACTATTTGCAAACTCGGGACTCAAACCATGTCTTCATCTTTATTTCACACCGCTTCCATTTTGGATTATGACGTTCGCCTCTTAAACGTCTCTGTGTCCAACTCAGGACAATCAAAACGAGTATCAACCAGGATTCTTCAATCTTTTGTAGGCACTAAGGAATTCCAGCTAAACCAAGCTTTGCAGCTTCCACACGAAAGTACTCAGTACAAAATGCTGACCATATCGATCTTTGCTGAAGGGCATCGTCCTTGATTGCAACTGTTACTATGCTTTACAGTGGGTATGCGGATCGAATGTAAATAACGACCTGCTAGATCACCCAACTACTGTACTTCATAGAGCATCTGCTATACTGACCAGCAACCAACGATATAGATTATCGCGTCCAACTCAAATATCAATCCTTCCTCTTAGCATTATTGTCTGAAGCGCACTTAACTTGAGCAATCTCACGTTCAGATATGGAGCCTTTCTCTCGCTTCCAATATCAACTAACATGTAGGCAACCCGCTCTGCAAACATTCACAGCGGTGCTTGGGTTATTCGTACGGAGCAACTTTGGTTCTGAAGATAACAATTGTCAAATAGATATTCCTTATTACCAACTCGGGAACAATCACTCTGATCTGCTCTAACAAGATCGGATAAGCTGAGTCAACTCTGACCAGCTCTGATAGACGTAGGCACAACCCATCTATGTTCTAACAAGCAAAGGCCCACCTGACCTTGCTCTGATACCATCTATCACGGTCCAGCCCAGGTTAGTCTCTACAGTGCCCAGAGCATAGAGGAATATGAAGCCGTGCGGCGTACATGCACGTGCAACCGGCATGTTTCAGCCATCTTCACCAACGTGGCGGCACCAGTGGAATAGAACCACAGATGCTAAAGTAACATTCGGATAATCCTAGATACTCGTGAGGGGTCATTGAATATGTATTCGGTATAGGCGGCAACGCTGAAGGTTCCCTCAATAATCCCTATAGCGTAATCTCTCATGACTCGGGCACGAGGTTCGGATAGCACACCTGTCCTGCAGCGGATTGGGATAGCTCAATATGTCGGGTTTCAGATATAGGACATGTATATCTCAAGGGGCGACAAGCCTGAACTGGTTACATAGTCTATTTATAGGGGCGGTGCATCTTGATTGGCTCGCAGAGCATAGCGACGGCATAACGGCACCATATACACGCCCTATATGTAAAAGTGGCCCGTATTGCAAGGTAATATCTCCTGGCCTTCCCTAGGCCAAGGAGAACTTATGACTACCCCTTGTAGATAACCCATGAGCCGGGGTCCAAGATGACCAAGCCATAAAGCTATTTTAGTCATGGGAAGGTTTGGACCAAGGTTCCTCCTTAATATAGTCACTAAGTAAATAGCTAGTTTCCAAAAGGAAACATTAAAACTTGAGATGAAGCGTACTGGCACTTCTGGCCCCCTTAACCATTTTCGATTTCAACAAAACTTGGCGTGCAGCTATATTAGGGTCTAGAGAACATATATCCAAGGTCAAAACTCAAAACGCATGGGTAGATTTTCCCAGCGTCCGGTAGGGCGTCACACCGGCTCATGGGCTATCTGCAAGGGATAAGGGATAGTCATGAGTTTTCCTTGGCCTAGGGAAGATCAGGAGACATTTCCTCGCAATACGAGCCACTTTTCCAAATAGTGCTTGTATATGGCACTGTTATGCCGTCGATATTCCCCGCGAGCCAATCAAGATGCACCGCCTCTATAAATAGACTATGTAACCAGTCTAGGCTCGTCCCCCCTTAAGATATGCATCATATATCTGGAACTTGGCATATTAAGCTATCCTGATCTACTGTTGGACAGGAGTACTATTCGTACCTCGTGCCCGATACACGAGAGATTATACTGTAGGGATTATTGAGGGAACCTGCAGCGTTGTCGCCTATACCGAATACATATTCGACGACTCCTCACGAGTATCCAGGATTATCCGGATGTCGCTCTAGCATCTGTGACTCTATTCCACTGCCGCCTCCGCGCTAGTGAAGAAGGATGGTACATGCCGGACGCACGTGCTTGTATGACGCACGCCTCATATTCCACTATTCTTTGGGCACTGTAAAGGTAGACCCGGCCGGGCCATGACAATTTCCATGAGGGAATTCGAGCCATTTTATTAAGTTGATAGACTTATTTTGAAGTACACACCCTACACTATGCAACATATACTTAGTTAGGAA
This sequence comes from Kingdonia uniflora, assembly GCA_014058105.1. Lineage (NCBI taxonomy): Eukaryota > Viridiplantae > Streptophyta > Magnoliopsida > Ranunculales > Circaeasteraceae > Kingdonia > Kingdonia uniflora. The sequence goes on along the minus strand of JACGCM010000560.1, from coordinate 3,343,182 downwards.
ATGTTACTCTACCCAACTTCTCCCACCTTTTATCTTTATCTTCCCCTCTATAAAGACCCACCTCCCAAAGCATCTATCCCTAAAATTACAATTTTAAGTAATAATTACAATAACAACCTAGAAAATGAATGAAGACCATCAAGCGATGACTTTGCAAATGGTTATTCAGGTAGGCTAGCTTCCTCCCTTATTATAGCTAAAGAGTTTAGCAGACCATACCTGAGTTTATGCCCAAACAAGTTTAAACTAAAAGGCACTTCACTCTTAAACAAAGAGCTCTCACTGAATTTTATTCCTCTGAGAAATTATTATTACAACTGTGGGGGGCTTCTTTTATAGATAAAGAAACCAATGCCCTTTATATTACATAAGCAATGTTGGACTAAACAATACTGAGTTTTTCTACATTTCCTTTTGCAAATAACATACAAAGGATATGAGAGGCATTGTAACCAAAGTTGAGGACTAAACAACATTGTGGAACCATAAACGTCGGTCTATCGTGCCTTCTTGGGCTGTGATTGTGGGTTTTTGGTCGCATCTGGGCTTCTACTATGGTCAGGCTTCATTTGGGCTTCTTTTAGATGTAAGAATTGGATTAGATCTGGGCATGTCATCCTGGGACGTATTGAATGTAAGGATTTTTACTCTTGTTTTGTATCTTAGAAGGGTCTAGAATCCTAAAAATATAGAACACGGGTTTTAGTCACTCATATTAGTAACTCATGATGTCCAAAATGACTTATTTTAGGTGCCTCAAAATGTAAGAATTCAGCACACATCACGATGCTATATCAATCCTAGACTGATAACTATTGTTACATGCAAGCTATAACGCGTGCCAAACCATTTTGCTCAAGCATTTATGCAAGCCATTATGTTCAAAAATTTATGTTTATTCACTCAAATTCTTTTTCTAATGTGATCAGTCTATTCATTTGAACATATAGTTAATTATGTTTCTTCCACCATCAAAATTGATCTATCAATCCATGACTCATGTAGTTAATCCAAAAAACATCTACCCGAAATCAATTTGGCTCTGAACCAAGTCATATAAAGGCTTATAAACTAAGTTTCAGCACCAAAAGGAGTGTAAGATCTTGGTGGAGAGAATTAAAGATTGTAGTGCAATTTAGGATATCTATAGATGGAAGGACTAAAAGCCTCCTAGCTTGCAAACATAACCTAAAGCTTAACGAAACCCTAGATTTATAATAGACTTCGCATGAAGCTAATCATGAAATACGCATCACGATGCAAATAAGCTACAATCGGTCTCTATTCAAATAGGATAGGTTCCTTTCGAACCAAAGTGACAAAATCAAGCCCGACTTTTCCAATTCGAATAGGAACAGGCTAAGTTCATGCTCGAACAGGCATAATCAAACTATTTTTCCTTCTTTTTTCTTCCTTTTTAGCTGCGACCCCAACACATGAGGTGTTGATTTAAGGCATGATGTGTTGATTTTGTTCTTTATGTGTCACCAAGACAAATGCTTATTCATGGTATATGGTGGCAGCCCATAAGTATGACATATATGGCCCTATACTCACATGTTCTTGTTAGGAAAACTGAGGGGGAAAATCACAAGGCGGAAGCACAATACGATTAGCAAGATCTCGAAGAACCAACCCTAACCCAAAGAGAATTCGAATAAAGGCAATAAAAATACAACACAAGGTTTATTGGTGGAAACCCTTTGGGATCAAAACCACCCCGACAAGCACGACAAATATATTATCACCAAAAGGTTACAAGAAGTTCCAGAGATCTCAACCTCACCTCTACCCTTATAGATAATCCCCAACAAGAAACCCTAGAAAGAAAACCCAAGAAACCTCTCCAGAGCTAAACCCTAGATTTCTTCATTTTCTCTCTCTAACTCTTTTCTCCTGTATTTAGGCCTTTAACACACACTCTGTATTTATAGACTTTCTATTAGGTCATCAACAAAGTACCCATCACGAGACAATCCATCGTTTTGGATTAAATCCCTGTACTTCGAACGCCCCAAAAAAAATCCTACTTACGATGTCTATTCGAATATAATTGTTCAGGGACAAATGTATTCGAATAGAAATAATCTTATTCGAATACAAAAAGGCCTGGATACTTTTATTCGAATGGAATTAATTCTATTCGAATACAAAAGTCAGCCCACCTTTTTGAGCCGTATCCCAACAGTTTTTTACGAGGTTTTGCCAACAAAAACTTGCATATAAAAGCTATCCTATTTAGTTTTTCCCTAAATCTTGCGTATCTTTATCGTACGAGCTCCAAATTAAATTCCATAAAAGCCTGTTACGGACTCGTAAGATCCTACCTTACTCCAATATTCCTTAACCTAGATCTAGCTAGGGACCAATAATTTACTAAAACTTGATTGATTAATGTCTTTCAATAGTACTTGATTTAATGGTATAAAATTTATGATGTTGCAGGGATAATTTCTTCTATTAGAGACTCGCCATCATCACTCTAGCAGCGATCAGGCATATGCATTCAATAATCTTTTTTTCTGGACACCGGGTTTATCCCATTGAGTTTTGATAGATGTAGAATTAATATGCCTAAAAGTGTCGTTTTGTTAATCCTTATTTTCTAATGTTAGTAATATTTTCTTATTTTTAGGCACTTATCACGATTGGAGCTATTAAGTTGGAAAAAAGGGTTAATAGAATGTACAAAGAGCTTAAGTATTTCTAGTTTCTCAGGTCCAAGCAAGTTGTCTACATTCATCGTACCAAGGAATGAAGATGATAAAGGACTCTATATGGATTAGGGGAAAAAATTGACCTCTCCTGAGACATCAAACACTTTTTCTCTCACCCTTACCTAAACGCCATGTGGCAAATGAGAGAAGAGAGAGTACTAACTGACTTGGGCTGTTAATTGATGATGAGAGAGAAAATCTTATTTATTCATTTTAAGGTTTTACAAAATAAAACCTAGAAGGTTGAAAATGTTTTGAGATTTCGCTCCGCTTGAAAATGTTGAACTTGTAGTCGCCCATCTTACGTAACAACAAATGATTCTATTATGTAGATCCATTCTTCTTTACTACACTGTTCTTCTGGTAAATTGATTCGCTTCACCTCAGAAGATTGACCAACGTAGAAAACTTCCACAACTCTTTTTGAAATATCTTAAGCATATAATAGGCCGTTACAATAAGTGTCATCCAAGTATCATCCCCTGGTTCACAAAATATTAACCGTGTCGGACAAATTATCGTGCTAGCGATAATAGCCATGACAACACAATCACAGATGCTCATTACTTAAAGTTGGGCTTGAAGATAATGTAGCATCCATAATGAACCATGACTTTAAATCTATGCGGACAAATGGTAATATTTTAAGAGGTGGAAGGCCGATGCGGCATTTAGTAATGGGATTTAATGAAAAACATTTGCCATTTGCCTACAGCTTTCCCGCGACTGATCATCGCATTTAGCCGCAAACAACCAACCATGACTACATGCTGGATATTCCTCGAGAGAGTAGCTTTCCTCCAGTCTCTCTTTGTACAAATGATTATACCTGACACTATAGAAGTACGATCTCTCCCGCACCATTATACTCATTTTCCAAAGAATTTGAGACAGTATTTGCCTAGGCTTTTCTAAAGAGACTTATTTCCATGGCTTGCAGACATCACCAAATCGGACCAGTTATTCATGAATTTGTTGTTGTCCAGCTGTAGTTGAGTGGTTGTTGATAGATTTTTGAGAGAAACCTCTCACAATTAACCAAGCAAATTTTCAAAGACCTTCTAGGTTTTATTTTGTAAAACCTTAAAATGAATAAATAAAATTTTCTCTTTCATCATCAATTAACAGCCCAAGTCAGTTAGTACTCTCTCTTCTCTCATTTGCCACACGTGGCATTTAGTTAAGGGTGAGAGAGGTCAAAAAAAATTCCAGGGATTAGTTTGAAAAGAATTATCTAGATAGAAGATAGAGTAGAAATGAGATAGAATTTATCTGAGATAGAGTTTATCTTTACTTAGATTTCAGAAATGTAAACAAGTCTCTCTCATCTCATGAGAGGTCATGAGTTCGAACCCCTATGGGGTGAGAATTGTGGACATCATTTGGGTTGTCTTGTGAGTCTTCGGGCTTTGTACCTCTTTGGAGGCTTGTGGCCTTCGGGCTTTGGAAGCCCTTCGGGACTTGGTTACTTTGTGGTTACGGATCCCTTAAAAACCAGCTTACCTTCCAAAAAAAAATAAAAATCTCTCTCATCTCATATAAATAGGAGATCAAATCAATATAATTTTTATCTCATTTTTGGAGTGAATAAAGCTTACTTTTTAGTAGCTCTTCTCTCTTTTATTTTCTATATTCATAGTTGTAGAATTAAGCTGTGATCGAACACGTTTTATGGAGAGCTGGTCTCCTAAGCCTTGGCTAAGGATGACACTCTGGCGAACGTGAGCTAAAATTGTTAGAATAATGGTAGTTTATAATTTATTTGTTATCTAGAGTTAGTCATAAGCACTAGTTCTTTGACCCGTGATAGACCTAGTCATGGCTATCACGTGCGGAAAATAATTTTAGCAAACTAAGTCGGAGGAGTCCGAAGCCTATGCATTTTCCTTATCATCATACCGAAAGTCGAAGTTATATTTATTTTTCAGTCCAAAACCTCTGTTAAAATTAGTTTAGATTCGTTTAATAGTTAGATCGGTAAAATTAGTTTTTTAATACGTTTACTCCCCGTGGAATCGACCCCTGCTTACACGTACTATCTTCGACACCCATAGTTTTGAGCAGGGTATTTAGACCGAGTTTTTCTCGCATTAGGTCTACCGGCGCGAGGTTTTAATGAGACAACTAGAACGTGGAACACCAATATGAGATTAGTGTAGTATTACCCTTGCCTCCATTGCGCAGCTTTTCTCCACTGGGTTTGCTGGCCACGGATTGCAAGGACAATCTCATGGATAGTGGATAAACCGAAAAGAGGGAATGACTAAGTGCCTCCCTATTTATATATATAGAGCCCTCCTCCCTTTGTACAAGTTAATGTTATCCCATAATAAGGTTTAGCTTTCCTCTCCATTAATCTTCCATACTTTGCTCATAGATTATTGGCTACATAGCAATTACCTATTTATACATCATGCGGGTGTCTCATCTTTTTCCTTCATTTTAAAGACCGCCAGGGCATTAGATATTTATGTCTTGTGTGCAGTTTATTTTCCTGTTCACGGACGTAGAGTTTGCGTAGCATTTTCACCTGTATAGAGCATAGCAATCGGTGAGATTGTTTAAGCCTGTATTCCAAAGCAAACTCTGCTATGCCTAAACAAAAACTGCCAGTGTTGCATTTGCTTCAAAAGAAGTTCCTTCTTTTCTTGTTCGATTTCCATTAGTTTTCTGGGCGCTAAGCGAAGAAACTTAAGCTTGGGTTCACGATCGCTTACTTGCAAAAGACATCTCTCAACAGCCACCTGAACAGAAACTGTTCCAACACTGCGACGCCACCCTTCTATGGTGGGACAGACAGCCTTGGGGATTCAACCTGCAACTGCATAATGATTCTTAACCCAAATATATGTTGTATAGTGTCTCTATACATGTGCCCTCACTATACGAATGTGTGGTCGTTGCCGGGAATTTTGCTCATAATTATGCCTTGGGCTCATGATACCCTAACCAGAACTGCAATGCATTTCCTCCGCTGGACTGAGTACTATTCATGATCTTATATATTGCCGGGAACTGCAATCCGCTGGACTGAGTATGAACAATGAAAACAGGTCGCCCACTTTTCATGATCTTATATATTGCAGAACTCTAAGGCTGAATATCTGATGCCCGCCCTCCTTTGCTATAAAGAAATGGAGTGAGAAAGTAAAGCTAAATATTTGATGCCCGTTTTGACTGGAAATACAATCTTTTTGAGTCGTGCAGAATAGATTTCACTATTGCGGGACTGACAAGGAATTCCCAAGGTGCACAGCAGTTACTAAAAATTTATTGTCTTGGTAACAATCAACTAAACAACAAACAATTTTCAGCTGGCACTGGGAACCAAAAAAATTTTGATAGAACATAATATTCAAAAGACAGAAACTACTTGTTCTTTATTAATATTGTTTATCCACAAGAAGAACGAGACTTCCACATTTATCTGGGAAGAAAATATATTATTTGACAGAATAATAAATTCCAAAGGGCGGGGATTTTGCTACCAAGATGAATCAAGAATTTACAATAACAAGAGATTTAGGGCCCCTGATAAAAGGCAAATTGTACATTGGGCCTCAATATCCATGTTGAAGGAGACTGAAATGAAACAGTTCCTTGAATGATATGAGGTTCACACTTCTGCATTGCCTTGTGATATCTTGTTCCGAGATGCTCATGATAAATCAAATGACCCCTGACCCTCGTTGATAGCATAAAGCAGTTTCTTGTACATGATATCCTGTAAAAAAAAGGATGTAAGACTCAAAAGCATACTAACCCCAGAATGTCTCTTCAAAATTTTAGGTTTACCTTGGTGGTATATGCAGGGAGTTTGAGGTAATTAGCACATGTCATAACGCTGGGTAAGTCCTCGTCGGCTGAATCTCCAGGGCCAGTTCCACTAATTGCTGTATTGGTAGTGGTTGATGAATGCTGCAGACCACAAAACAGAGATAAAACGAAAAAAAGTATCAGGAACTCATTCATTTACAACTCTTCCTACGTAACAGGCGGGCAAGCAAAATAAAACAGTTATAATGGTGTAAAAAAGTTACTCTTGCTGATGCAACGATTGTTACATCAATTTTCTTCCAAATTTCCAAATTTTGGCACCTATTTTGGCACTAACTAATTTTTAAGCCACAAACAGTAATCTCTAGGTTACACCATTCCCGTAGAGTTCAAACAAAGGCTCAAAATATCGAATTACAGACTGATATATCTACAATGTCGGTGACCAAGAATCAACTGGCTACGTTAAAAAAATTGAGAGATAACAAAAATAACATGATATATCAAGTATTACTGATGTCGTTTGATACAGATACCAGATTAAAATGTTTCTGATCTCCATTCTATTGATTTTTCATGAGAAATCTTCCTAAAGATACTATAAAAGATGAAACTCATCAAAACAGGGAAACCCATATGTCTGATTTGTCGTTATATTATGGAATTTATTGGCCAATTTTTTCCAATGTAATTGGCCGATAATAATTTTAGTATCTGGACATACAGATATATTGCTCATGGGCCCTTCTTCGAACAAAGTGTAAAGTAGTTTCAGAGTTGTGATAACAACAACAACATACCTTCCTCACTATGGTGAGCTTTGGATTTAATACCGCCAGGCCACCGGGTGGAAGTCTGGGTGCACCAGTTACAAACTGGCAAAAGTTACGCTGCTGCTCAGGTGTTAATTCTCCCATGATCTCAAGTAACTAAAGACAATCACAAACAAGAAAGACTTTAGTGTCAGAGTCAAGTGCAGAATTTGTTCATAAAATTTAGAGCTAATGCATACGTTAACGATAGCAGGACTTTTCGAAGTGTATCCATGATCGAATTTGATAAGATCAATCAGCATCTCTGCCTGCATAAACCAAAAGGTTGCGCTTGACTTGAGGTTTAAGACACAATAAATTCTAAAGAAAAGAAACCAAACATAAGGAAAGACTACCTCCCACAATTCTTTACGACCACACAGTAAGTAGTCCAATTCATTTGGAGAAAAGATTTGCAGCGTTGAAATGTCGAAGACCTAATTACAACAAAGTGAGATTACTCCCAAAATAAGCTCTTTTTGATGTTCCAAACAAGCAAATCCAAAAAGAATAGAAAAGGTGTTCCTAATTTCAAACTAGAGCCATATCATGTATAAAGGTACTTAAACACCTAAAACATATCATGCCTCCTTCACAAAAAAAAACACATGGTTCAGTGTCAAGAAAAAAAATGGAACATAGAGATTCTAGTGAATAAACCTAATTCTAGATTATGTGAAGTATGCATGAACATATGCTCCTAACATCCAGTATAAAAACAGCGACCAACCGCTTTGATGTCTTTTCGAGAAGTTTTAGTGGAGCCGCGGCTGGGACCTGAATTGGTATTTGGCAACTGCTGAATAAACACTGTTTTAGGAGGATAAAAGAAGTTCGGGTATTTTTGACATGACGATTTGCCTTTACAGACAGCCGTATCCAGCAATTGTACTTTGCCTATGCGCCTGTGATGTTGAAATCAGCAAAAATGACTTCCTTCCAAACTGCTTTGCATAGGTACCAATAACGAAAAGATATGACTATACAACATACCGCCTATCCAGAAAACCGGGAACTTATCGGTTTTGGTCCCAGTAAACATGCTAATGGCGGCCAGTCAGCAATCTTAGGAAGTTGCAAAGGCTACATAACCCTGTTGGATTGCATCAAGAACTACAGCTTGTGTTGGAGGAATTCAATAGGAACACTGCTGAACCATTTGGGCATGTCCATAAATATAATAAGGATGAAAAGGACAAAGAAAAAAGAACAAAAAAGGTTCTGGCATGTGCTTTAAGTTTGAGAATTGGTGAAGGGAGTATGTGACGCAATTTTAATCAAGTTTGCAAGGCCAGGCCTTTAGAATGGGTGTGTTAAACCAGTTTCACAGCGGTGAAGTTTGGTGAGAAATGTCATGGATATGGGTTATCACTAGTTAGTATATAAAATACAGACAGACTCCTACCTAAACAAAAATCCAATGGCATCGAAAAAACAATGGTGGTTAAGGATGCCAGCTTTTATAATTGAAAGGTCCAATTAGAATAGGCCCTGGTCTCAAGTAAAGCCAGAGGAAAGAGGTTATAAGGAGATAACCAAGGCTTAAGAAGGGAGAGGGGGTGAGTTCTTAGTGCGGCATAAGCCACGTTTCATATTTATTAATAAAACTAATGATTTTTGCTTTGCTAAAAATTTGTTGGGTGAGAATTGGAATATAGAGGGGGGGGGGGGGGGGGGGGGGGGGGGGAGAGAGATTGACATTTATCAAAACAATTTTGTCGAGATTATCAACAATAAACATAGGTATCGTGTATACAAACAAGAATAAAGGGTTTAAAACTCATTTTGAGACTTTTTTTTGAAAAATAAATTTTTAGACTTATATACTCCAGTAACTGATGAGACGCTTTGTAAGGCGTAAGCCCCTTTATGAAAAGCTTTGTGGTCTACTGAATGATGCAGGCACATATATAATATACGGAAATAAAAATATAAAAAATAAAAAGGCAAAAGAGATACAATTGAAAGTTTAATGGAAAGCATTATAGTTTAACACAGTTGCCTCTACATATACAACTGTACTACCCAAAATCAGCCGACAGTAGAATAGATTCAGTAAATTAATAAGTTCAAGAGTTCGTGTTTATTTGTTGATGTTCTAACTTGCTTTAGAAATATTTTGAGGCCACGGATGCTTATATAAGCTACAACTTAGGCTAGATTAGTTAGTTATTTTGTTTTGATTAACCTTTAATTTTTTATTAACATAAATAAAAGAGATTTCTATTGTGTGTGAAATAGCCGAAAATAATTAATAATAACCTCTGCAGTATTTTTAAATTGCTATTTTTATTTCTCATCATATCCACTTGATTAAAATTTAAGTCGCAATCCTAAGAAATTTCATACACCAAATTCACCACTTAAAATGATCAGCATTAATCCACTACTTGAAAGATAGTCAAACCAAACAAGGCATCCAACGTTTTATTTGCTGGGGTTTTCCAAATTTCAGAGAAATAATTAACTTATCACAATTTTCCAGGTGGAACTGCATAAGAACACACAATCTTGGCATAACACGCTTATATTTTTTATATTTGCAAAATTCCACGAGATTTCGCATACGTGTACAAGTTAAAATTTTCCTAAATGATGGCTTGAATTACGAACCATGATTAATAGGGTCCACAAAAAATGGTATAAATTGCTGTAAATAGCAGCAGTTTTACCAATTGCAAGAAAATAAATTTTAACATGACACAAAAGGAAACAAACTCTCTTTGAAGTTGTAAATTTCTGCGCTTAAGTAGTTTTCCTTACCTGATTGAATCCTGCTCTGAATGCTTCAACTTGCCTCATGATTCCAATCTTCACTGTTGCATCTACCACCAAGGAAATGTATTCCTCCAAGTTATAGATATCAACCTATCGAACACAACCATAAAGCCATTCAAAAACATACTAATACAAATGGCACAGGCAAAAAGATGGAATGCAAAAAATTATAAGCAACTCAAAAGAAAGTCCAGTACATTTTCCTCCCCTGGTTTTAATATGTAATCGGGATAGCCAGGAAGTGTGAAATCAAGACAGAGATCTACAATCGGGGTACCACGGAAATGCAAATCAGCAATCGCTCTGCGATTATTTCCGCTAATTGCTTCCAGGTACTGCTTTCGACAAACTAAAACTTGCAATTCTTGCAAAATCTTCCCAAAATCCGCATCAAACGAAAGAATGTCATGTAAATCAAGCTCCTGTCATAAACTAGAAAGTTACATCTACACCAAAATGAACTCTAACAAAGCGCTACATGCAAATGAAAAACAGGGAAATAAAAAAGAAGAGAAATTATGGTTTCGGCTCACCTGACCAAGTACAAGCTTATAAAATGCAGTTGATAATGGCAAATCTAAAAGTCGCCCATCCTGAAGAGCTTTTGCTATTACTCGCCCCACCAACCGAAAATACTCAATTGCTTTAGAAAATGGATTACCCTCAGAAACATTTGCATTTGGAGGATATGGGCGAGGAAATAACCCAAGGGGAGCTTGTACAAGATCTCTGTCTGTTTTACTGTTTTTTTGCTCCCCTCCATCAATTTCCATCGCATGTTTCTCTGGTGAAGAAGACCTCCACATTCCGAGTCCAACCTTTTGTAAATCATGACTTAAAAGTGTGTAAAACTCAAGAGTAGGACCCAATCCCGTGCCAACTTCTCCAAAATATTCGACTTCCAGAACAGCCTTCTGACTTGAATACATCTCCATAACTTTTGTTGCAGAATCCAAGATACGGTTTCTTGAGACACGGACCTTCTGACGCTGTAATCTCCCAACGCGGACCTCTCTCTCATTTGTTGAGCCATGACCGTCAGCACCTTGTTGCTGCTGAAGCCGATGTAACGCACGAGATAATCCAAAGGCAGTTGAGTAGAAGTATTGTCTCCTGGTCTCAAAAGGAAACAAGAATGGGCATGCCTTGGTCAATTGGTAACACCATGAAGGAAGACTGCCACTGCAAAGTGCTAAAGCATCTTGAATTTGCCGTGCCAATTTAGGAGTAAGCTTCGCACTAACAAACTCGTCGTGCGGAACTTTTGCGCCACTTGTATTTAGTTCACCTAGACTGGAAATCTTCCCCTTTGAGAAATCGTCAGAAACTGCCTGTACTCGTAAACGAGGAGCTAGTTGATTCAAACCCTCTAACACACGCAACAAAGCCAAAATGTTGTAAGTAGGGTTTAATTTCTCGAGATCGCATGGAAGCTCCCCTTGTAAGATACTATCTAAAAGTGAGATTTGATGCCATGAAGGATCTGAGCTAGAGTTAGAAGCAGAGCTAGCCTTGCTAGATTTTGTCATAGTAGCAACTGAAGATGAATCTGCCCTCTGATACGTTATGGTATAAATATCACTCCAGTGTCGAGTTCCATCATTAGATAAAAAATCGGCGGCCCTTGATCTTTCGTCCTCATCATTCTCGTCCAACACAAGCTGCCGTTGGATGGCTTGATAAATTGTTAGGTGCCTCGTAAGCTGTTTGCCACCCGATGTAAATACCAATTTTGGAGGATCGTTCGAAATGCCACCTAGAGAAAGTCCACGGCGATCTCTACCTCCCGCCCTGATACCTCGACTACTAGCGGATGAAAGGCCAGCCATAGCAGCTGCAGCAAATGACATACCCCCTTTTGAGGTGAAAGAGCTCCCACTCCGGAACTCTGGAGTGACTGTGGTTGGCACTCTGTTACTAGAACCTGAAGGAGGATTTGTAGGATTATCACTAGTTGCAAGGACAGTCATACCATCCTCAGTTGGATCTCCCAGTTTTACATCGTGTACCTTCTCGCCCAAACAAACTGGGAGAGAATCATCTTCTACAACCTAGAAAAAATAATTTCACAACTCACTAAGCAATATGTCTACTGTCATACATATTCAGTGTAAAAGTAATTCAGGGATTTATCGTCATTCTCAAGATATCATACTTGGGTTTATAATTAACACTACAACAGTACTTGCGCGACATCTAGCTTTCTCACCAGTCATTCTGCTTGTGATTCTGCATCACCATTTAGTTTTATAACTAATATAAAACCCCAGATCTTAACAAGACAACCTGCCTAAATGCAATTTGACTTTGAGGGGGTACTGTTACTTCATTATGAAATGTGATGTTCAAAGAGTTCTACATTCCAACATCAACTTCAGAGGTATTACAAAATACTACATTTTAAGACCTCAAGTGTTAGTTGCTATGGATTCTCATAAAACATAGAAACTAATTAAGCTTAGTTCTTTTCCTAAGATTAAATGCAAGGACTTTTCCTAAAGTGACCTAGCTACTTGAATTTTCAATTTTCTAACATTATTTGCATCTCTCCCTTTTAGTTATTGGCATCAAGGGTGCCACAGATCTGCAGCAATATGAACCCTCATATCCTTCTCTCCTAGTTTGTTATTTTATTCTCTTTTAGGTCTTCTTACAAACCAGTGCTAAAACCCCATATGACAATGACATTCATAATATCCTTTATGCACAAATACTCTTAATATTAGAAGATTTTTTTTGCTAGATTTTATACCTCTTCGTGATCATCATCTTCATCACCTGAGAGATCGTCCTCTTCAATTACCAAAGCATCATCAATGTCAACTTGCGAAATATCTAAATCTTCATCCTATGTGAGATTATAACAGATGCTGAGTATGAATTGTGTAACATATTATATAGAGAAATATCGCATAAAAGTTTTAGCTTACCTCAGAGCTAGAGACCCCATGTACAGGTTCCATTTGAGCATCTTTATCTGAAGCAGTCTTTCTACGAGAAACATTTCTTGTTTGAACCGCCCTGGGCTCATTTGGAACAGATTTCACCACAGCCTTTCCCTTCCCTTTAGATGACGACACATTTCCCTCTTGTGGGGTATCCTTTTTAGCTGCACCTCCTATGGTCACAGATGATCTAGATCTAGTTGAATGGCGACGAGTAGAAGAGGCCGGAGTAGATATAGATGGAGACGAAGCACCAGCTCCAGTGGATGATGTCCCGGCCTCAGGGTTTACTGGAGATGCTAAAGGCTTCTGCCCAGATTCTCGGTGAACTCTCGGCCAAAGAAAATCTTCCACAGCCGCTAAACTTGCCAATGGATCAATGAGTACAATATTTGAAGAATAATCACGAAGAGACTTATCACCTTGAGCTCTACAGAGACGCAATTTAATTGGCTGAGACAAGGCACTTAATCCAGAAGAGAGACGTGAATTACCACCTCCTGACCTAGATGAATGGCTCAACAAAACTGGGAAACGTTCCAAGGATGATAAAGCGTTTTGAAGCTTCTGAATTAATATAGTCATTGGAACCCCACTTCGTTCATTGACCCCAGAAGGAAGCGCTACTTGAATAAATGACTTAAATCTTCTAAGTGCCTGCTGCCTAAACTTTGGCAAGTTAGCTTCTGACATTTTCTCCTTGGAGAATGTTCCGCAAGAAAAGAAATTCAGTAAAGCCGCAACCACTCCACTACCTATAAACTCAAATGTTGACACACCATCGCCTTTGCTAAGTTCCGCTAACATCTCCGATATCACTTCAACAAAATGCTCATCGCTCCCACCAGAGAAATCAGCCACACGTGATCCAGTAGCTTTGGATTTTCCTTTTGCTTTACTCTTTTGATCTTCAAAATGAACATTCAACTTCTTGCAAAGATTCTTCAAATGTAAGAGATCATCTGTCCCTTCAACTTCAGCTGCACCATTCTCAGCAGTGAAATATTTATCTTTAAAGGCCTTAGCACGAATGCTGACTGTTGCACGAAGACTAGAATTAATGGTTGGAGCTGTTTCTACTGAAGCCGGAGGTGAACTAACATTTCTGGCAACCGGGGTTTTTGATTCTTCTAAAGAGCTTCCATCTGGATTCAAACAAACACCACGGCGTCTATACCGACGAGAGCGTGTTGATGTTCCCTGTATTGAATCATTGTCCTTTTCACCAGAAGGTGCATCTGCATTGTTAGTATTCGAAGAATCGGTAGCTATAAGTATGTTCACGGCATGAAGAACCCCCTCTCTAACAAACATCTTAGAGAAAGTTCCAGGAAGCTTTTCCATAAGAATCTCGGCTATCTGAAGGGCAGGAACAAGGACTTGTGGATCTTTCCATGCTAAAACGCCAGCTAAGAAACTGAACAAACCACAATAACTTAAAAATTGGTCCAAGAAACAAATATGCAAGAAGCATATTAACATGCCTAAGAAAATGGTCATATACCTTGATATGTTGGTTGCATTTATCAAAGACTGGATCAATTCAGCTGTGCTAAAATACATCAACTTCCCAATGACCGACAAACATTTATGGCGAACTGGACCATTTACACTGGATCCATAAATCTGTCAAAAGGAAATTAAGTTGCCATAATTCCACAAATCAATAAATCAATATTAACAGGTCTACAGATTGCAAATATTTTGATATACAAATGTCGGCAATCTGAAATTTTGTGTTTTAATGAATACAATGAGCCTATATATTTGTATGACAACAAGATATATAAGAAATAATTCTTCAAAAAGACATCTTTACTTTAACCAACATATCAAAATAAATCTAGCATGTAATACACTTCGAAGATTTTCTTGCAGATGTATAGTAATGATCAATCACTCTTTAGATAAATCAGTCCGACAAATCAGGAACAAAATCGAGGATATTTTGAGCATACATGGGTGATGAGTCATCAATTCAAAAAGTAGACAAATTGACAGAATTAATGTGCATTACAGACACTAACCTGTACTAGAACAGGAAGAAGGTCCATTCCAAATTGTTGCAACAAAACAGGCTGTTCGTGCAATAATTTCTCGCGAGCTGAAACCTCGAGCACAGTTCCATTACTATCATCATTTGCAGAGCTGCTAGCAGTAGACTTCTTCCCAATCGATCCTTTCACTAGAAAATTAGAGCTGATAGGAAGAGAAATGGTTCCATGTGGTAATGGGGGTAGAAGTTCATCCGCAAGATTCACAATCTCAAAAATCTGTGATAGTTTAGAAGTCATACTTTGTTAACACCTTATGATAAATGAGCTATAGAACATAGAAAGTTAGAATTACAAAAAAACAGTAAATAAAAGAATTAAACCTAAGCCAATAGCATTTATTCCTAGAAAAAAACAAATACATTCATAAAGGACACATTTTTACTAGTTTTTCATTTTTTTTCTTTTTTCTTTTTTCTTTTAAATTTAGTCATTTATCCATATCTATACTCTTACAACAGAGGTAGCACAGATCTACAAAGCTGCAATTTTATGTTTAAACTATAAGCCAATTTTGGACCATAGTGCCATTATGTAATCAACGTGGTATGTTATCAAGATGGGCAAAATAGTAAATTCTTATATAATATACTGTATCTTTTACCTTTTTTTGTAGGACAATGTATCTCTTACTACTTCATGTGATAGAGACAAAGAAGTGTGCAGGTTTGAAAAAAGGATGTGTGTGTTTCAATTAAAACAAATACCATTTCTTATGAAACATATGAAAGAACCTACAAACACAACATGGTAAGGGGAGATGCACACGCAACGTGCATGCAGCTATACTAATTCAAATAGAAAAAACTTGAAGAGAACAATAGAGCAAGCTAACAAGCCATATCTTCACAACAAGGAGAAGGAAGGTGCACTCCACAACAGCAAAAGGCAACAGAATACTCAATATAATCAGGACAGAGTCAAAATCAAATCTTTACAATGAACCACCAATCTCTACTACTTTAAAACGGCTCCTCTAGCCTACAGTAATCGCTCACTTAAGCCGTTACTCCGTATCATTTTCCTCTACCAAAATTGCCCCTCTCTATATACAATTATTACATGGTTAAAGAGAGAGGGGCAATTTTGGTAAAGAAAAATGATAGTAACTTCGTTATCTCATGTGGACATTGGTTGTCATACTCCCACCAATTATTGCATGGTTATACAGAGAAACACTCATCCCAATGTGTTATCTCCACTGAAAAAAATCTTGGTTATTTCGTGTGGACATCAGTTGTCATGCTCCCCACCAATAACAACGAATATCAAGGTGTGTATACGTCGGTCAGAGAGTTACAAGCGAAACATGGGTGTTCGGCTACACTAGCGACTTTAAGAACACTGCCTCCATTCTGTCGCCACTGTGCGTCACCATAAATTGAGGGATATGATCGAAGAAATAATATATCCATGATAACCGTTTTCCTTATTTCAAATTCTCCTGAATTTCTGGCATGCCATATCGCCCAAGCACTGTAATCGGAGGAACAGCTACATAAAGTTGCGGTGGCAACACAGTTACTCAGGTTCCAAGTTGACAAAACCTACTTGATATTGCTATAATTGAGCTAAAGTGTCGCTGCCTCATAATAAATCAATCCAATAAATTACACAACATTTCACTAACAATAATATCGCATATTACAAACTATTGAATGCCCATGGGTGACCATGACTGAGCATCTATCCAAAACCTTATTCAAGGTGTCTTTAGCACTGCATTTTAGTTACGCTCGTCCATTATGTTCAAGGCTTCCAGCCCAACTTCTCGTTTAATTAACCTCTCAAACTTGTGACGTCAACACTACACTCCCTCTAGTTTTCATCTAAAGTCAACTCTATTCTCTAAAAAATGAATGCTTCAAATCTCTATCACGTCCTTCAGTATTCAATCCAAGTCTCGTTCACAGTCCAAATTAGGGATGAACCCAACATAAACCGATCCAACTTATCCTACAATATGCACAAATCCTGATATGTTGGTTAGATCCAACATGAGACACAAATCATGATAAAATTCTGCTACTTAGTCCCAGTTTTATGATAAATACAATTAATTTAATCTAATTGAATCTTACAAATTACCATCTGAATTACAATAAGATTTTTCTCTTAGCCCTTACAATTCACTATCAACCTTACCTCCTTGTACTTCTAAAATAATACTCCAAAGAACAATTCACTACATCTAAAAAAGTAAAAAGGAAAAGAAAATACATTTTCTAGCCCAGCATCTCCACTTTATTCAACTCCCAATTACATGATAATAAACCTTCATTTTAACCACTTTCACACCATACTAAGGACTGTTAATTGTGTTCTAAAGTAAATACTCATCAGCCACCAAAATACACTTTTTTTGGATAAATTTGTAATTTACTGGAAAGAGAAAAGAAACACGTTAGGAAACAAATGGATTGGTGAAGCATCAAGCTCTTCAAAAAGTTGTCTCTTTTTGCTGTTACGGTCATAACAGAAGGTTGTTTTACTCTATGGGAAGGCATTCATTAGTGCAGGATATTAAGCAAAAGTTAGACAGTATGGATGCCTATGGTATAATGCATACAAAAAGAAAAGTAGCATATGTAACTTATGTCCTCCATATCTTTCAAAACCCTCATCTTTCCATTTGATTTACCTTGGGAGTTGTCTAGCATTTGTAATAAATGCTCTTGGATGTAGAAAATTCAAAATCTTGGAAATATGTACATATATTAACTCATTAATAAACCAGGTTGGGGGCGTGTGTCCAATCCCTGAATTTCTTCTCATTAAAAAGAATAAGAAATCTGTCCAATTCACCCCAAAAAAATGCTATAGTAGCCGTTTCAAAATGCCCAAATTCTATGACTAAACCATTAATCATGATAAGCCAAAACATAAATCTGCCTCCCTGACATGAAAGCTCGCTGCTCCTCCCAGAAGATAGATGGAAGGAACTCATAAATCTAAATAAGAAACGCTAAATTCATACACACTGCTCACCGGACTAACAGCTATAGAAACCCTGATGTTAATCGAACTTTAACTTTGGATTCAAAATGACAAAGATGCTATTGGAGCAACAGTACATATAGTTCTTGAAAAAGTCTTAATCAACCTCCTTTTCTCCCTTGAATGGCTACCGGCCACACATTGCGAAGAAAGCAGTAGTCCACAGCATTTAACAGAAAGGTTCTTGCCCAAGTTGCAAATAAAATGAACTATTTCCAGCACTTCTGCTCTAAATCCTCTTAACCAAGATGGAGACGCGAGGTAAAAAAGGTAGGAAATGGCTAATATAAAGTTCCCTAGTTGAATACACGGCGGATACACAAGAGGAGGGGGCAACCCAATCGGCATCTACCCTTCTTTATGTTGCAACACCACTTGAGCTTCATGCTCATGAAGTCTTTTTATTACCAACATTTGTTGGTAACTGCATACATTTTTATAGCGCTATTGGAGAGAAGTATGTTTCTCCTAATGCTCTCAGACCCTCTTTTCAATCACTATACAGGTTCCTTTTACAGGCAGGGAATTGTACTAAAAGAAAAATACAAGTACAGAAGGCCAAAGGATCTATCTGAAGAAACACTAAGCAAAACAAAAAAAAGTAAGAGCTGGAGGATGTTCAGCTCTTGGAGCTGGCAATGTTTAACCAGTTGCACTACAATCAAATTAACATGACTACAAAATCCAAAAAAAAAAACAGTAAGGCTTTGGAGGATGTTCAGTTTTCATATGGCAGAAATTTCTTAAAGAAACAATAATTGTGTTTTAATGAATTAAAAATTAAATATCTGAACCCGCACAGCTTTTCTAATCTATAAGGTAGCAGTTTAAGGCCATAAAGAAAATAGCGAAAGTGGTGACCACTCATTTGTTTAGAAATGAGGGGATTCACATTAAGGATTTCCATGTGACAGGAAAGACTTACAAGAAGAAAAATGGTAGTTATTTTCTTTATTTGCATATGTTCTTTTATCGAACATCCTAAGAAGTCAAATTTTCATTTAGAAGCAATCTAGGTAACAATGACACTTCACTTTAAAAAAAGAAAACGTGTCCGGCACACGTGTCCAACACTATTTGCAAGGTATTTTTCTATTTTCTGCCATATCGGACACCCCATACCCATGTCGGACACCGACACCCATATCCGTGTCGCAGTTAGCTAGAAAACAATCTAATTTAAGGAACAAACAAGAGAATAGCATGTATATAGCAAAATATACCTGCTCCGAGGGTTTTGTCAAAGCTGGTGAAACAGATATGTTTGCACCTATACCAGAACCAGAGAGAATGTCTTTAAGAATGCCACTGATACCTAGAAGAAGAAGGGTTTTCGCTCCCAAAGGAGAGCCACTTGCACATGTTGAAAGAAGACGAATTAAGCCCTGCATTAATTAGATGTTAAAAAAAATCATTGGGAAAGGAAATCATTAAATAAAAATCCGTGTATTTGAATCTACCGTGTATGTAGGTGTGCTGAGAGATGCCTGACCCCCTCCTGAATTGCTGATGGAAATTAATGATGCAGCTTGAGCAACTAGACCGTGATTGCAAAGTTCGTCCAATTTTTCAGGAGATGATGCAAAGGCATCAGCGATCCGAGTCAGGCAGACAGAAGCATGTTCTAAAACCTGAAAGTATGACACATCTTATAAGAGGAAGATGAATTAAACAATTGGTTTTAACTTGGACAGGTTAAATTTAAACCCCCTTGCCACTTAATGTTTAGACTCGGACGTTGGCCAAAAATTACACGCTCAGAAGCTCAATCTGAGCTTAGATTGGATTTGGGTTGTGCATGTATCTTATCTGAGTTAACCTTCCCAAGTTGCAGCCTTGGATTTTACAGTTTACAACAATTAAAACTTAAAGATAATAACTTTACCTTTGAGTCGTGATACTGAAGAAGGTTTGTAAGAAGAGGTACAGCTTCCATAACAAAATCTGCTGCATCTGAAGGAAGTTTCTTACACATATTCGCAGCAGTGGACAGTGCAACCCGCTGAACGAGAAGAATAACAACAAATTACATAAAATGATCCACAAAGAAGCATAACCATCCCTGTTGGTTTTAATTAATTACCTGAACTCCCGTAGAAAAGAAGTCAAGATACGATAACACTGCCATAAGTGCACCCGCTCGCAGACAGGCAGTCGGATGTTCTTGAGATATCTTCTTAAGAGCTTGTAAGGACTGCATGTGTTGTAAAACTACATAAGTATAATATGAAAATAAGACTTTAGATGGATACGATCCATAAAAGTGATTCCCTGACACAAGATACACTACCGGGATGAAAAATTTCATTCTAGGACACGTAAAACTGGCAAAATCTCACTTCGCTGTTTTCCTTCAATTTGGCAAACGAAAATGAGTGGGTATTCCCACAGGATAGCCTGTTTGTCAAACAGCTCAAATGTAGGGAGTTACCCTACATTATTACAAAAATAATTGAAATTTTAACATAACAATTCCCTTCTGATCCTATTTTTCTCCAACAGAAAGCTCTACAACTCCTTCATTTTGTGAAACACAGGAACTGTTATGAAGTTAAATAACTAGATGTTAGATAACTATTTGAGCTTCAATCTGAATATATGCATAAACTGCGTACCTGTTCTGCCAAATCCATGTACTCAATGGTTAAAAGGCGCGCACAAAAACACGAAACTGCCCCATAGTGCACAACGGCAGCGCACGACGACGGAAGCACATCACACAAATGAGTCAAAGCCCTAGCAGCAAGCAACATTATATCTGGATTACTCTCATGATTAAGCAACCCCACAAGCACAGGAACGAATGAGTCCACCGCAAATGTACTCAACGAATCCTCAGTTCCAATTGAAAGTATCTCACAAAGCTGTGTTAAAGCTTCAACCTGCTTTCCTTCCTCCCCTTCTGCCCTCAACCCGGTCAAAATCTTCTTAAGCCGTCCACTTTGATGCGACGTAGAAGTTGCCCCCATAGCAGACGAAGGCATTAAATCATCCAATCCAGCACCAAGCTTACGAAGAAGTCCTTGAAGTGCGCTACTAGCAGATGTAAGATTCTGATGTAAAATCCCAACTGCCCCTTCACTATCATCATCATCATTTTCCCCACCATCCATACTCAATCCTAAGTCCGTCTCCCTGGCTCTAATTTCAGCTTCTTTCTCCTTCCCTTTCTCCAATTCCCTCTCCCTATCTATAATTCTCTGATTCTTCGAGCGCCTTCCTGCCCTACTAGATGAACCAGACGCTTCAGGTGTAGAATCCATTGGAGTAGACGCTAACGCCGCAGCCGCAACCGGTGCAGTAACAGAAACAGGAACAACAGCAGGGGCTAATACCGATGAACCTTGCAAACGACGAGTACTACGAGCAGCAGCGGACGAAGAAGAAGAAACCGATAAACGAGCTCGCTTGCTTGCACGAGTATTTGCCTGAGGATTCGAAGAGGTTGCTGCTGCGGCTGCTGAGGAAGCCTCCGCTCGTTTACGACTCCGTGTTTCCATACAAACTCGCCGTGGCGGCGATCAATCTTCCCCCACCGATCCACCCAATTTCATCTCTTATCAAAAACCCAATCTTTAAAATCCTAAAAAGAACCCAACTTTATCAAATCCCCCCTAATCGAAACAAAAACCCACTAATTGAAACCCTAGAAATGGTACAAATCAACAATATCGATAGATTCTAACCTGTAAATGACTTCAATTAAGTACCAAACAGTAGATGAGAGAGTATTATAGTGTGATTGAGTTTTGGAGGATTTTATTTTGTTTTTTGAAACCCTAGAAATGTTTTCGAGAGAGAGAAATTAAAAAAAGATTGGAGAAGAAAGAGAGAGAGCTTTAATGGCGGTGAAGAGTTCTACTTTGGCCCGCTTTTATCGGCCTAATAGGCAAAGCATTTTATTTTGTTCGTCGTCGACTCTGTCACTCAACCAAGAAAAAAATGAAAGACTAAAATAGGTCAATAGTGTGTGTGTAGTTAACTCAACTGTTTTACCCTCCCCTCAAATCACAACTACTGCTGCTCTTGGTGGGTAGAGTTGGCTGAAGGGGCACTTCTTGTATGCCCTTCCTTTATGAGCCTCAAGATGTCGAGTATTGCGATGAGATATGTGTGTAATGGGGTGTAGGGAACGGTTGTGTTTGTCGAACAGAGCAATTAGGGGTTGTTTTAAATAATGAAGTACCAATTTTTACGGTATTTATATTGATTTTTAGGAGTTTGGATTATAAAAACCCAAATTATGATTTTAAATACTAGAATATGAAATTCCAATTTTACCCCTACTGAAGTTTGAATATTACAGCAGTTAACCACCTGTTTTTTGCAGGCATGTGGGCTCCACAAGTACGAATTTCACTTCTAAAATAATAATAAAAGTGTTCCAATCATTTTAAAATAATATATCACACCACGTATCATTACCATTTCTGATATTATTTGTCATTTGTTTTAGGGGAATTTGTCACGTATTTAAACAAATTAGCCATGTAAGGCAAACTCTGTCACCATTTTTGTTTTATTTATTATTTGTTTCAGGGGAGGGGTTAGTTAGGGTATCACATGCGATACTGGCAAGAGGAAATTCTAATTTTGCCCCTACTGAAGTTTGAATATACGTCATTACCATTTCTGATATTATTTGTTATTTGTTTCAGGAGAATTTGTCATGTCTTTAAACAAATTAGTCATCTAATAAGGCAGACTTTGTCATCATTTCTGTTATTATTTGTCATTTATAGAATTGGTTAGGGTATCACGTACAAAACTGGAAAGAGGAAATTCCAATTTTGCCCCTACTAAAGTTTGAATATACGTTATTACCATTTCTGATATTATTTGTCATTTGTTTCAAGGGAATTTGTCACGCCTTTAAGCAAATTAACCATCTAAAAAGGCAGACTCTGTCACTATTTCTGCTATTATTTGGCATTTGTTTAAGGGGAAGGGTTGGTTAGAGTATCATGTGCGATACTGGCAAGATAAAATTCTAGTTTTACACCTACTGAAGTTGAACATTATAGTGGTTTGCAGGCCTTGGGCTCCATAAGTACGAATTTCACTTCTAAAATAATAATAAAAAGTTTGAATCATTTAAAAATAATATATCACGCCACATGTCCAAATTTAATTTATCGATGTACACATGTCATTACCATTTCGAAAACGCGTAAGGTAGATTCTGTTACCATTTCAGGTTTTATTTGTCATTAATTTATTTCAAGGGAATTTGTCACTTCTTTAACCAAATCAGCTAAATGTAATAAGGCAGACCATGTCACCATTTCTTCAATTATTTGTCATTTGTTTAGGGTTAGGGTATCACGTGTGATTCACACGAGTTTGTCTAGTTTTTGGTGCCAAAAATGGTCCCTATTCGTTAAGCAGTTTCTTTTAATCACAAACGCAACAACCATCCCAATTATGGCATTATTTGTTATTTGATAACTCCACAACCATTTTCTCATAATTGTCGAGTCTTGTGTGTGTGATTTCAGTGAGTGCGGTTGTACTTTAGGCAAATTGTGTTGTTTTCTTATTACTGCCTACCAAGTGTTTGATTAAAGTCTAGTTTTTTTTTACAATGATAAAGTATGATAAAATAAATACATAATGAACAATTTGATGAGGAGAACCAAACGCATGAGGGTGGAAAGAAGAAGGTCATCACCAATGCTAAAAATTATATCTCTCGGTGTACAGGTTTAAGATTGAATAAAATATTTAGAGCTCTGCCTGAGGTAAAGATGGGTATTCTTCATACCACCTATTTTACACCATTAATGTTGATTAATCCAATAGCGACGATGCCGACGTTGGTTGTGAAAATATTTGATTATCATTTCGGTGATATGATATTCCAATTTGGGGGAACGATAATTCATATGAACCCCATTCATGTTTACCTGATTTTGGGGCTACGTATTTCTTCTATTCACAATGATTTTGCATTTGTTGATCCTAAGCAAGTAACAGATTTCAGGAATAGGCGATTCCCTAGGAAGAAGAAAACATATGGGTTCAAGGAAATTGAGGTGGTTTTAAAACAGGCAAAAATGGGAAGATGTCTTAGTAAGATACTAATTTGTCATTTGTTGGGACTGTTTTATCATTTTTCTGCATTGTATTTGTTACCCCAATAATTTATGTATTGTATTTGCCATTTGTTGGAGATTGTTTTATCATTATTCTCTACAGTTCTTATCATTAATTTTGACTTGTCATTCTGTTTTGGTGTCATTTATTATGTATTGGGGTTATTTTATCAATATTTTATACGGTCCTTATCATTACTTTAGACTTGTCATTGGTTCCCTGGTCTTGTGTCATTTGTTGAGGATATTTTAGCATTGTACTCTATATTGTTATCATTATTTTATATTAGTCATTATCATTTGTTTCCCATTCTTATTCTTTGTTATGTGTGGTTTTATTTTGCAGACGACGTTCTTCAATTAAATTTGTTAAACATTATACTATCTTTTGCCCTCCCGAACAAGGGGAGAAACGTTGAGGTAAAGTATGTTGATTTGGTAGATGATCTAGAGAACTTTAACATATTCCCTTGGGGCCAGCAAGTCTATTAGTTTTTGTTGAGTAAAATAGTAGAGTTTGCAGATTATTGATTGACCGATGATTAAAAAATCTAATAAAACTTTATCACTACGCGGATGTACCCAAGTGTTGATGATACGGGTTTTCCTCTGTATTCATGACCTAATATTTCCAAGAATTGAGGCAACCAAACATTTGTTCCCTGAGCTACAGGGATGAAGGATGGCATCCTTTATGTGTCACCAATTTTTTACGTTTAAAAAGTTTTTTGATAATCCCAAATTGGTGGTATTAGCTTTGGAGCTATCTGAGATTGACATGTAGCAATAACTTGTGCAAGAGGCCATGGTAAACTTCCTTTAATTTTTACCTCATTTTATTTGTATGAATGATTCTTTTTTCTTTTTTTACTTCTTGTCATTTGTTTCTTGTAGTATATCATTTGTTTTTTCCTTCTTGTTATTTGTTTGATATCTCATTGGTAGACATTTCCTAATATCCTTTTGTCATTATTAAGTTCCTTTTTGTCATTTGTTGGATGTTTTTTGTCATTTGTTTCTTGAAGTTTGTCATTTGTTATTTCCTTATTGTTGTTTGATTAATTTATCTATCATTTCCCCTAATATCATTTTTCATTATTAAGTTCATTTTTATCATTGGTTTGTTGTTTATTGTCATTTATAGACTATTTGTCTGCCATTTCTAAATCACTTTTTGTTAATTGTTTGAATGATATCTATATTAGGAAAATTACGTCGAAGCACTTGCAATTGAAGTCAGTTCTATCAAAGTTTATATTGGAGTTGTTTTATGTGAAGGAATGGTTGAGGTATACTTCTTGCCATAATTTATTGTATTTTAATTCAATGTATATCTCTTATTTTTAGAAACCCTATTTCAGATACGCCATCACTTACATAACTATAGTAAAATTTTGGAATGTATTTTGATGTATACACTTAGAGATAGTACTCTACTACTTTGAGATAGTACTCTACTCCTTAGGCAGTACTAGTACTTTACTCCTAAAAATATCAAGCAAATTGCAAAACGAAAGTGAGAAGAAGAAGGTGATGAAAAAGAAGTTGGGAAAAGAAAGAAGACGGGGCTGAGAACATGGCAAAGAGAGGTACAACAAAAAAATCTAAAAATTGAAGAGAAAAAAAAACTAAGAGAGAAAGGGAAGAAGTTTTCTTTTTGGGGAATGGAAAAAAATACATCAAAAATACCAATGCCAATAAAAAGGGTGAAGAAACTGATGTTCAGGTTGAAGGCATCAAAAAAAAAAACTCTCACTGATAAACAATTAGATGATGTCCCACTGATCATTTTGAAATCCTTAATCCCCAAGGGAAACAAGAGTAATAGAGGGCCAAGGAAGAGACGAGTGATAATCCCAGATCTAAAGTTTGATAAAATTTTATCAATTGAAGAAAATTTAATTGAGGAGGTTTTAATACTCTTTTATCAGCATATCTTTAATCATTTCTTCGCAAACACTTTATCATCTTATTAATTTGGTTTTATCATCTATTTGCATGGTACTTATCAGATAAAAGTTACCCCGGGAGAGAGAGTGGAGGTGGGAAAAGATTTAGAGGTAGAGGATAAAGTTGAGAAGAAAGTGAATATGAATAATATATCTTCTGAATATGGTGGTGACCTTGTAGAGGTGTCATTTGTTTATAACTTCTTATCATATATTTAAATTTTTATTATTATTTGTTTGTGTTTGTTTGCCATTTCATTTATTGTATGTGAAGTTGCAGAAGGATGCAGTAGAAGAAGAGGAACCTCAAAAGGAAAAATATGATGAAAATGAAAAAGATGGTGATGATGAGAAAGTTAAATCTGTTCAAGAAGAGGAACCTCAAGTTATTGATGAAGAGGAAGCTCAAGAAGTATTTATCTAGCATTTGTTTTGAGTTATCCATCATATTTGTGAATGCAGTCATTACTATTTGTTGTGTGTAGCCCTGTCATTTGTTCATTTAATTTTACCATTTGTAGTATGTATATCCTATTTTATAGATGGAGGATGCATAACAAACAACTGTAGTACTGGTATATTATGTTGAAAAAAAAGATGTAGTAGAAGAAACCAATGCAATAGAGGTATTTATCATTTGTTTTGAGCTAACCATAATTGCAATGGCGTGTTTTTCAAGAGAATAATATTCGTCAATACTTTTAGTAAGGATGATGCAATAATACGCTTAAATAAACAAGATTTTACGTAAAAACTCCGTAAAGGCTGAGAAAAACTACAACCTCAAGGAGGGTTTTGATGTAAAATCCAATAAGTTGCAAATTATTACAATTTATTGTGTGATATGCACGTAAGAATGATTGAATAGTAAAGTTGTGGATATGAATTACTCATTATATGCTTGTATTTATAGTAGATACATGCAGTTTTATAAAATAAAAAAAAGTTTTCTTTTTCGGGGGTAGTAGGCGAACTTCACGGATCTCAAACAACTTTTTTTGACCAGGCACAATGGCTACTTTTTAGTAGGTCGAGAACTATGGTCGCAGACGTGACATCTTCTTGAATGATGGAATGTCTTCGACTAAGTTTTGTTGGATTATCTTTGTCGAATCTGGGAAATATCCTACTACAATCGCCTAATTCTTGACATAAGTACTTGTGGTTATGTCGAGAATAAATTGGAAGTTGAAGAGGTCGTCGAATGTTGCATAAGTCTTTATTTTGTCATTTTTGAGGCCAAGTCAAATGAATATGGTCATGTTTTTCCCGATGAGCATTTAATGTAGAACATTGGTTTTCGTAACTTCTGGAATATTGGGTTATAAATAGATTGAGAAAGAAAGAGTAGTTGTTCTGTGGGTAAATGGTTTGGAAGTTGTTATGGTAAAGATGTCGCCCAGGCGTGGCATAGTGAGTGGTTAGAGTTTGCAGATGGTATTTGTGATGACTATACAGAGGTAAACCTTGGTTTTATGTCTCTATTTTTGTTTAATCTGGAACTGGTGGTTATGATGGTTGGGAGAATTGAGGGAGGTGGAGGTAGAGAGCGTCGAAATGAAGTTTGTCCCGTGGAAGAGGTGTCGTTTGTTGTTAGTGAAGTTATTGGTGCTCATCAATTTTTGGAGAAGTGGCCACTGCTCATATTGAAGTTGTCGAAGCGAAGGCTGGTAGGACATCTTGTGTTTCTGATCGACACAAAAAATTTATTGTAATTTTCTATTGTTATCTTTCTGTTTGGCGCACACAAGCAGCTGGTTTTAGAAATTCTCTAACCTGAGATTCATTGAGTTTATTAAGATATTGTTGCCCCTATCGCCAGAGGATATGCCAAATTTTGGTGAAAAGAAACATATAACTTCGAGTCATTTATGTCGAAGATATAACATAAAATGTAGCTTGATGTAATGTAATCGAAGGAGTAAATTGTTGAATGTAAAATGTAATATAGTATTTAATGAATAAACTTTGTTTTGATCTGTATTACATTTGTATATGGTGATCTCAAAGAAATGAAATTGATTAGCTAGATATAAGTAATCAAGTTAGCGTATGTTGAGATAGATTTTTCTAAATGAATGTGAATTTTGATGTTATGTGCTCGAGTTTATTAGATCTCGAACTGGAGTTTGTTGACTATGTAGGGCCAAAAATGGATTCCTAGGATGATTGATTTGACTCAGATGTGTAGAGTTCCAATGTGAATTGAATGAATGAGTTGGCTGCTTGTGCTTGCTATGTATATAAATACCATGTGTATTTTGGGGCTTATTTGTAGGAGTGGAGATGGTGAGGACGAGAGTGCAAGTTCGGAAGTATGAGCGCTCCAATCGTGTTTATGCGAAGTATTGGGAGTTGTTGGACAGGTATTTTGGTAAGAGTTGCGTAAACGGGCAAGTATTGGTGTCAGTGAAGCCCAAATATGAAGAGTTGAGTGAAGTGGAGGTGAAGGAGGCAAAAGAGGAGTATGAATTCCATTGTAACTTGTAATTTCTGAGTCCTCCTGAACGCGTTGGCAAAATAAGGAATCAAGCCAAAGCTTTTGTGAAGAAAGAAGATAATTTGGCTGATCGAAGAGTTTGAGGAGTGAAATGAGTGTTTGACTGTAATAAATGAGTATATGTTTAAGGTTTTGTCTGAAAGAAATGAACATATTTGTTGTCGATGTGTATGAGTAAAATTTTCTCAAATATGATTTGACTTGTGTGAATGAATGAAATTTATTGATACAATGTTGTATGGGTATAGGAACGTTTAATATGCTGAACGTTGGCAATTGTTTTGTCGAATAAAATTAAAAATTTGAATATCTGTTTAAGATCTTCCCGAGAATATAAAAGAATTGGAATAAGGCAAAATATGCTTATGTAATGATAAAATTAAAATTGCTAGGTGTACTCATGTAGGTGATATTTTGAAGTATAAGGAAATGGATGTACAACATCTTTGTGATAAAATAGGCTGTACTTTGGCGAGGATGGATATATCAGAGGATTTACAAAGAGATGTGGAAGGCAAAAATTCAAAGACTTCAAGAAAAAATGGATAAGGCGTTATGCTCGATTACTCAAATGATCACAAAGTGGTACGATGAATAGTCGCATGGGGTCTATAAATATCCCCGTGGTAGACGACTGTTCACATTTTACAAACTCTAAAAAAATTTCTTCAAGTACAAATCTGTTGTGCTTTTCGCTTGAATTACTGTCAACGATTGGGAGCGAGGAGATAAGTGTACTAATTGAGAGGGCAAAGCATGCAAAATAGAGGGATACCAAGGCACCGCAAATTCAAGGTTAGTGGTTTGTGTGTACTCGTTTGATATTTAATGATTATGCTGAAAACTCTTTGTAGATTTAAACGTGTTAGTGATAGTGTAGGAAGTGATTGTGTTTATAAAGGTTGCAGTAGAAGTAATTAGAAAAATACTATGGTAGGGTTCTTATGAAATTGGTCGCGATAGGAGTGATGATGGTGTAATTGATTGAGGTATTGTTACAGAAAAGGTTTTAAAGGGTGTTTGAGAGAGAAAGGTTGTTGGAAATGGGTGGTGATGAGTGGAGAGAGTGATTTGTGGGTATCGCTGTCTTTACGGCGTGACTGTGGAGAAGTTCCAAGTTTTGGGAGGAGTTTGGTAATAGAGCGCCGAATTATGTACGATTTGGCTGGATTTTACGCCGGAGATGGTGGATTCCTATTTTTTGAATTTGGCTCATTTTGGCAGGAAACAGGGTAGTGCCGAAGGGTATTCGAGATGCTAATGTTCCTGAACTTTGATAAAAAAAACATTAGTACAGTTATCGATGTTAGGACTTGTAAAAATAGTAAAAAAATATTGTATTGAGAAATGAATGCAGTAACTGTGCATTCAAATAGTAATGATCAATCAGATAGTAATGATAGAATGACGTGTTGGAAATGAAACTCGACAACGATATGAATATTAACATATGAAAATATATAATGTATCAGATATGATAGATACTAATTGTTGTTAAGAAATGGAATATGATTTTCAGGTTCATAAAAATGACTGAACCTATCAATATTGATGATAAAGATATTTTCGAGAACCTTCCAGATGTAGAGTCCCTGCTAATTGATGTGACAGCTTGTGTCCAAATGTTTGGCGGTAGGTATAGGGTGGGGTCGAGTAGTGTGGATGTGTCTAGTGTCGACCTGTTTAAGATGCCACCCAGAGATGTTGAAGTGTCTGGCAAGGAGGGTACTGAGACAGATGTGGATTATAAGCCACAGGCAGTGATCGAGAAGGTAGTGGTGATGGGGGGGGGGAGGAAGATGTTGAGGATGATGAGGAATCTTGTTATGGAGAGGGTCCAAAAACAAGCGAGATTATGAGTTCTAAGAAGAAGTATGGTATTCCGCAAGATATTAGGTTAAAGGAATATTAATATGACATAACTGATCAAGAAATTCCGTTGGACGACATTCTTGTCCATCGAGAACAAATCAAAAAGATTTGAAGCTTTCTCTTCGATCTGATTAGATGAAGTTGTTAAATTTCTTCGATGTGACACCTGGTCAGTTTAATCTAAATGTTTATGACCTTTCTAAGATATGTGGGGTGATAAGCAATCGATTAGAGGCTAGAGGGGACGAGTTGATCACAGTTGATGATCTATGTGTGTATTACACACTCAAATAAAACCCTCATAAGTTAAGATATCGGTACTTAGTGAGGTTTTTGAAGAGACCTCTGTTTTATGACATGGTTTCAACAGAAGGGTGGTATAGCTATAAACGTCTTCTCATTTCTGGGAACTATGAGTTTGACAAGAAAGATCCAAGGGAGCCATTGAAAAGAAAGACTTTCCATTTAGGTTTGTGGTTAGGTAACGAATTTGTCGATGTTTTGGATTTATTTGTAGCTTAAATTGTTGTGTAACTATTATTTTGTTCTTGTATAGCTTTGAAGGAGATTAAAAAGAGGTCAACCGAAATAGAGAAGTTGTACAACATCAGGAGAAATTGTTATGGTAAGATCGACAACCTTGTTGTCGACCAAGGGAAAGTTGAGACTTTGTTTCAAGAAGCAGGTTTAAAGAGAACGAGGGCAAAAGGAACAGAGGTTCCGGTTATCGACGGAAAGATGTCCGCAAAAAACAAAAAAGCTGCAGACTTGAGCTTGCCCTTGGAAAATCCTGCACTCAGTAGGTACTCCATGAATTCTGGAACCATAAAAAGAGATGCAATGTTCATAGAAACCTTGGGGAAAGGTAAGAAGAAAAGGGTGGCTAGTCATGTTGTTGATCCCCTACTACCCCTGAAGAGGGCTTCTTGAAGATCAACAATCGAGGAAGGGCGACAATCGAAACCCCAATTGTTGCTCCTGATGGGCGACCTCCAAAGGCTTTGACAAGCACGCTGCCGAAAAAGAAGGTATCTTCGGAGTTGACGAGGAATAAATTGTCGAGGAGTCGGAAACCGAGGTCCAAAAGACCATGGATGTTTATATTTCTGAGACGACTATGTTGGAGGAGGAAGTTGATGATTGTTTTGTGGGGGTAGAAAGTTTGATTACTTTTCTCAGTGAGGGCCACCGAAATATGTCTAAGGTGGGGAATTTTTCTGCTTTGCTTCTTCAGAAATTCATGTTTGTCATCGGACTATCTTAGATCACAGTGGTAAAGAAAAATGTGGTATTCCCAGAGACAACGCTAATTATAATGGCATGTTTTCCGGGAGTGTAGGGGCCTATCCCTTGATCTTACCTAAAATCGAGTTGTCCCCAGTTCGATTTACCTCCATATCATGCTCACGCATCCTCTACATGGCTTTTCAGTCAAACATTATTACATACTCCACGAAATGATGATAAACGTGGGTCGAGCTTAAACTGAAAAATCTAAACAAGTCAAAACTACCTGTCTCTCACGAACTCAGCAGTTACTCAGTCAACAACCACTAACCACATTGTTCAAAGGACATGCTCCAGCACGATGAAGAGCTGCGGAAGGGGCCTATATAAAGGAAAAGTTCTAGAGGAGACAAGGACCAGAAATATATATGAGAAATCACGAAGAAGACTATATCTTCTGAGATTCTCAAACACTCAAGATATCTTATTCACAAGATCAAATATTTCTATGTCTAGAGATAACTTGCAATAAGATATCGTCAGCCTCAAGCAATAAAAGTCACTGTTACAAAACCCTCAATAGGAGGTCATGGCTTTTTAACATATTCATAGGTTTTCCACGCTAAATACCTGTGTCATTTCTTATTTACTAGATTGTAGTCATAAGTACATTGGTGTAAGGACTAATTCCAGGCCACGTTGAGCTTACGAAATTAGGCCATTACATTTGGTGCCGTCCGTGGGAAGGAAATTCTTTTCACAGTATCCTAAGGCATTCAATCACTCTACTACAACATTTCAATCATGGTCATATCCTGGCGACCAACTCCCAGAGTCCAACTCAATCTCTCAATTGAGCTGGAATAACTTTCAGGGATCCAAGCAAATCTCAACGCTAAAACAGAGAAGCGCAACGAGCTCGAACAGCAATTAACTCGTGACCGAGAGCTTCGTGAAAAAGGGCTCGATGCAGAACGACAAGATCGCTTGACAACGCTCAAACGGCACGAAGATCAAATGATAATAATGCAGACTGCCTTGCAAGCTCTACAGAGCATTTAACGGGCTCTACCACCACGAGATCATGATCAGGTGCCGGAAGCCTCCCAGATTTATGCGCGGGAAAGATTGGGACCTCAAGGAGCCATTAGCAAGGCTATTTCCAGACCTATTCGGAATGAACCACAACCTTCCGATCATTTGGGAGGGGAGATTCAATCCGAAATTAGCTGAGGTCACCAATGTTTCATTCGTCAAGAGGAAGAACAGAGACCTCCGCCTTGAGTTCCAGCGTGAGATTGTTTGAGTCAAGATACCGGTACTCATAATCCGCAACCTCATCGTCAAGCCGCTCAACCGATCCGTCACTACGTCACATAAGAGCATATGGACCAGCGAATTAAGGAGTTGATTGAACCACAATTTTTGGGCACAACCAACGACCTTACCAAGTTACAAGGAAGTTTACTTGCCAAAAAACTATTCGATATGGATATTCCAAAAGGTTTCTATACTCCAAAAATTCATAAATATAAGGGTACCGATCCCAAGAAGCACATTCAGCAGTACCATGATTCATTGGAGCTGTACTCTAATCTTAACCACATTCTCTGTCGTCTGTTCGCCACAAGTCTGCAGGAGGAACCGCTCCAATGGTTCCATTCTCTACCTGAAGATTCCATATGCACATTCGACCAGCTGCAAAAATAATTCATCAAGACATATGCTCACAATAGAGACAAAGAAGAAAATATGTATTCTCTTATCAGTCTTAAATAATCCAACGGAAAGAAGCCTGAAGCATTTGCAAAGAAGTTCTTGGAACTCGTGCGTAAAGTGGATAATCTTGATCAGAAGACCACTGTTACTGCTTTTACCAATGCACTCAAACTGGACTGCAAAGCCATAGAGTACCTCTTCCTCAACAAACTTGCGACCTTGGAGGATATGATCACCAAGGTCAATGGTTATGTCGACCTGGAAAGGATGTTGTCCAAAAGACATAAATCTACTAAATCCGTCCTTACCACAAAAGGTCCCTCTACAGATCAGAATACAGAACCTAAGGAGGACCAGGGTGACCAGAAGTGCGCCAAGGGAAATACTGGCAACCCTCGGAAAGGCAGGCTATAAGTCAAACTTGTCCTCTCAAAGATGAATGTTCGAATCTCTGTAATCTTTCCAATTCTCATGAAAGATAAGCTCTGCTGCCTCTCCTAACCATTAGAAGCAATCGAGAGCTGACCGTACTGCATGCACCATAAGGTAAAACATTATTCTACTGATAATTGTTATGCTTTACAGAGGTTGTTCGAATTCATTTTCAAGGATGGATGAATGCTCGAATATATTGTCGACCTGGAATCATACAAGGATGGTAGCTATATGAAGCAGCTTGAAATTGTCTAGGTCGATGATCAAGCTGAGGAGAAGCATCTTTACCATATGCACCACAACAACATGATCGAGGTCAATCAAATCACCAACTCTAACAGATTCAGTATAGGAGATTGTCAAAATACTGTGATCTCACACCTCAAGATAAATAAGCCAAACTTCTGCTTGAGTCGGGCAATCGCCGACTCAGAATATCCTTTGAAGATTGCGATACTAGCCATGTCAAATTTCCACATCATGATGTGTTAGTCATAATTCTCAAGATGAAAAAGTTTGTCATGCACACAATGATGATCGATACTGGCAGCAGTATTGTGATCCTCTTTTAGGGCACTATCGACCAAATAGGATTGGCCGATCAAGTTATTCAGAGCGGTACCGATATCAGCAGGTTTAATGGTTCTAAAGAAGAGCGGTAGGAAAGATTGCCTTACCTATTATCGCTGGACCAACCACCATCGACGTCATCTTCTATGTGATCAACGCGAAATCTCATTATCTCGGGATTATGGGCCGTTGTTGGATTCATAATATGGAAACAGTCGTTTCCATCTATCATCAAGCACTCTGCTTTAAACACTACAATGGTATTTATAAAATTAGGGGTAGTCAAAAGCTTTCTCGAGCTTACAAAAATACTGTCTCTGCAATTCTAGATACCTCCAAAAAATTTGCTGCATAACAATTACAACAAGCTGATTGCCTAGATGATCAGCCATCCACGGAGGAGCCCACCGAATATATTAACATTGACGGACTAGGCAAAAGTACTTTCATCGGTACTAAGCTGGTTCAACACGAGAAAGACGTTCTTATTCAGTTCTTACATCTAAATAGAGACATTTTTGTGTGGTCATTCGAAGAAATGCCTGGAGTCGATCCTACCAAGGCATGCCACAAATTGGCAATCAACATCAACGCCACCACAGTCAAACAGAAATTGCGACGCCTATCACCATGACTTCGAGATGAAGTTAACATGAAGATCGAGAAATTGATCAAAGTAGGGTTCATTGGAGAAGCCAAATATCCAGACTAGATATCCAACATCGTCGCTGCCCCAAAAAAGAATGAAAAGGTCCGCGTTTGTGTAGATTTTACCGATCTTAACAAATATACTCCAAATGACAGTTTTTCTCTTCCCAATATTCATCAGATCCTTGATTCTACAGTAGGTCATGAACTCCTATCTATGATGGACGCTGCTTCAGGATACAATCAGATTCCATTCTTGGATGAAGATCAAGAAAATACCACTTTCATCACTGAAAGATGACTTTATTAATTGCTCAAAGTCATTCCCTTCGGACTCAAGAATGCAAGTACAACTTATCAATGATTGATGACTACTATGTTCAAAGCACATCTCGGGAAAGTCATGGAAGTCTACATTGACGATCTCTTGTGCAAGAGCTTACAATCCATCAATCACATTTTAGATCTTAACATAATATTCAACATACTTCGATCTTATAAAATGTATCTTAATCCTGATAAGTGTCAATTCAGAGTACATTCAGGTCAATTTCTAGGCCACTTCATCAGCAAGAAGGGGATTAAGGCCGATCCAGACAAGATTTGAGCTCTCCACGACATGTCATCTCCTAAAATTACAAAAGATATTTAAAAACTTGCCGGCAAAATTGCCGTAATTAACTGTTTCATTTCATAATCTTTAGACCGCTATCGTTAGTTGTTCCTATTACTTCGCGGTTGTACCATACGAGGAAAAGTTCAGCCAAATGCATAGGTTCAATGGACATCAGAGTGCATGGCAGCTTTTCATGATCTCAAAACCTATTTGGGGAAGTCTCCCATTATGAGTACCCCAATAGATAATGAAGAGCTGATTATCTACCTTGCAGCTGCAAATACTTCACTCAGCTTGGTTCTCATTCGACTTAAAGGGAAAATCGAGAAGCCAGTCTACTTCATCAGTAAAACCCTCACTCCAGCGGAAATGAGGTACTCTAAAATTGAGAAGCTTCTTCTCACTCTTGTTTATACTTCACAGAAGCTCAAGCACTACTTCCAAGCTCATTCAGTCAAAGTTATGACAAACTACCCCTTCGGGAAGTTCTATCCAAGAAAGAAAAATCAAGAAGAGTGCAAGGGTGGTCAGTCAGTTTGGGAGAATATGATATCAAGTTCGAACAACGTCATTGTGAAAAAGGGCAGGCCGTAACCGATTTTCTGGCAGAATTTCCAGTGGAAGATTTCGAGTGGGAAGAGCATGATCCTGACCTTTCAAAGGAACCTACAGAGGATCCACCCCTAAGCGCATTTGACGAACGATCTGAATGGATTATAAGAAAGGGGTGGAGACTTCTAACAGATGGATCAGCAGGACCCGTAGGGTCAAGAATTGGAATCGTATAGATTACCCCTTCCAACGACAGAATTAAGAAATCAATCGGCCTGGATTTTGAGGCCTCAAATAATGTCACCGAGTACAAAACTCTTATTCACAGACTCAACCTTGTCCTCGAGCTCGGCGTCCCCAAACTTTCCGTTTACACAGATTCACTATTCATTGTCCACCATTACTCTGAGCAATACAAAAAAATGGCAAGATGATCGAATATGCTGCCCTCGTTGTAGATAGGATGAGCAAGTTTGCGCAAGCAACTCTCAATTATCTTTCTTGAGGTGAAAACAAACACATCGATTTCTTGGAATATCTAGCCGAGGTTTTGGGTGCAGAAGCTCGATATCTCCAGATCGAAATAATTTCAACCCCCAGTATTGATCGCATTTTTGTATGCACGTTCAACACTGGGGGAGATAAAGTGGTAAACGACGATTGGTAAAAACCTTTCTTAGTTTATCTCGGTGTCGACAACAAATGTGGAGGACCACATCCAACAGATCCGAAGGAGCAGTGACAACTAATTGATTACTCGAAGCGCTACACCAATTAAAATGGTACCTTGTACTGCCGATTAATCCCGGGGCCTTACCTTAAGTGCCTCTCCAGACAGAAAGCAGACGAGATACTCCATAATTTACATGAAGGAACTTGTGGCTCTCATACCGCGGGTCGATCACTATCAAACAGAGCCATAACACAAGGAGTATTCTGGCCCAGCATGCGCAAGCAAGCAGAAGAGTACTTACGCAAATGTGATGCATGTCAACGACATGGAAAGATAATACACACCCCTGTGCTCGAACTCCATGCAAGCAAGGTGTTTTGGCCATTCAAAAGATGGGCACTCGATCTGGTTGGAAAATTTCCTAACTCTCCAGGTAACCGCCGCCACCTCCTCATAGTTACCGATTATTTTACAAAATAGGTAGAAGAAATTCTACTTTGTCGAACCAGAGAAGAAGAGGCCATCTCTTTTATCTAAGAACACATCATCACTCGGTTTGGGTGCTCCCACCTAATTCGTATCGATAATGGGACCTAATTTGTTGGAGAATAGGTCGTAGCTTTCCTCAACCAACACAACATCATTCACTCACCATTTAACCCCTACTACCCTCAAGGTTATGGCCAAGCAGAAATCACTAACAAAACCATCGTCGATGGGCTACACTCTCAGGAAAAAGGGAATTGGGTTCGAGAACTCCCTCATGTTTTATGGGCATATCGTACCACTCCACGACAATCAGCTGGCTATACTCCATTTCTCCTTGCCTATGGCACTGAGGCCGTCATTCCTTCTGAATACTAACATCCTGTTAAAGATCACGAGCTAACTGAAGAAGGAAATGAGTTATAATTGGCTTGCAACCTCAATTTTATCAATAAAACCAGGGAATACACCATCACTAGCCTAGGTAGATATCACCATATGCTAGCCAATTCGTACAACAAACAAGTCAGAAGCTGTACTTTTCAAATCGATGATCTCGTCCTTAGAGAAATACCTCAACACCGCAAAAAGTCTCATACTGGGAAACTAGCAGACAATTGGGAGGGTCCATTCCTTATAACAGGTCTCTCAGGCCTAGGATCATATTACCTCATAACAAACGAGGGCATCCACATCTCGAGTTCTTGGAATACTTGGCGACTAAAATGATATTATCGTTAGGTCTCTTACTACTCCATTTCAGTTTTTCATTTTTCATTCCAGAAGTGAGATTTCTATCTCTATCCAATGTACATCCTTTTTCTGAAATCAATGAATCTTACAAGTTTTCTTCGTACATCTTTCTACTTTATAGACAATACATAGATTAAAGCATAGATAATACTAGCTTTCAATCGACTTCATACCAGCTAAATAAAGGATAACACTTGGTTTGGCTGACTCTACTAAATCTCCTTCGATTAAAGTAAGGTAATACTTGTTTTCAATCAATAGACTCTACCAAACATAAGATAAAGCAAAGGTAATGCCAGCTTTCATCTCTTTCCATATGTCTGCGACATCATACCAGCTAAATAAAGGATAACACTTGGTTTGGCTGACTCTACTAAATCTCCTTCGATTAAAGTAAGGTAATACTTGTTTTCAATCAATAGACTCTACCAAACATAAGATAAAGCAAAGGTAATACTAGCTTTCATCTCTTTCCATATGTCTGCGACATCATACCAGTTAAATCAAGGATAATACTTGGTTTGGCTAACTCTACCAAATCTCCCACGGTTGGAACAAGGTAAAACTTGTTTTCAATTAAAGGACTATACCAAACATAAGATAAAACAAAGGTAATACTAGCTTTCATTTTTTTTCATATGTCTACGATATCATACCAGTTAAATCAAGGATAACACTTGGTTTAGCTGACTCTACTAAATCTCCTGCGGTTAGAACAAGGTAGAACTTGTTTTCAATCAAAGGACTCTACCAGACATAAGATAGAGAAAATGGCATACTAGCTTTCATCTCTTTCACTATGTCTGCGATATTCTATCAGTTTGATCAAGGTTCTGCTTGTGTCGACTGCATCTATTCAACTCCTAGATTAAAATAAATGTAATACTAGTTTTTAATCGAAGAGATTAACAAGAAATAGGATAAAACAAAGGTCAAACTAGCTTTCATCTCTCAACATGTCAGCAACACATATTTTTTATTTTTGAGGTTTATATACAACCATTATAATGGCATTTTTTCTCAAGCTTGAGCTTTACTTACCCCCACAACAGGAGGTTAACTCGCCATAAATTCTCGAGCTTGAGCAATAATAGCAGTCCTGCCCTCCTCTATCAATTCAGCAATTCGAGGGCTCAAGTCCGTTCCCATAGAGCTAGTGTAATCTTCTTAATCTATGTCAACCCTGCAGATATATATCCTTTCTGACATACAGTCAAACAAGGTATCTCTCTCTAACTTAATTCTTTTAACCGCTTCTACAAAATAAGCAATCACAGATCTCAACAAGTCTGAATGCAAGGCTTGAGTTACAACTGAGTGAGACCAAGTCGTCCTCGCCCTCTAAAAGTGATCTCCTAACCTTTTGTACTTAGCTTTGTGACTCTCCAGTTATCTGTCTACCCAATCTGTAAAGGCTATGTTCTCAACAGATTTTTTATTAGCTTTTGCTGACTCGGCTTGATTAATCGCTTCCAATTCAATAACTCGAGCATGAAGTGTCTCGATTTCCTTCTTCAGTTTGTTCACATTGGAAACTTTCTTTAATAATTCCTCTTTGTCCCTTATCACGATCTCTTTCGATCTGATAACACTCTCTAACTCTCTTTCCCTGGTAAGAGCAACGTCCAGTTTACCTTTACACGCCCGTAATTACTCCACCCCTCTGCGCACATTCCCTTGAAGCTGAGCGACATCCCCCTCCAGCCCCCTTATTCGAGTTGATAAGCTAACAACATCGCCTTGAACAAGAGAGTTTCTGCCATCATTTTTCTTCTCCTTCGAGCGCTCCCCAGCCTCAACATTCCTGGCACGTAAGTTGACCTGACCCAATTTGGCCTTCAGGTGCGCCACCCTTTCATTCAACTCATTGTATCTCCGCTGAACGTACCGCAATTCCATACCCATCGCAGAAAAAGTTGTAGTCAATTGCTCAGCTGCCAATTCAGACGTAGTTAGATCATCTCGAGCTCTCTTTATGTCGTTATCTTTATCAGTTAATTTCTTCTTAAATCGCCCCAACTCGCTCTTGCTATTCGCCAAATAAGATTGAATTTGCTCCAGGTCATGTATTTTCCTAGCTAGGTCCCTTCTCAAACCAGCCACCAATGAATTCAGATCATCCTCTGACCTTTTTAAAGCCTGCACACGGCAACGGGTCATGTCTGCCTCCTTGCTTTTTGCCAATAATGCACTATTCTAGATTTTAAGTTTCGTGGCACATTTTTTAATTCCTCGACCTCTTCTTGTCCTTTCTATATTTTGGCATCCTTTTCATCGATCTTCCGAGATAGGTCGATAACTGTTTGCGTTGCCTCAACGAGCCTGAAATGCATCTTCACGTGTTGATCTTCTCGATCTTCATTTTCCTCTCTCATCATATTAAACTCTTCTGTAAAATTCTGGTTACATTGGAGAGCTTCATCTTCGCGAAGGCGAACTGACTCTAATTCGACCTGTAAATTACAGATATATTATATCAGTTCAATTTAGAACATCGAACACTATATTCCTCATGTCTAACAAGATATCTTTTTTTTAAAACATTTACTGTGTACAACTACTTCTGAACTTAAGGTCAAAGTATAATCTCGGGTGGATGCTCCATAACATATATTCGCAAGTCTAAAGGTACGCATTCTCTATACTTGAGTATGCCAAAAATCTAAATTCTTTTATGTCTAGCACCATTCCAATGTCGTTTACCCCTAAATCGGTAATGAGTTATTGATTTGTCTTTTCATTTTATTCATTGTTTTTTGCTCTATACTAATACAGCATACGAATCTAAATTTCTTGCTCTATTCTAACCTGCAACTCTGCTTGCAAACACAACAGAGATGCTGAAGTCTCTCATTCCTTGGCAAGCTCAACCTCTAACTCTTTTATTCTGAGACATAATTTTTTTTAATCGAATTTGTGTTTTATTTATTTAGGAAAGCAATAGTACATGTGGAGGACATAAAGCCTGGCCACTAGTTTACTGCCTAATTGTAGTTGTTCCTATTTTATCCAAGAAGTAAGTTGCCCGAATTTGTCGTGGTAACATGAACGCATTCCAAAAAAGCTATGAATGTTGGGAACTACCAAGCTTTGATAGTCCATCAGCCGTTCTATTTCCTTCTCTGTAACTGTGGAGCATGATGATATGAAGCTCCCTTCTTAGCTGAGTAATAAATTTCCAAGTTGCGCTGTATCTAGCCGGACATGTGTGCTTGCACCTATACCAATTCAATAGGGGTTCAACATCCACCTCAACAGTGAGAGGAAGCCAACCATGCCTTTTGCAGTTTAATAAACCATGGAGTAAAGCAAACATTTTTGCAGATGTGTTAGTGCCATTACCCAGTGCCATGTTGTACCCAAGTTGAAGTACGCTAAGATTGTTTCGAATAATACCTCCTGCACCACTCAATCCTGAAATAATTACTGAACCGTCGCTGTTTAATTTGAAGAAACCTATAGGCGGCTATCTCCATCTAACGATAATTAGTCTTTATATGGGTGCCGATTATTTGGTGAGTCGTAGTACTTGACGCGAGATACTATCACTGATGTTACTGCTTCGAGTTATCTTGCACTTGGTCATACTCTCATGTAGATCATTGTTGATTCGTTTGATAATGTCGACGACCGAGATACACCCATCCTCATACCTAACCTTACAACAAGATTTCCAGATTTCCCATTCAATATAAGTGGGGAGAGTACCTTGTATTAGACCCATTTGTATGCCCATGTCGGTTGCTTGTAACCACACTCCTTGACACGTCCACCAACTGTCACTGAGACCTTGTCGAATGCCAGAAATATTAGCATAGAACGCCCATACCCTCGTAGCAACGTCGCCTTAAACAAACAGATGGTCCATTGTTTCTGTCTCTCCCTCTACACAGTAACAACACTTAGAAACAAACGGGATTCGACGCTGAATGAAGGCGTCAACAGGAACAACATTGAGGCGAGCTTTCCAACTAAAGATCTAAGTTTTTATGGGTACGCTTGGATTCCAAATCCATTACATTCTGAGGCGTATGTCCTTAGGTTCCTACAACATGGTTTACAAAAAGTAACTTAGCCTACAAAATTTATCCAAAAATATGTCTAACCAGTTTACAACATCCCACATATTAATACAATCACAGTACAATCATACTATCCTACCTTCTCAACCTCAGTCTCCAGGCGCTCGTTATCATCCCCTTGGTTATTCCTCGCCGTCTGAGGACACATACCATCCAACCCATCAACCACCCCAACGACATCATCTTCAACCTCTTCCTCCACATAGGTGTCAGCCCTAATGGTATCCACCTCCTCTTTCGAGTATCCTTTGGACATAAGGTGACGCCCAAGCCTATTACGCTCAGCTTCGACCTCCTCTAGGTCCACTTTTGCCTCTGCTTGCAGCCTATTAACCTTAACAACTTGGGAAACCTTCAGTACCTCTAGCCGTTTCCCTCCTTGCTCAGATCATTTTTCAGTTAAGCTACATTCCTTTCGAGCTTAGCATTTTTCCTCTTCAGCTCGACTCTTTCCTCCTCAACCCCCAGGAAGATTTCTTTCATTAATCGAGCAGCCTGCAAAATAGCAAATCGATCATATTGATTAGCTCAAATCATAGTAGAAAATCTATCGCAAATACATAATCGAGCATATGAGCCTACCATTTTGTTCAACTCCCCCTCTCCACGAAGGCTGCCAACCTGGCCTTCTCTTCCACCTCTTTCCAGCTGTCCTCCAGATTAGGTGGATCCTCAATGACCTTCCCGCCAGAAACTTCAGAAGGATTAACCCTTCTCTTCTTTGCCTTCTCGACGGTAGCACTACTTCCCGAAGCCCCAGCAGTCGCATGACGCTTCAGCTATTGCCTTTTTGGGAATATTCGAGCTAGCTTGCTCGACGTAATGGACTTGGGTAATCCCTTGTCCATTCTAGAGGTCTTCAGCAAGCTCGCTTGCCTTTCCCCATCAGTCCCCTTCCTTTTGCTGCTATCAACACTCGTCATTAGCCTTGTTGACTGGGATTTTACAACCTTTTCAACTCGGCTATTAACACATTTCTTCCTGTTGATACCAAAATATTCTAATACAACCTCGAGCTCAGTCTTCTCTAGAGCGACTTTATCCAACAACGACTCTTTCCTTTCCACCTATGATTTGAGATCTATCATACACAAGACATCAACATCAGTAAAGATCTTACAACTTCAATTATCATTCTTATATATTATGCATTGTTATACTTACGTTATTTTACAGTTTAAACAGAAGTTCCATGGGTTCTTCATCATCTCTCTGAAGGCAATCACCCTTAACCCATATCACGTTATCGTTCCATGGTCGACCTGCTGAGTTTAGATCAAAGAAGAAAAGTTGAGTTGCCTTCGCACAAAAATAAGCTCCTCTACTTGGGCCAAAATTTTTAGTACCATAAAACTTCAACACATCCTCAGGGGATATCCTCCTCTTTCTACCCTGTCCTTCCCACCTTGAGTTTAAAGCTTCAGAAACACTTATCACCTTCCACATGTTCCCATTCATTTAAACAGGATATGCACCGATAAGATTCATAATCCCCTTTGCCAGATTGCTAAGGGGAAGCCTTAACCCATACTCCAACTAAGACAGGTAACACAGAAAACCCTCAGAGAGTTCGCTCCGAACATTCCCATCGAAGTACTCAAAAGAGATCGATTCATCTATACCCCTATCTCTTTTTTCCTTTCCCAAATCAGCGAACAAATAAAAGTATTCATCTCCCGTTGCTATGGTACAACCCCTAAATTACTTACTAGCGTACTCAATACTGTTCCCCCATCTACCTCCTGTAGCAGCCTTGGCTTTACTAAACTCTCTAAATGCATTCGAGCGAGGAGGGTAGAATACCAATCTTCTGGGGAAATTGGGAAATTGATCAACACCTACTTCTTCCTCACCTTCAGACGCTTCAATCTCAGACTCAGTCGCCCTACCAGAGGTTGAGGCCTCACTTACAGGGGAGTTTCTCATCTCAACTACAAGTAAGGAGTTTTATCTTACACAACACTCCTCACGATCGACCTACACACAGGTCCAGGTATCTATTGCTATCTTCTATTTATATACGTCAACTATATTCAAATATCTTTCATATCTCTTATAACAACTGATTTTCTTAGATTACTATAAATAACAATTTATCATCACTTTCCTAACAATACAAAATCAATTTTCAAAAACACATACACATATTACATATATCTACTAACCTTCTATATCAGAATATGAATTCGAGGCAGCGCTATATCCTTCCCTCACCACGCCGCTGTACAACCACCTCCGCGACTCAGATTCATCAACTCTCTCATGCTTTGACTGATGATTCCTTTTGCTTGAATCCACACAAATTTCAGTACTATTTTTGCCTTTCTTTTTCCTTCCTCTCTCACTGCTCTTCAAGTTTTTAGATGTTGAAAAATGTTTAATTGACAAGGATAAAATGGTATTTATGTTTTATCTCTCTAACTGCTGGCAGTTATTGAGCCTCGCACGAGCCGTCATCGGTTTTAGAGACATGGCGTTCCTTTCACTATCCATGTCAGACGTCTTGCACCTTTTCGGTACAAACGCTTTCCCATTATTGCCTTTCCACTTATAATTTAATATATTTTCATTTCTTTTTTCCAAATCACCCTCTGACCATGCCCCACTCATATTAAATCACTCTTTA
The DNA here is from genome assembly GCA_014058105.1 of Kingdonia uniflora. NCBI lineage: Eukaryota > Viridiplantae > Streptophyta > Magnoliopsida > Ranunculales > Circaeasteraceae > Kingdonia > Kingdonia uniflora. Next base: position 3,298,299 of record JACGCM010000560.1, on the reverse strand, counting down.
CATGTAATTGAGTTTTCATAACTTCTCACAAGAGACAAATTCAGAACCTCCCTACTTTTCCGTACGTGTTTCTTCTTCTACTCTTATAACAATAATGATGTCATTTCTAAAGCTACCATAATAGAGTTTCAAATTCATTTTTACGCAACAGTAACAAACAACATTCACACGAATAAAAGATCTATTCAGCAATTTCTTTCAAATTTATTCAAACTCAGCACAATCTTATTCTATCACCCCTATTTTACATCCATTCCATGATCCCCACATATAGATGCATCAAAAACAACCTTGATCACCTGGGGAACCACATCAAACCAATCCACCTACAGCAATCCTCATATCCTCAAATTCGATCTTCACCTCAGCAATCAATCCAATCACCTCTTTTCGATCTGTAGGATCCCTCACCAGTTCACGAAAACATACCTCATAGAAATAACAGGCATACTTAAGTTCCTTACCCCTTACATATAATCCTTCTACCTGATACTCCCTTACTAGTAACTTAGCATCATAACCAAACAATCCAAAAATCCTCTCCCGTACTTCAACGATCTTTATGGCCAATCGTCTTTCAGCGGCATGACGTATTCTCTGAGATCGAGTCTGCACCATCCTGATATCTTCTCTATATTCAAAAATCATTATACCCTTATTTATTCATTTTTACTACACTTTACCCTCAAAACGTGATATTGACCTTTTATCTCGTAACAGAAAACCCTGTATCTTAAGAAAAATTATTTAGACTTATCCCTTCCCTCGAACTTATACATTCCATAACTTTCTAGGTCGAGCTTATTCTTTCCAGATTTATTCTTCTATCGACCTCTATTAGATTAAATTTTTGCTCTGCAAATTTCCTACAATTTTTCTCTTCCAAATTTCCAGCATGCAGAGCGAATCATACTTACATCACAACATAAATTTTTGTACATATTTATCGTAGTTTGAATGTTACAATAACAATACTTTCAGTACTTATACATTTTAATTCATTTCATACATTCTTCAAAACATTTTAGCTCAATTTCTACGAGCTATTCTATATCTACATCAGCACAAGTAATTGGATGACAAATTTTATTCATGTCGAAAAATATTTCACGTGTTTTTATAGATAATAAGTCTTTCAGTAATCGATCTCAGGTACTTTACTGATACCTAATCTGTCCAGTATCCAACTTCAAGTACTTTACAGATAATAAGTTTTTCAATGTTTTTGTAACTAACAGGTCATTCAGACACTCCGACACATCAAATCCTTTAGTTCGTCCCACTTCAGTGATTTTTTATCCTAACACAAAGCAGAAATTGGAAATAACAAAAAGCTTCCCTGACATGAGTTTGGTCGAAGTCTAGTCGAGCTTCAAATAGAAACTATGCAAGCAGAAGAATCAGTGCTAGAGCCAAATCTTCAAATTGAAGGTCTTCTTAACGCAAGAGAGTGATGGAAATGCAGAAATAGACTTTCACTGTTCGTCTCCCTCCTCCATTACCATCACCGCCTCCTCTGAAACCACCACCTCTGCAGTGTTGGTAGAGATAAAGAGTGCCTGACCTTGAAATCCATTATGACACAAATGATTAACACAACTATGCCACAGTCACGCCTATCCCTGTATCTGTCTCCCTAACCTTTTCCTCCACAAGAATGCGGAGACAAGCCCAACGTTGCTCGCCTGCTAAGACAACGTTGTGAAATCTCTATCTATAATAGAAATCCTCCTCAGCTTCAGCAATTTTGTCTGCCGACATACCTCTATACGTCAGTGGGACAGGAGCAGGAACATGATCGTCCAGCGAGTGCTCCCCAAAAAATCCTAACTTCAACCTCTACATTTGAGAAGCGACTCGCTCCTCAAGGGCCATCCTACGAGTTATCACCATCTTCATAACTAGTATAAAATTTTGCAACAGTCCAGAGAAAACTTTGTCACAATCCACAGTGCAGGTACCCTTTATATGACCCTACATTTATTGTGTAGGTACATTTTCCCAAGCGTCATCATTGAATAAGATGTAACTCTTGAAAATCTAACCGTCACATCTATCAATTCCTATCAACATTCAATGCACATACATCCTCCTTTGGCATGCGTATTTTCTATGCAGTCAATAAACGTCATTACTTCTTTTGAAATTCAAATTTCCAACCCAAATACCCATATACCCAGATTCTTTCTCAACCAAAGCCACTCATAAATTTGGTTGCGAGCAGGGTTTTGTAGGGGCTTATCCCTTGATCTTACCTAAAATTGAGCTGTCTCTAGTTCGAATTACCTCCATATCAGGCTCACACATCCTCCACATAACTTTTTAGTTAAACATTCTCACATACTCCATGAACTGATGATAAATGTAGGTCGAGCTTAAATAAAAAAACTTGATCAAGTCAAAACCACCTGTCTCTCACGAAGTCAACAGTTACTTAATTAACAACCACTAACCACATTATTCAAAGAACATGCTCCAGTACGATGAAGAGCTGCGGAAGGGGCCTATATAAACGAAAAGTTCCAGATAAGACAATGACCAGAAATATATATAAAAAATCATGAAAAGGACTATATCTTCTGAGATTATCAAGCACTCAAGATTTCTTATTTACAAGATCAAATATTTATAAGTCTAGAGATAACTTGTAATAATATATCATCAGCCTCAAGTAATAAAACTCACTATTGCAAAAGCCTCAACACGAGGTCATAGTTTTTTAACCTATTCATAGGCTTTCCACGCTAAATACCAGTGTCATTTCTTGTTTACTAGATTATAGTCATAGGTACATTGGTGTAAAGACTAATTCTAGGCCAGGTCGAGCTCACAAAATTAGGTCATTACAGGGAGGATAATATTTTATATTACTTTTAGTAAGGATGATGTAATAATAAGCTTAAACAAATCGGATTTTGTGTAGAAACTCAGTAAAGATTAAGAAAAACCACGACCTCGAGGACGGTTTTGATGTAAAATCCAATAAGTTGCTAATTATTATAATTTATTGTATGATGTAAATGTAAGGATGATTGAATAGTAAAGTTGCAAATCTGAATATCTCATTCTCTGCCTGTATTTATAGTTGATACAAACAGTTTTATAAAAAGAAAAACAGTTTCCTATTTTGGGGGTAGTGAGCGAACTTCGCGGATCTCTAAGACTCTTTTTGACAAGGCACAATGGCTACTTTTTAGTAGGTCAAAAACTGTGGTCATAGACGTGACATCTTTTCAAATGATGGAATGTCTTCGAGTAAGTTATGTTGGTTTCTCTTTGTCTAATATGGGAAATATGCTACTACAATAATATTTTTTCACCTATCTTTGCCATTTTTACCATTTGTATTTACAGATGGCTGTAGAAGAACCAAAAATTAAAGTAGTGGTCTAGGAAGATGTTCATGAAGCTAAGGAGGTACATAAATAACATTTGGTTGTTTCTCATTTGTTTGATGATAACTTATCATTTGTTTATGATTATTAGTCATTTGTTTGATGATAGCTTATCATTTGTTTCTGATTATTAGTCATTTGTTTGATTGTAACATATCATTTGTTTTTGATTATTAGTCATTTGTTTGATGGTAACTTACCATTTGTTTATGATTATTTTACCATATATTGTACCAATCTTATTATTTGCAGTATGTTTATTAATAGATGAATACAGACCAAACAACTGGTATAGTAGTTGAGGAGCAGAGTAATGAAGTATCGGTGGTTGAAGGCAAGGATGATGATGATGGAACTGAAGTTTCACAAAAAAAAACCAGACCCTGTGAAAATTATAAAATAAATGGTTGTTGAGCAGACCAATGTATGAATGCACTTTTAAATATACAGTTTCATCATTTATTCATGTTAAGTAATAAGATTTGATATCATATCTTATTACTCATTCTTATATAATATGCACATTTATATTTTTTTATTACTCAAGTAATTCATATGTTCCAGCTTGTTTTACTGGAGTCAGAAGTGGTGGACACTATAAAGAAGAGGTATAAACTAACTGACGATGAGATTAATGAGAAAGCATTATTATGGACTTGTAGAATGAACATATTGCATGCTTATATTGATGACTTTTTCCTGGAGTATCATTCAAATCTTTTATTCAAAGACCCATCTCCTAAAATGAGAATAATCAGGTGGACCATGTTTGGTCACTCAGGAAGGATGAATTATCTATTTAGCATAGGGACTACAACAAGAGTACTTATATAGGAAAATAGGTGAAGAAACTGTTTGCCTTAATTATCTTTACACCTTATATCTAAAGTAATGGTTTGACAATGAGGTAACCCGTTTGCGTTATTTATTTTTCTCTAATGATATACTATTTCTTCTTATATTATTTTTATGTTATTTATTATTGTATCCTCGGCCATTTTTTTTTACTGATATTTTAGAAAACTATCATTTGGTCAGAAAACTTTGTCATTTATTTTCCTAGAATTTTGTTACTTATTTTCCTAAAACTTTGTTATTTGTTCAGAAGTCTACATTATTTGTTCAGAAGTTTTTGTCATTTGTTTTCCTAGAACTTTATCATTTGTTCAGAAAACTTTGTCATTTATTTTACTAGAACTTCATCATTTGTTCAAAAGTTTTTGTAATTTATTTTCCTATAACTTTATCATTTATTCTGAAGTCTTTATCATTTGTTTTCTTAGAACTTTTGTCATTTGTTCAGAAGTTTTTTTCATTTATTTTCCTAGAACTTTATCATTTGTTCAGAAGTCTTTATCATTTATTTTCCTAAAACTTTATAATTTGTTCTGAAATCTTTGTCATTTATTCTAGAACTTTTATAATTTATTATTGATAATTTGTCATTTCCTTTTTATCTTCAGGTTATTAATGTTTACCATAAATCCCCAAATCAATTTTTTGATTCACAATATCATACCCGCCTAGTACATGAAAGGATTGTGGTAATGGATGTGTTTTCAAATCAAATTATAGGTAGGGCTTTCAATGTGTTGAGGAAGATTCATGTCTTTTCTAGAAGCTGAGGAATTGAAGGAGAAATCAAATTGGTTTCAAATCAAGTTTATGAGATGGGATTCTACAGCTTCACATTATTTCTATCGAGGAGATTTTAAAGTACAAAATTATAAATTAATGCTTCTTCCTTTGAATCTGAATGTCAACCATTGGGATCTTTATGCTGAGTCTTTTAAGAAAAGACAAATATGTATCTGTGATTCACTAGTTGATGCGAAAATTGAAAATGCATAGATGTTTTCTCCTGGATGCCAGTTTATCCATGATCATCTATCAATAATACTCCCTAAAATATCTATATGGCATGATTTTAATGATCATAGGCCATCTACTGGTTCAGAGGTAAAATCTTATGGTATTAACTTAGTTGGACAACTAATTTTGGGGAGTATCTAAAATAACTAAATTTTAATGGCTATGGGATCATGTACTTATCTTTTTGAACAGTATCGTAAGTGGGATGAAATATCCAGCTAGGATAAACGGCGATGAATGTCGTTATACTATTACTAATGACATATTGAGCCTAGAAGTTGAGCCAGAGACTGATTTATAAACTTTAACATCTATTTGCTGTACATTAACATTAACATCTTCTGTAGAGTTGTAAACATTAACCTTATTCAGTTATAAATATTTGTCAATTTTTTATCTATTCTTTGTTATTCGTCATCAATACCATAATATTTAGTTATGAAATATTTGTCATTTGTTATCAATTCTTTACCTTTCGTCATCAATATCATATCATTCAGTTATGAAATATTTATCATTTGTTATCTATTCTTTGCCTTTCGTCATCAATATCATATCATTAAGTTATGAAATGTTTGTCATTTGTTATCTATTCTTTGTCATTCGTCATCAATATCATATCATTCAGTTATGAAATATTTATCATTTGTTATCTATTATTTGTCATTCATCATCAATTTCATGTCATCCAGTTATAAAATATTTGATATTTGTTATCTATTCTTTGTCATTCAGTTATGAAATATTTGTCATTTCTTATCTATTTTTTGTCATTCATCATTTATCATTTCATTCATCCACTAGCATGCATGCTTCTAACTATGTTTTTAAAGAATTTTATTTCTTACAGTATTGTCTTGTTCTTGTTTTATTTTGTTATGTATTTTTAACTCCAAAAGATTGTTTAACACGCCACGATAATGGTTATCTTCACAACGTATTCTGTTTCTGCTATATATTAAGTTCCACTCCATAATTAATCATAAGGGATCCAGACCGACCACGTCATCTTCACAACCACCGTCCAAGTCTATAACAGGAAATACAATCCCAGCCAGCAAGGGAGCAATGCCAAACTACGGAGGATAACTTCTCAAGGAGGGTTTTTAATTTCTTTACGAAGCTTCAATCAACTGTCGAGGACATTGGCAATTGGATGGTTGCTGGTTTTACAACCAAAGATTTGAATTTTGACTGCATTGTTGAAATAGTTGAATCGTTTGAGGAGATGTTAGATCTAATTGAGGAGAGGTTGTCCGGTCTTGAACCATAGATTTTCCTATCTTCTATAATATTGTTAATATGTGGAATTTGTAGTTCGGTGATAATTGTTTGTCACTTGTAATTAAACTTTTTATCATTTGTCTTAAAGAGATTATCATGCTAGGGCCATAAATAAATGTCACTAAAGATAACCAATGACGCCCATTAAATATAACGAATATTACACTTTACTCATACATATTTTAGTACTTGTTAAGATCTAAAGATTTTAACTTAGACATAAAATTTTACAGTATCTCTGTTTTGACCTCGGAGATCCTTAGCTGAATATAAATTTTATTTGTAATAGTTTTCAAAATCTAATTTCTTCTCTCTTGACCATAATTTCTAATTTCTTCCGCCGTTGTCGACTGTAGCCTCTTCGAATCATCGGGTGTAGACAGTTCTCGAAACCAAAATTTAAACTGACAATGGTATTGTGGGAAATGGTAGAATCTCCTACCAGGAGGTTTAGTGACTCTGCAAATGAGGTCGCAATCGCACTCTTTCACCTCATATCCCCACATCCAAAAACAATACCCACCAAATTTGCATAGGCATTGACAGAACCAGCAGTTGGGGTTGAAGCTTGTCTACGAGAGATGAAGATCACAATTTTTACCGCACCAACAAACAAGGGAATGCATCGTTGCTAGGGAAGTATGTAATGTTTGTGAACTGGAAAAAACTGGAAGCAAGTGTGCAGGTTATGTAGTGAACACACAAAATAGCAAAAAATAAGGAAAGAGGTACAATGAAATGGCAGGTTACAAATGAAAAAATGGCAATAATAAATGACAACTATTCGAAGGATGAACCAATGAAAAATCCTTTAGAGAGAATAATATTATTAATATGGTGACAATTCACTGCATTACAATGACACTCTATGTATAAACCAATGAAAAATCCTTTTGGGAGAATGATATTATTTGTATGGTGACAATTCATACTCTATGTATGAACCAATGACAAAGAATCTATTTTAATTCTAACAGATTCTTTCCTATACAGTCGATGTAACAAGTAAATCTTTAATACTTTATTAGATAACTCAGCTTAAAGTCTCTTTGATTATGATACATGGAGTGTAAATTACGTGTATAACAAGCATATCCAAAACATCCACGTGTTGCCTGCAATCCTAAATCCTCAACCCTTCCATGCATGTTTCAGAGTCACTAACCAATGTAAGAAATTCTCAAGGCATTCAATTCCCCAGTATATATCCTAATTCTTAACTATTCAAACCCTGAACCCACTCTTCTTAATATACGAGATAAAAAAAACCATAAATGTTTTAATCCACTCGATTTAGCCGTGTTTCTTCGAACACCACTCGAGATTGGTTTTAGGTGGTAGGGATTGAAGAAGAAGCAAATGGCGAACGTCTCTTCAAATTGAATAAAATTTTGCCTAATGGAGAATGTTTACTCCAGTGAGAAGGCGTAACAACTGAAAGAGTATTATGAACAGTTCAAGGAGAAATTAGGAAATTTCAATGAAATAGAGGAAGAACTTGATAAAGTTAGCAAAAAAAAAAAGCCTGTGAATTAAATATCCACTTCTTGGAAGATTAGGTTTACGCCCTAAAGTTGGACCGAGATGAGCATAAGAAACTGTGGGAGGAGTCAGCTTGTAAGATTAGTTATCTCGTGTAGAAGATCAAGGCTATGAAACATGATCAAGAATTTTGAAATGAGAAGTTAAGAAATCTCTTAGTTTTTAGCTTTTTTGTTATGATATGTAATTTTGTTTCCCTTGTATGAACATTTTTTTTGTTTTGTTTCGTTTGTTTTTGGCTTTCAAATATTGATTTCCATATGAATAAGAATAATAAACTCTCTATGAACAAATGACAGTTCGGTGAAAGCAAATAATGATATGAGGGAAATAAATAAATGATAAATTCTCTATGAGCAAATAATATTTAAATGATGAACTTAACAAAACTGATGATAAAAGATCAGCAGACAAGTGATAAATTATCTGTGAATGAATGAAAGTTAAGTGGAAACAAATAATGATATGTGGGAAACAAACATATGATAAAATTTTGAACAAATAATAGATAGATGAACTTAACAAAATTGATGAAAATAGATCAACAAACAAATGATAAATTCTCTGTGAATAAATGGTAGTTCAGTGGAAGCAAATGATATGTGGGTAGCAAAACTAAATTTTATATTTAAATGATAAATTACCTTTGAACAAATGGCAGTGCAGTGAAAGCAAATAATGATATGTGGGCAAAAAATAATTGATAAATTTTCTATGAACAAATGAAAGTTATATTTAGTTAAATAATGAACTTTACAAAACTGATCATAAAAGATCAACAAACAAATGATAAATAGACTCAAAATACGACTTAAAATGACCAAAATAGTAGTTCATCATATATGTTCAAATGATAAATAGAGTACCCAAAATCTTTAGCGTAAACGGATTATAATATCTTCATTTGGGATTACAGGTGGCTCAATGATCATTGTAAAAGATGGTGGCATTGTCGGACGTGTATTGTCGTCAGATCGGATTGGCAGAAGCTTTTAAGAACGACACTGTAAAATCTTAGTTTGGTGACCATACCTGGCATTTTTTTTCCTTCTCTTCCTTTGTGCCCGAGGATGACTGGCTCGAACTGTTGGTATAGAAGCATGGACACGTTAATCAGTTCTTAAAATCTCCTACTATTATATTCCTCTGATAGGAATCCATCTCAGTTCATAAACTACCTTGTATCTGTCATTTGTATAGTGCTCAGAGACACGTGTAGCTGGATCAACAATAATAAGACCGAGAGCGCGTACTCCGTGCACATAAGGTATCCCCATCGTCTGCCATGGCTAGTTATCTAAAAATGGTGATGTATTGTACAAACCTTGGAGATTAATGAATCTACTGCAAACTTTCTGCTCTCACAGTGATCCGTAGCCCATGACGTTAACTTATCTCAACTTCCGCCTTATACGTGTAGGATATTTCTGAACAGATTCAATGTAATTCCTCAATAAAGACATGGATAAGTATATCTCTCATTTTTATAATAACGTCATTCTAACTCTCGATATGATAGTGTAAGCCACTTTATATTTGAACTAATGATAAATAATGGCAAACAAATGATAAATGAGTATGAAATGATGACTAATTGAAAAAGAACAACTGCAAATGAGTAATAATGACTAGTCTTGTAATAATTAATGACAAGTTTATCAGTAGAGAATAACAACATACCTACTTATTAGAATGTATAGATTAGACCAAGATTCCTTGGGAATAGCCAATATGTATTAGAAACCCAATAGATCCGTATTTCCGATAAATTTCATGTGTTTATCAAAATCAATGCTGGTTAGAGCTTCTGCAGCTATCCTAAATGCGATCCTTGTGCTTTCGAGGGTAGCTTTAATGTTGTTCGATATGTGGAAGGCACAAAACGTATGGACAACAAAGAAAACACATTGGGTACAACATTAATAATTTCAGGGTTCCTGTCAGAGATGATGACGAATCTAGTATTAAAAACATAGAAATTAGACCCAAGCATCTCCAGGAAGTATGTCCAACTTTCGATGGTCTCTGAGCCTGTTACTGAAAATACAAATAGAGTCCCACAATATCTCCCTTTTAAAAAAGTTTTATCAATCACTATAACGGGCCTTAAAAGTTTATAAATTATTTTAGGAGTACCAAAACACCAAAAACACCTTGTGAATATCTTATCCTTATAACTCGCAGTTTGTATGTCAAACACCAAATTTAGGTCAACCAACCTCACTTCTACAAAGTAGCTTGTAAATAGTTGGTATGCGTGCTTATATCTGCCTCGCATCTGAAATAAATGCATTAAATCAAAGGAAGATAAATGATAAATATCATAGGACAAATGACAAAGTGCTTTGAACAAATGATATTGGATCAAATGATAAACATGATTGTACAAATGATAAAGGATGAGCAAATAAATGATAGATAAAATGATATTACCTTAGAGTTGGCTTTTTCTTTCACACGCAAGGCAATATTGTATACTACATCAACCTTGTAATTAATATACAAATCTTTAATAATTCCTGCAGCTTTATAGTTTAGGTTTTTTCATAGTTTTTGCCTGATTATAGAAGCAACCCATCTATTAGACGCTACCTTATATCTATTATAATTCTTAGCTTCTACTCTTATGCATATATACACAGAACAATGAGTACTTACTCTATATAGGGCAAAACCAAGCAACCTTGTCTCGTAAATCTGCTAAGAACAATTATGGCCTTTACAACACACCACAATTTTATATTCATTTCTCAGAACGTGTACGAGATTGAACTTGTTTACAGCTGCATAAGCTCTTATGTGATTCTTAAGTACAATCCTATCTCGATATAGATCACCAATGTTAAAATCTTTATTAAAGTTATTGAGATCCTCCGTGTACGCAGTAGATTTGATTCAAAAATCCAGAAGATCTTTCACCTGTTGAGGTTATGATTCAAACTGTAATTCAGCAGAACAAATGACAAAAATGCTTTTTAGCATGATAATAATATAATAAGAAATTTTAAAACCCTCATTGCAAATAATAAATGTTGCGTTCTTACCAGAAGGCTCACTTTTCTAATAATAGGTTTAGGTTCAATTGAAAGAGGAACATTAATTAACATAGGTTCTTTTAAAAGAAGAACATTAGTTAACATGGATTCATTTGAGAGATGAACATTTAATTGAGGAATATTAGGTTCATTTGAGAGAGGAACATCAGTAAGGATAGTTTTAAAAGGTTCATTCGATTGAGGAACATCATCCACTAAAGGTCCAAACCTACGTGGATCAAACCCTCTGTTGTTTGTTTTAGGGTAACCCCTATATTCAAGTCCAGGATCAGGAAATGCGTTATGATGCAAAGGTCCCCCCGTTTCAGGCATCCTAATACTATTTTGGGACAACCCTTTACCTGAACCAATATCTTTGATGGTGGACAACCCTTTACCTGAACTAAAATCAGAAACAAAGTTCTGGGAGTTCTGGGAAGGTACCCTACGCTCATTAGCAATCCATATGTGAAAGGGTGTGCCAGGATTTCTTTTATGCATATTAATTATTACGGTATAATCCTGGACTGATGAAATTGTGCATACACAACCATGGACGAAGTTGTACAGCTCATAGTCCTTAAGATAGATTTTGCTTGTTTCTTCAAGGAGTGTAATGAAATCTTTATATGATGTGTACACTTTTAGTGTGGTAAGTTTCGTACTTTCTCCAACATGACTAACGATTGACCTGTTCTTTAGAGGTACGATATCCCCCCCAAAATGAACAATGGTATAAAGTTGAACTCCATCCATTCCTGAAACAAATGATATAAATAAACAATGTCGGAGTTAAAATAGCAAAAAACAAATGATAAAAATGACATAAGAAAAATAGTAAGGATGTAAAATACAAATAATAAAGTAGTAGAAGAAAAATGATATAAAGCTCATCTCCATTCCTCAAACAAATGATAGACATCCCTGAAACAAATGATATAAATGAACAATGCCGGTGATAAAGGAACATAAAATAAATAATAAAAATGACACAAGAAAATGCTAAAAATGACATAATACAAATGATAAAGTAGTAGAATACAAATAATAAAGTAGAAGAAGACAAATGATAAAGTAGAAGAAGACAAATGATATAAAGCTCAACTCAAGACATCCCTCAAACAAATGATAGGCATCCCTAAAACAAATAATATAAATTAACAATTCTGGAGATAAAGTGGCAGAAAACAAATGGTAAAAATAAGTCAAAAAAATGGTAAGAGAAAATGATAAAATAGCAGAAGACAAATGATTAAGTACATATTGATAACAATGTATATCTTGCATAACATCTTTTCTTAAGATAAATGGGATAAATCATGATGCAGATACAAAGCTAAAGATGATATTTACTTCAACGGTCAGAGAAAAGGTTACCAAAGCTCTTTGACAACAATAATAACCCTAGGACAACAATAATCCTTTTCTCCCCAATGATCTCTATGTGAGGACTTCATCGAATACACAATGATGGTTGGAAGACTTGGTACATCAAGAAGACAAATAGTATATCAAGGATAATCTGCTTTGATTTTTGTATAAACTTTTTTATAAAAGAAGAAGCTTTGATTTTTAAGGTTGGTAGTTTATTTTGGAGGGAATCTTCCCTCTTATAACTGTAGCTGATTAGACTAGTCATCATCATTTAATACATAAGAATAGTAGGTTGGACCTGTATCTATTTGGTAATTTTAGTATCGATTTTGGAAGAGCCTTGTCAAAGTATCAGTTTGAGAAAGTTTGCATCTTGGAGTATTTAAAATTATAATTTCCTTTATAAAATATATATGATAACTATTAATGGGAGAAATACAAATATGTCCCCAGTTTATTATTTATATACCATATACATCGCGAGAAGTGTAACTTATATGTGTTATCAACTTAAATTGGTTTTTATACATGTCATTCGTTAAGGCTGAGTATGAGTCAGTTTTCGATCTGAACTGAACCCGCACTGATCTAAATCGATTCCTAATATTTGATCTCGAATTGAACTAATTTAGGTAAAAAACCCGACCCGACTTGAACCAAAAAAATATACAATAAACTGATCCCGAGCAGCAACTAAACTAATTTTTTGGGAGGGTCAATTTTCTTTCTTTCTTGATAGTTTTTGGTCAAATCTTCTTTCCCAACCTTTTGGGATCTTAGAGTTTGTGAAAAAGAGAATGTGTGGAAATCCATTTGAAGATGGGTTGTTGAAAATTATAACAAAACCTACCTTTTGTTGTAAACCTAGATTTACAGACATGGAAATAATTAAGGCTAAAAAAATAATGTAATATGGTGACGTTAATCAGTCATGTTGCATAGGGCTGCTAATTATGAGAGTGAGACAAAAGAGCATATGTTCTTTAATTATCATTACTTAAGGTCTTAATAAAAGTGATATAAATCGTCATCTAATGGTCGTTCTCATTGTCAATAGGTTATCTTTATTTATACCTTTTGATTTAAGTATCTCTATTGCTAGAGATGTTAAGTAGAATTTATGAACTTGCTTGTTTAGCCAACACAAGCTTAAAGATGAAGTTTTCCCAATTTTAGTAGATTTCAATTTAGAATAAAATTAGGGTTGCTAATTCTAATTCTCCTGTGTTCTATAAAAGGAATGCTAGGTTATGTATTTTAATTAGTTGATGATTTGAAGAAAATTCAATTTAGGTTTCAGTTTAAGCTTTTGTTTAATTTCAATTTGAAGTTTAGTTTTTTTATCTTAGCATTAGTAAAAATCTTAATTTTAATTAGGTTAACATATATCAATCCAAGTTCCTGCTTCCACGACTCAGATTTATGTTAAATTAGCATCAGAGCCGGTTAAATTTTCCTTTGAGGAGTTCTGATTTCCAGATCCACGAGATGGTTACGTCGATTAAAGAGTTAAATACTAAGTTCGATAAGCTAGTTGAAGTTTTGGTTTTGAATGAATTTTTACTCCCACACCTTAAGGACCAATTTGGACCAACGACAATTTTGCCATCACCGGTCGAAACTTCATAAAACCCCGACAATGGTTTGATCGCAAGTTCATAAGAAAGTGAGGAGTTTACGAGTGAATAAGACCCCCGATATTCTCTCTTGTAAAGCAGGTTATATGGGTGGCGCGTGGGTTATGAACCACTAATGATCCAATCCAAATCGAAACAGGAACCTGAGACAGATTTAGACGCTGCCAGAATCGTGATCGGTATATAGAAACCAGCCGATACAAAAATAGAGTTGGTTCTCAATATGGGACTCACCATAAACCTTACCGAAGATCATGGAGTCCCTGAGGTCAGGGTTTTTGTCGAAAAGGGTCGCGAAACAACAAAACTAGAAGTAGTTACAGACTTAAAGTGGAAAAGAAAAGTAGGTGCGAAGGGAGGAAGAGAATGGATCGTGTGAAGTTCATGTGCCTCGTTTTAAACTAAACCAGGTTTAGCCCTATTATACTCCCAAGACACCCAGTCCAGGCTCAAGCCTAAACCCAAACCACTAGACGCGAGTAACTCAGCCGCGCTAAGTACGACACCAAAATATATAAATTTTATAGAGGGTGTACTCTCTGCAACTATGGTAGCCCCACCGATAAAATTAACGTAGGAGTGGATTGCCGAATACCAAATCAAGTCTCTACGATCAAAGAATTGGGACTTAGATTTTCACCATCGAAAGAATTGCATAGAATTAGTCGAACCCGAGCTGCAGTATCGCGATTTGGGTAATGGAGAAAGTGGTATAATAAGATAAGGTGATGACATGACAAGGAGGGCATCGACGTTTGAAACTTTAGGGTTGGGTTTTCCAACCTAAAACTCAATTGAAATCGGGTTACAGGGTTGTGTTTATGAAGGAGAAAGAAGGGAGAGTGATAGGGTACAGCTGGGTGCACCATACCCTATTCACACTCCAGCACATGCAAGATACGTGCTTCTTGCACTAAAGTAACCAACTCCAACAGTAGACAACACAATCGTCATGCCTGATCAACTCTAGTAGCTTCAGCCTCTCCATCCCATGCTTGACTCACTTCAACAACTCTAAACCCACACCCAGTTCCATCGCATGTAAATCATGTGTCCAGCCAGGCTTTTTAGAATAGTACTTTCACACAAAATGGTGAATTTTTCCCAGTCGTTTATTGAGATAAACCCCCAATATTTGACAAATAACCAGATGATGTTATTAAGAAAGAGTTCATTGATCCATTTTGGGAGGGCTTTTTAGCGAGTTCCGAGAAATGCATAATAGTGTTTTCTTCAGTTTTAGGCATTGATCGACATAGGGATGTTAATGACAACATCGTACCCCTGCACTTGGGTACGATTTTGGTTTACGGTAAATTTTGTGGTAGAGTTTGAAGTTTGAAGACGGGTATGCCATATCAGAAAATATTGGGTTCCGTGATATTTTTCATACTTGTCGATTTCGTGGTTAAAATCTTTTGCAGAGGGAAGGATCTGATGTGAATCATCCTCTAATGGTCGTTCTTAATGTTAACAGGTTTCTTTATTTACTCATCGATTTCAACCTCTCCATTACTGGAGATGTGAAGTAGAATTTAGGGACTTGTTTCTTTTAACTAATACAAGGTTAAATATGAAGTTTTCTCAATTTAAGTAGATCTCTATTTAGATTAGAATTAGGTTGTTAATTCAAATCCTCTAGTTCTTATGTTATATAAAAGGGATGCCTATCTAGGTTATCTATTTTAGTTAGTTGATGATTTGAAAAAAAATCAGTTTAGGCTTTAGTTTTAGCTTTTGTTTAGTTTCAATTTGAAGAATGTGAGTTTCTATTTTCGCAACTCAGATTTACGCTAGAGAGAATAATTGCACTGCTATAATTTATTAAAGAGAATTTTTTTTAATCTCTCTAAAGAGATTATTTTTTGATCTCTTCTAATCAAATCTTGCCATGTGGCAGGAGAGAGAAACTTTTAAACCCAAGTTAGCTCCACAACTAAACTGCCGTCATTCTCTCTTTTTTTCTCCTCTTTATTTGTTATTGCTAATTTATAAATAATATATTTTATTAAAAATTAAAAAATTCTATCTTCCCCTCTTTATCCCTAGTACGATTCCTAATTCTAACTTCTAAGCAAGAGTAAAAAAGAAGAAGACATAATCAAATTCAATACAGTAAGTACACTAAGTATCTTCTCATTAATATTTTAATAGCTATAACATGGGAGATAGGGACAATATTTATTGAATCATAGTTCATTATGTAAGTAATAGTAAATACTGTAATAGCCTAATTCTGGGATCCGAACTTAGCCTTTACACCGCATGTAGTCAGAATGCTAATAATAAGTAACACAAAAGTTTAGCGTAAAAAACCTTTGAATAGGTTAAAAACTACGACCTCTCTTGAGGATTTTAGAAAGAGAGAGATGTTATTGAGAATGCTAGCTATTACAATGAGCACTTTGAATCTATAAAGTTTTGTAATAGGGATTCTTCTGTATAGAATTGTCTGTCCTTCATCTCTATCTCTCTGGTCCTATTTATAAGTCTTATAATATGAACGTTTGATGACCATTAAGATTCTTAATGGTGGGCGTTACAAAGTAGATGTAAGATATTCTTTGACCAGATGGTATAACATTCTGACCTCTATTACTATACAACGGCTTTATTGATGACTGTAAATTTGCATAAATTGAACTGCTGATGTGGAGGTTGAAAGCGATGACTCAAGCTGAGGAACTGAGGAATATTGAATATGATTTTAGTAGTGTTTCCTGTATGCTGATGAGGTCAAGGATGAGGTTTTGAGTCCGAGATACGAAATAAGCTATTACAAGATGGCTATCAAGCAATAACACAAGTAGTATTAGGGATAAGTGGTGTTGGATGAGAAACTCGTACTGCATGTGTTTTCTGACGTTGTTATCTTATTTCTGATTGTGCCACGTGCTCTGCTGTTGAGGTTGAAAGCTCGTATGTATTACGATGATGAAACATAAGTTCGAGATGCGGAATAAGCTACCACAAATACAATTCCAAGCACAAAATTCTATTTTTTCTTACAATTATTGAAGTCGAAAACCTACTAAGGTACAATCTATGAAGATTAATTTTTCCACATGAAAGCATTAAAGTTAATTTCTCCACATGAGGTGCAATCATATTTAGTTAATATTGGTATTCTTACTTTTTGGGATGGATACGAAAAGTAAAACTACACCTCAAATGTAACAAAAATTTGTATCCTATACCGGTAATTTGGAGGACTTTTGAATATGAAGATGAAGCTTATAATTTTTACAATCTTTATGGGAGATTAAATGGGTTTATTATACGTAGAGGTTCCTCTACTCGGCGATCGGGCTCAGATAAAATAGTTACGATAAGAGTTCAATGTTGCTCAAAAGAAGGCTAGTATAAAAAATATCCAAGAGGACCCCTTAAAAATAGACGGTTGATTACAAGAACCGACTGTAATGCAAAACTTGTTTATAACTTGTTTCCAGACAACCCTTATCATGTGAGAGAACTTCAAGAAATCCATAATCATAATCTTGTACTTCAAGACACCATTTTAGGTTATAACGAAGTGTAAGTAACAAACAAAAGGTATTGATGAAGAACATGTATGATTTGGGGATAGGATCGACTGATATGTTTGATCTAATGAGTTCAGAAGTAGGAGGTGCAAAAAATCTGAACCTCACACTTCCAGATTGTGCAAACGCATTGCAATGAATGAGACGTAGTGAGATATTGGAAAATGGGATACAACTCCTCTTGGAGTACTTCATATCAAAGGGAAAGGATAATCCTTATTTTTTAAACTCAATACAGATGGACAAAAATAATACGATTTGTAGTTATTTATTGCCTGATACGTAGTCACGAATGGATTACAGTTTCGTTGATGATGTTATATGTTTTGACACAATTTATCAAACCAATGTATATGAAAAGTTGTATACTCTTTTTATCGGAGTAAATAACCATGGACAGTTAGTATTTTTTGGGTGTATTTTATTGTTAGATGTGACTATTGTGACTTTTAAATAGCTTTTTCAAACTTTTTTGGATGCAATGACTGGAAAATATCCAGCTACTATCTTCATAGATCAACTGCACATCACCATTTGTGCTTATGCCATCTATATCGGAATGCTGTAAGGCATTTGTCTCAAGTGTTTGACAACTTTGCCACTTTCGTACCATATTTAAAAACTTGTATCTAAGAGACAGAGACAAAGTAAGAGTTTTGATCTTGTCGGGATACACTACTATTTAAGTATAAATTGGAGCAGAATGTATGGATACAAGGCTTATATCGTTTGCGAGAAAAATGAGCTCAGGTATACACTTGACGATATTTTTGTGCAGGTATATATTTATTTTTATTTTATAATTTAGATATTTTTTAATACATCCTTTTTCATTGCGCAATTTATTTTGTTGTTTCAAAAATAAATAAATTTGCTTTTGTCCCGCGTGGCGACATCGATTGTCCTGCATGGCTTCGTTTGTTTTATGTGGCGATGAAAAGCTGACTAGGATTAAATGGCATGCCATAAGTTGAAGGGTACCTTTGTAAGTTACAGTTTAATCTTTATTTTCTCGGGACTGCTTCTCTTCCCCTATCTCTCTCTCTCTCCCTCTCTCTTTCTCATATGAACCTTACTGAAATGGATACCTCTTATATTTTCCTAACTGAGCAATTACAACAGAGATACAAGGATTAATTAGAATCAATGATATCCTCTCTCTTCCTCTCCATCCCCATCTCTCTCCTAGGAATAATTCTTAACCTATGCTAGCGAACCATACTCAACATCTTTAATCGGGTCTACCAACCATGTAGGATGGTCCCTCTATGAAATCAGTCATTCCTATGCAGGTTAGGTTTCTATCATCACTCTATCTTCATTGATTCACTCCATTGATTAGGCTAAACTTGGATTTTTCAAAATTACTCTCTACTTTGATTGATGAATACATGGATTCGTTGGAAATTCTGTTTAGGTTTTCATCTTATATGACTTCATCTTAATTTCTTCTAACTAATTGCAATTTTTTTTTATGGAATCAATTGCCAAAATTTTATGCGACATAAAAATGTATGGTATGCTCTCTCTCCAAAATATTATGCTCAAACTCTTTATCACAGTAATTTACCATTCCATCTCTTCATATCGATATAGGAGGAGGATTTGTTGCATTTTTTTCCACTAAGATATCTCTCTGTACTCTTTCTCTATTATTTTTACTGCTAAGTAAGCTGATATTGAATGTGAATTATAATATTTTGATTATTTTATATCAACAAGGTGGGATTCTATGTGGTATGATTTCCGATTATTATTTTGACTTGTGTGTCTAAATCTATGTCCCAATCTCACTGTATCTCTTTTTTGTGCCTTTGCATTGGGCTATGATTATAATAATTTTTATTGATATTCAATTTTCTCTTATGTTCATGGTTTTGTAGATTATGAAGGGATTTAACTATTTATGTAGTCAATCTTTAAGTTTCTAACAATTTTAGTATTTTTTAAATTATCTTTTATTTTAATCTCCATAATATTTAACTTTTGTTATTGTGTTAATTTTCTTTTGCAATTCTAATATCCAAGAAAATTTGGAACTACGGAAATAAATATATTAGCTAAAATGTAGTGGCATATTTGCGTCAATCTGAAAAGCGGTGAGTAGATTGCATAATTCTAACATCTTTTAAGTATATCACAATAGTATCTTTTGACTATCTAATGTACCGAATCCCATCTTAAATCTTTTTATCAACATTTTTTTTCCTATATTTGTACTTTGATTTTTTTTATATTGTGATGGATGATAGTTTTGTAAACAAAAATGCTCCAATTAACCAACATTAATGTATCTTTGGGATTGAGAAATTAATATGCATGCTTATGATGACTCAGGTTATAGGTTACTTTTCAACTTTACTGGGTATGAACTTTAATCCTTCTTACCATGTCTATTTAAAAAGTTATCCAATTCTTTGGATTGAGTATAAGATATTGCTTTCAACCATTTGAATTTTTATCTTACTATATAAAGGTACCTTAAATCATCATTTGTGGCAGAATATTTTATCTCTGAGCCACAAGGAATAATTGGCAAATATCGTAACATCCTCTATTTTATCTCAGAGCCACAAAGAATAATTGGTTAATATCGTAACATCCTCTGGAAATTTTATTTTTCTGTAACCAAAAGCCACATCTACTCAATGCAGCTAACTTCATTCTGTTATGCATAAGTATGTATAATATGCTTTAAGAGTACTGTTTGAAACTTTATTGACCTTGGTTTCGAGGGTGATTTCTTAGTGAATTGTTAGGTTTAGTTTTTATGGTTTTATTTGCATAATGAATTTGCATAATATTTTCTTATTGAATGTTTTGTAATTAAAATTGTTAGGTTTAGTTTGTATAGTTTTATTTGTCTTTATGCATTTCGTCTAGTTAGTTTCTGACTATAGGATGCTATATTTTATTGTAATTCTATCCATGTGATTTTATTTTTTACATATCAGCACTTAAACTTTTAGACTAAAGAAGTTGTGATTACCTAAGTCGCATTATGGATTTGAAAACTAAAATTGACCTCAAGTAAGAAAGAACCTAGAGCTAAGTATAAATTTCCATTCTAATAGCTTCATTAGTTATGGATGTAACGTTTACTAAATTATTACTAAGCTACTACACCAGATAAGAAGTGTAGGGACTTATCCCTCGAGCTCATTCATAATCGTGCTCACACAGCTCGAATTACCTTTGCCTCAGGCCCACGCAATTTCAGCACCTAACACTCCAGTTAAACATTCCAAACTGCCCCATGACCTAGTAAAAAATATGGGTCGAGCTAAACCTGGAAAACCTTATTTAGTCAAAGACACCTGTCTCCCACGAACTCGTCAGTTATACAGTTAACCGCTACTAACGACATTATTCGGAAGACGTACTCCAACACGACGAAGAGCCGTGGGAAACGCCTATAAAAAAGAAAAGTTCCAGCAGAGACAGTGACCAGATAAATTACTCAAAATTTCTTATTTACGAGATTAAAAGCATTTCTAGATTCTAGAGATCACTTGTAATAAAGATATCCACTCCATACAATAAAGATACTTTTACAAAAATCCTCCATACGAGGTCGTATTTTTTTTTACTTATTCAAAGGTTTTCTACGCTAAAAACACCTGTTTGAATTTCTAACTTTCTAGTTGAGTATTATTGTAGGTTTATTTGGTGTGATAGCTAATTTCTAATCTTATCGAGCTACGGAATTTGGCCATTACATTTGGCGTCGTCTGTGGGAAAAATTACATTTCCACGATACCCTAAGGCAGTCTTTCATTACAATTTTTAACTATGGTTTCTTCTAGACGACAGGCCGCAGGAACTCAGCTCAAAATTTTTGTGGATCCGGGACAACTCACTGAGTTACGGGCGAATCACCACGTAGAGGCAGAGAATCACGTAGAATTCAAACTTCAATTAACGAAGGATCGCGAGCTTCGGGAGAAAGAGCTCAATGCGGAACGACAAGCTCGTTTGATAGCGTTCAAGCAACACAAAGATCAGATGACAGCGATGCAGGCTGTACTCGAAGCTTTACAAAATACTCAGCAGGCCCCTCCTGCCAGGGGTCACGATCAGCTTCCAGAAGCCTTCCGCATTTCAGCAAGGGAATGATTGGGACCCCGGGGAGTCACCAATAAAGCCATTTCCAGAAATCTACCATACGGACTGCAGCCCTCCATCCATCCAGGGGGAGAAGTCTAATCCAAAGTAAGTCGAGGTTACCAGATTCCCATCGATCAAAAGGAAAACCAGTGACCTCTGCATCAAGTCCTTGTACGGGGTCACATGAGTGAAGGAACGGGAACTCGTCATCCCTTACTAGCATATCCAGGGAATCAACCAGCACGTCATTAAATCACAAAGGAACACATGGACCAATGAATTAAGGAGTTGATCGAAGTATAAGCGTTGAGTACTATCGGTGATACGATGAAATTACATGGGAGTCCGATAGCCAAAGAACTGTTCGATATGGAAGTACCAAAAGGTTTCCATACTCCCAAAATTGACAAGTACAAAGGTGCAGACCCGAAGGAGCATATCCAGCAAAACCGCAATTCATTAGGGTTGTACTCCAATCTCAACCACATTCTCTCCCGTCTGTTCGCCACAAGTTTACAAGAAGAGCCACTTCGTTGGTTCCACTCTCTTCCTGAGGAATCGATATATACATTTGATCAGCTACAGAAATAGTTCATCAAAACATATGCCCGCAACAGAGACAAGAAAGAGAGCCTGTATTATCTTATCGGTCTTAAACAATCACAGGGGGAAATGCTCGATGACTTCTTGAAGAAATTCCTGGATCTTGCGAGAAAAGTGGATAACCTCGATCAAAAGACCACTATTACCGCTTTCACCAATGCGTTGTGGCTCGATTACAAAGCTAAGGAATATCTTTTCCTCAACAAGCCCGCGACTTTAGAGGAGATGGTCACAAAAGTTAACAGTTACATCAACTTGGAAAGAATGACGTCTGAGCGGCAAATGTCTACTAAGTCTGTCTTCTCCACCAAAGTCCCATCTAAAGATCAAACTAGGGGGCCCAAGGAAGAATAGGGACATTAGAAGTGCATCAAGGGAGACACTGAATATCCTTGGAGAAGCGGTCCACAGAACAAACCTGTCCTCCCAAAGCTGAATGTTCGAATCTCCACTATTTTTCCACTAATATTGAAAGATACGCTCTACCACACCTCCCGACCACTGGAACCCATCGAGAATCAACCATTTTGCCTACACCATAAGGTAAATCATCATTCTACTGACAATTGCTATGCTCTACAGTGGATTCCTGAACTCATTTTTAAGGAAGGACGGATGCTCAAATACATCGTTGACCTGAAGTCGTACTAGGATGACAGCCATAAGAAGTTACTCAAAGTTGTTCAGGTCAACGACAGAGTTGAGGATAAACATCTCTACTATATGCACCTCAACAACATGATCGAAATCAATCAGATCGCCAATTCCATCATATCGAAATGCCGAAGACTTTTGAAATGCAATGACCTTACACCTCAAGACAAAGAAGCCAAACTTCTTCCCGAGTTGAGCAATCGCCAACTCAGGATCTCTTTTGAGGATTGCGATACTAGCCATGTCAAGTATCCACATCATGATGCGTTAGCCATAATGCTCAAGATGAAATAGTTTGTCATGCACACAATGATGATTGATACTGGAAACGGTATTGAGATTCTTTTTTAGAGTACAATCGACCAGATGGGTCTGGTCGACTAAGTCATTCAGAACGATAGCGATGTTAGCAGATTCAATGGCCCCAGGGAAGAATGAGTAGGCAAGATCATTTTACCTATTACAGAAGGACCAGCCACAATCGAAGTCATTTTCTACGTCATCAATGCCAAGTCTCGTTATTTTGGGATCATGGGCCGCTACTGGATACACAATATGGAAGGAATTGCTTCTATCTATCATTAAATACTCTTATTCAAGCATGACAACGGTATTTATGAGATCAGAGGTAGTCAGAAACTCTCTGGAGCTTGCAAAAATGCTTTTTCCGCCATCCTCGATACTTCAGGAAGATTGCCGCATAACAATTACAAAAAGTTGATCACCTCAACAATCAATCACCTACGGAGGAACCCACGGAATATGTCAACATTGATGGACCCGATAGTGGTACATTCATCGGAACCAAGCTGGTTCAGTAGAAGAAAGATGCTCTCATCTAATTTTTACAACTCAATCGAGACATTTTCGCTTGGTCTTTTGAAGAGATGCCTGGAGTCGACTCGGCCATGGCTTGCCACAAGTTAGCCATCAGCATCAACGTCACAGCGGTCAAACAGAAACAACGACGACTTTCACCTTGCCTTCGAGATAAAGTCAACACCGAGATCGAGAAATTGATCAAGGTAAGATTCATTCGAGAAGCAAAGTATCCAGACTGGATATCCAACATTGTTGCTGTCCCAAAGAAGAACAGAAAGGTCCACGTTTGTGTAGATTTTGCAGATCTAAACAAACACACCCCAAAGGATAGTTTTCCTCTTCCCAACATTCATCAGATCCTCAATTCCACTATAGGCCATGATCTCCTATCAATGATGGACGCTGCCTCAGGATATAATCAAATTCTACTTATGGAAGAAGATCATGAGAAGATAGCATTCATCACCGAAAGTGGTCTTTACTATTACAAAGTCATGCCCTTTGGGCTAAAGAATGCAGGAGCCACATATCAACGATTGATGAATTCTATGTTCAAAGCACACCTGGGAAAAATTGTTGAAGTCTACATCGATGATCTCTTCTGTAAAAGCATGCAGTCAGATAATCACATCTCCGGTCTCAACACAATATTCAACGTCCTTCGATCTTACAGAATGCGTCTCAACCCAGATAAATGTCAATTCGAGGTACATTCAGGCCGCTTCCTAGGCCACCTCATCAGAAAGAAAGGGACTGAGGCCGATCTAGATCAAATCTACGTTCTCCTCGACATACCTTCTCCAAGGACAATGAAAGACTTCAAAAACTCGCTGGCAAGATTGTCGCCATTAATCGTTTTGTCTCTAAATCTTTAGACCGCTGCCATTGGCTATTCCTATTACTTCGAGGCTCTACCAAACAAGGAAAGGTCTAGCCAACTGTAGAAGTTACATGGACACAAGAATGGGAAGCAGCTTTTTAGGATCTCAAAATCTATTTGGGGAGGTCTCCCATAATAAGCACCCCAGTAGGTGATGAGAAACTGATAATCTACCTCCCAGTCACAGACACTTCTCTCAGCTTGGCTCTTATTCGCCTATAAGGGAAAATCGAGAAACCAGTCTTCTTCATCAGTAAAACACTTACACCAATAGATATAAGGTACTATAAAATTGAGAAACTTCTTCTCACCCTTTGTTTACACATCGCAGAAACTCAAGCACTACTTTCAAGCACATTCTCTAAAAGTGATGACGAACTACCCACTTCGGGAAGTTTTGTCCAAAAAAGAAACATCAAGAAGAGTGCAGCAATGGTCAGTTAGTTTGAGAGAACATGACATCAAGTTTGAACAACGTCATTCTGAGAAAGATCAGGCCGTTGCCTATTTTCTCACAGATTTTCAAGTGGAAGATCCCGAGTAGGAGGAGTACGACCCGGACCTTGCCGAAAGTATGCTAGAAAGTCTAGCTCTTAAGCCCTTCAACGAACGGGCTGGTTGGATCACTACGTCAGGGTGGAGGCTTCTCACAGATGGATCAACAGGACCTGTAGGGTTAGCAATCGGTATCATTTTGATTACCCTTTTTAATGACAAAATTGAGAAATCAATCCGCTTGGATTTTAATGCCTCAAATAATGTCACCGAGTATGAAGCTCTAATTCATGGACTCGACCTCGCACTCGAGCTCGATGTCCCCGAACTCTCAGTTTACACAGATTCATTACTCATCGTCCATCATTATTCCTTGCAATACAAGAAAATGGGAAGATGATCGGATGCATAACCCTCGTTGCAGATAGGATGAGTAAGTTTGCAAAAGTAATCCTCGAATATCTTCCTCGATGTGAGAACAGACACACCGATTCCTTGGCGTATCTAGCCGGGGTCTTGGGTACAGAAGCTCAATATCTCCAGATCAAAATCATTTCAACCCCAGTATTGGCCGCATCTCTGTATGCACGATCAACACCAGGGGTGATAAAGAGGGAGACAACGATTGGCAAAAGCCTTTCTTAGCCTACCACGGTGTCGACAACAAGTACAACAGACAACTCCTAACAGATCCAAAAGAATGCCAACAACTGATCAGCAACTCGAAGCGTTATATTACTCACAACGGTATGCTTTAACATCTATCCGTTACAGGGCCTTACCTCAAATGCCTTTCAAAATCAAAAGCAGATGAGCTACTCTGTGAATTACACAAAGGAACTTGTGGCTCCCACACCGCAGACAGATTATTAGCAAACCGAGCAATAACACAAGGAGTACTCTGGCCTGGCATGCGCAAGCAAGCAGAAGAGTATTCCCGTAAATGTGATACCTGCCAGAGACATAGAAATATGTTACGCTCCCCTGAGCTCGAGCTCCATGCAAGCAAGGATTTCTGGCCATTCAAAAGATGGGCACTAGACCTCATCGGCGAATTCACTAACTCTCCAAGTAATCGCCGCCACCTACTCGTAGCTACCGATTACTTTATAAAATGGGCAGAAGCAATTCCATTATGCCAAACTAGAAAAGAAAAGTTCATCTCTTTTATCTGGAACCACATAATCACACGATTCGGGTGTCCCTACCTGATTCTTATCGATAATGGCCCCCAATTTGTGGGAGAAAAGGTCGTAACCTTCCTAAATCACAACAATATCGTCCATTCACCATCAAATCCATAATATCCTCAAGGCAATTGCCATACCAAAATCACAAACAAGACCATTGTGGATGGACTCAAAAAGCGGCTTCACACACAGAAAAATGGAAATTAGGTTCACGAATTACTCCACGTCCTGTAGGTATATCGAACCACTCCCCGACATTCTACAGGGTGTACCCCATTCGTCCTTGCTTATGGCACTGTAGGCATATCGAACCACTCCCTGACATTCTGCAGGGTGTACCCCATTCGTCCTTGCTTATGGCACTGAGGCAGTCATTCCTTCTGAATATCATTATTCCTTCTAAAAATAAGTTTGAATTGGCTTGCATCCTTAATATGATAGATGGGACCAGGGAATGCGCCATCGCTAACCTTGGTCGATATCATCATATGCTTGCCAAGTCTTACAATAGCCGAGTCAGGTACTTTCCAAATTAGAGATCTCGTCCTACGAGAAATCCCTTAACATCGCAAAGAGCCTCACACTAAAAAATTAGCTGATAATTGGGAGGGCCCATTCATTATCTCAGGTCTCTCAGGCCTGGGATCATACTATCTCATGACAGAAGAGGGAGTCCCCATTTCAAATCCTTGGAATACTAGACGACTGAAATGATACTATCGTTAGTCGTCTTACTACTCCATTTCGATGTTTCGCTGCTTGTTTTCAATTCCAAAAGTGAGATTCTTATCTCCATCCAATATAAATTATGAACTTATCATTGAAAGTTTTTTTTAGCATAATGTCATTCTCTTCACAAAGTAGTCGTCCACATTCTGCAGATTCAAGCATAGATAATGCTAGCTTAGAATCAGCATTTCCCAAGTTCAATCAAGGAACTTGATTGGCTTCTTTTTCTACATATCTGCGAGGGTGGCAAGTGTGAAAACTTGCTTTACTTTAAAGATCCAAACAAGAGATAAGACAAAGGTAATACTAGTCTTCATCTTTTACAACTTGTTTGGTCCACTTCAGTAGGCTGGATCGAGGATAACACTTGATTCAGCTGGATCTATACATAACTGCGAGGGTGGAAAGTGTGAAAACTTGTTCCACTTCAAAGAGCCAAACAAGAGGTAAGACAGAGGTAATACTAGTCTTCATCTTTTACAACTTGTTTGGCCCACTTCAGTAGGTTGGATCGAGGATAACACTTGGTTCAGCTAAATCTATACATATTTGCGAGGGAGGCAAGTGTGAAAACTTGTTCTACTTCAAAGAGCCAAACAAGAGATAAAATAAAGGTAATACTAGTCTTCATCTTTTATAACTTGTCTAGTCCACTTCAGTAGGCTAGATCGAGGATAGCACTTGGTTTAACTGAATCTATACATATCTGCGAGGGTGACAAGTGTGAAAACTTATTCCACTTCAAAGAGCCAAACAAGAGATAAGACAAAGGTAATACTAGTCTTCATCTTTTACAACTTTTTTGGTCTACATCAGTAGGTTGGATCAAGGATAACACTTGGTTCAGCTGAATCTCTACAGCTCTACGATTGTGACAAGTATAAAAACTCATCTCACATCAAAGACACAATCAGGCATAAGATAAGGTAAAGGTCATACTAGCTTTCATCTCTTTCAATATGTCTTCATCATTTCAATAAGCCTAGATCAAGGATAGCACTTGGTCTAGCTACCCCTCTACATTTCTGCGATTAGAACGAATGTAAAAATTTGTTTTATATCAAGGATTCCACCCAACACTTGATAAGTCAATGGTCATACTAGCTTTCATCTATAAAAATGTGTCTGCAATAATTCTACCTATTTTCATGTCAAAATCATATTACAGAAGATTATTTTCTGCCGATAGAGTGTCAGCAATGCTTTCCCCCACATCATCAAGAGTTTTATCTTCCAGTTCGTGGGCCACAGTAGCCCTACCTCTTTCTACTAAGTCAAAAGTTTGAGGACCCAGATGGGTCTTCATGACACCCAGACAGTTTCCTCGATCTATCTGCATTCCACATGTCTACCCCTGGTCCGACAGAATTTTGAGCAAGGTATCTCGTTCGGACTCAAATTTTTTAACTTCCTCTACAAAATATGCAACAATTACCTTCAAGATGTCAGATCCAGCCACATCAGGTGCTATCTCTTTTATAAATCTAGTTTTCAACCTCTCGAGGCATACCTTTAAACTAGCACAAGTATCTTTCTATGCGATTCTATCCGTATCAACCCTATCACGATAAATGACATCTTCTTTCAATTTGGCAATATACTGCGCCGACTCAGCTAGGTTTATGGTTTCTAACTCTGCTACCTGAGCACGAAGTTTCATAATTTATATGTTCAACTCATTCCTAGCCGACAGGTCCTTCAATAATTCATCCTTCTTTTTCACTAGCAAATCCTTAGTTCTAATCTCCCCCTCCAGATCTTTCTCCCTAATAAGAGCAGTATCCAGCTTATACTAACATTCCCTTAAATTAGTATTACCTTTCTGAACATGCCCCTGAATTCGAGATACATCACTTTCTAGTTCTTTAATGCGACCTAAGAGACTAACAACATCCCCTTGAACTAGAGGAGCATTAATCACAGTTCTACTCCCCCCATAACGCTCTCTAGCCTCTGCTTTCTTGGCATGAGCAATGGCTTGATCCCTTTCGGCTTTAAGTCGAGCATCTCTCTCGTTTAAGTTATCGCACCTGCGCTGCATTCCTCGGAATTCCATATCCTTGGCGGGGAGGGCTGTTTGCAAATGTTCAGCTGTAGCCTCCGACGCCGATAGATTCTCTCGAGCTACCCTTAGCTTGTAATCTTTTCCAATAAATTTTTGTCTCAATCGCTTCAGATCGATCCTGCATCTATTGAGATCAGATCGACATAGTTCCTCAGTTCGTTCCAGCACCTAAATACGGTATTGAGCCATGTCAGTCTACTTACCCTTCACAGCTACGCATAAACATGACGTTAAAGATTCTCGGTACGTTCTATTGTCGCAGATAAATCTTCTAATCCCTTCTTAATCCCAGAATCTTTCTCCTCGACCTGACTAGTCAGGTCGGAGATGACCTGATTTAACTTCTCAAGTCTGAAGTACACTTTTATGTATTGATCTTCCCTGTTTTCGTTCGCCTTTTTCGTCCTATCGAACTGCTCCGCAAATTCTCGGTTGCACATGAGTGCGTGATTTTTATGTACGCGAGATGCATCCAATTCGGCCTGAGACATATAACAGGATTTAGTACAGTTTGATTCAGAATGTATAATGCCTAACATATGCCTAAAACATTCTAAGAGATTACGTGGTTTCTAAACATATATTTCCAAGTACTTTTAGATGAAAAGTTTAGAGTCCATTATTAGATGAACACTTTATGAATATTCTTTCGGCGTGCAAAGTACACACTTTCGATATCCTATTCAGTATTAATAGCGCTGGATTCTTGCTATGCATTTCTATCCTATTTACTTAACTTAGCGCTTGTATAGTATGAAGATTGAACAAGCCATTCTAATCTAACCTGCAACTCTACTTGGCAGACAGCAGGGCTTTTGAGGTCTCTCTTTCCCTGGCAAGTCTAGATTCTAGGTCATTTATCCTGAGATTCATCTCTCTAACTACCTATAAAAGATTTATAAACAAAGTCAACATACAAAAGTTCATTTCCCACGCAGAAGTTATACAACTTACAAATATTCTGACAAAACACATGTCTACCCTACCTTCTCTGTCCCACCTTCTAGGACCTCACCATCGTCCCCATGGTTGTCAAGCACCGTTCGGGGGGAGACACCATCCAGAACATCCATGATCCCCAGTACATCTGCTTCATCCTCTTCTTCCTCAGCGTAAGTATCAGCCTTAATAGTATCCACCTCTCCCTGAGAATAGCCCTTCAGCATCAAGTGGTGACCTAGTCTGTCATATTCCTTAGCCATCTCGCTTAAATTGGCCTTTGCCTCGACCTATAACTGGCCGATTGCCACGGCGTGAGCAGCCTTCAGCTGCTTGACTTCTTTCAGGGCGTCAGTCTTGGTTTGAGCTAGGTTTTTCTCCAGCTCGCTCTTCGCCTTCTTCAGCTTAGATTCTTTTTCTTCTATACCGAGCCAAATCCCCTTGACAGATGAGCAACCTGCAAAAATTATATAAACCACAATTACTAGTTTGAAGTATATTAAACATTTCTATCTGATAATATAGACTTACCATCTGGCTCGTATCTTCCTTTCCTTGTAGAATCGCTAACCTTGCCCTTTCCTCGACGTCTTTGAGGTCATCCACTGAAACAGATCACCCCTTAGCGACTTTATCTCCTGATCCCCCCCAAAGGCTCAACCCTTCACATATTCTCTTGCGCGACCTCACCACTTACAGTGGTACCGGAGGTCGGCAAAGCCTTTTTTATCTGTCTCTTCAGAAACTTTTGGGCTATTTTGCCCGTCGTGAGGTCCGGTTGAGCTAAACTGCCCAACCCAGGATTCTTAGCTCGAACCTCCTTTCCACTTGTTTGCCTTTTTCCTTCATCGATACCTGTCATCGACCTAGTAGACTGAGCCTTTACAACCATTTTTGACTTACTTTCAACTCTCTTCTTTCTACTTAGGCCGAGTTCCCCCAAGAAAAGTTCAAGTTCAGTCTCCTCCTCCGTAACTTCGTCCAACAAAGACTTTTTCCTTTCCAATGTAGATTTCACACCTGCAATAACACATTTTACTATCAACTACACTTGTCAAAGAAACATAACGATAATTCTATCTATGCATGTCAATACTTACTTTGCTTTACAGATCTAAATCGAAGGTTTAAAAGTTCTTCATCATTTCTTTAAAGGCAATTACCCTTCACCCATATGATGTTGTCATTCCAAGTTCGACCTGCTGAATTTAGATCGAAAATACGACGCCGAGTAACGCTCGCAAATAAATACGACCCTCCACTGGCCTTAAAATTCTTTACCCCATAAAACTGCTGAGCGTCCTCAGGGGTTATCCTCCTCACTTTTTTCTCCATTTCCTACCTATCATTCAGATGGTCACATACAGTTATGACCTCCTACATATTCCCATTCATTTGAACAGGACATACCCCAATTGCATTCATTTACATATAGCACATATCTTTAAATTATGGAAAATCAAAATATATTGCATATATCTCTGCTAACCTTCAATATCCGAATACGAATCGGCAGTAGAGTCAAGCTTTCCCCTCACAATACTACTGTATTCCCACCTACGAGATCCCAAACCTTTTGCTCACTTTAACCGTTTATCGTCTTCAGATAACTCTTGATTGATTCTCCTGATTTTTTGCCTTTCTCTCTGAGTACTCTCCAAGTTTTTTGTGATAAAATGATTGTTTGGAGATGAAGAAGAACTATTTATCCTTTCTCTCTCATACGTCTGGCATTTATTGCTCCTCGCACAAACCGTCCTCGATTGCAGAATCGAGGCATCCTTTCCACTCTCCATGTCTGACGCCTTATACCTTTTCGATAAAGCCAGCTTTCCATAATTACATCTTCCCTCATTTTTTAACATATTTTTTGCCCTCTTTCCATATCTTTTCATGACCTCCCCTCACTCATGATGACTTGCACTGTGGGATGTCAGAGCTCTATTTCCTTTTTTCTTTAAAACAAAACTAGATGCTTCTGCATTCACGTATTTTTGTTCCACAGTCCTTGTTTATCATACTTAGAGTGATTGACGTCATTTACAAAGTCGTACAAATATTCAAATTTATTCAAAATGTTTTCTAAACAGTCTCAAAATAGATTTGCCTCTATTGAGGATACGATTGACTTATATTATTTTTGTTACATTCCAGTACTTATTTGATTCATAAGAAAGTACTTTGCACAATATCTACCACAGCCTTGGAAGACTTAAAGCAACCAACATCTAATCACATCATATGTCGATCCTCATATCTTCAAAATTGATCTCTACTTTAACGATCTAACCCACCAACCTTTCTCGCTCTGCCGAATCCCTTATGAATACAACAAAGAATGACTCATAAAAGTAATGGGCATACTCAAGTTTTCTACTCCTGATATCTAACCCTTCGAGCTGACACGCCCTCATTGGTAACTCAGCATCGTAACCGAGTGAGCCAAAAGTTTTCTCCTGTATTTCAGCAGTTTTTATAGCCAATCGACCTTCTGTAGCATGACGAATCCTCTAAGATCGAGTCTGTACCATCCTAACCTTCCCCCAAATTTTTTGCAGGTCATGCTATCAGTATTTGAAAGATTTCTTAATCCGTTCCTCCTTTCAATCAGTTGTTACCCAGTATCACGTAACAGAAACCCAAAATCTTGGACTCACTCATATAACTTATCCCCTCACTACAGACACAACGATTGTTAAATTGACCTTTCGAGTAGTATCTCTATCGACCTTAAACAACTCGAATTTACATATTTTATACAATTTCTATCACAAATCTTTTATATCAACACATATTCATCTTAGTTCGAACAACATTGCAACATTGTTTCATCACTTGTCAAGCAGTTATTCAACTAACATCCAACACATTTCAGATCAATTCAAGAAACTTTTCTATGTACACATTCATGAGAAACAACTTTTATTCATATCGAACATAGTACATACGATTTACAGATAACAAGTTTTAACACAGGAGTACAACAGAATGTTATCCGTCCAGCACTGAACTTTAGGTACTTTACCGATAACAGGTTTTCCCTATTTGTTCAAAGCTACAGGTCATTCAAGCACGATGGGGAATCATGTTTTCTAGTTCTTCTTACTTCTGTGATTTTTCACCCTGACGCAAAGAGAATAGTGGAACCAACGAAAAGTTTTCCTCACATGGCCCGGTTAAAAGCACCGTCGAACTCTAAGCAAGAACCATGTACGTTTCCCAAGCCTCATCATTTATTACGGACGTGACTCTCCAAACACAAATCACCACATACATCCGCATCATTATTTAATACCCATCACTTCCCAATATCACGTAACTTCCACCCATTCAAACGCCATCATTGTTCCATTTTTGAAATTACAAGCTTTTACTTATCCTTTCTCAACCAAAGCCACTCGTGACTTCGGTTACGAGGAGACTATGGCAGGGACTTATCCCTCGAGATCATTCATAATCAAACTCATACAGCTCAAATTACCTCTGTCACAGGCTCACGCAATCTCAGCACCTAACACTCCAGTCCAACATTCCAAACAGCCCCACGATCTACTCAAAATCGTGGGTTGAGCTAAACCTGAAAAACGTTATTTAGTCAAAGACACATGTCTCCCACGAACTTGTCAACTGCAACTAACCACATTATTTGGAAGACGTGCTCCCGCACGACGAAGAACTGTGGGAAACGCGTATAAAAAAGAAAAGTTCTAGCAGAGACAAAGACCAGAAAAATTACTCAAAACTTCTTATTTACGAGATCAAAAACATTTATATATTCTAGAGATCACTTGTAATAAAGATATCCACTTCAGGCAATAAAAATACTTTTACAAAAATCCTCCATACGAGGTCGTGGTTTTTTACCTATTCAAAGGTTTTCCACGCTAAAGATATCCTAAATTTCTTTCCTATAAACTCAATTTTTAGGTAACCTAAACATAGGTACATAAATGTTTATCTTCTATGGTAATTAGAGATCCCCGAGTATCATAGATGGACCACTAAAAAAAAGACCATAATCTATATAATAGTACCTTAATTTGAAGAAGAAATACATTAGCCTTGGTTTTATATTTCCCATTTAGTAGTGGCATAATTTGTTAAAAAAACACTCTAATAAGGTTGTCTTTTTGTCGAACCTTGCCGTGATTGATGTTTTCAAACTTTTCATTTAACCGAAATAATCAATCAACCTTATTTACCTGATATTTCACAAAAGGAGTTTCTATTCCATAATTTCAATGTTCTGAGTTTATTCATAGTAAATGTGGATATGCATGTCTTATTGTGAAAATGATAGAATAGTCATTGTTCAAAAAAACACCTAAAAGCACGCTATAAAATATATTACTAGGAAAGCCCATCAAAGAGAGGGGAGAAGGGTGTGTTAGGATTTGTGAAAAATCTCAGAGAGTCGGTAAAATATAATGGCAATGAGTTGACACTCGAAAATATGCTTAAGTATGCTTAGCCATTTTCTCTCAACTAAGTTTTCTATATTAGGGACACACGCAGGGGTGGATTAAGGGGGAGGGGGGAGCACATCAAAAATAAATAAATAGATAGTAAAGCGCGAATACGATCTAGATCAGCTTCTAAACTTCTCTTGCTAATTAAATGTCCCAAGAATTTTCTTGACCGGACCCCGACCTGACACTTTTTAGGGTTGAGTCTTATCTTATAAGAATAGAGGATTTTGAAAGTAGTGTGTAAATCTATAATATGGTTATCCTTTTTGATGCTTTTACACAACATATCATCAATGTAGACTTCCATTGTTTTTCTAAGATAATCTTTAAACATTTGTGTCATCAACCGTTGATAAGTGGCTCCAGCATTCTTGAGACCAAAAGGCATGATCTTATAACAGTATAAGTCATGTTCTGTAATGAAAGTTGTCTTCTCTTGGTCATCAGGTAGCATATATATCTAATTATATCCTAATGTTTTATCCATCGTGGACAGGAGTTTGTGGCCTACAGTAGAATCGAGCAGATGGCTTATAATTGGAAGCGTAAAGCTATCCTTTGGAGTGTATTTGTTAAGGTTCGTAAAATCTATGTACACTTTGATCTTGCCATTCTTCTTTGGGACTACCACAATATTTGAGATCAATTATGGGTAATTGGCCTTTTTGATAAAGCCAACTTTGACAAGTTTGCCGATCTCTTTATTCACTTCTTCTCAGAGTCTCGGTGCTAAGGTTCCCTGCTTTTGTTTGACAGCTTCAGCTTTATCCTTTAAATTGAGCTTATGGTAAGCTAGATTGAGATCAATACCCGACATTTTGTGAAATGCCCAAGCGAATACATCACTGTTGTCTTTAAGAAACTGAATGAGGACATCTCATTCTTCTATTGGCAAAAGAGTACCAATGTATGTTCCTCATTTTTTGCCACTGATTCCGACGTACTCTGTTATTTCTAAATTTGGCAGATGGTTTTTTATAGAGTTTACTGTATATATTTTTGTAACTTTTCTTGTTGTCTTCTATAATTGATATACGAGCTGTGGCTCTGAGGATTCTGGAATGATGATAACAAAATTTTTACATGCTCGAGCTAGTTTCTGACTTCCTTTGATCTCATATACGCCGCCTTTCTACTCAAATTGTAGTGCCAAATGTTAAGTACATGGAATAGTGTGCATATTATGTAACCAGCAGCTCCCCATTATCCCTAAATAATGATATTTTGTATTAATCTTTCCTATATGTTCTTCTTTAGATCCGTTGTATTCATAAATATTAATGTCACTGAGTCGTACCTTGTCGGTCAGTCCCATCTGATCAATTGTACTTTGAAAAAGTAATTCAATAGTACTCCTAGTATCTATCATCATCGTGTGAAGTACCATATCTTAGCATAATCACCAAAACATCATGGTGAGGATAATTGATATGACAAACATCACAGTCGTCAAAAGAAATTCATGTTCATTGAGGGTAAGAAACGGGAAGTAATGAGCTTCTTTGTCTTTCATGGACAGGCCGTGACATTAGTTGACCCGTCATCTCTTAGTTTTGTTCTATTGGTTGACGATCTGGGTCTCAACGAAGTGGCAGAGCGACATATGGTATAAGTGTTTCTCTTCTGCCGGCTCTTCGGTTTGTACAACATCTATAGAAAGTTTATAACTCCCGTTCTTATAGCTTTCGACATCTACAATGTACTCATGCCTTCGCTCATTTGCGAAGATATACTCTAACAACCGCTGTAAGGCAAAATAATGTTCTATTTCATAATGTCTGACCTTGTGGTGAATACAATATGGTTTGTTCTCAAAGGGTTGGAGATATTGTACATTGCGGAAGAACCCATCCTTTTGAGGTATAGAATAAATGCTGGCTATGGTCACATTCATCTTGGGAATGCAGGGCTTGGGCAAGTTATTCCCCTTGTGAGGTTACTCGTCGTTAGATTTTATCAATTTCCAATCTCCTCCCTAATCGGCAGAAAGATTAAAGTCCTGGCTGGCTGACTGATCTCGAGCTGTTAAAGTTGACATCTGGGGTTTCTGTCTGTCAGACACCATTCTTTCCTGGTCGATATAACCGTTGACCTTTTCGATCATCTCTTCCAGAGTTGCTGGTTTGTTGAGGACGAAGTATTCCTTTGCCATTCCTTCAATAAGTAACGCATTGGTAAAAGCCAAAATAGTAATCTTCTGGTCAAGTCGATCTACTTTTTTAGCTAACTCTAAGAATTTCTTAGTAAACTTCTCAGGCTTCTCACCCGACATCTTCTTAAGGCTGAAAAGGGAGTATAGATTCTCTTCTTTGTCTCTGTTGTATGAGTAATTCTTGAGAAAGAATTCTCGCAGGTGCTTAAAAGTTGTGATGGATCCTTCAGGTAGTGTATAGAACCATCGCAGAGGTTCTCCGGACAAGCTGGTAGGGAAGATCCGGCAAAAAATGTGGTTGGACGTAGAATGTAGGCCTAAGGCATCTTGGAATTCTTGGACGTGCTTCACTGGATCTGTTCCTTTGTATTTGCGGATCTTCAGAGTGTGGAATCCGGTAGGGACTTTACCATCAAATAGTTCCAGTGCGATCAGGCTCTTCTATAATCTATTGTGGATTCCTTTAGTCAGGGTCAGAGCTTTGAGCATTTCTTTGATTGGTCTCTCGACATGTTCATGAGTCATGTATTGTCGAGCTGCGGTGGCTGGGTGGGTGACACGTCCTTCTCCAGGATTATGGTCGCCACTCCCTTCACTTAAACATTCTTTTACTAGGACTCAAACTCTTTGAGGTAGATTTTCAATCTGTCTGACTCCCGCTGGGCCACAACCTACTTTTTTGTGGGCCTCCTGAATTAGGATTGGTTTCATTTGCTGTTAATGATGGTTAGATCGAATTGCATCTTCTTCGTGATTGTCTTTCGTAGGAGGTCCTATTCTGTCATGAACGGAAATTTGTGAGCCTTTAGGCAGCATGACTTTGTTCTTCTTGGCAGCGACTTGCTGACCCTATAAAACCTTCAGTGTGTCCAGTATACTTGCCAGCTGTTACTCCAAAGCAGAACGTCTTTCTGTTTTAGAATTTAAGGTGGCCCACAGATCAGCTAGCGTAGCATTTTCTTCTGCTTGAACCATTGGCGTACTCTGACCTGGAGGTGACATTCTAAAAGGAGATGATCAGCGGTTTCTGAGACAATGGGTTTGAGAACTTTGGTTCCCACAGACGGCGCCAAATGTAATAGCTTAATTCCGGGATCCAGACTTAGCCTTTATATCAGATGTAATCAGAACGTTAATAATAACTAACACAAAAGTTTGGCATGGAAAACCCTTGAATAGGTTAAAAACTGCGAACTTTCTTGAGGATTTTAGAGAGAGAAAAATGCTATTGAGAATACTAGCTATTACAATGAGCACTCTGAATCTATGGAGTTTGGGAGTAGGGATTCTTTTGTATAGAATTTCCTGTCCCTCATCTCTATCTCTCTGGTCCTATATATACGTCTTATAATATGACCGTTTGATGACCATTAAGATTCTTAATGGTGGGCATTACAAAGTAGATGTAAGATTCTTTTGATCAAACCTTGTCGTGATTGATGTTTTCAAACTTTTCATTTAACCGAAATATTTAATCAACCTTATTCACCTGATATTTCGCAAAAGGAGTTTCAACTCCATAATTTCAATATTCTGTGTTTATTCATAGTAAATGTGGATATGCATGTATTATTGTGAAAATGATAGAATAGTAATTATTCTAAAAAACACCTAAAATCACGCTATAAAATATATTACTAGGAAAGCCCATCAAAGAGAGGGGAGAAGGGTGTATTAGGATTTGTGCAAAACCTCAGAGAGTCGGTAAAATAAAATGGTAATGAGTTGACACCCGACAATACGCTTAAGTATGCTTAGCCATTTTTTCTCTTATGACTTTTCTATATTAGGGATGCGCAGGGGTGGATTAAGGGGAGGGGGCCACATCAAAAATAAGTAAATAAATAATAACAGCTTGCAGATTTTCATCTAAACTGAAGCCCACTAGACAAGAGTTGAAGGCTTGAAGCCAAGCTCCACAACACAGTAATACCCCCACTCTTTGGCTCCTGATAATCCTCTCTTCATTATTATCACTCTCTCTTGATCAAATAAACACCTCTTGGCTCCTGATTATCCACTCTTCATTATCATCACTCTCTCTTCATTAAACTTAAACCTTCGACCTCCACCGCTTCAATTTAAAATTTCAGATTGTCCAATTTCAGCGATATTGTTCTAGAGAATATGTATTTGGAAATTAATATAAGTAAAATTACCAAAATACCCCTTCAATTTCTATAAAATGAAATCGGGGGCTCCGCCCTTGAACCCCCGGCACACCCACTCCTAAATCTTTGCCTCCGCCCCTGGGGACATGCTTGAACATCGACTTTGCAAAGGTAATATATATATATATATCTCTCTCCCTTTCTCTTACTATAGGAGCTCTTTATCCATATAGCCTTTTATCCACAATTTTGTCCTACGTGGCAGCGTTTGTCACGCGTGGCGGTGATTGTCCTACACGGTGGTGCAAAGCTTATTAGGAAAAAATGAATGAGATTGATTACTATATTTGAGAAACTCATCCGTCTTCCCTCTTTACTTTTCTTTAACTTCACTATTT
Organism: Kingdonia uniflora; assembly: GCA_014058105.1. NCBI lineage: Eukaryota > Viridiplantae > Streptophyta > Magnoliopsida > Ranunculales > Circaeasteraceae > Kingdonia > Kingdonia uniflora. The sequence continues at coordinate 3,259,001 of JACGCM010000560.1, read as the reverse complement.
CATCTTCCCAAAAAAAAAATTAAAAAAGGTCTGAGACATTACTTTCTATGCCTACTTTATTTAAACATCTTAATTGACCTTAACCACTCCATAACTTCTTATTCGGGGAAAATCCCCAATTGAGCCTCTAAACCATTCTCAGAACTCTTTGTTCAAAAAATGATGGCATCTTATGTGTTTGTAAGTTCCATTTTCAATTGGATTTCGATGGAATAATTCAGGTTTTGCTCAACCTTATATTTATTAATTTCGTATTATAGATATTTTTTCATAAATCCAAAATTAATTTTATTTATCATTTTATTCCCTGAACACATTTCATTTTCGTTTATATGATTATCATAGTTGTCTATTCAAATTTATTTTCCTTGACCTAATTTGAACCTCCAATCTCTAGTAGCAGCATTTGTATGGTTGATTCATCAGTAGACATATGGTTACAGACTACTCGCAATTAAATGCCTTCTAGAATCTCATGGAAGCTGCCGACATAGAGTGCACGTTCATTCAACAAGAGAATGCCTTCCTTGATTAAATTCTTCTTCCTTCCAGAGTAGAGTGCGTAAATCAAAGGTACATCCTTATTTAGTATTGGGAATTCTTAATTTTTGGTCCTCTAACAATTTTTGTTAGTACATTTATTTTTAAGTTGCAAATGCTTTGAATTTCAGGTATATAATACCCCTAAATCCTATTCCATCTTTCTTTAGCTTATATTGGTAGTGGAGCATATCTTATAATTTATTTCTTTATTATTCCTTTTCTTTGAAAGTTTCTTAAATATGCAATTTTTTATAATTTTTTTGCAGGTCAAGCAGAAGTTATATATGGATCCGTAATTCAAATATGTAATTCTTTATTCATTATACTTTATGTTTTTTGCCTTTTTGTTTGTGCTAAAGAATGAGATTGTTGTTAGATTTTCTCTAATTCAGTTTGAGTTAGTACTCCCTTCGAGTAAAGACTTCCATATTAGGTTAGCAATTTGAGATATCTTAATTTTTTTTTCTTCAGATGGGGATTGTTGTGCAAATATGAGATTGCATTTTGAGTATATCCATATTTGCTTCTCTTTTTTATATACAAATTATTGCTTTGTGTTGAAAATAAATATGTTTTATGTCGCATTTTCTGAATAAAGATATAGAACATTCACCAAGAGGATTTGAGATCAAACTAAACTTCAAAATTTTGTATACCACTAAACTTCTTCTGCATTCACCTTTTTTTTTTAGAAATATTATTTTTAGCTGAATCTTGATCGAGTTAAGTTTATTTTAAGTGGACATTTGAAGACTTAATCTATTGTAGAACTTAGAATATGGTCACTACAGGGAAGTGAATATTAGCGAGGTGTTAAGTATGTTTCTTTCAATATTTTTACTCTATTTTATAAATAAACATATATTTATTTTTGCAGAGATCATACTTATATATGAAAGGCTTACGAGGCACCATTGAACGAAACCATTGCATGCTTCATATGCTAAGGCCTAACATTCTAAAAGCTTAGCACGGTAAATTAAGATTTTAGAAGAAATAAGTTCTTAATTTATTTTCACTTTTGCTAGAATTATGATGATATTTTGTAAACTTAAAATTCATGTACATAGCTTTAATAACAGAGGAAGAAATAAGATTTTAGAATGAAAATCATTGTCACATAAATGTTTACAATTTGGTATTAGTGACAACCCATATCTGCTTTTAAAATTAATAATGTGTTGCAGTTATTAAGCTGAAAAAAAGTAGCCATATTTTAGGATAGAAGAAGTTGATCTTGGAACATGATACCCAGTTGTGCCTTACCCTCATAAGTATACCTGAAATAACCTTCTAAAGCTTAAGAACCTAGACTCTGGCTCTCGTTATACAATATACAATGATAAAATGGTAGGTAATGCATTAGAAATCTACGGTGAAGAGACCGAATTGAGTATATAATTTAATAAATAACTTAACTACTGAACCTTTGTTACTTCACATTATGTTATAACTAACTAATAAATATAATCTAACTCCTTAAGAGTATGCGATGAGTTCGACTTTTAGTGGTAATTGGATCCCTAACTTCGAACTTATTTACCTATAAAAGTGATATTCTTATTAATTTAAATGAATTTGGCCTATTTCATGGCAAAAAATAGTTATAAAGGTTCGGCATGCTAAGGCAAAATTAGGGCATTGACATTTTATTTCCATCCTTTAATATTTGCTTTAAAAAGAATATGCGATGGGTTAATGCTTTTATGGCATTTGTTAAAGGACCAGTGTTTCAACCAATTTAGGCAAAAAAATCAAAATATATAAGATTAGTTTTGAGGATATGACATCTCATGGCATTTTATTTCATTAAAGGTTTGCAATATTAATACCCATTATGCTAAAACAAGTTGTGTAATATTTAATGAATTTCTTTATTTAAATATGTGGTAAATGCAAGTTCTTGCAAGGACAGCTTTGATATAGCGTACATGTACTTTTTGGTCGTGCATAATTTTTCTCTATGTTACTCAACTATTTAAAAGCATAAAGGTTAGTTCAAGTGTTATTTTTCTTTCTCTCCCTCTTTTCTTAGGTGGTTCTACTAAAACTAATACTAGCATCGTATCTCTGTTTATGATGTTAAAGGGAATATTAGCTCGCTTTAATTCCCCACCTTAAGTTGTTAAACACCGAAGAGTGTTTTCATAAAAGTTCAATTTAGCACACTAAGTCCACACTACTCGGAACCATCAACTAAATTTTCTTCAAGAAAGGCCAAAAGGAACAGTTTAACATATTTTGAAGCTTCTGGAATCAAAGGAACATGCTCAATGGACATGCTCCACACTTTTGGGTAAAATTTTCCATTCCATGGAAAGCTATGCATCAACAGATAGAGGCTCCAATTTTGCTGACTGTCTTGAAAAGAAAGGTCCACAATTAATGAATCCTACTATTTGGTAATCTAAGCCTCTAGATGATTTGTTGTGGTTTTAGGAAACATTGTTGGCAAGCCCTGCTCTAAGAGCTCTCCCCTATGATAATTTCTCTTATGGATTTTTGTAGGCCCGTTGTCCTTGCCAAAGTTTGTCATTATTAACTATATGAAAAGATGTATATTTTTTACCAGGATTTTGTGTTAAATTGTTGCAAAGTGATCCTTCTTATTTTAATTTTTGAGAAAAAATTGCTTAATCTATTTATATACTATGTTACATTATTGCCTGTGTTGTCCGTATTTCCACCAGCCTGTGGTTAAATATACTAAAAATGACAAATGTATGTTGATCCTAATAATAACTAATGTAAACGCACGACACAGAAGCAAGATCCAGTTACGTTTAACACTAACCTAATCTCAATTTGGGTTTTCTTCTAGACTCTAAAAACAAATTAAACTAAACTAAACTCTCTTAACTTGAATTTTAACTCAAACAACCTAATAAAAAATAGATAATGTAGCCTCCCTTTTATAGAGCATAAGGAGGTAAAAATTATAATAAGAAATATTCTAGAAACTGGGAAAAATGCCCTTTTAACCTTGTATTGGTTAATTAGGAACTCCCTAAAACCTACATAACATTTCTAGCAGAGAGGCTTGAATTAAAATAATATAAATATAAATAGTCTGCTGACGGTGATAACGAGCATTAGAGGATATTTCACACCAAATACCCTCTGTGGAAGATTTCGACCGCAAAATCGGCAAATTTTGAAATACTACGAAACTCAAAACTTTCTGATATGGCATACCCGTCTTCAAACCTGGAGTTCTGCCATTGAATTTTCCATACCCAAAAATTTTACCCAAGAACGGTGGTAAGAGGTCTTCACAAAAATCCTTACGTTGAAGAATGCCTAAAAATAAAGTTAACAATGGCCACCCCTTGAAATTTGCTGAAATCCCTCCCAAAATGGGTCAAGATACGACGATTTGTGGGATGTGTTTGAAGTCATTTCTTGACTTGTGTACTATTGGTTTATAGGTTGGAATGAGTGACATCGTGGGAACTGGTTTGGGGTATCCATGAGCAGCCCCTGTGAAGAGGAGATGAGAGGAGAAAGGCTTATGGTGGGCTGTTAGTTGGTGGAGTGGAGGAGCTATTGATCTCCCTCCCAAATTTAAATTTGAATTTTCATATAGAAAATGGTGGGCCTAGGTTTGTTTCAAGCATAACATATGTTGATCATGTGATAGTGTACTCGGATCTGGGGGTTTAAATATGTGTTTGGGCCTGATTTGGGCGGGTTGGACCTGTGCATAACAATCCATGTGCTTGTCATGTATTTTTCTCTCTTCTACAAGTGCTAACTATCTCTGGTTTGAACCAACTATAATATCGACAGCTTCTCCATTAAATCAAGCTGCGATTGATGCCACATCCTTGTTTGTAGAGGTCCCCTGGATTCCTTTGAGTTGACCGGTGAGTTTATTTTCTTGGTTTCTCCCTCTCCTTACGAATTTTTTCAAACCTACGACGACTCCGAGTTGGGTTGTCATTCCTACCACAAGTTTGGCCACAGGGGTAAGTGGGGGTACCCATTGGACTAGAGATAGATAGATAGATAGAGAGAGAGAGAGAGAGGTTCTTGTCCTATAATTATCTCTTCCATCATTATGGAAATTATAACTTATTTTTGAAGAGTTCGCGAACCGTCATTAATTTTGGTCTAATCCTTTTTCTGAATTTGCTGTTGTGACGAGGATAGTTGTTACGACTATCAGAACCATAGGATCGCTGGTTGTCATGTTAACAATAACCATGCCTTCATCGGTGCCACTCGCGACTCCGATTGTGGGGATCTCCATCACTTCTCCCAATTCGGCACGTGGGTTTTCCTTGTCCGTATTTTTTGTCATAGTTTTGGTACTCCCAACTTGGGGGTTGCTCTCCAGTAGTACACCTAGAGAATAAGGTTAAGGTAAGGGTAGTTGTAACTCGCCGGAACTCGCATCAACGTTGACGAACTCACCAAGTTTAGTCTTAAGTGTCGCGATTGCTTGTGCGGTATTTTTTGCATCCTTTTCTGCCACAGCTCTTATACGAGACATCATAGATATCGATAACTTGGCTTTTCCCAAAACTCTAAACATCACTCTTTTCGTGGAATGAAGATGTCTCTGATAACAATATAATGTAAACGTACGACGCAGAAGAAAGATCGTGTTACGTTTAACACTAACCATAATCTTAATTATGTTTTTGTTCTAAACTCTAAAAAAAAAATTAAACTAAACTGAACTTTCTTAACTTTAATTTCAACTCAAACAACCTAATAAAAAATAGATAACGTAGCTTCCCATTTATAGAAGATAAGGGGGTGGAAACCCTAATTATAAATATTCTAGAAACTTGGAAAATATCTTTTTAACCTTGTGTTGGTTAATTAGGAAGTCCCTAAAACCTACTAAGCATCTCTGGCAGAGAGGCCTGAATTAAAAGGGCATAAATATAAATTGTCTATTGACGGTGATAACGAGCATTAGAGGATAATTCACATTATTAACACATACCATTTTTTCCTATTATATTGAGTTGCACATATAATTAATTTATCATAAAACTAATCAAGGAATGTTAAGATAATTATGTACGCTACTACTTCATCTACATAGATAAACATATCAATGAATTGGTTGCTTAATTGTGGATTTCCTCCAAAGTTTGGATGATAGACACTCAAAAACTTATGACCTTCTTCATTTATGCATTTATCTATCATTATGAACTAAAGCATATGTGCGCTTATAATGGATGAATACATTTTCTGCACAATACATATTTAATCTTCCAACCATAATTTTAACTACCATTTACCATACGACATCTATTCGGTAACGGTAAACATGGATAAATATGTCAAGGGCTTGGTTTCTTATTCACTATTTCCTCATAATTATAGTTAAAAACATTTGTGCGTAACACGGGCTCATAACCTAGTAATGAATAAAAGACAACTAAAAAAAACAAAAGGAAAATGGGGAAGCAAGGAACTTATTTTGTGCTTACTTGGGATTTTTTGTGAAGGTATGATAACAAGCCAATGAAGTAAAGGGATGAATAGGTTTTTGAATAAGTATTTCAAGAGAATGCTATTATTACGGGAGTTTGTTGTTCAGTATGATAGAGTACTTGCAAATCGGCGTGAACATTAATGAAGAAGGGTCATTGTTAACATATATATTTTCTTGTTTTGTTCGGAGATCACGCACCGTTACATATGATACAAGCGATAACTCAGTTAAATATAGTTACAGAAAATTTGAGTTCATGGGAATTCTTTGTGAGCATTCCATGAGAGTACTCTTTAATAAACAACTACTTGAGCTTCTATCGTCTTGTTATTTAAATAGATGGATCACAGATGCAAGGTATGGTACTGTAGCTGATAACCACGAAAAAGAAGTACACTTTGATTGTTACCTATCCTTATCTTTGCAGTACAACGAGTTATCACATATGGTACTCAATATAGCCATGAAAGGTGTTAGTTCTCACAAAGCTTTTCCATTTTCTAAAAGATTGCTCACAAAAGCTGGGGAAGAGCTAGATAATTTTCTGAAAACTAACTGTAATGAAGAGGAAAATCTTGAAGATAGTAGAATTGATAAAGGGGACGAAGAAAATAAAGTCTTAGACTTGACTAATGCAAATATCACATTACGAAATCTACCACGGAAGAAAATACAGGGTGGAAAAGCGGGCAGATTCAAAAGCCCATTAAAGACAGGAAAAAGGAAGAGAACAAGCCAGCAAACAAAAGATGGTTAGTAAGAAACTGTTAGGAGTTAGGTCCAAGCCCAAGATAGGAATCCAACAGGCTTGAGGTATCCTATTAGGACTCATAACAAGCCCATAGGCTCAATAGTGTTATGGGGAGTGTTTGAGTAGGTTAGGTAGCCTTTGTGTAGGGATATCCTTTTATCACTGTATTACCTACAGAGAACACTATACAGAATCAATAAGAAATCCTTTCTTCTCTCTCTCTTTTCATTTTCATAATATAGAACTGTTAGTATACTCTATATCGATTATCTCTCAATACGTTATCAGTACGCAAGCTCTTGGAATGAGGAGAACAGAAAATCACCTTCAAATCAAAGTTTTTAGGGAAACTTATGATCAAGAGGAATTTTATTGTTTTTTTGAATACATATTCATTCTCTTTCAAATATATACTATACGATAGATTATCATGGTTCAAAAACATATTTTCCCTATTTTTTCAGATTAAAAATTAGGGTTTTTGATATTTTTTTACTCTTGAAAAAGGGCTGTATTCAAACTTGAATTTATTTATCTGTGAACATCAGATAGAGGCAATACTACTTTGGTAGGAAAGCCTATTTCGAGAGCTTTTTAATGGCATATGGCACGTCTCAGGCAGATGTACTAATCGCCAAAAAACTAACAATGAAACTAGGCAGTTTCACGGCCAAAAACAACATTATTTTGGTTCATGACGTCAACAAGATAATAATAATAAAATACTATTATTATTTTTAATAATTATCTGTTGTTGGCATCATCGTTATCCGTTGCTGATGTCAGCAGTGACACGAGTCGAGGACACGTGACATGCTGATGTGGCAGACACATTTATGGTACGTGTGACATGCCTGACACATATTGTGACATGTAGCAGCTATAGGGGGTGACACATGGTAGTCCTCAGACTATCACCAGCCAGTCACCGGAGACTAGCCACCAGAAGTTTGCCAAAATATCGACTAGAATATTTGCCAAACGGTTACCGAAATATTCTCCAGACGGTTACCAAAATAATGACATGGCAGACATGTACAAGGCACGTGTGTACATGTAACTGAGTTAACATGGTTCAGAATGGTCAGCCTGGCCCAAACATTGACCCAAACCAAGCCAGACAGGTTTAGAAACTAAATCGGCTATAAATGGCCTAATTTTTGGTCAAATTGAGCCCAATTTTTTTTGAAAAATTCCTATTAGCTAGAGATACTCTGTGGGGGACTCAGTTTTAGTATTTTTTTATGAAAAATATTTTTTAATTTTTTTTGGGAAGAGGTACATTTTATAAAAAAGTTATCTCACTTATATATGATATAAGTAAATGGTGTAATACCTATTTAAGTATCTTACGATAGCTAATATGATATTACTGGTATGCCCCTAAGATACAAATTATCATGATCAGGGATCACATATAATACGAAGCCAAGACTAATTTAGAATACGACTAGGAGTCATATCTAAATCATAATTAATTATCAAAGACAAATAATTAAAGCTCAATTAGGAATTGACTTAGTCTTATTTCTAATAATTGATATCCGAGGAACCAATTTTTGGTATCAAGGTGCAATTAGGTGTTACATGAAAAAAAATATAGAGGTATATAGGCATTGATAGCAACCTATAGTACTTTAGAATGATAGTTCAAAGACAAGCATAATTAACCTATCTTGTGATCCCAACTGACTTCAGGGTGAGACCACTTGTCCGTTAAACATCTAACACTCTTCATATTCATAGTAAATGGATAATTTAGCTAGAATATACAGATATTTAGAGAACTCGAGGGCTTAGAATACCATAGTTCTTAGAATAAAGATAACACACATCTAATGGTTTTAAATAGTAATCTTGGCCATGATTCTATTAAAATGCACACCTAAAATTAAGATAGTCATTTTTATGGGGTAAAATTTAGGATTTAATTATTATAAAAGATTTTCATGAGTTTTAGAATATGTACAGGGTTCAACCATAATATGATTGGGAATAATTTATTTATCGCTATTCTAAGTACTATGATCTGTCTTTAATATATTTGATATTTTTTCAAGAATTGTTATTGATTACAATCTATATCCTGGATTATTGATGTCTGTGAAACTCAAAAATGTTAAATTTCAACCATTGCTGCTCACTTGTGCCCATTACCTTACTTGGTGCATTAACGCTAACTTATTCTTGAAGTCTCTTGGTCTGTAAAAGACCATCATCATTGGCAACAAGGAAGGTCCCATGGACAAAGACTCAATACCTCAACAAAGTTGAGCCAACTGACTTATGAGCAAACATGATTACCTCAAGAAGGTTAAGCCAACTGACTTATGGGCAATCATGAAGGGGCGTTATGGTCATCAAAAGACCATTATGCTTGCAAAAGTGATGCACCAATGGAACACCCTTAGGTTTCATGACGGTCACTAATTATAACTCAGCAGTCCCTAAAATTACTTCTACAATTGAGTTGTGTGAGAAGAAAGTCACTAATGCTAAAATGGTAGAGAAGACTCTATTAACCTTCCATGCTAGCAATATTGTGATTTAGAGGCAATATCGACAAGAGAACTTGACGATTCATAAAGTCTTGATTCAGGCATTGCTCCTCTTTAAGCAGAACAATAAAATTTTAATGAAGAATCATGATATGTGGCCTACTGGAAGTATACCATTGCCTGTATTAAATAATGTTCAGTTTTTGGAAAATTACTCTACATGTCAGGGATAAAAATATGGAAGGGGCAGGGGAGGATACTAGGGGTACAGGAAGGGCAGGAACTAGAAACCCTTTATCCCTAAGAGAGGTAAAGGATTTAAGAAATTCAGGACACTAGGCAATGTAAAAAGGGAAAAGAAGACTGTTCAAGGATCTACTTGCTTTAACTGCGGCGATACAGGATACTGGGCACGGGAATGCCATGCACCATGGGTGGCTACAGGCGACAGAGTCTAGCCCCACCATATAGTTGTTGATACTAACTTAGCCCATGTGGAGGTTGCAGCGTCAGGCTTCTTCGATGACACTGATGCCATCATGGATCAACATATGGAGTAATCCGTAATGATATCTCAGTAGACTTGTGATGTCACATTAGAAAGAGCACTAGTAGTTTCTTTTTTAGTACATACTTGATTTACTATTCCTTTTATTGTCAGTATTTTTGATTTTGTTGGGAACATATCATTTATATTTCAATAAAGTGCTCGCGACATACATGAGATTTCCAATTTGTTCTAAATTGTGATTATTAGAATTTATTACTTGAGAAGTAGTTAAATTCTATGTATGATAGTTGTTCTACTATATACAACTTGCCTATGGATCTATCTACTTATTGAGCATGACCGATAATCAGATGAGTGGTGACACATGTCTAAGAGACATTTCTACCACGCATTCAATCCTTTTAGATATGAATATATCTTTTATCTAACCTTGTGTATCGCGGATGACACGAATATCATTGGCATGACCAATATGATAGAATACACTGAGTGCGTTATGCTATTACTCTTTGGTGGTATCATACATGGTATCTATTCTACTTTATAAACTAGTAAATCCAGCCAAATTTTACTGAGTTTAGGGAGATACATGATAATACTTATCGCGTAATGACTATCAGAGAAAATGACTGATAAGTTTCTGTGCATTTACTATATGTCTAAAGCTTAGAACACTCTATTGGAATGGATTCCAATATACTCTTCAGGGCTCGGATAGTGAGGAGGATTATCGGGATTACATCTCAACTTTTCTTAAAAGCAGTGAAGATCCAGAGAGTATATCTATAATGATTGCCTTCAAGGAAAGTCTATTATTTCATCCTAGTATGACCAAGGTGAAGTGGGATCTCCAGCCTTTGCTCCAAACGTATCCATGGAGACACATGTAGACCTTTTTGTCTACATAGTGACCCATTTAAATATTTTTGGTCATAAAAGACGCATCTAGCTAGGAGATGGTCTTACGTTTGCCTACTCATAAAATCTAGGAATATAACGTTAGCACAACTTCACACTTATATCATTAGATTGCAGGCTCAGTTCCTGGATTAACCAATCAAAATCGATCGATACGACTTTAGAGGGGCTCGGGAGTTGGACTCACAGGCTTTTGATGATTATTTTACTGCTAAATGGGATAGATAATTAAGCACCGTGAGTAACCTATACCATATCCAACTTGGGATTGGTGGAGAACCTAATCAAGCAATTTATGATAATCACTAGGCCACAGTTATTACGATCACAGCTTCCAACTAGTGTATAGGATATGCATTCTTGTTCCCACAATACTGATAAGGGTTCGTCCCTTAGCAAATCATCAAATCATTTTTTTCCAAAACGTCTAGTAACTGGGTCGAAGCCCGGTGTCGCTCATCGATAAAGTTTTGGATATTCTGTACAGGTGCCAATCACACTACAATGTAGGAAGATGGGACCCTCAACGTCAGCCTGATATTATATAGGTTATAATTCGCATTTATCACTGGATATTTGGACCCACTGGCGGTGCATATACTGCAGTGCAGATAATTACTTTGATGAGATGATATTTCAAGCATTGGGGGGAGTCAATGCTGAGGATGCTATTAAGAGGTATTGGAAAACACCATCGTTGTCTCATCTAGATCCCTGTACATAAATTAGGTGATAATAAGGTTTAACAAATTTCAAACCTCCAATAGGTCGTAAATGAATTGCTAGATACATTCATAGTTACTATTGAAGTACCGTAAGTATATGTACCTACAAGTAATACACCTACACAGTAGAACGTTATGGGGGAACTAGTAGCAGAACATTTCAGGGGAATTAGTACCGCAAACGAATCTAAGGCTCACGCTTAGTAAAGAGCACCATTGGAAGAAAGTACTATGAGCCAGGGAGCTGCAGAATAAGGGACAAATATGACTAATGGTGTAGTCAGTTCATCAAGGATGGAATCACGCATTGACGAAGCAATAGTAGCTACGCGACCAATTGATTCATTACGAGACTAGCTCGGCATGACACATACGAATGATAATACTAAGATCTCGATCTATTAAAAGTTTGTAATAATCACAACGTTGGATTGTTCAGTAGAGATTTATCGATAAGGTATTTCTATTTGCTATTGTACTCGCTATCAAGGATGAAGATTCAGAGCCACTTATTATAAATAATTGTATGTTGTTATACATTGGCCAAAGTGGGCATCTAGAATCCAAGCGGAGATCAGCTTGCTAGCATAATACAAAATGATACAATTGAGCCTGTTGGTTATAAATGGGAAAGGTACGGAAACATAATTAACTCAGAGAGATAATTTGGTCAAGGCAAGACTAGTTGCCTAGGAAATCTTTAAAAGATCTGGCATCGATTGCAGTGTGACCTATTACCTGGTTATGGACGCTATAACGTTTTGGCATGTATCAGTCTGCCAAGTTATCGAGGATAAGCTAGACATGCATCTGATGTAAATACTGTATATTTATATGGGAAAGTAGATACAAATATCTTCATGAAGCTACCCGGGTAGGTATAAGCTTCTGGAAGCAACTAAGCCCGGCACACAAGGTGTATACGTAATAAAACTGGAAAAGTTATTATTGACTTGAAGCAATCAGGGCCCATGAGACATAGTAAGTTGATTGAGTATTTAAAGGTCGGGGACTTAGCAAATATCCTTATCTGTCCATATGTTATTATTCAAAATATAGATATTTGCTTTACTCATCATAACTGTTCGGCTTGCCATAGTTCTATTCTTACCCAATGGCACTGGATTGAGATCAAGCACATTCAGAGGTATTTGATTAGTATGAAAGACTGGGGTCTGTTCTACTCAAAATGGCAAACGTAAAAGTATAGAGTATACTGATACATAATACTTCTCAGACCCACATAGAGGTCATCGTCAAATAGATTACGTGTTTATGTACGAGGATACATTAAGATTCTTTGAGATCGATGAAGCAGACGGCGGTAGCTACACCTTGAACCATGAAAATTCTTGTACTTCATGAAGCTGGCAGAGAATGATGGTTGCGCTCCAAGATACATCTCATCAACTGAAGTTGTGGCGTGCTCTATCCAAGATAAAGTATTGACTATGTATAAAGACAATTCAGCTTGCATTATTCAAGTCCCTGGCAATTTATCAATGGCGATAGAACGAATCACATTTTATAGAAGCCATTCTAACCTTATGAATTGGCAAATGAGATTGGCGTTGCTGAAGATATTTCAGAAGACATCTTTGCAACCTATTCACGAAGACCCTTGCACCACTTACGATCAAGTAGCTAGTACACGGAATCGGCATGTAGAAGATTTATTTATCAATATCTCAGGGAGATAGATCTCAGGGAGATCGATGTCAGGGGCAGTAATCCCAACCTAACGCAGGCACATGCGTGTTGCACTCATTTTCCTAATAGTACAGTTTTTATCCTAGGAGGTTTTACTAGCTAGAGATTTAGATGAGGCAACGTATACGCGTTCACAACCCATACAGGGCATAGGATTATATTTTTCATTGCACATCTTTTTTCCCAATGGGGTTTTGCTAGGTAGAGGTTTTAATGAGGCAAGCCATCCTAGTATGGAACACCCCAAGGGGGGAGTCTTAAGAGTTGGGTCCAAGCCAAAGCTAGGAACCCAACAGGGTTGGGGTATCCTATTAAGACTCCTAACAAGCTCATATACCCAATATGGCTATGGGGAGAGTTTGAGTAGGTTAGGTAACCTTTGTTGTAGGGTTATCCTTATATCACTGTATTATGTACATAGAACACTATTTAGAATCAATATGAATTCCTCTCTTCTTTCTCTCTTTTCATTCTCATGATATAGAACTGTTAGTATACTCTATATCGATTATCTCTCAATAGAAACAATATTTTTTTTTATATATTTCCATCTTTATGTGTCGATTACTTTTTTTAAATGTAATTAGCTTTACTTATCGTAGGAGCAAACAATAAGGTGTCAGTTAAAGCAACTAAAACTACGTACAAAGCGTCCACATCAAATGTTTGGATAGTACATCCTCGACAATCATCTAAAACAAAAGATAAGGTGGTAAACACTAATAGTGCATAACATGAAATACAACCATAGACTACACAACCTTGAGTTAGTGCTTTATATATAAGAGTATATTAGTTTAAATATTTTAAAATATCCAGCACCAATGATTGTTATGTCTTGCAGGGATTGGTTGAGCTTCTTAATTTATCAACATCTGATGAAAAAGGGTTAAGTTTGTAGAATTTTTTTTAATATCAGAAAGGTTCCATATCCACATAATTTTGATTACTTATATACTATACAACTTTGCCTCCTTTTTTATGTTCCCGACTTTTATTATTTTTATGTGACAGATTTTATGACCCTGAAATTGGTGGAAGAGCTTGAGTAACTGGAGAATTGGTGACTCACTGAAATTGGTGGAAGATGCTCATCATCACCTATGCTTATGGTACATAAGACAAAATGCACGTAAAAATCTTGGTAGTGTTTATGGTAAATTCTCTAATTTCAAACACGATTTTGGTGTTTGCAAATACGATAATGAGACGGTTGAAGAATTTGAAGCAAAATGGGATGCATTACTCGAAAAATACAAGTTAAGAGAGAATGAGTGGTTGAAAGGAATATACAAGCTACGTAAAAAATGGGCTTCAGTGTATGGACGTATCCACTTTTACGCAGGTATGATGACTACCCAGAGATGTGAGAGTATTAACTTCTGTTTGAAAAAGTATTTCTCTAAAAGTCTTATTCTTGCAGAATTTGTGATTCAATACGATAATGCAAGCAGTGATCGAAAAGAGGCAGAAAGAAGTGTAGAAAATGTAACTTGGCAAACTAGATCTATCCTTATATGTGATTGGACCTTTGAGATTGAAGCATCAAAGAAGTATACAAGGAAAGTGTTCTGCGACTTCCAAGATGAGATAAACAAAACTCTTAATCTACTATTGACCTTGACAAATGAAGATGAAGAATCAGCCACATATGAAACTAGGAGAATGAATAATCGTGGAAGAACTCGTGCACTAACATACATTCCCTTAGATCAATCAGTGTGATGCAGTTGTAAAAAAATTAAATATGAAGGAATTCTTTGTTCTCACGCACTAAAGTTGTTCCACAAAAAACAATTTACAAGTTTACCATCGCAGTATTACTTAAAAAGGTAGAGCAAACACGTAATCAAATTTATAATTCTTGACGGGTATGGTGAAGCAATTATGGATGATACGAATCCATCATCTACGACACGATATAGTGAATTATCACATATCGCACAGAGGATTGTAACTAAGTATGCAAGTAGCGAGAGCAAATCTGCACTAGCTAGATCCCTAATGTTGGAGGTAGAAGAAAAGATGACATCTTTTGCAATTTTTGAAGTAGGAGACGGTACGTAAAATTTGGATGATCATGAACAACAACCTCTTTCAGACGATGATGCAACATTATGAAATCCAAAAAGGAAAAAGACCAAAGGAGAACCAAAAGGAAGACTTAAAGGTGTTTTAGAGATGAATGTGCCTAAGAAAAAAGCTTCATCAAAGCAAACAAGTAAGTAAATTATTTTTTATTGTTTATGATGGAACTTGTTAAATTGTATGTCTAATACTTTCATCAAAAAATATAAGGAGGCGGTCAAAACAAACATGGAGAAATTAGTCCAGATGAGACGCTTGTTCTCGGCACTACTAATACTTACCAAACTTCAGGTCAGTTGTTTTATCTTTTAATGTTTGTGATTAAACTTATATAGCTTAACTTTTAAATTAGTTGCATTAATTATTTTGACTCTAATATCGATTCTTTTATTTACAAATATATAGGAAATGATCAAAACAACCAACAAGGAGAAGTTAATATATATATGAGAATCTTGTTTTTGGTGGAACATCTAATACCCATCAACCTACCAAGGTCTATAATTCTAGATAAAGTTTTTTCTTTTTCATTTTGTATAAAGCATCTTTTGATTATGAATATAACTACATTGATTAATTCTTTTTATACAAGAAGGGCTTCGTCGATTTATTGAACGGACAATTCTCTGGTGTAAATGGTCCAAATCAAGCGATACGTTCATGGCCTGATATGAGTGCTCCACTGGGATCAATTGATGGTTTTGGTTATCCTAGACATCAAAGTATGTCATATGACTCTACCACCAACCTAGTCTCTAGGGCTATACACCACATTTCCCAAGTGGTTAATTAACACAAATAAGAACTTTTATTAAGATGACGCTACTTCATCATTTTATCTATTTGATATGTATTTTCTGTTTACCCTATATTCTTTTATTATGTAGAAATCTAGGGAGGACATTTATGCACCATATCATGTTCCGACACCAAGAGGCTATAATCCATTCTTTCAAAGGGCTTACACAAATATTTATCCACAAGTAATGAACTCTTACCATTTTAATTTAATTTATTTTGTCTTTTACTACTAAATAGATTGTGTCATATTCTTTTTAAGTTTGATTGTTTTACACTTTTAATAGTCTTTAACTGCTTACAGGTTTTAGGAAATGCAACTGGGTCTATCAGTTCAAAGTTGGGTGAATCTCAGCCATCCCAGGTAACAACTGATTCTTAATATTTTGTAATATTTGTATTAGTCGATATTGTTTTTTTTTACTTTAAATAGACTTTATCTGCTTTCAGGTTTTAGCAAATGCTACTAGATCTATAAGTTCAATGTTGAGTGAATCTTAATCATCACAGGTATGAGTTGATTCTTTAAACTTTGTAATATTTATCTTAGTCTAGATTATTTTATACTTTAATAGGCTCCAATTGCATATAGCTTTTAGCAAATGCTCCAGGGTCTATTAGCTCAATGTTGGGCAAATCTCAATCATCACAGGTAAAAGTTAATTCATAATACTCTATAATTTATGCCTTCAATTGTGAGAATAATTAAAATTAATACAACTTTTATATAGGTCTCGGATGGATATGTTCAAGAGCTTTGCAGAAAAAAGTTGGATTTTACCTGATGCTTGAAATCCATTAATATCACTTTGTAGTATCATTTTTTTATGATTTCCTTTAGTACCATTTTTTATGATTTAAATGTTTGAGCAGCATTGTTGGGTACTTCAATTATCATGGTGGCGATTAACTAGAATAAAGATTGAATAATATTGATTTTTTTGAATAATTTAGGTTCTCTTGATTTTTATGAAGTCCTGAAATGTTATTAGATATGAATAATGATTCATTTTTATGAAGTCTTGCAATCCTTTTATTTTTTCAATTCATAGGTATGCTTGTTGGGTGATGTGTTTTGATGCTGTAAATCAGTAGTTAATGCACCCTCACATGCCAGGAGAATTCTGACTTCCCATTAGATGTGCAGTGCAATTTTGGTAAGTGTAGTTTATGCGGTGTTTTACACATATCCCCACCTGCCAGGCCTGATCAGTAGATGTTGTTTGTCGGATGGAAAAATCCCTGACTTTGGGTGGTCACGGGATGCCTCAGGGACTGGTCAGGCAATACATTATGATTATCCCTTGCTTGCCAGGAGAAATATGGATTTGCTTATGCATGTTTTGCTTTGTATTTCACATCTCATGAGGGACTAGTCATGCAAAAATATTGACCATGGCTCATTTTCTCAGGGGACTAGTTAGGTGATTAAATGACAACGGTGCCTTACTTGCTAGGAAATCTTGGCAATATAATATAAGAAGGCAGACCTGCATACAAATGAAATAGCCATTTCCACAGGAAATCTCGATGGCCATCTGAAAATAGCACTGGGTACTGCTTATTGGCGTGCACCTTCTTTAACACCGATATGGAGAATATAGCACATCTGTAGGACAAACATTGAACCAAACATATTGATAAACACTAAATTCCGTGCATATAACTGAGAAGGTCATCCTACTGAGATGTTCAGACTAACCGCACATGCCTTTTTGGCATATTTCACATCTTTAATGGACTCAGCAGAAGGGGACTACTGCTTTGCAAATTGTGAGATTTAAAACTGAGAAGCTATAGAATGCCATTAAATCAGTAGTCCCTTCGTAACATGTCGCCATCTCTTACTAACACAAGAACACGACACGATATCCTTGGGAAGAGGCCAATAGAGTTCACTTGATTATGGGAGAACTATTGCCCATGATGAGGTCTCCTCCTCCAAAGAGATTTCTTCGATTGAATCATCAAATCGATCCACATTGTGTTGTTGTTGATGGTGATCGATCTCTTATTCTTCTGGTTAGTTGTTGTGATTTAGGGTTTTGAGTTCTGGAGAGCGATTTCGAGAAGAAATAACCCAATTGTAGACATGCAGCAAGAAAAAGTAGAGAGAGAGAGAGGAAGAGAGAAGGATTTAGAACTGATTTAGAATTTAAACAAAATAACTTATTTATTAACTCTAGCGAATGAGAGAGAGGGTTGTGTTTAGTTGTGGAGTTAACTTGGGTTTGAAAGTTTCCCTCTCCTGCCACATGACAAGATTTGATTAGAAGAAATCAAAAAATGATCTTTTTAGAGAGATCAATTTTTTTTCCTCATTGAAGTTATGAGAGTGAAAGCATGATGTCTACAAACTTAAGCTAGTATAAGCTAGTTGATACTACTAGCAACAGAGACGCAAACGTTGATTAAAATCTTACTTAAAACAAATAATGGTGTTTATGGCGCTGTTATTAGAAATAATAGCAGCCTATTAAAACCGTTGACATGAAGAATCTTCTTTTCTATTATATAATCTAGAAGACCATACAGTATATCATACTTGATTAGTAATTTATATATCTTACAAATTATGGAATATAACAAGAAGTGGGTAAAACACGGAATCAGCTAATTAAGGTAATTATCTATCGTTCCTGCTGTAAGCTAACTAGCTGCGTGTACAGACTATCAGGCTTCTTGCTTAGTTCTTCGTGGCAACCAGCCTCAACCACCTTCCCATCCTGCAGCACCGAAATCATGTTTGCATTACATATTGTTCATAGCCTGTGTGCGACAATGATAGTTGTTTGACCTTCCATTAGCTAGTCAAGAGCTTCTTGAACCACTTTCTCTGAATCCGAATCTATTGCATTTGTAGCTTCATCCAAAAGAAGAATTGTCGGATCTTTTAATATTGCCCAGCTATTGCCACCCACCCTTTGCTTTTGACCTCCTGATAGCTGCCCTCCGCGCTCCCCCACTTGGGTCTGATAACTGTCAGGCATTCTACCAATGAACTCATGAGCATTTGCAGCTTCTATGACCTCTATTTCTGAAGCACCGTCTTCCCCATACTGAATGTTTTCATAGACTGTAGTAGAAAATAATGCCAGCTCTTGTTGTACCAGACCTATTTTTAGCCGTAAAGATTTCAAGTTTAGACCTCTAATATCTAAACCTGATATGGGGTCATAAAGCCTCATTATTAGCGAAATGATGGAGCTTTTTCCAGACCCACTTTGGCCCAATATTGCGAGACTTCTTCCTGCAGATACTTGTAAATCCAAGTCCTTCAAGACAATAAATTCAGGTCTTGACGGGTACTTGAAGCTCACATTCCTGAATTCTATATCTTCTTTAATTTCGGTTACTACCTCCAATGTTGGATCGTTTGTGTCTATGGATGTTCTCCTTTGGATAATACTGAAGACGGATTGAAGTGCTTGGAATCACTTCACAAAGTCAGGTGCAAGAGCAAATGTTTCTGCCACTGATAAAACCGTGATGATTAACACCATGAAACATTTGATGATATCTTCAAAGTTGGAATGCTGATTCGTAATAAGAGTTGAAGCATACCAAAGCCCAAGTGCATAGGAGCAATTCGCAAAGAGCTGTGATGCACCATAGCCGATACCTGATATATGTCCTCATAGATATGCTTGTTTACCTGGCTGGTTTAGTTCGAAAGTGAACTGGGATAAGATGCGGTCCTCGGCACCCAATGCAGCGACTGTACGGATGTTGATAATTGCTTCACGGGCTAGGGAAGAAGTTCGAGAGTAAGAACTGGTATAATCTCCTCCAAATCCCTTCTGAAACAATTGCTGCACATGAAGAAGTTAAGACAGATATAGGTGGAAAGAACGCGGTGCCACTGAAAAAGTTAATGGTGGATATAGTATGTCTTTATGTAACTAATCACATAAGGATATTGGGTAATCTTTCATATTAAACTTTTCATCATCCATCGTATTATGGGTATAAGGTACCTCCTAGTCCCAAAAAATGATTTGAGTAATTGAAATTATACACTTGAAAGGTTTAAAGACCTACTTCAGCCAGGGAGGCTCCAATTAAAAGAGGGAAGGTGGCCATAGTAACAAGTGTCAAGCGCCAACTTAGTGTAAAGGCAATAGTAAATGCTGTCAGAGTGAGCGCTACATTTTGCACTATGGTTGATAAACGTTCGACTAATGTGCTCCTAACTAATGTTGCACCTGCTGCTAAATTTGATACAAGGGATCCAGTGCTGTTCACGTCCAAATCGAACCATCTGATCTCATTGCGAAGAATAACTGAAATTTTCAAACAATAAGCAAGTCTAGTATGCAAATAATGAAGCAAGATAGAGTAGTTTGAAGTTTGCAACTTCTATGAACAAGAATAAGATGGATATTCCAATGGTGATTTAAGAGATGTGGGAAGGAACCCTCCCCAATGGTGTTTTCTAATCTCAAAAGTTTTCATAAATGCAAAAAAAATAAATCATTTTTACCTCTCAATCACAAGATCTATCATTAGTGCTAAAATAACTAGAGAAAGGATGCTCCTTACCATATGGAAAGCCGTAAAATGGTAAAAAACTAAAAATCTTTTTTATTTATCTTTACCCTCTTAGGACAGATACTCAATTGCGCAGCAAACTCTTGGAGAAAACGTAATATGTTTATTTATGTTTTGGAATATTTAGCACCAAGGCAACATTACCATTTTGTTCTCAAAATTCAATTAACATGTTACAATCTTAGAGTGGTTATCAGTTTTCCTAATATCCCTATCTTGTCTTTCCATTACCGAAACATTGAAACCTAAGAGAAGTAAAGTACCTGAGAACATGAAAAGACGAATGCGAGTTGTTGTAGGGAAAAATTATACTATGTTAGCTCTGCAGCAGTTATTGAGAGCAGCGATTCATAGAATTTAGAACAACATCAATAGCAAAACGAACAGGAGGTATTGAAGTGATGATCCAGAAATGCTGAGTCGAGGACTAGGTCTCTATTTTTAAGACGTTTCGCCGCACTGCCCTTTTTAAGCAGTTGATTGTTGCGCCGCCTCCAGGATAAAACTGTAGAGGTAGAACTTCTCTTACAGGGAAGAAGGACCTTCGAATGATTTGCACTTTGAACTAGTTTACTCGGATTCGAAACTCATAATTATATCGAAGAGAAGGGAAGAACTGTGTATTCGATGATGATAAAATTGAGGCACAACTTCTCTTTATATAGAGCAAGTTCGAAACGGTAACAACAGTTAATGGTGGGACACGTCATCAAAAACGTTCGAAACAGAAGTGAAACGTTTAAGACTTAATTATGAAATAGTTAATACATTACGTTTGAGGGATTCAAATCGAAAAAGTGAAGTTTCAATAGACTTGGTTCGAATTTGGTCTTCTGGGAACTCTAGGTCGAAATAGAGTCAGCTTGAATTGATCTAGGTCTTGATCGAATGGACTAAGTTCGAATTGGTTCAGGTCGAATAGAATTGGTTAAGAAAAAATTAATTCTTTCATAGAGTCCCAAGTCTGAGGCCTAAGCCAATGAATAAAAACAAGTATTAAACTTATTTTTTTGGACTGCTCCGGCCCAACATAGAGAATAAAGGATCAATGTTGTATAAATGAAACAAATTACTCTTCCAAGCAATGTGGGACTTAAGAATTTACATAGAGTTTTGGAGATATAAAACCCAACAATCCTTCACTATATCGAGAAAACATATCCGAGTAAAAATCTAAAGTATTACGTAAGTAGAGGTGTCTTTCAAATTGAACCTTTACATAGTGAATATACCTTTGAAGTACTAGAGATTAGAGTGACATTTATCTTGAACTCTAATTCTGAAGAGTACAACTAAGGCACACCACACAACTTTTATAGTGCAAAGTTCTAAAATTTTAGCGCTATACGGCAATACGGTCGTATCCAAATTCTAATGAAGGCTCAAGAGAACTTGCCCAAGCTCCCATAGGAATGGGCCTCAATTCCACAATCATCAAGGTGAGTCTATCAAGAGTACTCCTATAGCTAGGTGCCCCACTCTACAGAGAGTATAGCTCTCATTAAGAGTTATAGAATAACTCTACCTTAAATCGCTACAGAATATCAAGCTCTTATAGGGATGGACTAGGAGTAATTACCCCTTTATAAAATAATGCACGAATCTTCTTAATTATCATATGACTTGTTTTTCCTTTTGAACCTATTTCTTAGGATCCCCAGTCTATAGGTTGGTTTACCATCACAGATATTCTAACTATACGAGCTTTAGCCCCATCCCTTTCGAGGTGCTCCAAACCTTCTCCCGAGCTAACCCTTTCGTCAAAGGATCAGCCAGGTTCACTTCTGACCAAACAAAATCCACTATGACAGTCCCAGAAGTGAGTTTCTCTCTTGTGATGCTGTTCTTATAATGCATTTGTCATTTCTTGTTGTTGTAATAACGATTATGTACTTTTGCAATAGCTGCAGTACTATCGCAGTGGATAAGTATGGCTGGTAACAACTTACCCCATAAAGGAATATATGACATAAGGTTTCTTGACCAATCTGCCACCTTACTGGCAGTAGCTAGTGCCATCAGTTCTGACTCCTTTGTAGATTGGGCTAAGATAGTTTGTTTCCTGAGCCTCCAAGAAACTGTCCCTCTAGCAATGTTAAAGATATAACCGCTGGTAACCTTAGAGTATTCAGATAGGATATTCTAATCAGCATAGGTAAATCCCTCTAGGACTATGGGAAATCGTCCATAGTGTATTCCTAGGTACATGGTTTTTTTTGAAACCGCATGACCCTTCCTATAACATACCAATGCTCTATACCAGGATAACTAGTAAATCAACATAGCATCCCCACTGCGTAAGCAATGTCTGGCCTAGTACAATCAGTAGCATACCTAAGGTTGCCAATGAAACTAGCATACTCAGTTCATCTTATACTGTTACCAGTATTCCTGCATAGCTTCTAACTAGGATCACATAGTTTGTTAAATACAGTTTGCCAGTATTCCTGAATAACTTCTAACTAGGGTCGTAAGGGGTACATACAGGTTTACAGCCATAGTAGTTATACTTTTTCAAGATCTTCTCAATGTAATTAGATTGATCTAAAGTTATATAACTTTCAGTCCTAGTGATCTTAATTCCCAAAATTAAACAAGCTTCCCCCGAATTCTTCATGTCAAAATTTTGACTTAGTAGAATCTTGACATCATTAACAACAATGATGTTAGATCCAAAAATTAGCAAGTCATCCACATATAAGCATATAATAGTGCAAACATTATCTATAATCTTGTAATAAATACATTTGTCACTTTCATTAATTTTAAAACCATGTGAGATGACTAAGTCGTCAAATTTCTCATGCCACTATTTTAGTGCCTATTTGAGACGATATAAAGACTTTATCAATTTGCAGACTTTACGTTCCTGATCAGGTATGATAAATCCCCTAGGTTGGTCCATGTAAATCTGTTCATCCAAGTCGCCGTTCAAAAAATTAGTTTTAACGTCCATTTGGTGAACTACTAAATTATGTACAGCAGTAGTAGCAAGCAATACTAAAATTGAAGTAATTCTAGTAACACGAGAATAAGTGTCAAAGAAATCAATGTTCTCTCTCTGTCTAAATCCTTTAGCTACAAGCCTAGCTTTATATTTCTCAACTAATCCATAAGATCCCAATTTCTTTTTAAGGATCCATTTATAACCATTTTCCTTGCAATCGGGAGGTAAATCAGAAAGAACCCGAGTTCCATTAGACTCCAAAGAGTCTATCTCACTGTTGATAGCATCCTGCCAAACATCTGAATCAGGGGAGGTAGGAGCCTCTTTGAGGGTAGATGGATCTCCCTCAAGAGTATATACTTCAAAATCAAGATCGAAGTCTTCTACTCGAGCTCTCTTGCTCTTTCAAATATTTGTAGCAATGGATGGAGTTTAAATTTTGTAGGTTCTCCTATTATAGGCGCAACCGAACTAGATGAGGAACCCCCACTATCTCTAGATTTAAAAGGAAACTTATCTTCCTAAAAATATGCGTTAATAGATTCAATAATAGTTTTATTTTTCAAGTCAAAAAATCTATACGCTTTACTGTTAATTTCATAACAAATGAAAACGCATTTATATGCACGACTAACAAGTTTCGACCTTTTAGGATCAGGAATCCTGACATATGTTAAACATCCCCAAACTCTAAAGTATGAGACATTAGGTTTTTCCATTCTATAATTCTAAAGGTGTGGTCAAAGTCTTCGATTTAGGAACTATCTTTAACACATAACAAATAGTTAACAATATTTCTCCCCACCAGTGGGAAACAACTCCTAAACTTAGCATTATAGCAACTACTAGTTCTGCATAAGTACGATTCTTACGTTCAGCCTTACCGTTCATCTAAGGTGAATAAGGAGTTGTGGTCTCGTGAATAATACCTGTGGGCTGATATAGCTCGTGGAAGGCTCCTGAGTCATATTCAGCTCCTCTGTCACTCCAAAAATATTTTATTTTCTTTCCAAATTAAGAATCAATTTCAGTAAGGAAAATCTTTAATATGTTTAGAGCTTCACTCTTGTGAGCCATAAGATATACATAAGTGTAATTAGAATGGTCATCAATAAAAGTTATAAAATAACGTTTCCCGTTCTTTGTTAAGATCCCTTCTAATTCACAAATGTTAGAGTGTATATGGTTCAAGGTTCCAGATTCTCTTTGTACAGATTTGTGAGGGGTCTTAGTGATCTTTGCATGAGGACAATATTCAAAATTTTTAAAGCTGTCTAAAGGGAATTTCGGAATCAAACTCATGTTAAAGCTTCTTGTTAACATGACAAAGCCTACTATGCCAAACATTAAAAGTACACACTGAGTAAGAAGAAGATTCTTTATTAATCATATCAATATTAAGCATAGACATAAAATCATACGCATAGCCTTTACCAACAAATTCCTCATTCTTGGTGATCGTATAAATGCCACCCCTAATATTTTGCGTAAACCCAGCCTTATTCAGGAGAAAAGCAGATACAAAATTCTTCCTCATTTAAGGGGTATGAAGCACATCCTTCAGAATAAGAGTCCTCCTAGAGGTAAACTTCAACTCAATGTTTTTAGTTCCAGCAACCACTTTGGTTTGGGTGACCCCAACAGTACGTTCTTGCCTTTAGCTTCAACGTAAGTTTTATACAACTCCCTATCATAACAGACATGGAAGGTAGCACCAAAGTCCATCCACCATCCTTCTGAGCCACTTACCATATTAACCTCAAATATCATAGCAACCAGAGGTTCTTTACACTCATGCTCAGTCAAATGGACCTTTGCAGGTTTCGGCTTATTACGGCAGTCCCGGGCCATGTGTCCTGGTCGACTATAGTTATAACAAATAAACTGGATAGATTCATGTTTGTTTATTTTTGAGGTAGGTACAGAGTTGTTCGAGCTAGGGTTCCTGATTGGTTTACTGGACTGGTTTTTCATACCCTTTTTTACCAGCTTTAAAGAAGCATTGGTAATCATGCTCTTGTTGTGATTAGACACAAACAAAGCTCCTTCATTAATGTCTTGTTTTCTAGATTCTTCCTCGATGCAGAGGCACACGATAAGGCTCTCCATAGAAAACTCTTTTGATTTATGTCGAAGGGTATTTTTGAACTCCTTTTAGGACGGATGTAACTTGACTGTGAGGACACCAATCGGGAGTTGTTCATCTAATTTGATACCCTCAGAAGTAATCTCATGGGCTATCTTTTCAAGTTCCTGAGACTGGGTTATGACTGACTTATCGCCATGCATCTTAAATTTCAAGTAGCGGCTAACCGCATACTTTTTCAACCCAGCCTCCTCTGTATCATACTTTTTCTGGAAAGCGTCCTAAATTTCCTTAACGGATTCCAACCTAGAGTAGAAATCATGCAGGTCATCATTAAGTCTATTCAGGATGATATTCTTATAAAGAAAATCATTTGCAGTATATTTATCTAGGGCCAATGCAGATTCAGGGGATACGGGTTCGACTTCCCTAGGCTTAGTAGTGACACACGACTTAACTACTTTTTTAGTGGTTCAATAAAAAAACATTTTCTGTTTCCATCGACAAAAGTTCTAACTTTCAAATTTGAAAGGTTTGATGTTGTCAGTGAAGACAAATCGGACATCACTATCTCCGTCCATAACAGATACAAAAATCGTCCTAAAATTATAGGGAAAAATTATACTATGATACCTCTGCAGCAGTTATTGAGAGCAGAGATTCATTGAATTTAGAACATCAATAAAAAAACGAATAGGTGGTATTGAAGTAATGATCTGGAAATGCTGAGTCGAGGACTAGGTCTCTATCTTTGAGAAATTTGGCCGCACTGCCCTTTGCAAATAGTTGATTGCTGCATCGAATGATTTATACTTTCAACTAGTTTACTCAGATTCTAGACTCATAATTATAACAAAGAGAAGAGAAAAATTGTGTATTCGATGATGATAAAACTGAGGCACAACTTCTCTTTATATAGAACAAGTTCAAAACGGTAACAACAGTTAATGGTGGGACACATCATCAAAGACATTCAAAATGAAAGTGAAACATTTAAGACTAAATTACGAAACAGCTAACACATTACGTTTGCAGTATTAAAAATGAAAAAGTTTAGTTCCAATAGACTTGGTTCAAATTTTGTCTTCAGGGAAATCTAGGTCGAAATAGACTCAGCTAGAATTGATCCAGGTCTAGATTGAATGGACTTAGTTCGAATTGGTCCAGGTCGAATAAACTTGGTTCAAATTGATCCAGGTCAAGATCGAATGGACTCAGTTTAAATTGATCCAGGTCAAATATAATTGGTTTTGACAAAATTAATTCTTTCATAGAGGCCCTTGTCCGAGGCCCAAGCGCATGAATCAAACAAAGTGTTAAACTAATATTGTTGGCTCGCCCCCGCCCAACATATAGAATAAAGGATATAGGTTTTATGAAGGAAATAAACTACTCTTCCAAGCAATGTAGGACTAAAGAAGCCACATAGAGTTTTGGAGATATAAAACACAATAATTCTCCACTATATCAAAAAAACATATCTGAGTAAAAATTCTAAAGTAGTGCATAACTAGAGGTATCTTTCGACTTGAACCTTTACATAGTGAATATACTTTTGAAGTACTTGAGATTAGAGTGACATTTGTCTTGAACTCTAATTCTGGAGGGCACAACTAAGGCGTACGATACACAACTTTTATAGTGCAAAGTTCTAAAATGTTAGCGTTATACGGCTATACGCTCGTATCCCAATTCTAAAGAAGGCTCTAGAGAACTTGCCCAAGCTCCGACAAAAAGCGACCTTACTTCCACAATCATCGACGTGAATCTATCAAGAGTACTCCTATAGCTAGGTACCCCATTCCACATAGAGTATAACCCTCATTAAGGGTTATAAAATAACTCAACCTTAAATCGCTACAGAATATTATACTCTTATAGGGATGGACGAGGAGTAATTGCCCCTTCTTAAAAAAATGCACGATTCTTCATAATTATCATATGACTTGTTTTTCCCTTTAAACATTTTTCTTGGGATCTCCAGTCTATAGGTTGGGTTACCATCACAGATATTCTAACTATACGGGGTTTAGCTCCATCCCTTTCGAGGTGTTCCGTACCTTTTC
Organism: Kingdonia uniflora; assembly: GCA_014058105.1. Taxonomy (NCBI): domain Eukaryota; kingdom Viridiplantae; phylum Streptophyta; class Magnoliopsida; order Ranunculales; family Circaeasteraceae; genus Kingdonia; species Kingdonia uniflora. The sequence goes on along the minus strand of JACGCM010000560.1, from coordinate 3,231,351 downwards.
CCGAGCTAACCCTTTCGTCAAAGGATCTGCTAGGTTCACTTCAGACCGAACAAAATCCACTCGGACTATCCCAGAAATGAATTTTTCTCTTACGGTGCTGTGTTTTATAACGCATTTATCATTTCTTGTTGTTGTAATAACAATTCTGTACTTTTGCAATAGCTGCAGTACTATCGCAGCTGATAAGTATGGCTGGTAATGGCTTACCCCATAAATGAATATATGACATAAGGTTTCTTGACTAATTTGCCTCCTTACTGGAAGTAGCTAATGCTATCTATTCTAATTCTTTCGCAGATTGAGCTAAGATAGTTTGGTTCTTGGTCCTCCAAGAAACTGCCCCACCAGCAATATGAAAGATATAACTACAAGTAGCCTTGGAGTTTAAAGACAGGGTTTTCCAATTAGCATCGGTAAATCCCTCTAGGACTTGGGGAATCGCTCAGTGTATTCCTAGATTCATGGTTCTTTTTTGAAGCACATGACCCTTTCTATATTATACCAATACTCTATACCATAACAACTAGTAAATCTACATAATATTCCCACAGCGTAAGCAATGTCAGGCCTAGTACAATCAGTAGCATATCTAAGGCTGCCAATAATACTAGCATACTCAGTTTATGTAATACTGTCACCAGTATTTTTGAATAGCTTCTGACTAGGGTTCTAAGGGGTACATACAGGTTTACAGTCATATTAGTTATACCTTTTCAAGATCTTCTCAATATAATAAGATTGATCTAAAGTTATACTACTTTCAGTCCAAGTGATCTTAATTCCCAAAATTACACTAGCTTCCCCCAAATCCTTCATGTCGAAATTTTGACTTAGTAGAATCTTGACATCATTAAATACAGAGATGTTAGATCAAAACATTAGCAAGTCATCCTTATATTAGCATATAATAGTGCAAACACTATCTACAGCCTTGTAAATAATTCATTTGTCACTTTTACTAATTTTAAAACCATGTGAGATGAATAAGTCATCAAATTTCTCATGCCACTGTTTTGGTGCCAGTTTGAGCCAATATAAAGACTTTACCAATTTGCAGACTTTACGTTCCTGATCAGGCATGAAAAATCCTTAGGTTGGTCTATGCACTACAAGAAAAAACACCTTTAGGGATAGCAAAAAAGTATCGCAAAAGGCGATTAATACGTCTCTACAGCTATTAGGGACGACTTTAGGGACGGTAAAGTGTTGTCCCTTTAGGGTGGCGTCCCAAATACTCTAGGGATGGGCACATCCGTTTCTAATGCTATTAAGGACGTCTTTAGAGACCACAAAAATCCGTCTCTAAAGGTCTTTTTTTTAACTCTTTAGGGACGGTGTGCAACCGTCCTTAATACATAATATTAGGGACAAATTTGTTTGTCTCTAAAAGTATGACGCTAAATTTTCCCGCCAGCGCCAATATTATTGGGGACGGATTATTTTGTCTCTAATACACAATATTTGAGACGAATTTGTTTGTCTCTAAAAGTATAGCGCCAAATTTACCCGTCAGCGCCAATATTATTTGAGACAAATTATTTTGTCTCTAATACACAACATTTGAGACAGATTTATTTGTCTCTAAAAGTATGGCACCAAAATTTTCCACTAGCAACAATATTAATAGAGACGGATTATTCCATCCGTCTTTAATACATAGCATTTTAAACAGATTTGTTTCTCTAAAAGAAGGTAATGCTAAATGTAGCATTTTTGCAATTTAAATTGCGCCCCTGTTAGATAATACAAATCATTCATCAACCACAGGTTAATTTAAAAGAAGGTAAAGTGATTACAAATGTGTTCTTTGATATACAAAAAAACTAAAGACATATCAAAAATAATTGAAAAGAAAATAATAACAATGAAATTATTATTTTTACATGAAGAGTTACAAGTCCAGCATCATAAGTCACCTTGAAAATACAAATGAAGTCCCAGTCCGAAGTATGCCATATCTCCTATATGAATAAAGACAAATATAAAGTCATTAAGTTTTGCATTTTACTTTATTAATGTTAAAGAAGAACAGTTCAAAAAGCCTATGAAAATTTGTTAAACTTAACTATTTAAGCCTATGGAGACCAGCGATGGAGCAAGTGAAAATCAGTTGTACAATCTCAAACTACAAAAATATGGTAGAGAAAAAAAACTAGTAACATGCCATAGCCTTTTAGTACTGTTAAAACTATGTGTGGGCTTTTTATGAGTTGTCGCAATACAAATAGACAAGTGTTATGTTAATGCTGCCATAACTAATCACTGAAAATAGCGAATGGATAAATTATATTTTGTTTTTTAAGAAGTATTTGATATCTTATTTTACTTCTTTATTGTGAAATAATATTTTATATAACTGAAACTGTTGATAACATTGATTGGGGACCTAAATTATTGGAACAGAGCATCCCAAAATTGAGTGTGTGATCCATGACTAACAATAGAAGATTGAAAACGATATTAGAGAGTATAAATACTTCTAGGGAAATTAAATAAATTATATTCACCTTGAGAATATAAATGAAGTCCCCAGTCTGAAGCATGCCATATCTCCTATATGAATAAAGCCAAATTTAAAGTCCAGAAGTTTTGCGTTGTACCTTATTAATGTAAAAGAAGAACAGTTCAAAATGCTTATATAAATTTTGTAAACTTTACTATCTGAGCGGATTCGCCGCAACAAAATGGGTTTAGATTGTTAATAATGAAAATGGTTATGGGAAAAGTGACTTACTAAAGAAGATCACATGTTTGTTTGTTAAAGAATCGAGAATCACTCATGGTGAAAATTGCAGATGGAGAAGTCAGGGTAAAAAACCATGTGCTTTGTCAATCTTAGTAAAGTATTTATGTCACAAGAACGTAGTCTCAATCTGCGTAATATGCAAGTCAACATTATTAATATCACCACACAACTAGCACAACAAGCAAAACTCCATGGATCTGTTAGAATCGTTGGTGCAGTATAAGTGATCTGATGAAACACTTAAGGAAATGCAGGCACTGTTTAATGGAAACATCGAGTAATGAGGATGTTAGTATTAGTTCAAAAACTGATCTTCACTCCGCTTTAGAAGATTGCCTTCCAGAACTCTCAAATAAGGTTGGAGATGTGGGGCAATTCTTGATATGATGGCTATGGTGCTTGAAAATATCCCAATTACAACTATTCTAGCAAGGGCGACTATATTATCAGTATATCGTACGGCACAACTGATATCCATTGTCCCTAATATTTAAGAGTAGCCACTACCAAAACCCTTAAATATAAAAGTAAAATCAACTATAATTTTAATAAATAATAATGCATAAGGAGTATCAAAGAAATAAGGTAAAATATGACTTTTTAGAAATATGAAAATGTACTAAAGAAAATATTTATCATAACGATGTCAAGCTTCACAACGAAATATAAAGATTCTTCTTAGTCGCATAACTAAAGGAAGATTAACATACTCTGTAGCGTGTCAAAAGATCATTAATGCCATAAGCTATTCTACCTTAGAAGCTGCCTAAACAGTGAAATTATTGTTAATGAACATGTTGCACTAAGAAAATAGGTATAACCAAACGAAAAAAAATCTTACAATTGAAAGAAAATCCATATTCTTGCCACGTGTTCGTTGAGATTCTTGAACTGACCTTCCCCGTGATGAGTATCTCCTAATTGTAAAAAATATCATTGGTTCAGCCGGACCTATTATACAATTTATTTCAAAGTAGTCATAGCTATAATCCAGACTTACCTTGTTAGAGTTGGCCTTGTTTATTTGTAAATGAACGTCAGTTGGAGTTTGTAAAATCCGGAAATGAAAAACTTAAGACTGAGAGCTTACATAACATTTGGCGTAAGCACTAGAAACATGATTGACTGAAGCAAAAGTTATAAGAAGAGCCTGGAAAGAAATATTGCTGACCTTAAATCATATATAGTAGTTTCCTCTTCATCTGTATCAACCTATTCTATATACCCATTAATGGCAAGCTCATGCCAACCACCCTCATCGGGTGACTCCTACAAAAGAAAGAAAGACAGTTGGGAAACTATAAACAAAATAGCTAAACCTATATGAGGTAGTAAAGTGATAGACACGTAATATTTACGTGTACAACTCCTAAATTTATATCTACCTAATTATTTATTAAATAAATGTGACACTAATAGTGCTTTTGTTTATATTTACAGAAATCGGTCACATGATACTAATAGTGATGTACTCCAACAATGATTCTCATTTGAAGTTGTCAACCAAAGGCCCATGCATGGAAGCCCATTGAAGAGAATTAGATATATATATATATATATTATTCTCATGAGTTGTAATGCATGATTTTAGGCATTGTTTAGGGGGCTTTATATTAATGGTGATTTTTAGTAACCCTTCCTATACCCTATAAATAGGAGGAGAATCCTACCCATGTGGGAACATCTTGGAGAGTGTAAATATCTAGGTTCAATAAGCAATAAAGTTCTTGTTATTCTCTTTTTCTTGTCTTTTTACTTTTATCGTAGTAATGGTAGTATGACAATGATCAAAGGGATGAGTAGCTAATCTTATTAGCCAAGGCTAGAGGAAGCTCCACCCAATGTAACCTTAGTGTAGATTGTGTAGCTTAGCTAGAGTAATTACTTTCTCTTTATCCTGAAATATTGCATATTCACATTTCTTCATTCTATGCTTGACCATAGCTAGGATTAGGTGGAATAATGAATCTATATAACCATCTTGTTGGACCATAAAAAGGTAGGTTAGGAACATGGAGAAGGGAACATAATCCATACTTATCTGCCAGACCATAGTTGAGTAGACTGGTTTATGGGTAGTTCCCAATTACTAAATCTCTTGTATCTTTTGATGTATTGCATATGCCCGACCAAGGATATGCGATACGGGAACTCGTAATTTACATTAATTATTTATTATATTTAAATGGCTACAAAGGGTGGAGTGGAATCGATGCCTTGGTTTCCACTCCAATTTATCTTGTAATTTGTTATGTTCTTCTTTTTATTTCAAAACCTACACAAACTCGTTGTTATTGGATAAAACTAGTAGCTCGAAGTATAATTTACACCACAAGTCTCTTAGGATACGACCCCACTTACCTTTGTACTTAACGGTACACCGTGCGCTTGCGGGTCTTTTAAGGCGTCGATTTATAATCGATCAAGTTTTTTGCTCCGTTGCCGGGGACTTGCAAAGTTGCGTTTTATTTTAAGCCAATTTTTCTTTCTTGTTTTTTTTTTTTTGGATCCGGAAACAAAGTGATTGAGTAATGGCTCAAACTCTCTTGGTTCTACAGTAGCTATGAAGTCTATCCCTGAATGTTTCACCATTTTTGACCATCTATACTTCACAGTTGGGAAATACGTTTGCTATGAAAGTTTTAGATAATTCAAAACCTTTTCCGAATTGCTATAGATCATATTTTTCTGTTTAGTCATTTTTGAGTTACAACCTTTTAAAAAATAGTAAAAAATAGTCTCTGTAAAGGACATTGTTTTCATTAATCACATGATTTGAGCTGTAGAGAAGCTAAATTCTAGAAAACTTCATTCTTGAATGTCTTTCCTTTCTGAATTTTCTTTCCAAATTGATATTATTTAATGCTCTCTCTCAACCGAGCTGAAATATATGCGTATTTGAAAATCAGAACATCATAGACTAGAATAAACTTGTAAATTGAATTAATATTGTTGTCGCAAGTTTACTAATCTTTTTTCTCTTGTTTTGTAGGATAGTCACAAAGTTGGAAACAAGACGGACAATACACAAAGCTAAAAGCATCATCAAATCCATCCTTCTTGTGCCCCCTAAGTGAAGGGGAACTTCCTTCTTTCGCCCCCTAAGTGAAGGGGCGGCCACAGCTACACTGGGAAACACTTCCCGTAGGTTGGTACTTGTTAAAACTTGACATCTAGAAGGGGTACATATCCACTCCACCCCGACACTAGGACATATAAAGTCGTGTGGACTGTGCAAATACACGCTGCTCTTATAAAAAATTTACTGTGGTTGGATTGACCTATTGTTATGTTTAATATTTTTTTTCATTCCAAGATTAGTAAAGGTAAAAACTGTTAGAGACTTGCAGGATTTTATCACCCAAAAAGCTTTCCAACAAGTAGGACCACCTATTAGTGATACGAAGAAATTTGTATCACACAAAAATTGAACGTCCCGAACCTCAACATAACTGTTAATAAAAAAGAGTAGCAAGATTCCTGCGGGATTTTATCACCCAACGGATAGGTGTACCAGATCGGGGTACAAACACGGGTATCGTAGGATACGGCCCCAACCTAGCGCCGCGAAATACTGGTTATAGGTTTACGACGTCACCGTTCCGAGTGCTTACGTACGATAAGGTGACTCGCTCGGGCGTGAGGACTAAACATCTACTTTAAGCTGGTACCAGCATAGTGACGCAGGGGAGTATAGGAACCAAAACCTTTTGTCATCGTACCCATTTTGAACATAGAAGAATATAGGGGAGACCTAATTATTACTTCTAAAAAATGTTAATGTGTTAGACTTTAAATTTGATTGGTTGTTTATTGCGTTGGGTGTTTCTTTTATTTTAAAATGTCATACATGCAAGAACATTGGAATCTTTACAGCTCACAATTCAACATCCCGCAACAACCTCAAAATAATTTGTTCAATCATGGGATCACCAAAATTCTCAATACGTGGAACTTTTCCAATCTTATTCATATATGCATGCCCATCAGTCCGTCCAGTCATCCAATCATTTCCCACCCGATCTACCCAAACCTTTTTTAGATGATTCCCTTGCTCTTTTCTTTCAACAATTAGTACAATTTTAGTAACAAATGATGCAATTCCAACAACAGACATTGGTGAATCAAACTTCTACGACCCAATCTATCTCTAGATTAGAGACTCGGATAACTTAGTTGTCAACTACGTGGAGTGAAATAGAGCATGAAAACCTTCTAAGAAATGAAGAAGAACAATCCAAAGTTAAATCCACTTGTGATTTATAAATGGATGAATTCAAGTGTAATCAAGGAATGTTTTCTGCGTGGGGTGAATGGATACCATATTGTGAGATAGATTTAGAAGATGAATATTTTAATTTTGACGATCTTATGTCACAAGAAGATCTTGAAGAAACCTTCCAAATTCAACCATCGATGTCACCATCCATCATTTCATTTGTTAACCCAATAAATTATTTCGAGGAAACTATGACCGAGACTAAATATTTTTCCCTCTCCTCTAATGATTTTTTTGGCGATGATGACAACGAGATAAAATATGAATATATAGAATCACCATCTCATTATACGATAATTTGCGAGGAATTTGTAGATGATGATATTTGTACCAAAGTCAAGAAATTAGAAATTGTCGAACCTGTTGTAGATGTTATCAACTTGTCATTTCCTTCTCAGTCCCCTTATGAGTCACCTCAGCCTTGCCTTGAGCCGTATTCACCTGACACAAATTATAATATTAAGAACCAGTGGGTGGACGACCCTTCTTTACAGGATATACCACTATTATTGGGGGCTGATTCAGTTTTGGTTACGCATTCACCAACCACACCTATACCTATGCCTACATCTCTATTTCACGAGCCCAATGGGGGTACCATGACCATAAATGATTTTGAGGACTTGTACGGAGATAATTATTGTTGTATTTATGTTAATGAATGTTTAAATTATTTTGAGGACTCGAATGATCCTAAGATTCGTAAAATGGTACAATCATTAGCATCTGAAAATATGTTTTAACATGGCCATGTCCCTAAGCCAATGAATATCCACGTCAATGGTTAGGATGAGTCCCTTGAGATAAGTTGTGATTTTAGGCACATAAATTTTTAATGTTTGTTAGAGTCAATTGTTCCCCAATCCCCACATCCACAAATATGTTATATAGTTTTTCTTCTACTACAAGAAAACATCTTTTTGAAAAATTATAATTTTGGGGATGCCTCACGGACTTACTTTATCAGAACCAGCTATCACATTTTTTAAAATATCAACGATAACATAGGGGTTTTGAAAATTTTCAAAGAAAATATCTTTCTAGGAAAATCAAGTTTTGAATCTAGTACATTTTTGGGGATGAATACTTGTATACCAATCTTCTTATTTACTGCAACATGTAGTAATCATATGATTTTATTGAAAATTCTAAAGGAAAATATGTTCCCTGGGTATGTATTTGCTTTATCTTGGAGAAAATGGTTTTTCATGATTTGTCTAAGATTTTCAACTTGGAATCATCAAATGATAGGCAAAGTTTTTAGAAAAAATCTTTTCTATAGAGAATTAGCTTTAAACTCTCTCTGGTTTTTACAGAATATATCTGCCCAATTAAGGGCTAATATTAAGGATCACCAGTCAAGTGTTATCTGGTTTTTAAAAGAGAATTTGCAACCAGGATAGTACATCACCTTTTTAACTTCGTACCCTTCCAGTCATATTAATTTTTTTTAAGTTTGGGGGTACATTTGTCTGGCTGAAGACAGTAAACTTAGCGCTTCATGGGAGGCAACCCATGACACATTCAGGTGAGAAATTTCAGTTTTTATTCCTCCATTTTTTATGCTATCAAACATTGAGGGCAATGTTTCATTTAAGTTTGGGGGTAGGAAAACATTTCTTTAAATACTTTTTGAAAAAAAGTAAAATAATGACACTTTGACAATTTATGATATATTTTTGACGAATTTCCAAACACTTAAACTGATTTTACCTTGACATAAATATTATGGAAAAACCTAAATTTTGAAATTGTACCAAGTATACACTAGAATATTTTAGAATATCTTAACATATATTTACTATCTTTTTATTAGCGACAAATTCAAGTTAACTTATTATATTTTGAAAACGTGCACTTCATTCTAATTTTACAATTAATACCTTCAATAGATTTTTGCCCAGTATAAGGGAAATTTAGCATTTATGTTAGAAATAGTTTGCTACAAGGGAGATAACTGCCTAAGAATAAGTTCATTCCTAAGAATAAATAATAAGCCAAATATGTTCTAAAGACTTTCACGCTACAAGGCTACTCGAATGATTAAGAGATGAAAGAGGAAAAATTATCACCAATCTCGAGTTTGACCATGAACTATTTAAAATGAGCACAAGAAAATGTTACTTGTGAGAATCCTGAGTCTAGGTTATGATGGGGCACCACACCCTGACAACCTTAGCAAACTGGCGGGGATTGTCGACCAAAAACTTCTTGTAACGGAGGCTTCACTAAGAAATAATGTACTCAATAAAAAAAGGCTTGAAAAGAAAAAATAAAAAATAAAATTCTAAGAAGACGAATTGACTAAGGCACATGTCGAACTGACCGTTAAATTTATTCCAGTAAGAACTAGACTACCAAAATCTGAGTAAATTATTCTAGACAACGTATTTGGCGATAAAACTATTTTTATTGTACACTCAAATATTGTTAAAGCAAAATACTTGAATCTCTTTCTAATCTTGAGGTAGTACCTCTAGTTTTGGATAAGCTTTAAATATTCTTTGATATACTTGGGAGAATAACAAGTTTAAAGATTTTTTCATTTGTATATTTTTGTCACAACTAAGTAAGGTTAATTTTACTGGAAATGAGTCATGTGTATTCTTGAATTGTTTAAAATATCATTATTGACTTTTGTGGGTATAGTCACTGTAAACCCTCACGAGACAACACTTGTCCGCCAAGCTAAACCTGGGGTTTTAACGACTTGTTGCATACGCTAAATGTAACCGAGTGATGTGCAAAAATGGTTTTTGTTTACTTTTGCTCGAGGGCTAACAAAATATAAGTTTGAGGGTATTTGATAAACACATAATATTTACATGTACAACTCTTAAATTTATATCTACCTAGTCATTTATTAAATAAATGTGACATTAATAGTGCTTTTGTTTGTATTTACAGAAATCGGTCACATGATAAACAAGTCGTACAATTTTCCAGTTTTTAACGAAGAACAAGGGTGATGCACTCCAACAATGATTCTCATTTGAAGTTTTCAACCAAAGGCTCATGCATGGAAGCCCATTGAAGAGAATTAGATATATATATTATTCTCATGTGTTGTAATGCATGATTTTAGGCATTGTTTAGGGGATTTTATATTAATGGTGATTTTTAATAACCTTTCCTATACCCTATAAATAGGAGGGGAATCCTACCCATGAGGGAGCATCTTGGAGAGTGTAAATATCTAGGTTCAATAAGCAATAAAGTTTTTGTTCTTATCTTTTTCTTGTCTTTTTACTTTTATCATAGTAATAGTAGTATGACAATGATCAAAATGATGAGTAGCTAATCTTCTTAGCCAAGGCTAGAGGAAGCTCTACCCAATGTAACCTTAGTATAGATTGTGTAGCTTAGTTAGAGTACTTACTTTCTCTTTATCCCGAAATATTGCATATTCATATTCCTTCATCCTATGCTTGACCATAGCTAGGATTAGGAGGAATAATGAATCTATATAACCATCTTGTTGGACCATAACAAGATAGGTTAGGAACATGGAGAAAAGAACATAATCCATACTTATCAACCGGACCACGGTTGAGTAAGTTGGTTTATGGGTAGTTCCCAATTACTAAATCTCTTGTATCTTTTGATGTATTGCATATGCCCGACCAAGGATATGCGATACAGAAACTCGTAATTTACTTTAATTATTTATGATATCTAAATGGTTACATAGGGTGGAGTGAAATTGATGTCTTGGTTTCCACTCCAATTTATCTTGTAATTTGTTTCGTTCTTTCTTTTATTTCAAATCCTACACAAACTCGCTGTTGTTAGATAAAACTAGTAGCTCGAAGTATAATTCGCACCACAAGTCTCTTGGGATATGACCCCGTTTACCCTTTTACTTAACAGTACACCGTGCGTTTGTGGGTCTTTTAAGACGTCGGTTTATAATCGATCATAAAGCATAATACCATTTACTGTAGAGCTCGAATGTCCTTCTGGCGTCTCTTCATGGCACATCATTTCCCACTGTGAATTATGCAGCTGACAGGGTTTTGCCAATTTCCCTAGTCAAAATTTAGGTTTTGCCAAACACATACTCTCTTGAGAGAAAGGGCAGTAGACATATCAAAAATTAGACATACTACATTGTGTATCAAAATTATAATCATTAACTATTGTGCAATTTACCATAATTTTTCTTTCTTTACGATTCTTACTTTCATCGTGTCTTTGCGGTTACAAATTAAGGAAGAGGAGAGGAGCAGGGAGAAACCCTATTTGTATTAAGCAATTCTTAGACATTCTCAAAGGCTTGAAAACCTTTGTCCATATCATTCAAATTTTATAAATGAAACACTATAATACTAGAGATCCAACTAGACTCCAAAATATTCTATGAAAAAAAAGAAGAGGAAAAATAGTACTATAGCTCCAATAAAGTTGATCCACTATAGGACCCGATCTCTTCATCAACTTCACGAGTAAGAGATCATCCCCTGCAGATAAGACTTCAGCATAGGCTGTATCCATATCACCCACATGAAGTACATCCATTACATTACTTCAAGACGCCCAGACTCCTCTCGTATCCTGAGCACCGTCTTCATCTTCCATAACTTCTGCAGTTAATTCCGGAATAGCAACTCATTTTAGACCCTGAGATTGACCATCTTCTTCTCCAGCTCCCAGGATAGCTTCAAGAGTGGCCTCATCTTTTAAAGCTTGCCAGACACTTCTAGCCGAAGGGCCTTCACCGAGCCTAATGGACCCCGATCCCTTATCCTAAGCTCTCCTAATTCCTACCTGGTTGCCATCATTTTCTAGTGTAGGCGACCTAACATCAACAAGATCTCATCTAGAGCTCCCCATATGCCCATTTCTCAGAGCATTATATGAATAGGAATACGATGATAGGAATCTTTTTGAAAAAGTAACCCGGCCATCACTGGCTCTGCCCAACTTAGTGCCAGAATAGTTAGGGAAGTCATTATATTTGCCCAAAATACTATTAGAAGATCCCTCGAACGTATTCATAAAAGTAGTAGGCCTTCTACCTGATGATCCTGCCAATTCCTGAGCTATATCCTCAACAACTTTCTCTAGACCCCTTACTCTATTATCTAATGTTATCATGCTATTATGAGACCCACCCATGAAGTCCTACAGTTAAGAAAAAAATGTGTAAGAAGCTGAGTTCAAACTCATGTCCTGCCCAAGGTAAAAAAAATTGTACTGTGGCAATATATTGGACAAATTAAAATATAACATAGGTTAACTCCAAATATTCTGGACTCAAGCAGTATGATGGCTTATTGAATCATCAATATATATCAGCGATCATGAGTCGATAATTATTCTGTAGCATATAATAATTTATGAGACAATATCTGCATATTCTAGGCTCTCGGGTAGATATACCGTGCATATATCATATGGTATAAACCGTGATATACCCAAATTTTCTACTCCAAGGTTCTACCTACCGAGAAATTAAACAGACCTGCAACATGTTCATTAGATGAGCTTGTTGTCTTTCAAGTTGTGATAATTGTCTCTGGATTGCCAACCAGTTTTCTTTATTATTTATGAATGATAATCCTTTAACGTGATCATCACTTCCTGAGAAACTACTACGAGTGCTAGAAGTATCTCTTTGATTGACATCAACTCTATCACTGGCATTATAAGCTCTTATTTCTGAATTAGTCCCCATAAAACTTCACAGATTTGAAAGTGTAAAATCTGGAAGAAAGCTAGCATCATTGGATCAATACATCTCGAGAATGAAAGCAGGGCAGAAGGACATTTTTTACATAACCGGAACCAACAAGGAGTAACTGGAGAAATTCCCATTCCTTGAGAGACTCACAAAAAAAAATTATGAGGTTATTTTCTTTACAGATCCAGTTGATAAATATCTGATGCAATACCTAATGGAATATGAAGACAAGAAATTCCAGAATGTATCAAAGGAGGGGTTGAAACTTGGAAAGGATTCAAAGGATAAAGAAGCCAAGGATACCTTCAAGGACTTGACAAAATGGTGGAAGGACATTCTTGTTAGTGAGAATGTTGACTCTGTGAAGATTAGTAACCGTTTGGACAACAGTCCTTGAATTGTAGTGACATCAAAGTATGGGTGGAGTGCTAATATGGAGAGGATCATGCAATTACAGACTCCAGATGCAAACAAGCATGCATACATGCGTGGCAAGATGGTTCTTAAGATCAACCCAAGACACCCGATCATTAAGAAGCTTCGGGAGAGAGTGATCAGTGACTCTGAGGATGAGAACGTAAAGCAGACTGCAAAGCTTGTGTAATAAACATCTCTTATGGAAAGTGGTTTCGTGCTTAGTGACTCTAAGGAATTTGCCAATAACATCTATAGCTCAGTAAAGACGAGCCTCAAGATCATCTCTGATGCAACAGTAGATGAGGAAATTGAGGCTGACGAGGCTGAGGATGTGGAAACTCCCAAGGAAGCTAACGAGGGCGCTGATACAGAGCCATCTATAGCAATAGTTTTTGTCTTCAAGTCCGGGACAGTGTGTAGTTGTAGCTTCTTTGTCAGTCTCTCTAGTATGGCACTGTTAGTATTGTGATCATGATTTTTAGAAAATACAACCATCATATCCATTGCAAGCTCGATATCATGAGTATCAGTTCGTCTCGCTGCTCTTCTAAGTTGCACGCGCATTAGCTCAACTTGTTATTTTACTTCATCTAAAATTCCAAGCTCGTCATAAGGCATACCATCCAAGGCTTGATTCAACTTATCATAAACGATGTAAAATCTTCCCATAATCATCTCTCCATCAAATGCCAAAAAAATCTTGCTTCTCTCATTACAAGTTTTTAACCATTTATTAATGAAATTAAGCGCTTTCATCAATTTACACAAACAAGCAAAGAAAACAAGAAAAATGGCGCAAATACCACATTACCAAAACACATAATCTAAAACGTTAACAAAAATCAAAATTTTAGCAAAATATAGCACCGATTCATGCAGATAAACAAACCATTCTACAATCAGATGACAATTTAGAGATCTAATTACAATCACAGTTTCTAAATACCAAGAGTGTTTTAAAGAAAAAAATACCTAAATCATGAATACCTCGATTTCAAATCTTCAATTTGATAAGCAAGGTTCAGGTTTCAACTAAGTTCGTAGAACTACAATTAGCCCCATAAAATCAATTAGAAAAATGGATATATAGTGAGTGAGAGAGAGAGAAAAAGAGAGATCAATTAATTACCTTCATTTCAAATCCATAATTTCAATTAGGAATGTCCAAGCTTCAATCAAGTTCTTGGTACTTCAATTTCACCTAATAAAATTCAAAAGTTGATCGAACCTACTGATCCTATATCAAAAACATAAATTAGGTTTCTCCATTATTGAAGATAGATTGATTGAAGAGATGAATTTAAGGGAGAAAAATGTTTTTACCTCAGAGATTTAGAGATTAGTCTTGAGCAGAGAAGAGACAGAGAGATCGAGAGGAAATTGATTTTGAGTTTTAAAATCCCACATTTCCATTTTTTTTAGGCACGGTTTGATTCCAAAATTGATTTTGGGTCACGAAAACTTAGCGTAGGAACTTTTTTGGCCACCAATATTTGGTTTTAGCCACGGCCTGGTTCATTGTAATTTTCCACATACACAAACATGGCTAAAACTAAATTTGACGGTGGCCTTTGGTTCATTTTCTAGTAGTGATGGCTTACAAGTAAATAAACAAAATAAGGCTTTCCAACATGTTAAATATCGTAAACAAGGGTTCAATTAAAAGCATAAATTGGATAGAATTTGAGTTTGTCATTAAATTATTTCCTAGTCGGACTAAGAACAGAAAGTCAAATAAGTAAATCTGTGGGTTTATTTATTTATTTCACAATTCCATAAAACCAAAATGTAAAAGTTTTAAAACATACCCAAATTCCCCAAATAAACTAAAAACGATAGACGCCAAGATTCATCCCATCATCGTGACTCCTAATCGCAACAAATTTCATTATTTCACGATTGCACAAAAATTATAAAAAAGATTTCTGATATCTAGGTCAATCAAAAACCCAAATCAATTGATATTTTACACAAAACCCAGAACCAAAATCAAGAAATCTAAGCAAATCTATAAGATCTAAAAACAAGCACACCAAAATCATGAACAATCTAAGCTCAAAACATAAGAAATAATGAGAAAAAAAAGAAGGGAAACCTGATTACAGGATGTGATCTCTCTCTCCCTCCCCGCCTTCAGAATAACAAATTGAAAATTCCTAAGTTTTAGATCAAATATATCGTTTGTTGAGACCGGAGAGTCCAATTTTTGGTTATCTTCGAAGTTATTAACTCCAACAATGCAATAAACTATAGGGGAAAGGAGAAATCAAAATAACCACGGACAACAAGGAAATTTGCCACGGACAAGTCCTGTGCAAAGGTTACCATTACATATATCCAAGGAAAAATTAAGAAGAGACCGTGACAATTTTGATATTTTGGTGTAGTACGCAGAGAGTTGAGGGAGAAAGGATTGCGGGGAAGGGGAGTTAACTTGCGTGCATGAAATTAGGCATTTTTATTTTTATAGTATTTGTATCCACTCCTAAACTTTAACTATAAGGGACAACTATGTCCAGTAGTCCCTAAACTTATACAATTAGGGAAGACCAAATCCAAGAGTTCCTAAACTTATACAATTAGGGACGGCCAAATCCAACAGTCCCTGAACTTATATTATTATGGACAAAGTAATTAGTGATGTAAATCTCCTCATCCAAGTCACCATTCAAAAGAGCAGTTTTAACGTCCATTTGGTGAACTACTAAATTTTGTACAACAGTACATGGAAGTAATACTCTAATGGAAATAATTCTAGTAACAGGAGAATAAGTGTCAATGAAATCAATCTTTTCTCTCTGTCTAAATCCTTTAGCTACAAGCTTAGCTTTGTATTTTTTAACTGATCCATCAGATCGTAATTTCTTTTTAAGGATACATTTACAACCAATTGCCTTAAAACAGGGAGGTAAATTAGAAAGAACCCAAGTTCCATTTGACTCCAGAAAGTCCATCTCACTGTCGATAGCATCCTGCCAATCATCTAGATCAAGGGAGGTAAGGACCTCTTTGATGGTAGACGGATCTCCCTCTAAAGTATATACTTCAAAATTAGGACTAAAGTTCTTCTCTACTCGAGCTCTGTTGCTCCTTTTAAAATTAGTAGTAATGGCTGAAGTTTCCAAATTTTTAGGTTATCCTATTCTAGGCGCAACCGAACTAGATGAGGAACCCCCACAATATTTTGAGATAAAAGGAAACTTATCTTCATAAAAATCAGCGTTAGTAGATTCAATAATAATTTTGTTTTGCAAGTCAAAAAATCTATACGCTTTACTGTTAATTGTATAACCAATGAAAACACATTTATAAGCACGACTAACAAGTTACCACCATTTAGGATCAGGAATCCGGACATATGCTAAACATCCACAAACTTTAAAGTATGAGACATTTAATTTTTTGCCATTCCATAATTCCAAAGGTTTGGTCAAAGTGTTCAAGATAGAAACTCTGCTTAACACAACAAACAGTTAACAATATCTCTCCCAACTAGTGGGAAGCAGCTCCTGAAGTTAACATTATAGCAACTACTAGATCTGTATAAGTATGGTTCTTAAGTTCAGCCTTACCATTTATTTAAGATGAATAAGGAGTTGTGGTCTCATGAATAATATCTGTAGACTGATATACCTCGTGGAACTCCCCTGAGTCATATTCAGCTCCTATGTTACTCCAAAAACATTTGATTTTCTTTCCAAATTGAGTCTCAATTTTAGCAGGGAAAATCTTAAATATGTTCAGAGCTTCACTCTTGTGATTCATAAGATATACATAAGTATAATTAGAATGGTCATCAATAAAAGTTATACAATAATGTTTCCCGTTCCCTGTTAAGATCCTATCTAATTCACAAATATCAGAGTGTATAAGGTCTAAGGTTTTAGATTCACTTTGTACAGATTTGCGAGGGGTCTTAGTGATCTTTGCTAGAGTAATAATCACATTTTTTAATGCTGTTCATAAGAAATTTGGAATCAAACTCAGGCTACACATACTTTAAATGAGCTTCTTGTTAACATAACAAAGCCTACTATGCCAAATATTAAAAGTACACACAAAGTAAGGAGAAGATTTTTTATTAATTATATCAATTAAAAGCCTAAACATAGAATCACAGGCATAGCCTTTACCCATAAATTCCCCATTCCTGGTGATCGTATAAACGCCACCTTTAATATTTTGTGTAAACCCAACCTTGTTCAGGAGAAAAGAGGTTACCAGATTCTTCCACATTTGAGGGGTATGGAGCACATCCTTCAGAATGAGAGTCCTCCCAGAGGTAAACAACAGCTCAATGTTTCCAGTTCCAGCAACCTCTGTGGTGTGGGTATCCCCTAGCAACACATTCTTGCCTTTAGCTTCAATGTAAGTTTTATATAACTCCTTATCACAGTCATGGTGGGTAGCACCAGAGCCCATCCACCATCCTTCTGAGTCCGTATCATACTTTTTCTAGAGAGCGTCCCAAATTTCCTTTGTGGATTCCAACGCAGAGTAGAAATCATACAGGTCATCGCTAAGTCCATTCAGGAAGAAATTCTTACAAAGAAAATCATCTGCAGTCCATTTCTCTATGGCCAATACAGATTCAGGGGATACAGATTCGAATTCCTTAGGCCTAGTAGTGACATATGACTTAACTACTTTCTTAGTGGCTAAATAAAAAAACATTTTTTGTTTCTATCGACATAAATTTTGACCATCAAATTTTAAGGATTTGGTGCTGTCGGTGAAGACATATCGGACATCACTATCTCCGTCCATAGCAGATACTAAAATCGTCTTAAAATTGTAGAGAAAAATTATACTATGCTACCTCTGCCGTAGCTATTGAGAGCAGAGATTCATATAATTTAGAATAGCATCAATAACTAAGCAAACATGTGGTATTGAAGTGATGATCTTGAAGTGCTGAGTCGAGGACTAGGTTTCTATATTTTAAGACATTTTACCGCACTGCCCTTTGCAAACAGTTAATTATTGCGTCGCCTCCAGGATAAATAACATAGTAGGAACTTCTCTTACAAGGAAGGACCTTTGAATGATTTGCACTTTCAACTAGTTTACTCTGATTCTAGACTCATGATTATATCGAAGAGATGAGAAGAACTGTGCATTCAATGATGATAAAACTGAGGCCCAATTTCTCTTTATATAAAACATGTTTGAAATGGTAACAACTGTTAATGGTAGGACACATCATAAAAAATGATTGAAACGGAAGTGAAACGTTTAAGACTTAATTACGAAGAAGTTAACACATTATGTTTGGGATATTCAAAGCAAAAATGTTTAGTTCCAATAGACTCAGTTCAAATTTGGTCTTCTGGGAACTCCAGGTCGAAATAGACTCAGCTCGAATTGATACAGGTCAAGATCGAATGCAAATTGGTTCAGATCGAATAAACTTGGCTTGAATTGATCCAGGTTGAGATCAAATGGACTCAGTTCGAATTGGTCCAGGTTGAATAGAATTTGTTTTGACAAAATCAATTCTTTCATAGAGACCCAAGTCTGAGGTCCAAGCCCATGAATCAAACAAAGTTTTAAACTTATTTTTTTTGCCCGCACCCCCCCCTACCCCCCCCCCCCCCAAATAGAGAATAATGAATTTAGGTTATATCAAGGAAACAAACTACTCTTCAAAGCAATGTGGGACTAAAAAAGCCACATAGAGTTTTGGAGATATAAAACCCAACAATCTTCTACTATATCGAGAAATCGTATCTGAGTAAAAAATCTAAAGTAGTGCGTAAGTAGAGGTGTCTTTCGACTTGAAACTTTACATGGTGAATATACTTTTGAAGTACTAGAGATTATAGTGACATTTGTCTTGAACTTTAATTTTAGAGGGTACAACTAAGGCACACCACACACACCTTTTGTAGTACAAAGTTCTAAAGTGTTAGCGCTATACGGCCATACGCTCGTATCCCAGTTCTAATGAAGGCTCTAGAGAACTTTCCTAAGCTCCCATAAGAAGCACCCTCAATTTTACAATCATCGAGGTGAGTCTATCAAGAGTACTCCCATAGCTAGGTACCCCACTCCACATAGAGTATAACCCTCATTAAGAGTTATAGAATAACTCAGCCTTAAATTGTTACAGAATATCATGCTCTTATAGGGATAAACTAGGTGTAATTACCCCTTCTTAAAGAAATGCATGATTCCTCTTAATTATCATATGACTTGTTTTTCCCTTATAACTATTTCTTGGGATCTACAGTCTATAGGTTGGGTTACCATCGCAGATATTCTAACTATACGGGCTTCAGCCCCATCCCTTTCGAGGTGTTCTACACCTTCTCCTGAGCTAACCCTTTCTAGAAGAATCTGCCAGGTTCGTTTCTGACCGAACAAAATGTACTCTGACAGCCCCAAAAGTGAGTTTTTCTCCTACGATGTTGTGCTTACAACGTGTTTGTCATTTGTTGTCATTGTAATAACGATTCTACACTTTTGTAATAGCTGCAGTACTACCGCAGTGGATATGTATATTTGGTAACAGCTTATCCCATAAAGGAATATCTGACATAAGGTTTCATGGCCAATTTGCCTCGTCACTGGCAGTAGCTAGTACTATCAATTCTGACTCCATCATAGATTATGCTTAGATAGTTTGTTTCCTAGACCTCCAAGAAACAACCCCACCAATAATGTTAATGATATAACTTCTAGAAACCTTGGTGACTTTAGATAGGGTGTTCCAATTAACATCGGTAAATCCCTCTAGGACTGTGGGGAATTACTCATAGTGTATTCCTAGGTTCATGGCTCTTTTTAGATACCGCATGACCCTTTTTATAGCATACCAATGCCCCATACCAGGACAACTAGTAAATCTACATAATACCCCCACTGCGTAAGCAATGTCTGGCCTAGTATAATCAGTAGCATACCTAAGGCAACCAATGATATTAGCGTACTCAGTTTATCTAATGCCGCCACCAGTATTCCTTAAAAGCTTCTGACTAGCGTCATAAGAGATGCATACAGGTTTACAGTCATAGTAGTTATACGTTTTCAAGATCTTCTCAATGTATTTAGATTGATCTTAAGTTATACGATTTTCCGTCCTAGTGATCTTAATTCCTAAAATTATACTAGCTTCCCTCAAATCCTTTATGTGGAAATTTTAACTTAGTAGAATTTTGACATTATTAACAATAGAGATGCTAGATCCAAAAATTAGCAATTCATCTACATATAAGCATATAATAGTGCAAACATTATCTACAGCCGTGTAATAAATGCATTTGTCACTTTTATTAATTTTAACACCATGTGAGATGACTAAGTCGTCAAATTTCTAACGCCACTATTTTGGAGCCTGTTTGAGACCATATAAAGACTTCACAAATTTACAGACTTTATGTTTCTGATCAGGCATGATAAATCCCTTAGGTTGGTCCATGTAAATCGTTTCATCTAAGTCACCGCTTAAAAAATCAGTTTTAATGTCCATTTGGTGAACTACTAAATTTTGTACAGCAGCAGTAGGAAGTAATACTCTAATTGAAATAATTATAGTAACAGGAGAATAAGTGTCAAAGAAATCAATCTTTTCTCTCTTTCTAAATCCTTTAGCTATAAGTTTAGTTTTGTATTTCTCAACTTATCCATCAGATCCTAATTTCTATTTAAGGATCCATTTACAACCAATTGCCTTGCATCCGAGAGGTAAATAAGAAGGAACCCAAGTTCCATTATACTCCAGAAAGTCTATCTTACTATTGATAGCATTCTACCAAATATCTGAATCAGGGGAGGTAAGAGCATCTCTGAGGGTAGGCAGATCTCCTTCAAGAGTATATACTTCTAAATCAGGACCAAAGTCTTTATCTAATCTAGCTCTCTTACTCCTAACATAAGTAGTAATGGCTGGAGTTCCAAATTTCTTGTTCTCCAATTCCAGGCGTAACCGAACTAGATGAGGAACTCCCACTATCTCTAGTTATAAAAGGAAACTTATCTTCATAAATATTAGTGTCAATAGATTAAATAATAGTTTTATTTTGCAAGTTAAAAAATCTATACGCTTTATTGTTAATTTTATAACCAATGAAAACACATTTATAAGCACGACTAGCAAGTTTTGACCTTTTAGGATTAGGAATCCTGACATATGCTAATCATCCCCAAACTCTAAAGTATGAGACATTAGGTTTTCTGCCATTCTATTATGCAATAGGTGTGGTCAATGTTTTTGAGTTAGGAACTCTGTTTAACACATAACAAACAGTTAACAATATTTTCCCCAACAGTGGGAAACAACTCCTGAACTTAGCATTATAGCAACTAGTAGTTTTGTATAAGTACGGTTCTTACATTCAGCCTTACCGTTCATCTATGGTGAATAAGGAGCCGTGGTTTCGTGAATAATACATGCGGTCTGATATTTCTCGTGGAACGCCTCTGAGTTGAATTCAGCTCCTCTGTAACTCTGAAAACGTTTTATTTTCTTTCCAAATTGAGTCTCAATTTCAGCAAGGAAAAATCTTAAATATGTTCAGAGCTTTACTCCTGTGAGCCATAAGATATACATAAGTATAATTAGAATGGTCATTAATAAAAGTGATAAAATAACATTTCCCATTCCTTGTTCAGATCCCTTCCAATTCACAAATGTTAGAGTACATAAGGTCCAAGGTTCCAGATTCTCTTTGTACATATTTGTGAAGGATCTTAGTGGTCTTTGTTTAAGAGCAATATTCGCATTTTTCAAAAATGTCCAAAGGGAAATTTAGAATCAAACTCAGGTTACACATTCTTTTAATGAGCTTCTTGTTAACATGAGAAAACCTACTATGCCAAACATTAAAAGTACACACAGAGTAAGAAGAAGATTATTTATTAATCATATCAATATTAAGCTTAAACAAAGAATCACACGCATAGCCTTTACCTATAAATTCCACATTCATGGTGATCGTGTAAACGTCACCTCCAATATTCTCCGTAAACCCAACCGATTTCAGGAGAAAAGCAGATACAAAATTCTTCCTCATTTCTAGGGTATAGAGCACATCCATTAGAATAAGGGTCCTCGTAGAGGTAAACTTCAACTCAATGTTTCTAGTTCCAGCAACCTCTGTGGTGTGGGTGTCCCCTTGGAACACGTTCTTGCATTTAGCTTCAATGTAAGTTTTATACAGCTCCCTATCATAATAGACATGGTGGGTAGCACCAGAGTCCATCCACCATCCTTGTGTGTCACTGACCATATTAACCTCAGATTTCATCATAGCCAGAGGTTCTTTAGATACATGTTTGGTCAAATAGACCTTTGCATGTTTTGGCTTGTTATGGCAATCCCAGGACATGTGTCCTGGTCGACTACAGTTATTACAAATAAACTGGACAGATTCCTGTTTGTTTGTTTTTGAGGTAGGCGTAGAGTTGTTCGAACTAGGGTTCTGGTTTGGTTTGCGGGACTTATTTTTCATACCCTTTTTTACCGGCTTTAAAGAAGCATTGGTAATGATGTTCTTGTTGTGATTAGACACAAATAGAACTTCTTCAATAATGTCTTGTTTTCTAGCTTCTTCCTCGATACGGAGGTGCACGATAAGGCTCTCCATTGAAAACTCTTTTGATTTAAGATAAGGAGTATTTTTGAACTCCTTCCAGGCCAGAGGTAACTTGACTATGAGGATAACAGCCTAGAATTTTCTATCTAATTTGATACCCACATAAATAATCTCATGAGTTATCTTTTAAAGTTCATGAGACTGGGTTATGACTCATTTATTGCCATGCATCTTAAAATTCTATTAGTGGCTAGTCGCGTACTTTTTGACCCAGCATCCTCCGTATCATATTTTTTTTGGACAGCGTCCAAAATTTTGAAAGAATATCATCTGCAGTCCATTTCTCTAGGGCCAATGTAGATTCAGGGGATAGGGGATCAACTTCTTTAGGCTTAGTAGTGACACACGACTTAGCTACTTTCTTAGTGGCTAAATAAAAAAACATTTTCTGCTTCCATCGATGGAAGCTCTAACTTTTAAATTTGAAAAGTTTGCTATTGTCGGTGAAGACAGATCAGACATCACTATCTCTGGTCATAGCAGATACTAAAATACTCATAAAATTATAGGGAAACATTATGCTATATTACCTTAGTAGCAGTTAATGGGAGCAAATATTCATAGAATTTACAACATAATAAATAGCAAAACAAACAGGTGGTATTGAAGTGATAATCTGGAAATGCTGAGTCGAGGATGAGGTCTCTATTTTTAAAGCTATTCGCAACACTGCCCTTTGCAAATAGTTGATTGCTGCGTTGCCTCCAGGATAAATAACAGAGTATGAACTTTTCGTGTAAGGAAGGACCTTCGAATGCTTTGTACTTTCAAATAGTTTACTTTTATTCTAGACTCTAGATTATATCAAAAAGAAGAGAAGAACTCTGTATTCGATGATGATAAAACTGAGGTACTTCTCTTTATATAGAGCAAGTTTGAAATGGTAACAATAGTTAATGGTGGGACACGTCATAAAAAATGTTTGAAACAGAAGTGAAATGTTTAAGACTTAATTACAAAGCAGTTATCACATTATGTTTGAGGTATTCAAAACGAAAAAGTTTAGTTCCAATAGACTCGGTTCGAAGTTGGTCTTTAGGGAACTACAAGTTGAAATAGACTCAGCTCAAATTGATTCAGGACAAAATCAAATGGACTCAGTTCAAATTGGTCTAGGTCGAATAGTCTTGGCTCGAATTGATCCAGGTCAAGATCGAATGGACTTTGATCAAATTGGTCTAGATCGAATAGAATTGGTTTTGACAAAATCAATTATTTCATAGAGGTGAAAGTCCGAGGCCCAAGCCCATGAATCAAATAAAGTTTTAAACTCATTTTGTTGGCCCGCCCCCGCCCAACAAAAAGAATAAATGATCTAGGTTATATCAAGGAAACAAACTACTCTTCCAAGCAATGTGGGACTAAAGAAGCGACATAGAGCTTTGGAGATATAAAACACAACAATCCTCCTCTATATCAAGAAAACATATCTGAATAAAAAAATCTAAAGTAGTACATAAGTAGAGGTATCTTTCGACTTGAACCTTTAAATAATGAATATACTTTTGAAGTACTAAAGATTTGAGTGACATTTGTCTTGAACTCTAATTCTGGAAGGTACAACTAATTCACACGACACACACCTTTTATAGTACAAAGTTCTAAAATGTTAGCACTATACGGCCATACGCTCGTATCTCAGTTCTAATGAAGGCTCCAGAGAACTTGCCCAAGCCTCAACAGGAAGTGGCTTCACTTCCACAATCATAGAGGTAAGTCTATCAAGAGTACTCCTATAGCTAGGTACCCCAATCCACATATAGTATAACCCTCATTAAGTGTAATAGAATAACTCAGCCTTAAATCGCTGCAGAATATCATGCTCTTATAAGGAAGTTCATGGAGTAATTATCCCTTCTTAAAAAAAATTCACGATTCTTCTTAATTATCATATGACAAGTTTTTCCCTTTGAACCTATTTTTTGGGATCTCCAATCTATAGGTTGGGTTACCATCACAGATATTCTAACTATACATGCTTTAGCCCCATCCCTTTCAAGGTGCTTCACACCTTCTCCCGAGCTAACCCTTTCATAGTATGATCTGCCAGGTTTACTTCAGACCGAATAAAATCAACTCTGAAAACCCCAGATGTGAGTTTCTCTCTTACGGTGCTGTGCTTGCAATGTATTTGTCATTTCCTGTAGTTGAAATAATGATTATGCACTTTTGCAATAGCTGTAGTACTATCGCAATGGATAAGTATGACTTGTAACAGCTTATCCCATAAAAGAATATTTGACATATGGTTTCTTAACCGATCTGCCTCCTCACTGGCAGTAGCAAGTACTATCAGTTTTGATTCTATCGTAGATTGGGCTAAGATAGTTTGTTTTCTAGACCTCCAAGAAACTGCCCCACCAACAATGTTAAAGATATAATCGCAGGTAGTCTTGGAGTCTTCAGATAGGGTATTCCAATAAGCATTGGTAAATCCTTCTAGGAATGCGGGGAATCACTCATGGTGTATTCCTAGGTTCATGGTTCTATTCAGATACCGCATGAACCTTTTTTATATTATACCAATGCTCCATTCCAGGACAACTAGTAAATCTACATAACATCCCCACTGCATAAGCAATGTCTGGCTTGGTACAATCAGTAGCATACCTAAGGCTGCCAATGATACTAGCATACTCAGTTTATCTAATACTGTCACCAGTATTCCTGAATAGCTTTAAAATAGGGTCATAAGGGGTGCATACAGGTTTACATTCATAGTTCTTATACCTTTTCAAGATCTTCTCAATATAACTTTCTGTCCTAGTGATCTTAATACCCAAAATTAAACTATCTTCCCCCGAATCCTTCATGTCGAAATTTTGACTTAGTAAAATATTGACATCATTAACAACAAAGATGTTAGATCCAAAAATTAGAAATTCATCCACATATAAGCATATAATAGTGCAAACATTATCTACAACCTTGTAATAAATATATTTGTCACTTTCATTTATTTTAAAACCATGTGAGATGACTAAGTTGTCAAATTTCTCATGCCACTATTTTGGAACCTGTATGAAATCTTATAAAGACTTTAACAATTTGTAAACTTTATGTTTTTGATAAGGTGTGATAAATCCCTCAGGTTGGTCCATATAAACCTCTTTATCCTAGTCACCATTCAAAAAAGCAGTTTTACGTTATTTGGTGAACTACTAAATTATGTACAGCAGCAGTAGTAAGTAATACTCTAATTCAAGTAATTCTAGTATCAGGAAGTGTCAAAGAAATCAATGTTCTCACTCATTCTAAATCCTTTAGCTGCAGGCCTAGCTTTGTATTTCTCAACTGACCTATCAGATTTCAATTTCTTTTTAAGGATCCATTTACAACCAATTACCTTACAACCGGGGGGAAAATCAGAAAGAACCCAAGATTCATTAGACTCGTGAGAGTCCATCTTATTGTTGATAGCATCCTGCCTAACATCAGAATCACGGGAGGTAAGAGCCTCTTTGAGGGTAGACGGATCTTCCTCTTGAGTATATACTTCATAATTTGGACCAAAGTCCTTCTCTACTCAAGCTCACTTGTTCCTTCTAACATAAGTAATAATTGCTGAAGTTTTCAAATTTCTAGGTTCTCCTATTCTAGGCACAACCGAACTAGATGAGGAACCCCACTATCTCTAGATATAAAAGGAAACATATCTTCTTAAAAATTAGTGTCAATAGATTCAATAATAGTTTGTTTTGCAAGTCAAAAAATCTATACGCTTTAATGTTAATTACATAACCAATGAAAACCCATTTTTAAGCATGACTTGCAAGTTTTGACCTTTTAGGAACATGAATCCTGACATATGCTAAACATCCCCAAACTCTAAAGTATGTGACATTAGGTTTTCTGCCATTCCACAATTCCAAAGGTGGGGTCAAAGTCTTTGAGTTAGGTGCAGTAACATATTTCCCAGATTGGACAAAGATAAACCCATATAACATAATCAAAGACAGTCCAACATTCAAGAAGATGCCATGTCTACAGCCACAAAGTCTTCGACCTACAAAAAGTAGCCGTTATGCCTAGTCAAGAAAGAGCCGTTAGAGATCCGTAAAGTTCGCCCACTACCTCCGATATAGAAGATTGTTTCTTCTTTTTTTAAACTGCTTGTATCTATTATAAATATAGGCAGAGAATAGATTATTCAAATCTACATCTTGACCATTCGTTTTTCTTTACTTTATAGATACAACACAAATTGTAATAACTAGCAACCTATTGGATTTTACATCAAAATTCTCCTCGAGGTCCTAGTTAGTCTCAGCCTTTACTAAGTTTCCATGTAAAATCTTATTCGTTTAGACTCGTTATTGCCTCATCCTTAGTAAAACTATTGGTGAAGATTATCCTCCTTAAAAACATGCTATTACTATTGGCACCGTCTGTGGGAATACCACACTTTTCTTTACCACCTCCGATCTAAAAATAATTTGATGACAAATATGAATCTTCAAAGCCATTCTAGTATAGTAAGAGAACACGAGATCAATTCGATTCTAGAAACAGTCGACCTACACAGTACAGTGATTGAACTTCAGAGACAAATAGAATTATAAAAAGCCTAAAGGTCTAAAGATCAACACCTTCACGTCACGCTCATGTTCTTCTAGTAGAAAGAGACGAAAGAAGAAAAGCCATTGACCAACAAAGTCAGAAACATCAGAAAGAGATGGAGAAATTACAGAGAACTTAAGATCGACTCATTGGCCGTCAAATGTCACCTCCACAAGCCCAAAGTGATTATCAATTCAGAGCGACCCAAAGAGATGATCGACCAAGAGAAGAAAGAATTTGAACTTCTCGATCCTGATCTAGAAATTCATATAGGGTTTCTCGACACTTCAGACTTACATCCTCAGCATCGACAACTTAAGGAAGTTGACGCACCCATCACCAAACTACCCCACCACCAGAAAGAAGACCAATAAGGGACCAATTGGGATTTGGAGGACATGGAGATTTTAATCCACAAGCTGCAGCCGTACCAATTGCTCCTCCATAATTCATCACCTTGGATAATCTAGACAATAGGATCCAAGCCATAAACTCTGGTAATCCAAGTTGAAGATCTGCCCTCGACAAAATTGAGATAAATTCCATTTTGCCACATCTTGAATTTATGCCTATTTTAGATAATTTCCACATGCCATGATTTATTCAGTACGCAGACTTTACTAACCCTCTCACCCACGTCCGATGCTTCAAAGAAGCAGTTGGTTTATACTCCAAACTCGGCCACCTACTATACAAATTATTCAACATGAGTCTGAAAGAAGAACTACTCAGATGGTTTCATACTATCCCCGTAGTCTCTATCGCCACGTTTAGCTAGCTACAGCTCCTCTTCGAGTCAAATTATGCTTACGCTAAAGAGCGAGAGATCACTGTAGATTCCTTGTTCTTCTTCGAGCAAGGCGTAAAAGAAACTTTGGCAAGCTTTTACAAGAATTTCTTGCAAGAAATACGGAAAATTGGGAACTCAAATCCAAAAATCGCCGTTCCAGCATTCACTTCAGCCCTGCATATCAACTCCAAGGTTTGGGAAGAACTAACCCTGCACAAGCCCAAAACGGTGACAGAGATGATCGACCTTGTTAATTACTACATCGAATTAGAATGATCAAAAAAGAACAAGGTGAAGAGCTACTCTGTGATCCAATCTCGTGAAACATTTACATCTCAACCCCAAAAGTCAACTAATGCTGAAGCGCCCAAGCAACGCGGAAGAAATACTGATAATGATAGATAAAGAGATTGAAAGCTAGACAGACCCATCCCCGTTCTACCTCCAATGAAAGCAACTCTCTCCGCTATCTTGCTAATGATAAAGGGAGATAAGTTCTACCGTGCACCACAAGCAATTACAGACATCCCCAACAAACCTTTATGTCAGTATCGCAGCGTGTACAACCTCGAAACTGATAACTGTTATTCTCTCATTCGGCTATTTTATTGCATTTTATTAGTTGGACGACTTGATAATTATGTAGTCGATATTCAAAATTTCCTCGAAGAAGAACCTGAAAACAAAGATGTCGAACAAGAGAAAGTCCAAGGGAAAGCTCGCCATCTTTACATGAACGAAAATGAAAAAGGGAAGTTAAGGAAACAAGACGACCAAATTACATCTTGTTGTAAAATAACCTCCTCAGATTATTCAGCAAAACTTCTCCCTAGCTCGAGCAAATCAAATAGTCCTTACCACATTACCTTTGAAGACTTTGATACCAGCCATGTTAAGTACTTTCATGATGACCCTCTAGTCATTATGCTCAAAGTAGGATAGGTCTACCTATATAAGTGTCTCGTCGATGCAGGAAGTGCCACAGGTGTTTTATTCAGAAGGGCAATTGAGGTTCCATAAAATCTTTGACAATAATAGTTACAGGTTTCAACGGATTAAAAGAATTAGCAACAGGAGAAATCACACTGCCAGTTTTGACGGGATCATAAACCACCTTCGTTAAATTCATAGTCATCGATGCAGTGTCCAAATATCTGGGAATTTTAGGGAAAAGTTCACTACATTCGATTAAATCAGTACCATCTACATTTCACTTGGCATTATGATTTCTAATGGATTACGGAGTCTACAAAATCAAAGGCAGTCAAGCAGTTGCTGGTATATGCGAGAATACTACTACCAACTCTCATACGGCAAAACTTCTCAAGGCATTACAGCTACAACAAGAAATATAACCCACAGTCGAGCAATACGACACCGAGGTAGCAGATTCCATTGAGCTCGATGGGCCTGAGCATAATACCTTCATTGGCTCCAATCTATCTTTTAATGAGAAAGAAACCATGATCCTGCTCCTTAAGAAAAGCGTCAACATCTTTGCATGGTTATTCCAAGAAATGCCTGGTATTCATCCTTCCATCGCATGCCACAAACTCAACCTCCTTCTCGACAGCAAAGCAGTCATTCAAAAGAGTCAAAATTAGGTTCCCCGCCTTCGGGTAGCCATTAACAAGGAAATCGATAAACTCCTTCGAGTAAGATTTATCAGTACCAATTATAATGGCATATTTTCTGGGAGGATAATCTTTGCCAATACTTTTTGTAAGGACAAAGGAATAACGAGTCTAAACGAATAATATTTTATGTAGAAACTCTGAAAAGGTTGATAAAATCCACGACCTCATGGAGAGCTTTGATGAAAAATCCAATAGGTTACTAGTTATTACAATTTGTGTTATATCTATAAAGTAAAGAAGAGTGAATGGTCAAGTTGCGGATCTGAAAAATCTATTCTCTGCCTGAATTTATAATAGATACAGGCAGTTTACAAAAAGAAGAAACAACCTCCTATTTCAAGGGTAGTAGGCAAAATTTGCGGATCTCTAACGACTTTTTCTTGACCAGGCATAACAACTACTTTTAATAGGTCAAGAACTTTGTGGCTGTAGACGTGGCATCTTCTCGAATGCTAGACTATCTTTAACTATGTTATGTTGGCTTATCCTTGCCGAATCTGGGAAAAATTCAACTACAATCGTCCCATTCTCGACAAAAGTACTTGTGGTTGTGTCGAGAATAGCCTGTAATCAAAAGAGGTTGTCGAATGTTAAGGAAGTCTTCATGTTGTCATTTATGAGGTCAAAGTCATGTGAACTTGGTCATGTTTTTCCCGAAGAGTAGTGAATGCAGAACATTGGATGTTGTAACTGGAAATGGAGGTATAAATAGATGGTGTAAAGAAGGCTTTTTGGTGGTGGATTTGGGAAAGATGTCGCCTCAAGTGTGATGGAACAAGTGGCCTGAGGATGAATATGGCTACCGTGATGACCAAGCAGAGTTAAAGTGTTTTGGTAAGTATTTTTTTAATCATGGTAGGGGGATTTCGGGAAGGTAGAGTTAAAGAGAATTTTCACGCGAGGTATCCATTGGGTATTATTTCAGTTTATGTTGCCGAAGGTATTGAAGTTTATCAAATTTTTGGAGAAGGGGTTACAGCTTATATTGAAGATGATGATGGAAACGTTGGCTGGTCGCCTGGGATCCTGTCGATCCAAGGTATCTTCTTATAATTTTTTGCTACCGTCCATCTGCAGGAGCAACTCTGTTTAGAAGTTCCCTAACATGAGATTCATTGAGTTTCTTAGGATATCGTTGCCCTTTTTGCCAAAACTAATGTCAGATTCTGGTGATAAGAAGCAATAATGTCATATTCTGGTAAAAAAGTTAACAAAGCAATTAGCCCTTCAAGTCAAATTTAAGATAGAATTATAATTAGATATAATGTAATCGAAGGAGTGACTTGTCGACTATAAGCTGTAATAGATAATTTATTTAATAAACTTTTTGATTCGACTTCTTGTGTTGTTTAAAGTATTATAAAATAAATAAGTAATCGAATTAGTATGATGTCGAAGTCAAATGTGTTGAATGTGTATAAGTTTTGAGTATAATACATCTCAAAGTATAATTGACTGTGTGGGGCCAAGAATGGATTTCGGGGTTGATTGATTTGACTATTGAGATGGTAAAGTTCTAATGAGAAATAATGTGGATTAAATTGACTAAGACTTTGTTGGACTTTAAGTACCCCGTGTACTTAGTGAAATTGAGATTATGTGTTTGCTGTGATGGTAAAGACTAGGGTGCATGTATGGAATTAAGTATTCAGCCGCGTTCAAGCGAATTACTGGGAGTTGTATAGGCGGTACTTTGGAAATTTGTGTGTTAATTATCAAATGGACGAACTTATTGAACCAAATTATGAAGGGATGAGTGAGGTAGAGGCGAAGGATGGGGAAGAAGATTTTTAATTTCATTGCCAACTTGAATATTGAAGTCCTCCGAAACAGGTGAGTTATATGTATACTCGAGCTAAATATTGGTTAGGAAGGAAGATGTTGCTGCTGTTAGGAGTATTTGAAGGCAATGTTTCTTTTTAAAGTAGCAATGTAATGATCGAATTATTATGTATTGTGAAATGGAACGAATTTGTAGTTCAGAGATTGTTGTCGATGGTAAGAATGAGAAGTGTTTCTTGAATATTTCTTGAACTTGGTGAAAATATGACATTTATTAATACAATTTTGTAGGTTGGTAATTGTTGTGTCGAATAAAATTTTAATTTTGAATTAAATGTGGAAGATTTCCCGATAATATAGGTGAATGGAATTAATGATAAATTTATCGAGGTAATGATGAGAATTTAAATCAGTGTTGATTTCACATAACCCAACAAGTTTACCCCAAAAGATAACTTTCCCCTTCCACTGATCCCGCAACTTCTTGACTCCGTTGCCGGGCACGAACTTCTTTCAATGATGGATACTGCTTCCGGTTATAATCTGGTTCCTTACGTAGAGAAGATAAGGAAAAAATAACTTTTATTATAGAAAGAAGTCTTTACTGTTACACAATAATACCTTTCGGGCAAAAGAATGCAGGAGCCACTTACCAACGACTCGTCACCAAAATGTTCAAAATCATTTAGGCAAAATCATGGAGGTATACATCGATGATATGATCTGCAAAATCCTAAAGCATGAAGATCACTTCAGCAACCTCCAAACCATATTCGATATCCTTCAAACTTACCAGATGAAGCTTAACCCTGAAAAATGTTAATTCAGTGTTGCATCCGATAAATTCCTCGGGCATCTGGTTAGTAAAAGGGTAATTGAAATCGATCCGATACAAATCAAAGTACTCATGGCAATACTATCTCTTCGAATAAAGAAAAATGTGCAAAAATTTGCTGACAAAATTGTCGCTCTTCACAGGTTCATATCAAAGTTATCTAACCGATGCAAACTTTTTTACCTCCTTCTTCATGGAAATCCATCTCTACTGTCCAAAAAATAGACCAAAGAAATTGTTTGGACTCCCAATTGTGAATTAGCTTTTCAAGATCTTAAACGATATTTGGGGTATCATCCTATCATGAGCACTTCAGTTGATGCTGAATCACTAGCGATGTACTTATCCATAACTAATGATTCCATCAGTTCGGTCCTTATTCGAGAAGACGACGGTATAGAAAAGCCAATCTACTTCATTAGCAAGACTTTCAGGCCTGCCGAGAAAAGATATACAACAACCAAAAAGCAACTACTTTCCTTGGTCTACAGCTCTCAAAAACTTCGACCGTATTTCCAAGAACATCCCATCAAGGTCATTACTAAATATCCTTTCAAACTTGTACTCTCTAAAAAGAAAAATCACGAAGAGTTCAACAATAGTCCGTATTCCTTGGAGAATATAGCATCTCTTTCGAACCTCATATATCAATCAAAGGACTGGTAGTAGCTGATTCCTTGGCAGATTTTCCAGTCAAAGACCCAGATTGGGAAGAAATTGAAGAAGTATTAGTCGATGACTCAATTACAGAGCCAGAAGCCTAGTCACAAAGTACAAGGTGGAGAATCTTTACTGATGGATCTGCGGGACCGTAAGGATCAGGAATTGGCATCACTCTCGTTATACCATCCAATCATCATATCGAGAAAGCTATTAAACTTAAATTCTATGCCACCAACAATAAAACAGAATATGAAGCTATCCTTCATGGACTAGATCTTGCTATAACAATCGGAGTAAAAAAATAGTTGTCTATGTTGAATCCTTGCTCGTCGCCAATCATTAAAACAAGACATTCAAAACTTTCGAAAAGATGGTTGACTATGCAGCCCTGGTCCAAGAAAAAATGAGCAAATTTAAGTCAGCAACAATCTCTTACCTCCCCCGAGCCAAAAATTGCCACGCTGACGCATTAGCATACATTACTGCAACGCCCAAAGATAGTAAAAAGAGAACTTTGGAGATCTGACATTCCATCCTTGATATGATCTCTATGATGCATATCAATGCTGCTAAAGACAAAGATAAAGATGATTGGAGAAGACCTTTTTATGCATACCTCAATTTAACATCCTCCCGAATAACAAGGAAGAGGTCCGAGCACTCCTGGCCAAATGTTGGCAATTTACAGTCCAAGATAAAATCTTCTATCGCATTATAGGTGGAGGACCTCTTATCAAATGCATCTCTAAGAGACAAGCCCAAATAAAAATCATAGAACATCACGAAGGGATCTGCGCAGCTCATGTTTCAGGATGATCATTAGCCTAAAGGACATTCACTCAAGTTTTATACTGGCCAAGAATGCGATGAGACTGTAAAGATTTTGTTCGAAGATTCTACAAATGCCAAATCCATGCTCAAGACATCAAAAGCTCAGCACTCGACCTGAACATTAGTAATGTCCTTTGGCCATTCAAAAGATTGGGGATCGATATCATTAGGCCCTTCTACCCTTCATCGAGAAATCACAAATTTGAACTTGTGGCCACAAATTACTTTACAAAATTGGTTGAAGTAGTTCCTCTTTGTCATACTGATGAAAATGAAGTAATCAAGTTCCTTTAGGAACACATAATTACCAGATTTGGCTGGCCATAGATGATACGATCCGACAGCGGCAAAAGAGTTTATCAGCACCAAAGTCCTTACTTTTCTCAACAAGTACAAGATTACACTCAACTTCAATACCATACTACGCTCAAGGAAACGGACAGGCTAAAACCATCAACAAGAGCATCAAATCAGGACTCCGCAAGTGCCTCGATGAAAAGAAGCGCAGATAGGTCGATCAATTACAAAGTGTCTTATGGGCATAAAGGACAACATCTCAAACATCCATAGGCTATACTTCATTCATGATGGCCTTCGGTATTGAAGCATTCATACCTTCAGACCTTGATTTACCAAGTACTCGAAGAAATGTCCCAGATGAAGATAATGAGCTAGGTCTCCTCTGCAACCTCAACTGGAGAGAAGAAACCTGAGACAAAGCCATTACGAACTTGGGCCGATATCATGATACAAAAAAAAAAAAACTTTCAACAAAAAGGTTTGAAAATGAATGTTTGGTATTGGAGACCTTGTCCTTCGACGGATTCAAGATAGTACTCGGCCTAAGAATTCAGGAAAATTATTAAAAAATTGGGAAGGGCCATACATTGTCAGTGAGAAAACAGATAGCGGTACTTACTGGCTGATGATAGAAGATGAAATCCAGCTCGAATATCCATGGAATACTGCCCAACTGAAAATATTTTATAGATGGCAACCGTAACCGCTTCATCAATTTAAATAAGCTATCTTTACTTTCACTTTAATCTTTACTATCTTTACTTGGTCTCGATCCATGCTTGATAAGTTTGCATCAGACAATCAATCATCTTTACTATCTTTACTTGGTCTCGATCAATACTTGATAAGTATGTATTAGACAATCAATCATCTTTACTTGGTCTTGATCCATACTTGATAAGTATGCATCCACACTACCATCATCTTTGCTATCTATACTTAGTCTAGATCCATACTTGATAAGTATGGGAAAAACTAGCATTCAATTCTTCGACAACAATATCTTATTACAGGATAACATTGTTTGCATTAATTACTTTTTGAGCGAAACATGTCATGTTTTTGTTCTTTTCCATCCAATCCAGATATCCTATTAAGAATTAACATCTGGCAATCATTCCAACTACTTGCCATTACATGGCTATCTTTACATACACACGAATAGTTGCTTCATGCAATGCTCTGAGCGATCTACATTCACATTTCACTATATCAATCTTATCGAATACCAACACTTAGCATAAATTTAGATATGCATCAAATATGTTCAAACAACATCTTCAAAAGTAAAGCATCATCATTCAAAAAACATGGTTAAAATTGTTTCGGTTCCATCGACCACTTTTACATTTCTCATTAAACAAATTATTGTTTACAAAAATATATTTACACTGTAGGAGGAGACATCACATCATCAACCTTTGGTAACCCCTCAGGGGCAAACACATCCAACATTTCTTCGGGATGCAACCCATCAAAATTCATCATCACAACATCATCGTCAAGTTTCGTCCTACTGGAAACTTCTGGAGTTTCCGGGACCTCATCTTCTTCGTCAGAATTGTTAAAAACCAGATTCCCAGCTATGACCAACCTTTTATAATGATCTTTCCTCCGCTCCATCTTCTTATATTGACCTACATAATTGGCCCTGAGCTTCTTATAAGCATCTAAATTCTCTCGAATTAATTTATCCCTTACCTCGTCCAAGATCTTCCCGTGCTCGTGCTCCATCGCCTTTCGTGCATCAGCAACCTGCTCCCGCACATCCTTCTCGAAGTTGCTTCTCATCAATGATATCTCCTCCCCTTTTC
Source organism: Kingdonia uniflora (assembly GCA_014058105.1). Classification (NCBI taxonomy): domain Eukaryota; kingdom Viridiplantae; phylum Streptophyta; class Magnoliopsida; order Ranunculales; family Circaeasteraceae; genus Kingdonia; species Kingdonia uniflora. The sequence continues at coordinate 3,195,418 of JACGCM010000560.1, read as the reverse complement.
CCCTCGCCAACTCGGCCCTTATCTCCTTGATCTTTTTCTCCCACTCTTTCTTCGCATCACGAAGGGCAACCTCCTTCACCTTTCGAGCCTCCAGCTTGTATGTATTCAGCTTGGCTTTCAACTCCTTATCCTCGATCAAAGCTTCTTTCTCCCTCATCAAATATTTCTTGATGTTCTTGTACGCCACAACCTAATTTACCCGATCGCTACTGCCAACAATGTGACCTTCGGCCTCCGTCAATAACTTTTTGATATGCATTATATTCATAAATTGAGTATTCAAATGACATACCAGATTCTTTAATCAATGCAAAGTAGAAAAATTTCTCACCTTTGACATGTTTCGATGGCCCTCACTGAGAAAAGTTATCCAACTCTCCGCACCAACCAAGCAGTCGTCCACTTTCACCTGCAGCACATCCATCCCTGAGATATACGTGTCCATAGTCTTCTGGACTTCAGTCTCAGATTCCTCGACAATTTTTTTCTCTGAAGACTCTGACTCTGCCCGCTTTTTCAGAAGCGTACTTGTCGAGCCTCGTGAAGGCCGCCCGTAAGGCAAAGTAATTGGTGTATAAATCTTCACCCCTCCTTATTTTTTGATCTTCAAGAAGACCTCTTCAGGGGAAGTAAGGGAGCAACAACTTGGCTTGCTGCCCTTTTCTTCTTACTCATTCCCAATGTTTAAGTGAACATCGAGTCTCTCTCCGTAGTTACAAAATCCATCGTATACCCAACCAAAGAGGGATTTTCCAATGGAAAACAAGACTCAGAAGCCCCCTTGTTATTCGCTGACATCTTACTGTCGATAAATGGAACTTCTTCCCCTTTCGCTCTCAACCTCTTTAAGTCTGCCTCTTGAAAAAGGGTACCCACTCACTCTTGGTCGATGACAAGATTGTTGATCCTACAAGATTACCGCTTCCTAATCTTGTACAATTCCTCTTGTACTTTAGAGTTCCTATCGATCTCCTTTAAAGCTGTACAAACAAAAAAATACCAATTACACACAGATTTATACATAAATCAAACAGCAACATCAACATTTACATTACATAACCACAAACCTAAATGAAAAGTGTTTCTTTTGAAGGACTCCCCAAGATCATTCTTATCGAACTCGTAGTTCCCAGACACGAGTAAACATTTATCGCTATATCACCCTCCTGCTGATACTAGGTCATAGATCATCGGTCTCTTCAAAAACCTTGCCAAGTATCGATAGGCTAGCTTCTTTGGGTTCATCTTGAGTGTATAGTACAAACATAAATCGTCAACTGTGATCAAATCTTCCCCCCCTGACTTTAGTCGATCATTTATCGCCCCACATACGCAAAAAAGGTCATACACATTTCAATTAAAATGACCAGGTGCCACATCAAAAAAATTCATCAACTTCTTCTGGTCAGCTCGAAGAAGAAGTTTTAACCCCTTCTTAATTTGTTCTCGATGCATAAGAATCCTGCCCAAGGGTACATCCTAGTCGTTCATATCATATTAATGCTCCTCTAAGCTAATATTATCTGGAATACCGTACTTCTTCTTTAAACTCACTATCTTCTTCGTTTCTGGACCCTCTCCGTAACAAGCCTCCTCACCCTCCTCCACATCTTCCTCCCCACTCCCACTACCTTCTAAATCACTAGCCCGTGGCTCGTGATCAACCTCTATCTCGGTAGCCTCCTCATCAGAAACTTCGATAATCCTAGGTGCCAATCTAAACTGGTCAACACTAGCTATGTCTGCAGTACTTGACCCCACCTATACCTACAACCCAACTATTGAACATAAGTAGTTACATTGATTATCAGGGGCTCTACATCCTGAAGGCTCCTGTATATATCTTTATCATCGATTTGAATTGGTTCAGCTATTTTTAAGAACCTGAAAATCATATTCTATTTTTTTTACCACAATTAGTATTTATTATATCTGATACATTATATATGTTCATGTGTTCATATTCATATAGTTGTTGAGTTTACTCTCCAACACATCATTCTTTCATTATTACCATTACTATCTGATGATATCATTACTACCCGAAGACACTTACTACACTCATTTCTCGATATAATTTATCATTACTATTTTTTCTAAGTTCTAACATCGATTATTGTACTAACATATCCTTTTGACGATGTTCAGGAACCTCATAGTTCTTGACTTCACTTCGCATGTTTCATGCCAAAACCAATCCAATTCAAAAGATTCAAAAATACACCTTCTTCGGCGAGAAAATCGGCCAAATAACACTTAATTCGAAAACCCATTTCTGACAATCTCGCAGAAATCCTAACAATTCCCTACAGTCGCACCGTACTCACAGCGGTGCCCAATCACCCTCTCCCTTCCTCACCACCCCTTTCTCAAAGACCCTCTCCTCTAATACATTATAACCCTTTACGACTACATCGCCAAAAAGACAGAAACCTTCAAGCATCCCTATCACAAATTCTGTCCACAAAACGCTACCACTTAAAACTCCAATTACTCCCATCCATCCTTCTTAATACAAATTCCTTCTGCTACTATACTTATCATGCCAACATCTACATAACGGGATAAACAATCAATCAAAAATCATACACAATCATCAAAAGTTACTAACCTTGAACCAACAATGCCTCGGTATCCCTCTGCTTTGCCCGCTTTTCTCTCTCAATTAATGCACTGATCTCCTCTTTCCCAATTATTGACAATGATTCTAGTGACGAGCACAAGGAGTTTACACTGGACGGTGTTTTGGCAGATCTTGTGAAATATGAACAGTCACCTACCAAGGGACTATTTATAGACCCCACACAACTGTTTATAACACCACTTTGCGACCGCTTGAGTACTCGAGTGTAGCGCCTTATACATCTTTTCTCGATGTCTTTAACCCTCCGCCTTCTCAAAGATAACAAACCCATACGCTGCTGCTCCAACCCTTCCATATCTCGAAGAACACCCTCTGGCACATCCATACTCGACAAAGTACAGCTTATTTTATTATAAAGATGGTGTACATCAATTTCCTTATACTTCAAAATGTCACCTTCATGACTACACCTAGCCATTTAAATTCTCATTTTTACCTCGACAAATTTATCATTAATTTGATTCCCCTATATTCTCGGGAAATCTTCCACATTCAATTCAAAATTAAAATTTTATTTGACATAACAATTACCAACCTACAATATTGTATTAGTACATGTCATTTTTTTACGAAGTCCAAAAATATTAGACAAACACTACTCATTCTTTCCATCGACAACAGTCTCTGAAATACCAATTCATTCCATTTTACCATACATAATAATTTGATCATTACATTGTTACTTCAAAAAGCAACATTGCCTTCAAATACTCCTAACTGCATCAACATCTTCCTTCCTAACAAACATTTTAGCCTGAGTATACATATAACTGACACGTTCCGGAGGACTCCAATATTCAAGTTGGCAATGACACTGAAAATCCTCTTCCGCATTCTTCGCCTCTGCCTCGCTAATCCCTTCATAATTTAATTCAACAGGCTCTTATATTTGATAATTGACACACCGATTTCCAAAGTACCGCTTATACAACTCCCAGTACTTTGCTTGAGCGGGGCTGAATACTTCATTCCGTACTTGCACCCAAGTTTTCACCATCTCAACAAACACATAATCTTAATTTTACTGAGTATACGGGGTACTTATAGTCCAACAAAGTCCAAGTCAATTCAATCCATATTTATTTCTCATTAAAACTTTACCAACTCAATAGTCAAATACATCAACCTCAAAATCCATTCTTGGCCCCACAAAGTCAATTACACTTTGAGATGTATTATACTCGAAACTTATATATATTCAAAACATTTGACTTCGACATCATACTAATTCGATCACTTATTTATTTTATAATATTTTAAACAACAAAAGAAGTCGAACAAAAAAGTTTATTAAATGAAATATCTATTACAATTTACATTCGTCAAGTCACTCCTACAATTACATTATATCCAGTTATAATTTTAATTTTAATTCGACTTGAAGGGCTAATTGCTCTATTAACCTTTACACCAAAATCTGACATTATTGTTTCATATTACCAGAACCTAACATTTTCTATGGCAACAAGGGTAACAAAATCCTAAGAAACTTAATGAATCTTAGGTCAAGGAACTTTTAAATAGAGCAGCTCCTGCAGAAGGATGACAATAGAAAATTGCAAGAAGATACCTTGGATCAACAAGATCTCAGGACTACCAGCAGACCTTCCCATCATCATCTTTAATATAAGCAGTAGTCCCTTCTCCAAAAATTTAATGAACTTCAATACCTTTAGCAATAGAAACTGAAACCAAACCCAACGAATAGCCCACGTGAAAACACTCTCTAACTCCAGCTCCCCCAAATCCCCCCACCATTATGACAACCATTACAGGATAAAAAAAGACTTACCAAAACACTTTAACTCTGCTTGGTCATCACGGTAACCATCTTTATCCTTAGGCCACTTGCTCCACCACACTTGGGGCGACATCTTTACCAAATTCGCCACCACAAAAGCCTTCTTTACCCCATCTATTTATACCTCCACTTCTAGTTATCAAATCCAATATTCCGCATTCACTGCTCTTCAGAAAATACATGACCAGGTTTACTTGACTTTGACTTCATAAATAATAATATGAAGACTTCCTAAACATTCGATAACCTCTTTAGATTTAAGTTTATTCTCGACACAACCACAAGTACTTCCATCGAGAATAGGGTGATTTTAGTAGCATATTTCCCAGAATCGAAAAGGATAAGCTAGCATAACAAAGTCGAAGACAATCCAGCATTCGAGAAGATGCCACGTCTTCAGCCATAAAGTCTTGACCTACTAAAAGTAGCCATTATGCCTGGTCAAGAAAGAGCCCTTAGAGATCTGCGAAGTTTGCCCACTACCCCCGAAATAGGAGATTGTTTCTTCTTTTTGTTAACTGTCTGTATCTACTATAAATACAGGCAGAGAATAGATTATTAAGATTTCCAACTTGACCATTCGTTCTTTCTTACTTTATAGATATAACACAAATTGTAATAACTAGCAACCTATTAGATTTTACATCAAAACCCTCTATGATGCCGTAGTTTTCTCAGCCTTTACTAAGTTTCTATGTAAAATCGCATTCGTTTAGACTCGTTATTACCCCATCCTTAATAAAAGTATTGGCAAAGATTAACCTCTTGAAAAACATGACATTACATTAGGAACTCTATTTAACATATAACAAATAGTTAACAATATCTATCCCTACCAATGGGAAATAGCTCCTGAACTTAGCATTATAGCAACTACTAGTTCTGTATAAGTACAGTTCTTACGTTCAACCTAACCGTTCATCTCAGGTGAATAAGGTGTTGTGGTCTCGTAAATAATACTTGTGGACTGATATAGCTAGTAGACCGCCCCTCAGTCATATTCAGCTCCCTGCCACTCCGAAAATGTTTTATTTTCTTTCCAAATTGAGTCTCAATTTCAGCAAGGAAAATATTAAGTATGTTCAAAGCTTTACTCATGCAAGCCAGTAGATATATATAAGTGTAATTAGAATGGTCATCAATAAAAGTTATAAAATAGCATTTTTCGTTACTTGTTAAGATCCCTTCTAATTCATAAATGTCAGAATGTATAAGGCCTAAGGTTTCAGATTCTCTTTGTACATATTTGTGAAGGATCTTAGTGATCTTTGCTTAAGAAAAATATCCACATTTTTCAAAACTGTCCAAAGGGAAATTTGGAATCAAGCTCATGTTACACATACTTTTAATGAGCTTCTTGTAAACATGACAAAGCCTACTATGCCAAACATTAAATGTGCACACAGAGTAAGAAGAAGATTCTTTATTAATCATATCAATAGTAATCTTAAACATAGAATCACACGCATAGCCTTTACCTAAAAATTCCCCATTCTTGGTGATCATATAAATGTTACCTCAGATATTCTGTGTAAATGCAGCCTTATTCAGGAGAAACGCAGATACAAAATTATTCCTTATTTGAAGGGTATGGAGCACATTCTTCATAATAAGAGTCCTCCCTAAGGTAAACTTCAGCTCAATGTTTCCAGTTCCAGTAACCTTGGTAGTGTGGGTATCCCCCAGCGACACGTTATTGCCTCTAGCTTTAATGTAAGTTTTATACAACTCCCTATCATAACAGACATTTTGGGTCATACCAGAGTCCATCCACCATCCTTCTGAGCCACTGACCATATTAACCACATATATTTTAGTAACCAGAGGTTCTTTAGACACATGCTCGATCAAATGGACCTTTATAGGTTTTAGCTTATAACGGCAGTCCTGAGCTTTGTGTTCTGGTCGACTACAATTATAACAAATAAACTAGACAGATTCCTGCTTGTTTATTTTTGAGGTAGGTACAGAGTTGCTCGAGCAGGGGTTCTTGTTTGGTTTGCGGGACTGGTATTTTATACCCTTTATCACCGGCTTAAGAGAAGCATTGGTAATCTTGTTCTTGTTGTGATTAGACACAAACATAATTTCTTCATTAATGTCTTATTTTCTAGCTTCTTCCTCGATGTGAAGGAGAACGATAAGGCCCTCCATAGAAAACTCTTTAGATTCATATCGAATGGCAGTTTTAAACTCCTTCTAGGCCGGAGGTAACTTGCCTAGGAGAACAGCAACCTTGAATTTTTCATCTAATTTGATACCCTCATAAATAATCTCATGATCTATATTTTGAAGTTCGTAAGACTGGGTTATGGCTGACTTATCGTCATGCATCTTAAAATTCAAGTAGCGGCTAACAGCGTACTTTATAGCAGGTTTTTGGTCTGTCCCTACACTCTACTATTTACTTTGGAACTCTAGACTAATGAAGCATACAAGTCAAATATTTCTTACTCTTTTATAACATGTAGCTCTATTTGTGAAGATAACAGGGATGCTGAGGTGTCTCTCTCTTTAGTCAGCTTAGTATCTAAATCTTTTATTCTGACGCGCATTTCCTTACATTCTTACAACAAGGTTTACAAAAGTGTTTTAGCCTACATAATTCTATTCAACAAATAATATTCTATTAGATTACAATATTCCAAACCATTCATACAATCACAGAGTCAACATTCTACTCTACCTTCTCATTTCCTCCCTCTAGATGTTCATTGTCATCTCCCTGATTATTTCGTACCATTTGGGGAGAGACACCGTCCAACCCGTCCCCAACTCCAACAGTAACATCTTTCACTTCATCATCTTCCTCCTCCTTAACATAGGTGTCCGCCATAATGGCATTCACCTCATCTTCGGAATGCCTCTTGGTTATAATGTGGCGCCCGAGTCTGTCGCGCTCGGTTACCACCTCCTCCATATTCCTTCTCACTTTCGATAAAATATCATTAATCTACACCTCTTGATAAGCCTTCAGGGCCTCCAACCACTTCCCCTCCTTAATCAAGTCAGCTTACGGGCGAGCTACCTTCTTCTCAAGCTCTACCTTCCCCTTCTTCAAATCAGCTTTCCCCTCCTTGACCCCGAGGCATATCCCCTTTATCAAGCGAGTAGCCTACAAAAAAGAAGAACATCGACCGAAATGTTAGCCTGAATTACTATACAGAATTCATCACATCTTCCAAAAAATGAACTTACCATTTTGCTCATCTCCTCCTCCCCATTGAAAGTTGTAAGCCTCGCCCTTTTCTCTACCTCTTCCAGATCATCACATATAACCGGTTAATCCTCTATGGCCTTTACCACTATCAGTTCGGAAGTCTCGACCCATCTCTTTTTTTCCCCACCCTTGACCTCACCACTTCCTGTAGTTCTAGAGGTCGAACCATGCTTCAGCATCTTCTTCTTTGGAAATGCCCGAGCTATCTTGCTCGACTTAGTAGACTCTGACACACCCGCGAAGTCCACTCCAGAGGCCTTGGGCAAGTTTAGCGTCTCTCCCCATCAGTTCCATTCTTCTTGTTACCCTCAGCGCCCACCATTAGCCTTGTTGATCGAGACTTTTGAATTTTCTCGGATTGGCTGTTAGCACATTTCTTTTGGCTAATGCTGGGTTCTTTTAGCACAGCCTCAAGCTCTGTACCATCTTGAGCAACAGTGTCCAATAAAGACTCCTTGCTCGTCACCTTTGATTGAGGACTTGTCGGTCAAAAACCCATTATCATCAGCGGAGCACTATACTGTTTAAACATATCAATCTTATACATTATACATTGTTATACTTACTTTGTTTTACAGTTCTACACAGAAGTTTCATGGGTTCTTCATCATCTCTCTGAAGGCAATCACCTATATTACATTATCATTCCATGGTCAACCTGCCGAGTTCAGATCAAAGAAACGTGGCCGAGTCGAGCTTACAAAAAACTATGCCCCTCCACTTGCTAAAAAGTTTTTTACCCCATAAAACTGCAAGGCATCCTCAGAATATATCCTCCTCTAACAACTTATTCAAAAATTCACAAACATTTATCACCTTTCACATGTTCCCGTTCAACTGAACAGGACATGCCCCGATGATGTTTATAATCTCTTTTGCCAAATTACTAAGGGGAAGACTTTACCCATACTCTAACTGAGACAGGTAACACAAAAAACCCTTCACTAGGTCACTCTGGACGTTTCCATCAAATTAATTTAAAGAGATTGATTTGTCTAAACCCCTATCACATTTCACCTTCACCAAATCAGTCAACAGAAGAAAGTATTCCTCTCCAGTCAATACGATACAACTCCTAAAATACCTATCGACATTTTCTGCACAACTACCCCATCTTCCCTACAGAAGCCTTGGCTTTACAAAACTCTTTGAAGACATCAGAATTATGAGGGTAGGTTGCCAATCTTCTAATGAAATCTGGAAATTGAACAACCCCTACTTCTTCATCCCAATCAGACATTATAATCTCAGACTCTGTCGATCGACCATAGGCCGACGCCTCATTAACAGGTGAAGTCTCCATATCAACTTCAAATCAACAGTTGAGGGTTTGATCCTATACAAACACTCCTCACGTTCGACCTACATATAGGTCCAGGTACCCATTATTATCTTTTACATATACATCACCCACATATATATATCTTTCATATATCATATATCAAACAAATTTTATAGATTACTGTAAATGGTCACTTTTAGATTTCCCTAACACAAAAAATTATTTTCTAAAACAACACTTTCAAAATATCACAAATAGACTACTAAGCTTCTATGTCGAAATGTCAATTTGACGCACGCGCCAAATCCTTTCCTCACAACGCTGCAGTATAACCACCTTTATGACTCAGTCTCTACAACTCTATCTCGCTTTGACTGTTGATCACTTTCAATTAAACTCCCTCGAAATTCTCTACTATCTTTTCTATTTTCTCTCTCACTGCTCTTCAAGTTTTCAGAAGTGGAGAAACCTTTGAATGACAAAGATGAAGTATTCAATATATTTTCTCTCTCTAACTGTTGGTAGTTATTGGGCTTCACACGAGCCATCCTCAGCTTTGGAATTGAGGCATCCCCTCCATAATCAATGTAAGACGTCTTCCACCTTTTCGGAAAAAATGCTTTCCTATCATTACCCTTTGCCTTATATTTTAATATATTTTCATCTCTCTTTACCAAATCTCCTCCTGACCTCCCTACATTCATGATGACTCACACCTGCGCGCAATCAGGATTTCCATGCTTTTGTACAAGAGACAAAATCAAAAGCTACCTACTTTTTTATTTTTGCTTCTACTACTTATAGAAGTGCTGACATCATTTCCAAAGCTCTCAAAATTTCAAAAATATTCAAATTCATTTTTCACAGCAGTCATAAACAATATTCGCAACAATAGAGGACTGATTCAAACATATTCTCATTCCATTTCTATAGAAATTATTCGAACTCAAATACTTACATACATACTACCCCTATCTACATTCGCTTCATTATCATCACACTCTCATCACAATTCACTCCCTCACATATAATTACAACTAAAACATCCCTGATGTCCTGGTAAACCGTATCCAATCATTTCGCCTCCAGCAATCCTCACATCTTCCTGTTCGATCTCTTCTTCAATAATCAATCTCACAACATCTTTACTAGCTACAGGTTCCACCATCACTTCCCGAAACAACTCCTCATAGAAACGACGTTCATACTCATGTTTCCTACCCATCTAATCTAAACCATCAAATTAATACTCCCTCACTGGCAGCTCAACATCACAGTCCAACAAGCAGAAAATCTGTTCCCGCACTTCAGCTATCTTTATCACCAACCACCCCTCAGCAACATAGCAAATTCTCACAGATCGAGTCTATACCATTTTTACTCTCTTCCACCTATTTAAATCTTATTTCCCTCTATTTATATATTTTTGTTATGAATCCCTCACAGTTGGTGATATTATCCTATTCTTTCATAAAAGAAAACCCTAGTATCCTAAGAAAATGTATTTGAACATATCTCTCCCTATCGACCTCAGACTGTTTGGCCTACTCCATATCGAGCCTATTCTTTCCAAATCTAATCGTTGGAACAACCTTACTGAGCTCGAATTTCCCATCCTAAACATTCTACACTTTTTTTTTCTCTTCCCCAATAACTCGCAGTCCCTTAGTTCGATTATCCATTACACATATTTCATTTTACAAACATATTTGTACATCTCGATTATTATAACCAGGCTGTAAGTTTTAATCTCATACATAACATTTTGTCCTATATTCGTAAATCTTTGAATCATTCATGGCTCAATTTCTAGAGTTATTTTATACATATATCAACACAGAGTTTGGATAACAAATATTATTCAGCCCGAATATAAATTACAGGTACTTTAAAGATAACAAATCTTTTAGGTACTTTACAGATAACAAGTTTTTCAAGTACTTCTAAATCAGGTACTTTACAAATAACAAGTTTTTCAAGTGCTTTAAAGATGACAGGTCTTTTAGGCACTCTAAAATATTAAATCCTTCAGTTAGACGGACTTCAGCGATATTTTACTCTAAGAATCCTCTGATGCAAAGTAGGCATTGGAAGTCACCATAGGTCCTTTTTCCTTTATGCCATCTTACTCTGACTAGAAACTAGGTCTAGAAGAAGTATGGGCATGAAAGCAGAGGACTCAGTGCTTGAACCAACTTTTCAAGTAGAAGGTCTTCTTAGCACCATGTAACGATGGAGGTGTAGAAGCAGACTTCCATTCTCCGTCTCCTTTCTCCACTATTACCGTCGCATCCTCAAGAACTACCACCTCCATAGAGTTGGCAGAGATGAAGAAGGTCATGCCTTAGAATCCAGTCTTATGCAAGACCTCGTTGCAACTGCCCCACAGTTTTACAAAATTTTCCATGTCACCCCAACCTTGTCTTCTGCAAGGATGTGGAGACAAATCCAACGCTGCTTGCCTGTTAAGACAACGTGATGAAATCACTATATACAGTAAAAATATTCCTCAGCTTCAGCCGCTTCGTCTTTCGATATACCTTGATACGTCGGTGGAGCGGGAACAGGAGTAGGCATCTCCAAAGACTGATCTCCAAAGTATCTCAACTTCAACTTCTGCATCTCAACAGAAATCGTCTCTTCGTGAACCATTCTCCGAGTTTTCACCATCATCAAAACTTTCAGAGAATTTTGTAACAAACAAGCATACTTTGTCGCAATCCTCGATATAAGTAATATTTATATAACCCCAATATTTAATGTGCAGGTACATTTCCCCAAGTATCATCATTCAATACAGACAAAGCTCTCAAACCCTAACTGACGCATACATCAATATTCCTATCATTATTCAATGCACAAACGTCCACCCATAACACGCGCATTTTCCATACAGTCAAACTGGCATCATTGCTTCCTTCATTTTCAAACTTCTATCCCAAATACCCATATACCCACAAAATCCTTTCTTAACCAAAATCACTCATGACTTTGGTTGCGAGGGCGTGATTGTAGGGGCTTATCCCTCGACCTAACCCCAAATTGAGTTATTCCTATTTAAACTACCTCTATGTCAGACTCACGCATTCTGTACGAAACTTCAGCAGTCAAACATCGACACCTACTTCACGAACTGATAAAGAATGTGGGTCAAGCTCAAATAGAAAAACATGGACAAGTCAAAGACACCTATATCTGACAAACTTAACAATTACTCAGTCAACTGCCACTAACCATATTGTTCGAAGAACGTGCTTCTGCACGATGAAGATCTGCGAAGAAGGCCTATATAAAGAAAAAGTTCCAAAAGAGACTGGGACAAGAAAAATATATGAGAAATCACCAAAAAACCTATATTTTCTAGATTCTCAAAATATCAAAACTTCTTATTTATAAGATCAAGTATTTCTAAGTCGAGAGATCACTGGTAATAAGATATAAGCCCCAAGCAATAAAAGTCACTATTACCAAAACCCACAACTCGAGGTTATAGTTTTTTACCTATTCAGAGATTTTCCACGCTGAAACACCTGTGCCATTTCTTATTTCATGTTAGTTTTTATCACAGGAACATTGGTACAAGAGCTAATTCCAAGCCATCTCGATCTTACAGAATTTGGCCATTACAACTTATTTTTTCCTTTGAACCTATTTCGTGGGATCTCTAGTCTATAGGTTGGGTTACCATCTTAGATATTCAAACTATACGAGCTTTTTCCCAATCCCTTTCGAGGTATTCCACACCTTCTCCCGAGCTAACCCTTTCATCAAAGGATTAGCCAGGTTCAGTTCTGGTTGAATAAAATCTACTCTGATTGCCCCAGAAGTAAGTTTCTCTTATACAGAGCTGTCCATACAATGTATTTGACATTTCTTGAGGTTATAATAATGATTATGTACTTTTATAATAGCTACAGTACTATCGCAGTGGATAAGTATAGCTGGTAACAGCTTATCCCATAAGGGATATCTGACATAAGGTTTTATAACCAATCTTCCTCCTCACTGGCAGCAGCTAGTACTATCAGTTCTGACTCCATCGTTGATTAGGCTAAGATAGCTTATTTCTTGGACCTCTAAGAAATTACCCCACCAATAATGTTAAAGATATAACCGTTGGTATCCTTAGAGTCTTCAGATTGGGTATTCCAATCAGCATCGGTAAATCCCTCTAGAACTGCAGGGAATCGCTCATAGTATATTCCTAGGTTAATGGTTCTTTTTAGATACCGCATGACCTTTTCTATAACATACCAATGCTCCATACCAAGACAACTAGTAAAATCTATATAACATCCCCACTGCGTAAGCAATGTCCGGCCTAGAATAATCAGTAGGATACCTAAGGTTGCCAATGATACTAGAACACTCAGTTTGTCTAATACTAGCGCCATTATTCTTGAATTGCTTCTAACTAGGGTCGTAAGGGGTGCATACAAGTTTACAGTCATTGCAGTTATACTTTTTCAAGATCTTCTTAATGCAATGAGATTGATCTAAAGTTATACCACTTTCAGTCCTTGTGATCTTAATTCCCAAAATTACACTAGCTTCCCTCAAATCCTTCATGTCGAAATTTTGACTTAGTAGAATCTTGACATCATTAACAATAGAGATGTTAGTTCCAAAAATCAGCAAATCATCCACATATAAGCATATAATAGTACAAACATTATCTACAACCTTGTAATGAATACATTTGTCACTTTCATTAATTTTAAAACCATGTGAGATGACTAAGGCATCAAATTTCTCATGCCACTATTTTGGTGCCTGTTTGAGACCATATAAAGACTTTACTAATTTGCAGACTTTACGTTCCTGCTCAGGCATGATAAATCCCTCAGGTTAGTCTATGTAAACCCGTTCAAAAAAGTAGTTTTATCCTCCACACTCGGGTTGCAAGGAATATTAGTTATGTCTATTCCCATAACTAAAAAGGCTAGAGAGATATCAGGAGTGAAGTTCCATCCATCAGCATTTATGAAATTACTAACCCTAGCTGTATACTTCTTCCATAGGTGATGAGGGAGATTATTATGTTCTCGCAAAGGGATGTTTGATGTCCAAGAGTCTCTCCAGAAGTCGATCTTTTTACCCTTTCCGATTATCCATCCTATAAAAGATTTGGCAATGCCTTCCGTATGTCTAATACCCGGCCAGATAGAAGATCGTTTATGGTACTTAATGTTTTCATCACTAGTAGTATGGAATTTAGCATGTAAGAGTTGAGCCCAAGTCTCTTCTATTTGAGTAAAAATCTAATTAAGCTTGCATAACATAACAATATTCATCTCTGTCAAGCTTCGTATGCCCAGACTCCTTTATTAAACGGTTTATACAGCTTTTCCCATTTCAAAGTAATTCCCTTTCTCTTTGTAGGGTCCCCGATCTAGATAATGTTTCGAATGATGGAATCTCTTTCTTTAATTAAGGATTGAGGCCATTTGTAGATGGCCATATTGTAAATGGGGATGCTATTAATGATAGATTTAGCAAGGACTACTCTCCTTAGAAATGATAGCATTCTTCCATTCCAGCTATTAGCTCTCTTCCAATTTTTTTTCCACCAAGAGGTTAATAGTGCTTTTGGATATCCTTCCTTGTACTAGTGGTATACAAAGATAGGTTTCTGGGAATGCTCCCACTCTAAACCCAAACATTTCGATCATCTCTCGTCGTCTATAATTAGGAATATAATTAAGAAAAATCTTGCTTTTCTCAATGCGAACTACCTGCCCAGATGCTTGTTGGTTGGCTTTAAGGATTTTTTTAAAATTCCTTAAGCCCTTGGCATTACCTTTAACAAACAAAAAAATGTCATCAGCAAAAAATAGGTGAGTAGGGCCTTTGATACCTTTAATCTTGACCATGGGTTTGATTTTTACTTGATCTACAAGAAACTTAAGATTGGAGCTCATAATATCTTCAGCAATAACAAATAGGAGCAGAGAGAGTGGATTACCTTATTTAAGGCCCCGAGAAGCCTTGAAGTATCCAGAAGGACTACCGTTGATTGAAACCGATATCATCCTCGTATTAATAATAGCATGGATCTAATTGCAGAAGTGTTGCAGAACATCAGAGACCGGAGGGCTTTGAGCAAGAAATCCCAACTCATAGTATCTAAGCTTGGGTAATATCTAGCTTTAACCTAATATTTCCATCGTGTTCTTTAATTCCCATCTCATTCACCATCTCAGAAGCCATACAAATATTACTCTAGATACTTCTCTTAGGTATGAACGCACTTTGCTACTTAGACACAATTTGCAATGCAATCGAAGAGAGTCTTGTAGACAAAATCATGGTAATGAGTTTAAAAATAAAGTTACTCAGGCATATAGGCCTGTAGTCCTTCACCCGAGATGGTTTTTGTGTTTTAGGAATAGCCCCTGATCTTCTTCTTCCATGATATCTGCCCAGCTGCCCAGATTCATAAGTTTCCTCACCTCCTCAATTGGACTATATTGATCTCCTGAGTTGTCAACATCTATATTTTGACTTTGTGGGGTACCCTCACTATTGCCGACATTTGTATCCCCTTGGTCACACTTGCCCACTTCATTTCTAGAAACCCTTTGTTCGTTGGTATCTTGTTAAATGTTTTTTCCTTTGCTAAGAGTATGACATTTGTTCATCGAGCCGATGTCCCCAAACTGGAACCAGGAATTAATCTTAGGTGAGACACTTCTTCCTCTTCCTACTTTGGGGGCAGACTAGTCTCCCTGTTCTGTATCCTTTTCAGCCTGACCAGTATGGGGTCTCGCATTATCTGCAGCTGAGTTATCCTTAAAATAGGTATGTGCGTATTCGGTGGTCCCTAGATGTTCTTCTCCATCTCTGGCTTGCTCTGCACCCCTTCCTCTCTAGGAGCCACTTTACTATTTCTAGTGCTCTTTGTAGTCCCCGATTTTTTTACTGCCTTTGGAACTTGTTTCTGCTCACCACAAACAGCTCTTTGTATCACCTTACACTTTGCAATGCTATGTCCAACGTTCTTACAATGATTGCAGAATTTTGGAACCCGATATAGGAGAATCTCTTGGTTAATTAGTTTACCCTCAACGTCGAAAAAAACATGATTAGGAATAGGCTTTGAAAGATCAATATCCACCAAAACACTGGCATGATAACCCTCGCCATGATTTATTGTTGACCTATCCAGATGGATTGGTGTACCTAATGTCTTCCCCAAGGATATAACAATCTTTTGAATCCATAGTTTTCTTGGTAGTCCTAGAAATTTATACCAAATTTGGGCATTCGTGTTTTGATGATTATCCGCTGAGAAAAGCGGACTTCATGGCATTAAACGCATGGGCATCTTCTCTACCATTCAAGGTCCATGGCCCTATATGTGAATCTTATCACCATCATTATCGAGTTTGATGATGAAGAATCCTTTCCCTAATGGGATTAGCTTGCAATGCTCGAAGAGTTTACACTAGCGTATTCCTGAGCAACCTCAAACTTCACCTTCTGAAGATCCAGGCGCCCGATCAAGCTAAGCTAGAAACGGGACACCCCTTTAGCAACCTATCCTGCAGGGATAGAGCGAAACAGAGTATCACTTCACATCCCTACATCTAGAAGTGATGCAGCTTCTGCTGGGATATTCATTCCTCATCGTACCATATCTGCAAAAGATTGAGTGAGTATTTTTGTGTTCAAAGAAGATTAAGGGATTTAGCCATGGAGAGGAGTCTTCATAACCTAATCTTCTTTGGATTGTTGCAATCCCAACAAGTTTGGATGTTTTGCAGCTTCTCCTTTAGCTGCAGTTTTGTTTGTCTCGTTCCCTTATGCCATTTTCATAAAGCCCCAGGGACATACAACCCTTTGTTCTTGACCCGATTGTTCCTTGATTGCTTAATTAGATTGACCAATTGAGAACTAAATCACGTACAGAGCGAGGTCATCTTCACTACGAATAGCTGGAGTGGTCGGAGAGATGGTGAGAGTTGTGAATGCATGAGGGTTTTGCATAAGTTTCCACAGTGATGACGCCAAATCATCCAAGCCTGCATTGTTGAAAGAATTGTTTTCTCTATTTAGAAGCTCTTGAAGGATATTCAGTATGGGAAGATCCATCTTGCTCAAGATTGATAGCTGATTAGAGATACAAGGGTCAGGGAATCAAAATTGCACAGTTTTAGTTTTTTCTAGTTAAAGGATATAGATAGAGAAAGAACATTGATATCTGTGACACTTATTCTCCTGTTACTAGAATTACTTCAATTAGAGTATTACTTGCTACTGCTGCTGTACATAATTTAGTAGCTCACCAAATGGATGTTAAAACTACTTTTATGAATGGGTTTACATAGACACTAACCTGAAGAATTTATCATGACTGTTATGTAGGTGAGGGCATTGGCATGTTTGTTTTTACCTCGAGGGTAATGTATAATAGAAGATTTTTTAGGGAAACGATCCGTGCACTGGCGGACAAGGGCGGCATACTCAGCCATGCGACTGTTTGCCTAATATTCATCGGTGCACTATCTCTAAACAAGCTGGGAATCGGTAAATACTACATCTATGGGAACACCAAGTTCAAGAGCGAGATCGAGACCATATATCAAAGCTTCATATTTGACCTCATTGTTGGAACATTCAAAATTTAACTTGGCGGCCTTTTTAATTTGGTTATTAGAAGGAGTGACCAGGAAAATACCTATCCCCAAACCATTAGGCTTGACAGATCAATCTGTAAAGAGATTCCTACTCGTATTAGAGCTCCAAGGGTTGTTCTGCTGATCGCCTTCGTATTCCTCCTAGTCGATATCTTCGACCGGGAAGTCGGTAAGGAAATCAGCAACTGCTTGGTCCTTTTGAGATATTTGTTTTTTGAAAGTGATGTCATGTTCACCAAGATAGATGGACCATTGCTATACCCGTCTGGATTTATATTTCTTGCTGAGGATCTCTCGAAGGGGGTAGCTAGTGATAACACGTATAGGGTGAGCTTGGAAGTATGGTTTGAGCTTTTGGGTATTGTAGACAAGTGTAAGGAGCAATCGCTCGAGCTTGGTATATCGAGTTTCAGTAGGTGTTAGAGTTTTGTTGATAAAGTATACGGGTTTCTCGATACTGGATTCGAGTCGAATAAGGACCGAGCTAATAGAAGTATCGGTAACTGCAAGATATAAGAAAAGTAATTTGCCTTCGATGGGGGTACTGATGTTAGGTGGTCGACCAGGGTAGGTTTTGAGTTTGAGGAAGGTCTGTTCGTAATTGGGTGTCCAATTAACTTCGGTGTTGTTCTTTTTGGCCTTATGGACACCTTGGTCTTGTAAGAGGGGAAAAAACCAAGCACAACGGTCAGAGGATTTTAAGGTAAAATAGTTCAGGGCGGCTATCTTGTTAGTAACCTTTTGGACATCCTTCTTAGTTTGAAGGGAAGGCATATCGATGAGGGCGTGAATATGAGTGAGGTCGATCTCGATACCTCGTTTGCTGATGAGGTGACCTAAGAATTTGCCAGAGGAAATGCCAAATTGGCATTTCTCCTGGTTCAGCTTCATGCTATAAGAGTGAAGTATCGAGAATACTCCGGTTAGGTCCTGTATATAGGTATGTTTTTGGAAGCTTTTGCATAACATGTCGTCGATATAAACTTCGACCGACTTGTCGGGCAGAGGTTTGAACATGGTGGTAACAAGACGTTGGTAAGTGGGACCCATATTTTTTAGGCCGAAGGGCATTATGTTGAAGCAGTAAAGACCTTGTCTAGTAATAAATGAAGTTTTAAGTTGGTCCTCAAGGAGGTGGGGTACCGGTTGGAACCCGAAGCTGCATCCATCATAGATAAGCGTTCATGGCCAGCTGTAGCATCCAGAAGCATGGAAATGATCGAGAGAGGAAAATTATTCTTTCGTGTATGTCTATTGAGATTTGTGAAGTCGACGCAAATTTGGATCCTGCCATTCTTCTTGGGGACAGCTATAGTATTTAAGATCCAATCAACATACTTGACTTCTCAGATAAAACCAGCGGCCAAGAGTTTTTTAACCTCGAGGTTCACTGCTTCTCGAATCCTCGGGGCCAAAGTAAGTTTTTTCTATTTCACGGCTATGCAGTAAAGGATGAGGTCAAGTCGATAGTAGACCAGTGTGGGGTCGATGCCAGGCATCTCATGGAATGTTCAGGCGAAGACATCTTTATTTGCTCAAAGGAACGTGATAAACTCAAGGCTTTCGATGAGATCCAAAAAACTACCAATGAACATACTTCAACCAAGGACATCGAGTTCGACATAAACAATAAGTTTAACAAGTATGGTAGAAGGGCTCGATGGAGTGGGGAGAGATAGAAGCATTGATTGTTATGGCTTAACAAGTTTTCTGGTAAGATCAATCTCGGGGTACTCGAATGAGCGAGCTAGGCGCTGAGAGCCATTCATGTTCTACGTCGCATAAGGGGCAGTAAAACGCAATGTCTGGTGATAGGTAGAAGGTATGGCCTTTATGGCATAAAGCGAATCACGCCCTAGATTGCCCATTTATTCATATTTCTTATCGATGGCGAGAAAACTGGTTTGGAGGGTAACTGGACCAGTAGTGACAGGGAGGCTAACGCGACTGACAGCGACTTCGGTAGCGCTATTAAATCCCTTTAGCTCGACGTTGGCCAGTATAATGAGGTCTATTTTTAGCATATCGCAGATGGTCTGGAGGAAGAGGACGTCTGCAGCACTGCCCGTATCGATAAGCATAGTGTATAAGATGAGATGTTCGACCTTGATCATGATGACCAAAGGATTAGAGTGGAGAAAGCAAACATGAGAAGTATCGCAGTTGATGAAGGATATACCTTCAGATCAAGGGTGTTGACTTGATTCAG
Organism: Kingdonia uniflora; assembly: GCA_014058105.1. Lineage (NCBI taxonomy): Eukaryota > Viridiplantae > Streptophyta > Magnoliopsida > Ranunculales > Circaeasteraceae > Kingdonia > Kingdonia uniflora. The sequence goes on along the minus strand of JACGCM010000560.1, from coordinate 3,175,623 downwards.
GTAAAGGGATGGATAATTTATTCTGATAAGTGAGCTTACAATATTTTTCGACACATTTGCGCCTACTTTGAGTATGAGTGTTGTCGATGTTATTGACTTCGACGAGGTGGAGTTAAAAAATATGTACCTCGACTGAGTCAGTAGTTAGAGTGGGTCGGGGTTTGAGATACGACCCGTCGAGATAGCTGAAGAGATCGGCAACATATCGATGTAGACGACCTACTTTAAGAATCATTTCTAGCGATCGTTGCAGAGCATAACATTTATTTATGGGGTAGAAATTGCATTTATGATTCTGGCAGTAGGTCTCATCCTTGTGGACCACGATGGGAAAGGGAGTACGCCAGATAGGATCAGCATGGACGTATGTGATAAGGGTGTTGATGGGGGTAGTGAGTTTCGGTAAGACGAACATTAGTTATTTTTTGTGGATTTTAGAAGGGGTAGCATCGAAGTGAGGGCGTTTGTGGCTCTCTTTCTCCTGTGCCACTGACAATTAGTTTCGCATAGGCATTCGAGGACGATGTATCCATTAACCTTGGATATCATCTCCTCGAGGGTTTGTGGCTTATGAAGCACGTTGTAATCCATAATGTGACTGTGGTCTGGCAGAGCGTTGGGACACACGAGAATGACATTTGCACAGTCGAGGAGTTTAACTTTACGTGACTCATCGAGAAAATGCTTGGTGAAAGCTTTGAGCATTTTCTTGGGGGATTTGCAGAAGTTGAAAAGAGCATCAACTCAAACCTCACCGTCTTTATTAAAGGCAAACTGAGAGATAAAAAGATTTGACAACTATTCAAAACTTTGGATAAAGCTATTAGGGAGGTTGTGGTACCATTTGAGAGGGCTATCAGTGAGACTGGTGTGAAACATGCGACACAAGATGTGGTCAGCTGTGAAATACAGACTTAAAACATTTTAGAATTCGAGGACATGAGATTGAGGGTCGGTATTGCGGTATTTGCTAATTTTAGGGATATAAAAATTTGGAGGTACTTCGACCTCGAAGAGTTTGGGGCAGATGAGGTTGTTTAACCGACTCTAAAAGTTTGGTATAGGGCTCGCGCTGAGCCAAATAACGGCATGGATTTTTTGATCAGGTTCCTATTGTGTGAGGTAGGCAAGACGAGGGGGAGATCGCTGGGGTCAAGGGTGGTGAGGTCTCGGTTATGGAACATGTTTAGCACTTCGCTCGCGAAGGCGTTCTCGAGCAGGACACCGTATGGGTTGGTGGGAAGTGTAAAGTATAGAATCAGAGGAGTCCTCTATAATGGGGATACCAAGATGGATCGAGCTAGTGGTTATGATGGTGGGAGCACCTTCGGTGCCAAGATGGACCCGAGGAACTTCGATTAGGGTGTGGGGCTCAATCCGAGCGCGGGTTTAAAAGCGCAGGAGGGCGCGTAATCGAGATCGCTTAGGAGTGTCTTGGGTGTGACCTTATTGAAGCTCGCAAACTGTATGGTGTAGTTTGTCTAGAGTACGGTGTTGTAGGTCATAGTCATCTAAACGACGTTTCTGTTCAGCCTCAAGTTCTTGGCAGCGTTCTTTACCCTTAATGCGTAACTGATTGCTATGGCTCTCCTCAACCTGAGCAAATTGTTGGCTAATAAGGGAAAGCTAAGTGGATACTCTGTCGATAGAGTTTTTGACGATGGCAAAGGTGGAGCGAAGGATGGGGGCCATTGAGTAAGGAAATAGGGGGCTGAAAGAGAGAAGAGGGAATGGGTAGGGTGGGTGTAGCATAAATGATGCCAAATGTAGGGGCCAAGTTTTGTAAGAGGGGAAACTAGCTTTTACACCATGGGGTTATCTTCGACTAGGGGCTTAAGCAAGTATATAAAGCGATAATAGACTATATTACTGAACTAACACACTTGTGTAAAGTCCTAGAATGGTTTACTCCACGACCTCTAGCGAGGATTTTAAATAATTGATGTTATATATCGAGTTAGATGATAGATCGAATAGGAAGTGAGCTACAGGGTATTCCAAGGTAATCTTGAAGGGCTTTTACGGGAGATTTTCAAGCCCCTTCATAGTGCCTCCTCCCTCCTATTTATAGGAGATAGAAAAGGGGTGAGTTACCATGGGAGGTTAGATTACATGTATATCCCTTGGAGACAATTGTTCTGTACTCGGATATGATTCTGACACTATAGCTATCGGGTGGCTCATTTTACTATTTTTTCTGGTAAGCTGACTGTTAGATGTGGCTGCCTTCAACCATGTATTACCATGGTCGATGTCTTTCTGGAGCTGATGCTAAGTTCTGGTGAGCTGGCTGCTAGATGTGTTTGCCTTCTACCAGGTATTAACATGGTCGCGCGTTTGATTAGTCTTAAAAGTCTTCGTGGACTTAGTTACTACCTTGTTGGGCTTCGAGTCTTTGGGTAGCCTTCGATATAGCCTTCGAGTATTCGACTGGTGATTGAAGGCTGCGAGTAGACTACTACAACTAAGTCATTAAATTTCTCGTACCACTATTTTGGAGCCTATTTGAGATCATACAAAGACTTTACAAATTTGTAGACTTTACGTTCCTGATCAGGCACGATAAATCCCTCAGGTTGGTCCATGTAAACCATTTCATCCAAGTCACCATTCAAAAAATAATTTTAACATCCATTTGGTAAACTACTAAATTATGTACAACAGCAGTAGCAAGTAATACTCAAATTGAAGTAATTCTAGTAAAAGGAGAATAAAAGTAAAAAATATCGATGTTCACTCTCTGTCTAAATCCTTTAGCTACAAGCCTAGCTTTGTATTTCTCAACTGACCCACTAGATCTCAATTTCATTTTAAGGATCCATTTACAACCAATTGCCTTGCAACCGGGAGGTAAATCAGAAAGAACCCAAGTTCTATTAGACTCTAGAGAGTCCATCCCACTGTTGATAGCATCTTGCCAAACATCTGAATCAGGGGAGGTAAGAGCCACTTTGAGGGTAGTTAGATCTCCCTCTAGAGTATATTCCTCAAAATCAGGGCCAAAGTTCTTCTCTACTCGAGCTCTCTTGGCACTTCTAACATAAGTAGTAATGGCTGGAATTTCCAAATTTCTAGACTTTCCTATTCAAGGCACAACCAAACTGGATGAGGAACCCCCACTATCTCTAGATATAAAAGGAAACTTATCTCCATAAAAATCAGCGTCAATAGATTCAATAATAGTTTAGTTTTGCAAGTCAAAAATCTATACGCTTTAGTGTTAATTTCATAACCAATTAAAGCACATTTATAAGTACGACTAGCAAGTTTCGACCTTTTAGGATCAGGAATCCTGACATATGCTAAGCATCCCCAAACTCTAAAGTATAAGACATTAGGTTTTCTGCCATTCCATAATTCTAAAGGTGTGGTCAAAGTCTTCAAGTTAGGAACTCTGTTTAACATATACAAATAGTTAACAATATCTCTCCCTACCAGTGGGAAGCAGCTCCTGAACTTAGCCTTATAGCAACTACTATTTCTATATAAGTACGGTTCTTACATTCAGCCTTACCGTTCATATCAGGTGAATAAAGAGCTGTGGTCTCGTAAATTATACCTGTGGACTAATATAGCTCGTGGAACACCCCTAAGTCATATTCAGCTCCTCTGTCATTCTGAAAATGTTTTATTTTCTTTCCAAATTGAGTCTCAATTTCATCAAAAAAAATCTTAAATATGTTCAGAGCTTCACTCTTGTAAGCCATAAGATATACATAAGTGTAATTAGAATGGTCATCAATGAAAGTTATAAAATAACGTTTCCCGCTCGTTAAGATCCCTTCTAATTCACAAATGTCAGAGTGTATAAGGTCTAAGATTCCAGATTCTCTTTGTAACGATTTGTGAGTGGTCTTGGTAATCTTTGCTTGAGAGCAATATTCATTTTTTTTTAAACTGTCTAAAGGGAATTTTGGAATCAAACTCAAGTTAAACATACTTTTAATGAGCTTCTTGTTAACATGGCAAAGCCAACTATGCCAAACATTAAAACTATACACTGAGTAAGAAGAAGATTATTTAATAATCATATCAAACACATAGTCTTTACCCACAAATTCCCCATTCTTGGTGATCATATAAACATCACCTCCAATATTTTGCGTAAACCCAGCCTTGTTTAGGAGAAAAGATGATACAAGATTCTTCCTCATTTGAGGGGTATAGAGCACATATTTCAGAATGAGAGTCCCCCAGAGGTAAATTTTAGCTCAATGTTTCCAGTTCCAGTAATCTTTGTGGTGTGGGTGTCCCCCAGCAAGGCGTTCTTGCCTTTAGCTTCAACGTAAATTTTATACAACTCCCTATCATAGCAAACATGGCGGGTAGTATCAGAGTCCATCCACCACCCTTCTGAGCCACATACCATATTAACCTCAGATTTCATAGCAACCAGAGGTTCTTTAGGCACATGCTCGGTCAAAAGACCTTCATAGGTTTCGGCAGTTACGAGCCATGTGTCCTAGTCTACAACAATTATAGCAAATAAGCTGGATAGATTCCTGTTTGTTTGTTTTCAAGGTTCGTACAGAGTTGTTCGAGCTAGGGTTCTTATTTGGTTTGCGGGACTGGTTTTTCGTACCCTTTTTCATCGGCTTCATAGAAGAATTGGTAATTTTGTATTTATTGTGATTAGACACAAAATAAACTTCTTCATTAATGTCTTGTTTTCTAGCTTCTTCCTCCATGCGGAGGCGCACGTTAAGGCTATGTAGGGACCTAACTCCGTTTGGACGGGGAGTCAGTTCTTACAAAGTAAATTAAATCCTCAACCAAAGGGAATAAGCAATTGGCCAATGATAAGATAAAGCTAAATGCAAATACTTACGTAGAGGCCCGAATGTGACTCTCTACGACCTCTGATGTAGATTTTTAAGACAAATTATATTACTGAAGAGTAAATTAGAGGGTTCGAGTACAGGTTTTATGGGTGGTCGAAGGTTAAGACACAAAGGCTGGAGGATATTTTCTAACCCCCGTCTAGTTTCCCCTCTTCTCTATTTATAGAAGCATAGGGAGCTGAGTCACCAGGTGTGGGTCCGGTTTACATGATTATATTATCAGAAAATCCTGGCGAGTGACGGGCGCCGGTCTTACCGGTACTGTCACTACTGTATTTATTGGTGATGGCTCTGAACGGCGCGGTGGTTGGGCTTGTCACTGTAGATGCACGGGCCAATCAATGCGTTGTCTTATCTGATGAGGTATTTGTTTGTCTTATCTTGCTTCGACCATGAGATACTGCGGTCGAAGGATATTTGCTGCTAGGACATTAATCTATTCTCAAAGTTATGTCCGGTGAGCTGGTTGTCTGTCTTATCATACTTCGACCGTATGTAGATATGGTCGAAAGATGTCTGCTGCAATGTACTGATCCATTCTCGAAGTTCAGTCCGTTGAGCTGGTTGTCTGCCTTATCATACTTCGACCACATGTAAATATGGTCAAAGGATGTCTGCTGCAATGTGTTGATCCGTTCTCGAAGTTATGTCCGTTGTCGAAGGTTCGTCTCTGGGGGATCTCTGAGGAGCCTTTTTTAAGGGCTGAGAGGGCTTTGATATATTCAAATAGGCTATGAAATGGGCTTCGGCTATCTGTTCGAAGGCTACGAGTAGGCTACTACAGGCTCTCCATAGAGAACTCTTTTGATTAATGTCGAAAGGAATTTTTAAACTCCTTTTAGGCCGGAGGTAACTTATCTATGAGGACAGCAACCTGGAATTATTCATCTAATTTGATACCCTCATAAATAATCTCATCAGCCATCTTTTGGAGTTTGTAAGACTGGGTTTTGAGTGACTTATCATCATGCATCTTAAATTTTAAAAGCGGATTCCGACACAGAGTAGAAATCATACTGGCCATCGATAAGTCCATTCAGAATGAAATTCTTACAAAGAAAATCATTTGCAGTCCATTTCTTTAGGGCCAATGTAGATTTAGGGTATATGGGTTTAACTTCCCTAGACTTTGTAGTGACAGAAGATCCAACTACTTTCTTAGTGGTTAAATAAAAAAGCATTTTCTATTTCCATTGACGGAAGTTCTAACCTTTAAATTTGAAAGGTTTGTTGTTATCGGTGAAGACAGATCGGGCATCACTATCTCTGTCCATAGTAGATACTAAAATTGTCTTAAAATTATAGGGAACAATTATACTATGTTACCTCTATAGCAGTTATTGAGAACAGAGATTCATAAAATTTAAAACAACATCAAAAGCAAAATGAATAGGAGGTATTAAAGTGATGATCCGGAAATGCTGAGTCGAGGACTAGGTCTCTATGTTTAAGACGTTTATCCGCACAACCCTTTGCAAATAGTTGGTTGCTGCATCGCCATCAGGATAAAATTGTAGAGTATGAACTTCTCTTACAAGGAAAACGGACCTTTGAATGATTTGCACTTTCAACTAGTTTACTCAAATTCAAGAATCATGATTATATCAAAAAAAGAAAAGAACTGTGTATTCGATGATAATAAAATAGAGGCACAACTTCTCTTTATATAGAGAAAGTTTGAAATGGTAACGAGAGTTAATGGTGGGACACATCATCAAAAGCGCTCCAAACTAAAGTAAAATGTTTTAGACTTCATTACAAAATAGTTAACACGATACGTTTGAGGTATTTAAAACGAAAAAGTTTAGTTCCAATAAACTCGGTTCAAATTTGGTCTTCTCGGAACTCTAGGTCGAAATAGACTCAGTTCGAATTGATCCAGGTCGAGATCGAATGGACTCAGTTTGAATTGCTCCTGGTCGAATAGGCTTGGTTCGAATTGAACCAAGTCGAGATCGAATGGATCAATTTGAATTGGTCCAGGCTGAATTAAATTGGTTTTGACAAAATTTATTTTTTCATAGAGGTCCAAGTCCGTGGCCTAAATCCATGAATCAAATAAAGTTTTAAACTCAGTTTTCCAGCCCGCCCCCATCCAACATAGAGAATAAATGATCTAAGCTATATCAAGGAAACAAACTACTCTTCCAAGTAATGTGGGACTAAAGGAGATACATAGAGCTGGAGATATAAAACCCAACAATCCCTCACTATATCGAGAAAACATATCCGAGTAAAAAATCTAAAGTAGTACGTAAGTAGAGGTGTCTTTTGACTTGAACCTTTACATAGTGAATATACTTTTGAAGTACTAGAGATTAGAGTGACATTTATCTTGAACTCTAATTCTAGAGGGTACAACTAAGGCATACTACACAAAAAATTTATAGTAAAAAGTTCTAAAATGTTAGCGTTATACGGCCATACGCTCGTATCCCTGTTCTAATGAAGGCTCTTGAGAACTTGTCCAAGTTCCCATAAGAAGTGGCCTTAATTCCATAATCATTGAGGTGTGAGTACTCCTATAGCTAGGTACCTCACTCCACATAGATTATAGCCCTCATTAATAGTAATAAAATAACTCAACCATAAATTGCTACAGAATATCATTCTCTTATAGAGATGAACTAGAAGTAATTAGCCCTTCTTAAAAAAATTGCACTATTCTTCTTAATTATCATATGACATGTTTTTCCCTTTGAACCTATTTCTTAGGATCTCCTGTCTATAGGTTGGGTTACCATCACAAATATTCTAACTATACGGGCTTTAGCCCCATCTCTTTCAAGGTATTCTACACCTTCTCCTGATCTAACCCTTTCGCCAAAGGATCAGCCAGGTTTGACTCTGACTGAAAAAAATCTATTCTGACTGCTCCAGAAGTGAGTTTATCTCTTACGGTGTTATGCTTATGACATATTTATCGTTTCTTGTCGTTGTAATAAAGATTCTATACTTTTGCAATAGCTGCAGTACTATCGCAGTAGATAAGTATGGCTGGTAATGGCTTATTCCATAAAGGAATATCTGACAAAAGGGTTCTTAACCAATCTACCTACTCACTGGAAAATGCAAGTATTATCAGTTCTGATTCCATTATAGATTGGGCTAAGATAGTTTGTTTATTGGACCTCCAAGAAATTGCTCCACCAGCAATGTTAAAGAAATAACCGCTGGTAGCCTTGAATCTTCAGATAGGGATTTCAATTAGCATCGGTAAATCCCTCTAGGACTGCGGGGAATTGCTCATAGTGTATTCCTTGGTTCTTTTCAGATACCGCATGACCCTTTCTATGGCATACCAATGCTCCATACCAGAACAACTAGAAAATCTATATAACATCTCCACTGCGTAAGCAATGTCTGGCCTAGTACAATCAGTTGCATACCAAAGGCTGCCAATGATACTAGCATACTCAGTTTATCTAATATTGTTACCAATATTCCTAAATAGCTTTTGACTAGGGTCGTAAGGGATACATACAGGTGTGCAATCATAGTAGTTATACTTTTTCAAGATCTTCTCAATGTAATGAGATTGATCTAAAGTTATACCACTTTCAGTCCTAGTGATCTTAATTCCCAAAATTATACGAGCTTCCGCCAAATCCTTTATGCCAAAATTTTAACTACATGAACTCATTAACAATAGAGATGTTTATTACAAAAATTAGCAAGTCATCCACAAATAAGCATATAATAGTACAAACATTATTTACAGCCTTGTAATAAATACATTTGCCAGCTTTATTAGTTTTAAAACCATGTAAGATGACTAAGTCGTCAAATTTCTTATGCCACTATTTTGGTGCCTGTTTAAGACCATATGAAGAATTCACCAATTTACAGACTTTACGTTCCTGATTAGGCATGATAAATCCCTTCGGTAAATAACCGAATTATGTACAGTAATAGTAACAAGTAATACTCTAATTAAAGTAATTCAAGTAACAGGAGAATAAGTGTCAAAAAAATTAATGTTCTCTATCTGTCTAAATTCTTTAACTACAAGCCCAACTTTATATTTCTCAACTGACATGTTACTAGAACGGTATAAGAAGTTAAAAAATCACCTTCAGAGGGCAAGAAAAATTTTATCTAAGGCTGTTATACCCAAGGCATCGCACTCAGAATTGGTAATGGCGGTGATCGCCTATTTTGTAGGGGAGGTAAAAAGGCTTGAGTTAGAGAGGAATACCTTGCATAACTGTTTGTTAGAAAGGTGATATATTTCTAAAGCTAATATAGATAGTGGAAACTGCATGAACTCCCTGGAAATAGAGTTTGGCCCTCGACCTGCTGAATTGGTAGAATAGGGCAGGATTGTTGTGACTGTTCGAGCTTGAGAATTTATGGTTGGTCATGCTCCTGCAGTGGGGGAAAGCGTAGCTGACCTCCCCACAGCAGAAAAGAATCCATTGTATTTATTGAATATGTGACCTGACAAAAGTATCAGCCTCAGATATATTGAAAGATGAAAGCTAGTTTTACCTTTGCTTTATCCTATGTCTGGTAGAGCTCCTCGATTGAAACTAGTATTACCTTTGTTTTAATTTCAGAAATTTAGTAGAGTCAGTCAAATCAAGTGTTATCATTGATTTAACTGGTATAGAGATCGATTAAAATATAGTATTACCTATGCTTTAATCTATGTATTGTCTACGAAGTAGAGAAATGTGTAGGAAAAAAACTTGGAAGTTTTTATTGAATAGAAAAGGATGCACATTGGATGGAGATGGAAATCTCACTTTTGGAATGAAAAAGTGGGGAATTAAAATAGAGTAGTGAGCGACTTAACGATAGTACCGTTTCAGTCGCCTAGTGTTCCAAGGATTTGAGATCTGAACTCCCTCTTCTGCCATGAGGTAATATGATCTCGGGCATGAGAGACCTGTGATAAGGAATGGACCCTCTCAATTTTTTGCTAGTTTCCCAGCATGAGGCTCTTTTCTGTGTTAAGGGATTTCTCTAAGGACGAGATCGTCAATTTAGAATGTGCGGCTTCTAACTCGTTTGTTGTACGAACAGATAAACATATGGGATATAGACCTAGGTTAGCAATGATGCATTCCCAGGTCTTATTGATTCAATTGAGGTTGTAGGCCAATTCAAACTCAATTTCTTTGTCAGTTAGCTCATGATCTTTGACTGAATGATGGTATTCTGAGAGAATGACAGCTTCGGTCCCATAGGCAAAGAAAAACAGTGTGTAGCCAGTTGATTGACATGGAGTAGTACTATATACCCATTAGACATGAGGAAGTTCTCGAACCCAGTATCCTTTTTTCTATGAATGAAGATTTTTCTTGAGTCCATCCACGATGGTTTTGTTGGAGATTTTTGCTTGGCCATTGCCTTGAGGGTAGTAGGAATTGGACGGTGAGTGGATTATATTATGTTTATTGAGGAAAGCTACAACTTTTTCTCTAACGAATTATGGCCCACTATCGATATAAATTAGGTGGGGATATCAAAATCGAGAAATGATGTGTTTCCAGATAAACGAGATGACCTCTTCTTCTCTGGTTTGACTGAGTAGAACTGCCTCTGCCCATTTTATAACATAATCTGTAGCTATGAGTAGGTATTAGCGATTACCAAGAGAATTAAGAAATTCGTCGACAAGATCGAGCGCCTATCTTTTGAATGGCCAAAATACCTTGAATGCATGTAGTTCAAGTGCAGGGGCACGTATCATTTGTCCATGTCGTTGACATGTATCATATTTGCGTGACTACTCTTCTGCTTGCTTGTGCATGCCCGACCAGAATACTCCTTGCATAATGGCTCTATTTGGGAGTGATCGACTTGCGGCGTGGGAGTCACAAGTCCCTTCATGTAAATTGTGGAGCATCTCGTCCGCTTCTTTCTGGAGAGGCACTTGAGGTAAGTCCCTATGACTGAACAGCGATATAAGGAACTGTTTTGATTTGAGTAGCGCTTTGAGTGGTCGATTAGCTGTCGGCGTTCCTTAGAATCTGTTGGAAGTGGTCCATTGCATTTGTTGTCGATACCGAGGTAGTCTAGGAAGGGCCTTCGCCAATCGTCATCTCCCCCATTTTCGCCCCCAGTATTGATCATGTCTACAGAAATGCGATCAATGCTGGGAGTTGAAATTACTTTAATCTGGAGATATTGAACTTTTGTTCCCAACACCCTGGCTAGATATGCCAAGGAATCGGCGTATATTTTTTCACCTCGAGGAAGATAATTGAGAGTTTCTTACGCAAACTTGCTCATCCTATCTGCAGGGAGAGCTGCGTATTCAATCATCTTGTCATTCTTCTTATATTGCTCAGAGTAATGGTAGACGATGAGTAGTAAATATGCATAAACTGAGTATTCTGGAACACTGAGCTCAAGGACAAGGTCGATTCCATGAATGAGAGCTCCGTATTCAGTGACATTGTTGGAGGCTTTAAAATCCAAGCGGATTGATTTATCAATTTTTTCATTAGAAGGGGTAATCTGTGAGAAGTCTCCATCCTTTTCTTTTAATCCATTCAGCTCACTCATGATATGTTTTGGGGGGTGGATCTTCAGTAATTTTCTCAGTAGGGACAAAATCGTGTTCTTCTCACCCGGGATCTTCCACTGGAAAATTTGCGAGAAAATCGGCAATGGCCTGACCCTTTTCAGAATGACATCGTTCAAACTTGATATCATGTTCTCCCAAACTAACTTACCATTGTTACACTCTCCTTGATTTTTCTTTTTTGGATATAACCTCCTGAAGTGGGTAGTTTGTCATGACTTTGACTAAATGAGCTTGGAAGTAGTGCATAACTTTATGTGAAGTATAAACAAGAGTTAGAAGAAGTCTCTCAATTTTAGAATACCTCGTTTCCGTTGGAGTGAGGGCTTTCCTGATGAAGTAAACTGACTTCTCAATTTTTCCTTCAATTCGAATGAGAATCGAGCTAATTGAAGTATCCATAACTGCTAATTAAAGTATCCCCAAAGAGGTTTTGAGATCCTGAAAAGCTGCTTCGCATTTTGGTGTCCATTGAACCTCTACATTTCGCTAAACTTCTCCTTATTTGGTACAACCGCAGAGTAGTAGAAATAGCCAATGACAACGGTCTGAAGATTTTGAAATGAATCGGTTGATAGCGGCAATCTAGTCTATAAATTTTTCTACGTCTTTTATCATTTCTTGAGATGGCATATTGAGGAGAGCCCAAATCTGATCTGGATCGGCCTCAATCCCTTTCTTGTTGATGTGATGGCCGAGAAATTAACCTGAATGTATTATGGATTGACACTTATCAGGATTGAGACGCATCCTATAAGATCAAAGAATGTTAAATATTGTGTTTAGATCTATAATGTGGTTAGTAGACTGTATGCTCTTGCACAAGAGATTATCAATGTAAATATCCATGAATTTTCTAAGATGTACTTTGAACATAGTAGTCATCAACCATTAATAAGTTGCACTTGTATTTTTTAGTCTGAAGGGCATAACTTTGTAGCAGTAAAGTCCTCTTCCAGTGATGAAAGTGGTCTTTTCTTGATCTTCTTCTAAGAGTTGAATCTGATTATATCCAAAATCAGCGTCCATCATAGATAAATGTTCGTGACCTACTGTGGAATCAAGAATTTGATGAATGTAAGGAAGAGGGATACTGTCATCTATACAAACTCAAACTTTTGCATTCTTCTTTAGGATAGTGACGATGTTGGATATCCAATCTGGATATTTGGCTTCTCGAATGAATCCCACTTTAATCAATTTGTATATCTCCATAATAACTTTATCTCGAAGTCGAGGTGATAGTCATTGCTATTTTTTGTTTGCCGCTGTGGCGTTGATGATGATGGCCAATATGTGACATGTCGTGGCCGGATCGACCTCAGGCATCTCTTCGAAAGTCCACGCAAAAAATCTCAATTCTGGCATAAGAACTTAATAAGAACATTTTTATCGTATTGAACCAGCTTAGTACCGATGAAAGTACCTCTGCTAGGTCCATTAATGTTGATGTATTGTGTGGGCTCCTCTATGGATGACTGATCAAGATGATTAGCTTTTTGTAATTGCTATGCAGCGTATCTGTCGGAGATATCTTAAATTGCTGAGACGGTATTTTTGCAAGATCAAAAAAGCCTCTAACTACCCTTGATTTCATAGATATCATCATTGTATTTGAGGCGGAGTGCTTGATGATAGGTGAAAGTGATTGTTTCTATGTTGTGAATCCAGCAGCGACCCATAATCTTGAGGTAACAAGATTTGGCATGGATTATGTAGAAGATGACGCTGATGGTGACTGGTCCTACGGTAATAGGTAAGATGATCTTGCCTACTCGCTCTTCTTTAAAGCCATTGAATCCACTGATATCGGTGTCGCTTGTAATAACTTGATCGGCCAATCCCATTTGGTCGATAGTACTCTAAAAGAGAATCTCAATACCGCTTCCAGTATTAATCATCATTGTGTGCATGACAAACTTCTTCATCTTGATCATTATGAATAATATTTCATGATGTGGAAACTTGACAATCTTCGAATGAGATCCCAAGCCGGCAATTACTCGACTTAGATTACAGCTTGGCTTTTTTGTCTTGAGGTGTGAGATTGTAGCATTTTGACAGTCTTCTGCGTTTGAATCTGCTAGAGTTGGTGATCTGATGGATTTCGATCATGCTGTTGTGGTGCATATGGTAAAGATGCTTCTCCTCAACTTGATCTTTGACCTGGACGACTTTAAGTTGTTTCTTATAGCTATCATCCTTGTATGATTCCAGGTCAATAATATATTCGAACATCCGTCCCTCCTTAAAAATATATTCTAATAACCTCTGTAAAGCATAATAATTGTTTATAGAATGATGGTTTACCTTATGGTGAATGCAGTACGGGCGGCTCTCGATTGGTTCTAATGGTTGAGATAAATGGTAGAGGTTATCCTTGGAGAGGATTGGAAAAATTGTGGAAATTCGAACATTCATACTTGAGAGGACCGATTTGGGTTGTAAACCACCTTTCCAGGGGTTAACAGTGTTTTCCTTCATTTTGTAGATAGATCTTTTGAAGTAAGGACATATTTAGTAGATTTATGCCTTTTGGACATCATCCTTTCTAGGTCGATGTAACTATTGACCTTGGTAATCATATCTTCCAAGGTTACAGGTTTGTTGAGGAAGAGGTGTTCTTTGGCCATGCAGTCGAGTTGGAGCGTGTTGGTAAAAGCAGTAATGGCTATTCTCTGATCGATATTGTCTACTTTACGCGCGAGCTCCAAAAATTTCTTCGCAAAGGCCTCGAGCTTCTCTTCGTGTGACTGTTTGTGACTGATAAGAGAATATAAATTTTCTTCTTTGTCTCTATTATGAGCATACGTCTTGATGAATTATTTCTACAGCTGGTCAAATGTGTGTATCGAGTCTTCAGGTAAAGAGTATAACCACCTAAGTAGTTCTTCCTATAGACTTGTTACGAACAAACAACAAAGGATGTGGTTAAGATTGGAATACAACCCCAATGTATCACGGTATTGTTGAATATGTTCCTTTGGATCGGTGGCCTTGTATTTGCAAATTTTCAGAGTATGAAAACCTTTCGGTATTTCCATATCGAATAGTTATTTAGCAATTGGACTTCCTTATAACTTGGTAAGATCGTCTGTAGTGCCCAGAACTTGTGCTTCGATCAACTCCTTAATACGCTAATCCATATGCTTTTGTGTAACATATTGCCGTATCAGTTGAGTGGCTTAACTAGGAGGTGGAGGATGGTTAGTACCGATTCCCTCACTCAAGCGATCACGTACTGGAACTCGAGGATGAGGTCGTTGTTCTTCCTCCTGACGTATGGAAAATTGGTGACCTCGGCTGATCTCAGACTGAACTTCACCACCCAAATAAATGGAAGGCTGAGGTTTGTGTAAAATATTTATGGAAATAGCTTTGTTGGTGGCTCCTCGAGGTCCCAACCTTTTCCACACAGAAACCTGAGAGGTTTCTAGCAATTGATCGTGATCTCTTGTTGGAGAAGCCGGCTAAATGTTTTCCAAAGCTTGCAAGGTAGTCTGTATTATTGTCATCTGGTCTTTATGTCGTTTGCATGCTGTCAAATGAGTTTGTCGCTTTTCATCGGGCTCCTTCTCGCATAGCTGTTGGTCAAGAGTTAATTGACGTTCGAGCTTATTGCGTTTCTCTATTTCTGCATTGAGATTCGCCCGTATCTTTTCTCTATTTTAGTTTCCTAAAATTTGAGAGACTCCATTAAAGCTTGAGAAGCTTAAAGAGATCGTTGTAACCTGCTTGATCATCATAGTGGATTGTTCATGGAGTGGTTTTATATCCGAAAGGGTTTTCCACTTCCCTTCTCTCGAAAATCTTGTGTTCGTCAGTGTTCTTGTTTGATTGTTCTCCTGCTAGGGCTTATTCCGCGTATCGTTCTTCTTATGGAAGAGAGATTAGCTACCTCGATTCTTAACAATTGGTGTCAGAGCAAGTGTTACAGGGCTTGTGTGGTAAAAAACGGTGGTCGATTAGGAGAAGTTGAAGATCACAAAGTTCAATGGATTTAATTTTGGAGTGTGGAAGATGCAGATAAAAGATTATCTCTATCAGATGGATCTTGATTTACCACTGGGTGGAGTTGAGATGAAGCTAGCAGATTATGATACTGCAAAGTGTACGCGATTGGATTGCAAGGTACTTGGAATCGTTAGGTTAGCGCTGTCATTTCAGATTCTACACATGATCTTCAAAGTTACAACAACGAAGGGTTTGATAGAGACGTTGTCCGTTATGTACTCGGAACCGTCCAGGGCAAACAAGGTACACCTTTTGCGGTGCTTGTTTACTTTGAAGATGAAGGATAAGGGTATAGTGCAAGCTCATATCAGTGAGTTCAATACCATTCATGCTTAACTGGAATCTATTAAAATCACTTTTACCGAGGAGGTGAGAGCGTAGGCTCTTTTAGGACAAATACCTAAGAGCTGGGAAGAGTTCATTACAGCTGTGAGAAACTCATCGGGAAGGAAGACATCAAATTTGACACTATAGTCTTTTTGATTATGAGTGAAGATAATAAGCATAAAACATCTGAACCCTCTTCGAGTTTAAATGACAGTGTGTTGAATGTCGAGGAAAGAGGGAGGTTTTACAGAAAAGGGCTAAAATTTGGAAGGGGTCGATTGCAGTCAAGAATAAAGTCTAAGCCGCCCGATACGTGTTGGACTTGTGGAAAAAGGGCCACTTCAGGCGAGATTGTAACTCTTCTTCAAAGAAAGATGATGAGAAAGATATAATGAACCTTATTGAGGAGGTTAGTTCTGACAAAGCTTTAATATTGTCATGTGATGATGTTAATGGATCTTGGATAGTTGATTCGGGTGCCTCTTTCCATGCTACTGCAAGCGTAGGTTTCCAAACCAATATTGTTAAAAGACGACTTCGGTACGGTCTTTCTTGCAGATAATAGTACACGCAACATTACTGGAAAGGGAAATGCTAGGTTGATGTTGCCTTCAAGGGGAACGTTGGTTTTACAGAATATACGACTTGTACCCATATTGGGGTGTAACATTATATCGGTTAGAAAATTGGCGGATGATGGCGGATATGTGAGTACATTTGGTGCAACCTTCTAGAAGGTCACAAAGGGAGCTATGGTAGTAGCTCAAGGCTTGAGACAAGGAATGCTGTATACAACGCAAAGCACAATTTCTACTATTTGTGTGGCCACTCCGGGGATTGATACAAGTACATGGTACAAACAGATCGGTCACATGAGTGATAAAGGGATGAAGTTAATTGAAACAAAGGG
This sequence comes from Kingdonia uniflora, assembly GCA_014058105.1. Classification (NCBI taxonomy): domain Eukaryota; kingdom Viridiplantae; phylum Streptophyta; class Magnoliopsida; order Ranunculales; family Circaeasteraceae; genus Kingdonia; species Kingdonia uniflora. The sequence continues at coordinate 3,158,996 of JACGCM010000560.1, read as the reverse complement.
AAAGATAGAGGGTCTTACTGAGGTTGATCTTAAGTTTTGTGAAGAGTGCGTTCTTGCAAAACAGAAGAAGGTCAGTTTCAAAATAAATAGAAGATCAAGGAAACCTTGAAATATGGATATTGTACACACGGATGGTTGGGGGTCAACCAAGGTGTCTTATCTTGGTGGTTCTCACTATTATTTTACTTTCATTGATGATGTAACTCAAAAACTATGGGCCTACTTGGTGAATAATAAATCAGATATGTTCGATAAATTCAAAAGGTGGAGGGCTCTAGTTGAAAATGAAACCGGCTTGAAACTGAAGTATCTCAGGTCGGATAACGGGGGCGAATACTGTAGTGATGAGTTTGAAGACTTTTGTGTATCAAACGGGATTAGGAGACAAAAGACTATTCCTAGAACACCGCAACAAAATGGTGTTGCAAAACGCATGAATTAAACAATAAACGAAAGAGCGAGAAGTATGAGTCTCAACGCTGGATTGCCAAAATGTTTTTGGGAGGATGCGCTTAATACGACGGCATACTTGATTAACAGAGGGCCTTCAACAACTTTGGAATTTGGACTTCCTGAAGAAGCATAGACCATTAAAGAGGTAAACCTTTCACACTTGCATATTTTTGGTTGTACCTCATATGTGCTTGATAATTTAGATGCAAGGACAATATTAGATATAAAGTCGAAGAAGTGCATATTCATTAGATACGGTAGTTATGAGTTTGGGTACTGATTTTAGGATGCGAAGAATCAGAAAGTTATTCGGAGCCGTAATGCTACATTCAATGAGGAAGTCTTGTATAAAGACTTCAAAGTACCCATGAAAAAGAATTGAAGTGAAGCAGTGGAAAGTGTCGACATTGATGATGAGCCCTCTCGAGACGTTGATGAAAAAGTCGTGGTTGAGTCCTATGCACCAGCTCAAGGCGAGGAACCTAATAATCTAGACATTCCAATAGCACTTCGATAGGAGCCAAGAATTTTATGAGATCCGGCAAGGTATGTTTAACTCCCTAAATCATTTGTTAGTTACAGATGGTGGTGAACAAGAAAATTACAAGGAGGCTTTAGATGCGGAAGCCAAGAGCAAGTAGGAGTTTGATATGGATGATGAGATACAGTCATTATCAGTAAATCGAACATGGGATTTAGTTTAGTTATTGAAAGGGAAGAGAGCATTGTACAACAAGTGGGTATACTGACTAAAGCAAGGATTTGGCGATTCAAGGAGATTCAAGGCTAGACTTGTGGTGAAGGGCTTTCAGCAGAAAGAAGGTGTTAATTTCAGTAAAAAAAAATTTCTTGTTATGATGATGTCTAAGATTTTTGTACCTCTCTGAAACATCTATTTTAGAGTTTGTTTTATTTAGTGTCTAGAGTAGGTGTCAGAACTATCTCATGGTTATCCGACGTTAGTGAGTGAACGTGGCGAGACTACAGCTGGACTGACACTGAATAGGTAAATGGGTTTCTAAATTCTTATTTTAAATATCAAGCCCAGGTAATAAGTATGCCTTTTTTAAGATAACAGAATTTCTATTCGAATAGATTTTTTTCTATTCGAATAGAACTGGGAACATTTCTACTCGAATAGATTTCATTGTATTCGAATAAAATGACTCAGTCTTCGTTTTATTCGAATAGATTTCTTTGTTATTCGAATAGATTAGCTCAGCCTGATTTCTATTGGAATACATTTATTTATATTTGAATAGAGAGCGTGATTTTTATTTTCTAATAAAAGACAACTTTCTTTTTTTAAAATTTTACTTCTTTAAAAATTAATTTTTTCTAGGGCTAGTTTTTTAGAGTGAGGAAAGGTTACTCTTGAGAGATTCAAGAGAGAATTAAAATACTCAAATCTTGAATCAATCATCATTAATCAAGAAACCCTAATCAAGGATTGATGAACTTGAGCGATTTAAGCTTTGAAGCTTTGGTACATTATCCGAGGTGAGGCGTTGTGAGAACGAGGAATAGATTGCTAGGAGCTTGATTAGAAGAAAGGTAACCACAGGATGTGTTTATCGAGTATGTAACTAGTCAAACTCTTGTAATTCTTTTTCAATAGTAGATTATTTAGCTGTCGAGTTATTTGACAGCGGCCTGTAGATTTTTCTCCTGAGAAAGGTTTCCCACAGGGTTAAAAATCTTTGCCCTTGTCTTTATTTTTCCAACTGCTTGCTTGACATTAGTTAATTGAATCAACTTTATTTAGGTTAAGCATAAGCCATTAATTTAAAAGAATTAGGAACTATCGATTTAGACCTAAACCAATCAAAATTGGTTAGTCTCAAGCGTCTAGGAATTTTAATTGGTATCAGAGCGTTCACGCTTTGAGGTTTAACAACCTACGCGTGGATCTCGGATAGTTCGCTTGAGAATAATGAGTTCCGAGAAGTTTGGAGGTCCTATAAATTGCCCTCCATTCTTTGATGGCAAAGACTACCCATACTGGAAAGTCCAAATGGTTGCATACTTACAATCAATCGAAGAAGATGTATGGATTACTATTGAGGATGGATGGACACACCCTACTATGATGCAAGGCTCACCAGGGAGTACTATTGAGGTCCCTAAACCTTGGATCCAATGGTCAAAAGAAGAAAATGATATTGTTGATTATAATTCTAAAGGCTTCAATCTTATCTCTATGGCTGTGAGTCAAAGTGAGTTTTGACATATCTCTGCGTGTACCACTTCTAAAGAAGCTTGGGACATCCTAGTTTGAACTCATGAAGGCGATGATACAGTTAAAGAAAGTAAGCTTTAAATACTTACTTAACAATTTAAGAATATCAGAATGAGTGAAAACAAACCCTTTGACAAGTTCTATAGAAGACTAAGTGATATTGTAATCACTAGTGCCGCATTAGGAATAGTGTACTCGGATGTTCAAATTATTCGCAAAGTTCTAAGATTTCTTCCTAGGAGCTTTAGATCCAGACGTGATGTTATCGAGGAAGCACAAGATCTTAAGAAAATGAAACCCGATACATTGGCTAGAAAATTGTGAACGTTTAAACTCGAGATGAAAATGGAAAACCCCGAGAAGAACAAGAGTGTTGCTTTCAAGTCTTCATCTCACTCTTCTTCTTCTAAGGGTTCCAAGGAGGTTCACTCATATATCTCAGATGATGATGAAGGTTAGGATATAAATTCATCAATCTCTATTATTAGTCAACAATTTTAAAAAATATTGAAAAAACATCAATTTCAGAAACAAGGGCAATCGATAAACTATAAACTACGACCTCATGATCGGGTCAAATCTTATAATCGGCAGACCAATAATGATACTTACCTTAGTCAAGTTGAATGTTACAAATGTCACAAGTTTGATCACTATGCCCATTGCTATCCTAATAAGAAATCTGGAACAACTCATAACGCTATGAATATCAGTATTACTTGGGATGACAGTAATGATGAATATGAAACAATGAGAGTAATCCCTAAGTAGTTTATAATGGACCATATTGTACATATTCAACGATTTTTAATTGTGGCAATAATAACTTTGACGCTTTTGAACTTGAAAATTTTGATGAAAATCAGAGTAATCAAGAACAAAATGAGTTTGAAGACCCGCATCTTGAGGACTTGTATGCTCAGACTCTCGCCAACTGTATGAAACTCAGTAAACTTAACAAAGTCTTGAAAGACCAAGTTAATACACTTATGTGCGAACTTTAAGGAAAAACTGAGAGTACAAGTTGCGAGATAGAGGTACTTGAGAATGATAAACAAGGCCTTCATGACAAAGTTGTGTTCTTTGAAAAAAAAAAAGTTAATGATGCAAAGAAGAAAATGAAATAAACTTTGGACAAAGTTTATTCAGCCAAGCTTGATGTATTTCTATCTCAGTAGAAACTTGAGAAGTTCTATCATGGGGCCAAGAATATTGATAAAGTATTATGTATGGGAAAGACTGATAGTGACAAAAGGGGTCCAGGATATAAGGAACCTCTTCCTAATACTAAGACTTTCCAAATCACAAAGTTAGTGAAAGTAACTGCGTCTACTTCAGTGCCCAAACATAACATGATATCCACTACTCATAATCACTCCAAACGGGTCTCTTACACTTAAATTTATTACTGTAGTATATGTGGTCAAAAGGGACATATTGCATCTTACTATAGATTTGTTAGGCCCTATCAACCATATGCTCGCCCTGTCAATGGATATAGATATAATTCTAATGTGATTTCTAATAATGTAAAAAGTGAAAATATGTCTAGATGGTTTGCACAGGAAACTACAAGTCGAAAAACTTTTCAAAGCATTTGGGTACAAAAAATGGATTTGGCACCTCATATAAGGAGCAATGTTGCACTAATTGCTTTAAATGTGTTTAAGTCAATTCAATGGTATATGGATAGTGGGTGTTCCCGTCATATGACTGGTGATAGGTCTAAGCTGAGTCACCTTGAGAATATTTAAGGAGGTAATGTTACTTTTGGTGATAGGAGCACATCTCCTGTGGTAGGAAAGGGAAAGGCCGAAGGACTTGGTACTCCAGCAATTGATAATGTTCTCTTGGTTGAGAGGCTGAATGCAAATCTTCTTAGTGTCAGTCAACTATGTGATACAGATCACACTGTTAAATTTTCCAGAGGTGGATGTGATGTCTTGAACTCTCAAGGACAACGTGTGATGCATGTTGCTGGAACTGCTGATAACTGTTATGTTATTCAATAAGAAGCCATACTGTATAACAAAGCGAAATTGAGTGATGTGGACTTATGGCATCAAAGGTTGGGGAATATGAACTTCAATGATTTGTCCAGGATTATAAGTAAAGAGCTGATTCGGGGGGTACCAAAGTTAGGAAGATTGAGCAACGTGGTGTACGATCCTTGTCAAATTGGCAAACAAATAAATAACTCTTACAAGAAGTCCAACAATATTGTTACTACTCAGATTCTTGAGCTAATATACATGGACTTGATGGGTCCTATGGGAATGACATCCTTGGGAGGTAAAAGGTATATTTTGGTAATGGTGGATAATTTCTCTCATTATACATGGATAGCACTTTTGAGAAAGAAGTCTAATACTTTTGAAGGATTCCGTAGTATATCGCTTCGAATCCAAAATGAGAAAGATTGCTCTATTGATATAATTCGAAGTGATCATGGAGGCGAATTTAAGGATATTGAGATGGTTAAGTATTATACTTCTAATAGGATTAAGCATAAATTCTCTGCTCCAATTACTCCACAACAAAATAGGATTGTAGAAAAGAAGAATAGAGTTCTTTAAGAAATTGGACGAGTCTTACTTCATAGCAAGGATCTTCCGACACACTTTTGGGGGGAGGCTATTCATACTGCGTGTTATACTATTAATAGAGTATATCTACGTCTACTTACTCTAAACATACCCTATGAACTGTGGTTTGGAAAGAAGCCGAATGTCAACTACTTTTGGGTTTTTGGGAGTAAATGTTTCACCTTTAGAGATCGGGAAAACATTTGGAAATTTGACTCTCGGAGTGATGAAGGTATTTTATTAGGCTACTCAACAAATAGTAGAGCTTTTTAAGTCTACAATTTGAGGACCAACATGATGATGGAGTCTTGTAATGTGGTTGTGGATGATACTTGCACCATTGGTCCTGCAGATGTGAGAGAAGATGATAGTATAAGGGAAAATCCATAAATACCAACTAGTGGTATTCTTGCATCGAGCCCTACTCTGCCACTTCTAGCTCCACCACCCCCTCCCACCCTAAGTATTCCGTAACCTGGATGACATCAAGTTCGTATGGATCACTCAAATGCCGATATCATCGGGGATGCTACTTCTCGGGTTTAGACTATAAACCAACACCATGAGGCGGTGCATTGTGTTTGTTATATTTATGTGATCGAGCCAACTACGGTAAAGGAAGCTCTTTTAGACGAATATAGGCTACATGCAATGCAAGATGAGCTTCGCCAGTTTCGACTTCAAGATATTTGAGATTTGGTTCCACGTCTGTCAGGTACAAATATTATTGGGACTAAATGGGTTTATAAGAGCAAATATGACGAACTTGGGAATGTAATTCAAAACAAAGCTAGATTGGTCGCTCAAGGGTACAATCAATAAAAATGAGTTGATGTTGCTAAAACGTTTGCTCCTACTGCAAGGCTTGAGTCTATTCGCCTACTATTTGTTGTTGCTTGCAATCTAAAATTCAAGTTGTATCAGATGGATGTGAAGAGTGCTTTCTGAATGGCCTCTTAGAGGAAGAAGTCTATGTGGCATAACCAAAAGGGTTTGAGGATCCTCATCATCCCGATCACGTGTTCTACTTGAAGAAGGCCCTTTATGGTTTGAAGCAAGCCCCTCGAGCATGGTATGAAAGGCTCTCTAATTTTCTCTTAGCTAAGGGTTTTGTCCGAGGGGGAGTTGATAAAATACTATTTATCCATCCAACAGAAGGGTGACGCGATGCTCGTTGCATAAGTATATGTAGATGATATTGTGTTTAGCTCTACTTCGAGCTCACTAACCACTTCTTTTGTAGCTTTAATGAAAAGTGAATTTTAGATAAGCATGGTTGGGGAACTTACTTCCTAGGTCTCCAAATACGTCAAGTGGATAAAGGAATGCTTATTTCTCAATCCACGTATGCCAAGGATCTTATGAAGAAGTTTGGTAACTCTTCTGGAAAGCATGCTAGGACACCCATGAGTACCACTACAAAGCTAAGTAAGGACTCAGCAGGTAAGGATGTTGAACAAAAGATGTATAGAAGTATGATAGATAGTTTACTTAATCTTACTGTTACTCGTCCTAATATTATGTTTAGTGTATGTATTTGTGCTCGTTATCAAGGTAATCATAAAGAATCCCATTTACAGGCCGTTAAACGTATTATTCGTTATGTATATGGGACTTCTGATTTTGTTTTATGGTACTCACATGACACAACTTCTGAGATAATTGGGTATTCCAATACAAATTGGGCGGGTAATGCAGATAATAGGAAGAGTACTTCGAGTGGATGTTATTATATTGGGAATAATCTTGTGGCATGGCAAAGTAAGAAGCAAAATTGTATTTCTCAATCCGCAGAAGAGGCAGAGTATATTGTTGCGGGTATTTGTTGCACCCAATTGATCTGGATGAAACAGATGGTGCATGACTATGAAGTAGTCCAGGGGACAATGTCAGTTTTTATGATAATACCAGTGTGATCAACATCTCCAAGAATCCTAAACAGCATTCCTAAACTAAGTACATCGACATTTGCTTCTACTTCATCCATGATCTTGTTGAGCGCAAGATAGTCAGTGTCGAGTATGTTCTTACAGAGTGTCAGTTAGCCGATTTTTTACCAAGCCGTTAGATGCTATGAGGTTTGAGCTTCTGAGATGGTCAATTGATGTCTGCTCTATTGATTAGGAATGTCTCATACTTCCTCTTTACACTCTTTTGTTTGATTATCATGGTGATATTTGCTTGGTCAGATACGTTTTCTAATTTAGCGTTACGACAGTTCATATAGTATTTACTTAGATTTGTTTTCTTTCACGACAGTTAACTATCGCATGCTCAAATAGATAAGCACTCATTGATATTATACTTTAGGATACATGAAGAGACTTTGTACCTAATGTTATGAGAGGATCTGGCCTTATTTATGAGCTTCGAGTATTATGGCATTTACTATTCTTTTTGATCTTGTTGTTTGTGATCTTGTTTCGTTTCCTTACCCTATTGTCAAAAGGTACCATCAAAGTCAAGTTATACTAGTAAAACCTTCATATTTTTATTCGAAGCGAAAAAGTGATTGTGTCCAACCAAAGATATGATAATAGGCATTTTTTTCGTCTCCCATTTTTGGTCTTTGTTATGTCTAACCATAGTTTTATCCACTTGCAGCCCGTTGAGCCTTAAAAAATGCCCTTTCATTTCTTTTCCAAAATTCTTTTTTTTTTTACCCAATTGTTATGAGACTTTTCAATAAAAAATAAAAATAAAAAAATAAAGAGGAAAACAAAAAATATGTGTGATTTTCGGGGGAAAATTAGGAAAAGAATACAATGAGTCCCCAAATGACTTTTTATTATCTCAATTAAAATTTAATAAAGGGGATGTGAAGAGGTATGTTTGTTTGTGTACTTTATAAGAAAGAGGACAACATAAGGTAAATTTAGTTTCAAGAAAAACAGAGCAGTAGTGTAATTGGAGTCTCAGAATGCTAGCAAAAACACGTACTCCGTCATATGCCTATCCGTACCTACGTTATAACCTATTTAAAGACCTATTTGATCTTGAGTGTGGCTTAGTTAATATTAGTGGAGATTGGAAATAGGGAATCTAACTTAGTATAAACTTGACACCATTCGTGAAAAATGGGTTTCTTTTCCATGAGATCTTTTAGCTCACAGTGCTTTGTTTTTTTGATGAAATATGATTATTATTTTTTGCGTTATATTCATATTTATATTTCACACAGAGTGCTAGCTAGTCAATTCTCAGTGATTCGAGTGACCACCATGAGAGGCCTAAGTTGAAACAACTTTCCTTATAGTGTCTTATTTCTAGTTGTTAGGTCCGTTGAATGCATGATACTGTTTTATGTTGACTACGCACATACACACAATCTGAGTAAATGCTTATTCTGACTGACTTTTCTATGGAATGATTTCCTATCTGATATTCATATAGCCTGTGATTAGTCTCTCGTGTAGAGTAGACAGATGGAGTATTGATTTCTTTTTGTCGTTTTACTTCCTTTTGTTTCTAGTTGAGAAAAAAATAACTGTTCGAATAAAACAATAAATTATTTAAATATTTTGCCTCAGCGCAATTCTTATTCGAATAGATTTCTTTGTTTATTCAAATATTTTTTCAGTTTTTTTTAAAGGAGCACGACTTTTATTTGAATATAATTTTTTTTTATTCAAATACATTTTGTAGAGTTTATTTTTTTTAAATCCATATTTTTTTTCTTCACTCTCTCTCTTTTTGTTCGAACAACAACTTGACACTTTCTCCCCCTAGAATCCTTAATAGTTTGATAGTCTTGCTCGAATTTCATTGCGCTTCTTGCATCGTTTTCATTGTTGAGTTTGGGGTTTCATAGTAAAAAGCTTGACAGTCCAAATTGGTGGTTTCATCTCAGCAATTTGTGCCCTAATTTTATGATTGGACTCACCCTCTAATTTGGTAAGATTGTTCTACTCTCTCTTCATCAAGTTTATTGCTCAATTGGTCAATTTGTACTTTGGATTTGGATTTATTATTTGGAATTGGAACTGCCAATTGGGTTTAGATTTGGAATCTGTTTTTGTGAAGAATTGGGAGATTAGGGGTGTTTTGGTTTCTTGCAGTGATTGGGGTTGTTTTGTTTGGTGATTGCTTGCTTGCAGTGGTAAAGATTTGGTTGTGTGTTTTATTGGGTTCCCCTGCTTAACCGTGTTGGTTAGGTGTGGGGAAGTGGTGGTATTTTTCTTGCAGGTTAAGTGAGTTCTTTGAGCATTGATTGCTATGGCTAAGGAGAAACTCCCTGATGTTGCGTCCCCCGTTCCTGCACCGAGCAGTACGGCTAAACAGGGTCGGACGACGCGAGGAACTAAAATGGGTCCTTGCAATGTTGCCCATCAAGTTTTTGGGCGAGGAGGTTCTAGTAGTGCTGGGGGGGTCTCATGCAGATTCACGAGATAATAACAGGGGGAATCACGGTATGCATCCTAACCCCTCCCATTGGTCTACCCCGCGATCAAGTTTTAAGTTTCAAAACTATCAGAAGGAGGTATAACTTGATGAGGAGGAGTTGCGTCAGCAATACGCTACTATCTCACAGGTTTTTGATGTATTTGCTGATCTTGCTTGGACTGGGATTATTCGTCCCCAGATGTCGTGTTATCCGTGCTTGGTTTTTGATGTATTTACCATCAGGGGTACAGTTTTGATTTGGTGCATATTATTATGCACGAGATGATTCTTACGGCTAACCTGGATCTTCAGGCACGGGCTTTGCCATACAAAAGGTTTATTTCATGCTTTTAATTATGATAGGGTACGTTATCCATGCGGATGTGGAGGCGGACGAGAGGAACGAAGTGATTAATTCTCATTATTAGGAAAAAAGCAGAAAGCATATGGTGCCTTCTAAGTCAGAGTCTAAGTCTGAGGAGGGTACAAAGGACTTAGAGATTGAGGTTGCACCTGCTGCAGCTAGGCGAGCAGCTAGACCCTCTGCTTCCAGGCTTGTAGCTATTTCCATGCCTCATGTTTTTATAGCTGCTTATACTGGATTGGTCCCGCATGTTTTTGCCTCTATGTAAGCCTATATGGAGTCTCATTTTAGTTGGCTGGACACTGAGATTGAGAATCATTTTGTTAGCCTAGATACTCAGATACAGTCTCAGTTGTAGTACTTCAGGGATGATATAGGTCGGCTCCAGACTTCTTTCGATGGATTGAGTAGTATAGTGCAAGGCTCGTTGAGTGGTCCTCCCGCCGCAGATACAGATGAGGGGCCTTAGGTCCTATGAAACTTTGGGTTTATCTTCTGTACTTGAGAGTGTTAGATCTGTGTTTTGTCTTTTCAATGACTATTTTTGATTCTGCTCTCTTTATTGCATGTATATTCTAGTTGGGTGCTCTATTTGACTTTGCTATATATTAACAGATTTTTTTGTATGGATACTTTATCAAGATTTTCTATATGATCATTCTATTCCATGATATTTACTCTTGCATAATTGTTATATATTTTGGCATGTATAATTTAATTTCACTTTCCTCTATCTTTTAATTTGATTACCCTTTGTTCTTCTGTGTCAAAAAGGGGGAGAGATGCATAACATCATCTTGAGATCCTTGTTTTCTTTTGTACACCCATTTACCACCAATCTCCCTCTTTCCCTTATGGAACTTTGAAAGTTTCCAAGTTTCATTCTTACGAAGAGAATGCATCTCTTACTTCATCGCTCCCTCTCAATATTTAGCCATAGAAGGAACATCTTCTTTCACGACCGATAGTGCATATACTACTATGGCCTTCGCCTTTTGAAGTACCATGTCATTTGTAAGCTATTCCGACTTACTTACAATCTTCTTTGGTTTACTAGTTTTAATTGACTCCACAACCAAAATCTCTTCATCCTACTACCAAATGCTTAACTCTCGTCTGTGTCTTCATTATCTAAAACATGAATCAATGGCTCATCACCCATTGTCATACAGGTAGATGACACCCTTTTTAGTACAAAACTATCTAGACCATGTGAAAATGCATCAATCTTCACCTGGTGCAAAACCTCGCTTGTCGTCTTCTTTTTATGCTCAAAGACATGTGACTTCATCACAGAAGCCTCATCAAAAGTGACATCTCTACTCAGAATGATCTTCCGATCTCTTGTATCCCATGACTTATAGCCTTTTACACCCTTCTTTTTACCCAGAAAAATGGTCTTCCTTGCTCGTAGATCCAATTACCATCTTTGACATGATTGTATGTTGGACACTCAAATATACAAAGAATATCATAATCTGTGTTAGGTTTTCCCAACCAAGCTTCCGTCGGTGTCTTACCCTAAACTGCAGCAAAAGGCAACCTATTAACTAGGTAGCATGCATATGTCAAAGCCTCGGCCCAAAACACTTTGCCCAACCCAGAATTGTACAACATACACCGCACCTTTTCCAGTAAGGTACGATTCATGCGCTCCGCTGCCCTATTTTGTTGTGGTGTCTCTCTAACGGTAAAATGTTAAACAATCCCCTCATCCTGACATACTTGCAAGAATGGATCACTAGTATACTCCCCACCACTATCTGAATGGAGTAACTTGATCTTTCTGCCAGTCTGAATTTCTATCAACTTCTTCCACCTCATGAAAAAATTTCGGACTTCATCCTTCCTCCTCATGGTATATACCCACACCTGCCTAGAAAAATTATCCACAAAATACATAAAGTAATGTTTACCCCCAAGTGATACATTCCTGGAGGGTCCCCAAACATCTGTATGAACATAATAAAAGATTTCGCAAGTATGGTAAAGAGTTGTGCGAAACATTACCCTTGTCTGCTTGCCCATAACACAATGTTCACAAAAATCTAACTTGCACACCTTGACACCCTTTTATAGACCCTGGTTCACAAGAACTCTCAAGGACTTCTCTCCCTTATTTACCAAACGCATATGCCATAGTTCAGTGGTATCTCTGGAAGTGGTCTTCACACTTCCCGCAGTATCAACCTCACCAAGAACGGTTGTACCATCCTAATAGTACAAGTTGTTACTCCTTTGACCCTTCAACACAACCATGGCTCCCTTAAGAACCTTCTTCACACAATTCTCAAGAACGACCTTGTAGCCTTTCGCTTCAAGTAAACCTTTTGAGATAATGTTCTTCTTCATCGTCGAAATATACTGAACCTCCTCAATCTCTTTAACCAACCCATTATGCAACTTTAGACTAATAATACCTATCCACATAATATGACAGGAATCATCATTTCCCATAACACCGCTCCACCTTCTAGCTTTTTTGAACTAGAAAAATAACTCTTCTCGGGATAAATTTGATAAGTAACACCCGAATCAACAGCACATGTACTAGATGATATAGTTAAAGAAAAGTCAAAATCATTACCTTCATTTGCCGTGTCTTGAGTCACATTTGCCGAAGAGCCCGATCTCCCCCCTTTCTTCTTCTTAAGAAGTGCGGGACACTTATTTTTCTAATGACCCGTTTCTCTGCAAAACGTACATTGGTTTTTTCCCAAGTTAATGCTATTTTTACCACGACCTTTCGACATTGATCGAAAGTTGTTACCACCGGACCTCCCTTTGTCTGAAGACCTTCCTCTAACCGTTAATACCTCGGACGTCGACTCATTGGACTCATATTTTTCCCTCCTCTAGTACTCATTGTTCACCATAGCCATAGATGTTGGAGTAAGCGTGTGGAATATATTACCCGTGCACAATTTGGTTTTATCTGTTATCCTCATGGCATACAAATAATCAACCAAGAAACTAGAAACACAATTAACATACACACAAAACATAGTATTTTTCGGAGGTTCACCCTAAGGCTACTCCCCACCACCAAGTTAGAAATTTACTATGTATCCAAGTTCAATTACAAGCCCTCAAGAGATTCCAACAAACATGGAAATCCCTAATCTCGCAATAATCCTCATATAGATTTACAAGAGATAAAAGAGACATAAGATATCCACCAATAACCCAAAGATTATCTCAACGAAGACCATGTTGCATACCTTCTTCTTGAAACCCTTCAATGTTCACCCTTCCTTGATTCCTATCTTAGAAAACAAAATGAACTTCCCCTCTCATCATCAATTCTTCAAGAGAACACCCTCCACCTTCTTCCTTGTAAAGACTAACTCTTTACAAGGTCTATCATAGAGGCTATATCTCTTTAAGATTTCATGTTTCTCTCCCACAAAGGCTTTTTAACTTACACACTGTAATTAATAGTCTAACAAAGCCCTAGCTTTAATAGACTCTCTATTAGGTAATCAGTAAAGTACGCATCACGACATAAACCATCACTTTGGAATATATCTCCTTCAAAATGAACTTTTAAAGCAAACAATGCAGTTTTCGTTCGAACGACATAAGTTTTGTTCGAGCGACTTTATAACTCATTCAAACGACTTAAGTCTCGTTTGAACGACTTCCTCTATTTTGAGCCGTAGCCTAACAGTAGTCACATCCAAGTATTACAAGGAACTATTTCCGTACGTTATCGTCGTAACGAAATGTTCATACTGTTCAGGAAGCGAGTTCAAGAACAAAAGTATTTTGTCTTCATCACCAACAATTTCCTTTAGGTTTGCCAAGTCGGCTAATAACTTAGTAAAATTATTCAAGTGTTCCGTCATAAAAATCATTGTCTCATTGTGAAGCGATAAAGCTTCATTTTCAAATGGAGTCAATTTTTAATGTTTTTCACCAAATACTTCTCCTCTAGAATCCTCCAAATTTTATTTACCAATGTTTTGTTCATTACAAGTATTTTATATCTTGAGCAAGAGATGAGCAGATTTGACCATAAATCGTCTTGTTTATCTTCTTTCAAACACTCTCCTCTACCTTATCCAGTTTGTCCTCTAACACCTCATCTAACTCTTGTTAGCTTAGCGTATCAATAACCTCGTATCACCACATGCCGAAGTTATTGGTGTCGTTAAATTTCTCAACTTCCATATTTGCGTTGCTAAACATCACCGTTGTATTCCGTTTAGGGGCAAAGGAATTAGGTTCATTTCCTTTTACCATGGTTTCCTCAATTTTAATACATTAACAGAAATCAAAAACCTAAATGAAATAGAGATAAGTCAACGTTACCTCAATTCCAAGCACCACCGAGGAAATAACTTTACTCTGATACCAATTGTTGAGCCGCACCACAGAAGCTGAACTCCGATTCGATTCGATTAACTATCAACAAGCTAAAGGAAAACACAGCCAAAACCAATAACTAGGATTTAAGGTGGTTCAGCAGTTGCATACATCTACACATAAAGAGAGAGATAGTTTATTTTGAGATCCAAGGTTACAATCTTACAGTCAAAGGAGGTTTTTCTATCAAAAATTCTTCTACCAAAAGATCTCGCCAAGGGTGGCTCCTAAAAAACCCAACTCTCCGTTATATACTTAGAGAGCCAAATACAATCACTCAGATCTCGAGGCAAACCAAAGGCTTTAAACAAAACTCAAAAATAACTTTTCTTAATGTTTGTTCGAATAGACAATGTGTATTGGAACAAATATCAAAAGTGTATTCGAATAACAGGGCCTTCTGAGTAAATTGTTTGAACAGCAAAACAAAATCTGTTCGAATAGCCTCAAAGCCTATTTGAACAGAAAATAGGGTAGCCCTACACCCCATTGGCGGGTTTTCAAATTCTTTCATTGAAGGCCAAAGAGAGCTAGAGAGAGAAAAAAAAAAGTAAGAGAGAGAGATTAATAAGCGAAGAAGGGGGCCTTGGGGCATAATGGACTCTCGCCAAATTATTGTAGGGCCAACTAACATTTTAGAGATCTAACTGTATTTTAAAATATAGTAGTGATCTAAACTGTTTGTTTCCCATAAAGTCTGTAAGCTTTTGATATGTCACTTACTAGTACTACCCGTGGCTCGCCACGGTGAATACGTCGACGCGCCTTCGGCGCTATATTTGATGCGTAGACATGTGTTCGTATAACAACGCAGTAAGTATGTTGACACGCCTTCGGTGCAATGATTAAAAACCTATGTTTGCCATACTTTTAGCTCTTCAGTTAAAGGCTTAAAGAGTATGCGCGATTGACCCTACATTTTCAGAGTTTCATAACATCTTTTATATTAGTTGCTCCACTCCTTATTGCTCTTTTTAGAGTAAAACTATCTTTAAGTCTTTCTATTCATCAAAGGTTTCATAACTGGAAACACATATCTCCAAATAACTTCATCATTCAACAAAAATGCCATATAAAATTATGACTTCCATGATTTCTCTTCCAAAGATAACATAAAGAAACAAACAATTATGTGAACCTGCTAACACATTTTTAATATCATAATAAACCAAGAGACATGTTTAATTTCCATAAATCACATAAACATATGCAAGCCCTCATTACTATCATTACAAATTTTACACCTTCTCCATGGTAAAAAAAACCTAATGATCCACCAATGGTATTTTATTAAAGGAAATCCTAGCAATGTTCCATTAAATGTAAACAACGTAAATTTTATTTTTGTACATTCTAACTGCTCAACAGGATTCTTGTAAAGCTATACAGGTGTTACAGAATCACAAAATACCCTATTGTCTTAACTATTCATTTTAGATCTCATCTTTTAATCTTTTTATATTGTCTTAACTATGCCTTAATATTCAGAAATGGAATATGAATTAGACATTATGTAGATTGAGAAGAAGCATGAGGAACAGTACCTTTTAAATATGGATAATTATGTTTCTGAAAATTGCACCCTTTAATGTAAACAATGAGATAAAGATCGGCCTATTAGTATTACATTCACGCATTTTATCCTATGTGCTTCAGGAATTTTGTGTGACTCGGTAAATAGCTATATGCTTTTGGAAATTTATAAACATAGAAAATAACTTTTGATACTCCATAATTTAACAGATAAGTGCAGTAAGTAACAGTAAGAAATTCATACCAACTATCCATGACTTAACCATAATAAGAGGTTCATAATATATGTTGACTTTCAGATATATACCAAACAAACAAATTTAAATTTCCAATACCTACTACAGACGGAGTAAATAGCAAGATCGTCAATCGCACTTAGTGCAACTCCGCATATAACACTTAGTAGTACAATGGGTACCACCTTCCGAGTCCATTTGTTGTCCTTTTCTTCTTCTACAGGCTTGGCAGTACTGCAAGGAATAAATGTTCTCTTTTTAATTAAACAAATGGATACTCATAAATCATCAAGCACGAGACAACAAATAAATAGGATTGATTAACTTGAGAGAAACTCCAAAAACCATAATTTTTTTCAAATAAAAAAATCATTGAAATCATCTAATGATGTATATATATCTTTTGACGGATTAAGAAAATCTTCAAAACAACCCTTATCTGCAACCTTTGAGCACTAACTGTTAGCAGCACACAACAACTTAATGCAGAATTTATACATTAATTAGCAAAAACAATAATAAAAAAAGGCATAATCATATTCTAAATTTGGGATTAAATAAGAACGTACCTATAGCCAACGCCAAGACACCATGCCCCAATGTATCCAGTGAGAACAACTGAAAACATACTAATCAAAAAGCCATGAAACTACCTGAAGCGGTGAATATCGAGCGGCTAATTAGCACAAATTTGAACAGAAGTGGGCTTGGGAATAGACTGTGTCCCATGTATGTCGTACATGTGGGTACCTAACAGAACTTTATCCCGATAAGCATTCAGGCATGTCGGTACCGTACAAATAAACTGAAGGTTCCAATGTTTTATCCCATTATGACGGATGATGTTGTCCATCCCTTCATGGCAATGTAAGCAATGAAATCTGCAAAATAAGAAGTACATATGATATTAATGGACTTGCAATACAAAATTCAATAGTGAAAGATTACAAATCATACTTTGGAAATAGTAAGAATAATGGTCCCATGAAATAAATGATAATCGATTGTAGCAAGTAAATGAATCTGGCCCAAATTCTCACACGCTTCATTCAAATTTTCCCTCTTAAACCAACACTATCTGCTGATCCCTTTCTCTCTTCTCACTCTCCCTCACATTATCTCTTTGGAACACTTAACTAAAACCTTTTTTTCTCTCTCCCTCCAATTTTATTGCATTCTAATTCAATTTTCATTCCCCTTTTTGTACCCAAACTCTTAGTTTTCCCTGAACCAGTTTCCTCTTCAATCTTTATTTCTTCTCCAATTCTCACCAACCCCAATTTCCTTTTCCATAAAATAGAATTTAAAATAGAATTGAAAATTGTAGAGGATGCAGTTTAAAGCATTTCAATACCTTGGCTTCTTATTTGATGGCTTGTGAGCCGCAGTGTTTAGGTGCGAGAAAATATTGTCGGGCTCGCATAAATTTGATGTTAGTGAAGCTTCACTACTGCTTTCATCACTCAAGTGAATGCCTTCCAATATATCTCTTTCCCTATCCACACTACCGTCTTTTACAGCCTGAATTACTTGTAGTAGCAAACCTTGAATCTTGTTGCTCTTAATTAACCATTTGCTTGAGCACATATTTTCCATGAAAGACCGAAGACTGCTAAATTTCCACGCTATTATGCCAACTGAAAATGAAAAAAAAAGTCGTTCAGCTAATTGTCATTACATCATCAAAATGCCTGTTGTTCCATCTATAAGTTCCTGCAAATGTACACAAAGTATTTTAAACTACTGCAAGACTATCGTGTAAATGTTTCAGCCATAAAATGCAAAAAATTAAAGTGCAAATCAAAACTAACATAATACCAAAATTACATAAAGTCACTTGATCAGAGGCCCCCGCTAATTTGGCAAACGTAAATAACAAAAACAATAATTAGTCTAAAGAACCATTTTTTAATATATTCTTACTGAAATTAAATAATATATAGGTACAAATTATCACCAAAACCCTAATAATTGAAACATTCATACACTCTCTACCTCCAAACCCCTTTAATTGGAAAACCCCATTTATTAAAAATACAAATCTCTAACCCCCATTAACTAAAAAAACTCAGTTCTCTAAATCTCTTTATTTCAAATGCTGATATCACTAAACCAACTAAATCTCAATGAAAAAAAAATCCATAATTAAAGATTTGAAGTTACCTGCACCAGTACCAATCAAAATCAAAGTGAACCATTGCACATTCCAAGATATGACTCAAAAGAATCCAAATCAATGTAATAAAGAAAGCCCTCAAGCATCTAATCTCCATTGACAAATCTTTGAAGAACAAGCATAAATTATATGCCATTATTGCTAGATACGATGAGCTCCGACGATTTTGAGGTAGAAGAACTTTGAACGAATTAAAGTCTTTCTCTATGAAATCAAAAATTAAAAATGACCCTGATGATGAAATTTCTTCAATCTAAAAGCCCAAGATGGAGAGACGGCTTTGGGGGAAAGGGACATAATGAGATAAAGAAGAGTTGGGTGTAGTTTGTTGAGATTAAAAGATGTTGTAAGACTAAACTGCCCATTTATGTGTTTTATCCAAAGTACCCCTAAGCATGAGAGTAAAATGAATCAAGGCCGTCCAACTCTCCCCTTCCCACAAATCTTAGCCCCTCCTTATCTTTGAGACAATGACAAACTTGTTTATACGAAAAGCACCATTGTGTAATATAATATAGACTAGTACTACGCATAGCTCGCTAGGATGATCCCAGCGACGTGCCCCGGTGCTACATAATTGTCCATTAACGTGCCTTCGGCGCTAAAACTCAAGTACCAAAATTTTGGCGTTACAATTATGGTAGAGGGACATGACAAGAAAAATTGCCAGAATAACCAGGAACATTTTCCCATATTCAGACTCAAAACCCTAAATGCAGTAAGTAAAATCGGGAACATTTTCCCATATTTTCCCATATTCAGAATAACCAGGAACATTTTCCCATATTCAGTCGGGCTTAGTAAGTAAAATCGCGATGGAATTATCTTTTTTTTTTCGGGGTTACTCAATCATAGATTATACTTAAAAAATCATGAGATTAAATTTAAAAGTTTTCTCAACAACAGTTGAATCACAGAGATAACTCAAAACATTACCAACAATCATGAGTTCATCGGAGATTATTTTGAGTTGATAGAGAGAGTTCCATGAAAATGTTCTTTTCCCCACAATTTGAGATCGAGTTTGAAAATGCATAAACTGGAAAAACCTGTAACTTAAAAACCAATTACAGATAGATAATGATACAATTGAGAGTAAATCCTAAATGAAAGTAAAACAATAAAATGTTAGATGAAAAACGCAACTTTCTTTTCAAATGAGTTGATAATAAAACAAATGATAGAAGAATAAAAATTCACATCATAAAAATTCACAGCTTGCTTGTAATTTGATTTTCATCACAAATTACTACTCTAATTTGCGCCTCTCTACACAGAGTACTACTCTAATCAACATCTATCAACTAGTAAATGAATTTAGAAATGAAGGGGAAACTCGCCTGATAGCAATCCCGAGTCCTAACGAAACCAAAACCAGAATTCTAAACTCAGGATCAGCGATACAGCTAACAGAACACAGGACAAGCTACAACAGACAATCACATCAACAATTAAACAAACAAAACAAGGAAACCAATCAATAAGCCTAACCCTAGAAATCAACCCAAAGTCTAATCGGAAGAAAAGAACGGAAAAGGAATAGGAAACTACTCACCAAGGATAAGGGCGATAATCACCGCGAAGAATCGGCGAGTGAGAAAACATAATGAATTAGAATATGGGGAGAGAGAGTGAGAGAAATGAGAGAGAGAGGAATGAAATAAAAAATACATCTAAATGGAATAAAACAACCGCAGACTCGTTCGAACGAAAATGAGGTCATTCAAACAAAAAATGATATCAAGGCAAAAATTAGAGGGAAGTGCCTCTGTCCTTTGAATGAATAAAGTCGTTCGAATGGACCCAGAAGTCGTTCGAACGACTTGGAGATCTTGGGCCAAGTTCTAGGAGATGAGTCAACTTGTTCGAACGAAGATGAATCTCGTTCGAACGACTACTGGAAAATCTCAAAAGATCCCTGAACCACACGAACACCCAAACACAAAATAATCCGCACCCAAACACCACAACAACACCACCAACAACAACACTAACCCAACCAAGGGTCCCCAAACACAAAACACAACCACCACCTCCCAATAACCACCAAAACATCGAAAGCGCCAAAAAAGGAATCTAACTCCAAAACCTGCCCAAAGGAATAAAATGGATGCATAATGGATAGAAGGAATGTACGGAATATATGTAGATACTTAATGTAAGGAAACAAATGCATATTTTAAAAGAATAGGAATATGCAGAAAAGGAATAAATACTAATAAATAATAATAATAAAAATTACGGGTCACTACATGTGGTGATTGGGCAGGAAAGCTCTTTTGCTTGGTCATGATCTTCAATTTTTTGTTATGGCGTCTACTACAACCATGGAAGGTAATTTTTTCTTTTATCTGCAAATATTATTAATTGTGTTCCCATCTGTACTTATATAACTTCAACTATCTCAGCTTGATAAAAGAGGATTCAGAGCTACAATACCTTTAGAAGAATGGTGTTTTGGGAAACCTAATTTCATAAGCAGATTTGTGGATAGTAAGACTGAATATTTGAGGTTTAGAAGCTGATTTTGTTTTTTTCCTTTTCTAGTTTTGCCTTTTACTGGCCTCTTTGCCTGGCTTATAGGCAAGGTTTCCTTCGTTTGTTGGCAATAAATTTTTTTAACTTTTTGCGGGAAAAAATGTTGTTGTATGACCATAAATAATAGTTTATTCTCTTTTTACATGTATTTAGACTATTGTGTTAGTAAGCTGATTCTGGTAATTCACTATGTTATATTTAGGGGAGAGAAAACAGGCTGAATATTGCCCTAATAATACAATAGCGCTAGTCTTCCTTGTAAGTTTAAAGGTAAACTTGGACAAACAAACTCAATTATACATAGTGTTGGAGCAATTATCTAGCAGTTAGAGCTTGCTATGATGATACTGCAAGCACAACTTTGGTAGCGCTTAAGATTTTTTATTGAGCTTAAATGCAAGGATTTGGTCTCATAGAGCATCAGAAATAGAGGTATGACCATAAATGGGTGTGAAGAGTAAGATATGAAACTATTCTCATTAATGTTATGATGTGCTCATATCCTAAAAGATATTTTGTTATGTTGTAGCATTGTCGCCCACATATTCTGTTATAGCCACAGATATGAATTCAAATTGATTTTGTGCTTATGTTGTATAATCTTTGTCTTCTTCCTACTTTTTTAATCACTTTACAGGATGAAGTAGCTTAAAATATATATTCACCTAACAAATAAAGAAAGGATTCACAGGGAATCTATTTCTCTAAATGGTCAATATTATTAGTCGAGGCTCTTTCTTGTTGAAGATTTCAACCTAAAAATGTATTGTCTCGCATTCTTTGTATTTTCATAGTAAGTGTTCTTCGAGTAGAAGTGTTCATTAGTAACTTTGAATCTCTTGATAGATAATTTTCTGTGAATTCGTCGCTAGAAATAAAAGCAATGACAAAATAGAGTACGAAATTCGTAAAAACTATACCTTCTTTGAGGTTCCATCGACATGCTTACCCTCAATTTCTTCGAGGCTCCATCAACATGCTTACCCTCTATTTCAAAGAAGAAATAATAGCATATAGATAATTAAAATCTAACTCAAAATCCAGCCAAAGAAGATTCAAGTAGAAACCAAGATTTCTTAAGCAAATTTAAACACTCAAACTACCCAAAGTAATGCAAATTCAAGCTACAATTAGGAGTAATTAAGCAACACAACCCACCCTAAATAACCCAAGTTAAGCTAAAATTAGGAGTAAAAGATAAACCCCACTATCAATATCAAACAAACATAAGTTCAACCCTTAGTCCTTAAGATCCAAATCGAGTTTTTCAAAACAACCAATTTTGTACAAAATCAAAAGATTTATTGATTTTGTAAATTTGTAGAAGCTACTTCAAATAGTTGTCATGCTTCCTCAATCACATATGCAGAAACTAAGCTTAAATTTTAGACCAATTGAGCAATTAATAAAGGAGAAAAAGCAGATAATAAGAAACTACTTTCAAACCAAAGGAAATAAATAACAAATTGTTAATTATACCTTTAGAGGCGAGATGAATTCAAACCTTCAACCTTAAGGATTGAAGAGTTAGTGGAAAGAAAAGCATAACCAATATCTTAATAGCGAGAAAGTCGTAGCCATGGTAGGCCAAACGAAACCCATCGTCTGTATATAAGATTAAAGCTACAATCAGAGGGAAAGAGTGAAGGACTCAACCTTCTCTTTTTACAACAGCAACAAGAAAAGGTTAAATCCAAATTGAACTTACCAATGGGTGGCATAAAATTCATTGAATCGATGATTATACGCCTCCAAATCAATTACTCAAAAGCAGACCTATAAATCAATGATCAAGCACCAAGATAACAGTGAACACATCGAGCACCAATCTCCTTCAAATCGAGCAGTAAAGCCCCCAATTCAGAGTTGGTAAATCCCCCAAATCATAGTACAATTACCTAACATATCGATTACAAATCAGAGCAAATCTAAAGTTATCCCCAAATTAGAGGAATTCGAGCAAATCTAAAGCTACCCTCAAATCAGAGAAAATCAGAGGAATTTGAATAGAATGCAAAGATTTGCACCTTTGTTGTGAGAGAGAGACAATGAGATCGCAAGATTCTAAAGGGTAGAGGGTTTCAGTTGCTAGAGAAAAAGAGCGTTAGTTTTGTTCCGTTTCATTTTTAATTTTTTTTTTTGAGAAGAAAGTGTCGGGGAAAAGTAGTTTAGCTTGTTTGTCGGGATTAGTTTATTTAGCCTTTGTACTTAAAACTCAAACTTCCGAAATTGCCCATCTTGTGCGTTCCTCGAGGCGTCAATAGCGCATCGCAGATGAAAACTGATTTTTGAGAAGCTCAAAGAAATAACTTCAATTGGCACAGCAGGATAGGCTTATTGAGCTAGCTAAGGAAAAGAATAATGCCCTTGAAGCTTAAGTTACATGAGATGCGCTGTAAGCTTGTTGACATGTATCAAAGCTTACAAAACCATTTTAGAGAGAAAAGGGATCTAAAGAAGCTTACAACATTAGAAGAATGGTTTCAGGAGGATGGAGATGATGAGTTTGTAACAATAGCAAACTGAAAAAATTATAGAAAGTTAGTGGATCCCACTAAATATGGTTATAAAGATGAAGAAGCTAAATCATAAGCTATAAGGGATATGCTGAAGTGTATAGTGTCTTATCGAATGGCAGTAGAGTCACTTTCTGCCAGTGGCAAAGATGCGAGCATTAAAGAATACAAAAAATAGGTAGTCGCTCATTCGTTTTCATTTTATATATTTGTAGGACTCCAATAACGGATTGCATTGGTAGCAATATTTACAATTAAGGCACATAACATAGATACCCCTAGGGCGGACACACTCTCTGGCAGTCTAAGTTAAATATTTTTACTTAAACAAAGCATATGGTAGAGCAGAATAAACCCTTGAAAAAAATGCATGACCCCAAAGAAATGATCAAATATTGAAACAGAGCACTTAAAAGAGCATATTGCTAGTATTAATGTCTTTTAAAATGAGTTCCCAAGAATATGAATCTCATAAACAATTAAAGGAAAGTATTCATAGAAGTTTACCATTGCAAAGGAGGGATAACGATGATGAAGAGTGAGAATGAGCCATATGCTTTTGAACATCTTGATTTATTCATCTTCAAACCCTAAAATTCAGAAAATAACTATGGACTCTGAAGTGAACATGTTCCTTTTTCTAAAAATAACTAAGCATATCTTCTTCTTTTTTAATGATAGACGTACTTGTTTTATTAAGAGTTGGGAAACACAGTAAGCTAAAATTTTCAGGTTAGGATTTTGTTCTCTCAGATATCAAAGTACGGATATGTCAATGAACTCGTATCAAACCTCCGTTTACATTAAAAAAGAGTATCAAACATCCTCAGAATATGACAATTAGTGGATCTTCGCGAACAAACCTATTACACTAATAGGTTTTTTACATTATTCCTTAAAATTACAATCAACTAAGATTTATGGAATTTATTGTGTTTACTTGGGTCAGCTTAAAGAGAGGAAAATGGTATCTATCGTAATTCACATAAGATGGTCTCCACTACATATTTTTTCTATTCCTTCAATATCTTCAAATATACGTATAGTTTAACTCTTAATATTTATTAACTAGGTACAAATGTAATCTCTACAAATCCATAATCCTATTTTTCTCATTGGTAACTAACAAGGAAGTATCCGAAAAAGTAACAACAAAAATGCAATCCAATATTAACCATGCTAATAATAAAATTTTATAGTATTTCAGCCCACTAAATAGACTAACAAATCTATACCTTTTAAGCTTACACGTTAGGCATGTATAGTTGATCGGGTTCTGCCTGTAAAGATAAACCAACATAAAAGTAAGTTTCAGAAGCTACATGAGATGCAAACAAAACCATAAACTATATAATGTTTTACATCAAAGAAAAATACACAGAGATTACAATTAGGAGGACCGAGCAAGGCTTAGAAGACATTTAAACAAAGATTTATGCTAAATTTAAACCACGACAAAAGAATTTCATAGAGAATAACTAAAAACTTAAATATGAGCATACTTGAATCTGAACTTTAATCCCTTGAATAATAACTTGCAAACCTTAAATTGGGAGAAATCGAACTGAAATTAAAACCCTCACCTTCAACTTGAATCATCGAAACCTTCAAAACATATTCAACTTACGAAGCTTAGACAGTGAAATTGTAGGGGTCGAAACATAGAGAGAGAGAGAGAGAGCGAGATATAGAGAGAGACAGAGTATGCTTTTGTATTTTGTTTTTGGAGGGGTAAAATTTGTACCCGGGGGAGGAGAGGTGAGGTTTTTAGTCGGGGTAGGAAATACACTTAAGGTCTCAGTTAATACCCAAAACTAAACTAATTGGCTTATTGATTTTTGCAAATACTTCGACAAATAATTACAAATCCAAAGAAATTTTTTGGAAGGTTTGTATAAATTGTACCTTGTGAAAATTAATAATGTAATGTTCCAGAATTTCAAGGTATTTTTTTTTGTTTATTATTAAGTATTGTTACTATGATTCATATATTGTTATTCGTTATGCATCCATTTATTCCTTTCGGCAGGTTTTGTATGTCAGATTCATTTTATGTAGTTTCGGTGGTACGGTGGTTATTCGGAGGAGGAGGTGGCGTTGTGGCCTTGGGATCCCCTAGATGGGTTGGTGGTGATATTTATTTGATGTGTTTGTGGTTTGGTGTGGTTCCGATGAGCCGTTAGATTGGCCGATAGGTTTTCGGAGTTTTCCGAGCAAACATTCACTTTCGGGGGTTTAGGCATTTTGGTGGCCGTGAAGCGGTAAAGGTGGTGTTTAGACCTTGGGAACCCTTTGCTAGGGTTGTGATGGTTGTTCGGGTTGTTCCAGACTTCTGAGGGTCTTGGCGTTATGTGTGGTTCAGGAGGACCTCAGAGTGACATTTTTGGATTTTTCCAGTTTCCGTTCGAACGACTGGTCAGTTATATATATCATTATCCATTCTCTCTCCTTACATTTCTCTTTCACTCTCCCTCTCTTCTCCTAACTTAATCCTCTCCTCCCTCGCTTGCCGATTTCTTCGTAGATTATTCGCCGTGATCTCCGCCGTTTTCCCTCGGTGAGTAATCCTCTCTTTCTCTTGTATCATTAGTTAATTTTGGTTTTGGTGAGAACCCTTATGATGCTGGACTGATTTAGGGTCTATGATTAGTGGGTGTATTGTTGATTTGAGGAGTGTGATCATTGTAGGTGTTGGCCGGTGACGGTGATTGCGTGGGTTGAATTGTTGGTGTTTGGGTGCCTAAAATTATGGGGTTTTCTTGTAGCTGTTAGGGTGGTGATTGGGGTTTGGTGTAGTTAGAAAGAGGAGGTGTGGTGGTTGCCCTAGGTAGTGGTTGTTGCTATTCTGGAGAGGGTTGCCTGAGCCGACAAGTGAGGCCGTTTTCGTTCAGAAATTACTGCCGTAGTTACTGTTATTCTAGAGGAAAGAGAGGACTGTTTTTACCCTCTTCAATCACTGGGTATGTGATTGTTGGGCAGATGACTTGGTGGGGT
Organism: Kingdonia uniflora; assembly: GCA_014058105.1. Lineage (NCBI taxonomy): Eukaryota > Viridiplantae > Streptophyta > Magnoliopsida > Ranunculales > Circaeasteraceae > Kingdonia > Kingdonia uniflora. The sequence goes on along the minus strand of JACGCM010000560.1, from coordinate 3,132,611 downwards.
TAGAGTGGCATATCTTCATGTGATTATGGGTGATCGGAGTAGCGCAGCGTAGCGTGGTGAACCGTGGGTTTAGATGCAGTTTTGTTACTGAATTCAGTTGTGGTGCTGATCTGAAGCGCAGTTTTGGGCGGGTATCCTTTGTCGGAGTTGCGATTGGGCTCCTGTACTTCATAGTGGTTAATGTTGTGGTGTTCCTGGTCTTTTCCGTGATTGATTTGGAGTTCCGGAAGTTGATTCGCGGAGCACATTTCCGTTGGGGTGCTGTTTGGGCAGTTTCGCCGAGATTGTCGTTCCGAGCATATCGTCAGGCGAGTTTTATCTTCCTTAATAACTAGACCATTATATTGATTTATGAGTTATTGTATCACATAGTTTATCATGTTTATTATTGTGATTATGTTAGTATATGGGTTAATTTCTTAGGACACATTCACGGGTTATCCGTTTGGCATACCTTAGGCGAGAGTACTTAAGGGTTTGATAAGTTAGTAAAACCCGAGTAAGTTATAAGTTTAGTTACTAGATAGAAACCGTAGGTTATGATTAGCCAGATGAGGTTATTCTCTGTTGTCGTCGATGTGACGATGACTCCTGAGATTCCTCTTAGACCGATTTCATTGAGGGTGGTTCTCATGAATCCTTTCTTCGTTGAGGTTGAGAACAAATGCATTTCTCAGTATGTTGCGACGCCCAGAGTCACTATATATATATGTATAATATATTGAGTGTGGTATTGTTGGTTAGTTATTAGGGTGCCCAGCTTGTTTCATGGCACTAGTAACTTGGTTTGACTATTAGTAGAGACTTATGGACGGCATGTGGGTTTTGCCGCCATTTCTCTGAGATAGTGTAGTTTAGAGACTATAGATCTCACCTTATAGTATACCACCTTGGTTAGTATGGGCTGTTGGACTTGTTTCCAGGGTAGTCTTGGGGCAACATAGCTTCAGTAAGACTTGGTCTTCGGTTCAGAGCTCGTCCTCTTGCCTGCTATTGTTTTGATTAGTCTAAGGGCTAGTCTAGGTGTACTTTGTGTTCTCAAGGCCTGGTCCTCGAACACTGTCATTGTGATTGGTGGTTGTTTAGAATGTTGGATTCCATGTGGGAGTGTGGTATCTCCTGGACTGTTAGTTGTTGATGGTGAAGAGACGGCTTGTTCGTGGTGGTTAGTTGTAGATGTGAACTTCTGATAGTTTTCCTTTGGATTGTTTGTTTATCGTGTTGTAACACTTATTGTCCTCATGATTCTTAGAGCTGATAGAGCTTACTCGTAAGCCTTCTTTCCCCGGGCTGAGGCTGTTAGGGTTGTGTTCCCCTCCGTCATCTAGGAGGTAGTGAGACAGCATGGCTCAGTAAGATCCGCTGCTGAGCCAGGTGGTTTATGAAGTTGTACGTGACCCGTGATGTTGGAATGCGGCTGAAACCTCCTGTTGAATCCGGTTCCAGTACATCCGTGCTGGTGGCTTATATACATGATTAGGAGGATTGTGAGTTGTTCTATTATTGGGGATTATTGACTACTTGTTGGACTCTTGTAGGTCACCCCATGAGTACTAGTCTGTGTTGACAGCCAGAGTACTGTTGTACTTGATGGTAATCATATTGCTTTAAGGAATCTTAGAGACTGATGTTATTTAGGTGTCGTGACGGTTACGTTGTTGTTTCATCTAGGATTAGATGGTGCAACTGAGTCACAGGAGGGCATCTGTGTTAGTTTTAGTTGCCACGCTCTCAGGCAGGTGGTTATCCTATTGTGTACTGGTTGTGTTAACCGCAGTTTTGTTTCAGTCTCTAGGATCATGCTCACATCCATATATAATATATCCTCTCCTTATCTTACTGCGATTGGATACATAAACAACTCCGTATCGGCTGGCCCTGATAGGTTGATAGGATCCCTAGATCAGGCTAAAGTTTTAGAGGTAAAGATATGGTTGGATTAGTTTTCCTGGTGCACAGTCTCGTCCCGCTAAGAGAGACATGGCTGGATACTATTTCCTGGTGCCCAGTCTTTTCCTGCGAGTGAAGTTATGGTTGGAATAGTTCTCCTGGTGCCCAGTCTTATCCCGCGAAAAGAGACATGGTTGGATACTATTTCCTAGTGCCCAGTCTTCTCCTGCGAGTGAAGTTAAGGTTGGATGCCAGTTCCTGGTGCCCAGACTCCTCAGGCGAGGTTGAAGTACCTATGTTAATATCTTTTAGTCTGGTCGAGCTAGTGCAGTACATCGTACCCTTGAATTCAACAATATCTGGTAAGGTAAATCCTTTTTCAGCAGTTGTCAGCCCACTTTAGTCTTGGGGGCTAGCCCTTTGGGTTGACATCGCTAAACCATTGCATTTGGGATAGGTATGGGACTATCCCACATCATCAAATCTTTCTGCATCATCATCATCATCAAGCATATCATTGCATCTTAGCATACTTCCAATTTGTAGGTTCTTCTGATAGAAATCCATAACCCTTTTCTGCATTATGCTTTAATATAGAATCTTCTGCACTTGGGATAATCATAAGATTATCTCTTTCCATCATATCATCATCATACCATATCATTGCATTGGGATAATTATGGGATTATCCTAGTTCATCATATTCCTCTACTATTATCTTAAATTCCTCTTTTCCTAATTGATTACGGTGTCATTAGATTCCTCTTCCTTCTGCATATTCCTCTTCTCTCTGCATCTACTCTTCCCTCTTCTGTATCTAGTTAATTTATTAGGTTGAGTAGTCTGTTGGCTGCTGTGAGCTTTAGGCTGGTATTTGGTTATGGGCGATCTTATTCAGCTTGTGTTAGCTTCGGGATTGTGCCTGGTTGGGGTTTGGATAACCCGATCGGTTTATAGCTGTCCGAGGGTTGTTTACCCATGTGTGTGATTTGTATCCCTGAGATAGATTAGTTACGTGTGGCGCTGAGAGCCACGGTAGTGATTAGAGTGTAGTTAGTGGTCCTTATGACTGGAGTGCAGATTAGCACTCCTTTGCATGAGATATATTTATTGATAGATTTATTAGTCATCCTATATATATTGATATATATATATATATATATATTGCTTATCGTTAGATATCATTATATCCTATTATCATTAATATTTATATCCATCTCATTGGTTAGTATAATCGTTTAGCTATTCTTGGGAGTTAGTGAGCTCGTTGTTTACTCACACTCGCATCCCCCCTTTCAGTGGCAGGTTGTTTCAGGTTTTAGTTGCTGTTGTGGTAATCTTTGGGGAGCTGAGCTGGAGGCTCAATCTCCTTTTATTGCAGTTGGGCTTGTTGCGTAGAGGTTTGTAGAATCTTACGTTTAGATTCCGTTATCTTAGTCTTCCGCTGTTTTTATTTTCCTTATTACTCTGTTCTGATACTATTGTGAATAACTGAGCCATAATTTGTCTACGGCTCAGTATTCGTGGGGTGAATCTTTAGATTTTCTGACCTGCACATCCTCGAATCTCAGTAATTAGTCTAGCTACCGATTACTAGATTTTGGGGCGTGACAAATACCACTGAGGTATCACTTTTAATCCTCGCCTTTGAAGACAAAAAACTATACCAAAGGGCTCAAATGATGTAAATTCATGAATTTGAATCAACAATAGAAGTGTAAATAAAAATGTCAATAATCTAATGACTAAAACAATATCAATATCATTAGTAACTTTGGGTTCCATTGGGCCTCTCACCATTGACCCCAGAGTCATGGTAGCTACTGAACAATAGAAGTATAATCTCATGCATTATTTAGCTAAACTGACAATTTTCAGCTTTAATAATTTAGAGGATTGAATGGAAATTATTCGGAGGAAAATAAAGAAAACTAAAGCATAAAATATAGCAAGAGCAAAGAGGGTACCTGTAGAGACCAGATTTCGTAAAGCTCGAACTAGCTTGAAATCGATCATTACACCAAGAACTACTATGCCAAGAATTAAATAAGAGATAACACTTGACACAGGGGATTTAGCATGGAAAACCTGTAAATAGGTAAAAACCACGACCTCGAGTGAAGAATTTTGTGAAAGTAGTATTATTGCTGGAGAGAGTAAGAGAATCTGATTACAAGATTTAATCTAAGAAAAAATAGCTAGAGATAAGATAATTGCATGTATAGAATTGTTTGTCGGCCACCTCTTTTCCTTAGAAACTCTGCCCTTTTATAGAACCTGCTCTCAGCTTGACATCGTGCTTAAACACGTTCTTCTAAAAGTGGGAGTCATGGGTAGTTGAGTGTGTAACTACTAGCTCGTGGGAGACAGGTGTATGAGTTCATGGTCAATTTGTACCTGTTAACGTGTTTTTTTATGCGTGAGTCTGGTACTGGATAATATTGAGTCTTCTGGAGCTCGAGGTATAGATGAGGTCGAGTGTCCATAGCTCGAGGGATAAGTCTTTACAATCGCCCCCTCGTAACTGAAGTCACGTGTGGCTTTAGTTGAGCAAAACCCTAAAACTCGGACCTTGTGATGATGTAAGCGACGTTTTAAAAAATGGAACGTCAGTATTGAAGATTGTGTTGTCATTATGACGCGTGAGTATTATGGGCAGACTATTGGTTTTCCCGAGCGGATGACTGTTTCTTCGCTGTATTAAATGACGGTATCGCTATAAATAGTGGTCAGATTTGATGGCTGAATAACCTGCAACACATCTTCGCTGCAGAGAAAAACAAACATGTCTATTTTGTAGGGTGAGAAAAAAAATGAGTTTTTTGGAAGCGTACCTTTGCAAAATCATGGTTAAGATGAGGAATCAAAGTGTATCATACCCGGTTTTCTTTCATCATGGAGGAATTTCGGATATGGTTTTGTGGCTATCAAAGTAGGAAACTCCCTTTATTGTTTTGTTAAAGGAGTATTGTTTGAAATATTTCTGGGTATTATGTAGCATCCGATTTAGCGGCCGGGGTGTATGCGATACAAAATCCCTGGTCTCTAATGACGTTCTGATTTCTAAGGTAGGAGTCATCTTCAATCACCACGAACTCTGGGATAGTGAGGATAAGAGGAAGAGACGGCGGTGGTGGAGGTGGAAGATGGATCGCTTCTTTCGGTACCATCGTCTTTTCTTTTAATTCTTCCTGCAGGGAAATGAAGGGGAAAGAGGTGTTTGACCTGTTGCAGGCTTGCAATTTTTGAGATGTGGCTAAGGTTTCTCTCGAAGATCAGTAATATCTTGGCAACGAGAAAAGAACTAGAGACCTGTCCTCGTGTTAAGAAAGTATTTATAATATCGAACTTTAAAAAGCTTGATTCTGTAATTGTAAAGTAACGCTGTAGGGGTAGGCCTGTAACCAACTTGTTAGATAAAAATTGAGCGTAATAAAACAATATTTTTGTTTGTTTCTTAATAGCGAAAAGCATAAATAGTTTAGATGTCATCGAGCTGTACATAATATGGGAGTGAATAGTTGGTGGGATAACATACTTTATCCTACCTCGTAAATGAATCGAGCTTAACAGATGTAAACATAAAGCTCGAAATATAAACTTTAGGGAGCTCAATTAAGCACTAAAAGATAATAGTAAGTAGTTCGAACCCGAGAAGAGTGAGTTATAAAAACTGAAATACGTTGCGCATAATCAATCGAAAAAATTAGTCCTGTTAACTGAACAGTATAAAAGTGTGACTTGTTCTTTAAGAAGGTTATTCATAAAAAATGGTGAAGACTCGTTCTCAGAGGGCTGTTGAAGCGCGTGTGTTAAACGATTTGAGTTTAGCATTCAAGATTGATGAAATAAGGGAAGCTATTTTCGGACAGCAAGGTTATGATGCGGTTCTGCTCGAAACCCGAGTGAACTACGAGGGTAAGACTGATGTATAAAGGGGCAAGGAAATGAACCGCGTGTACTGGTTTAAGTCTATGCGTACCTGTTGGCAGTCTGTTGAAGATCATAAAAAGTTTATCCTGATGATGGCCAGGGAGGAGATCATCAATGAGGATAGGGATATCGCCTCAGGGCTACAGAAAGCTTGTTGTGTTGTTGGGCACATCGGTTGCTTCAAATACAAGTATCTTGGGGATTGGAGTGATTGACTGCTGTATTTTTTTGAATTTTTAAAATGTAATTGCCCGTATTTACTTAAAGAAAACTTTGTTCACAAAAATAGGCTATGACTAGGATTGCTGTTGAAACAGAATTTTTAAATTTGTGCTGCTAACTGATATTGACATTAAAGTCAAGGTGAATAAGTAAGGCAAACAAATATACGTGAAATTTTAAAGTAGAAAATTCATAATCATGAGTTTGGGGTATTGTGAAAAGAATGGGACCAAGAGGCTGAGAGATACGCCAAAGTATAATATTTGGTGTAATGATGGGAAGGTGCTTTCACCTAAACGGTACGACACGTGTGACAGGTTCAGACAAACAGATGGCTCGGTTCCGGAATCGAGGACTGCTTATTGGAAAACTCCAAACCGCCAGCGGTTCGGGGAAAGGTGCATAAGTACCCCCTCTCCTCCCTCTCTGAATACAAAAAAACCAGAAAAAGAAGAGAAGGGTTAGAGAGAGAGATCTCAACTTACGATTCCATTACCACCGAAGGAGGAAAGGATAAGAGGAAAGAAGTGACTAGGAGTCTCAATTGCAAACTACGAGTGGAGGCTGAGATTGAGGAGGTTATGAAGAAGTTGTAGAAATTGAGCAAACTGGTGCGAACTAACGCTGCAGACTCTCACTCGGGTGCTGAAGGTAAGTCTGTCTTTGGGTTTACAAGATTTTTTGTATAAAAATCTTTATTGTGTCGGGATAAGGATCTAATCCCTACCCAAGCACAAAAAATAAAATAAAAATAACAATGGGAATAATGACTGTGGGGCGATACAAATCGTTTTGTCACAATTTTGGATTGTATAAGTGATCTAGTAGTGCGAGATAAAAATTAATATATATACCTCGACCTATCTGTAAGTTTTGTTGGACCAGCGTCTTGTAAAGTAGACCATTTACTGTAGATAAGTATGGCTTCGACTTCTGGTTGTGCAAAGGCTGATGAAGTAGACCTCGTAGGGAATTTATCTCCCGTCATTGGAGTAGGGGATGAGGAGGATACTGTAGCCGAATTGGTAGAATAGCCTCGTCTGAAGGGTTCTCAAGTGGAGTACCCAACAGGTTTGAGTCGGTTTAGAGAGTTCTTTAAGGCCAAAAGTAGTATAGATGGGATTTGGGGGCACGCCTTCGGATATAAGGGTAATTTCTTTAGGACTTGCAGTGTCAGTCAAGGAGGGGATTACCGGTATTTGTTGCCTGATTTGGCTAAAGAAAAGAAGTACAGGCGTTTGGGGGACGAAGTATCCTTGGAGTACGTTCAAGGCGTGGTAAAGGATAGTTGAACTGATGGATTTTGTTGCTATTTAGCCCAGTTTGGCTATGGGTTGACGCTGCCTTTGAGTAATTTGGTTAAGAGAATTATGAATATGATTGGGGCTTGCCCGGCGCAATTGAATTATAATTTTTGGGAAGTTATCCTTGTATGTGAAACCCTTAATGAAAGATGGGCTGCATCTAGTAGTGAGAGGAGGATTACTGCCAAGAATTTTCTGGCGTATTATGCTGTGAAATATGTCACAGCAACTGATGGTGCATATCTCTCTTCTAGTTCTCAAGACCATGCTTCCTCGACCTGTCTTCAGCAGGGCGAGTGTGGAACGACAACCTTTTATGGGTGTCTGGTGAATGTCTTCAGCGGTCTGATGATGAACCCCTGGAACTTAATAATAGAACTATAACAAAGGGTAAGTATACCATTGAAAATTGAACTATCATTTGTATGTTGAACTATATTTCTATAGTTGATTTGTATCTTACGTGGCCAATTTTTTATGCAGGAATTAATTGCAAACTGTCAAGGAAGGAATCTTTTATAGACGCCGTTGCCAAGGAAGGCACTGAGCTAGAAGCTGCTCCCAAAGAGTTAGAGATAAGTAGGTTCAAAAGGGTAGCTAGTAAGGACAACAAGGTTAGAAGATCTCAAGTGAGAGGAGAATGGCTGGGAAAACTTCAGGCTCAATGGAAGAGAAATTGTGAACTCCTGAACTTAATACACCTTTGAAGCTCGCGCGGCTCAATAAAATGCCAGATGGGCCAGTGGACATGGCCACTGTCTCTTGCACTGTTGTACAGAACCTGGCGAAGAGGAAGGCCGTAAAAAGGGGGGCTGATTCTCATTCTGTTACGTCGGACAGTGTGGACGATAGCAGTAAGAGGAGGATGGTAACTTCTCCTACAAAGTCGCAGGTGGTGCGAGAGGAAAGTGATAAGATTGTTGAGGGGGCGGACTTGAGACCGCACTTTGAGGTTGAAGCCGGTCTTCTGTAGGAACAATGTCGAGCTAAAGCGCGAGAGAAGATAGTTGCTGTTGTGGATGATGAGTTTATGAAGGTTAGTAAATAGTTGGTTTTATCGATCTGTTTTGTTACTCGAGCTGACTTATTTCTTTTTGCAGTTTTCTCGTGCTCTGAGGGGGGTTCAGCTTAGTTTCTAGGATAGGTCGATGGAGCTGGATAAGAGGATCTCCCAGATCGAGGGAGAGAAAAATTAGTTTGAAGATAACCTGACTCGAGGGAAGCTTTCCAGTTGAAGCTGGAGAAAGAAAGGGAAGCTGCTGCCCTGAAGCTGAAGGAAGTTAGGGCCGAAAGTGTAGCTGAAGCGGAGCGATTGGTTACCGCGTCTGCTACATCTCGGAACAGCCTTGCAGGGAAGCTCTACCAGCTGAGGTATACAAAGGTGGAGATTATGGCATTTAGCGAAGGGAATTATGAGGAGAAGGAAATTATGGATGAAGAGGAGGTTGAGGAAATGGAGGATGGTTTGAATGTTGTTAAAAAGACCACTGCCGATAATCAGGAAACTTAGGATGATCGTGTAATGTAACATTGGTTGTGAAACATGAACTCGAGCTTTAAAATATTTTACTGCTGTTTGATGCCAACAACATTTTGCTTATGAAACTCCATATTGTAGGGGATAGAAATCTCGCGCCACAAAGTTGTGGACCTAGAGGGCCTGTTTGAAGTGGAGAAAAAATCCTCTGCTGAATTGTAGGTTAGATAATTCAAATAAATTAATAACTTGATAAACAAGAATTTAATAGAAAAAGAGATATGTACCTTGTAAGTTTATTCTAGTTCAAGATGTTTATGTATGTACACTCTGTCTTGCGACCAAAACTTGTTGTGGTCGGTAGGTCAAGGAGGCATTGGCTGTCTCGAGCTTGCAGGTGTCTGTACTGCAAGCTGGCCAGTATGCTTCTGTCGATCTATTTCCCAATTAGGTACTGATGTTGTGAGTCCCTGCTAACTGTTATGCAGAAGGAGCTAGACGTTGCTAGAGAGAAAGAAGAGCAGACTCTTTTGTATAATGTTGAGTATGCAGAAGAATATGAGGCTTTGAACTCTAAGTATGAAGATCGATTGAATGATAATGTGAAGCTTTCTTTAAAGCTCCAAGAAGCTAAGAGACAAGTCGAGGATAAGACTGTAACAATTTTGAGCAGGGATTTGGCTTTGAACCAACTTACCAGTGAACTTGCTGAGTTGAAGGAAAAGGTTGCGTCAGATTCTCAGTACGAGGCTGAGTTAGCCGAATACCGTATTAGAGCGCTAAATGAAGAGATATCTTATATGAAATGTAACCTTCGTGCTCTTAACGAGCAGTTATTAAAGAGAGGGATCGACCTGGATACTGCGCAAACTAATTTGGCTGTGTCTGAGGCTGATTTTGAAAAATTAAGCAGTAGTATAGTGGGAAAAGATCGAGAATTGTGTAACTCTGCACAAATACATGATAGTTTGATTGCTAAGTTAGATCGTTTGAAGGCTGATTTACGTCGTTTAAAAGGGAGAGAGGCTCAGAGCAGGGCTGATTTAGCAGAGGTTCAAGCCAAGAACAAAATTTTGGTGGACGAGTTGGCCCGTGCTTGCAGAAACGTGAGGAGGGTTGTGCAATGTGATAAGGAGATGAATAAAAGAATTAATCAACTATGTGCTCAAATTTCCGAATCGGAGCGGGCATTACGTGTACGTGAAATGAAGTATCAGAAAGATCTTAAATTTGAATGGATAAAAGGGATGGTGAAATTGCTTCTGGTGAGGGGAGCCGAGAGATGAAGGAATTTCTTCGTCGAAAAGAAGAGTTAGTGGAGAATATGCGTATTGATCTCACAAACTCTCGGCAGAAGTCGATAAATCTTACAAGGCAGATGAGTGAACGTATTGATCAATTAACAACTAAACTGGCTGATCAAAAGCTTGTCGTTTGAAGGATAACAAGCGCGCTACTGTTACTCACCAAGCCCTTAAGGAACTAGTAGTTTATGAACAAGAAAAATGTGATGGTAAAGCTTTGCATCAACGACAATTAAGCGCATTGGTTGCATTTTTTGTCGAGGAAATAAAATTTTTGCAGGTTGAGAGAGATTTGATGCAAGATTGCTTCCCTGGAAGGACTTGTGTATGTAAACTCGATATCTCGAGTATAGATCCAATTGGGTTCATGGATCATGGTATTGGAACCACGACGGTTGAACAGATAGCTCGAGAGAGAGAAATTGTTGCTGAACAAGCTCTCGAATATATGGCATCCAGGACTGAAATAGGGGGAAGCTTGAGTGCAGTCTCACCTACTCCTGTTGTGGGAGGAAGGTTGACTGCTCTCCTATCAAGAAAATCCAGCATAATTAAAAAGAAATAGACTTGAATTCTGATAACGAGTACCTTTTGTATGTAGCAGATATTGATGCTTCAATGCTCGATGTAGGACTTTGAGAGGAGCGTTGTAATTTGGAATGCTGATATGAGAAAACAATATTTCCATACCTGCAGTAGATGTTATTCTCTGATTTGACCCATTGAATTAGAAGAAGTTCGTGGGTGTAGAAGTAAGTATTATCTGTGCTTCAACCCTTGGACTTTAGGGAGGCTTAGTGGTAGCGAGCTAGTAATATCTTTGTTCGTACTTTAGGTGGTCACCGCAGGCTAAGAGGTTCTTTATGCCCTCCGCCTCAGATCTGTGTTTCCTCAAGGGTTCGGCTAGTATTATCTATGCCTTGATACCATATTGGATATTGAAACTTAGCGGCAGCGAGCACGTTTTTTCCTCACTCGTGATTTAGGCTTGTTATCTTCCGGCTAAGAGGTTCGTTATGGCCCCCGCCTTTGGATGTATGAGTATCCTCAAGAGTTAGGCTAGTATTATCTATGTCATTACCAATGTTGGATGTTGAAGCTTAGCGGCAGCGAGCAAGTTTTTTCCTCACTCGTTCTTTAGGCTTGTTATCTTTAGGCTAAGAGGTTCGTTATGGCCCTGGCCTTTGGATGTATGAGTATCCTCAGGAGTTAGACTTGTATTATCTATGACATTACCAATGTTGGATGTTGGAGCTTAGCGGCAGCGAGCAAGTTTCTTCCTCACTCGTACTTTAGGCTTGTTATCTTCAGGTTAAGAGGTTCGTTATGACCCCCGCCTTTGGATGTACGAGTATCCTCAGGAGTTAGGCTAGTATTATCTATTCCATTACCAATGTTTGATGTTGGAGCTTAGCGGCAGCAAGCAAGTTTTTTCCTCACTCGTGCTTTAGGCTTGTTATCTTTAGGCTAAGAGGTTCGTTATGGCTCCCGCCTTTGGATGTATGAGTATCCTCAGGAGTTAGGCTAGTATTATCTATGTCATTACCAATGTTGGATGTGGTTTACCTTTAGGGATCGAGCAAGGATAAACTGTGCTTTTACCCTTGGTTGGAGATAAAGTGGAACTGTATAGCAGGGATTCTTGCGATAAAAAAGAGATTTCATTGATTGAAAAGAGTTTGTACATACATTGGAGGTGAAATCTCGAGGTGGATTGAACGTTGCTGAGTGACGGATGAGCTGTTCAGCGTCGATATAACTTTAATTTTCTTGTATTCCATGGATTTCGAATTTTATCACCAGCTTTCGTCATTAGATAGTATGAACCCAGACCAGTTCGACCTATGACCATGAAAGGACCTTCCCAGTTTTCTACTAGTTTCCCAGAATATGGATCTTTTCTGTTATCTGGGATTTCTCGAAGGACCTAGTCGTTGATAGCGAACTCCCGAGTGCGAACTCGTTTATTGTACGAATTTGTCAGTGTTTGATGATATCGACCAAGATTTTTGATAGCTCGATCTGGTGTCTCATCGATCCAATTGAGGTTACAAGCCAATTCGAACTCATTTTCTTCGTTTGTGAGCTCGTGGTCTCTCACAGGATGGTGGTACTTCGTTGGGATGACTGCTTCAGTTTCATAGGCAAGCAGAAAAGGAGAGCACTGTGTTGACTTCCGGGGCGTAGTTCGATAATCCCATAAGACGTGAGGTAATTCACGTATCCAGTTGCCCTTCTTTTATAACATAAGGCACTTTTGAGACCATCCACAATGACCATGTTTGTGATCTCCGCTTGTTCGGTTCCCTGGGGGTAGTATGGCTTTGATGGGGAATGGATTATGTTGTGTTTGTTGAGAAATGCTACGACCTTTGCTCCAACGAACTGAGAACCGTTATCGATACGGATCAAATGTGGACAACCAAATCTTGTGATGATATACTGCTAAATGAAAGAAATGGCATCTTCTTCTCGAGTTCTGCATAGAGGAATTGCTTCGACCCATTTAGTGAAGTAATCCGTGGCAACAAGGAGAAATTTCCTATTACCTAGTGTATTGGGGAATTCACCAACTAGATCGAGTGCCCATCGTTTGAACGGCCAGTACACCTTACTGGCATGGAGTTCGAGGGCAGGGGATCAAATTTGATTTACATGACGCTGACATGCATCGCATTTCCTTTAGTATTCTTTAGCTTGCTTCCGCATCCCTGGCCAGAATACTCCTTGGGTAATAGCTCTATTAGCAAGGGCTCGTCCTGCGGTATGGGATCCGCAGATTCCTTCATGTAGATCTCGAAGCATGTTGTCGGCAAGTTCCTTAGATAGGCACTTGAGGTATGGACCAGTGACTGAGCGTTTGTAGAGATCGCCATTTTGTTGGACTGTGTAACGCTTTAAATTCTCGATTATGTGTCTATGCTGCTGTGGATCATCTGGTAGTGGCCCGTTGCATGAGTTATCCTGACCGAGATAAGTAACGAAAGGTTTTCTCCAATCATCTTCCACCATCTCATCGCCCCCAGTGTTAATCGCATATACTGTAGTACGATTAATACTAGGGCTAGAAATGACTTCGATTTGAAGGTGTCTTGATTCTGCACCGAATACTCCGGCTAAGTAAGCCAAGGAGTCAGCGTGGCGATTCTTTCCTCGAGGGAGGTATTCGAGCGTAACTTTGTGAAATTTGTTTAGTTTTTCTACAACCAGAGCAGTATAATCGACCATGATTCCGTTCTTCTTCTAATGTTCTAAGTAGTGATGAACGATTAAAAGAGAGTCTGTGTAGGCTGAGATTTCTGTGATTCCGAGTTCGAGAGCCATCTCCAGACCGTGAATGAGTGTCTCGTATTATGTAACATTGTTCGAGGCTTCGAAGTCGAGATGGATGGATTTCTCGATTCTGTCGTTGGAAGGTGTAATGAGAACGATCCCAATTCCCGACCCTGTGGGTCCTGCTGAACCATAGGTGAGGAGCCTCCACCCTTTTTGAGATATCCATAATGCTCGATCATCAAAAGATTTTAAGGTTGGAATCTCATCTACTGCATCCTCGGCGAGATCTGGATCATGTTCTTCCCAGTCAGGATCTGAAACTGGAAAGTCGTCTGCTAGAAGATCAGTGACTGCTTGACCCTTTTCGGAAATTCGTTGCTCGAATTTGATTTCGTGCTCCCCCAAACTGACGGACCACTGTTGTACTCTTCTGGATTTCTCTTTCTTAGACAATACTTCCCGAAGTGGGTAGTTCGTCATGACTTTGACAGGATATGCTTAAAAATAGTGTTTAAGTTTTTGTGCGGTGTAAACGAGAGTTAAAAGTAATCTTTCAATTTAAGAGTACCTCGTTTCCGCTGGAGTAAGTGTCTTGCTGATGAAGAAGATCAGTTTCTCAATTTTTCCTTCGAGCCGAAGGAAAACTGAGCTAAGAGATGTATCTGTAACTGCAAGGTAAATAATCAGTTCCTCATTGCCTATCGGAATGCTCATGATTGGAGCCCTCCCTAGGTAAGTTTTGAGTTCCTAAAAAGTTGCTTCGCATTCTGGTGTCCAGTTGATATCTTCGTTTTTTGAACCTTTGCCTCATTGAGTAGAACCTCTGAGTAACATAAATAACCATCTGGATCGGTCTGAGGATTTGGATATGAATCTGTTGATTGCTGCAATCTTTCCTGCGAGCTTTTGTACATCCTTCTTTGTTGATGGTGAAGGCATCTCCAGAAGAGCTCGAATTTGATCTGGATCTGCTTCTATCCCTTTCTTGCTGATAAGATGACCCAAGAACTTGCCTGAGTGAACGCCAAATTGACATTTTTCGGGATTAAGCTTCCTTCTGTAGGATCGTAATATACTGAATACTATAGAGAGGTAAGAGATGTGATCTTCTTTCTTTAGGCTCTTGCAAAGCATGTCGTCAATATAGACTTTGACTGTTTCTCCCAAGTGTTCTTTGAACATACTTGTGACCAGCCTTTGGTAAGTGGCTCCAGCGTTCTTAAGGTCGAATGGCATGACCTTGTAACAGTAGAGACCTCTTTCTATAATAAACATAGTCTTTTCTTGATCTGCTTCCAAGAGTGGAATCTGATTGTACCCCGAAGCGACGTCCATCAGGGACAAGAGTTTGCGACCTGCTGTAGAGTCGAGGATCTGATGAATGATCGGAAGAGGGAAGCTGTCCTTTGGCGTGTGTTTGTTTAGATCTGTAAAATCCACGTAGACCCGAACCTTCCCATTCTTCTTTGGAACAGCAACGATATTAGAAATCCAGTCTGGGTACTTGGCTTCTCGAATGAAACCAACCTCGATAAGTTTATCGTTCTCCTTGTTCACCTCGTCTCTAACTCTTGGAGATAACCTACGTTGCTTCTGTTTAACTGCTGCGGTGCCTTCGCGGATATTTAAGATATGGCAAGACTTTGAGGGGTCCACGCCTGACATTTCTTGGAAGTTCTGTGCGAAAACGTCTTTGTTGGATTGGAGGAAAGAAATAAGAACTTCTTTCTCTGTTTGAATTAATTTTGTACCAATATAAGTACCTCGGTTAACTCTATCTACCTGGAGAAGACTGACCATCGAGGTGATCAGCCTTTTGTGATTGTTATGCAGTAATCTATTTTAAAAGGTCGAGAACTGGTGAGACTGCATTCTCGCAAGCTCGAGAGAGTTTTTGACTTCCTTTGATTTCATAAATATCGTTGTTATGCTTGAAACGAAGTGTTTGGTAGAACATAGACAGGATGGCCTCCATATTGTGCAGCCAACAGCGTCCTAGTATCCCCAAATACCTTGATTGGCGTTGATGATGTAAAAAATAACATCGATAGTGGTAGGCCCTGCTGTGATCGGGTGAGTGATCTTCCCAACTTGTTCTTCTTTAGACCCATTAAATCTACTGATGTCAGTCTCACTTTGAGCGACCTGATCTGAGAGTCCCATCTGGTCAATCGTGCTCTGGAAAAGGACCTCAACCCCACTTCCTGCGTCCACCATCATGGTGTGCATTACGAAGTTCCTCATTTTGAGCATAATCACTAGTGCGTCATGATGAGGATACTTCACATGTCCTATGTCACCGTCTTCGAAGGAGATTCCCTTTCGACAACTGCTTAACTCTGGGAGGAGCTTGGCTTCCTTGTCATGGACGACAAGGTCATAGCACTTGCCCAACTTCCTCTGCTTGACTCTGTTGGAATTTGAGAGGTGACTGATCTCGATCATATTACTGCATTAGAGATGATATAAATGCTTCTCCTCTGCTTGCTTTATTGCTTGAGACACATCATCTTGATTTAGATAACTCCCATCTTTATAGCTGGAAAGATCGATGATGTATTCGAGCATCCTCCCTTCCTTAAAAATAATATCCAGGAGCTTTTTCAAACCATAACAATTGTCAGTGCTGTGGTGCTTAATCTTGTGATATTCGCAATAAGGTCAACTTTCTATTGGATCAAGATGTGGAGCTGGACGAAAACATTTATCTTTCTGGAGAATAGGATAGATCACGGAAAGCTTGGCATTAACTTTGGTATGACTGTCCTGGATGGTTTCTGCAACCTCTGATTGTTGTCTCTTTCTGGGTCTGTCTTTGCTCGTTTAGGATCGCCTAGATCGCTCAAGCTGCGGTTGTTGCTGGAATCTGTAGAAGGAACCTTGGTATTGTGGACTGCTTTTACAGGTTTATTTGGTTCGGGCATCATCCGCTCCAGATCGATATAATTGTTGACTTTCTCGATCATATCTTCGAGAGTCTTGGGCTTCTTTAAGAAGAGATACTCTTTAGCTTTACAATTGAACTGTAGAGTATTTGTGAATGTGGACACGACTGTCTTCTAATCTAGATTGTCGACCTTCCGAGCCAGTTCGAGAAACTTCTTGGAGAACTCCTCGAGCTTCTCCCCTTGTGCTTGTTTGAGACTTATAAGAGAATATAAGTTATTTTTTTTGTCTTTGTTGTGGGAATAAGCCTTGTTGAAGATTTTCTATAACTGCTCGAAGGTATGAATCGAATCTTCTGGTAAAGAGTGGAACTAACGGAAAGGTTCGTCCTGGAGACTGGTGGTGAAGAGCCGGCAAAGGATGCGATTCAGATTAGAATACAAACCCAATGTGTCGCGGAATTGTTGAACGTGTTGGCCAGGATCGATTCCTTTATATTTGATGATCTTGGGTGTATGAAAACCTGTTGGGACATTCATATCAAATAATTATTTTGCAATTGGACTACCTTGTAATTTGTACGAGTCATCCTTCGCGTCTAAAGCCGTTGCTTCGATGATCTCTCTGATATGCTGGTCCATGAGTTCCTAAGAAATATAATGCTGAGGGATAGTGGCTGTTGGAACTACCGGAAGTGCTGGAACTGTCAGAACTGCTTGACATATGAGTCTGGGAACGTGGTCACATGTTTCCTCGCTCATATGTTCAGGAAGTGGGGATCGGCAAGGAGGTCGCAAGACTTCCTCGGGCTGCTTGGAAGGCCAGCGATCTCTATTAATATATGTTTGCGCCTCCTGTCCCAAATGAATTGAGACTATCGGTGCTTGTGGATCCTCACAATGAATCCTGGAAATGTCTGTACTATGTACCTCATGTAGCCCTAACCTCTCGTGAACAAAAACCTTTGAGATTGTTGGTACTGTTTCGCGCTCTCTCAGGGCTGGTGTGGTTGGCTGCTCTGTAATGATTTCAGAGCTGTTTGAAAAGCTAACATCTGAGCTTCTTGCTTCTTTGTCTCCAGAACTCGAGCATCACGCTCTCGTTCTGGCTCCTTCTAGCGGAGTTCTCGATCTTCTAATAGCTGACACTTGAGCTGACTCTATTTCTCGGCTTTGGCAATTAAGCTCTCCCGAAGCTCGGCAACCCGATCAGGTTCCCTCAAACTTTCAGGCTGAGCTCCCGAAGATTGACGTGTTTGAACCATAATTGAATACTACTCAACTGATGAGTATCAATCGTGGTCCTCAAGTGCGTAGAAAAATCGTGTGTTCCCACAGACGGCGCCAAATGTAGGGACCAGATTTCGTAAGGCTCGAACTAGATTGAAATCGATCCTTACACTAAAAACTACTATGCCAAGAATTAAATAAAAGATAACACTTAGCCCAGGGGATTTAGCGTAGAAAACCTGTAAAAAGGTAAAACCCACGACCTCGAGTAGAGGATTTTGTGAAACTAGTATTATTGCTGGAAATAGTGAGAGAATCTGATTACAAGAGTTAATCAAAGAAAAAATAGCTAGAGATCATATAATTGTATGTATAGAATTGTCTGTCGACCACCTCTTTTCCTTAGGAGCTCTGCCCTTTTATAGACCCTGCTCTCAGCTTGACATTGTGCTTGAGCACGTTCTTCTGAAAGTAGGAGTCATGGGCAGTTGAGTGTATAACTGCTAGCTCGTGGGAGACAGGTGTATGTTGACTTGTTATGTTTACATCTTTTGTGGACGATCCACGTTCTGCTTGAGTTCGTGGTCGATTTGTCACTGTTAACGTGTTTGTTTATGCGTGAGTCTGGTACTGGATAAGATCGAGTCTTCTAGAGCTCGAGGTATAGATGAGGTCGAGTGTCCATAGCTCGAGGGATAAGTCTCTA
Organism: Kingdonia uniflora; assembly: GCA_014058105.1. Classification (NCBI taxonomy): domain Eukaryota; kingdom Viridiplantae; phylum Streptophyta; class Magnoliopsida; order Ranunculales; family Circaeasteraceae; genus Kingdonia; species Kingdonia uniflora. Next base: position 3,114,384 of record JACGCM010000560.1, on the reverse strand, counting down.
CAATACCCATCATTGTAATCTCCATATTCTCGTCGCTGAGTATACCTGATGGAATAGACAATACTAAAAATCATTTATAAACAACCCATTTTAAGAAAAACAATTTGGATAGAACTGATAACAAAATGAAAACACGAACACGCAAGTGAGTAAAAAGAGGAGAAATTCCATTGCTTATTTTTCGTGAAGACATAGAGTTAAGCCAATTGAAAAGAATCCATAAAGAGTTCTGCAATTAAGTTACCTTTAAATTAGATAATCGAAAAGAGTGATGAAGTTACCTCTGAAGTCAGGAGGGTCATAAAGAAGATGTTGCAAATGTTACACAAAAAATTATCAACTACCAAAATTATGAAAATAACAAATCAATTAAACCAAAAAAAACTGAAACTCACCTCAAACTCCATCTCAGATATTTTCTCATCATACTCAATCATTGAATCCCAATCTTCATCTACCTTCTCGACATCATTGCTTACAGTCCCCAAATCATAATTTTAAGAATGAACAGTTTCAAGCTTTTCCCCCACATCAAACCCTAATGGCTTAAATCATCGATCATGAGCTTGAGATCCAAACCCCTGAATAAAATCGCAGGAGATTAAGAGAAATCGCAGAGAGAGCGCTAAATTTTGTTCTAAGATTTTTTTTTATTTTTTTCTTTTTGTTTTGAAGAAGCAAATTGTCGGGGGTGGAGAACTTAATTTTTGTGTCGGGATAGGGATCTTTAGTTTATAGCCTTAAAATTTGAATTTTCAAAAGAACCCCTTCATTTGTCAATTTCGAGGCCCACAGCGCATCGCAACCCCTCTTTGTCTCTAGACATAAGGCAGACTTGTCCAAAATGGTAAAAACACCACCCCGTTATAATAAACTAGTACTACCCGTGACCAAGTCACGGTGAATACGTCGACGCGCCTTCGGCGCTATATCTTTTTTGTTGTAGCATATTTTGTTCTATACTATGCATGCTTTCTGGACTACTCTTTATACTTTTATTATTGTATTATTTGGTTCACATTTTTCATTAGCATTGAATGGCTCATTCTGTGCACTTGGGCCTAGAATAGTCAAAGATGTGCCTTGAACATATTACAAAGTGTGTAAAAAGTATCATTAGTTTCAGATATAGTACATATTCAATTTCCTGCAACTGCAATATGTTCAATGGAATCTATTAACCATAAGAAATGCATATTAGATCTAAGCAACATAGATAATCGAATTTATACAATTGCATTCTGTAATAGGTTCATTGTTGTTATTAGTTCATCGAAGTTAAACTAACACTTTATTACAAAATTAGGAAATGTTGTTCCATTAGACTTGATGGTTTAAAATGATAGCCTTTAGTCATATTAGCAACACTTGAAATCTAAACCAAGATACGTTGAAATTAAGAGAGCAGGTTTTGTACTTCGATCGAGGAGAGTTTGTCAAAGTTCCTTCCACTCCTGAGATCATGAGACTTGAGAGTACCACTCCCCACAAGTTTTTGTCTTAATATGAGTTTGGCAAGTTAAGAAAGAGAGAAAAAGAGAGCAATATCTACTCAACTTCTTCGGTTCTCCAAAAACTTGCTCCCTCCCTCATTTTCTACCATTTCCCCTTTACTATGTTTGGTCCGCTTATCCCCCATCTCTGAATGTGTAAAATCTATAATCAAACAATGGTCATGCATATAAAATAAGCACCTTTTATGTGTTTTTGCATCTATATATATATGTTTAAATCTTGTTTTCCTTTATATAGTTTTTACCCTCGTGATATGAATAATGCATTGTATTCCACTTCTAATGCTTTAAGAGAATTTAAATTAGTATGATGAAATAATCCCCTATTATATTTACAAAAGGAAACTGACTTAGACGCGCCCAAGATCTGTTGTTATGGTACCAACACTTGGTCTACGTACCTTACTGATATTGGCCCCTAACATGCGAAGACATACGAAAGCTGTAATTTAAATGAGATCTCATTATTTACTATTCACTATTTATAATGATGCTAAACAACAACATTAAAAGGTGCTCTAAGACTGGTTTGTAACAAAAGATTTGGTTGTCTTGTTAAAAGATAATACTAAGGGGGAAAAAATCAAAAGTAGTCACTCAATTTCTCTTGATCTCTCCCTTATTGTCCAACAAAGAACACCTTGTAATGAAATCGATCACCATCCATTTCAATGTAAACAACAGTTGGCTTTCTCTCTAACGGTAAATCTTCCAACTTCAAAAAACCACCATAGTAGACCTCACAGTGGTTCCTTGGCAGATAACTATTTTATAGATCAGCTCCCTTGGTAAGGTTTTATCAGGTGAGGCTTGATAGTGTGCATAAAAGTGTTTTTTCTCATGCATGTGCACTGACATAACTCCTAGGATAGACTAATTATTTGAAATCTCATCAATGGCGAATACTTTCTTGCCAATTTTTTACCTGCAAACACATGATTCCAAAGATTTGAATTAGTTGGAAAGTAATGAAAGAGTAAAAAGATAATGTGTATACACAAAATTAGATAGTTGCGCATCTATGCTATTTGAAGTTCCAAAAAAGTAAAGAAAAAAAGAATTGCAAACATGCTCAAGTAGTAAAAATATATGCAACTTGCAAAATGGAAGGGTACCTAAATCTTAGAGCATGACACGTTTAGACTGACGATGTAGATGTAATGTCCTGTACAGATTCTAGCCTAGAGACTGATTAAAAATATTAATGAAGAGTTGTACTTAAACTTTAATTTTACTCTGTTGAGGAACCACTTGCAGTTTGACATATCGAACTACTTGAAGAAGAGTCACAAACATAGAGAAAAGCATAGAGAAACCAATCTATAGAAACCTCTCTTGAATGTTATGTGGTGTGCTTTAAGAGAATAAAAAAATCCAGCGTGGCAGCACACAAAGAGATAAAACTCAATTTTTTTTTTCTATTTATATGTACTTCAAAGTTGGAATGAACCCTTAAGATATCCCCCCACCAGAAAAGGCTTGAAGATATGAAAAACTCTTTAGAATCCTAAACCTTGATTTAATTGGTTCCCAACATATGCAATGATTTTTGTAGACAAAGGATGCACTAAATTAACCTACAATTACCAAGAGATTTTGAGAAATGGTGAACTAAAATTCCTTTCGAAGATGTAGTCCTAATAGATCTCATGAACAAAGTCAATGAAAACAATTTTTGTCTACTTAACATGTTTTGATTTGCATAATGTGATTTTGAATCTATAATCCTAATTATGATAGTCTTTTGAAGTAACAACAACCGATGTATCTTACCCTTTTCATATTAAACTTTACATCGCTGAAAACATTACTTTAAATCCTTTAATCCTTTCCACTCATATTCACAAAAAACTTTAAGAAATTATTGTTCTTCTCAACTAATTGAGATAAAAGACTTGATTAGATACAAACCAAACGCCAGACTAAAAAGAAAGTTTGGGATAATTTAAACCACATACAAAAATCAAAGATCATAAGAAAAGAAAACTCATGCCTAATTTTACTCATGGGATATGTACAATTTTATCCATCCATGGGCAGATCTTGCTTTCTTCTATAATAAAGACATTACTGGCATAGAGCATTGACCAACACAGTAGAAGAAACTTGAAGAAGATATGTTGCCCAATATCTCCAGAATCCACACCCATAATCATCCACAATTTTTTTTATTTGAATCAAAATAAATCCATCCCCAGTTTACCTTTTTATTCCCCACTTAAACTAATCCCAACTCATTTTTAATCCGATCATTTTTTTATGTTTTCCCCACTTCTACTATTTGTTGACATACCTAAATTTTGTTCCCTCATATAAGTATCTACAATTGCCTAATTGTATTGTTGCGACACTGCGAATCTTCCCAGTTTTAGGGCCATTAAGATAATAAAGACCAAAATTATAGCTAATTCCAACCACCAAAAATAACAAAAGTACGGATGCTTGGTGTTTCTCAAGCTAGTCATAATTAGAAGAGAAAAAAAATCATGTAATTCAGATGATCATAATCCAGGTTACAGTGGCGTGGCTTTATCAAGATAACTTTAAGTTTATTTTGTTTCTTTGATCACAATCAAACTCCATATTGGTCGTATACCGACCTACAATGTGTCGATACTGTCCAGGTTAGATTGTACTTCAATTTCGTGTATTCTAGCTTATAAGTCTTCTAATGGGTTTTAAATAATTGTTTATGGTAAACAACAAATTGAATAATGGGTTTTAAACAAAAACACCTACAATTTCCCAATTGTATTATTGCGACACTGCGAATCTTCCCAGTTTTAGGGCCATTAAGATAATAAAGACCAAAATTATAACTAATTCCAACCACCAAAAATAACAAAAGTACGGATGCTTGGTGTTTCTCAAGTTAGTCGTAATTAGGAGGAAAAAAGTATATTGTAATTCAGATGATCATAATCCAGATTGCTGTGGCGTGGCTTTATCAAGATAACTTTCAATTTATTTTGTTTCTTTGATCAAAATCAAACTCCATATTGGTCGTATACCGTCCTACAATGTGTCAATACTGTCCAGATTAGACTGAACTTCAATTTCGTGTATTCTAGCTTATAAGTCTTTTAATGGGTTCTAAATAATGGGTTTATGGTAAACAACAAATTGAATAATGGGTTTTAAACAAAAACACCTACACCTCTTTAATTAATTAAATAATTTCTAAACTTCTACCAAACATCAAAAGAGTAAATTTAAAATCAACTCAAAAACACAAATAAGGTATGTATGAAACAAACCAAACAGCAACTCACCGCGGAGTAGACGATGTTGAAGCAGCAACAAAACTGATTAAATTCGGGTTTTAGGGTTTGTTGGTCTTTAGACCTTACACACCATTAATGGTTGCTTCAGAACTTCTTCGGTCTCCAAATTTTCTTTCTTGCGCATGATTAAAGATGAATATTTATTAATTCGTCGTTTTTAAACTCGATGCTAAAAACATAGAGAATTGGGGATGATGACAATTCTAAGAGTACCAATTAAAAGTACAGCTGGAAAGTGTAATTGGAGAAATATCTGATAACTAGAAAATCGCAGGACTTGAGAGAGAGAGAGAGAATCTCAAAGATGTAAATCTTACAGTGATTAGACTGGAACTTCTGATTTCGTAAGAACACCCGACTCCGATTGTTCGTTGTCGCACAAATGTTGGTTCATCTTCTTCTTCGACTCTGTTCCTCTTCTCGTGGCTTGCCTCGGTAACGAAGATAAACAAAATTAAACGATCAGACTCGATATTGGAAAATAAACAAAGCTTCGTAACGAAAACCATTAACAAATGAAATTAGGCAGAGATTCTTAGCGACACATAGAGTCCGAGCGTCTCCTTCTCCTTGTCTTCACGGCTTCACCTTTGTTTTTCTTCGCTTCTCCTATGGTGTTCTTCTATTCACATTTGTTCTCAGAATTAAGCAATGGAGGCAATCATAAGACTTTAGATCAATTCCTACCATGGAGAGGGAGAGAGAGCATACCAATTGTGTTTGATTAAAGCCATAGTCATCTTCGTCATTTCCTTCAAAGTTTATAGAGAAGGAGAGAGAGAACGGGAATCACTTCGAGATACGATAATACGTGCTTATCGTGGCACAACATTATGCTTACGTGGCAGAACGGGAATCACTTCCCCTAATAAACTTAAAACAATTTTACACCTTTGATCTGTTTTTCCCCGCCTCGAGAGATTCATCAAATAGTGTTTGTCTTGATGCATGTACCCTAGAATGTAATATAGATAGATGTGCTCAGTATTCATTTGTCGTTTAAGCGATGGCCGATGTGTTATCTCGGACAGTTAATTTATAAATTGTCTCATATTGGTTGAGAAGAGAATTTCAATTGAAAGCGTTTAGATTAGAACAAAGTCTTTCAAGGACTGTGACTGTTTTATAACAAGAGCTAAGAATGTATGAATATGTTCATAGTCCTTGACTACTATGTGCTCAATCCAGATCGATCCAAATATTGATACATCAAGCATTTATTTTGAACACACGTTTCCTTTCTCAGCATCCAATGTACAATACAATACATCAAGCATTTATTTTGAACACATGTTTCCTTTCTCGCCATCCAATGTACAATACTATACTTAATAAGAGAAACCTTACACTAAAACATAAGCGTGCGTCTTTTCTAAACTCAAATACACACGTTCTTTGAGCTATTTCGTCATCTGCTGCTAGGGAAGTTTTTTGAGATTGGGATGTGCGACTTCACAAATATATAGTTCACCAATTGATATTTTCTTTAACTAGACGATATAATTGTAATATTTTGCCATTGAATTAATGTACTTTAAAAGGTAATATGATGATTAGATCTGATACATAAAAACCATAAAGGCCTTCACTTTTGGCAGAAAAAACTATGAGAAGTCCTCTAATCAAATTTGGACAATGCATCTACAATACTAGTCCATAAGGGATAAACATTAGGTTTCACCGAAACAAGAGCTAAATTGCCCTTCCATTATATATAAACTCGTTTTTTTTCTTATTCTTTTTCATATTATACAATTGGAGGAAAAAAATATATCAATACAAAGACTTCAAATAATAATATTACTCGTGTAACTTACATGGTAAAATAAATACAACAATTTGATAAACTATGAAGAAAGGGGTTCACACAAACCCTGGATAAACTGCACATGGGTAGTAGCGTAGCAAAAGCAGTAGCAACGGCGGGATCAAAACTTGCAAAACGCATGGAGAGTCTCATCCATGGCTTTTCGGTCGTAATCACCCGTGAAAACACAATTACCAAGAGGACCTTTCAGAAGAATGAGCCTTAGTAGTCCATCAGCCACCTTCTTATCAACCTAAAGCGATATAAAAACGAGCTAAAAAGCATTAACCACTGGACTGGAGCAAGATTGTTGTGAAAGTAAAGAAAGAAAGTATATATCTTACGGCCATGTATGACTTGAACATCTCCACAGTCATAATTTCAGGTGGAGTAATGGGTAGCTTGGCCTGTTGTAATATATTGTAAACCCTTTTGACAAGTGACTCATCAATCCAGCCAAGACGGTACGACATATCTACAGCCATGACCTGCACATGAAATATATTTCAATAAAAATAAATACAAATGGATAATAATAATACTTGTGAAGCATATGTTATAGCCGCATAATATATAGTAGTAGGCTGTGGTTTATTTGCAGTTTTTAATGGCAAGGGATGGCGAGCCCGTGAGATTGAGGAAAAATAAGAACAGGAGGCAGGAATTTATAAACTTAAGTTACAGTGGAAAGGGAAACAACAGCCATTATTCAGGTCAATAAAATAAAAATTCCCAAAATGGGTACTCTAAACATCAACCTGTTCTTTGAAACTAAGAGTCGTTATATGAGCATCCACCATAGACGGCCATCAAAACATGCTGCAAATAACTTAACTGTACTTTTTAACCAAAAGGGGTTTGAAATGCAGTAACCTGGTAAATTTGCAACTAATCCAGACAACCCCTCTCAAAAGGGCATCTGCAACGCTACTTCAGAGCGTGCTTACTATAACTCTATGATGGTAGATTTATTTTCTTTATTATGTTAGGTCATCTGCGAATTCAAAAGAGCTGGTCAGTTCTATAGCTACTGGTGCTTGCTACATGTGGCTGTAAGCTTTACACCTGGAAGGTTGTATGGTGCTATTTATGCGTCTTTCCAACCAAAGAAAAAAAAAATGCTATGGTGTTAAGTATAACTCTCTATATGGCCTTATAAATGGCAAACAAAAGTTCCAACCGTGTTTCAAAAAGTGCAAGAATTATATAACTTAAGTGACTGTCCAGGACCATTAGTCAGGGCCGTTTTCTCAAACATGAGAAAATATGTTAATACTTTAAGGCGAAAAAATGCAGTTAAGACAGTACCGTGCCAGCTGCGACGGCTTCACCGTGAAGCCACTTACCATAGCCATACCCCGTTTCTATTGCCTGAAAAGGAAACAAAATAGATTACTCCCAGCAAAGAGAAATAGTGCTCGAATAAGTTCACTCTACAGCATTTATATTTTGATAGAATTCTACCTTTTGCTGGTTACAGTCAATAGAAATGCTCTATTTTTTAGAATGCTATATTCTCATTCCACAATTTCGTTAGTTGTAATACGTGATTACAAAACCCATGATTTTGTACTTCTAATAGGTATATTTATGTTTATCGTGTACCCATTTTGACTCTTCTGAAAAATATTTTCTGGACCTCTACTACTTATGATGAAGTTCAACTAAACGTGTAATGGATATCTCTACTACTACAAGGGGAACTACCCCTTAGAGCCATTTGCGCCGCCGTCCAAGCTGTTTAAGCCATTTTTGTCGTCCTTAAAAATTACAAAAAAAATCCCTGTATCTGGGGTTGTTTAAGTAATTTAATTTCAAATTATAAAAACTCCTACTCTCAGTCTCTCTCTCTCCTCCCTTCCGTCTCTCTCCTCTCCTCTCCGAATTTTCATCTTTGGTCCTCTCTATATCCCAATCTCTCACACTCAATAAACAGTGATTTCTAATTGCAGACCTTCATAACATCGTAAAGAAATATTATGAATTAAAGAAAAATAATTGGATGATGCCATGTTTGGGTTGATTTGGGAATTGAAAGTTGAAGAAAAGGAGAAGAAGAACAGAATTGGATGATACTTCTGTTATTGTGGGAGTATTTTGGTTTTTTAGGCACCTGTTATGGGAGAATGAGTTGTGTGGTATTTAATATTTGATCTTAAGGAATAAATATCCTCATTCCTTAAGATCAATTTGGTATTTGGTATTTTTCAAATTGATCTTCGTGAAATCGCTCTTAGGAATGAGTATTCCCTGGGAATACATGGGAATCATATGTTCTAATCTAGAGCTTTACAGGCACTTCACCTCACCCCTATAAATTGGGTGTCAATGTTCAACCATGCGTTCAAACTCCTATGCTTGGCTTATGGGTCTTCATCTAAATTTATGTGGACATTTGGCAAATAAGTATTAAACATCTTGGGAAAGAATATTTCGGCAACTTTGATTTACTTATAGAGTTTGCCTTATATGGTGTATTCGGTGGATTCAACAGGATAAATGTGTGGATTCATCAAGATAAATGAGCGTTCTTGCTTCGTAATGGGTGGTATGCTAAATGAACATGGAAATGTTTCTGAACGAAGGCAAGTGCAAACTCGAACGAGAATATGATGCCTTAATAACTAAAATTTCCAAATGCTGCACATCTTAGCAAAAAAAATTTAAGAGCTCATAAAACACTTCTACGTGAAGACTTTTGTTGGTTATTCTCATTTCAACTCATAAGCCCATTACCAAGATGGATTATGAAAATAACATGTAATTAATCAAAAATTGAGGATACTCAATTCTGACTTTCCTTACTACAAAGACCAAGTTGATGGATGATTGGCACACAAATTACGCCTGGAGGAGCGCGCAAAACGTGCCATAAAAGGGGGGTTGCATGCCTGTACGGCGTGAAAAAACACTAGTGAATATGAAATAGAACAGGTGAAACGATACAGTTGAAACTTATTTTTCCTTCCAACATTAAGTAGGCAAACGATAATAGGATAAATCACCACTATAGTTACTAGACAACAAGCAACTCATTCATTCATGCCCTCCTATTGTTGTCAAATCGTGAATCATATGATTCATGATTTATGTATATGTATAACACAAAGTAGTCAATGCGTGTTGCGATGTGAATGCAACCATGACTAGCAATATGCAGCATAGATCTTGCAACATGTTGCGACTTGCTGCAATACATTAGGTGAAATACTGCATATATTAGATAATATTAATTGAGTTTGGGTTTTTAAGTTGGGAGCGGATCCGGGGACACTCAATATATGGGACACTCCTTGGACACTCATCTATTACGAACACGTAAAGATGATTTAAGAAGATCTTATCTTTATGGATATGATCTACTTATCATGCAAATCATCTTCCCCAAAATTAAAGTTATTTCAACATTTTTATCAACATCAAAATGATATTTGAAATATAGCCTTTTGTGCCCGTTTTAAAATGTTTATTTTATTGATAAAAATGTCGGAACAACTTGATTTTTGGTGAGAACGGTCTTCATGATAAGTAGATACATCCATAAAAAAAAAACATCTTCACACATCTTTTTGTGTTTGTAATAGACGAGTGTCCCAAAAAGGGGTGTCCACGGATCCCCTCCCTTTTAAGTTTTATCAAGACTTGATATATTTGAGTTATGGGTTTTTTTATGAGTTTCCTTTATCAAGTTTTGAATTTTGCAATTTACCTCATAGGAGTTATCATACTCAAAGTTCCAGTTTTACGTATATTTCGTAATCAAGTTTTGAGGTTTAAAAAAATCTCTTACTCGATGTTTGATTTTAATTTCTCGCAAATCTTCAACAGAATTTGCAAAGCATCATGTGTTGCGAAGTGTTGCGACATATTGCGATAAATTAAGTCGCAATTGCATTATTGGGCATTAGAGGTGTGCGAGGTATGTTGCGTTGCGCCTTAGTGTAGCAACACTCACATCAGACTACCTTGGCTATAACATATGTTATTTACTTACTTAAATCCTTTCCAACCCTCAAATATCTAAAACATGAAAAATTCTTTAAAGCTAGTTGGTTTTCATTTTTGTACAATTAGTAAGGTGGATATAGAACATGAACTAGTTAGAGTAAGAGATTTTTTGAGAGAGGGTTTTCTGGAAGGCTTAGATTTGCATTTTTGACTGATTAGAAGTAAGGATTACTACAAAAAAAGTACGTTAAATAAGTAATTAATCAAAAATAGAAAACCAATTTGTATAATTAGGTATTATTTTTTGTCAAAATGGTTAAATTTAGGGACTTCCTAACTCGTATGATTTGTGATTTGAATTAGCGATTTACTCGATTTATAGTGATTCACGATTTATTAGCTGATTCAACTCGCTTTCTTCAATTTTGCTTCAAATCGTACAATTCAAATCGAAAAATCGTTCGATTTAATAACAATGACCTTCCCATAATCCTTCTCACTAGTCCCAGCTGCCATTGAATCCATACAACCCACTAATATATAAATAACTTAGCTTTATCCGTGAAACTTTAATTTTCTAATACATGATGTTACTAATTATTTTAGCTTTGTCACACTCGCACGTGAAAAATAAAAGCCTGTTACCAAACAGCGGGTTAAGGTAAGAGCATGGATTAAAATATCCATGATAAATTCATTACACCATAATAAATATCAAAAATATTTTGTCAGTTTAGTACTTTGATGATATTATCAGTGGTTTACCAATCACTAGTTTTTTGACAAAAAAACAGCCAATATATTGTGATTTTATCAATTTATCACCAAAATGTCTCAATATTTTATAGTATTAAGTGATAATTGGTTTTAACTTTTAATTCCCAATAGCCAAAATAGTATGGCCCACTTCATTTATAAGACTTATAGAGAGTGGTATTCTCTCCAAAAACCATATATAATTTAAAGACTAAAAAATAAATATTATTTTATAAATAAAGAGGTATGACCCACCGCAAGGGTTACTTGTCGAAAAATGGGTTAAGGACATGGAAAAACTAAAAAGACATGGAGGTATGGTCTCCTCTCCCTCTCTCTGCAATTCTCTCTAATTTCATGGTTTATCAAATTTTGCTCTACTTAATTCTTCTTAATTTTGTTTTAATAGCTCATATTATTACAATATTTGTTTACATTTTGTTTTCCTAATTTTTTCGAAGCTTACATATTTTTGAGGATTTCAACACCTTATATTGGACACTTTTCTAAATACTTACTTATATTTCCTTCACATCTCCGCTCGTTTTAATAAATATTATAATTTATCGTGTTAAACATCAAAATACCAAAAATATCATCAATAAATACTAATTAATTGGTATTAAACTGGCTTTTTTCTTTAAGGATAAAAATATTGAGTGACCAAAATATCATGATAAAATTAAAATATCATGATAAAATCACGAGTGTTAGCGGTCGATAAATACGCATGGTTCGGTATTTTGATCCATGGGTAAAGATCACAAATATAACCACTAAAAAAGAAACAGAACTCACATGCCCAAATGTATGTCCCAAGTTCAATGTTGCCCTCACTCCACCTTCTCTTTCATCTAAGGACACAACCTTGGCCTTGTTTTCACATGAACGCTTGATAGCATATATCAAAGCCTCTTGGTCCCTGCGAATAAAGAACTGTAAGTTTGTAGCATTTATACAAGCAAAATCTGCAGAAGTTAATTGTCCGCTATAGTAATCAATTACCAAATGGATGGCTTGTATTTTAATCATCCTCACCCTAATTATGACTAATTTGAAAGTGACGAAAAATCATGAACAAACACTCATGTCAATACCTTGCTAATAGTGCATGCATGTTCTTCTCTTGCCAGTCAAAAAATTCTGCATCTCTAATAAGACCATACTTAATAACTTCAGATAGCCCTGAAGCTAATTCCCTATCAGGCAACGTATTTAATGTCTCTGTATCTATAAGTACACACTGTGGTTGGTAAAAGGCACCAATCAAGTTTTTCCCAAGCGAATGGTTTATCCCAGTTTTGCCGCCAACAGAAGAATCCACCTAAAAGAAACAAAGAAATGGAAAAAATTAACACATATATGCGGAATGAACAAGAAGAGATGATCTGAACATATACCTGTGCCATTACAGTAGTTGGAATCTGAATAAAGTTCACTCCACGGAGAAAAGCTGCAGCAGCAAACCCACACATGTCACCAATAACGCCACCTCCTAGAGCAACAAATGTGGAGCGACGGTCAAACTGAGATTCTATCGCTTTGTCGAAAACTTTCATGAGTGTATCCTAAAGATAAACACGGTAAGCAAGTAAATAACTACTGCAAGAATTGCAACTTAATGTAAAATAAGTAATAACTGTTCAAAACCTACCATGTTTTTATACTTCTCACCATCCGGCAAAATTACACTTTCAACCAAGATATTTGAGTTTCCGTGAGTTAATGCCTTTACAACCTTTTCAAGGTACAAAGGAGCGACTGTAGTGTTAGTTACTACAAGAACTCTCTTCCCATGGACATGCCTGATAGAATAACAAAGATCATTCGTAAGTCACCCAATATTAAATAATCTATGTAAAGCTGCAGTAGATTGAATTATGTCTGTTATCCTAGTTATAAATTTGTCATGATTAAATACATATACTTTTTATAATATGCAAATTTAGTACACATTATCCATTTCATTTGTGTATTATTCAGATAACATAATTATATACTCTAAAATGAAATACATTATAAATGTATTAATTCTTATATGTAAATTTCTGTATTTATTTTTATATTTTGACGCAATTTTTCTATTAAATCTTAGTATAGGTACAAATTTCCCCTTGGCATATATTTTTCGCAAGTCGAATTGTTTAGTCTCAGTTTGGTTCGCTCGCTGCAGGTAAGATGCAATGCAACTTCGATGCATTTGCGATGAGTTGCATTGCAATAAAAGTCGAGGGAATTTGCTCAATAAAGGTAGGAATGTAATGCATTGTAAGTACAAACTAATTGCAAATGGATGTTAATGTTTGATTAGGTACATTGCTTGCAAATTCAAATGCAAATGATAGCTACCTTTTTTTAACCTTTAAAATGTCTTTTTTTTCTCCTATTTTCTCTCCCAAGTAGAAAGCCAAAATGAAAACTCTGTTGCACAGAATTTTCACTACAACCAAATTCAAGCAAAAAGAGAAGCTTTTGCATGGAAATGTAAGTTATTTGTTTTGCAAAAGTGGACCAAACACATGCAAGTATTTTTAAAGGCACCACATTTGCATTGCAAATAGAACCATACACATGGAAGTGGTAAAAAAAGGTAAATTGCTTGCATTTGCATCATGTTTGCAGCGAACCAAACTGAGCCTTAATGGGTTTATATAGAGGATAGTCACAAAGCTCTCAAATTTTCCAATACAATATATTTATCTCCCATAAGTTAATAACCTCTCTATATTACTCGAAAAACATTGGTCCCAACTATACATTGGAGGACGAATTATTAACTCTGTATATTAATATCCTTCTTATATTTATACTGTAAGGGTGATCCCCACAGTATAGATGTATAAAGGCTTTACTGTACTTGGTATTCTTCCTACATAGGTTACCACAGCATTAGCCTACAGCTGATCTTTATATTTCATGGGTTTTGAACAATGCCAATGATTGGCGAACTAACAGAACTAATTCGTGTTCACCAACAACTTTTTGAGATAAATGTTATTTTTGGCGCATCTCCTGGTTTTTTTTAAACATCTCCCGTGCATAGTTTTCGAATAAATGGTTATAGTGTGTCATTTTCAACTTAAATCCTACGATTCAAGTCGAATCCCACCTACAACGATCCGAACCCATGGCTAAATCCATATTAGTGTGAATCTCAATTTAGCTCCCACTGACTCTCGTGAATCTTATGATTCATAACCTATTCATATTGAATCCTACATTTAATTTTGGAGTTGAGATTTGATCAACTATTGTTTCTTCAATTAAAAAAAATGATTTTTCTTTTCCAGTTTTAGATAGTCTTAATGTTTACCTATTTTTACTTTAATATGGTTGTTGTGGATTTAGAAACAAAGAGCTTTTCTTTGATGTTCCAGTTTTAGATAGTCTTAATGTTCACCTATTTTTACTTTAATATGGTTGTTGTGGATTTAGAAGCAAAGAGCTTTTCTTTGATGTGAATGTTGTATACACCAATTTCATGGTGAATTTTTTCTGATTATTTAAATGTGCATCTTCCTAATTATGTTTAAGGTGATGTATGATGAGTTCATTAGCTATTTTTTGGAAGTTTCTGTACATATAAGTTCTTGATTTCTTGTTATTTTTATCGTGTCTTATAATACAACAATACAATTTATGATCCAACTCAATTTTCTCTACAATTCACGATATGATTTAGGATCTGACAACCTTGTTAGATATCGAAGTTATCATACTATATACTTGCAACGTTTGGACATAAGATTACGTTCTTAGACTGAAAATTAAATGTTCCCTTCATGTTTTAGTTCAGATTCTCAAACTCTCGTATTCAAATTATAAACTAATTGCTCTAAACCTATTCTCGAACTTCCCAAAATTTATCTGAATTTAACACCTCGAAACTTATGAACTTGGTTACTCTTACATTGAAATGTGAATTACAACTACCATACCTACTCCCAAACTTAATTCAAGCTAACATTAACAAAAACTTCGCCTTGACTAGGCAAACTATCTCAAATCAGCCATCAAAATAAGAAATTTAATTTAACTACCTTTGAAGGAGATCAGGTTCATCAAAAATCCCAGCACCAATATAAATCGGATAACTTCTATTCCCCAAATCAACATTAACAGTCGTCGAAACCCTCGAATCCGTCGACTTCCGCGACGAAGATTGCTCCATCACTTGAGCTGAAGAACTCACTGATACCCTCAATCGACCTCGATCACAACTCGAAACAAAAGTTCTAACTGATCGACCAGATGAAACAAATGAGGGTTTGAGTGAGACGAGATCGCGAGTTTGGGTTCGGAAGGAGGGTTCGTTGTGAAAGAAAGAGGGTTTTCGAGAGAAATTGAGAGATGATGACGTTAGAGAGGAAGCCATGAAAGTTAGGGTCTTGTTTCTCACACTCACACTCACTCTCTCTCTCTCTCTTGTTTCGCCACCGGAGGTTTGGCGAAGAAGAAGTCTGATTTGTAGGAGGTAGGTGAGAGAAGGAGACTGATTAAATAAAAGAAAACGTGCGTATATACCAAACCAAACTAGGTAGGAAAAACTTCGGAGCATCGACATCAGTTGGGTGACTGGATTTGCCCAAAAACCAGGTTGAATCCAATCCATTCCAAATCCACCCACACTCGTTGAAAGTTTAAATCAAGGTGAATTTGCTTCGTGCACTTCAGAACCGCGCGGGAGCACCAACGATCGAATTCACAGCCACGTGTTTTAATCTTGGCCATCTATCTATCCAGCGCACTTCTAAACTGCGCGGCACTTATAGCCAATAAGAAATTGCCACGTCATTTTAAAAAAAAATAATTAGCCGCGCAGTTCAAAATTGCGCAGCATAACGCTGCAAGTTTTAGGCTTAAACTTGTTTTGGTTTTCTCAAGTGCTATCTCTTATAAGGCATTTCTCAAGGCATATCAAGTGTTTTAAGTTTTACCCAAGACATACCAACCCTTACTCCACAAGTTTTCTAACCCAAGAACTTTCCTTCGTTAATCACTTAAAAATGTCGGGTTCGTCTAGTTCGTGACCGTTCTTAAGTTTTTCTAAAACTAAACGCAACGTAAACGCAGAAGTAAAACGAAGGGGGAACGCCGAAGTAACAAATATTTGGCCGTTACAATTGACGTCGGACAACGATCTCTCCCCAACGCTCGAAGAGTTGAACCGAGTAGATAACCTCCTAGACGCCGGGTCCATATTTTTGTTGGATCGGAGGAAATGCCGGTAAGTTTTGTGTAAATTTTAAGTGTTATTAACGTATATTGCAATGTGCTCGATGAAATGCCCAAATGAAAGTCTAATATTTTAATGTGCTTTTTTTGTCAGAACCGAGATGAATTACAGTGTAGAGGATCATTGGATAAGGTACTGAAGTGGTACCAATGGATTGTCGTGTATCTGACGTTGAAGAAGTTAGTCGACGATATGGGTTTTGAAGAGTTTTGCTCGATTAAGGTGGGAAACTCGGATAACCGTCTCATTCATGCTCTCGTAGAACGGTGGTGGCCTTCCACCCATACCTTTCACTTCCTTTGCGGGGAACTGGGTTTTATACTGTTAGACTTCGTCATGCTAACGTGCATATCTTTTGGGAGGAGTCGCGAACTCCCGTACGACGAGAAATCCTCCAAGTTAGAGGAAGCAGAAAAGATGTTCCCGAGAATCACAAGCTATGACATCAGGTACGGTAGCATCACTCTCGCCTATTTAAAAAAGTGGAAAGAGCCTTTGAATCCACGTCTCCATAATTGTAACCCACAAATGGATATCGTGTATGCGAGGACATTTATTGCTTATATGATGGGTAATTTCTTCTTCTCAAATGGTAGCACATCTCTTCGGGGTGGGTTATCTTGCAGCCTTGACAGACTACGATATTATTGGTGCGTGGCTTTTTGACTGGGGTACGCCGATTATAGCAACTTTGTATTGGGGGCTTGATGAAGTCTCAGTTGTGAGGGACGAGAAAGTGAAGAAATCGATCACCAAATTTTATGCGATGTTGAAGTTCTGGTTCTTCGAGTACTATTGGGTTGGAATATATCTAGTTAAGGCACAAAACTTTAACCTTATTTATCCCCATATGGGTGTGTGGAGAGATGAAAGGGATAGTACTTTTACTGTGATCAGAGATATGATATAATAGAAAGACAAAACTAACATAGATTGGCAACTATGGCACAGGTTTAGGTAATTAATATGTCCAGAGGTAAGAGTTGCTTCAGCGCTGAGCTTCTAAAGGGTTCCATTGGTGTTAGTCCCATACGGGCACAGTACGCTTTAGTATTTATGAGACCAGTGTATGCGTCAGATGACCGGGCACAATAGTGTACCCTATGACCCCCCTCAGGAGATTATAGAATTCCCAAGGTACGATCGAGAGTTATATCAGGGACTGAAAGATGTAGACTTCAGCGATGGTCGCCATTATCTTGTTTCAGACGTAGATTACATGACATATTGGCGCGCCGTTCATCAAAATCCCAAGATCGGCTGCAATTGAGTAAAGAGGACAGAAAATATTTGGATCATCGGGCGTGATCTTGTGAGGCCCGATGTACACTTGCCACCTATGTCAAGTTTAGTTACGTCTTCACAGGTGCAAGACTATGGTGTTCAAGCGATCGACGATCCACCTGATATGTGATAGTTCATAGATGTGGCAGGACCGAAGGATCAGCATAGACGGATACCGATCCCGATGATGTAGGTACCATACCCTTGTCCACCTACGTATAGTACGGATGAGTTGTGGCATCAAAACCAAAGAATACGGTATACGACATATGAAGACTCGAGGCAATACGTTGAACGCACGACTGAGTTAGAGGAACATCTAAGGTGGAGGGATGAGATTATACAAAAGACGTCTGAGAGACTGGCTGAGATGTTCATTTTCTACTAGATAGAGTCGGTTGTGCAATGTACCTATGATGAGAGTCTCGTACATAGCAGATGTGTCTGCCAAACGAAGAGAGGTCATCCCAGTTAGGCTATGTTTTATTTAGAACTTTGATTTATGTTTTGTTTAAACTATGTTGAGTATTAATATTGTTTAAACTATATTTTGTTTAAACTATGTTTTGTTTAAACTATGTTTTATTTAAACTATGTTTTGTTTAAAATATGTTGAGTATTAATCTTATTTTTTTGGAAGATTTTTTTTTGGAAACTTGTTGTCCAAGTTACTCAACGACCAAAGTTACTACGCGATTACAATCAAGAGTCGATCTAGTTTTGTTCAATCATCAACGACTAGTATTAATATTGCTTGATTAATATTGGGATCAACGGGGTAAATCCCATTAACCCGGAACCGTAAAAAAGCTACTAGGTTATCATGGTCAAGACTACTCATTATTAAAGAATATCTTACTGGAGTTTGCAAGAGCATATTTTTAACACTAACATGTCTATAAATTAACCAATGATGCCATAAGGTAACCCGAGTTAGACACTTGGGGTTTATAGTTTTACAATATATGTTATTCGATCCGATACTAATATATCATTAGAACGAGAGTGTTTAAGCAAGATGCAAGATAGTGTAATGATTCATATTAAACAAACCCAAAACAAGAGGGAAGGGTTACTTACTTACAATTGTTTTGGTGAAATCGTCGACCATGACTCTGAAAAAGGAAGAGTCTTATAAGTGTTTAATCTTGCTTTTTTTTAAAGATTTTCTTCTTCTCTTTTTCTCTACTAAAACAATATCCTTTGAAGAAATGGGTACAAAATCAAAAAGCAGAAGCAGTAAACCAAGTTTTTTTAAAGTGTTACAATGATGATGACTTGGAAACAAAATACATTGCAACTTCAACATTAAACTTGAAAACAAAATACATTACTTTAGAAAATAAAATAAAACAATGATGAAATCTACAATTACTCCGCCCCTTTTTGATTCTACAAATGCGTGACAAGTTCATCTCGTAATTGGAAATGAGCTCCTTCATTTCTAATTTCATGAACCTTCTAGATGTACTCTGTTATAGTGTTGATCGCATGTCTTGGATTTAAGTCCTCCTTCCAATTCTTCACGGATGTTCTAAACTCAGGATCAATGTCTATTTGTCGGATGTAGGTATGACGTTCATCTTCGACGATCATATTGTGCAGGATTATACATGCGTACATAACATTTCTTAGATCACTAGGTTTCTAAAATCGCGTACCGTATGCCAATATTTGAAACCTAACTTGTAATACCCCAAAACACTCTTTACGTCTTTCCGACATGCTTCTTGCATCTTCGAAAAATGTCTTTCGGTATTGTCAGATGGATTTCTTATGGTTTGAACAAGTGTTTGCCATTTTGGATAGACTCTATCCGCTAAGTAATACCCATAGTGTGCGGTACCGTGCCTATATTATAATTGCATGGTGGTACAACTCTATTAGACAAGTTGTTGAAAAGCCACCCTTGATACAAGACATTTACGTCGTTGTTAGAACTGGGCACCCCAAAGAATATGTGCCATATCCAAAGATCTTGGATGTAACCACTTCTAAAATCACCATTACGATTTTCTTATACTCGGTATATTGTCCTACCCACCCGGTAGGACAATTCTTCTATTTCCAATACATACAATCTAAACTACCTAACATCCCCGGGAAGCCTCGCGATCCATTCACTTCTTACAATTATAATGTATCGTCTTCATTGGGAGATTTAAGGTATTGAGCTTTGAATTGTGTTATAATAGTTTTACAAAATTCTTTCAAACACAAAATACCCGTAGACTCCCCAATCCAGAGGTATTCTTCTTGGGCGTCTGCGCTCGTACCGCAACATAACATGCAAAGTGCGCACGTTATCTTTTGGTGCGAGGATAAGCCCATCGTCTTAGCGGCATTTTCTCTTTGAATAAAATAGGGGTTCGAAGAAAGTATTTGATCATAAATACGTTGATACACATCTTCGCTCATACAGAATCGACGACGAAATGAGATGCCTATGAATCTTGGGTTGTCACCGAAGTAATCTCGGTTAAGGCTAAACTCCCCCAATTTATGATCACAGCCTTTCTGATTGTCAATCCTTCCCCTTTTACTACCTCCCCGCCTCCGTGATGATGTTGCCTCTTACTCTTTTTCTTCTACTTCTCCCATCTCAATCATAATTTTGCTATACTCGTGCATCAACTCAATTTGACGTCAGAAGAGCTCTTCGCTTTCGGACGATGACTCTAAAGATGAGAGTGATGTGTAAGATTTGAGTAGGTCAGCCAGGATTTTGTCAGACATGATTCAGCAAAATTGATAACAAAGGAAGAAAGTAGAGTTTTGAGATATAAGATGAATGAGTTGATTGTAGAAGATTAAGAAAATAGAAGATGAATGGGTTTTATAGATAAAGAAAAAACTAGCCGTTTATAACCGTTGAGCATCTTATTATCCAAGTTTGATCTGGGAAAAACCAAAGTATGGAGGGGAACCAGTATATTTATTTCATGCAGGCTTTTGCCGTGCACTTCTGAACCGCGCGGTAAAACTAGCCATTTAAATTTCTTTTAATCTCAGCCGTCTACGTGTTTTAATCTTGGCCGTTGTGTATACGTACAGTTCAGAGCTGCGCACAATGGGAGCCACTGGATTATTGACACGTATTTTAATCTTATTGGCTCGTATGCTATGTGCGGTTCAGAAGGGTGTGACATCAATTTACCAAAAATCCACCCAGATGGTGGAGAATCTACCCTCAAGGTGGATTTTTCATTTCTACGTTACCAATCGACCTAGCTCCTGGGAGATGATTTGGGTAGATTTGAGAATCCACCTGTCACATCAGGGTGTACCTAGCTGATGTGGATGCTCTTAGTCGTGTTAGATAACAAACAAATCTATGAGAGCATCTCCTAAAAGTATCTCAGGACTTGCTTTCCAAGGTGCCACGTAGGATTTTTGAGCTCCAATAGCACTTTACTGACTTGGATTTTCAACTTAAAAAGTAAAGTTGAGTTTTGCTTTCCAATACTTAACCTTGCTTTTTAACGTCGCGATTGAGCGCCCAAGTGTTGGGCGTATGTTTATTTTCCACAAAAAATTCAAATCGGGCGCCTAACACTTGGGTGCCCGATTGTTTAAAAACAATTTCAAATTGGGCGCCTATTAAAAAAAACTGAAACGGGAGCCCGTTAAAAAATACAAATGAGGTACTGTTGGAAGAAATAAAACCTCACTCACTTGGATTTGGCTTTTTTCAACCAAGTGAGTGAGGCACTTTAGGAGATGCTCTAAGCAATTATACATACACATAGAGATAAAAGAAATAGAGAGCTTGATATTATTGATGGAAACCATGTGGTTGTTCTAGGTTACATTATTGAACTCTTGTAGGATATTTATCTCTCTGCAAAACTCTCCCCATAAGGCCCTAGCTTATATGGGAATGTTAGGTGTCCAATGGAGACACCCCAACCCAGTTGGGTTCCCACCTTGGGCTGGACCCAACTCCTAACTTACCTCATCAAAATCTTTGCTTAACAAAGCCCCCTTGGGCAAAAGGTTGTACAAAGAAATAGTACAATCCTATGCCATGTATGGGTTGTGGAAGTATATATGTTACCTCATCGAAACCTCTAGTCAATAAAACTCTTTGGGACAAAAACTACACTATCAGGAAAAAAGTACAATACGCACGTATCCACGTTAGGTCGGGACTTCTCCCCTTGACATAGATCTCCCCAAGATGTTAATAAATAAAAAATTTATTATGCCGATTCCGTATGCCATCTTCTTGAATATAGGTAGTGTAAGAACTTTCGTGAATAGGTCTTCTAAGTTATCTTTTGAAATATTTTGAACAACGTCAATCTTATTCGCTTTCTATAATTTATAAGTATGGAAGGATTTTTGTGAAATGTGCTTCATTTTTTAGCCTTTGATAAAATCCTCATGGACTTAAATGACTCACAAGCCTTGTTGTCTTCATAAAGAGTCGTTGGTTTATCTTAGATAAAACTTATGCCACAATATCAATTGATGTGATGTACCATGGAGCACAACCATTATTCTCTGCCAGCTTCATGAAATGCAAGAATTTTAGTGTGGTTCGTGGATGTAGCAATCATTGTCTGCTTCATCGATATCCATGAATTTGTTGTATCTCATACACAAATACATAGTCCATCTGGCAATGGCTTCTATGTGGGTTTGACAATGGCCTCAATATAGTCTAACAAGTATCTTACATCGGCATACCCTATAATATTTACGTTTGCCATTTCTTAGGTAGAACAGAACCCAGTCTTTCGTATTGATCGGATACTTTAGAATGTGTTTGATCTCATTCTAATGCTTTTGGGTAGGAACAAAACTATGGCAAGCCAAATAGTTCATTGCGAATGAGACATCGAGTCTAGTGTACCCATCTAAGCATAACAAAACACCTCCTAGATATGACACCTCGACCGTAGGAGTTTCTCACTCTAATATGATGGTGAAATAAATAACTTAAGCACCGTTTGCTGTATCCATACTGAAGTGTTAGAAAAATCTCCCAGTATATATCGTTTGGTGTATGAGTATGCAACTATAAAGAAGTTCGATCTACAAATCAAGATAATACTTGGTTTTCCTAAGGTCTTTCATTTTGAATTCTTTCCCAAGGTATTCGGTGGCTCTCGCGATCTCCCTCGAAGTTTTGATTATATCTAAATAATTTAGTATACTATTATGATGACTTAAGCCAATATTTGTGTTCTTGATGAG
Source organism: Kingdonia uniflora (assembly GCA_014058105.1). NCBI lineage: Eukaryota > Viridiplantae > Streptophyta > Magnoliopsida > Ranunculales > Circaeasteraceae > Kingdonia > Kingdonia uniflora. Next base: position 3,091,353 of record JACGCM010000560.1, on the reverse strand, counting down.
AACGCATGGACATATAATACTATTTACAAAATCCCTGACTTTTAAATATTAGTTAGCTTATTGTGTCACATGAGCCCTAATTACTTCAAGCCAATAATGACATATTTATTTTATTTTTTTATTACGTGCGCACCTCGTGTGTGTTGGGCTTAATTGCTTCCAAAAGCTTATACCCTCCAGGCTAGCTTCATGTAGATATATGTATCTAGTTTCCTATATAGATGTAGTAACCACATAAGACGCATGTCTAGCTTGATCTCGAGACCTGACAGACTGATCAGTACCAAAAGTTACAACATCCATAATTGAAGAATAGGTCTCATCGTAATCGATGTCAGGTCTCTTAGGTAACTAATCTTTCCCTGACCTAATTGTCTCTTTGAGTTAATTATATTTCCGTACCATTCATATTTGTAACCGACAAGCTCAATGACATCACTTCGTATTATGCTAGCAAACTGAGCTCCACTTGGATTCCAGGTACTCACTTTGGCCAATGTATAATAATACGCAGTCGTTTATAAGAAGTGGTTCTGAATCTTCATCCTTGATGGTGAGCACAACAACGAATATGAATACCTTGCCGACAAATAACTATTAAATGATCTTACGTTGTGCCATTATAAACTTTTAATAAATGGTAATCTCCTTATTATCCTATGTATGTGTCACCCCAGGCTTGTCTCGTAATGCATTAATTGGTCGTGTAACTTATATTACTTCGTCGATGGGTGGTTCCATTCCCGATAACCGACAACACCATTAGTCATACTTGTCCCTTATTCTGCCCTTCCCGGCTCAGAATACTTTCTTCCAATGGTGCTATGCACTAAGCGCGAGTCCTAGATTCATTTGTGAAATGTAACTAATTTTCCCAGAATGTTCAGCTGTGCAGATGTATTACTTAAGGTACATACACCTATAATTCTTCAAAAATATCTAGGAATGTGTCTAGCAATTCATTTGTAACCTGCTGTAGGTATAAAATATGTTAGACCTTATTATCACTTATGTAAAGGGAAGTAGATAAGACAATAATGGTACTTTCCAACTAATTTTGGCAGTATTCTCAGCATTGGCTGTCATATCTCTTCTCAATGTTGTGACTATTGTCTCATCAAAGTGATAATCTGCCCTGTAGTATATATACGACAAGTGGGTTTCTAATATCTAGCGATAGATGTGAATTATGACCATCATAATACCAGGCCGACATTGGGGACCCGACTTCGTGCATTACAACGATGTCTTTAACACTTGCATGACACATATACATATGCACATAAGGGTGATACTGGGATCCTACCCAGTTACTAGTTAATTTGGAAAAACTTTGATGATTTTCTATCAGATGAATCCTAATCAGTGTTGTGGGGAACAAAAATGCATAATCCATACACTATCTAAATGTTATGATCGTAATAATAGTGGCCAAAAGATTAGCCTTAATCACTTGATTAGGTTCTCCGCCAACCCAAGTTGGGTATGGAATTGGGTACTCTCGATGCTCAATCATCTATCTCATTAGCAAATAAAATAATCATCAAAAGCATATGAGTCAAACTCGTAAACTCTGTCAAATCACATCGAATTGATCAATCAATTCAGGAATTGGGTCTGCAATCGAATGATCTAAGTGAAAAGTCGTACTAACATTGCATTCTTAGTTGTTAATAATAGGCAAACGTAAGACCATCTCCAGGATACGTCTATTATGACCATAAATACTCAAGTGAGCAGTAGATAAGTCTACATGTATCTTCATGGATGCGTTTGGAGAAAAGGCTAGAGATCTCACTCCACATTGGTCATACTAGGATGAATAATATATTTTCCTTGAAAACAATCGTTAAACATATACTCTCTGGATCATCTTCCCTTTCAAGGAAAGTCAAAATATATTTTCGATAATCCTCCTCATTACCCTAGCCCAGAGGAATGTATTGGAAACTGTTTTAATAACGTATTTTAACTTTTAGGCATTGAGGTAATGCACATAACATGGCTATCATTTCCTCCTATCGTCTTTATGTAATAACCATTATTATGTATGCTTCTACAACTTAGTAAAATCCAGTTGGATTTACTAATATCTATAATGGACTAGATACCGTGTATCGTACCGAAAGAAAGTAATAGTGTGATCCTCCCAGTACCTTCTGTAGTGGCGGGTTTTCCAGGGAGAAAATCTTTACCAATACTTATTTGTAAATATTACAATTAAACTAAATGGACAAGATTTTATGTGGAAAACTCAATAGAAGCTGAGAAAAACTATGCCTTCAAGGAGGGTTTTGATATAAAATCTAGTATATTGCTAGTTATTACAGAGATTTTGTATAATAGTGGGGTTATGAAGCTATAATTGGTAACGTAAGAGAATTTTTCTATCCCTAATAACCTATTCTCTGCCTATATTTATAGTATATATTGGTAGTTTTACAGAAAAGAAATTGTCTTCTATTCCGAGGGGAGTGGGCAAATTTTGCGAATCTCTAACAACTCTTTCTTGACCAGGCACAACGGCTACTTCTGGTAGGTCAAGGACATACAAAATCTTCTAGAGTATTGAGTTATCTTTGACTGTAATGTATTGTCTTCTCGAATGTAAGTCTTCCGTTATGTATGGCTGCCTTCGACTACGCTCTGTCAGCTTATGCTTGTTGAATCTGGGGAATATGTTACTACAATCACCCCATTCTTGACATAAACACTTTTGTTTGTGTTGAGAAATTTTTTTGAGAAGCTGAAGCGAGGTTGTCGAATAGAAGATGAGTCGTCTTTGTGAGTTTTAAGGTCCAAGTGAAATGTATCTGGTAATTTTATTCCCGAGGCGCATTAAATGTGGTACAAGGAATCTGCCAGGTTAGAAGTGGGGCATAAATGGGCAGTTGGCTGAGGAGGATAAGGGGGTGGTTGTGGAAGGATGTCGCACCAAGTATTGCGACCAATGGTGAGGAAAAGTGAAGACGCTAAGGCATCGGAGGGAAGGTATGTGTTTACAAGAGGCCTTGACGAAAGTGCTGCGATTGATATCCGATAAGGATGGTGGGGGAGGTATGTAATAGAGGATGGTGGTGTGCGTTGGAATCGGTTGTGCTAACACATTGTGAAGAAGGCAATGGAGGTTGTCATAGTAGGGGAGAAAGGATAACAATTCGTATTATTGATGAAGAGTTGAAGCTTGAATGGGTGTCCAGGGATCTTGCCGAATTAGGAGAGGTTTCGTACATATATTTCCTCGTCTATCTGTGGAAGCAGTTCTTTGAAGTTTAGTAACTTGAGAGTCATTGAGTTTCTTTTACTGGAAAAGAGGCTTTAATGCCCGATTCTGGTAAAAAGAAAACACAGTTAAATAAGTCATGTAAGTCGAATGAAAAGTAGAATGTAACTGGATATAATGTAATCGATGGGTGAATTTGTAATCAAATGAGATAAATGTCGAGTGTAAGAGATGCAATGTAAGTGAATGAGATAGATATGGAATGTAAGAAACAATTTATTTAAACAAATAAATATTTTATGTAGGTGAGTATATTTTGACTCAAAATTTTATTTGATTGTAGTTTGTTTATGAATTATTGTGAGTATGAGTTGAGTCAAAGATATCCGTGTCGATTCTTTGTTTATGCGTACAAAGTCGACAATGTTTGACTATATGGGGATAGGGGTGGATTTTGAGGTTGATTGATGGGACTTTGAAATATGTAGAGTTTCTAGGCGAAATAAATGTAGGTGAGTATATTTTGACTGGAATGATTATAAAGAGTGTCGTGTAGTGGATGCGATCTTGCATACAAAGATGGTGAGGATGAGAGCTTAGGCCCTTGACGGTGTATTCAGACGTGTTCAGGCAATGTATTGGGTGCTGTACACACGGTATTTTTGATCGCGGAACCTTGATTGACATTTGGATGATCTGGATGAGCTAGATTACGAAGGTATGAGTGAGGTAGAAGCGAAGGATCCTGAGGAGGAGTTCAAGTTTCGTGTTAGATTACAGTTTTGGTGTCCTCCTGAGCATTACGGTGGAATGTGGACTCGAGCAAGTTGTTGGTGAAGAGGGAAGATGAAGCTGCAGCGAGAGGTTTATGAAAATATATAAAATTGTAGGAGGAGGCTTGTTGCAAGTAGTTGTTGATGGGGAAGCAAATGTAACTTTATGATTTGTCGAATGGAATTTGTACTTGTTAAATATTGGGAATGAAGAAATTGTGTTCAAACAAATTATTGCTGAATATAGTGATATTTAGTTGTTGTCGAATACGGGCCCTAAAATATAAGAATTCTTGGGGATATTAAGAAACAGGGGAACTAACATGCAAAATGATTATAGCATGATGTGTTCCGCTAGGTGATGGTATACAACATAAGGAAAAAGATGTAAATCATCTGTTTGATAAGATAGGCCATGCACTTGGGGAGATGAATGTATCTACAAAAATTCTTCGAGAATTTGATGGTTTGAAGTACGAATGTAGAGGTTTATTAATGGCGAGAAGGTTAAGAGTTAAAGAAGTCAAGAAAAAGTGTATACGGCGTTACAATCAGGGAATTGAACGGTCGCGAAGTGGTACGACGAACAATCACGTAAGGTCTATAAATAGGTCAGAGGTAGGCGACTGTTCATAGTTTTTGAAAAAGAAAAAATTGGTGGTGTGAATTACTGTTGCTCATCGTTAAAGTGGTTAGATGCGATTGCGAAGGAGGAGATTAGTGTGTTAATTGAGAAAGCCAAACGAGCAAATGAGAGGGATACAGAAGCGGCGCGTAAACAAGGTTAGTGATTCTTTTAGAATTGTGTTCTAGGTTGATTGATTGGTTATAGATGAATAGATATAAGTAAAGTGAATTTTGCGGAAGTGAATTGGAAACGAATGAGTGGTAGATAGGAAAATAAATTTTGGGTTTCTTAAATTCTGGGTTGCCGGTGATTCTGAGTTTCTGGCTGGGAAATTCTGGTTGTAAAAAGGAGATAAATTTTGGATAGGAGGAGAAGAAAAAGGGATTGGTTAAGGGCGTTGTGATTACGACGCATTGGGAGGAAATGTTGGTGATGTGGCGAGGTATGCGAAGATTATGGTTGTTGTTAGGATTTTTTCGGTTTGTGTGCTGGAGATGGGGAATTCGTAATTTTGGAAAGATTGTGTTTTGGCAGGAAAAGTTGAAACGTCTTCGAGAAGCTATTGAAATACTTAAAATTCGAATAAAATGGTAAACAAATCAAAATACTTAGCGAAGATTTATGTGTTAAAATTGAAATCATTGAGTAATGAGTAATGTGTTGTAATCGATGGTATAAATATGAAGTAATATAGTGCATCGAGAACTTAATAAAATGAAATGATAGTAAAGTGAGTGATGTGTTTGAGAGGAATCTCAATAATGATATAATTATGAATAGATAAACTTATGAACATATATATATATATATATATATCACATATGAGAGATACTAACTGTGGTAAAAACATAGAATCTGATTGATAGGTTCTAATAATGGCTGAACCAACTATAAATGATGATAAAGATATATATACGAATCTTGCAGATGTCAAGCCCCTTGATGATTGATGTGAGAACTTGTGTGCAGCAATTGGGTGGGGGGAGATATAGAGTAGGGTCGAGCAGTACAGATACAGGGGGTGTGGAGCAGTTTAGGGTAGCACCGAGTGTGATCGACTTATCTGAGGCAAAAGTTATGAAGACTGATATGGATCGCGAGCCCCAAACGAGTGGTCGAGAAGGTAGTGGGGATGGGGAAGACGATGTGGAGGAGGGTGAGGAAATATACTATGGAAAGGGTCTAGAGACCAAAGAGATTATAAAGTTCAAGAAGAAATTTGGCATTTCTGATGATGTAATATTAGAGGAGTATAAGTATGAAATGATCGACCAGAAAATACCCTTAGATGGTATTCTGGTGCATCGAGAACAAATAAAGAAAGGGTTGAAGCTCCCCCTTAGAGTGGACCAAAAAAAATTAATAAACTTCTTCGATTTTGCCCTGGGTAAGTTTAATCTGAATATGTATGACCTTTTTAGGGTATGTGGGGCAATAAACGGTCGACTTAAGGCTAGGAGGGAGGAGGTAATAACTGTCGATAATTTGTGTGTTTACTACACATTGAGGACGAACCCGAAATGAAAAGGGAACCGATATTTGGCGAGGTTCTTGAATTGGCTGATGTTTTATGACATGGTATCGAATGGAGGTCGATGCACCAATGAACGTCTACTGGTATCGGGGAATTGCGAATTCGACAAGAAAGACCCTGGGGAGCCATTAAAAAGAAAAGCATTTATTTTAGGTTTGTGGTTATGTAACTTAAATGATTAAGTTTGATGTAACCTCGAGTTATATTTATGTTTTATAATTTTATGTTTTTTCTCTATTTTACAGCTTTAAAGGCGAGCGGGAAGAAAGCAGAAGTAAATGAAAAATTGTATAAGGTAAGAGAAGGATTTTTTTGGCAAGATTAATAACTTAGCGATTGACCAAGATTATCTGAATACGCTTTTTCAAGAAGCAGGGCTAAAAAGGTTGAGAACTAAAGGTTCGGAAGTGCCTGTAATTGGGGGGAAAATGTCGGTGAAGAACAAAAGAGCCGCAGATGTGAGTTTGCCACTGAAAAATCCTTCATTGACAGGGTACAACACAAATACAGAGATCGATGCTATGCTAGGGGAGTGTTTTGTCGAAAATAAGAAGAAAAGGAAGGTAAACTCTGAAGTACCTCCGTTTCTTAACCCGAAGAGGACTACCCGACAATCGTCAACTGAGGGGGTCAAAGTGACTGCCAAACCAACTATCGTGGTGAGTGGGTTACCACCACGAGATTCGATCAGTGTGCTTCCCAAGAAGACTACTGGTGGGACATCGAAGAAGATATTTGTGGAGGAGTCTGACACGGAGGTGCAGAAGACTATGAAGTCTTATACGTCCGGGAAGGATGAGTTGAAGAAAGATATAAAGGATTGTATGGTGGGGATCGATAGCTTGGATGCCTTTTTAAGCGAGGGACAGTGAAATTTGGCGAAGGTGAGATATTTTAATGCTTACTCTCGAATAAAAAGTTTAGTAGGTCAATTTAATACTCATTATATGACTTTCATGCAAACTAAGAAGTTGATGGGTGAAGCAATGGGTCATGTTGAGGGTAGTGGTGAGTTGGCAAACGAGGTGGTTGCTTACAAAAATATAAAAAAGGAGTTGACCGTGGAAAATGCTGATCTGAATGTGACTCTGAATAAGTATAAGCTAGAAGCAAAGAAGGCGAAGGAGGCTGCATTGGCCAAAACGAAGAAAGTGTTAGAAAAAGAAAAGAAAGAAGCCTTGGCATTGCAAAAAGCCACTTATGAGAAAGATGTTAGAGATCAAGTTGCGGAGCTCGCAGAGCAATGGAGTTGGAACAGGACAAACAGCTCGATGAGGTGAAAGCTCGGATAAATGAAGAAAAATTGGAAAGGTGCAAGGAAGTGAGGATGCACTTTTTAGGACAATTCGAGGAGGTAAAAGAAAGGAAAAAATATTATAAAGGACTTGTAAAAGCTGGTGTCCTTCCATGTGATGACAGTTCAGATGATGATGTACCCCAGACGCCTGATGTTCGTAGAGTAACTGATGTTGTCAAAAGTGAAGTGATAATGGAGGTCGAAAGGTCCTCGTCCTAGGGAAGTATTAGATATGTAGGTGCCCGAAGGTACCTTAAATGAAGAAAAATCTCCATCTAAAATGTTAAATCTTGCTTAAAGAATTTGTTTAAGTAAAAGTATGTAACAAATGGTTAGCAGGACCGAAACAATTTTTAATTTGGTGTATGCGAAGGATATTTGTGTTATTTAAAAAAAAAAATTGAATAAATAACTATTTTGCATGTGTAAATAAGTGTAAGTAGTAGATGTGATAAAGTGATTTGTGTCGTAAGTTATGTTATATTTGAACAGATAAATAAAGAAAGCTTGTGTACGCAAAATGTGAAAGATGGCCTAAAAATGGCAAGTAAGGAGGACCAGATGTATATCCAGAGATAGGTATCTGGATTTAGATTGGAGAAGAACAAGAGCTCAGAAGAGGTTGTTTGAGAAGTAAAAAATGCAAAGTAAACTATCCTGTAATTGGATAGTGGTCGCGTAAAGTTGATTTATAGATTTTATGATACTTGTGGAAGCAAGGACCTAAAAACAAATTAAGATAGTAAAGAAATTGTTTGTCTCAGGAATACTTGATAAGTATTGATCGAGATCAAATCGAAGTTGTAAAGATACCGTTTTTCAGATACATACTTGAGAGGTATAGATCGAGATCAAATTGATGTAGAAACGAGATCGTTTGTCTGATCTATACGTGATAAGTATAGATCGAGCTCAAATCGAAGTAGTAAAGATATCGTTTGTCTGATACATACTTGAGAAGTATAGATCAAGATCAAATTGATGTAGGAAATAAATCGCTTGTCTGATCTAAACTTGATAAGTATAGATCGAGATCAAATCAAAGTAGTAAAGAAGATAACGATAAAACAAATTGTTTATTTGATTCGAAGAAAACAATTATAGTGTATCATCTGTAAAAAAGCTTCAGCTGAGCAGTGTTCCATGTATACTCAAGCTGAAATTTGTCTTCAATCATGAGCCAATAAGTTCTGCTATCTGTTATGTTGCTGACAATATAGGACCCTTTCCAATTTTTTGGTAACTTTCCAGAAATTTTAGGTCGAGTACTATCTTGAATCCGTCGTAGGACAAGGTTTCCAATACCAAATTTCTATTGTCGAACTTTTTTGTTATATGTTTTTTTAATGTATCATGATATCGTCTCAGAGTGGTAATGGCCTTGTCTAGGGTTTCTTCGATCCAATTGAGGCTGTAAAGTAGACCGAGTTTATTGCCCTCATCAAAGATTTTTTGTTTAGTGCTGGGGAGATCAAGGTCTGAAGGTTTAACTGCTTCTGTACCAAAAGTCATCATGAAAGGAGTATAACCTGTCAAAACTCGTAGAGTGGTACGGTAGGCCCATAAGACACTAAGTAGTTTGTCAACCCATCTACCTTTCTTGTCGTCGAGGCGCTTGTATAAGCCAGATTTGATGCTTTTGTTGATGGCTTCAGCTTGTTCGTTGCCTCGAGGATAATATGGTATGGAAGTTGTCAACTGAATCTTGTATTTATGGAGAAAAGCAAGAACTTTAGCACTGATGAACTATTTTCCATTATTAGAGCGTATCATTTGCGGACAACAAAAATGGGTAATGATGTGCTCCCAAACGAACTTGATGGCCTCATTCTCATCAGTATGGCAGAGAGGAACTACTTCAACCCACTTGGTGAAGTAATTGGTGGTAACTAAAATGAACCTTCTGCTTCCTGATGTTGGATGGAATGGGCCAATGATGTCGATTCCCCATCATTTAAGCGACCAAAGGACATTGCTAACATATAAGTCGAGGGCTAGGCTCTTGATGTCCTGAGCGTGGATTTGGCATTTGTAAAATTTACGGACAAAGTTTTTGCAGTCTTGTATCATTTTGGGCAAACATAGTCCTTGTGTGAATACACGTTGGGCTAATAATCTTTCGGAAACATGTGCACCACAGATACCTTCGTGAAGCTCTCTGATTTTGATTTGAGCCTATTTCTGTGAGATGCATTCGATTAGTGGTCTGCCTCCAGTGAGTCGATATAATATTTTATTTTAGACGGTAAATCTAGGGTATTTGTCTAATAGGGATCGAACTTCTTCTTTGTTACTAGGGAGGATGTTAGAGTTGAGGTAAGCATAAAATAGTCTTCTCCAGTCTTTAGGGTTGTCATCTTCAGTAACGGTTATCTAGAGTGTTGACAAGATATCGAGGCTAGAATGTTCGAGGATCTCAATTTCTAAAGATCTTTTTTCATTGTTTCCCAGCATGGCAGCAATGTAAGCTAATGCATCGGCATGACAATTTTCTTGCCGAGGTAAATACGAGATGGTTGCATGCTTGAATTTTTTTATCTTTTCTTCGGCTAATCCTGTGTAATCAATCATTTTGACTGTTATCCTGAAAGTTTTGTTATAATGATTGGCAACGAGTAAGGAGTCGACATTTACTGCTAATTCCTCAGCTCCGAGAGTAAATGTAAGATCGAGACTGTGTAAGATTTCTTCGTATTCAGTTTCATTATGGGTAGCATAGAAGTTAAGTTTGTTAGCTTTCTCAATGCGATGATTGGAAGGCTTAACGAGGACTATGTTAATTCCGGATCCTTGTGGTCCTATCGATCCGTCTATAAAAGTCGCCAACCAAAACTTTTAGACCATGCGTCTGGTTCTGCAATTGAGTCGTCAGTGAAGATTTTTTCGAGTTCTTCCCAATCGGGGTCTTCGACGAGAAAATCTGTCAAAAAGTCAGCCACTGCTTGTCCCTTGATGAATATTTAAGATTCATAGGAAATGTCATACTCTCTAAGAAAAATAGACAATTACTGAATTCTGTGAGATTTTTCTTTCTTGGAGTGTACCAGTTTGAGAGGGTACTTGGTGATGACTTTGATAGGATGAGCTTGAAAATAGAGACAAAGTTTTTGAGAGTTGTAGACCATCATTTTTCAGTAGGCATAAGTATTTTGTTGAGAAAGTAGATTAGTTTCTCTACGCCGCCATCTTCTCGAATAAGAACGGAACTGATGGATTATTTTGTTGTGGACAAGTACATAGTAAGTGATTCGTCATCAATTGGAGTACTCAGTATAGGAGGATGCCCCAAGTATCGTTTAAGATCTTGGAATGCCATTTCACAATCAGGAGTCCAAATAACTTATTTTTACTGTTTGCTCGAAAGAGGAGTGGGGTTACCACGAAGAAGAAGGTAAAAAAGTTTGCATCGATTGGATGACTTTGAGATGAATCTGTAAAGAGTTGCTACCTTGCCAGTGAATTTTTGAACATTTTTTTTCGTTCGAAGAGAGGACATTGCCATGAGTGCTTTGAATTGAGCTGGATCGATTTTGATTCCTCTTTTGTTGACTAGATGGCCCAGGAATTTGCCTAATGCGACACTGAATTGACATTTCTCTTGGTTGAGTTTCATCCGGTGCTTGCGAAGGATATCGAAGATAGTTTAAAGGTTATTGAGATAATCTTCCATTTTCAGGCCTTTGCAGATGATATCATCGATATATACTTCCATGATTTTGTCGAGCTGATCTTTAAACATTTGGGTGACTAGTCGTTGGTATGTAGCTCTAGTATTCTTTAACCTAAAAGGCATTACTGTGTAACAGTAAAGTCCTCTTTCAGTTATGAAGGTAGCTTTTTCTTGATCTTCTTTGGCAAGTAGAACTTGGTTGTATCCCGAGGCAGCATCCATCATAGAAAGAAGTTCGTGTCCTGCGACTGAGTCGAGAAGTAATGGAATTACTGGTAGCAGAAAACTGTCTTTGGGTGTAAATTTATTGGGATCTGTAAAGTCGACACAAACCCTTATTTTGCCATTTTTCTTTGACACAACGACGATATTAGAATCCCACTTCAGATATTTAGCTTCTCGAATAAATTTTACACGAAGGAGTTTATCAATCTCTTCGTTGACTGTATATCGAAGTCGGGGAGCTGGATTTCGTCATTTTTGGATGATTGCTTTGCTATCTGGAAGGAGGTTGAGTCGGTGGCAAGTGATTGAAGGATTGATTCTAGGCATTTCTTGGAAAGTCAAGGCAAAGACGTCGATGTTTTTCTTAAGTAGCTGTATCATGGCCTCTTTTTGTCGATTGACAACTTCGATCTAATGAAGGTTGTGCCTTCTGGGCCATCGAGTTTAACAGTTTCGACTATTTCGGTATCATGCTGCCCAAATGTGGGTGGTGCTTCATGTTGTAGTTGCTATGCTTTGAGAAGTTTTGCTGTATGAGGGATAATTATGGTATTTTTGTACATTCGTATGACTGCTTGGCTGCCCTTGATTTCATAGACTTCGCGATCTGTAGGAAAACACAGCGCTAAATGATAAGTTGAGGGTACTGCTTTGATAGAATGTAACCAACTGCGTCCCAAAATGCCCAAATATTTGGACTCTGAATCAATGACAAGAAATTTTACGAATGTGGTTTCTGAACCTGCTTGAACTGCCAGAGTGATTTCTCCTGTGGCTGATTCTTTTGAACCATTGAAGCCCGTGATTGCTGTGGTCGAAGCTTTTACTTAATCTGTAAGGCCCAGGACTTCGATTGCTCTTCAGAATAAGATATTCGTGGCACTTTCAGTATCAACGAGAAGCGTATGTAAGTAATCCTGTCTGACTTTGAGCATAATAACGAGAGGGTCATCATGAGGGTATTTAGCATGACTGGTGTCACAGTCCTCGAATGTTATTTGGTAAGGACGTTTGGATTTGCTTGTGCTTAGAAGAAACTTTGCTAATTTTTCTGAGGAGGTCATTTTGCAGCAAGACATAATACGATCATCTTGTTTTTTTTTCTTCCCTTTTTCAATCTCGATCATATACAAATGGCGAGCTTGTTCCTGGATCTGATTTTGCTTGATTTCTTTGGTTTTTGCTTTTTCTTTGTGAAATTTTTGAATGTCGATGACATAATTATGGAGTCTTCCAAATAAAAGGATACAATGAAAGATACGTATGAGGGAGTAGCAGCTATTAGTTTCATGACTGCGTACATTATGATACTGACATAAGGGTCTATTCAGAAGATCTGTAATTGCTTGTGGCGCACGATAACATTCGTCTCCCTTTATCATCGGCATGATAGCGGAGAGGGTTGTTGTCATTGACGGTAGAATTGGGACAGGTCTGTCTGGTTTGCAATCCCTTCTTCTAGTGTTATCAGTGTTTCTATCACGTTACTTCGAAGCTTCAGTAGTGACTGCTCGTTGGGACGGGGTCGAAGATGCTTCTCAAGAATGGATGACAGAGGAGCTTTTCATCTTATCTTTCCTCGATAGTTCCAGCTCGATGTAGTTATTAGCCACGTCAATCATTTTAGTGACTATGCGCGGTTTGTGGTGAGTAAGTTCTTCTCGAACTTTTGAGTCAATGTGCAAGGCAGAGATGAATGTCAGAACCACAATTTTAGGGTCTGAATTCACAATCTTCCGTATTTCCTGTAGAAAACATTTATAAAAGTTTGCCAAGGTTTCTTTCACGCCTTATACGAAGTAAAATAAAGAGTTCACAATGATTTTGTGCTCCCTAGTATGAGCGTAGTTAAATTCAAAAAGATGTTATAATTGGTTAAATGTGGTGATGGAGGCTTCTTGGATAGTGTGGAACCATCGGAGTGGTTTTTCTTTTAGGCTCATGTTGAATAGCCTACACAGCATATGGTCGAGCTTGAAGTATAACCCAACCGCAGCTTTAAAATGTCGAACATGTATAAGCAAATCAGTTAGGCCTGCATATTGAATGAGCTTGGGCATATAGAAATTTTCTGGGATAGACATATTTTTGAGATATGGAGAGATGGGGTTTGTATCGATTCTATAAGGCACAAATCGTCTGCCTGGTATGTCAGAGTTGATGGCTTGGATTTTGTTGTTAAGGTAATCTAAAGTAAGGAATTGTTACGGGGGAAGAGGTAGAGCTGCAATCTGAGGAACAAAATCGTCATGTCCCTCCAGTCCCAATCGATCTCTGATGGGCCTTCTTTCTGACGGAGGGGTTTGATAACGTGTGCGTCGACTTCCTTTGGTTGTCAAGGTTGAAGAACTTAAACATAAATGTTGAGAGGCTCTATTCAGATTTCCAGATCTGGATCGAGACATTCGTTGATCGTTCTCTCTCGGCTGATCATCGCGTTGAACTGCTCTTGATCGATATTCACTTTGAGCTAGTGGAGGTGACGTATGGCGAGCAGTGAGTCGATCTTGTATCCTTTGTAATCTTTCCATCTCTTTTTGATGTGTTTGACTTTGTTGATCCAGGGATTTTCTACATTTGTCTTTTTCCGTTTGAATAGCTTGAGCATGGATACGCTGATCTTCCAGTCTCTGAGTTTTTTCTACGGCCATTTGATTTTGAAGTTCAAGGACTGCACCTTACAGATCAATAGCTCCTGGGATGTCCTAATCTCTTACAGTACTAGAATGGCTTTTCAAGTTCATGTTTTTCATCGGATTGTGTTTAGATTAGAAATGGTAGAAAAAAGTGTGGTTTTCCCACAGACGGCGCTAATTGTAGTGGCGGGTTTTCTACGGGAAAATCTTCTCCAATACTTATTTGTAAAGACTGCAATTAAACTAGATGGACAAGATTTTACATGGAAAACTCAGTAGAAGCATAGAAAAATTCTGACCTCGAGGAGGGTTTTGATGTAAAATCCAGTATATTGCTAGTTATTACAGAGATTTTTGTATAATAGTAGGGTTATGAAGTTATAATTGGTAACATGAGAGGATTTTTTTGTCCCTAATAACCTATTCTCTGCTTGTATTTATAGTGTATACAGTGTCCTATTCTGGGGGGAGTCGGTGAACTTCGCGGATCTCTAACAGCTCTTTCTTGACTAGGCACAATGGCTACTTCTGGTAGGTCAAGGAAATACATAATCTTCTAGAATGCTAAGTTATCTTTGACTGTAATATATTATCTTCTCGAATGTAGGTCTTCGGTTATGTATGGGTGCCTTTGACTACGCTTTGCCGGCTTATGCTTGTCGAATCTGGGGAATATGTTATTACACCTTCTATCATAATGGTCGTGCAAATGATAGCCATGACATCCCTGATGCACAAGGTTAGAGACATAAAATATGTCTATATCCCAAAAGGATCGAGTGCGTGGTACTACTATTTGTTCGGCATGTGTCGTCACTCATCCAATTATCGGTTAATGCTCTATAAGCAGATATATCCATAGGGTATGTTATATATAGTAGATCAGCTATCATATATGATATTTATTTACTTCCCGAGTAATAAATTCATATAAAAATCAAAGAACAGTCGCATAGATGTGATACCAAACTTGTGCATGTCAAGAGTATTCTATTAAACTAACCAGTAAAGAGTTCCCAACTTAATCAAGGATATTATAAATAAAGTAAAACTACTACTATGCACAAAATAAAGTTACAAAATTTGTAATGCTTTCTATGCGACATCACTCATCTATTGAGAATTATATACTGATCACTCTAGAACTTGATCCAAAGTTGTATTGGCATCATGGAAGAGATCTAAGGTCGCAGACTCCATCGTAGCAAGGCCGCTCCAACTTTGATCACATAATAAGTCCGGTGTTGATCTCCTTGGATCCTCTGGGGTTCCCTGTAATTCTATGCCCAGTTCCCGACTATTTCTTATCCAATTTTGAATTCTTCATTTTCCATTTTGGTCCATTGGTAAACTTCTTTTTCCCCTTACCTCAGGCTGTTGATGGCTAGAAATTTAATCCCGCCGTTGTTACTACCTCTCGTCTATCCACGGTTTCGATCTTGTCCGCAGCTTCTCCTATCTCTAAGCCCAACATCGTACGGCCCATACACGTGCTTACTCCTAGTAGGCACAAGCTTGTCGGTCTTAACCAGGAGCTTATTGTTTTTCTCATAAATGAGGAAAATTAGAATCAGGTTTGCGTGCACAGTGAACTTTCAAATATATCCTCGGAAGCTCAATATTTAAAGCTTGGAAAGTTAACGGAATATTCCTAATATCTCTGTTTACCTTAACTATTTCTCCATATAATATCATAGTTAGGTTGTACTACCAAATAAAAACTATGCCGCTGTCATACAATATTAGAATAGTATAGGGTAATTCATTATCAGGTCTTCCTGTATATGGGGGTGAGGGTACAAACAAAGCTCCTACTTTGTCAATCAGAGAGTTGTTATTCTTAACAATAGTTTTGTCTAGATTCTACAAATAGTACATTGATTTCAGTATCCATATAGGTCAAGTTTATTGGTACCAAAATATAGTTGTAGTATAGGCGGTACTCAATGATTTGAGTGTCATCAACATCGGTTATGCTTGTAAATCAATACCAGTAATAGTACTTGCTTAACATTTATTGCATAAAGGCAATTCATAGTATTTAAGTCAATAATTCACAATCATTACTTGTAGGTGAACCTTCTTCATGTCCTATTACACATGAAAACTTATTAAGTATATGATTTTCAATCATAAATTGTGGTTGATAATATATAGCGCAATGAAGTACATGATTCCCAATCATTACTTATAAGTGAACAATGTTTGTGGCTTTATACGCATGAGATCCTATTAAGGGTCAAAACCCAACTTTACCCTGTAAAATGTTAATATTAACCTTAAAGTACATTTTAATCAAAACCACTTGATGTTACGATCCTTATTCTAACAATTAAGGTATTCTAATCTTTAAAGTTCTATAAGGTTTGTATATTCTAGCCAAATGACCCATTTGAATACGAGGGGTATTAGATGTTTAATGGACAAGTAGTTTTATCCTGAAGCCTACTGAGTTCACAAGATAGGTAGATTTAACCTGTCATGCGAACTAATATTTTAAGGTACTTATAGGTTGTTATTAGTATTGATATACCTCTTAAATGTTGTTAAGTAACATCTAATTGTACCTAGATACGTAAAATTAGTTCCTCAGACATCAAGATTTTATAAATAAGGCTAAGTCAATTCCCAATTAATATTTAAATAGTATCCCCGACATTTAATGTGCTTTAGATATGACACTCAATCACATTCTAAATTAGTTCTAGTTTTGTATTATACCTGACCCCCGGTCAAAATAATTAGTATCCCAGGGGCATACCGCATTAATATCTTTAACCTATTATTAGATACCTAAGTAGGTATTAATATTATTCTTATATCTCATACAAGTTAGTTATTGTTAAAATAAGGTACCCATTCCCAAAAAACAAAGTTAAAAAATATTAAAAATGCCCCCCAGTAGATACTGCAATAGCCTTATTCTGGGATTCAAACTTAGCCTTTATACCAGATATAATCAAAATGTTTAATAATAAATGACACAATAATTTAGCGTATAAAACCTTTAAATAGGTTAAAAACTATTACCTCTCTTGAGGATTTTAGAAAGAGAGATACCATATTGAGAATGCCAGTTATTACAATGAGTACTCATAATCTTTGGAGTTCTGGTGTAGTAATTCCTCTGTTTCGAATTGCTTGTCCATAATCTGTAGTTCTCTGGTCCTATATATAGGTCTTAATGGTGGACGTTTCAAAGTAGATATAAGATATTCTTTGACCAGATGATGTGACGTCCTGACCTCTATTGTTGCATAACGGCTCTATTGATGACTGTACTCCTGTATAAATTAAACTATTAGTGTGAAGGTCAAAAGTGATGACTCGAACTAAGGAATATTAAATATGTTTTTAGTAGTACTTCTTGTATGCTGATGAGGTCGAGGATGAATCTTGAGTCCAAGATACAAAATAAGCTATTACAAGATGACTCTCAACCAATAGCACGAGGAGCCTCATGGACGAGTGGTGTTGGTTGAGAAATTTGTGCTGTATTTGCTTCTTGACGTTCTTATCTTTGAATCTTTTTGTACCACATACTCTGTTGGTGAGATCAAAAGTTTGTATGTAGTTCGAAGATGAAACATAAGTTTGAGATGCAGAATACGCCACTGCAACCGCCCCCTTTCAGCTAATAGTTCGAGAAAGATTGTAGGCGAGTGGTGTTGGTTGAGAAGTGGCATTAATTGCTGTAGTTTATATCTGAGACTCATTTCCAATGTACATTCAGAAGTATCTTTTTTGTGTTGTTTGGGTTTCCCAGAACCAATGGTTATAGTCAATGTTATTTCATGGGGAATCTTGCCAATGTTAGGAATTTGGAGAGTCGCCTTTAATGTTGATCGTAGTATAAAGTGGATCTTGACTTGTGCATGATAAATTAAGTCTTCTTCTTGGGTCTTCTGTATTTTACTGTGTTAAACTAGCTTACTGTAATTTGGCAATTTCTGAGTGTTAGAGAACATGGCGACGACAAGGACTCAGGCTCAAGAATTGAGGATTCATGTGAAGATGGAAGAATTGCGCATAAGGTATTTTGGATACCAACCGTTGCATCTGCCAATGCCAATTCCAATATTTCCCACCTACCATCATATGTCATATGAAAAAGTGAAGGAGGCGGGGGATGATTATTATCAGATGGCATGTTTCCACTATCTACTGACATCTAAAGCAGAGTGTCACAATGGCCTTCAGTTGGTAGCGGAGGCGGCTGTGAGAATTGAGTATGAAGTGGCAGGCGTTCGCCCGAGGGAGTCTTATCGACACCCTTCTAATGAGTCGGTCTTGCTAAATAAATGATGCCTTCCGTCTGTCTCTAGCATGCGAGAAGTTGGGGGTTATGGTGGAAGAGGTGGGAGGATGCAGAGGATCATTTTCTTTTATGGACCATAGATTTTGGCCATGAAGAAGACCTTTCATCTGTGATTTCTAGTTTTGACTGTTTCCTTGATCTTGCAGTATGGGATTAGGGTTTGGAAGTTGCTTTAGTTTTTCATCATCTTATCTGCTGATTCCTGAAAAACAATTCGAACAATAACTTTGTGATATAATCTGTTGTAATTATTGGGGACATTTTGTTATCTGTAAAGTATCCTGTAAAGAAAATTTCGAATTAATGAAGTAACATCGTTCTGAGGTCATGATTCGTTGTCACGAACTTGTCAGTGTAATTTGTTATTTGCATATGTGAACTCGAACTAAGGGATAAAGTTTTTTGAACTGTGAAAAAGGGTGGGCATGGATCTAAAGGTACTACTGCTGGATCTGTGTGATCTTTTATGTTGTCCCTTTATATATTTTCTCGTACCAAATCGAAGGAGATATTTCATACTATAGAAAAAATGACCTGTCACAATATTCTGCATTTAATGTTGATATTCTGCTGTTTCATATACTTTCTTTGAACAAGATTTCCTTTGGCCAAATTAGTGGGATGATATTTGCAAAGATCTTCCTGGTGGCTATAAAATCAGGACTTTAGGCTATTTTAATTTGTATCTTCTGCAGGGATAATTATGTTGTGGAGGTGGTGAGTTTAGCCATGGTGAGGACTCGTACTCAGCGTGCTAATCAGGTAGCTGATGATCGTTTTCATATCTAGGTTACCAAACTTTGTGAGCGGTATTTTTATCGACTCGCTTATGATGTCATGTTGCTGAAATAGCCGTTGAATATGACTGGACTAGACGAAGAAGGGAAGCATGTAGGGTATGATCGATTTTTCTGGTGTGACGTGTTTCGAAGGTCATTGTTGAGTACTACGGTGTGGCAACTGATTGTTCGACAACTTTCCTATGACAAGATCGTTGAAGAGGATGCCATGGCAGCAAGATGGGAGATCCTTCTATAAGGGGAGGCACATCACCGAGGCTATTTTAGATGTGACTAGAAAGTTTGGTGAGCTCGAAGCATTGGAGCTCGCAATAAGTAATCTGTTTTTGAGTATTATGTGGTTAGGTTTGAATAAGTGTAAGATGAGGGATCTTGAGAGGATAAACGAATGTGATGTCTCGATCTGATTGAAATAAAAATAAAATATTCTGTTATAATCTTTCTATACAGATTTTGTGGGAGACAGCTGTAGGATTTTAACAACTGTATTGATATATTAGAATTTTAAATATTGATCTATTTCAGGAAAATTGTACGATCTTGGCAGGGTATTATAGTAAGGTGATTGGTCGTTTATATTGTGTTTGAGGAAGAGGTGCAGAATTGTGTAATGGCAGATAATAGGGACAGACGTGATAACGACAGACGTTATCACAGAAGTCATGATGATGCCTTAAATCGAAAAGACGTGCTTACAGAGATAGTAAGGATGGTTGACGCGGGTCAGAAGGAGCCATCGTTTCACAAACCAAGGGATATTATAAAAATGCGTCCCTTTCTTCATCATAAATTATTTACAGTTTTAGAGAGAGAAAAAGCTGTATCAGTCTTATTTCCAAGGAGAGGAAACGTTTGAGTGCTGAGTGTAATTTGAGAAGGAAATCTTCATTAGGTGATAAAAAATAATCTTAGAAGCGACGTGAGCGTTGATACTCAAAAATACGTCTGGGTAAAACAGAGGATTGCTGTTCTACAAGTACAGGTTGGTGATGTAAAAATCGGCTTGCTTTATTTGAGAATAATCTGTTTCATGTAGTAATCTGTATGATTTTGTAATTTATATAGTTATTTTGCATATGTGGGGTTTTGGAGATTTTGAAAATACAGATAAGAGTGGCCTATAGTGTAGGTGTTGTGGTATATGTATTTTACCAGTAGAGAAAAAAAATATGTTTTTGAGAAGAAGAGGGAAATTTGAAATGATTGATTTTGTATTTTTGCTGGGAATTTATAAAATAGACTTGTTGACTGGGTTGAAGGTGAGTTTATTTTGTCTGTATGTACTATAAAGAAAATGATAAAAAATATATTTTTGTATATTGTAGGTATGATATGCGGTCTAAACCTAGTATTCCCACCAATAAATTTGTAATATCGTCTAGTTCTGCGGAAACATCAACGTTGGGGAGGGAGGACGAGTCTAGTATGATAGAGGAAGTTGTAAACAGCGGTGAGAGGAGCATGGAGGGTGGGGAACCCAGTAGGGTTAAGGAGGTGATAGAAAATGAGGATAGATTAGAAAAGGGGAGAGATCTTGTTATATACCCAGAGGGGGTAGATGTTGGGAAATAATATTTCAAATATAAAATGAAATTACAGGGAGAGTAGGGAAGATATGTGGAGGAGCAAGGTTTATTGTTTAGGACCTTTATCCCTGGGAAAGGGGAGGAGGCTGTCTACTACCAAGTCCCATACTTGGCAAAGTGGAAGAAGGATAGAGGGATTGGTGAGGGGGTTAGTCTCACGTATTATAATGGGTTTGGGCTATCAGGCCCGAGTGGTTACCTGTATAATGATTCATCTAGGCCAAAATTCTTTGACTTTAAATCTACGGGTAGACCATGGAATGACCACCTTGTGTGGATAGAAGATAACTGTATGCAGGTTCCAGATGAACTGGCGCTCGAACTGAACCATAGATATTATAACCCGAGTTAGTAATGTTGACCAATCTTTAAATAACCAATATCTTGTCTTTGATTTGTTACTTAATACAATATTTTATGTTTTGGTAAAGCCAAATCCCTTATCTACGCCAGACATGACCAGCCTGTTTGACTGTGTTGCTCGAGATCCGAGTGAGCTAAAACAGGTACTCAGTGAGTTGGGTATCTGTAGAGATAAAAGGGTAGATTCCGCAGTACCCAAAGTTTAGTGAGCTCAGAAGAAACGAGCTATGGCTGAGGGAAAAACTGCCGAGACCGTTACAAACATGCTGAGTCCTCTACCTACTGTGCCTCAGAATTCCACGCAGACTACTCAGAAAGTCTGAAGGCCATTGCAGCAGAGTACCTCTATTACTGGGGTTAAGGTCATGGGACAAAAGATCACAAAGGCGGTGTCTGGTAGTGTGGAGGAAAAACACGAAGTGAGTGTATCCGCTCCTGGAGAGGTTGAGAAGAGTTCTTTGAAGAGAAAATAATATGGCGAGGAGGGCAGTCACCATTCTAACCCTCATTCCATGACCAAAATGAAAGAGTTGGAGCAAAAATACTGCCGTATGGCAGAGACAATCCCGCAGCAGCTCAAAGATAGTATCTCGAGCATACGTTCGTGGTAGGTATTTGAAAAATCTTAATTGATCAAACTGGGTAAATCTGTTGAACTGACTCTCCCTTTTTGTTGTTTATACTAGCAGCTCTCAACGCTGTTGAAGGTGGCAAGATAATTCTTGGACAAAAAGAGTCAGGAGTTTTGTGCTCTGACGGTAAAGTTCAAGGCTCAGTCAGCTCGCATGAAAGAGCTCGAAGATGAACTCCTCTTAGAGAAGGAGAGGAAGGCAATAGAGGCTACAAAAAAGTTTAGTGTTGTGTCGAAGCATGACAAGCTTATGAAGGATTCGGTTGTAATAGCCTTAGAGGAAAGAAACTACTTTATCCAATCCTATTATAACTTTGGATTGAGTGTTGAAGATGTAGAACTAGCCCGGAGTGGTTGATATGAAGAGATAGTACTCCCTCCAGCATTTGAAGAGGAAGAAATGGCTGATGATGCAACTATTTTTCCTGAGTGAACGTCAGACCTACCGTCAGGATGTACAGGGCCAGTCCAATCTTTTAAGCAAATATTAGACCCTCTGGTGGAACGTACGGAAACAGTTCCTTCTCTGGAACAGACGATGAAATCTCCCTCTGAGGTTGACATTAGCAAGAACCTATTACCGTTATATGGCATCCTGTCTTATATTTTGTAGCTCGCTTGATTTAGATATGAAGTACTTTGTATAATCGTACACTATTTTTGTTTGGAGTGATATTTGAAATATGCTTTTAGCGAATGGTTGTATTATAATGATATATTTGTACTATGTGTAGGATATAGAACAACTGAGAAAGACGAACTCTCAACTGGAGAGGTCGTTGAGTAGAGTGAGGGATTTTGTGGCTCGTATTCAACAGGTTCTTAATAAAACTGAATATGAGAAAAAGAATTTTAAGTTGAATTTAGAGATTTTTTTTAAATGGCTATATGATCTTCAATGTAGATATGCTAAGAAAAAAATTAAAAGGGATGAGGTGTTAAGGAAGGAAGAGGAAAGGGGGTCATTAGTTCAGAAACTAAAAGAGTTAACCTGTTTTAACGACCCGAGTGATAAGGCTAGGTGTCAAAGTATGTTAATAGCTCTGGTATTGTATTTTGAGGTCGAAGTAGATAGTGAACGAGGGTTAAATGAAGCTTATGTAGAGCTTTGAAGGAGAAGGGTGTAGTTCCTGACCCAGCTTGAGCTATGTTTTTACCTCAAGAACTACGTAATCGTCATAGTTTAGAGGCGAGAAAGCATTCTGCTCGAGCTGGTATGTCTGTTGTATAGAGTGATATAGAATCTTTATCTGATGCGCTTGGCTTTATGTAGGATCGGAGGGCTACGGGAATTGTAATTTTCAAGATAAGGAAAGAGAAAATAGAGGTTCAAAAGCAATTAGAGGTTAAATTAAAGGAGTTACAGGATGAGTTATTGCAACATGAGGGACAAAAAATGGCTTTAGCAACGCAATTGTCGAAAGAAGTTACTGTTCGAATAAAGGTAGAAACGGATTTGAGAGCTTTAGGCGTATTGCAGAAAGACACGCGTCAGCGACTGCATAAAGCGCTAATGACATTGAAGGATCATCTATATCCGTCGCGAGCAAATGTCATTACTCGAGCATAACATGAGCGTCATATAAATAGTGTTATTAAATTTTATGGGGAGAACTATCCATGGTAAAGAACGAATTTAGGAAGTTCGTGACGGGGTGTGAGAAGGATTTTAATGTAGAAAAGGCCAAGGCTGAGAATATGTGGTTAACCAAAGGTGACAATCCCATTCTGAGGTCGAGAGAACATTTATCAGTAGAGGGTGAGGAGGAGTTCGAAAGCCCGATACCCTGATCGCGACGTAAATAGCATTTGTTAGAGGTGGTGACCTTTACCACTCTTAAAGATGTGCAAGTAACGAACAGAAAGAGTTCGAGAGATAAATGACAGTCTTCTTATTCCCTAAAGAATAAAAAATAGGGTACACTTAGTTTTCTTTATCATCCCTACACATGTGTTAAATCTATGTATACTGTTATTGATGATAAATAAAATTTGTTCTCTGTGATGATAAATGAAATAATATATCGATATTACTCAAATACCATGTTCTTGTTTTAAATTTGTTAACTGTGAGTTGTAATTTGTTGGTATAATTGAATTGTTTATGAATATAAACTGTGATGTCAGGTAGAATTGGTAGCCATTCAAATTCAGTGTAACGCTTTACATGCCCATAACAAGCAACTGACCGTTGAGTTAAGTTCAAGTCAGGGCACACTAAAAAGTGCTACTGAATTAGTTGAAAGAACGAAGGTAGAAATGGTAGAAGAGCGGGACGTTGGAGCTTTATTGTCCGAGGATCTTCAGAAGAAAAAGGTAGATCTAGCCAATGGACTAAGAAAAATTTAGGAGATTAGGGAAATTATAAGAAATAAAGAGGTGGAACTTATAGGTAGCTCTAGCCAGCAGGGAGTGGAGTTGACATCTGTAAGAGTTCGAATCTCAAAACTACTGGCAGACTCAGAGGAGGAAGGTAAGAATGTGAAAGACTTACAATTCCAAGTGAATGTGCTCAAAGCGGGGGCAACTGATACGCGAGCCCGTGGTTCTAAGTATGAAGCGTTATGGCTAGTCGCTGACGTTCGGATAAAGAAAATGGAGGAGGCCTGTAATAGACAGGATAAAAATATAAATGCTTCTTGGAACGATGTAGTCACGCTAAAGCACACCATACTAGGATTGAAGTTAAATGTCTTAGAACACCTAGATGAAAATACGAAACTGAGGGATGCGAACACAAAGTTAGATGCGGACCTATTTCAGGCGAAGATACGTCTCGATGAAAAAATGGTAGAATGGGAGAGTCGTGAAGCAGAACTTGACGGGTCACTGTCTCTGATCTATCATATGGATGATTTTATGACAGTGCTGGAGTCTCAGAATTCTGCTGTACAATTTGAGAAGTGTCGAGTAGAGGATTGGTACAAGCATTTGAAGAATTTGGTGCAGGAAGCTCAAACTAAACTCAGCGAGCTTATTCTACCTAAGCAGGTAAAGACTGAAACAGGTAGTGTGCATGAGAGAGATATGACAACAGTGATTTTATTCTTTGCATTAGAGTTCCAGAGATTGGAAAAAGAAAGCGAACTGGTGTACGACCTTGTCATTGGAAAAAGTGCGTAATGCGATATGGAGGCGAAACGGTGTGAGCATCTAGGTCCCATGGTAGCCAAAATTGGGGTTTTGAGACAACGTATGGCTAGAGATGGAAAAAAGATCATTACTGGAAGAATGCCAGAGTTTATGCATCAATGGCTGTATGCACGTTATGCACCTGACATTGCGGGACCTTCCAATATAGGTGACAGCTCGAGTGATAGCTCTCACGAGGAGCAACGATTGAGGGGATACGCTATGTATAGTTACTGAACTATTATTTGTGCACGAAGAATTTCTCAATTATTTGTTGCTATAATGTCATTGTTTTCTTTCGAACTATCATTTGTTCAACATGAATTTCTCATTTGTTTGTTTTTATGATATCATTGTTTTCCTCGGAACTGTCTTTTGTTCTCAAAGAATTTTACATTTATTAGTTTCTATTATATTATTGTTTATTTATGAACTGTCATTTGTTCACGAAGATTTCTCATTTGTCTCTAGAATTTTTATCAGTTTTGTTAAGTTTATCATTAAACATGTCCCCCCTTATATCATCATTATTTTCTTACAGAACTGTGATTGTTTAGTTTGCCACAATCAAACGGAAACCACTATTTAACAGCAAAATACAAATGAAATAGCACAAAACAAAACAAAACATATGTTCATTCATACATAAGGAAAGTACTAGTTACCACAAAGAACTAACAAACTAAATACCAAAAAAATTAGAACAAATGTTTACAATTCTTGATCATGTTCTGAGCCTTCTAGATCACGCTCCAAAGCCTAGATCTTCTACTAGAGACAACTGATCTTGGAAGCCGACTCCTCCCACAGTTTCTTATGCTTATCCTAGTCTAACTTTACGGCGCAGAGTCGATCTTCCAAGAAGCGCATAAGGAACTTGAACTATAACATGAAACAGCTCATCCCAAATTACATCGAACGCTCCTAATTTCCCCTTGATGTCCACGTAATGCTCTTTCAGCATTTGGGCCTTCTCTCTGAGTATGTAAACTGATGTAAATTGATGTAATGTAAACTGTGATCTATAATAATATTCGAGCTAATGAAATTTTCTTTTTTTGTGCCCAATAAATGAGTATTGCAATTTCAAACTAAAGAAATATAATATTTGGATGATGACATATTATAGATAAGAAA
The DNA here is from genome assembly GCA_014058105.1 of Kingdonia uniflora. Classification (NCBI taxonomy): domain Eukaryota; kingdom Viridiplantae; phylum Streptophyta; class Magnoliopsida; order Ranunculales; family Circaeasteraceae; genus Kingdonia; species Kingdonia uniflora. The sequence goes on along the minus strand of JACGCM010000560.1, from coordinate 3,065,400 downwards.
TGAGAAATAATATATAACAAATGATATATCATGTTTAACAAATGATAAATCATTGATAATAGCAGACAAATCGTAGTTGACAAATGAAAAATCTTATATAACAAATGATAAATCATAGTTGACAAATGGAAAATTTTAAATAACAAATAACAAATCATATTTCTAAGCAAACACAATTTATTATATCAAATAACCAAATATATATTATTTACTTAGATCAATTGTCTATCTACAAGACAAATAAATCAATAGATGTTTCATGTTTCACAAATCATATATATAAAAAATTGATCGTTCATTGATAACAAATCACAAATCATATATAACGAATGACAAATCTCATATTACAAATGCCAAATCATATATAACGAATGATAACAAATATAGTATGAATGACAAATCATACCTAAAAAATGACAAATCATTCATGGCAAACCATATAGCAAATGATGACAAATCATAGATAACAAATGAGAAATCATATATAAGAAATGACAGAATGTAAATAATAAATGATAAATCTTATATAACAAATGACGAATCATAATTAACAAATGATAAATCTCAGATATCAAATGACAAATCATATTTCCAAGAAAACACAATTTATTATATCAAATGACTAAATAGACCATTCACTTACATCAATTGTCTATCTATAAAATAAATAGATCAATTGATGGTTCATGTTTTACAAATCATATATAAAAAAATGATCATTGATAACAAATCACAAATCATATATAAGAAATGATAAATCATAAATACCAAATAACAAATACGCGATAACAAATGACAAATCATAGTTGACAAATGACAAATCATAGATAAGAAATGACAAATCGTAAATAACAAATGACAAAAGACAAGTCATAACTAACAAAAGACAAATCATGTTTTTAAGAACAAATGTTGTCTACTTACAAATAAATACAATTTATTATAACAAATAACCAAATTGACCATTGACTTACATCAAATCACAAATGACGAATGACAAATAATATATAACTAATGAAAAATCATAGATATTAAATGATAAATAGAATATAACAAATGCCAAATCTCAGATAGCAGATGACAAATCATACATAAGAAATGACAAATTAATTATAAGTGGATGACAAAATTTATAAAATGACATACATCCAACTAGACAGACTAGATTTTGACTCTATTATAACAAATAGCAAGTATGTCATATACAAATGACAAAGAAGATAAAAAAATTGAGAAAGATCATATAAATGAATGATATTAATAATTGTTTATAACTTTACAAAAGTACATAAATTATACATTACAACAAAATACAGATCAAAGTTTAAAAATCTCCTACGGCTCAAATCCTAGCCTTAATATGTCATAAGAAATTGTGTAACGACTATCATCACCGTCTATCAGATATGGAAATTTCATCCCCCTTAGGATATTATCCATAAAGATAAGCATATAGACCCCGCAGTCATAACCATTTGGTTGTATTGGACATTTCTTAAAACGAGTTGTCCATTGGTAGCTTAAACCATAATTCTTTACCTCTAAACCACTATGTAGACTACTAGGATTGGCAAAATTTGTCTATATAAACATTTTTTGGAGGATCTTTGAAAGCTGATCTTCAATATGCTGGTGTCCAGGAGATAACTTCTTCATCTTCTTCTATGCAGTTATAATTTTTGCATCTACCAGTGAATCGTAGATACATATTTTTCTTCCCTTAACGGTCACTACACAAAGGACCCAATGGTTGTCAATGAGATTCCAGAGAAAGAGTATTAATTTCGAATTGACCACTTTTAAATTTCCTCGATGGAAGCAATTAGAAACTGTACGATCCCATTGCATAGATGTAATTTATTCCCAAATTGATTTTTTCTTCAATTCCACAACTGCTGGAGAGGACATAATACGAGTTCAGGCATTGAAAGCCCTACCAATATATTGACATGAATAGACATCCGTCAGTATAATCTTTTATTTAGCTGGGTGGGTATGATATTATGTATGAAAATATTGAATCAGGACTTTAATGTACAAATTAATGACCTGAACAAAAAAAGAAAATGATAAATTATATAACAAAAATGATAAAGTTCATAAATACAAATGACAATAATGTCAAAATAAATGATCGTGTTCAAGGAAAACAACTTTTATTTCAAGAAATGCCTAAGTACAATGAAAAAAGGACAGACAATTTGAAAATAAATGGTAAAGACTCTTATACAAATGACAATTTTCTGGAAAAAAAAATGAAGTATATGGTAGGGATAACCAGATAAATGGCAGAGGAAAAGAAATAAATGATATAAATACCTCATTGTCTAGCCATTCTTTTGGATGTAAGGTGTAGAGAGCGTTAAGGCAAACAGTTTCTTTACCTATCCTCCTATAGATATTCATGTTTTCCTTTATAGCTTAAGGAGATAATACAATATTCCTTAGTGACCAGACTTGGTCCACTTGGTTTTTCTCATCCCGGGAGATGGTTCAATGAATAAAAGATTGGAATAGCACTCCCGAAAGAAGCTCGTCAAGGTGAGTATGCAATTGGTTCATTTAACAAGCAATTTTGAAGCTCTTTCATAAATATCTTCATCAGTTAGTGTATGCCTCATCTTTAAGGTGACATTCACTTCTAACTCCATTAAAACAAGCTGGAATAGATATGTTGAAATAAGAAAATAAAATATAAATGTGTATATTACGTAATAATGAGTAATAAACCAGTTATTTAGTTTTAAAGTACTTCATACATTGGTCTGGTCAATAGCCAATTCTTTCATTACTTGTGCAGGGTCTAGTTTTTTCTGTGAATTTCCTTTATCATCATTCTTGCCTTCAACCACCTCCAATTTACTCTGTTCTACCTACCCTTTACTTTATTTAGTATGTAAATAAACAGACTACAAATGATAAGAGTGGTACAAGATATGGGAAAATAAATATATGAAAATGAGAAGTTACCAGCAAAGAAAAGATAAATTACCTGACTAGCTTCATCAGCATCTTCCTCCTCTACTTTACCTCCCCTTTGCTCACTTTAGTCTATAAATAAACAGATTACAAATGATAAGAGTGATACAAGATATGGGAAAATAAATAGAAAAAAATAAGAAATTACTAGTAAAGGAATGATAAGTTACCTAACTATCTTCATCAATATCTTCCTCTTGGTGGGAGATTACTACTTCAGTTTTTGGATCCTCCATAGTCTGTTCTACAACAGATACAGTAGCTGTTTGGTCTACACTAGCTTATAAATAAATAGACTACAAATGATAAGAGTGAGACAAGATATGGTAAAATAAAAGAAGAAAATTAGAAGTCACCTACAAACAAATTATAAGTTAGCTGACATGCTTCACCAATAACTTCCTCCTGGTTAAAGAATATTATATCAGTTTTGTTACCACTATAACCACCATAGTCTGTACAACAAAGGTTAAAGAATAAATAAATTAAAATAAATGGTATGGATAGGTGATGTTAATTTTATGGATAACTCAATACAAACAAATATTTGTTGTAGTCAGGTAACTTGAGGTTATGCATCCGCTTCTTTAGAAAATACCTCATTAGCATGTTGTATATCTTTTTTTCCATTATAATACACCACTACAGTTTGTTGTTCTAAATCCTCTTCTTCAACAACTTGAGGTTGCTCTCCTTCTTATTTAGCTTTCTCCTCGCAATCTTTCTCAAGATCGTCAACTTTCTGATCTTCATCAAATTTTTAATCACAATTCTTTCACTTCACATACAACAAATGAAATAAATAAAGACTTCAGAAGAAATGAAAGTTCTAGAAAAGAGAATGACAAAGACTTCCTAATAAATGCCAAAATATTCTGAATAAATGACAAACTTCTGTACAAATGATAAAGTTAATAAAGTAAATGCCAATATCAAACTCCTGTTGGTGGCAGACTTTTGTAATATTGGCACCAAAAACTAGACGAACTCTTGTAAATCGTACGTGATACCTTACCATAAACAAGATGAGAAATAGTCACAGAATTGCTGAAAAAGTTTGCCTTCTTACAAATAACAAAACAAATTTGGTAAAAGGAAGGACAAACTCTACTAAAACAAATGACAAGTAATTCATGAGATGGTTGCAATGTTTGCTGTACACGTATACGTGGTATGATATAATAGTTTTAAATAATCTTTATAATTTTTTATTATTTCGGATGTGACATTCGTACTTGTGGAGCCCAAAAATAGGTGGTTGTCTACTGTAATATTGCAACTTTAGTAGGGGAAAAATAGGTTTTTCCTCTTGCTAGTATCGATTTTAGAATTTATAATTCCCTGGGTCTGATTTTGTAAAGATGGCAAAAGGTAGTATTTATTCTCATAATTTCTATTAACATACAAAAGAAGTTATAAGGTTGGAAAATAGGCTTATTATCCAGTGGGCCGGGGTAAATTATATATTTTGAACCATGTACTTAATTGTATACCTATCCATCTTCTCTCAAGTATGCATATCCCTTTGATTTTTTTTAACGTATAGAGAGAACATTCTCTAATTTCTTTTGGGGTTCTTTTGAAGGCAAACTAAAAAAATGTGGGTTGCTTGGAGTAATCTTTACATACCTAAAATGGATGGAGGTTTAGGCTTAATAAGGAGCCTAAGAGCTATAAGAGACCATTTCATCTTGTAGAAAATCTACAATATATACCATAAGGAGTTTCTGGGATCTTCTAACATAAGAGACAGCCATGTTACACAATAGGCTTAGCTCCACATTAGCATAATTTGCAGTGTTCAACTAACTTGACTTCCTTAATTATCTCTATACTAGACTTGTTGGATATCAAACACTCTAGACTAACATACACATATACTTAGAATAGATAAGAAAGAAAAGAGAGATTGATATATTTATTGAAAATCCTGAGGTTGTTATAGGTTTCTCTAGGTTACATGAGCTTGGGATATAAATACTCTCCATAAACTCTCCCCATAAAGCCATAACTTACATGAGGTTGTTAAGAGCTCAGTATGATACTCCAACCTAGTTGGGCTCTCACCTTATGCCAGACCCAACTTCTAACACTCCCCCTTTGGGTGTTCCATACCAAGATGACTTGCCTTATTAAAACCTTTGCCTAGCCTTATGCAAAAAACTGTGCAAGGAAAGAGTAATATCTTATACCTTGTATGAGTTGCAGATGCGTATACGTTGCCTCATCAAAATCTCTAGTTAGTAAAACCTCTTAAGATAAAACTACACTATCAGAAAAAAGAGTGCAACATGCATGTGTCTACATTAGGACGGGATTACTCCCCCTGACGTTGATCTCCCTTAGATAACAAATCATGTAAACTTCATATTATGATTTTTTGTACCAATCTCTTGAATGTAGGATGTGAAAGAGCCTTCGTGAATAAGTCATTTAAGTTATCTTCTGAACGGACTTGAACAATGTCAATCTCATCTGTGTGTGTGGAAGAATTTGGGTAAAATGTACTGCGTTCTATCACTTTTAATAAATTCGCCTTTGACTTGAATGATGCAAGCTGTATTATCTTCATACAAAGTCGTCGGTTAATCATGGATAGAACTCAGACTGCTACTTTTGTTGATGTGATTAATCATAGATCGTAACCAAAAGCTTTATCTGTCAGCTTCATGAAGTGGAAGAATCTTTTTGTGGTTCAAGGATATAGGAACCATCATCTACTTTATTGATCTCTATGAAATTGCCATATTTACATACAGGAACACATAACTCGACTGTGATCAGCCTTTATGTGAATCTGACAAGTATCCTGCATCGGCGTATCCTATAATTTCTCGTTTGCCATTTTTCAAATAAAACTAACCCGATCATTCGTACCAATCATATATCTCATTATGTGCTTGATCCCATTCCAGTACCTTTGGATAAGAGCATAACTATGGCGAGCCAAACAATTCATTGCGGATGAGATATTGAGTTGAATACACCTTACTAAATATAGCAAAACACCGATAGCTCCTAGATATGGCACCTCGGACCCTAACAGTCTCTCCCCCTAGTCTGAAGGATGATAGATGTCCTTTTTCATATCCAATGTATGGACATGCATATGCATCTTAGAACTGCATGTCATATCCATACCGAAATGTGTTATGATCCATTCGGTATATACATCGCGTGATATACAACTATGTCACTTCTAAGATGTCAAATCTATAAACTGGGACAAAACTTGGTCTTCCCAAGGTTTTTAATTTCGAATTTTATCTTAAGGTATTTGACAGCTTTCGTAATCTCTGCCAGAGTTATGAGGATATTCAAATCATCTATGCACACTATAATGATGGCAAAACCAATATCTATTTTCTTGATAAAAATGCATGGGCAAACAAGATTATTTGCTAAACCGTCAGCTTTCAAATATTTAGTAAACCTATTGTGCCACATGAGCCCTGAATATTTTATACTGTATAGTAACTTATCTAATTTTATTACGTAAGGTATTGTCACTTTTGGAAACTTAAACCCATCTGGTAGTTTCATGTATATCACCATATCTAATTTCTCATATAGATACGCAGTAACTATATTCAACAGACACATGTCGAGCTCATTCTAAATGACTGGCAGACTGATCAAGTAATTGAACAATATAGTGTCCATGGCTGTAGAGAAAGTTTCATGGCAATCGATGCCTGGTCTTTAAGAAAATCCATGGGTAACTAGTCTTGCCTTGTACCTAACTATCTTTCCCAATTTAATATATTTCAGTACGAATACCTATTTATAACCAAAAGGCTCGATGGCATCTTGCCTAGGGACTATTTATCTAAACACTTTGCATTTACCTAGCGAGCTGAGCTCTGCATTGATCACAGACTCCCACTCTGGCCAATGTGTATGACTTCTAAATTCGTTTACAGTGAGTGGTTCTAGATCATCATCCTTGATGGCGAGCGCAGCAGGGAAAGTGAATACTTCGTCAACTACTACTTCTGAATAATCCCACGTGGTTCCATTAGAAATAATATTAATTGAGATCCCTCAATTATCATGTACATGTACTACGTTGGGCTTATTTCCTAATGATTCACGTGGATACAAAGCTATTATAGCATTGTCAATGGGAGGTTCTATCTCCGATAAACCGACTACACCACTAGTCTTTCTTTTCCCATACTCTATCTTTTAGTCCCCCGCCTCAGCGTCATTCTCTGTAGTGGGGCATCCTCTTGTAACACGTGACTTAGATTCATTTGCGAGTCACACACTAGTTTCCTGAACGTCCAGTCGTGCAGGTGCATTACTTGCACGTACATGTACCTTGATTACTTTAGCAGCATCGTTGAATGCATCTGGTAATTCATTAACAATTTGTTATAAGTATAGAATCTGCTGCACTTCCTTATCACCGTGGTTGGTTAGGGGATCTAGATGAGACACTGATGGTGTATTCTAAGTAATATAGGAAACTTCCTCAGCAGTAACTATTATATCTCTCCCCAATATAGGGAAAATTATCTCATCAAAGTAACACTCTGTAAATCATGCAGTAAATACATCGTCGGTAGTGGGCTCCAAATATTGAATGATAGATGGTGAATCATAACCCTCATATATACCAAGCTGACATTGGGGTCCCATCTTTGTACATTGCAATGGTACGATCGTCCCAGGTATGAAACATCCAAATGTTTGTAAATAGGCGAGACCGGGCTCTGACCCAGTTCCTAGTTGCAATTGAAAATATTAATTATTTATTGTCGGAAAAATTCTAATCAGTGCGGCAGGATGCAGAATTGCATAGCCTCACGTAATGGCTGGAAGCAGAGATCGTAATAACAGTAGCCTAACGATTAATTGCAATCGCTTGATTAGATTTTTTGCCATACCATTCTGTGAATGGACATGGGGTACTGGATGCTCAAATTATATCCTATTAGCGGTACAATAATCAACAGAATCTTTTAAGGTAAACTCATTAGCGTTGTCAAACCTCACAGATTTGATCGGGTGATTTGGGAAATGAGCCCGCAATCAGATCATCTGAGCAAGCAATCGTGAAAATACCATATTCCTAAATGACAATAGCCAAACGTTTAACCATCTCATAGATGCATCAATTAAGAACATATAGTATAAACGGACTACTATGTGGATTGATATGTCCACATATATCTCCATGGATACGTTGGAGAAAGGCTAAAGACTCCAACTCCACCTTGGTCTTACTAGGTTGGACTATAAGCTTTCTTTGAGGGCAGGAGTTACACGAGCAATCTTAAAAAACTTGGATCTTCACTCCCGTAAGTGAATGTCCAAAGGTATTATAAATAACTTTCCTCATCATCCATTGTCCAGGATGCTCGATCCGATCATGCCAAATTATAAATGTTTTATCTTCAAACGGGGAAAAATTAGTGATTGCACATATTTCAACATGCCTGAAGGCAGTAGAATAAAGCCCTGAGGCATACATTGGAGATCGTTCCAATATAATTTCCTGGCCATTAGATAAATAGGGGACGCATAAAATCTATTTCTCATCATCTCCTATTGTTTTTATTTGATAACCATTATCATATATGTCCCTAAGACTTAGTAAATTTTTAAGAAATTTACTAGCAAATAACATGGAATTGATACTCATTATCGTACTGTTATAGAGTAATAGCATGGCGCTCCCCGTGCCCTCTATGATACTAGCCGACACAATAACAGTTTTAATGTCCCAACATACGCGGTCAAGTTCAAAAAATACCATTTATCTTGAAAGATCGAGTGCGTGGTACTACTGTCAACAAAAAAACATATTCGCGACTCGTCCTACTATCAATTAGTACTCTATGAGCAGAGAGATCCATGGGCTACATGTATATATATCAGATTAAGAACTATTTATACAATAAATTAACTACAATACCAAGCAATAATTTAAATAATCACAATTAAACCAAAAGTAAAATCTCATAGATGAATACAGAATGGTGTTAGAAGCACTTATTAAACATAAATGATTTGTTCCCAACATAATCAAAAAAAAAATCTTAGTATAAAGTAAATCGAGTCTTTACAACTAAACAAAAGAAGCTACTAGTACTCTCTACTGTGACATCACACATCTATTGATATAACGCTACTGATTACTCCGTACGTTGATCCATGTCAGCATCAGTATCGCCGAGGAAGTCTAATGTTGTGAACTCCATTGGGGTAGAGTCAATGTCAACAGCTGCATGGTGAGTCTGAACTTTGTTATCTATGGCCATCCTTGGTGACTGCAACCCTGAACCCAGTGTCCTATGCCACCACAGCTAAAGCAGGAAGATCCCGGAACTGGCTTCTTTTCCTTATTCCCTTTACCTAGTTTGCCAGATTTCTAAAATCCTTTACCTTTCTTTGGGCCATTAGGTTTCTAGTTCCCGCCCTTCTATTTTCCCTTCTATCCTCTCTTGCCCTTTTTATGTTTGCGTCCCTGACTGCCTTTATTATTTCCCTAAAACTAAATATTATGTGATTCGGGCAATAATGTACTCCCAAAAGGCTGTATCTCATGATTCTTTATTACGAAGCCATCATTTTGCTCAGAGAGGAGCAGTGCCTGAAATTAAACTTCATGAATCATAATATTCTATCGCTGATATTGCCTCTGAAGCACAATATTGTGAGCATAGAAAATAGATAGAGTCTTCTCTACCATTTCAGCATTAATGACTTTCTTCCCACACAGCTCAAGTGTAGAAGTAATTTTGTGGACTGCTGAATTATAAGCAGCGGTCCTAAAATCTTGAAACCAAATGTTGTTTCATTGGTACATCACTTTTGGGAACATGATAACTTTTTGCTGACCATAACTCCCCTTCAAGCTTGCCCATAAGTTAGTTGGTTCAACTTTGTTGAGGTATTATGTCTTCAGGTCATCCAGAATATGATGACAGAGGATGAACAAAACATTTACTTTGTCTATAGGATCTTTAGTGCTGGCAGTGACGATGGCCTTTTGTAGACCTAGAGACTTTAAGTACAAGTCAGCGTCAATACACCGAGTGAGGTAATTGGCTCCAGTAAGTAGTAATTGAGGGAACTTAATGTTCTTAAGCTTTGCAGACTTCTGTTATGCAAAAATGTAGATCATAATTAGTAGCAATTCTTGATAAACATTTTAAGTCCATATTGACATCATAGTACTTAGAATAACATAAAATAAATGATTCTTAATTATGTTATAGCTGAACCGTGTTCATATTCTAATACTCGTAAAATTCTTTTCTAAGGATTAAATCCCAACTTTATCCCGTAAAATGATGATCTTAATCTTAAATGTGCGTTTTAATAGAATTTTAGCCAAGATTGTTATTCAAAACCATTTGATGTATTCATTTCTTATTCTAACAACTAGGATGTTATAATCCCTAAAGTTTTATAAGGTTTGTATATTCTTGCCAAATGAACCTATTTACTATGAATATGAGGAGTATTAGATGTTTAGCTTACAAGTGGTCTCACCCTAAAGTCTGCTAAGTTTATAAGATAAATAGATTAGTCATGTATTTGAACTAATATTAAATGGTACTATAGGTTGATATTAGTACCTATATACCTCTAAATATTATCAAGTATCATCTAATTGTACCTAAATAAGTAAAATTGGTTCTTCAGACACCAAGGATTTAGAAATAAGACTAAGTTAATTTCCAATTGATCTTTAATAAGTGTCCCCGACATTTTAATGTGTTTTAGATATGACTCCCAGGTATTTTAAATTAGTCTTTGTTTTGTGTTATCTCTGATCCCTAGTCAGGATAACTAGTATCTTAGGGGAATACCATTGATATCTTATACAAGATACCCATTCCCAAAAAAAATGTAAAAAAGATATTAATAAAATTAAAATTAAAGTAGGTCCCCCTAGAGGTACGTCTAATTATCAATATATTTTTTTAAAATTGACTAAATTTGATAAAAAAAATTGGGCTCTAAAAGACAATTTTAGTGTCTCGACCGTTTTGACTTGGTCAGGGTAAAGGCTTAGACCGAGTTCGACCGGTCTAACTTGGTTTGGCTTTGTCTAACAAGTATATAGCTATAGTACTGACACGTGTCCTATAATAGTGACTGCCACAGGTCCAGCTACATTACTGATATATGTCACTATTACAGTACTGCCATGCACCGTCACTCTATGATGCAACGTATTACTACTATAGTGATGCCACGTGTCATAGTTACAGTTCCAGCATCGTGTCCTTGACATGTCAGTAGCGTGGAGTCCGCTGTCACGTATCACTACCATGCTAGTAGGTAGGGTCTACATGTTGCGTGTCCCTGCTACGTCAATACGTGTGGGGTCCACATATACCACATTTCCCTAATACATCAATACATGTAAGGTTTACCCTTGCCACGTTTCCCTACCTGTTAGCAAATAGAGAGTCCCATGTGGGCCCTGCCACATCACCAGATCTGGTATGGTCATATTTTAATCTAATTATGTCTGTTCTAGTTCTGATTTTCCAAAAATGGGCCAGGATCGAGTCTAAAACCCTAGAGACATCAGAAATATTATTATATAAAATTTAAAAGAAAAACCCTAAAGGGATGATGATGTTAACGTGACCTAATCCACCGTCAAAACATGACTTTTGGTCGTGAACTGCCTATGTTCAACGCCAATTTTCTATCGACATGAGAATCTCTCGATGGAGTGTAATATACCACCGGAAAGGCAAGACTACAAGGATTGTAAAAAAAATATATTGTAAAATTTTGATGTAAAAATCATCTCTTAAAATCTCGTTCAAAATAGCCCTTTATAAGGGTAAAACTTCATTTTTTCGTAAAAAAATCCATTTTCCATACGTAAATGGTATCTGAACCCTAGCCATGAGATCATCAGTATAAAATATGTAATAAGCGAAAATAATTTTAGATTGTATTTCTCCGCAAAGGAATTAATCCAATAATAATAAGATAGAATCTAATAACGCCAAAAATGTCAAAATCGCTCCAAATAGCTCTTGAGTGTGCTGATAACGTGTTGGATATCAGGCACTCTAGACTAACATACGCATATACTTATAATAGATATGAGAGAAATGAGAGATTGATATATTAATTGAAAACCCTAAGGTTGTTGTAGGTTTCTTTAGGTTACAATATTGGGGTATAAATATTCTCCATAATCTCGCCCCATAAAGCCCTAGCTTACAAGGGCATGTTAGGAGCCCAACATAACATCCCAACCCATATGGGTTTCCACCTTGGGCTGGACCCAACTCCTAACAAGACTAACTCCTAGTTCATGGCATGCAACCTCTAATTCTAATATAATGGGTCCCATAAGGGGGTGTTCTGGGGTAATTTTTTTCCTGGGCAAGTGGAGGACTAACCCTCATAACATAAAGGAAAAAGAAAAACTATTTACACATTGGGGACAACCCCTTTCACTAAAACAGCAAAGGGGGGCCTAACAGGGAGAAAAAAAAGATTACAAATTCTATAAGCAGAACTCCTCGGCAATACATAGTAAGGTTCCCTATATAATTTAAACATCCAACAACAACCCCCAACTCCAAATGATAGCAAGCAGAGCTAGTGCAACAATATCATTGTACCACTAAAATATAAACTCTCCACCAATAAATTGCCAAGATACAATTATAGAACACTACCCCCCATCTCCAAGGAACACTACAGGAACAGCAATAACACCTCCTATAGCTCGTAAAAAACCAGCACTATCCCTCTGTAGTTATCTACCATTTCTTTTGCATATGGCAGAAAACTTCCATTTATGAATGAGCTTTTTGTTATCTCCATTGTATATGATCTCAAGATTACAGCTATCCATCTTTGCTCTTATGTCTTCACTGATTTCTTTAACCACCATCTAGCAGTCTTCTCTTAATCCTTAAATATTCCCATCTTACTTTTTCTCCATATGTGATAAAAAAAACCACAAAAGGCAAGTTTTTTTACCCTTGTACTAACAGATTTTTCAGGAAAATGGGAGCAACACCAATCAACTTCATCTTCCCAACTCACACTTGGCCTTTGGTAATTCAACTTTTAGAGAATGCTAGTCCACACAAATTTGTTATAAAAGTAACTTAGTTGATCACTTTGGAAAAAGAATTCCAGCACACCAACTCAGTTCTTTGTTACTTAGTTTTCTTCTTGATTCAAAACACAAAAACATCAATGGCTTATATAGCCATTGAAAGAAGACTCTAGATACTAGAAACCTCATTAAATATATTACTCATTTGAAATAGACTTTTCATTATCCTAGACACAATTAAACTTTCACTAAGACTCTTTAACTTCTAGAAATTTGGTTTAGTTTTCCAACAATGCCTCCCGTAAACCAAATTTTCTTTTGATTCCCAAACTCTCGAGGTTTTGCTTGAACGCTTGTCCACCAAGTGCTTTCGTAAAGATATATGCCAGCTGCTCATTTGTCTTGCAATACTCCATGCGAATTTCACCTTCGTTCACAAGCTCCCTTAAGAAATGAAACCTAATCCGGATGTGCTTTCTCCTGCCATGAAGAACTGGATTCTTCGTGACTAAAATTGTAGAGTTGCTATCACAAAAGAGAGTTGTCGCATCCTTTTGCTTGTGCTTAAGGCTTTCCAAAATTCCTCTCAACCAAAGGAGTTGCCATCCAGCACTAGACGCAGCAATGTATTCAGCTTCCGTAGAAGAAAACGCTACAATTGGTTGCTTCTTCGAGTTCCATGAGATTACTCCACTTCCAAGATTAAAGGCATAACCTGAAGTGCTCTTGCTATCATCAATGCTTCCTGCCAAGTCACTATCCGTATAGCCAACAAGATTAACCGGAACATTAGCTTAATAGAAGATGCCATAGTCTACGGTCCCTTTGATATATCGCAATATTCTTTTAGCTGCTTCCCAATGATTTGAGTAAGGCTTTTCCATGAATCTGCTCACCATACTTACTGCATACATTATATCAGGTCTTGTGGCCGTCAAGTACATGAGATTTCTCCCCAAACTACGGAACATGGTGGAGTTAACAAGCTTTCCTTCACCATATTTACTCAATTTCAGACCTGCTACACATGGAGATGAAACTGGATTTGCATTCTCCATCTTAAACTTCTTCAAGACTTCTTTCACATAACTCTCTTGAGAAATAAAGACACCTTTCTTGAATTGATGAACCTCAATACCAAGAAAGTGATGTAGCTCTCCCAAATCTGTCATCTCAAACTCCTTCATCATGGAAAGCTTAAAATCTTTCAACATCTCCATTTTATTTCCAGTGAAAATGAGATCATCAACATAAAGGCTTACAGCAATGAAGCTTCCATCCGATCTTCCTTTTGTGTAGAGAGTATGCTCATAAGGAGATTTCTTAAATCCACTCTTCTCAAAGTACGAATTGATCCGATTGTACCAAGCTCATGGTGACTGTTTAAGCCCATACAACGCTTTCTTCAATTTGTAAACTTTACCTTCTTCTCCTTTCTTAACAAAACCAGGAGGTTGCTCGAGATAAACCTCTTCTTTTAGAACTCCATTTAAGAACGCCGACTTCACATCCATTTGGAATATTTTCCAATTGTTTTGAGCTGCAAGAGAAATCATTAGTCTGACGGTCTCAAGTCTGGAAACAGGAGCAAAAACTTCAATATAATCTTCTCCTTCCTTTTGATTGTATCCCTTTGCCACAAGCCTTGCCTTGTACTTGTTGATAGAGCCATCTGGATTCTTCTTTAATTTGTATACCCATTTCACTCCAATGGGAATCTTGTGTGGTGGCAGACCTGTAAGCTCCCAAGTGCCATTCTTCTCAATGGACTTTATCTCCTCTATCATTGCTTGCTTCCATGTTTCTTCTTTACTCGCGGCATTAAATGAAATTGGATCCTCTCCCGCAAAGAAAGCAAAGTAAACAACATCATCTAGATCAACTTGCTCAGTCGAGTCATAAAGCTCTTATATACTTCTCATTTTTCGGGGAGGACTTTTATGGTCATCATCTCTTGATGAAGTCAGGGGTGCACTTTCTGTGTGAGAGCCAACTTCTTCACTTTCTAGCAAAGGAAAATCAGTTGTACTTGTATCACCACTATAGGAAGAAATTTCATCGAACCGAACATCCCGGCTGATCACTATCTTCTTTGTTACTGGATTGTACAGCTTGTAGGTCTTGCTCCTCTCACTATAGCCAAGAAATATACACTTTTCTGCCTTGTCATCGAGCTTGCTCCTTGCTGCAACGGGAATGTGTGCGCAAGCAACACTCCCAAAAATTCGTAAGTGTTGAACACTTGGCTTCAGTCCATACCATGCCTCATGAGGTATGCTGTCCATCAAGCTCTTCGTCGGTGATCTGTTTATCAAATAAACAACACATGAAATAGCTTCAGCCTATAGTACTTTGTCCAACTTCTTCCTACTAAGCATACACCTCACCATGTCCATGATAGTGCGGTTCTTTCTTTCACAAACACCATTCTGTTGTGGTGTATATCGAGCTGTCAAATGGTGTCTTATTCCACGATCTCTACAATATATTTCAAATTCAGTCGGAAGATATTCGCCACCCCGATCAGTTCTCAATGATTGTATACGCAAACTAGAAACATTTTCAACTTCAGCTTTGAAATTCTTGAAGGCTTGAAAGGCATCTGATTTTTCCTTAAGAAAATAAACCCACACTTTCCTTGAATAATCATCAATGAAAGAGATAAAATATCGATTACCTCCGTGAGATGTAATTCGCATTGGACCGCACAAATCTGAATGAACAAGTTGTAGTGGCTTCTTGGCCCACCAAGTGGACTGCGAAGGGAATGAAGATCTATGAAGCTTTCAAATCTGACAATCTTCACAAACATCATCTGTAAGAGAAATTTGAGGCACTCCTTTGACCATCGCCTTCGTTGATAACTGCTTCAAGCTTCCATAGTTCAAGTGCCCAAACTTATCATGTCATAGCTTCGAGTTCCTATTATCCACACTAGTGAAACAAGACAAATTCGAGGTCTGAAGTTTTAGAGGGAACAAATTATTTTCAGCAACCCCAACTTTTGCAACAAGCTGACTTTTCTTTGACAAGAAACAAGCATTGTCTCGGAAATGGATATCAAATCCTTTCCTTAAAAGATGACCTGCACTTAGAAGATTACTTTTTCACCCTGGGACGTAGTAAACATCAGTCATCGTCTCGATGGTCCCTGACATTGTTTTGAAAGCTATTTCACCAACTCCTTCAATTTTGTATGCTCTATCATCACCAATCTTCACTTGTCCACGATCAGATTTTGTTAAGCTTGTAAACAAATTCTTATTTCCTGTCATATGCTTGCTAGCACCGCTGTCAAGATACCACACATCATCCAAGTCATAACCATGGCAAGCAAGCAACAAAGTGTCTTGAATACTTCTTTCTTCATGTTTTGTTTCATGTACATAACCTGCCTCAGTCTGCTTGTCTTCCTCTTGCTTGTACCAACACTCGCTGATAGTGTGTCCTGGTTTGAGGCAATGGTAGCATTCAAAATAGCCACGACCCCTTCCTCTTTGATTTCCACGGCCTCTACTTCTTTGTGAGCCTCTTTACGAGAATCTAGAGTTATGAGTTTCTTCTCCTTCATCTTGGCTATTGCTTGAACGACCTTTTCCTCTCCCACAAAAAATTGAGCCTCGTCCTTTATAGTTTCCACCTCTTCCACGTCCATGACTATGAGAAGAGCCACGGCCTCTCGTGATATTGGACTTGAGAGCTTGATCGGGTTGAGAAGGAGGAGGAGGGTTCCTCAGATTAATTCTGACTTCATGGGCCTTCAAAGTACCTTGTAACTCTTCAAGAGAGAGAGTGGACAGATCTCTCGATTCTTCGATAGCAACCACAACATAATCAAACTTCGGGGGAAAACTACGCAGAAATTTTTCAACAACCCTTTCATCTTCTAAGATTTATCCATTTGATGCCATTTGGTTTACAATTGAAGCTGCTTTTGTGAAGTACTCCACAATACTTTCTTGATCTTTCATTTCTAATTTTTCAAACTCCGATCTTAAGGTTTGAAGACGAACCTTTTTCACATTTTCTTCTCCTTTGTATGCTGTTTGGATGACCTCCCAAGCTTGCTTTGCATTTCTGGTTTTGGCAATTCTCTCATACACCGGCATTTCGATTGCTTGATAAATTTGGAAAAGTGCCATGTTGTCCTTCTTCCTATTCTCATTCAAAATGTTTCTTGGTCCTTCCTCCAAAGCTTCTTTATTTTCTGGCTCATTGTACCCTGCTTCAACAATATTCCACAGCTCCATTGATTTTAATAACACCTTCATATTGTTGCTCCAATAATCATAGTTTTCTCCATTGAAACGGATAATAAGAGAAGCCATGTTACTTGTGTTTGCCATCTACACAAGATCGTTTCAGCTCTGATACCACTGTTATAAAAGTAACTTAGTTGATCACTTTGGAAGAAGAATTTCAGCACACCAACTCTGTTCTTTGTTACTTAGTTTTATTCTTGATTCAAAACACAAAAACATCAATGGCTTATATAGAAACCTCATTAACTATATCACACTTTTTAAATAGACTTTCATTATCCTAGACACAATTAAACTTTCACTAAGACTCTTTGACTTCTAGAAATTTGGTTTAGTTTTCCAACAAAATTTACAGTAAAGGCATATGCAAAAGAGACATCTTTCTCATGGTTCCAACAAAGCAAACATTTTGAGTTAATTTCCCCAATTTTGAAGCCTACTTTGAGTTCTGGGAGCTCTGTCGACTGTCAACAAAGTGGTAAAACTGTACTTAGGAATTTTACCTGTAACCCAGACAATATGATTCCGTGAGGTAAATGGTTTCTTATTCCTAATCATGTTATGAGTACTCTTAACACTAAACTTTCCATTAGTAGAAGTAGACCATTCATAATAGTCTATTTTATCCTCCTCCCAAATATCTGCAAGCAGGTTCACTGAATTCTCAGGTATGCTCCATTGTTGATCAATTATGAAATTGTTAACTTTAGCATCAAGTTTCAGCAAAGGATCAAACCTAAAATTTTCCAGATACTGATTAAAAGGGACCCCATTAGGATGTTAAGGGTCAAGCCAAAAAAAAGTGTCCTTACCATTCCCATTCTGGGGACTTTCATAGTCGGGTAAATTTAGCGGCCGAAAAATGCTTGTATTCATGTAGGTAAGCCTATGAAGTTAAAATGTGAGACACTGAGAATCCCTTGAGAAACTTAATTTTGGGGATTGTAATGTCCATTTTGAAATGATTCTATAGGTAATTCATTGCATTTTTCAGTTAAGAAATAGATAGATGAGCATGGTGTGCATTGCCGTGGTAAGTTGTTGCCTATGAAAGACATCCGGGACATTTTATTCGAATGAAATTAATACTTCAATCCTAACTTTTGCAAAAATAAACATGAAGCTAGCTGACCTTGGTGTACAAAGGCGGTGGTGATGGTAATGTTGAGGAACGACTAAAGAGATCTAACTGACTTCGGTACTTTTGTATGCTAATTGGGATTAACACTGGTAGAAAATCAAAAATTAAATACAGAGAGATTATATTCTCAAATTTATAATTGGAAATGCGCCAGAAAAGAGCGTGCGTGCAGCAACACTTGTTAACATTAAGGTGGAGAACTTGATAGGAAACTTATTATCCTTTTTAGTTTAAAGTCAATAAGGGTGTTTCTTTCATCAACACACTTTCTTTAGATGTTACGCAAATTCCTAGGATCCAATTATGTACGAAGCGTGAAATTAATGTTAAGTAGTACCATCCGCCCAGTGGTAGACTTAAATTAATAACTAATGGCTCTTCATGGGCAATCCAGGTTCTAGTAATGGAGTTGTTATGTTAGAGCATGGGCAGCAAGATGGGTAAGTTAGCGAGCCACGTAGGCAAAAAATCAGAAAAAAATATGATCTAGCTAGAGGTAAAAAAATGTCTTTTTCAGGGTGGGGATTGATTTTAGTTTTTTTTTTAATATAAAAAAATTTGTGCGCCAATTGAATTGGCGCCAACATTTTTAAATTATTTTTTTTAATAAAAAAAATACACTGTTGGCACAGTTAAATATTAAAAAAAAAACACAATTTTTTAATAGTAAATTTTATTTTTTTAATAATTTCTTTTGGCTGCCTAGTGGCACTCTGACATAAATTGGGTCACCACAGATAGCCACTGATTTTCTCAAAATAACCAAGATTTGAGCGATAGCTAGCCTGAAAAATGGGTTTTTAAACAAGTTTGGACCGTTATATTAGCGATAACTATCCTGCTGCCCATGCTCTTAGAGATCATAACTATGACATGATACTCGCCTTCACACAATGGTATGACACACACACTAATACATCAGCTGAGTTAATTGGGAAACATCTATATTTGATATAGGTTTCATTTCGTGTTAAGTTTTAGCACAATCTCGTGGTTATTCATCGTCAGAGAGTATACGTGGAATGACTATAGCTGGATTGACTCTGAACAAGTACGCTGGTTTTGTACCTCTTCACTCAAAGACTCTAGCACGTCATTATTTTACAAAATAAACAAAAAAAGTGTATTTTTTAAAGAAAATAGGTTTCTATTCAAACATATTTTTGTTCTGCTCGAATAGACCTGGCAGAACCATCTCCATTCGAATAAACTTCTACTTTATTCAAATAAACTTGGTCTTGTTAGAATAAACTTTTGTTTTGTTCGAACAGAACAGTCATAAGCCTCTCTATTCAAATAGATTTTTACTCTGTTTGAACAGGGCACGGGATTTTCAATTTACTAATAAAAGGTTTCTTTTTTATTTTGAACTTCACCTGCTTGAGATATTTTGAGAGAAAGGGGGAATTCGATGAGAGATTTAATGAGAATAAACCCTCAAGTCGAATCGATCTAAAATTTTGAAAGCCTAATTCCAATTTTACAATTTGAGGAATTTAAGCTTTGAAGCTTTGGTGGGTGATCTGAAGTGAGGTTTTGTGTGAACAAAGGTCATTGTAAGAATGAGGAATCGATTGCAAGAAGCACAATTAGAAGAGAGGTAACCACGAGATGTGTTTATCGAGTCTGTAAATGATTGAATTCTTGCTATTTCTTTTCAATAGTGGATTTTTAGCTGTCAGGCGATTCGGTAGTAACATGTGGGTTTTTCTCCTGAGAAAGGTTTCCCACAGGGTTAAAATTATTTGTCCGTATGCTTTTAATTGCTTATTGCTATCACTAGGCTATCATATCAGCTTGAGCTAGGTTCAAATTAGACAATTAGCTTCAAGGATTATCGAACCTGAGTTATTTGACCTAATTTTATAGAAATCGATTTATCTCAAGGACTCAACAATATCAATTGGCATCAAAGCGATCACACTCGAAGGCTTAACAACCTCAGTATGGATCTTAACTTATGTATTTGAGATTAATAGATTTTGAAAGATTTAGAGGTCACATAAATGGTTTGCTCATCTTCGATAGCAAAGACTATCCTTATTGGAAAGTCTGAATGGTTGCATTCTTTCAATCACTTGGAGAAGATGCCTGGATTGCGTTTGAGGATGGTTGGACGTACCCTACCATGATGAAAGGAATGGGTAATGAAGTTGAAGAGGTCCTTAAGCCTAGGAATTAATTGTTTAAGGATGAAAAGGAAACTGCTAGTTATAATAATAAGGATCGAAATGTTATTTTTATGGCTGTGGGCCCTAGTAAGTTTTGACACATATCATCTTGTCCACTTCGAAAGAATCTTGAGACATATTAGTTCGAACTCCTGAAGGCGATGATACAGTCAAAGAAAGTAATTGTAAATATTCACCTCCCAATTCGAGAATATTCAGATAGATGAGAATGATTTTTATGCAAGACTAAGTTACATTGTCAACACTAGTGCCGCATTTGGTGCAGCTTACTCAGATATTCAAATTATTTGAAAATTATTGAGGCTCTTCCCAAAATCTTTAGATCCAGACGTGATATTATAGATAAAGCTCAAGATCTTAAAAAAATGTAACCAGACACACTTGCTGGAAAGTTACAAACATTTGAACTCGAGATGCATATGAAAAGCCCTCAAAATAATATGAGTGGTGCTTTTAAGTCTTCCTCTACCTCTTCGTCTTCTAAGGATATCAAAGAAGCTGACAACTCATGTGTTTTAGATGATGATGATTGGTCTGATATAGATTCACAAATTATCTCTATAAGCAACTAACTGAAAAACCTTGTAAAAAACATCAATTTAAAAAACAAGGGTACTTAGTGAATTATAAGTCCCAAACTTGTGATCAAGTTAAATCAAATAACCAACACAGCAACCCTGACACAAACCTAAGTTAAGTTGAATGCTACAAGTATCATAAGTTTGGTCACTATACCCATAATTACCCCAATAACAAATCTAGTAGTAATAATAAGGCCATGAATATTATTATTACTTGGGATGATAATAATGATGAATTTGATACTAATAATGATCATTCCCAAGAAAATGAAAATGGCAACTATTGTGCATATCATGCTAAAATAAACTCTAGTAGTGATTATTCTTACCCATTTTAGCTAGAAAATACTGCTGAAAGTTAGAGTGATAGTAAAAGTTGTGAGTTTGAGGACTCTTATCTTGAAAAGTTGTATAATTAGACTTTTTTTGAAGTGTGTTAAACTTGAAAAAATTAACAAGACCTTGAAAGATCAGGACACACTCATACTGGAACTTAAAGAAAAAGTTAAGGATACAACCCTTCAATTGAAAAGCTTAAAAGTGAGAAACTAGATCTTCTTGGAAAACTTGAGATGCTAGAGAAGGAAGTTCATGATGCCAAGGAAAAAGTTAAGTCAACTCATGATAAACTTAACAAGTCTAGGCTTGATCTAGTTTGATCTCAGGAGAAACTTTAAATGTTTTGCCATGAAGTGAAGATTATTTATAAAATGCTAAGTTTGGGCAAATCTGAAAGTGACAAAAGGGACCTGAATATGAAAAATTTGCTTTTAACTTAAAAGCCCCTCAAGTCACAAAATTTGTTAAAGCCACAGTATTTCCCAAACCTAATGTATTGTCAAATACTCGCACTCGTGCTAGTAAGCCACATTTTTCAAAAGTAATTTATTATTATGCTTGTGGAGAAGGGGACATCATGCTTTATATTATAGATTTGTTTCATATACTAGATAGGTTGATTGGCTCCCTAGCAAGAAAAAGAAGAAGATGATCAAGAAATCTCTAATGCTCACTTAAAAAGTACAATATTAAGAGTCTATCAGAGTTATTTGGGTGTGTAAGGATAAGTTGACATCTTAGTTAACATGCAATGCTACACTGGTAGCTATTAGATCTATTTGGTATGAAAGGATGATTTGTCACCACAGATAAGGTACAATGTTGATTTAATAGGTAATGAATCTAAACTGAGACGAGCGATCGGTGTATGCTTCATTGATTTGGTACGTTTCTTACCCTCAATTATGTTCTGTGATTTTCTTCATCTTTTTAGGAAATAGGGTATAACTTTAGTTTTTCTAGCATTTTGCATTTTAGGACCTTTTGAATATCAAATATTCTTGCTAGATTAGAATAGTGTTTTTGTGTTATATTAATTCATAGAATAATTATTTGGTAAAATCAAAATTCATAATAATCAGTGACCCCCTTGATTAAACTAAAAGTTCATCGTAATTTGAACCACATGAGGATAATTGTAGATACTTCGTACCTAATGCAATGAAAGGATCTGGCATTTTTATAACCATTAGGTGTTATGACATTAATTCCTTTTAGCAAATCTTATATTATATTATGATCTCATTGTGTTTAAATTACTCAATTATCGTTGGTAACATCAAATTCAAGTTATTCTAATAGAGCATTTCTTATACTTGATTCGAGATAAAAAAGAGACTGTGTGAGACCGCAGATATGATAATAGGTCTTTTATTATTTCACCTTTTTTGGCCTTCGTTATGCTTACCCAAACTTTTTATCCGTTTGCAACCATTTTTGCTTTCAAATATGCCATTCGTTTTATACCCAACTATTTTTGACCCATTTGTTCTAAGACTTTTCAGCAAAAAAAATTAAAAAGTAAAGCCACGTAGTTTTAGTGGTGAAGATAAATATAAGAGGAGAGTATTCCCAATACTTTGATAGTACATTTAAAAGATTCTATCTAGAATATTAAAACAAAATTGTGAGATAAAAGAAGAAACAATCTATTCTATATATACTCAATAAAGGGAAAGATAGAAAAAGTAACAATTTATTCTATATGTACTAAATTAAGGGAAAGAGGGGGAGTAAGTGTATATTTTGTATCAGAATGCTAGCAAAACACCTACTCCATTATGTGCCTACCCTTGCCTGTATTATAACCTCTCCAAGACCTGTCTGATCTTGAATTTAGCACAGTTAATTTAGGGGAGAAAAGAGATAGGGATTCTATATTAGTGAACTTGACATCATTAATTCAATTAAATTCCTATCCATGAGATCTTTACGTTCGTAGTGCACAGTTTATTTGATGAAATATGATTTTTTTCTTTACTCTTCACATACTCATATTTATATTTCCATAGAATGTTTACTAGTAAAATCTCAATATTTTTAAAGTTACCACCCAAGTGAGGTCTCAGTCAAAGTAAATTTCTAATATATTGTTCTAACTGTGGCTAATTAATACGTTGAATAAAAGTGTCTATCTGACTATGCACACACATGTTAAGAATTGAGGTAGCTATAAATAGAATAGATCTTGAGGCAAACTCAACATCCCAAACGAACTTCTAAAACTAGCCTACACAGTTTTTGTTTGAACGACTCTAAGCTCGTTCAAATGACTTTGATGGAACAAGGTTTCTAGCCCTAGAAACTAGCATGTCGTTCGAACGACTTTGACGGTCCAAGTTTCCAGCACAAAAACAACCATCTCGTTTGAATGACATCTATTCTCGTTCGAGCGACTTTTACAATTCGAGTTCACACTTAACAATCTCCCACTTGAAATCGAATCTACCATAACCCATCTCTAGATCACCAAATGAATTGCCCGCACTACCCGGACCTTCAATCATGAAGACCTATAAAATTTGTACATGTCGTCAACTTTTAAAAGTTACAACCTTCATAAACATATCGGCCGGATTCACATCAGTATAAACCTTCACAAGCTTCAGCACACCGTCCTCGAGGAATAAGCGAATATAATGATATCGAATATCAATATGCTTAGTCCTAGAGTAAAAAGTCGAATTCTTCTCTAAGTGTATAACGGTTTGACTATCACTATACAACTTAGGAGAATGTTGTTCTCTACCAAGCTCTTTCATCAACCCTTTTAGCCAAACCATATCCTTATACACTTCCATAGCCACAGTAAATTTTGCCTCCGTCATAGACAAAGTTACAATCTTATGTAGCCTAGAAACCCATGTAACCACACCACTTTCTAATATAAATATGAAACCACTAGTGCTCCTTTGCCTATCAATGTCACCCACCATATCAGAATTAATAAAACCCTGTAAGCATATCTGAGAACCCCCATAACATAATGCCATATCTTGAGTTCCCTTTAGATACCTAAATATCTATTTTACAGCTTTCTAATGCTCCTTACCTGGATTACTCATTTACCTAGTAACAACTCCTACTACTTAGGGCAATATCCGGTCTCGTATAAATCATAGCGTACATTAGGCTACCAACTACTGATTCATAAGGAACCTTCTTCATCTTATCACGATCCTTCTACATCTTCGGACAACACTCCTTTGACAATTTAAAATAACCTCCTAATGGTGTATTAACAACCTTAGTACCATTCATGTTAAACGGCTTAAGTACTTTCTTGGTGTACTCGGCTTAAGATAACTTTAATTTTTGTCAGTTTCTGTCTCTTATAACATGCATACTAAGACTTTATTTTGCAACACCCAAGTCCTTTATAGAAAACTCCTGGGACAACTGTTCCTTTAGCTTGACAATCTTACCCATGTTAGCACTTGCTACCAACATATCATCTACATACAGAAGTAAAATGATATATGAGCTCCCCGTATTTTTGATAAAACAATAGTGATCCGCATTGCTCTTCGAATAACCATTTCAAAACATGAATTGTTCGAACTTCAAATACCACTATCTCGATGCTTGTTTCAAACAATATAGGCTCTTCGTGAGCCTACACACAAGATCTTCTTTCCCTTTAACTAAATGCTCTTTTGGCTACTTTATATAAATTTCTTTATCAAGGTTGTCGGGAAAAAATGTTGTTTTAACATCAAACTGCTCAAGATGTAAATCTTCAACTGCAACTATTTTCATCACAACACGAATAGTAGACATCTTTACAACAATAGCGAAGACCTCACCAAAATTAATGTCTTCTTTCTGCTAAAAACCCTTCACCATAAGTCTAGCTTTGAATCTTCTTGAATCGTCAGATTTTTGCTTTAGTCTGTATACCCACTTGTTATTCAATGCTCTCTTCCCTTTCGATAACCGAACTAAATCCCAAGTTCAATTTACTAACAATGACTGCATCTCATCATCCATAGCCAGCTCCCACTTGCTTTTGGCTTCCACATCTAAGGCCTCCTAATAACTTTCCAGTTTGCCATTATCCGTAAGTAACAAGTAATGTAGGGAGTTAATGTACCTAGCCGAAACTCTTACAATTCTTGGATCCTTTCGAAGTGCTATTAGAATTTCTAGATCATTAGGTTCCTCATCTTTATCTGGTGCATTAGACACAACAACAACTTCTTCATCAACCTCTCAAGAGGGTTCAAATTTAAAGTCGACACTTTTGGCTGCTTTATTTCGATTCATTTCCACAGGTACTTTGAAGTCTTTATACAAAACTTCCTCATTGAATGTAACATTACGGCTCCGAATGACTTTCCAATTCTTTGCATCCCAAAATTGGTAGCCAAACTCATCACCACCATATCTAATGAATATGCACTTCGCTGACTTTCCATCTAACTTTGTCCTTGTATCTGAATTATCAAGCACATATGAGGTACAACTGAAAATACATAAGTGTGAAAGGTTTACCTCTTTACCGGTCCATGCTTCTTCTGGAAGTACAAATTCCAAAGCCGTTGAAGGCCCTCTATTAATCAAGTACGTTGTCATACTAACTACATCTGCCCAAAAACATTTTGACAATTTAGCGTTAAGTCTCATAATCCTTGTTCTTTTGTTTATGGTTTGTGCCAAGTAATTGTATCAATCCTTGGAGTAGTCGTACAAATAGTAGAAATTGGCACAAACAACCCCTAGCATTTCCCATGGTGCTTACATATCCATCATCATTCGCCAATTGGCAAACCGAGATAAGGTGACGCCTCAAATTGGGTACAAGTCGCACATTTTTTAAAACCCTATTTGGGAACCCTCAAAATTAGAGCAGGCTAATTCTATTTTAGCTAACCTATTCTGAACATGGTTAAACTTGAACTGGTTTAGAAATACACACTGTTTGGAAAATAATAGTCTAGTTTTAGATTAGGGGGTTGTTTCGATGACATCTTATTTTTAACTGGTTTCTAATCTCCATAACCTACTCTATTGAAGTAAACCATCATTTCTTTTTCCTATGTACTAAAACTCACACTTCTATACAAAATTGCTGCTACTCGATCTTATTTATAAAGGTCCAAACAAAATTCATAAATGCTTATGTGTGTGTGTGAGAGAGAGAGAGAAAAAAAAAATTCAGAAGTGGCCAAAGATCTGAACTCCATTAATCATTATCTTGCAAGCTTCTCATCAATAATCGGAAAGAGTGAGATTAGGTTCTTTGTTATAGAAAGAATGTTCTTCTAAAGGAAAATTTAGAAGTGATATTTATTTTCGTCATCAACCCCATATTTTCCAATGCTATAAAACTAATTTTCATGAGAAAAATCTATTTATCATTTGGAAAGAAAACAGGTTTTTGGACTTTTATGGTGCAGACTTATACAAAAGAGAACCAAATTTTATTGGTCTCACTGCTACCCAAATAACCTTTATAGTTTTCGGCTCAAGTTCTAACCTAGCCGCACCAGTTTTTTTAGTCTTCCAAACAGCCCCTAGCGTTTCCCTTTCCAGTAATATTACGTGCACTATTATCTGCAAGAAAGACCATATCGAAGTCACCTTTAACAATATTGGTTAGGAAACCTATGTTTGCAGTAGTATAGAATGAGGCACCCAAATCAACTATCCAAGATTCATTAACATCGTCACGCGAAAGTAGTAGAGCCTCATCAGAACTAACCTCCTCGGTAAGGTTAATTGGTTCTTTCTCCTCATCATCAACTTTCTTAGAGGAAGAGTTACAATCTCGCCTGAAGTGACCCTTTTTTCCACAAGTCCAACATGCACCGGGCGGCTTAGATTTTCCTCTTGACTGTGAATGACACCTTCTACATTTTAACCCCTTTCTATAAGACCTCCTTCTTTCTTCGACGTTCAACGCACTGTCGTTTGAACTCTAAGAGGGTTCATATGTTTTATGCCTATTCTCTTCACTCATAATCAAAGAGACTATAGTATCACATTTAATGTCTTCCTTCCCTAATGAATCGCTCACAGTTGTAATAAACCCTTCCCAACTCTCAGGCATTTGCCCTAGAAGAGCCTACGTTCTCGCCTCATCAATAAAAGTAATTTTTACGAATTTAAACTTAGAATGAATAGTATTGATCTCACTAATATGAACCTGCACACTACTTTTCTCATTCATCTTCAAGGTAAGCATGCGCCGTAAAAGTTATACCTTATTTACCCTGGACGGTTCTGAGTACATAGAAGACAAAGTCTCCATTAAATTCTACGTTGTTGTAACTTTAGAGATCATATGTATAATTTGAGATGATAACGCTAACCTAACGATTTTATGCGCCTTGTCATCCAATCACGCCCACTTACCAACATCATAATCTGCTGGCTTCATCTAAACTCTACCCAGTGGTAACTCAAGATTCTTCTAATAGAGGTAATCTTCTATCTGCATCTTTTACACTCCAAAATTTGAACCAGTAAACTTTGTAATCTTTAATTTCTCTTGATTAACCATTGTTCTTCACCATAAAAGCCCTATAACAAGCGCTCTAATACCAATTGCTGAGAATAATGGAAGTTTCTCTCTCTTCTATACCAAAAAGAATATGCAGAATATGCCGAACAAGTAAACAATCAATCAAAGAACAATAAACAAATATAAGTATTTCCCAAAAGAGGGAAGTGGAAAACCCTAACTGATGAAAAACCACTCCCCGTAAACAATCATTATGTTAAAATAGGTTACATACGATCTTCTCCAAGCTTATCAAGCTTTGTAATGTAATATCTCAAACCCTAGCTCTCTAAAATTAAACTAACAAAAAAATAGGCTAATAAATAACCTAAGTCCCCCTTATATACTTAGGGGACTAATTACAAACAGAACAGATCTTAAGGAAAACTCAACGTCCCAAACCAACTTCTAAAACTAGCCTACGCGGTTTACGTTAGAACGACTTCGACGAAACAGGGTTTCTAGCCCTAGAAATAAGCATGTCGTTTGAACGACATCTAGTCTCTTTCGAGCGACTTCGACCATCCAAGTTTCCAACGCAAAAAGCAACCATCCCATTCGAATGACATCCATTCTCGTTTGAACAACTTTGACAATTAGAGTCTACCCTTAACAACACACACTCACCAAGTAATTTATATTAGTATTTTTTTATAATACATGGGAAATGTCTGATCTCCCTAAGATATTTTAGATTTATTTGTTTTCGATCATGCATTGTCCTAGGGGGAGATTGCCAATGTCTATTTATGCTATTTTTTGGGGGATTTTTGTGCGTTTATATTCTAACCGGGGTTACCATTATTTTGAGGGGGAGATGCATCTTATTTTGAAGGGAAATAACTAATATTTTTTTCAACGTAATATTGTTTTGTTTCTATTTATTTTCTTTTACCCTTTTATTCATCTGCGACAAAAAGGGGGAGATATGATCATCACAGGCAAGCCAGGTAGACTTTTTGGTATTTTAGGTTTTATCAGGTAAGTTTTGATTTTCACTTAGATACCCTTTTTTTTAGTAGTTACGTGTTGTATCTTGTTTAGTGTTCAGGGATTTAGAGCATATATTATCGAATAACAGAGTGCCTTCGAGTAAGGATGTTCAGTGATTGAGTCAGTCCATCAAGTTGTAAAATTTTCTTTCTTATAGTCATAGTTTTGTCAAAAAATAAACCAAAGGGGGAGATTGAACCATTCATATTTAGTATTGGGTTCATTTTGTGTTAAGTATCAGCATTATCTCATGGTTATTCATCGTTAGAGAGTGTACATGGAATGACTACAGTTGGACAAGCACCGAACTGGTACATTGGCTTTGAACCTCTTCGGCTAAATACTTTAGCCCATTAGTATTTAACAAAATAAACAAAAGAAGTGTATTTTTTAAGGAAAATTAGTTTTTGTCCTGTTCGAATAGATCTGGCAGAACCATCTCTGTTCTAATAGACTTTTGTTCTGTATGAATAGACTTAGTCATGTTAGAATATACTTTTGTTCTGTTCAAACAGAATAGTCAAGACTCTTTTTGTTTGAATAGACTTTTGCTATGTTCGAACAAAGAATAGGATTTTCAATTTTTTTATAAAAGGCAACTTTTTTATTTTGAACTTCTCCTTTTCCAAAACCAATTTTAGGGCCTGAGATAAGAGGGAATTTAACGAGAATTAACTTTCAAGTTGAATTGATCTTGAATTTCAAAAATCTAATTCTAATTTTAGATTTTGAGAGTTTGAGGGATTCAAGCTTTGGTGCGTGATCCGAAGCGAGGAGTTGCGAGAATGAGGAATCGATTGCAAGAAACTCAATTAGATGAAAATTAACCACGGGAAGTACTTATCTAGTCTGTAAGTGATTGAATTCTTGTCATTTTTTCAATAGTAGATTTTTAGCTATCGGGGGATTCGGCGGCGACTTGTAGGTTTTTCCCCTGATGAAGATTTCCCGCAGGGTTAAAATTGTTTGTCCTTATACTTTTAATTCCTTATTTCTATCACTAGATTATCGCATCAACTTGATCTAGGTTAGAATTAGACAATTAGTTTTAAGGAATATCGGACCTATGTTATTTGACCTAATTTTATCAAAATTGATTCATCTCAAGGACTCTACAACAAGAGCACCCAACTACCATGGAAATATAGAGGGTAGCAACTTATTTTTAAGCTTAGGCATCGACTAGATTTCACTCTCGAGCATGACTACAGAGTAATACATTACTCTGCTGACTCATTCTTCAAATTTCGTTGAGGTTAATCCGTTCAAATCCTCAAATATCTTCACCATAATTGCTGCCCTCCATAGAGAAGTCAGGGTTACTTTCAAATTAGATAAGATATGTTTGAATTTACTAGATCATGATTCGCTTGGAGCTTCGGTCTAGTCATCTCCTACCAGTTTTGATTTAATAAACATATCCTTTCTTCAATTATAAAAAAATATGGAGACAAAATATGAAGAAAGAAAACATTGATGAATATGAGAAGATAACATGGAGAAAAAATATATATAAAAAGATAATTTAGAGAGTGAAAATTAGAAAGAGAAATACTTATATAAATTCAAAAGAGAGCATTGATAAGCAAATCTTGATGAAGATGTTCGAAGAGAGAAGCTCTACAACAGAAAATATAGAAAGAAAAAAATGAAGAGAAAGTTTAATAAAAATATGGCGCGAGAAAACCTACCAAAAAAAATATGGAGAGGATATCTAGATAATATTGGTAGAAAACTAGCAGGCATCGCGCATGCCTATGACAGCATGTGTCAGACTTAATTGTTATGCTAACATTTCTAATGAGACTATTGTTATGAATTAGGAGTTATACAAAATTTTATATGGGTACCTTGTATGGTGATCTCTCGAATATTATATCGGGTGGCTGAAACTATTACTTTCTTTGACTTGATTACAATGAACAAGTATAAAACAAGTTCAAAAGAGTGTGACCATGGGTGAGTATTGACTATAATGTAGTGGTAGATTATTTTGAAAAGAAGACTGGGGTCATTTGGAGATGTACCATGTAGTTCAAGCCATTGAATATTGTAAGCATAGATTAAAATATCCATGATAAATTCATTATACCTAGATAAATATCTTTTTTTTTTGTCGGTTTCGTATTTTAGTGTTATTATCAGTGATATAAATTCATCATACTTAAATTTGTGGCATAAAACTGTTAATGTATCATGATTTTATCAATTTATCACCAAAATATCATGATAATTTGATAGAATTAAGAGATAATTGGTTTTGACTTTTAACATTCTCAAAACCCAAAAGTATGGATTTTATTTTATAATAAAAGAGGAATGGCCACCCATTTAAAGACTTAAAGGAGATGGTCTCATATATGAAGAACAAAAGATTAAAACATAAATATTATTGAGAAAATGATTCTTCTCTTATAAGTTATAACTTATAACCATACATAGTTGATGCTTTTAAGGGCTAGAAAAACTAAAGAGACATAGGTTTGACTTTGCTGTTGGGTGGTCGGTTATAGAAAAAAAGGGTTGGGTTTGTAATTGCCTAATTCCGTAAGATCGTGATGGCTTGGAATTAGCTCTTGCACTAATGTTCCTGTGACAAAAACTAATATAGAGCATGAAATAACACATGTAGTTTAGCGTGGAAAAGAATAGGTAAAAAACTAAGACCTCAAGGTTAGGGTTTTAGTAACAGTAACTTTAATTATTTGAGGCTGATATCTTATTACAAGTGATCACTCAAACTAGAAATTCTTGATCTTATAAATAAGAAATTTGGTGTTTGAGAATTTAGAAAATCTAGTTTTCTTGATAATTTCTCATATATTTTTCTGGTCCTTGTCTCTTCTAGAACTTTATCCTTATATAGGCATTGCCCACAGTTTGTTATCATGTTGAAGTATGTTCTCCGAATAATGAGGTAAGTGGCGGTTGACTGAGTAACTGTTAAGTTTATATGAGATAGGTATTTTTGACTTATTCATGTTTTTCTATTGTACTTGATCCACATTCTTCATCAGTTCGTGGTATAGGTATCAATAGTGATTGTTCATGTCACGGGTAAAATTCCAGAGTCTGATATGGGGGTAGTTCGAATTGGGTTAGGTTGAGAGTTAGGTCCCTACAATCGCCCCCTCATAACTAAAGTCACAAGTTGCTTTGGATGAGAAAGAATCTGGGGATATGGGTTGTTAGAAGTTGAAAAAATATGACGTAGTTAATGTTGATTTCACTAGTATGGAAAATGGGTATTTTTGTATGGATAGATGTATCTGCATTGAATGATAATAAAGATATTGATGTATGTGACGCTTGGGGCTCTGAAAGTGGCTCTGTATTGAATGATGACTACTTTGGAAACTTACCTGTGCATTAAATATAAGGGTTATATAAATAGTACCTGTACCGAGGATTCTGGCAAAGCGTGTTGTTTGTTGAAAAATTTCTGGAAGTCTAGATTTATAATGGTGAATACCCAGAGAATAGTTTATGAAGATAAAGTCTCTGCGGAAGTACAAACATTTATGTTGAGATACTTTGGTGACCAATCCTTGGAGATGCTCATCCCCATTCCCATTCCACCGACGTATCAGGGTATGTCGGAAGAAGAAGCGACTAAAGTTGAAGTAGATTTTTACTGTATGTAGAGATTTTACTATGTTGTCTTGACAGGCGAGCAACGTTGGAGGTGTCTATGCATTCTTGCGGAGGATAAGGTTGAAGAGATAGATGTGGGGACCGGTGTAACTGCTGGGCAGTACCGCCAGTATCCTGTGTAGGATTGGATTCTAAGGGAGGGCCTTCTTTCATCTCCACCAACTCACTGATGGTGGTGGTTGTAGAGGAGACAATGGTGGTAGTAGAGAAAGGGGGTAGAGATTGGAAGTCTGTTTCTACACCATCATCATTTCTTTTATCTAAGAAGACCTTCTGTTTGAAGAGTTGGTTCAAGCACTGACTTCTTTCTTTCATAGTTTCCATTTGAAGTTTGATTCTATGCCTAAAGTTCGAACAAACTTGGGGAAAGGAAGATGTTATATGTTTTTCAATGCCTGCTTTTCTTTAGAAGATTCTCAAAGTGAAACATCACTTAAGACAATTGAAGTGATGGATTTGTTATCTAAAAAGTACCTGAAAGTCTTGTTATCTATAAAGTACCTGAAAGACTATTGTTATTAAAATTGAGTTATTAGTAATTCTAAGATTTCTGAATAGAGAATAAAATGTAATAAATAAGATTGAACTACAAAGTATATTATAGCAATCGAGCTGTAAAAATATGCTTGTGAAATAATAGATGTGCAAATACTTATTTTAAACTGAATAACTTATAATTATTGGGGGAGATAACTGCAGAAGATTTAGAATATGTAGGAATTGGAAATTCAAGCTCAGGGAGATCTCTTTAAAATATTATATTTGGGGAAAATAAGTTTGAAATGAGGTAGGTCGAATTCAAAGAGGTCGACATGTTTAGATAAGTTCAAATAATTTCTTATCGGGATATTAGGGTTTGCGGTTGTGGAAAAATAGAATATAGCATACATAATGTGGGGGATTTGAAGTGATCTAGAAACTTGCATAAATAGGGGAAATGAGTATAGATAGAAGGAAGACATAAAAGATGGTGTGGACTCGATCTGAGAGAATTTGTCATGTCATTGAGGGACGTTTGGCGATAAAAATAGCTGAAGTGCGAGAGCGGATATTTGGCTTGCTAGATTATAATACTAACTTGCCAGTGTCCGAATATCAGTTTAAAGGTTTAGATTAGATGGGTAGAGAACTTAAGTTAGGACATCGCTTCTACGAGAAGCTATTTTGGGAAGTGATTATGGAGCCTTCAGCTCAAAAAGAGGTTGTGAGGCTAATTACTAAAGAAGAGATCAAGTTGGAAGATGTGAGGATTGCTGGAGGCGAACTGATTAGGTGTGGCTCCCCAGGACATCGGGGATGTTTTATGTATAATTATATGTGAGGAAGTGAAATGTATGTGGTCGAATAACTATAAAGGGAATGTAATAAGAATAAAGTTTTGAATTTATCCTTCTTTGTTGCAAATGTTGTTATAACTTTTTTGAATAAAGAATTTGAAATTTTGAAATGTGAGAGCTTTGGAAATGACGTCAGCACTTCTATAAGTAGTAGAAGTAAGAATTTAAAAGGCAGGTAGCTTTGATTTTTTTGTCTCTCGTATTATTACAGGGAAAGTTTGATTGCATATAAGTGTTGAGTCATCATAAGTGTGGGGAGGTCAGAAAAAGATTTGGGCAGGAGAGATGAAAATATATTAAAATATAACATGGGGCAATGATGGAAAGGTGCTTTCACCGAAAATGTGTAAAATGTCTGACATTAATTGTGGAAGGAACGTCTCGGCTGCAAAATTGACGGTGACTCATGCGAGACCCAATAATTGTCAATAGTTAGAGAGATAAATTATAAATAATGCTTCATCTTCATCATTGAAATGTTTATCAATTTCTAAAAAATTGAAGAACAGTAAGGGAGGAAAGAGAAAAAATAGCAGAGATTCTTGTGAGAGATTAGACTAGAGTGATCAACAATCAAGGCGAGATAAGGTTGCGAAGACTGAGTTTCGAAGGTGTTTGTATAGCAGCGCTGTGAAGGAAGGATTTGGTGCCACTTCATATTCATTTTCAGATGTTGAAGGGTAATAGATGATCGCGATATTGTGAATATGATTTTTAAAAGATTTTCGTGGTTTTTAAATTTCGAAAAATTATTATTTATTGTAACCGATAAAAATCTGTTTGATATATATATAAAAGAGATGCGAATGATATACGTATATGTATGATGTATGTGTAAATGATAATGATATAATATCTGGACCTGTATGTAGATCGAGCATGAGCATTTGTGTTGAACCAAACCTCATCTTAGATTTGTAGTTGAGATGGAGACTTCCCCAATGATGGAGGCATCGACCTCTGGTCGTTCCGCTGAGTTTGATAATGTTGAATCTGATAGGGAGAACGAAGTAGGAGTGGTTCAATTTCTAGATTTCCCTGGACAATTGGTATCATACCCTCTAAACTCTGATGTATTTAGAGAGTTTTGTAGATCTAGGGTTCTTATAGGGGGAAGATGGGGAAACTTTATTGAACATGCCGGTAGACAGCTTCAAAGTTGCATAGAAGAATCTGGGGAGGAACATTTCTTTCAGTTGGCTAATTTATAGATAGAGAAATCGGATAGGGGGTTAGACAAATCAATCTCTTTTGAGTATTATGATAGGAATGTCTAGGGCGACCTGGAAGAGGATTTTTTGTGCTACCTGTCTCTGTTGGAGTATGGGTTAAATTTTTCCCTTAGCAATCTTATGAAAGGGAAAATGAATATCATAGGGGAATATCCTGCCCAGTTGAACGGGAACATGTGGGAGGTAATAAATGTCTGTGAGAGTTTAAATAAGTTGTAGGAGGAGAATGAGGTGGATAAGAGAATATCTCTTGAAGATGTTTGCAGTTTTATGGATTGAAAAATTATTTTGCAGGTAGGGTGGCATATTTTTTTATGAGCTCGACTCGACCTCTTTTCTTCTATCTGAATTCAACAAGTCGAATATGGAATGATAATGTGATTTGGGTGATAGGTGATTATCTTCAAAGAGATGACGAAGAACCTATGAAACTTATGTATAAAACTATAAAGAAAAGTAAGTGAAATAATGTATAATCTCAAATTGGTTAAATTGAATGTTGCTCTGTTGTTGATAATGTGTTTGTTGTTTGACAGGTCCTCAGTCAAAGGTGAATAAGATGAAGTCCCTGTTAGA
This sequence comes from Kingdonia uniflora, assembly GCA_014058105.1. Taxonomy (NCBI): domain Eukaryota; kingdom Viridiplantae; phylum Streptophyta; class Magnoliopsida; order Ranunculales; family Circaeasteraceae; genus Kingdonia; species Kingdonia uniflora. The sequence goes on along the minus strand of JACGCM010000560.1, from coordinate 3,029,549 downwards.
TGTTATTGCTTAGGAAGGGGTTGAGCTCGTGGTAGTGTTGAAAGACCTCGGCATTAATAGAAATAAATGAGCTAACAGCAGGTCTGAGAAAGTTTAAAAGTCTCAAGCAATGAAACTAATAGCGGGTGTTGGTGGCAATAAGAAGAAGGGAGCTGATGGAGATAAATGAGTGGTTTTGCCAAAGGCCTCTGCAGTGGATTTCGCGGATGTGTCAGAGTCTACCACGTCGAGCAAGTTAGCTCGGGTATTTCCAAAAAAGATGATGTTGAAGCGTGGCTCGACATTTAGAACCATGGGGAGTGATGAGGTCGAGGGAGAGGCAAAAAAGAGAGAGGTTGACCTTCCTTCTCAACTGACTGGGGCAAAAGTCGCAGAGAATTGACCTGGTAAGGAAAACGAGTTGAGAGTTATAGAGGATAGGACGAGGCTTACAGCTCGCAAGAGTGTGGAGGAGATGAGCAAAGTGGTCAATTTGATGATTGTAATGCTTTTCTGAATTCTGCATGGTGATTCGAGCTTAAAATGTGTTTGATTTTTTTTGTAGGCTGCTCGTTTGATGAAGGGGATCTGCCTTAGGATGGTGGAGGAGAAAGTCAAGCATAAACTTGAGAAGAAGGTATCTCGATTAAAGTCAAATTTGGTTCGAGAGGAGAAGCAACTGGCTTCTTTGAAGGTTGTACAAGAGGTGGAGAATATCGAGCTGACAGAAGAATCACAGAAGAATCTTAACGAGGTGGTAGGCCAGCGTGACAGACTTGAGTGCCACCTCCTCAAAATGGGGTACTCCAAAGATGAGGTGAATGATATTATGGAGGATACCTATGTTAAAGAGGAGGAGGATGAAGTTGATGGGACTGGAGTTGTAAGAGGGCTGGATGGTGTATCTCCCCAAACTGAGCGAGAGAGCTAAGGGGATGATATTGTGAACCCAGATAATAAGAATGAGAAGGTAGAGTAAAATTGTTGACTTTGTGGTTGTGTGATTATGAGGGGTTTGTGAACTATAATTGTATGGATTATTGTATGATAAATTTATATAGGCTAAGTGATGTTTGTAAACCTTGTTTGTAGGAACATAAGGATATGCGCCTCAGAATAAAATAATTAAAGAATAAGCTCGCTAAGGAGAAAGACTCTTTGACGTCCCTATTGACTTCGCAAGCGGAGCTACAGATTAGAGAAGAGCAAGAAATATTTGACTTGTATATTTTATTAATTTAGAGCTATAAAGTAAAAATTATAGTATAGAGATAGACCAAAAACATGCTAATAGTTTAGGGGCTATGGTCAAGGACGGCGCTAAGGTAAGGCCGTCAAACGCCCGCTTTGGGCCTCACTTTGCCATAGGGCCCCAAAATCCCAATAAAAGTTTGATTTTGACAGGTAAGATTTTGTTAAATCTAAGCATTCTTTTTGAGAAATCTATTTTTACCCTCTATCATATTCAAAATTACAAGTATACAAAGTATTTCCATTATTATATTAAGGATGTTTTAGTAATTCAAGCAAATATCTTTAAAACCCTACTTTTCATGGAGAATATCTCTCTCACATTAAAATTTTATTTTATCTCATCTCGTCTCCCTTTTCTTCTTTTTTGGTTAAGTATCTCTCTCTCAAATAAGGTTTGTGCATCTCTTATCTACTATCTCCTCCTTCTCTTTCATGAGGCTAGTTCCTCTTTCATAGTTTAAAGTAGGACTGTTGAAAATGGAGGTCTTGAGTTTCAACTTTTTGAACTCATCATTACAGTTTTACTTTATGTTCTTTACTTTCTTAGATCTGGAAGTTATCTCCTATTATACTTTTGTCTCGCTAATGATTTTTGAAAATATATCATTTTCTGTTATCCAAAAGAAATTCCTCGAGACATTTCTAACAATGACCAACTCTTGATTAAATTAATTTGTAACTATTTTTAACCTCAAATTTGTTGTTTGCTTTGCAAATTTGTCGTACCATCCTTTGGTGCATCAATTTATATTTAAACTACAGGGCCCATTTTCATGATTTGCTTTGGGCACCCTAAACCCTAGCACCGGCCCTGGCTATGGTACTCAACTATATATAGATAATATCTAAATGTTGAAAAAGTTAAAATATAGAGAATGTGTACCTTGGAATTTGAAGTATATGTTATTATTTATCGAATTGGGATCATACTTCAACCTTAAGTTTAAAAGCATTTTTACACAGTAGATGTCAAAAAATAGAAATTTGTAAGAAATAAGATTCCTGTATGTATTGATTGAGTGTTCTTGAATCAAACTTGTTGTAATGAATTTGTCATGTAGGTTGAACTGGAGTCAGTTCGCTTGAGCGAAGAAGAGACACATCAATATAAACAAGAGTTTACGACGGAGTTTGATAGAATGAGAAAGGCAAACGAAGATAGGGAAGATCAACACGTAAAGGTATATTTTAAGTTCGTCAAGGCAATACAAACTGTTGACGACCTCAGTCGGAAGATCGTGGAGAAGGGTGCCAAAATTAGTAAGGGGCAAAAAGAGCTCGCGGAGAGGAAGGAAGATACAACAAAGCTCAAAAGCCAGAATGATGCACTGATGGTAAAGAGTAAGGAGGCGGGTATGTCTCGATGTTGTATCCAGGCGTTAGAAACATAAGAGAAAGAGTTATACCATTTAATGGCCAGTTTGAAGGACAAAATGATCAGCCAAACGGACAAACAATAGCAGACTCGAGCTGATTTAGTGAGTACCAGGAGCGAACTGGGGCGATTGAAGAATAAAATGATTGAGAATGATAGCGAGCTGAAGAGAGCTCGAGATGACCTATCTAACTCTAAAATTGCGGTTAAGCAGTTGACTGCAGCTTTACCTGTTAAAGATATAGAGTTACGATTAGTGCAAAGAAGTTGTGATGAGTTGAATTAGAGGGTGACACAATTGAAGGACAATTTGGCTCTGGCCAATTTGCTCGTCAAAAATCTCGAGGCTGGAAAGCGCTTGTAGAAGAATAAGGGTGATGCCAGGGTCTTCATTGTTCAAGAGGATATGGTTAGCCTATCAGCTCGAATTAGAGAGCTGAAGGAAAATGTAGCTCGTACTCAAGGTTACGTACAAAAGGGAAATGAGTGGTTAAGGGAGTACCAATGTAAGTTGGATGTTGCTCTTGTCAGGGAATAGGAATTAAAGTGGGTGATTAGGGGTAAGGATATCTTGATAAGGAAAAAAGATGATTTGTTAAAGAAATCCCCTATTGGGGTAGGTTTAGACAAAGAGCTTGAGGAACTTCGTGCCCAGGTAGCAGAATTGAGGACGAAGCTCCAAGCTGAGTCAGATAAAGCAGAGGTGAAGGAAAAGGAGCATGGAAATATTATGTCATGCATAGAAAGTCTAATAAAATGACATGAAGCATGATACAAGAAGTTGCAAGAGCGCCTTCAAAAAGTGAGAGTGAATTTTTCCAAGGCAGTTATGTCCGAAGTATCGCGCTCAGCGATGTTAATGGCAGTGATCACCTATTTAGTAGAGGAAGTTAGAAGGCTTAAGTTAGAGAGAGATACCTTGCACGACTGTTTGTCGGGTAGAAGATGCATTTATAGAGCTGATGCAGATCAAAGAAACTGTATGAACTCCAAGAAAACGGAGTTAGGTTCTCGACCTTCTGAAATGGTAGAGCAAGGCAGGATTACAGTAGCTGCTCGAGTCCGAAATTTTATGGCTAATCGTCCTCCTGCTGTAGGGGAAAGCGTAGCTGACCTCCCATCAGTAGAGAAGAATCCTTTGTAGTGGCTGTATATGTAACCTATAAAAGTTTCTATCGCAGACATATTGAGAGATGAAAGCTAGTTTTACCTTTGCTTTATCTTATGTTTGATAGAGTTCTTTGATTAAAAACTAGTATTACCTTCATTTTAATCGCAAAGTATGCATAGAGTTCGATTGAAAGCTAGTTTTACCTTTGCTTTAATTAGTATAATTGTTACAGCCATATTGAGACATAAAAACTAGTTTTACCTTTACTTTATCTTGTGTCTCGTAGAGTTCTTTGATTAAAAGCATGTATTACCTTCATTTTAATCACAAAGTATGTATAAAGTTGGATTGAAGGCTAGTTTTACCTTTGCTTTAATCGGTATAGAGGTCGATTAAAAGCTAGTGTTACCTTTGCTTTAAACTATGTAATGTCTGCATAAGTAGAGAGTATTCTGGGAAAAAACTTGGAAGTTTTTGTTGAAAAGAATAGAATATACATTATATGGAGATGAAATCTCACATTTGGAATGGAAAAAATAAAAAATTTGAAGTGGAGTAGTGGGGGACTTAATGATAGTAACGTTTCAGTCGCCTAGTGTTCAATGGATTTAGGATTCAAACTCCTTGCTCTATCATGAGATAATATGATCCCAGACCCGTTTGGCCAATAATCAGTTTCCCAGAATGTGCCTCTTTTCTGTGTTGAAGGATTTCACTGAGGACGAGATCCTCAATTTGGAAAGTACAGCTTTGGACTCTACTATTGTACGAACTGGCCAACATATGGTGATATCGACCTAGGTTGGCAATAGCGCGTTTCCTAGTTTTATCAATCCAATTCATGTTGCAGGCCAATTCGAACTCATTTTCTTCATCGGTAAGCTTATGATCTTTGACTGGATGGTGGTATTCTGCTAGAATGACAGCTTCTGTGCGATAAGTGAGGAGTAATGGGGTACAACCGGTAGATTGATGTGGAGTAGTAGGGTATGCCCGTAAGACATGAGGGAGTTCTCGCATCTAGTTTCTTCTAATCTGTGAGTTAAGCTTTTTCTTGAGTCCATCCATGATGGTTTTGTTGGTTATTTTGGCTTGGCCATTGCCTTGAGGGTAGTAGAGATTGGATGGTGAATGGATGATGTTGTGTTTGTTAAGGAAAGCTACGACTTTTTCTCCAACGAATTATGGCCCATTATCGACTCGAATTAGGTTGGGGCATCCAAACCGAGTAATAATGTGCTTCTAAATAAAAATGACCTCTTCTTCTCTAGCTTGATAGAGTGGAACTGCTTCCACCTATTTTGTAAAATAATTTGTAGCCATGAGTAGATATCGTCGGTTACTTGGAGTATAATGAAATTTACTGAAGAGATCGAGCGCCCATCTTTTGAATGACCAGAACACCTTGCTTGCATGTAGTTCGAGTGCAGAGGCACGAATCGACGATCTCGTCCTCAGAGATCGTTGAGATATGTCGCATTTGTGTGAGTACTCTTCTGCTTGCTTGCACATGCCTGGCCAGAATACTCCTTGTGTAATTGCTCTGTTTGCGAGTGATCGACCCGCGGCATGGGAGCCGCAAGTTCCTTCATGTAAATCCTTGAGCAATTTGTCTACTTTATTCCTGGTGAGGCACTTGAGATAAGGCCCCATGACTGAACGGTGATATAAAAAACCGTTTTGAACTGTATAGCGTTTCAAATTTTTGATTAACTGTCGGCGCACTTTTGAATCTGTTAGAAGGGGCCTGTTACATTCGTTCTTTGGGCCGAGGAAGGCAATAAAGGGCTTTCACCAATCGTCGTCTTCCTCGTTATCGCCCCCAGTGCTCATCGTGCATACAGAATGTCGATCAATGCTGGAGGTTGATATCACTTCGATCTGAATATATCTAGCTTCTGTACCCAAGACCCCGACTAGATAAGCCAAGGAATCGGCTTGTCTATTTTTACCTCGAAGAATATAATCAAGAGTTACTTTCACAAACTGGCTCATCCAATCTGCAACGAGGGCTGCATATTCGATCATCTTACCATTCTTCTTGTATTGCTCAAAGTAATGGCGGACGATGAGTAGAGAATCTGTGTAGACTAAGAGCTCTGGGACGCCAAGCTCAAGTGCGAGGTCGAGTCCATGAATGAGAGCTTCGTATTCGGTGACATTGTTGGAGGCTTCAAAATCTAGACGGATTGATTTCTCGATTCTGTCATTGGAAGTGGTAATCAATACAATTCTAATTCCTGACCCTGCGGGTCTTGCTGAACCATCTGAAAGAAGTTTCCAGCCTTTCCTTGTAACCTATTCAATACGCTAGTTAAATGCTTTGGTCAGTGGATCTTCTGTAATTACTTCTGCAAGGTTAGGATCGTGCTCCTCCCACTTGGGATTTTCCACTGGAAAATCCGCAAGAATATCGGCAGCGGCCTGATCCTTTTCTAAATGTCATTTTTCAAACTTGATATCATGTTCTCTCAAACTGGCTGACCATTGTTGCACTCTCCTAGATATTCTTTCTTAGATAAAACTTTCCGGAGTGGGTACTTCGTCATGACTTTGACTGAGTGAGCTTAGAAGTAGTGCTTAAGTTTATGTGAAGTATAAATAAGAGTTAGAAGGAGTCTCTCGATTTTAGAATACCTTGTCTCCGCTAGAGTGAAGGTTTTGCTGATAAAGTGGGCTTATTTTCTGATTTTCTCATCAAGTCAAATGAGAACCGAGCTGATAAAAGTATTTATAACTGCTAGGCAGATGATCAGTTCCTCATTATCTACTGGGGTGCTCATGATGGGAGACTTCCCCAAATAGGTTTTGAGTTCTTGAAAAGCTACCTCACATTCTAATGTCCATTAGATCTCAGTATTGGGCTAAATATTTTCATGCTTGGTACAACTGCGTAGTAGAAATAGCCAACGACAGTGATCTAAATATTTAAAAACCAATCGGCTGATAGTTGCAATCTAGTCAGCAAGTTTTTGTACGTCTTTCATTGTATTTTGAGATGGCATGTTGAGAAGAGCTTGAATTTGATTCACATCGACCTCAATCCCCTTATTACAGATAAAATGGCCAAGAAATTGACCTGAATGCACTATGAATTGACACTTATCAGGATTGAGTCGCATCTTGTAAGATGGAAGAATGTTGAATATTATGTTAAAATCTATGATGTGGTTGATTGACTGTATGTTCTTGCACAAGATATCATCAATATAGACTTCCACGATTTTCCCAAGATGTGCTTTGAACATAATAGTCATCAACCATTTATGTCGCGCCTGCATTTTTTAGTCTAAAGGGTATGACTTTGTAGCAGTAAAGTCCTCTTTCGGTGATAAAAGTGGTTTTTTCTTGATCTTCTTTCAAGAGAGGAATCTGATTGTATCCAGATGCAGTGTCCATCATAGATAGGAGTTCGTTACTTACCATGGAATCAAGAATTTAATGGATATTGGGAAGAAAGAAACTATCTTTTGGAGTGTGTTTGTTTAGATCAATGAAATCTACACAAACTCAGACTTTTCCAATCTTCTTTGGGACAATGACAATGCTGGATATCCAATCTGGATACTTGGCTTTTCGAAAGAATCCCACTTTAATCAATTTCTCAATTACTTCATCTCGAAGATGAGGTGTTAGTCGTCGTTGTTTTTGTTTGACTGCCATGGCGTTGATGTTGATGGCCAATTTGTGACATGCCTTGCTCGGATCAACCCCAGGTATTTCTTTGAAAGTTCACGCAAAGACGTCTTGATTCAGTCGTAAGAATTGAATGAGAACATCCTTATCGTGCTGGGCCAGCTTGGTACCGATAAAAGTACCTCTGCTAGGTTCATCAATGCTGGTATATTTTGTAGGCTCTTCTGTTGAAGGTTGATCATCAAGGCGATCAGCTTTGTGTAATTATTATACAGCGTATCTGTCTAAGGTATCTAGAATGGCCGAGATGGTATTCTCACAAGCTCAAAAAAGCATTTGACTACTATTGATTTCATAGATACCATTATTGTGTTTGAAGCGGAGTACTTGATAATAGGTGAAAGTGATTGCTTCCATGTTGTGAATCCAGCAGTGGCCCATAATCCCGAGATAACAAGATTTGATATTGGTGGCATAGAATACAACGTCGATTGTGGTTGGTCCTGCGATAATAGGTAAAATGATCTTTCCTACTCGTTCTTCTTTGGACCTAGTGAATCCACTGATATCGGTGTAACTTGGAATAACTTGATCGACCAATCCCATCTTGTCGATTGAGCTCTGAAAGAGAATCTCAATACCACTTCTAGTATCAATCATCATTGTATACATGACAAACTTCTTCATCTTGAGCATTATGACTAATACATCATGATGTGGAAATTTTACATGACTAATGTCATAATCTTCGAATGAGATCCCAAGCCGGCGATTGCTCAACTCAGGTAGAAGCTTGGTTTCTTTATCCTGAGAGGTGCCAGATCGCAACATTCTGATAGTCTCTTGCGCTTGAATCTGCAAGAGTTATTGATTTGATAATTTCGATCATGTTACTATTGTACATATAGTAGAGATGTAATTTCTTCTCAGCTTGATCTTCGACCTAGAATATTTTGAGCTACTTCTTATAGCTACCACCTTTGTAAGATTCCAGGTCGATAAAATATATTCGTACATCCGTCCTTCCTTGAAAATAAATTTCAACAACCTCTGTAAAGCATAGCAGTTGTCAGTAAAATGGTAATTTACCTTGTGATGCATGTAGTACAGACGGTTTTTGATTAGTTCTAATAGTTGAGAGGGACGGTATAGCTTGTCCATGGATAGGATCAGAAAAATTGCAGAGACTCTAACATTCATCTTTGGAAGGACCGGTTTAGGTACTGTATCGCCTTTCTGAGGATTGCCAGTGTTGCCCAAGGAATGCTTTTGATCACACTGATCCTCCTTCAGTTTAGTGATTTGATATGTAGTTGGACCTTTTAGACATCATCCTTCAGTTCAGTGATTATGACGAATTTAGTATATTTATGCCTTTTAGGCATCATCCTTTCCAGGTCGACATATCCATTGACCTTGGTAATCATATCCTCCAAGGTTACAGGTTTGTTGAGGAGGAGATGCTCTTTGGCCTTGCAGTCGAGCTGGAGCGCGTTGGTGAAAGCAGTAACAACTATTTTCTGATCGAGATTATTCACTTTTTGTGCAACCTCCAAAAACATATTTGCAAAAGCCTCGAGCTTCTCACCTTGTGACTGTTTAAAACTAATAGGAGAATATAAATTCTCCTCTCTGTCTCTATTGAGAGTATACATCTTGATGAATTATTTATGCAGCTGATCGAATGTGAGTATAGAATCTTCAGGCAGACTTGCGACGAAAAGACGACAGAGGATGTGAGTATAGAATCACTTTTTGTTCTTCCTGCAGACTTGCGGCGAAAAGACGACAGAGGATGTGGTTGAGATTGGAGTACAATCCCAATGAATCACGGTATTGTTGAATGTGCTCATTTGGATAGGTGTTGTTGTATTTACAAATTTTTAGAGTATGGAAACCTTCGTTATTTCCATATCGAATAGTTTTATGGCAATCATGCTTCCCAGTATCTTGGTGAGGTCATCTGTAGTACCTAGAACTAGTTCTTCAATCAACTCTTTAATATGCTGATCCATATGCTCTTGTGTTACGTATTGACGTGTTGCTTGAGTATTTTAGCAAGATAGTTGAGGATTATGAGTACCGGTGCCTTTACTCAAACGATTACAGGCTGGAATTTGAGGTTGAGGTCGTTGTTCTTCCTCCTGACGTTTGGAAAATTGGTGACCTCTGCTGATTTCAGGCTGAACTTCACTACCTAAATGAATAGAAGGTTGATATTCGTGCTAAATATTTCTGGAAATAGCTTTGCTGGTGGCTCCTCGAGGTCCCAATCTGTCCTGCACAAAAACTTAGGAGATCCCTGGCACTTAATCGCGATCTCAAGTTTGAGAAGCCAGTTAAGTATCTTGTAGAGCATGTTAAGCTCCTTCTCACGAAGTTCTCGGTCAAGAGTTAAGTGACGTACGAGCTCATTACGTTTCTCTGTTTTAGCGTGGAGATTCGCCCATAGTTCTGTAAGTTATTCCAGCTCAATTGAATGATCGAGCTGAATTCCGGCTGTTGGTCGTTTGGAAGTGACCATGATTGGAGATTGATTGTAGAGTGAATGTATGTCATAGTATATTGTGGAAATGTCTTCTTTCCTACAGACGGTACCAAATGTAATGGCATAATTCCGTAAGCTCGAGATGGCTCAGATTTAGCTCTTACACCAATGTTCTAGTGACAAAAACTAATGTAGAGCAAGATATGACATATGTGATTTAGCGTGGAAAACCTTTGAATAGGTAAAAAACCACGACCACGAGTTGATGGCTTTAATAACAGTAACTTTTATTACTTGAGGTTGATATCTTATTACAAGTGATCTCTCGAACTAAAAATACTTGATCTTGTAAATAAGAAATTTGGTATTTGAAAATCTAGAAAATCTGGTTTTCTTGGTGATTTCCCGTATATTTTTCTTGTCATTGTCTCTTCTAGAACTTTTTCCTTATATAGGCATTGCCCACAGTTCGTTATCATACTGAAGCACGTTCTCCGAACAATGAGGTAAGTGGCGGTTGACTGAGTAACTATTGAGTTCGTGAGAGACAGATGTATTTGACTTGTTCATGTATTTCTATTGTGCTCGATCCACGTTCCTTATCAGTTCCTGGTGTAGGTGTCAATTATGACTGTTCATGTCACATGTAAAATACATGAGTATGATATGGAGGTAGTACGAATTAGGTTAGGTCAAAGGATATGTCCCTACGGGGTTGCCTCCACCTAAGACACCGACCTTAATGCTGCCATATGTTGTAAGAGCTAGAAAAAGTAAGTGGAATAAGGGCAGGAGTAATCGCTGTAAGCGGTTGCCCTCCCCTGGGTGCTAGGGGAGTATTGCTAAAATGTTTGGATATCTATTTTAAGCATTTGACGTGGGAGGAGTATTGCTAGAATGTTTCTAACGTCAATCAACAGTCGAAAAATAATGAATCTGAGGAGCCGCGTCACTCGTATATGCATTAGTTCATCAATAACTTTATGAGACAATTCTTAGACTTCAAGTTCAAATTTGTAATTGAATTGCATATACCAATTTGTAATAAATAATGGTTATCTCAATAAATAATGATTATCTAATATTCCTTCACATTTTTTTTATTTTTTATTTTTCAAGCTCACATATTGACTCCTACACTATTTCTTGGACATTTTTCTAAATACCTTCTTATATTTCCTTCACATCTCAGCTCGTTTTAAACAACATTACAATTTATCGTGTTAAACATCAAAATACCCATAATATCATCGATAAAACACTGATTTTTTGGTATAAACCGGCTCTTTCCTTTAAGGATTAAAATATTGAGTGACAAATATATCGTGATAAAATTAAAATACCATGATAAAATCATAATGGTAAGGGGTCAATAAATACACTGGTTTCGATATTTTGATCTATGATTGCAAGCAAGTTTCACAAAAAATATGATATTTCATGTGTTCTATCATAGGAGTGTTAATTAACAGTCCAAATCAAACTTCATCATGACTTTATGCATGTTTCTATATATTAATCAACAGAAGAACATAAACTATTTAATCTAAGTAGAGTAAAATCCCTGAAACTCTATTACATGGGTTAAATATCTTTAATAGATTATGAGTGCTAAATAAACTATGGCTCTAGGTTCAATAATAAGTTGCTATAAAGCAAAAAACTAAGGTATGCATTGAAAAAAATAGTAGGCTTGTTTATCATTCTGCTCCATTGGTCTTTTCGCTTTCTACATCACTTTATGGCATATCTCCATTTTTTTAGTCTTCAAAATCATTGTGGTTATCATTTTCTTCATTACTTTCGTCCCTGAAAATGTTGGCATTCTTTGTCTTCAGAGTTGCTGTTTCACTTGCTGGAAGTTGATTTAGAAACTTCATCACAAGTAATAATTATAGAATTATTGTGTTTTGGGAGTTTATTCATTCCCAACTTTCATTCGGAGTCCAGAGCTAATCAAACCCTTATTAAAACATGGTTAAAGAAGACCCACAACCAAAATATAGTTTATGCAAAGACCGAACCCCCACACACACCCCGAAGGCTAATAAAACATGCTTCTTTACTACAACAATCGATTGCTATTTTATTTAAGGCATAACTTTCCTAAAATTTGCAATGCAATGGTTCGATGGAAGGTTCAGATAGAAAAGATAAGTAAATTGCTAGCGCAATTGCATATCTAAATTTATATATCCTCATCTTTAGGTAAAACAAAACATGAAGCATTTTAACCACATAAGATATCTACTCACAATTGGTTAAAGACTCTTTTATTTATAGAAAAATTTCCATAATAAGTAAAGTAATGCTAAACAACAGTACCATCCAAGAAAATCCAATTCTCAAACTAATATCATAAAGCACATACAACTCGCCAAATAGATTAAAAACATATTACTCATAAAACATCCCAATTCCCAACATATAACACATTACAAATAGAGCATTTATTGGGTCTCATTTCAAGAGAAATTCGCGAGGTTTGAAATGAATGCAATAATATTTTTGAGTATCTAACTTTTATTCCATAGCGTTATAGGATTTCATTACAGCAATACTTACATTTATTTTTATTTTACTTGTATAACATTTTAAGACAATGGGATCTTGGTGGGTTTGAAACACCATCTCTTGAGATATTTGACATGCATACTCACATTGTTAAGCGTTCTTCCATTTGAGCTAAATATCCTAGTACGAATAAGAACAATATAATCTGCGTGAATTCTTGCTATCATAAGTTTCAAAATATCAAAACATGAATTCACCTTATATAATAGAAATACATACAAAAATGTACCTTAAAGCAACACCAACCAAGCAACAGTCTAAATCTACAACCAATTAATCACTGGCTAAAGCCAATAAGATTGTAAGGTAATAATTCTAAAATCAAGCAACAGTTTAAATCTATAACCAATTAATCACTAGTTAAAGCCAATAAGATTGTAAGGTAATAATTCTAAAATTTATTATGAAATGGAAAATAAAAGTATGATTACACTGAGTACTTAACTTGTACCTAAGATGTTACTGAGAAAGTTTATATTAGATTCTTTGACTTGAAGAATCTAAATACAAACATCAAAAAGCATGATTTTCCATGTAATTCCGCAGTGACAAATTTTTTCTAGTAACACTTTCAGGATTTTGAAAGAACTAGGGAATCCAACGTTCAACCTCGTTTTTATAGAAACAAAGAAACAGTCAAGATAATCAACCAAGAAATAAAGGACAATCATTAAAGAATAAATTATTCAATACTTTTGTATACCATTAAGGGAGAGGATTCGCCAACACTCTTCCCCGCTACACTCTTCGCGCTAAGAGGGAGAGAGAGAGTTGTCGAGTTGGTAAAATGAGAGGCTACAAGGGAGTGTCGAATAAAAAATTCAAAAATTTAAACAAAAACAAAAAAAACTTTATCTCTCCACTCGACTCTCTCTCTCTCAACTCTGTCACTCAACTCACTCTTTCGCTTGCATCGCTCCGACAACTCGTCGCTCTCTATCTCTCTCTTGCTCAGTCTCGAACTCACTCATCGTGTCTCAGTCTCCACTGAGCTCAACAACTCACTCTCTCTGTCAACTCAATCTCTTTGAGGATTTCATAGAATTCGACAAAAATTCTATGAATTTGGCAAAAATTTCCTCTTTTTTTTGTCGAAATCATAGAATTCGATAATAAAGAAAGCCTTTTTGTCGAATTCACATAATTCAAAAAAAAAACAAAGCTTTATTTATTGTCGACAATTCGACAATTTATTGTCACATCCTCTAACAATTCCACAATAAATTATCGAATTTTCAAAAATTGACTTAGACAATAAATTCGACAATAAATTTCTTTTTTGTCGAATTCTACATATTGTAAACTTTTTGTCAATTTCTGTGGACAATTAGGTCAAAGGCGTAACGACATTGCGCGAGAAAAGTTAATTTTTTATTACAAAAGCTAGGTTCGTAGAACACAAATGGGGAGTGAGAGAGATACAGAGGATTGAGAGAGAGATTGACAAAGAAATTAGTGAGAGAGAAAGATAGAGTGATTCAATGGAGGATAGATTGGAGGGAAGCCAGAAGAGAGAGAGAAAGCGAGTGATTCAAATTTGAATCAAGTGAGGCGTTCAAATTTGAATTAAGTAAGGCGAGTGGAGAAAGAGTTTTTTTGCCACATAGGTAGCTGAGTGAGAGAGAGAGAGTGGCTTTTGGTTGCTTATGTGGAGAGGAGATATGGAGAGATGGGTGGTTGTGAGAGAGTGTAGCGGGTGTATAGCAACAAAGGGAATGTAGGCGAATCCTCTCCCTACCATTAAAGAATAAATTATTCAATACTTTAAGGCATCCAACAAAATAAAAAATGCATGTTATGTTTTGGGTGTGGGTGTGGGTGTGGGTGTGGGACTGGGAGTGGGTGTGGGACTCTAGAGAAAAAAAATATTCAAAGAGAGAATCATAGGATAAATAATAAATACTTCGGAAATACATAGAAATAAAATGTTTAATGGACTAATGGATACCATATAGGCTCTTGGTACTAATTCTATTGAATGTAAATGTTCAAATCTAATGTTTAAATCTATTCACTCACATCAGAAGAAATCTCAGCATTAGAGCACCTGCAGCAGCGCAACAGCTAGGTCAATTCTGACGTGGCAAGGTAGATTGAAAAATCCACCCTCTTTTGCCCAAATTCACCTTGCAGCAGGTCGGTTTTTCTACGTGGCCAAACATAACCTACCTTGACGGTGGTCTCTCCACCCTCTGGATGGATTTTTGGTTGATCGATCCCGCGCAGTTCTAAACTAAGCGTAGCCTTTGAGCCAATAGTATGATGACACTTTTCAAGCTTCCAGTGGCTCCCATGCCGTGCAGTTCTGAATTGCGTGTATAGTGTACGGTCCAGATGGAGACACGTGGACGGCTAAGATTCATATTTGTCCTGCGGCAAGAGCCTGGATGAAAATTTGAAAGCCTCCCCTCTCCATGCTTGGTTTTGTTTTTTGGTGATCGGAAGGCCTATAGTTTTGGACATAATTGATCAAGCATCTCAACGGCTATATTTTTTAGCAAGCATCACAACGGCTAGCTTGTTGGCAATCTATTTTAACAAGAAGCTCAACGGCTAGTTTTTTACCAAACTTGGTTGACAAGAAGCTTAACGGCTAGTTTTTTTCATCTATAAAACCTTTCATCATGTATACTTTATATTCTTGTTATCAATTTTTCCCAATCATGTCAGACCTAATTTTGAAGGACCTAATCATGTTTGACCAATCACTCTTATCCTTATCATCATTGTCCGGAAGCGAAGAGCTCTTCCGACGTCAAATTGAGATGATGCACGAGTATAGCAAAATTATGATTGAGATAGGAGAAACATAAGAAAAAGATCAAGAGGCAACATCATCACGAAGGCGGGGCGGTAGTAAAAGATGAAGGATTGACAAACGGAAAGGCCGTGATCCTAAATTAGGCAAGTTTAGCCTTAATTGGGATTATTTTGGTGCCAACCCAGTCTTTGCCAGTATCCTATTTCGTCGTCGGATCCGTATGGGCGAAGGTGTGTATCAACGTATTTCATGATCATGTTATTTCTGCAAACCCCCATTTAATTCAAAAAGAAAATACTGCTAAGACGATGGGTTTATCCTCGTACCAAAAGATAATGTGCGCACTCCACATGTTATGCTACAGTATGAGCGCGGACACCCAAGACGAATACGTTCAGATTGGGGAGTCTATGGGTAATTTGAGTTTGAAAGAATTTTGGAAAACAATTATAACACTATTTAAAGCTTTTTTTATTTTTTATCTAGCTGGTTTTTTATAGGGATCTGTAACCCTGAGTTTTTAACCCCATGAGGTTTTGAACCCGACCTCTCACTAGGTGAAGAGGTAGTACCACCACTGGGCCAAGAGCCTAATGGTTTATTTAAAGCTCAATACCTTGATCTCCCAATGAAAATGATGCATTACACTTGTTAGAAGTGAATGGATCGTGAGGCTTCCCGGGGATGTTAAGTAGTTTAGATTGTATGCATTGGAAATAGAAGAATTGTCCTACCGGGTGGGTAGGACAATATACCTAGTATAAGAAAATCCCGACGGTGATTTTTGAAGCGGTTGTATCGCAAGATCTTTGGATATGGCGCGCATTCCTTGGGGTGTCAGGTTCTAACAATGACGCGAACGTCTTGCATCAAGGGTGGTTTTTCAGCAACTTGTCTAATAGAGTTACACCGCCATGCAATTATAATATAGGCACGGTCCCACTCACCATGGGGTATTATTTAGCGGGCGGAGTCTATCCAAAATGGTAAACAATTGTTCAAACCATAAGAAATCCGTCCAACGATGCCGAAAGATATTTTGCTAAGATTCAAGAAGCATGCCGGAAAGATGAAGAGCGTGTATTTGGGGTATTATAAGCTAGGTTCTAAATATTGGCGGACGGTGCGCGATTTTGGAAGCCATGTGATCTAACAAATGTTATGTATGCATGTATAATCATGCACAACATGATCGTAGAAGATAAATGTCATATTTATGTCCGGCAAGTTAACACTATGTTGTTAGGGGCGGGACAGAGTACATGGCGGTGGGTGTGGTCACTGGCAGGGCGGGGCGGAGCGCTAGGCAAGAGAATGTAAATTTGTAATATGTGTAATATGTGACTATGTGTAAATTTGAAATATGTGTAATATGTATAAATTTGTAAATTTGTGTAATTATTTAATTTAAAGTTTAAAACATGACTCAATGTATTTTTTTTTCCCATAATGTATATTCTATATATATTGCAATGACTCAATGTAATATTATTATTTTTCGTTATATAATTTTGTAATATGTCAATAACATAAAAGATAAATCCCAAATTGCAAGCAATGAAGCAAACATCAAAATAGATTAATAGAAAATCAATTCAACATAAAATAAAATCTTAGCATATCCAAAATAAAATCCAACCCCATCATCCAAAATGTGCAAAACCAAAAAGGCAAAATAAAAACACCTAGCTAGAAAAATGAAATCAAATGTCCTCATCAGATCCCGAGTTTATGCCATCATCATCTTCATCACCCATATCGTAGTTCGTATCAACATCGTAATCATCATCGTCGGAAGAGTCTTGAAGGTGACGCGCTATCGATCGTGAGCTTAATGCCCCTCCTTGTGAACAATGTGAAGCGGTGTTCAAGCAAGAAGTACGATTCAATGGGGGGTCATCAAATCCATCTTCGGCGGCCTCAAGCACACCATAAGTGATATCCGTCCCGAACGCAATATCGTCTCTCGCATCGTCGGGAACTAACCACTCCGCACATTCGTCGAGGGACTTTAACACAATTGGGTTTATCACTTTTCTAGAAATACGTTCTTCATAATGCTTTTTAAGCCTCTTATTGTATTGGATATATGCAAGATCCCTCATCTGACCATGCTCCAAACAATTCCTCTTTTTAGTATGGATCTATAATAATAAAATAAATAAATAAATATAAACTTAAGGAAATAAACTTTAGCCTATAAGATAAATTGATAATGTATTTTGTAACAAATACTAAAAGCGACTTATATTGTAAAAGGTACTCCAAATCCTTTCACAAGGAAAAGTCGCACTAGTAAGCCCAAGAACTCTTTTAGCAAATCTTTGCAAGGCGGGGACTTCACTTCTAAAAGTGATCCACCGCTCTACTACATTAAAAATCATAAAATTTAGAAAGTAAAAGAATAAAAACAAAAAAACTTTAAAATTACTAAACCCTAAAAAGAAATAACTTAAAGCAATACTAAGTTACTAACCCGGAGCAATTGTTTTCACACAAGCTTGAGCACCCCTCTTTCCTAACCTCCCAGCCTTGGTATGATATACAATCGGTTCTCATAAGATTTGGCTTTCATCTTCCTCATCCAAAGCAAGTTTTGTTATGCAATCTAACAAGCCCTCTAGTTTAGTATTTGATTTCATCTCATCTGAGCTGGTAAGAGTTGCATAATAATATTGAGGGTTAAGATAATGAGCCACCGCGTACAAAAGCTTTTGAAGCATACTAGACCACCTACTATCCACCATTTGAATCACATCCACCAAAGGAGCCATAATTTTTAGGCAAGTATGCATATTGTTCCAAAAGGTATTACTCTTGACTTTCTTCACAATTTCTTTTCCAATAGGGTGCTTTGGCCACATGCTATTTCTCCACTCAACAGTATGAAACATGTCTCTTAGTTCTTGTATTTTTTCATACATACTATGCAAACATAATAAAGTGGTAGCAAATTGAGTCACCGCCGGCCTTACAATTTATTTACTCTTTGTTTACTTCCTCATCAAATGGAGCACATATTTGTGATTGTAGATGAAAAGGGAAATCTTTTTCGCATCGTTAACCGTTTCCTCCACCAAATGCATCTTGCTTAGATCTCTAAGCATTAAATTTACACAATATGCCGCACATAGCATCCAATAAATCTTTTATTCCTCCATAATCCATTCACCCGCTAGTACATAATTACTTGCATTATCCGTGTATATCTAGTAAAAGTATAAAAAAATTCAAATATGTATAAAGTCTAAGCAAAACAACAAAGATAGGAAAAAACATAAATACTCAAGACTTACTTGAATACATTCTTCTCTCCAACCTCTTCATCACATCTTTCAACATTTTATAAATGAGTTCCGCATCATGAATATGTGCGGATCCATCAATAGACTTTAGGAAGACCGTTCCTTTCGGACAATTCACAAGAAAGTTAATAAGTGTCCTACACTTGCCATCGATTCACCAATCAGTCATGATGGTTACTCCATAAGTTTCCCAATGAACTTTAAAATTATTTACCCAATTTAAGGTCTCTTCCTTCTTCTTCAAGATCTTGACTCTTAAGTCATTATATGAGGGTGGCTTGAAAGCTACAAATTAAATTTAAAACTAATAAGATTAAGAGTGTATTTGACAATTTTCTTTAACTTGCATTGTAAAAAATAATTTGTAAGATAAAAGACTTACTCGATGGATCATTGTATTGGAAATTGCTTGCATCATCTTGAAATACTTAATTTCATTTCTTCGAATTCGAAATGGAGTGAGATTGCAACTCGCAACAGACGAGAGAGAGAGAGAGAGATGGGGAAAAATAGACGCAGAAAGAGAGAGAAAGATCGCACAGCCGAAACCAATTTTGTGTTTTTTTTTTCCCCAAATGAGCCAAATCATTTGGACTTTTTTCTTTCTTTCTTTTTCCAAATGTGCCAAATCATTTGGACTTTTTAGTATTTTATTTTATTTTATTTTTTCGCTTTCCAAATGTGCCAAATCATTTGGCAAATATGAAGAAAAAAAAATAAAACACCTTTAAGAGAGGCTCCCCGGTCTCTGAAGCGTTTAGGGCGTTAAAACATCAAGGCAAGGTGGGTGTATGAAATTTAGGTGCCCCGACACCGCCCCTGACTGCATAGTGGACATTAATCCTGAGTTTAGAGATTCTGTAAAGAATTGGAAGGACTTAAATTTAAGATACGCGATCAACACTATGGCACAGTACATCGAGAATAATCATGAAATTAGAATTGAAGGTGCTCATTTCCAATTACGGAATGAACTTCTCGCGCATTTGTGGAATAAAAAAGGGACGTAGGGAAGTTTGTAGTTTTATGTTGAAGTTGAAATGTATTTGGTTTTGAAGTTTGTAGTTTTGTTCTGAACTTGTAATGTATTTTGATAGACTTTTTTAAAGTTCGTTTTGCTTTACTTAACATAAATAACAATTTTATTGAAATAATGAAATTACATAGAACTTAACAAATACTATTAACGCTAAAGATTACATCAATCTTCATCACTAGAAACGTTGTCATCACTTAGACACTACTCTTTCAACTTCATTGAATATTCTTTATTTTGCTTCATTTGCCTCTTTTTTTTTGTCGTCCGGTCGTTCTTCTCTACAAGCATATAGTGGTGCATCCAAGTTCATAGAATCATCCGAAATTACCATATTTGGAGTGTCGGAAGTAGGTATAGAGGGATCGATGCCGGAAGTACCCGGCCTATCGTTAAAATTTGATTTCCTAGCAAGGTTACAGCCGGGGTGCCCGATGTACTTAATTTGTGACCATTTTTAGAATGGCTCCAAAACTTTGTAAGCCTCCCCCAATGTAAATGGCTTTTTTGTAGTTTTTCAAATGTCCCTTATGCTATACGTTCCTAGAAATCAAGTTCAAAATTCTAATAAGTAAAAATTGTGGAACAATATTAATAGAATGAGAAAAAAAATTACTTACGACGTCGCCCGTTCCAATGCTGGTAAAATATTGGTTTTTAAGGTCATGAATGATGCCTCTAAAAATTAAACATTCCTTATTGAGCCTCCCCTTATACGCGCAATTGACATCGTTGTATGTTCGTTATATCGATTGGTCATTATAGAATTAGTTGAATTGGTCACGCACCTTAAACCAAAATGTAGTGGTTTTTTTTTTGTTCGTCGTAGCGAAGTTTTGAGAGACTTGAGACCAAGCCCATGCGAGATTAACGAAGTTATCGGACGACCAATTTTTGGAGTTAGTGTATATTTCTTTGTCGTCATCAACTTTATCCTCAACCTCAACTACATCCTCAACTACAATCGGTGTCTGTGCCAAAAAAAATTTAGGCTTCGCCTTTCCGCGCGTATTACTTCTCGTGAGAACCGGATTGAGTACCTTAGAGATAACCAAAGAGATGACCGATGATGTACTGAGGTTTAAATCATTTAAACCCCATGAACCCCTCATCGGCGTGGTACTCAAACTTCTACCGGCGTGAGATGACAAATATGGATTTCTCGGTTCAGAGTACGAGCCCGTATGAAGATCAATTTGAGGGTAATATCCTTGGTTTTGTAATGAGGGTAATATTCTTGGGTTTGTGATAGAAATTGATTGTCGTATGGTAAAAATAGTTATCGAACATGGTGATCACGATATTGGGAATGGTTAGGCATTTACGACGTATCATATGCGCTGAATTGCGTCAAAAATAAGTTCCCTTGTTGGTTTTGAGAATTTGATTGGGAGCTTGAAGATGACATGATGGTTTTGCTTATAAGGTAAGGAAGGAGGAGAATGCGGAAGATTAAGGGAAGATAATGTAAAAGATAAATGACATTTATATATGAAAAATATAGCCGTTGAAAAAATATAGCCGTTACACAAAATACAAGTTTTGACTAAAATATAGTCGTTGAGCTACTTGGTGAAGAAGTTTCCTAAAAAATATAGCCGTTACTCAAAAGACAAGTTTTGACAAAAATATAGCCGTTAAGCTACTTGGTGAACAAGTTTCCCAAAAAGTATAGCCGTTACGCAAAAGACAAGTTTTGACAAAAATATAGCTGTTGAGCTACTTGGTAAACAAGTTTCCCAAAAAATATAGCCGTTACACAAAAGACAAGTTTGGACAAAAATATAGCCGTTAAGCTACTTCCTGAGCAAGTTTCCAAAAAAACTTACCATTAAGATACACAGAAGACAAGTTTTTACTAAAATATAGCCGTTGAGCTACTTGTTAAACAAGTTTCCAAAAAAATCGGCCGTTGAGATACCCAGAAGACATTGTTTTACTAAAATACAGCCGTTGAGCTACTTGGTGAACAAGTTTCCAAAAAAACCAGCCGTTGAGATACGAAGAAGACAAGTTTTTACTAAAATATAGTTGTTGAGCTACTTGGTGAACAAGTTTCCAAAAAAAACGGCCATTGAAATATATAGAAGACAAGTTTTTACTAAAATATAGTTTGGTGTTTTCATGCGTTTAAATAAATTCCCTATATTTCTGAGCTTACAAATAAACTAATATACTAAGTATGAACCAATACACTCTTAATAGAGGGCAAGGGAATGTGTTTGAGGAAATGCTTCAAAGAAACTAACCTAAAAAAATACTAAATGTGGAAAGATAAAAAAAGAAAGCAAAAGTTACAGGCTCTTTCCGCGCAGTTCAAAACTACATGGAAAGCTTCCTCAAACCAGATTAAGCCATGTGTTTCATATCAAGGAACAAGATTAAGCCACGTGTTTGAAAAATCTTGCCACACAGTTCAGAACTACATGGCAAGAGCCTGCAATTTTTCCTTTGGTTCTATTCTCCATACTTAGTTTTTTTCTTTTTTTTTCTTTAAAGCATTTCCTCAAACACCTGATGTGCCCTCTATTGTGTGTGCGTCTCTTCAGACTTAGTTTTATTTTTCAAAGGCTTCGATTAGGCATTTCATCAAACACTTGAAAAGCCTAGTATTTCAATCAAACAATTATTTTTTTAGATCTTCTTGCCACAAAATTTCATTCAAACACTACACGAGTTTAAACATAATGCATAATCAATTCAGCATAAACACGATAGTCTAAACAAAACATAACATACTGGTAGATAGTCTAAACAAAATATAATATAATCTCGATAGTCTGACAAAATATAATAAAATAGCCTAAGTGGGATGGCTTCTCTTCGTCTGGCGGCCACGTCTAGTACAGGAGAGACTCTCGTCATAAGTACATTGCACATCTAGTATGTCTGGTAGCTGATGGAAATCTCAACTAGTCTCTCTCTCGTGGTCCTGATAATATTCAGTGATTGGCGCAGTTATTCCGTTAACTCCTCATTTTGTTGATACAATTGTCTCGTATCTTCATAAGCCGCATACCGCATTTCTTAGTTTTGAGTCCACAACTCATCCACACTGTACCTAGGTGGACACGGGTGTGGTACACACATACGGGAACCACTACTTCCTCCTATTTCCATGAACCATCCCAGATCCCCCACTTCCCCATCGTATGCCTCAATACCATAGTTTTGCACCTAAAAATGTGTGGCTAAACTCAAAGTAGGTGGCAGAGCAACATCGGGCCCCATCTAAATATTCTCGGCCCTCTTCACTAAACTACAACCGATCTTGGGATTTGGTTGAGCAGCTCGCCAAAATGTTATATAATCCACGTGAGCAACGATGTAATCGTGTCAATCATAGAAGTCCAAATCTCTCAGTCCCTGATAAAGTGCTCTATCGTACCGCAGAAATTCCATAATTTCTTGTTAGGAGTCATATGGAACACTATCAATCCCGTTGTTCTGACGCATACACCAGTCTCCTAAATATCAAAGTGTACCGTTCTCGTATAAGACTGAAACTAATAGAATCCTTCTATAACTATGCTTTGTGGTAAGTCTTACCTCTAGATGGATTGATTGTCTACTCCTCAGCCATGGTTGTCAATCAATGATGGATCTCAGCCCATGAACTAGCTCTTTAATCTCTCCACGCACTCATACGAGGATAAACATGGTTGAAGTTGTTCACCTTGACTTGGTACATTTCAACGCGACAGTACTCGAAGAACTAAAACTCTAACAGAACATAAAAGCCTGCGATTGATCTCTTCCCCTTTCCACTCTTCAGGACTGAGACTTTGTTTAGTCCCTGATACAAATGTGCCATGATCGGAGTACCCCAGTCGAACCCTGACGTACCTAGAATATGGTGGTCTGTCAAAGCTGTAAGATAACCGACTGGTAGAGATGTATTTGCATTCGAGAAGAAGATATTACACATCATGTATGCAATAAATGCCCGAACATATATGAGGTCCATGTCTTGGTTGTAACTGTTGATTCGAGGATTCAAAGGGTCTCCCCAGATTTTTAAATAAGCTAGTATAATGTTACCGTACCTGATGTGAGCCTGAGTGATTCCGAAAAGCAATGTTTGTACTTCATCAAACTGGGAGTACTTATCGTCGTACGGGAGTTTGAAACCACGCCCAAAGGATATACCCGTTAGCATTACGAAGTTTAATGGCATAACGCCAAATTCCCCGCAAGGGAAGTTAAAAGTATGGGTAGAAGGCCACCGTTCCACGGGAGCATGGATTAAGCGGTTATCCGAGTTTCTTGCCTTAATCGTCAAAAATTCCTCGAAACCCATATTGTCGACTAAGGCCTTCAACGTGGGGTACCTGGAAATCCATTGGTACCACTTTAGGACCTTATCCAGCGATCCCCTACATATGATTTCATCTCGGTTCTGCAAGAACAACAAATTAACATATTAAATTCTCATTCGGGCATTTCGTCGAATATTTGACAAATAACGTTAATAACGCATAAATTTTACTCAAAAAATTTACCAACAATTCCTCTGATCTAATAGAAATGTGGACCCAGTTGTCCGGGAGGATATCCACTAGTTGTAACTCCTCGAGGATTAGGTTGGGATCATTATTCGGCATGAGGTGTAACGGCCAAATATGCGTAACCAATTCTTTACTTCCTCGTTTAACTACATCGCTTTTATTTCTTCTAGTTTCGAAAATTGAATGACTAGGTCCCGACATTGTTAATCGCAGTTTTATAAGATTAAATTACTAGAAGGTGGGGTTTGGGAAACTTGTGTTAGACGTTGGGGTTAAGAAAAAAAACTAAGTTTAGGGAATATGTAGAAGAGTGTGAAAGGCAAGTGAGTATTCTCGAAGGCATTTCATGCAGGGAGTACCCGCGTATTTCTAAACTGTGCGTGGGTTTTGGACGCTCCAAATGGGGACACGTGGCCTTATCTTGTACGTTGGTTGTCCCACGTAGTTCAGAACTGCATTGGGTTCAATCCACCTTGATTTGGGAAATGAACTGTTGTGGGTGGATTTAAGGTGAATTTACAAATGGGGTGGATTTGGGTTAAAAGACACTTGAATTGGTATTATCCAAAATATAATTAGACACTTGAATTGGTATTATTGGATGGGAAATCAATAATTAGACCAATTGCTAATGAGTTCCAACGTCGATTGCACTAATAGTGATTTTTTCCCAATATTCAAATAAAAAACCCCAAATTTGCACTAATTATCAGCTTTCATCTTCGGAATATCCGCTAAAATCTACAAAAAGAACAAAGAAAAGATCTTGTAGCCATGGCGGTTTTCATATCTCTAATCTATGAACATAAAAGTAAAAAAAATCAAAATAAGAAAGACTTGCACAAAGATATGGGTGGTGTTCTCAAATCTATAATTTATGATATGAAAGCAGTAGAGATGACTAAGACCTGTAAGGAGATGTGGATATCCCATCATCTCACCACCACTGAACTTCAAGTCAAATGGCAATCTTCTCTTCTAACTTATTAGCATTTTTCTTGCCCTAACTAAACAAAGTTATTCCATGAAATCTTAAATGCCACCAGTACAGGATTAAAATCTGTAACTTCACGGTAGAAGGCTGCAAGACAGTTAGGATGGATTGTCCAATCTGATTTACTATCCAAAATATAAAGAATGATGGCGAGATGGGCAAAGTAGCCACTTTAGCAAAAACCAACCACCAATTACATAGTGAGATTAAGATCATCATAAATTCCTCACTCGAATATAATTAATAATGCTGGTTAAGTAGTCATTTCAGTAAAGACCAACCACCAACACAGCTTATGGTCCTCTCATTGCAAACGGGGGGAAAATTGAAACAGGGCCTAAAATTTAAATTGGAAAAACTCAAACTTACTTGATCTTGCATAGTAAAGAATTTTTTCATCAAAGGTAAAGATGGCCACACATGCTTGCAGTTAGTTGTAACATCTTAAGATCCCTGTATACCCAAACATAAAACCACATCGGCAATCAAATATATAAGATCATTGCACATAAAAGTACTCGAAATAAAAGTCTTATACAAAATGCATAAAATTTCTATAAATCCAAACGAATAAATCTAAACCATACAAAGAACATATATTTCTTTCAGAAAAGAAAGTAACATTGATAACTGAGACATACCTTCTTCCCTAGGATCCCTTTGAAGATATTTTCCAACTGAAATAGGCAAAAAAAAACTTGGATATTATGATCAGGAAATTTTTTATGACAGTTGGAGATGGATTTACTTCTTCCTACATGAGTGCTGACTTCCAAAGAGTTGTGGTCACTGGCCATTAAGACGCGGGTAGCCTATATCAATGTCTTGCCATGTAGTAAAGCTGGCAAAAGAAGCAACCTGTATAAAAGTACATGATTGGATTTTCTAAAAAAATGACAAATTTCCCAATACCATCTAAAAGAAGGGATATGAGATTAAACTGCATCTCTTGGTAGACCTCTGCACTGGACTTGTGCTCCCTCTGCTACTCATTTAGAATATTTAAAAAAAATTATTTACACGTGATCATCATTATGTCATTAATTATCTTTCCGTAAACTGAAGCAGTGTTACCATGTAAAGATAATTTCTTCTAAGAAAAATCATAAAATTTTACTGAAAAACAGTTGTTATGGAAAAGAATTTCATGAAGATAGATATCTTAAAACACTAAATCAAAAAAGCGATAAATAAAAAACAACTCCCTGAGTTTTGAATACCAAGTTGGTTTTCAGGATTTTCAATTTTCCTCATGAACCAAACAAAAGGGAATTGGTTTTCAGGAATATCACTTTTCTTTTTCTTCATTGTCCATGAACCAAAAACAACCTAAGCAGCCTAGGAAACTCTGCTGACGTTTAAAATTTTCGTTTCAAAGAAACAAACTTTGCCACCATCATTAATCCCAAAAAATTTGATAAGCCTTGTGGTTTAGTAGCTTCAGACCTTCATAGCATAAGCAAAAATGTCCCCAAACATATAACCGTAACCTGCATACCCATATTCCACATAAAAAACATGAGCATGGCTCCTTCTAGCAAGTACATCCTAAGTAAGAAAATTTATTTCTGATTTCAAAACATAGTTTCAATGAAACAATTAAAATGCCTAGTCGAAGTGTTCTAAAAGAACATGATAATCAACAAAAGAACCTAAACTAAGAACTTATAAACATTTTCACCCTCTTCACAAAAACAATTCGAAAATAGCATACCATTACATATTAAATAGCCTAATAAAGTCCGATCTCACATAAATTTTGAAGGAGTACGTAAAATACATGTACATAGTCGTACCAATTTTGATCATAGGAGGAAAAACTTGGAAAACGTTCACATTAGCTCCTAAATTGGTTTACTTTAGACGAAATTTGCAAATGGGTTAAAAAAAATACGCATTTATTCGTGGTTTCTTAACCCAAAATGTACATAGATTCTCCCACAAATCCCAAAATTTGAAGAAAAAAAAAACACAAATCCCTCTGTTTCAATAATAAACCAACAATGTATCCCCTATAATATTAAATCAAACACATCATATACAAAGAACATCACATACCAGGAAATCTTCCCCTCGTCCTCCTTCGGTGAATGAATAATGACTTCCTCCACTGCCTGCCTAATCCAGCTCCGCTGCCGTCGTTACTTCCTCAATTAGCACATCTGCACAATCAAATCAAACCCCATAAGTGACAGCGAAAGAGAGACACCTAGAGAGGAGAGAGGTTACCGAAGGAAAATCCAAATAATTGAGAGTAGAGAGATTGAAGAGAAGAGGGGGGCTAATACAACATGCTCAACCGATATAATTCACAAACTGCAAAATGCCTGTAGCACAGGAAGCCAATTCAAATTCCACGACCCAACTTTCTCACAACTGTGATAAAAATCCAATCTAGTGAGTAAATTGGGAGATGGGTTATAGAGAGATATACCAATTGGGTACAGTTTGTGCCTCGGATGTTGATTCTTTGTACCGTCTCTTCATCCTTGACGGAAGAGATAAAGATGTGAGAAAGAGCTAAACTAGGGGCGATAACCTGATGGGAAAATAAATTACAGTAGAAAGGTGATAATTAATCTCAGTAAATTGAAAAGAGAAACATTAATTCGTACCTATAAATATAGTTAGAGATTAAAGCTCGATGCATAATAGAAATAACCGATAACTGATTGATTTTTCTTCGGAATCAAGAACCCTCCTGCTTGAATTCGTCGTGAGATTAAAGTTTGGAGATAATTTTTGTGAGATAATTGAGTATAAAAAGTCACGTTAGAAGAAAACAATCATCAAAATCATAAGAGATACGTTGTTGTATGAAGGTTTCGAGCAAGTGCCATGAGAGGAGAGACGATTAACGTTTGGAGAGAGTTTCGTCTTCGTATTTTTCTAATTTGTGTTTGTGGCTGCTTTGGTTTTCCTCTCATCAAAACACGGACTCATAAACATTGTGAGGGACGGAAGAACTCATGAGCGAGATAAGCCCTGGATTCGTAGCTTTGGGATAAGGTAATCGTTCCTACAATCAGAGGAGAATATAGGGGAAGATAACTAAATCATGCTAGGGTATAAATAGCTAAATGCCATATATATTGGCAAAAACATTAATTTTAACCATGAGTAACTTACTTACATTACATATTGCTACAAATGTTGAAAGGTCCTTTGACCAATTCCCCTAATTCCATAAAATACTGGTTTTTCAGAATATGGAAAATAGTTATCACCAAAAAAAATTAGAACATTGCTCTCGAATGTTAATCTTCATAAAATAGGCAAGAAGACAAAAGTATTTGCTGAGAGATAATCAATATAGAGCAATATAACAGTACTATATTGTATGAACAAAAGGAGAGAGAAAAGAGATATTTCTTATTGATTCATCATTATCCTCTGTACATAATACAGTTATATATATATATATATAACTATACAACATAAGTTACTTAATCTACTCAAACTCTCCCCATAATCCTATTGGGCCTATGGGCTTGCTAAGAGTCCGTATAAGACACTCCAACCCTGTTGAGTTCCTAGCTTGGGCTTAGACCTAACTCCTAGCACTCCCCCTTAGGGTATTCCATACTAGAACGACTTGCCTCATTAAAACCTCTGTCTAGCAAAGCCCCCTTGGGAAAAAAATTGTACAGGGAAATAGTACAATCATATGCCCTGTATGGGTTGTGGACGCGTATACGTTGCCTCATTAAAACCTCCTAGGATAAAAACTGCGTTATCATGAAAAAGAGTATAATGTGCATATGTCTACGTCAGGCTGGAACTACTCCCCCTTACATCGATCTCCCTGAGATATTGATAAGTAAATATTTTGCATGTCGATTCCGTGTACTAACTGCTTGAACGTAAGTGGTGCAAGAGTCTTCGTGCATGGATTTGCACAGATGTCTTTTAAAATATCTTAAACAACGCCAATCTCATTCGCCTTTTATAATTCATAAGGTTAGAATGGCTTCTGTGAAATGTACTTCTTTTTGTCGTCATTGTTAAATCACCATTGACTTGAATGATGCAAGCTAAATTATCTTCATACATAGTAGATATTTTATCTTGGATAGAACACGCCACAACTTTGCTTGTTGAGATGTATCTTGGAGCGCAACCATCATTCTCTATCAGGTTCACAAAGTGGAAGAATCTTTGTGGTTCGAGGTGTAGCTACCGCCGTCTGCTTCGTCGATCTCTAAGAATCTTTATGTATCCCCATGCATAAAGACATAATCCATTTGACAATGGCCTCAGTGTGGGTTTTAAAAGTATTATGTATTGGTGTACTCTATACTTTTACGCTTACTATTTTGAGTAGAACAAACCCTAGTCTTTCATACTGATCAGATACCTCAGAATGTGCCTAATCTCAATTCAGCACATTTGGGTGGGAACAAAACTATGGCAAGCCAAGAAGTTCACTGTGAATGAGTCATTGGGTCTAGCATACCCAGCTACTTATAGCAAAGCACCACCTAGTTATGGCTTCACAACCCTTGGAGTTTCTCCCACCATTAGAATGGTGAAAGATGTCATTGTTCACACCCAATTGATAGACGCGCAATAAACAACTTAGCACCGTGTGCTACATCCATATTGAAGTGTTAGATAACTCTTCTAATATATATGGCCTGGTGTATGAGTGCCACAATCAAAATGTTTGATCTACAAATTGAGATACTCTTAATTTTCAAAGGTCTTGTATTTCAAATTACTTCCCAAGGTATTCGACGGCTCTCGCGATCTCCCCCGGAGGTCTAATGATACTCAAATTATTTAGTACACTGTTATGATGAGTGAATCAAATATCTGTGTTCTAAATAAGAATGCATGGACAGATCAGGATATTTGCAAAGTCCCCGAATTTCAAATACTCAATCAACTTACTATGTCTCATGGGCCCCAATTGCTTTAAGTCAAAAATAACTTTTCTAGTTTTATTATGCACATACCTCGTGTATCAGGCTTTTGCTTCTAGAAGCTCAGCTTATACCTTCTAAGGTAGCTTTATGTAGATATTCGTATCTAGTTTCCCATATAGATACGCGGTATTTGCATCAGATGCATGTCTAGCTTATCCTTGACAACTTGACAGACTAATTAGTACATAAACCTTATAGCCATAACTGGGTAATATGTCATACTGCACTCAATGCCAGATCTCTTAAAGATTTCTTGAGAAACTAATCTTGCCTTGACCAAATTATCTCTTCGAGTTAATTATGTTCCTGTACCTTTCCCATTTATAATTGACAGGCTCAATTGTATCACTTCGTATTATGCGCAAGCTGAGCTTCGCTTAGATTCCAGATGCCCACTTTGGCTCTGAATACTCATCCTTGATGGCGAGCACAGCAGCAAATATGAATACATTGTCGACAAATCTCTACTGAACGATCCTACGTTGTGCTTATTATAGATTTTTAATAGATTGAGATCTCATTATTATCATACGCGTATGTGCCACGCCGGACTAGTCTCATAATGCATCAACTGGTCGTGCAGCTACTATTGCCTCATCAATGGGTGGTTCTATCTACGATGAATCAACTACACCATTAGTCATATTTGCCCCATATTCTACAGCTCCATGGCTCAGAATACTTTTTTCCAACGATGCTCTGTTTTAAGCGTGGGCCTGAGATTCGTTTGTGGTACTAATTTCCTTGGAACGTTCTGCTACGGTACTAGTTCCCCCAGAATGTTCTACTATGTAGGTATATTACATGCAGGTACATACATTTACGATACTTTAATAGTATCTATGAATGCGTCTAGCAATTCATTTACGACCTATTGGAGGCTTTTAATCCGTTGAACCTTATTGTCATCTAACTTATGTATAGGGATCTAGATGAGACAACGATAGTATTTTCTAATACCTCTTGGAAACATCCTCAGTATTGACTGTCATATCTCCCCTCAATATTGCGAATATCGTCTCATCAAAGTGACAATTATCTACCCTACAGTATATACGTCGCTAGTGGGTCTAAATATCCGGCGATAAATACGAATCATGACCTACATAATACTAGGCTAACGTTGAGGGTCATATCTTTATATATTGTAGTGCGATTGGCACCTATACGGAACATCTAAATGTTCATCGATGGGCGACACCGGGCTCCTTCCCAGTTACTAGCCGCTTTTGGGAAAATATAATTTTATGATTTGCTAAGAGATGAACCCAAATTAGTGTTATGGAGCAAGAATGTATATCCCACATACTAGCCAGAAGTTGTGATAATAATAACAGTACCCTAGCGATTATCCTAAATCGCTTGATTAGGTTCTCTGCCAATCCCGAGATAGGTATGGTATGGGGTACTCACGATGCTCAATCATCTATCTATTTTAACAGTAAAATAATCATTATAAGCTTGTGAGTCTAACTCCCAAGCCCCAGTCAAGTCGCATCGATCGACTTTAATTAGTTAATCTATAAACTGAGCCTGTTATCGAATGATCTAAGTGAGAAGTCGTGGTAACGTTGCATTCCTAGATTTTATGAGTAGTTTATGAGTAGACAAACGTAAGACAATCCCCTAGATGTATCTTTTATGACTATAAATATTCAAGTAGGCTACTATGTGGATGCAAAGGTCTACATGTATCTCCATGGATGTGTTTGGGGCAAAAGCTAGAGATCACACTCCACATTGGTTATATTGGGATGAAATAATAGACTTTCCTAGAGAGAAATCGTTGCACGTACACTCTTTGGATCTTATCTCCTTTTAAGGAAAGTTGAGATGCTTTCCCGATAATCTTCCTCACTATCTGAGCCTTGAAGAGTGTATTGGAAGCCGTTCCAATAGCGTGTGCTAACTTTTAGACATTAAGCAAATGCACATAACCTTGTCTGTCATTTTCCCCGATAGTCATTACGTGATAAGCATTATCATGTATCTCCCTAAAGTCAATAAAATTTGGCTGGATTTATTAGTTTATAAAGTGGATTAGATACCTTGTATCGTACCATTAGGGAGTAATGGCGTGACGTACTTAGTGCATTCTATCATGTTGGTCGTGCCAATGATATTTGTGTCATCCCCGATGCACAAGGTTAGACAAGAAATATATTTATATCTTAAAATGATCGAATGCGTTGTACTAATATTTCTTATACATATGCCGCCACTCATCCGATTATCGGCCATGCTCAATGAGAAGATATATACATAGGCGAGTTGTATATAGTAGATCAACTATCATACTTAAAATTTAACTACTTTACAAGCAAGAAATTTGAATAATCACAATTTATAACAAATTGGAATAATCAGAAGGGTTTCTGGTTCCCGCCCTTCCTGTACCCCTGGTATCCTCCCCTACCCCTTCTATATCTTTGTCCCTGACGTGCAGAGTTGTTTCTCCAAAACTAAACATTGTTTGACGCAGGCAATGCCGTACTCTCAGAAGACCGCATAGCATGATTCTTTATCAAAAGTTCATCGTTATACTCAGAGAGGAGCAGTGCCTGAATCAAGATGTTATGAGTCATCAAGTTCTTTCGCTGATATTAACTTTGAATTGCAATATTGCCTTTATGGAAGGTTGATAGAGTATTTTCTACCATTTCAGCATCAACGACTTTCTTCTCACACAGCTCAAGTGTAGAAGTGATTTTATGAATTGCTGATTTGTAATTAGCGACCGTCCTAAAATCTTAGAATCTAAGGGTATTCCATTGGTGCATCACTTTTGGGAGCATAATGGTTTTTTGATGACCATAACGTCCCTTCATGCTTGCCCATAAGTCAGCTGGCTCAACCTTGTTGACGCATTTAGTCCTGAGGTCATC
This sequence comes from Kingdonia uniflora, assembly GCA_014058105.1. Classification (NCBI taxonomy): domain Eukaryota; kingdom Viridiplantae; phylum Streptophyta; class Magnoliopsida; order Ranunculales; family Circaeasteraceae; genus Kingdonia; species Kingdonia uniflora. The sequence continues at coordinate 2,996,715 of JACGCM010000560.1, read as the reverse complement.
CTTAATATGATGATGGAGGATAAACAAAGCCCTTGCTTTGTCTAGGGGATCTTCCTTATTGCCAATAACGATGGTCTTCTACAGACCAAGAAACTTCAAGAATAAGTTGGCGTCAATGCACCAACTGAGATAATTGGCTCCAGTGAACAGTAATGGTAGAAATTCAACATTTTTCAGTTTCACAAACATCTGTAATGTAAAATATAAATTGTAATCAGTAACAATTCATGATAAACATATCAAATGCATTAAAGACAGATCATAGTTCTTAGAATAACAAAAAATAATTATTCTTAATCATGTTATAGTGGAACCTTGTTAATATTCTAATACTCATAAAATTCTTTTCTAATGATTAAATCCCAATTTTACCCTGTAAAATGATGATCTTAATCTTAGATGTGTGCTTTAATAGAATCTTAGCCAATATCGTTATTCAAAAACTACTAGATGTGTGCGTTGCTTATTCTTACAACTAGGGATTTCTAAGCCCTCTAGTTCAATAAGGTTAGTATATTCTAGCCAAATGACCCTATTTGCTATGAATATGAGGGGTACTATTAGATGTTTAGATGACAAGTAGTCTCACCCCGAAACCTACTGAGTTCACAAGATAAGTAGATTAGTCTTGTCTTTGAACTAATATTTTAAGGTACTATACGTTACTATTAGTGTATATATACCTCTAAATGTTATTATATAACATCTAATTGTACCTAGATATGAAAAATTGGTTCCTCAAACACCAAGTTTTTAGAAATAAGACTAAGTCAATTGAACTCAAGTTATTTGTCTATGACAATTAACTGTGATTTAGATATGACTTACAGTCGTATACAAAATTAGTCTTGGTTTCATATTATCAGTGATCCCTGATCATGATAATTAGTATCTAAGGGGCATACTAGTAATATTCTATAAGCTATCGTAAAATATTTAAATAGGTATTACATCATGTACTTATATTACATAATAAGTGAGCCAATGTTCTTATACGAGGAGGCAGAAAAAAAAAATGGGTCCCCCACAGGTAGGTCCAGTCAATAGGAATTTTCTAAGAAAAATTGGGCTAAATTGGACCAAAAATTGGGTTATTTATAGCCGTTTTAGTGTCTGGACCGGTCTGACTTAGTCTGGGTCAAGGCCAGGACCGGGTTGACTTGGTCTGAACCGATCTGACCCAGTCTACCATATGCCACGTATGCACAAGTCACATGAGCCATACGTACGGGTTACACACGTGCCACACACACGGGCTGTACAAGTGTCACGCACGTGTCTGCCAAGTCACTGTTTTGGTGGCCGTTCTGGTGGCCATTCGGCGAATATTCCGGCTACCATCCACTAAATATTTTGGCCAGTACTTTGGCAAACTTCCGACGTTCGGCTGGCGTCCCATCTCCAGTGACCGATCGGTGATAATCCAGTGACTGCCACGTGTCATAACACGTGCCATGCATGCCATATGTGCCACGCATGTGCCAAGCATGTCACGCGTGTCGCGCACGTGCCATGCATGCCACGTGTCCTCGATACATATCACTGCTAACATTATAGTGGATAATGATGATGTCACATTAGATAATTTTCAAAAATAAAAAATAATAATGCTAACGTCATCGACAAAAAAAATTCCATTTTTGGCCGTGAAACATCCTAGATTCAATATGCTATTCTTGGCGATTGGGACATCTCCCAGAAACATGCCATATACCGTTAGAAAGCTCTTAGAGTAGGCTATCCAACTAAAGTGGTCATGACCCTATCTGATGTTCACAGAGAAAGATATACAAGTTTGAATACATCATTTTATCTAGGGTAAAAATGACCAAAAACCCTCATTTTTAATCTTAAAAAATAGAGAAAATATGTTTTTTAACCATGATAATCTATCATATAGTATAGATCTAAAAGAGATTGAATATGTATTCAAAAACTTATAAAATACCTCTTCTCTTAATCGCCTGGTTTCTCTGAAAACTCTTATTAGAAGGTAATTCTCTGCTCTCCACGTTCTTAGAGCTTGCGTGTTAATAACGTGTTGAGAGATAATCAATCTAGAGCAATATAACAGTACATAATACAGATATATATATATATATTATATATATAATATATATATATTAGTAACCCTACAATATAAGTTACCTAATCTACTCATACTCTCTCCATAACCCTATCGGGCTTATGGGCTTGTTAAGAGTTTGTATAGGACACCCCAACCCTGTTAGGTTCCTAGCTTGGGCTTGGATCCAACTCCTAACAGTATTAAATATCTATATAGTAATAAACCTATAAGTAATCTAGAGTTGACATAAGTCAAACTGATATAGAGATTAAATAGATAACTGAGATAAAGATGAAAATATGTCTCACCCATAATTTTCTAGACGTATTATGAATGAAAGTTATATTTTTAGAAAGTGAGAATACCAAAACCCATTAAAGTAGAAGATTCAGCTTGATTGATTTCTGAACTCAAAACCCCAATACAGAGTCATGGATAAATTTTAATTTAAGCCATACAACCAAGTTAATTATCCATCTAAGACGGCCAATGAGTGTATTGAGTACATTTCTATATGTTACGCAAACTTCTAATCGACATCAAGGAGTTCCTCTTTGCAAACTCCCTATTTTTAACTTGGTGTCCATCCCACCGTTGTTAACTTAGATCTCGAACGATGAAATGAAATGGCCAAAAGAGCATCGATGTAATGCCTAATACTATTATTTGTTTTTCCTCTCTTCTTTATTTTTAATACTCGCCCCTTCTCTCCCAGCGTCCGTATTTTCTATGGTTTATTCATGTTGGATCAAAGACTTATAGTTTACATCCAACAAACCAAAAAATCACAACAGCCTCAAATAGAAGTCTGAAAGTTCACCATGCCACAATTAAGATCTTTAGCATTAAACATAAACTCATTTTTGACTATTATGACCAATATGTAATGGTTTATATCCAAATGAGTCCAAACCCATTGTTAAACACCCCATAAGACTAATGGAGTTAGCTTAAACATCTTCAATTAACATTCCAAAGAACCCAATTTGTACACATTTCTAAGACAAATAAAGCCAAATTTATACTATCACATACTTCTCAACAAACCCAATTCAACAAAAAAAAAACCACCAAATACTTCAACAACAACAAAAATTAAGCAAATAAAAGTAAAAAATTACCAGTAAATATTTAAGATTAGTTGTACTAATATCCTCTTTAGTTTCATTCATTGAGAACAAACCCAACTTTCTCACCATCTCCTAACAGTGCAGCAAACATTTGCATCCCTTCCCTATAAAAATAAACCAAATTAGATACCCTGCACACTAATTCGAATAACCCAATTTGACAAAACTTAAAATGTGATAAATTCTAATTGAGTAATCAATGAAATTACTTGATCAACACTAAATTCAAATGTTGTTATTTATATTGATCGAGCTTCTTCGAACAAAATTGAGATAAACATTTCTTCTGTAGGGGCCTACCCCTTGATCTTACCTAAATCGAGCAGTTTCCAGTTCGAACTACCTCCATGTCAGGCCCACGCATTCTCCACATGGCTTCTCCAACCAACATTGCCCCCTAATCTACAAACTAATAAAAAATGTGGGTCGAGCATAAATAAAAAAACCCTGAATAAGTCAAAATACCTGTCTCTCACAAACTCAGCAGTTACTCAGTCAACCGCCACTAACTACATTGTTCGGAGAAAGTACTTCAGCACAATGAAGAACTATGGAAAAGACCTATATAAAGAAAAAGTTTCAGAAAAGACAAGGACCAGAAAATCACACGATAAATCACCAAGAAAACTATATTTTCTAGATTCTCAAAACTTCAAACTTCTTATTCACAAGATCAAGCATTTTTAAGTCTAGAGAGCACTTGTAATAAGATATCAGCTTCAAGTAATAAATGTCATTATTACAAAAAAATTTAACCCGTGGTCATGGCTTTTTACCTATTCATAGGTTTTCCATGCTAAACACCTGTGTCATTTCTTATTTTCCATTAGATTTTATCAGAGGTAGATTGGTGTAAGAGCTAATTTCAGGTCACTTCGAGCTTACCGAATTAGGCCATTATATTTGGCGCCGTCTGTGGGAAAAAATCATTTCCACAATATCCTAAGGCATTCATTCACTTTACTGTAAATTACAATTATGCCAACATCCAGGCGACCAACAACCAGAGTTCAGGACGATCCTTCAGTTGAGCCGGAACAACTAAATAAGCTACAAGCGAATCTCAATACTGAGAAGGAGAAATGGAACAAGCTCGAGCGACAATTAATACTCGACCGAGAGCTCCGCGAGAAGGAGCTCGATGTCGAATGGCAAGCTCGGTTGACAGCGCTCAAGCGACATGAAGATCAAATGACAACAATGTAGACTACCTTGCAATCTCTGTAGAACACTCAATAGGCTCCTCTAACACGAGATCGCGATCAGCTACCAGAAACCTCCCAGGTTTTAACGCGGAAATGATTGGGACCTCAAGGAGCCACATGCAAAATTATTTCTAGGAATATTCGAAATGAGCCTCAACCTTCCATTTATTTGGGTGGTGAAGTTCACTCTGAGGTCAGCAGAGGCACCGATGTTTCATACATCTAGAGGAGGAACAACGACCTCAACCTCGAGTTCCAGCATGAGATCGTTTGAGTAAAGGCACTGGTACTCACAATTTACAACCTCCTTGTCAAGTCACTCAACCGACACGTTATTATGTTACACAAGAGCATATGGACAAACATATTAAGGAGTTGATCAAAGCACAAGTTCTAGGTACTACTGACGACCTTAACAAGTTATAAGGAAGTCTGATTGCCAAATAACTATTTGATATAGAGATACAAAAAGGTTTCCATACTCCAAAAATTCACAAGTACAAGGTACCGATCCGAAGGAGCACATTCAACAATACCGTGATCCATTAGGGTTGTACTCCATTCAACCATATTCTTTGTTGTCTATTCGCCACAGGTCTGTAGGAAGAACCGCTCTGATGGTTCCACTCTCTACCTGAAGACTCCATATACACATTCAACCAGCTATAGAAACAGTTTATCAAGACATATGCTCACAACAGAGATAAAGAAGATAATTTATGTAGTGCCTCAGATTTTTTTATTTTTTTATTATTTATCTATTATCATTTTTTATTCATTATGCATCATGCATCTACATACATCACCATTCATCATGCATTTGTATCTTATTGCATTATCAGGGTTTTGCATTCTTCTTTCTTCATTTTCTGTGCTTCGGTGGTTTCGGTGGTTATTGGGCGGAGGAGGTTGTGTTGAGGTTTTGGGAGCCTATGGTTGGCTTGGTGGAGGTGTGTTGTTATTGTTTTAAGTGGTTGTGTGGTGTGGTGTGTGATCCAGGAGGATCTGAGGATTTTCCTTTGGGTTTTTCCTAGTTTTTGCTTGAGGGAATCTTTTTGGTTTTTTAAGTTTTTACCAGTTTTTACCTATTGTATTCGAATAGACTTGTTTCTGTTCAAATAAGTTTCTATCTGCTTCATTTTATTCGAACAAACTTGTTTCTGTTCGAATAGATTTCCATCTGTTCCATTTTATTCGAACAACATCTTTCCTGTTTGAATAGACTTCTACCTATTTCATTCTATTCGAACAAATATTTTTTTTGTCCGAATAGATGTCTGTTCTGTTGATTTCCTTCAATTCCATATTATTTGAACAAGCCTTCTTCTGCTCGAATAAGGTGCATGTTTCATTTTGTTCGAATAGAACTATCTTCTGTTCGAACAGAGGCATGTTTTGATGACCAGGTTGGGTCTTTTCACGTGATTCCTAGTTGTTGGTTTGCCTCAAGATGAGTGTTGGAAATTATGGTTATAATTACCCATTTCATTCTATCTCTCTTTCACTTACACTTTTTCTCTCACTCGCTCTCCAAATTGGAATCCGTTGCTCCTCTCTAGCTCCTTTGCAAGTTGTGATTCAATTGTTGGGTTTGATATTCGCCACTTCTTTGGTGATTAATTTCCCTATTCCTCTTCCTTGTCGATTTGATTTCGGTTTCGGTGGTAATCCTTTGTGTTTTAGGGTTTGTGATTGTTGGGTTGATTTTAGGGCTTTGTGTTTGTGGTGTGGTGTTTATTGTAGGTGTTGGGTTGTTCGTGTTGGTTTGATTGTTAGCCGGTGGTGTTGAGGTTGGATTATCCTATGATTTTTAGATTTGCGGTTTGCATCAGGCAAGTGTCCCTTCCTTGCTAAATTTCTCTACTAGTTAATCTGTGTTAGTTAGAGTATTATGCATTTGGCATTAAGGTGTTTATGATTTAGTTATAGTCTATTGTTGGATTATATTGTATATTTTCCTTTGTTAGACATGTAGAGTGTGAACTCTTTTGTCTCTTAGGAAGTTGTGCATTAGTGTGGTATTCTCGTGGCCTTTTTCATGAATGTTGTGTTTTAATCATGCAGAGACTGATGTGGTTTGGATGTTATGGCGGGTGGTCACTGTTCATCTGTGTTAGGATTGTTTATCATTCTCTTTGGAAGGTGGTTATCCTATGTGTGCTATGTTAGGATTGTTTACCATTCTCTTTGGCATGTGGTTATCTTAGGTGTGTGTTGGCCGTATGGCGGTTGTTCTGTTTTGATTCTTTGGATCTATTTGTAGTGTAGGTTTTTATATTCTTCTAACTTAACAGGGTCGGATACATAACAAAGCTCTACATCGGCTGACCCTCGATAGGACCTAGGATTCCTACATCTGGTTAAAATAGTAGGTAAAGTTCAGGTTAGACACTATTATATCTATTACCCATTCAGGGGTGTGGGATGGTATGAGAAAGTTTCTTCAGGTGCCCGTCTTATCCTCTGTGAGGTTGAAATCCCTTGGAATAAGTGAAATAAAGTTCGGACGTTGGCTCCGTGGGTTGCAAAGCCCGGAACACTCTGACCAAGTGATAAATCCATCAGCGTGGTCAAGTTGGTAACCCAATCGTACCCTTTGTATCTAATTGAGATCTCTTTAAGGTTAGTATGCATTAGTCGTTGATCAACCCATATATTCATTGTAGGGTCTAGTTACTTGGTTTTTCATATCATAAGCACCCAGTCGTTGGGCAATTCTAGAATCATATCATATCATATCATAGCAAATCATATCATATCATTTTATCATCGCATCACTCCAACTAATCTCTATTTCCCCTTCTTTTATCCATTCTTTACTCTACTTTGCACTTATGTATTATTGTACTTTAAATATCTTATATCTCACTCACCTTTTCCTCTTTCTCTGCACCATTTTAGTATAGGTTATTTAGCTTTGTTGGGCATTAGTGAGCCATGGTTTTGCTTATTCTCATATTTTTCTCCCCTTTTAGAGGCAGAGTAGTTACTGGTTTTGCTGAGGGTTTCAGCTGTATTTGGAACCGATTTTGCAGCTGCAGATTCTGTTATGGATTTAGTATTTCTTGTATGATCTTAGTTTTTGACATTGTACATTATCGAGATGTTGTATATATTTTTCCAGTTAATATACATATCTTTGCTCCCGTTTTATTCTTTTTACTCATATGATATTGCAATAGTAAATGACTGAGCTATTTTCTATTAGCAAGGTTATTTGTGGGGGCGAATCTTTGGATTCCCCAACCTGCACGCCCTGGATGACATGGTTTTAGATATGCTCTAATTATTTGATTTTGAGGTGTGGTAATTTATATTCTCTTATCAATCTCAAACAGTCACACGAAGAAAAGCTTGAGGCTTTTGTGAAGAAGTTTTGGAGCTCACGCATAAAGTAGACAATCTTGATCATAAAATAACTGTTACTACTTTTACCAATGCACTCCAGCTCGACTACAAAGCCAAAAAGCATCTCTTCCACAACAAACCTGCGACCTTAGAGGATATGATCACCAAAGTCAATAGTTACGTCGACCTAGAAAGGATGATGTCCAAAAGGCATAAATCTACTAAATTTGTCCTTACTATGAAAGGTCCACCTACAAATCGAAATACTTAGCCGAAGGATGATCAGAGTGACCAAAAACGCGCCAAGGGAAACATTGGCAATCCTCAAAAAGGCGATAAGTCAATCCAGTCCTCCCAAAGATGAATGTTCAAATCTCCACAATTTTTCAAATCCTATCAATGGATATGCTCTACCGTCTCTCCCAACCATTGGAACCAATCGAGAACTGGTCGTACTGTATGCATCATAAGTTAAACCGTAATTCTACTGATAATTGTTATGCTTTACAGAGGTTGCTCGAATACATTTTCAAGGAGGGACGAATGTTTGGATATATTGTCGACCTGGAATCATACAAGGATGGCAGCTATAAGAAGCAATTTGAAGTTGTCAAGGTCGAAGATCAAGCTGAGGATAAGTATCTCTACAATATGCGCCACAACAACATGATCGAGATCAATCAGATCACCAACTCTGACAGATTCAAACATAGGAGACTGTCCGAATACTGCGATCTCACACCTCAAGACAAAGAAGCCAAACTTCTGCCTGAGTCGAGTAATCGCCTGCTCGGGATATCATTCAAGATTCTGATACTAGCTATGTCAAGTTTCCACATCATAATGTATTAGTCACAATGCTCAAAATGAAGAAGTTTGTCAAGCACACAATGATGATCGATACTGGCATCGGTATTGAGAATCTCTTTTAGAGCACTATCGACCAAATGGGTTTGGCCGATCAAGTCGTTCAAAGTGACACTGATATCAGTAGATTCAATGGTTCTAAAGAAGAGCGAGTAGGGAAGATCATCTTACCTATTACCGCAAGACCAGCCACAACTGACGTCATCTTCTACGTGATTAACACCAAATCTTGTTATCTTAGGATTAGGGGTCGTTGTTGGATTCACAACATAGAAGTAAACCCTTCCACCTATCATCAAGCATTCTACTTCAAATACAATGACGGCATCTATGAGATCAGGGGTAATCAAAAGCTTTTTCGGGCTTGCAAAAATATCGTCTCTGCGATTCTTGATACCTCTGACAGGTATGCTGCATAGTAATTACAAAAAGTTGATCACCCCGATGATCAACCTTCTATGGAGGAACCCACCGACATCTACAATTATGGACCTAGCAAAGGTACTTTCATCGGTACTAAGCTGATTTTGCACAAAAAAATGCTCTAATTCAGTTCTTATGACTAAATCAAGATGTTTTTTATGTAGTCTTTCGAAGAGATGCCTGGGGTCGATCCGGCCAAGGCATATCACAAATTGGCCATCCACATAACCACCATTACGGTCAAACAGAAATAACGACGCCTATCACCGTGATTTTGATATGAAGTTAACATGGAGATCGAGAAATTAATTAAAGTGGGATTCATTCGAGAAGCCAAATATCCAGATTAGATATCTAACATCGTCGCTGTCCCAAAGAAGAATGGAAAAGTCCGAGTTTGTGTAGATTTCACCGATCTAAACAAACATACTCCAAAGAACATTTTCCCTCTTCCCAATATTCATCAGATCCTGATTCCATAACAGGTCACAAAGTTCTATCTATGATGGACGCTGCTTCTAGATATAATCAAATTCTACTCTTGGACAAAGATTAAGAAAAGATCACTTTCATCACTAAAAGAGGACTTTACTGCTACAAAGTCATGCCCTTCGGACTTAAGAACGTGGGTGCAACTTATCAATGGTTGATGACTACTATGTTCAAAGCACATCTTGAGAAAGTTGTGGAAGTCTACATTGACGATCTCTTGTGCAAAAGCATATAGTCCATTAACCACATCACAGATCTCAACATAATATTCAATATTCTTTAATCTTACGGGATGTATCTTAATCCTGATTAGTATCAATTCAGAGTATATTTATGTCAATTTCTAGGCCACCTCATCAGCAAGAAGGGGATTGAGGCCGATCCAGATCAGATTCGCGTTCTCCTCCACATGTCATCTCCAAAAATAGCGAAAGACGTTCAGAAACTTATTGGCAAAATTACCGCTATCAACCGTATCATTTCGAAATCTTCAGACCGCTGCCGTTAGCTATTCCTATTACTCCGTAGTTGTACCAAGCGAGGAAAATCTTAACCAAATACAGAGGCTCAATGGACATCTGAATGTGAAGCAGCTTTTCAGGATCTCAAAACCTATTTGGGGAAGTCTCCCATCATGAGCACACGAATAGATAATGAGGAACTAATTATCTACCAAGCAGTTACAGATACTTTACTCAGCTTGGTTCTTATTCGACTTGAAAGAAAAATTGAAAAACCAACCTACTTCTTCAGCAAAACCTTCACTCCAGCGGAAACGAGGTACTCTAAAATTAAGAAACTTGATCTTACTCTTGTTTATACTTCATAGAAACTCAAGCACTACTTCCAAGCTTATTTAGTCAAAGTCATGATGAACTACCAACTTCGGGAGGTTCTGTCCAAGAAAGAAAAATCAAGGAGAGTACAACAGTGGTCAATCAGTTTGGGAGAACATGATATCAAGTTTGAACAACGTCATTCTAAAAAGGGTCAGGCCATTGCCAATTTTCTCGCAGATTTTCTAATGGAGGATCCCGAGTGGGAGGAGCACGATCCTAACCTTGCAGGGGAAGTTACAGAAGACCCAACCCCCAAAGCATTTGATGAGCGAGCTAAATGGATTACAAGGAAATGGTGGAGACCTATTACAAATTGATCAGCAAGACCCGCAAGGTCAAGAATAGGAATCGCATTGATTACCCCTTCCAACGACAGAATTAAGAAATCAATCTGCGTTGATTTTGAGGCCTCAAATAATGTCACCGAGTACGAAGCTCACATTCATGGACTCGATCATGCTCCTGAGTTTGGCGTCCCAGAACTCTCTGTTTATACAGATTTGTTACTCATCGTTCACCATTACTCTGGAAAATACAAGAAGAATGACAAGATGATCGAATACGCAACACTCGTTGCAGATAGGATGAGCAAGTTTGTGCAAGCAGCTCTTGATTATCTTCCTCGAGGTGAAAATAGACGCGTCGATTCCTTAGCGTATCTAGCCGGGGTCTTAGGCACAGAAGCTTGATATCTCCTGATCGAAATGATTTTAACCACCAACATTGATCGTATTTTTGTATGCACGATCAACACTCAGGGTGATAAAGGGGGAGATGACGATTGGCGAAAGCCTTTCTTAGTTTATCTCGGTATCGACAACAAATGCAAAGGTCCCATTCCAGCAGATCCAAAAGAGTGCCGATAGCTGATAAACAACTTAAAGTGTTATACTAATCAAAACGGTACTTTATACTATCGCTCAGTCATGGAGCCTTACCATAAATGCCTCTCCAAATAGAAAGCGGACAAGATGCTCCACGATCTACATGAAGGGACTTGTGGCCCCCAGGCCATAGGTCGATCACTGGTAAATAGAGCCATTACAGAAAGAGTGTTCATGCTCGGAATACACAAGCAAGCGGAAGAGTACTCACGCAAATATGATGCATGTCAACGACATGGATAGATAATCTGCGCTCCTGCGCTCAAACTCCATGTAAGAAAGGTATTTTGGCCATTCAAACGATGTGCACTCGATCTTGTCATAAAATTTACTAATTCTCTAGATAACCACCGTCACCTATTCGTAGGTACCAATTATTTTAAAAAATTGGTAGAAGAAGTTCCACTCTATCAAACCAGAGAAGAAGTGGTCATCTCTTTTATCTGGGAACACATTATCACTCGATTTGGGTGCCCTCACCTAATTCGTATCGATAATGGGCCCCAACTTATTAGAGAAAAAGTCATAGTTTTCTTCAATTAACACAAAATTATCCACTCACCGTCCAATCCCTACCATCTCCAAGGCAATGACCAAGCCAAAATCACCAGCAAAACCATCGTGGATGGACTCAAGAAAAGGCTACACTCTCAGAAAAAAAAAGAAATTGGGTTCGGGAACTTCCATATATCTTATGGGCATATCTTACCACTCTACGATTGTTGACAGGATGCACTCTATTTCTTCTAGCCTACGGCACCGAGGCTGTCATTCCCTCCAAATACCATCATCCAGTCAAAGATCACGAGCTCACTAATGAGGAAAATGAGTTCGAATTGGCTTGCAATCTCAATTAGATCGATGAAATCAGGGAGCATGTCATCGCTAACCTAGGTCGATATCACCACATGCTGGCCAGTTCGTACAACAAAAGAGTCAGAAGCTGTACCTTCCAAATTGATGACCTCGTCCTTAGAGAAATACCTCAGCACCGCAAAGAGCCTCGGGCTGGGAAACTTATAGAAAATTGAGGGGGTCCATTCTTTATCACAAGTCTCTCAGGCCTGGGATCATATTACCTTATGATAGAAGAGGGAATCCATATTTAAAGTCCTTGGAACACAAGGCGACTGAAATGGTACTTTCGTTAAGTCTCTCACTACTCCAATTCACTTTCTCTCTTTTTCCATTCCAAAAGTGAGATTTCCATTTCAATCCAATGTACATCATTTTCTATTTAATGAAACTTACAAGTTTTTCTCACATACATCTCTCTACTTTATAGACAATACATAAATTAAAGCATTGATAATAATAGCTTTCAATCGACTTCTATGCCAGTTATATCAAGAATAATACTTGGTTTGGACGACTTTACTAAATATATATGATTAAAACTAAAGTAACACTTGTTTTTCATTAAAAACTCTACCAAACATAAAATAAAGCAAAGGTAAAACTAGCTTTCATCTACCTCTATATGGTTGTGACATCATACCAGTTAAATCAAGGATAACACATGGTTTAGCTGACTTTACTAAATTTTTGCGATTAAAACTAAGGTAATACTTGTTTTACATTAAAGAATCTACCAGACATAAGAAAAAGCAAAGGTAAAACTAGCTTTCATCTACCTCAATATGGCTACGATAACATACCAGTTAAATCAAAGATAACACTTAGTTTGGCTGACTCTACTAAATATTTGCGATTAAAACTAAGGTAATACTTATTTTACATCAAAGACTCTGCCAGACATAAGATAAAGCAAAGGTAAAACTTGCTTCATCTACCTCAATATGGCTACGATATCATACCAGCTAAATCAAAGATAATACTTGGTATGGTTGACTATACTCAATCTTTGTGATTAAAACTAAGCTAACACTTGTTTTACATCAAAGACTCTAACAGACATAAGATAAAGTAAATGTAATACTAGCTTTCATTTTTCAACTTGCCTGCAACAACTACTTTTTATTTTATGTCACATATACAACCTCTAGAATAGATCCTTTTTTTGCTTTTAAGATATCAGCTACGGTTTCCGTTAAAATAGGAGGTCAATCAACCATAAAGTCTTGAGCTCCCCTTGTAGTTGGAGGCCGATCAACCATAAATTCTCAAGCTGGAGCAGTCGCAATAATCCTGCCATACTCTATCAATTCAGCAGGTTGAGGGCCTAGATCCGTTTCCATGGACTGCATACAATTTTCTCGATCTACATCAGCTCTACAAATACATCCCCTGTCTGACAAACTGTTGAACAAGGTATCTCTTTCTAACTCAATCTTTTTTACCTCCTCTACAAAATAGGTAATAACTACCCTAAACAATTCTAAGTGCGATGCCTCAGTTACAACCGACCTAGAGAAATTCACTCTATCCTTCGAAGGCGTTCTTCCGACCTCGTATACCGTTCTTTTAACCATATTATTTCTCTATCTACCTAATCTGTGAAAGCAAAGTTCTCTTATAATTTTTTTTGGCTTTTGCTAATTCAGCTAGATTAATTGCGTCCAAATCTGCCACCTGAGCACGTAGTACCTTAATCTCCCAGTTCAGTTCCTCTACATCCGAAATCTTCTATAACATTTCATCTTTATGCTGTATCAAAATATCCTTACCTCTGGTAGTCCACTCTAAACCATATTCCCTGGAAAGAGTAGCTTCCAACTTCCATTGGCACTCCATTAACTTCTTATTTCCTTTTTGCACATGACCTTGAATTCGTGCCATATCTCCCTTTAGCCCTCTTATTCGACCTGATAGGCTGATAATATCTCCTTGCACAAGGAAGACCTTGGCATCATTTTTATTCTTCCTCGAGCGCTCTTCAGCCTCAGCGTGTCTAACACATGAATTGGCCTGCGCTAATTCGGTCTTCAATTGCGCCACTCTTTGGGTCAACTCATCACACTTGCACTGTACCGTCCAAAATTCAAAATCTTTGGCAGGTAAAGCTGTAGTCAGTTGATCAACTGTAACTTCAGACGTAGATTGATCGTCTTGATCTCTCTTCATCTCGTTATCTTTATCAACAAATTTCTTATTTAATCACTCTAGCTCACTCCTGCTATTCGCTAGATCAGCTCAAGTTTGCTCCTGATTATTATTTGTCTTGATCAAATCATTTTTAAAACTGACCATCGACCGGTTTAAACCTTCCTCCGATCTTTCCAGTGCTTGTATACGATAACAGGCCATGTCAGCCTCCCTACTCTTTACCATTAACGCACCATTTTGGCTTTTAAGTTTTGCTGTAAGTTCTTTTAAATCAACGAGATCTTTTTGCCCTTTCTAGATTTCGGCATCCTTCTCTTCGATCTTTCGAGCTAGGTTAACAACAGTCTGTATTGCCTCAACAAACTTGAAATACACCTTTACATGTTGATCTTCTCTATCTTTATTTACTTCCCTTATCCTATCAAACTCCTCTGCAAATTCTTGGTTATATTGGCGAGCATCATCTTCGCGCAAGCAAGCTGACTGTAATTCGACCTGCACATAACAAGTATGTTATATCAATTTCGATTCAGAGCACTCAGCCACCACATATGACTCATTTCTAACAAGATATCTATTTTTGGCATCTACCGTATAAGACTACTTTTAAACTTAAGGTCGAAGTACAATCTCAGATAGATGTTCCATAACATATACTCTCAAATCTAAGGTACACATTTTTTATTTTTAAAAGTTATTAATACTTTGGTATTTCAAGTATGCCATTTCAGTGCCATTGCCACTAAGCCGATAACAGGTTTTTGGTCTATCTCTATACTTGATTTATTACTTTGTAGCTCTATATTAATGAAGCATAGAAATCAAATATTTCTTGCTCTGTTCTAACCTGCAACTCTATTTGGGAAGACAACAGGGACGCTGATGCATCTCTCTCCTTAGCAAACTCTGCCTCAAAATCTTTTATTCTGAGGCATATGTCTTTAAGTTCATACGACAAGGTTTATAAAAGCAACTTAGCCTGTAGAATTCCATCCAACAGATAAAATATATCCAATCAGCTTACAAACATTCCCAAATATTCATACAATCACAAAACTATCACACTACTCTGCCTTCTCAGTTTCTCATTCTGGATGCTGGTTGTCATCCCCTTGGTTGTCTCTCACCGTCTAAGGAGACACCATCCACCCCGTCAACAATGCCAACAGCAACATCTTCAATCTCTTCACCTTCCTTTTCTTCCACATAGGTGTCTGCTCTAATAGTATCTACCTCATCCTTGGAATATCCTTTTGACACAAGGTGGCACCCGAGTCTGTCACGCTCAGCTACCACCTCCTCCAAGTTTGCTCTTTCTTCTGCATGTAGATTGTTGATCTCCACTACTTGCCAAGCCTTCAGAGCCTCCATCCATTTTCTCTCCTTGAGCAGATCAGTTTTTAATCGAGCAATTCTTTTCAAGCTCGATCTTCTTCCTTTTCAGCTCAGCTCCCTCCTCCTCAACCCCGAGGAATATTTCCTTCATCGGATGAGGAGCCTACAAAAAGCAAACAATTTGACGTCATTAATTAGCTCAAATCATAATACAAAATTCATCATAATACACATTCGAGCATATAAACCAACCATTTTTCTCATCTTCTCCGCCACGTGAAGAGCAGCCAACCTATCTTTTACCTCCACCCCTTTCAAATCGTCCTCCATAGCAGGTCGATCCTCTACGACCATCATCCCCAACATCTCAAAAGGTTCAACCCTTATCTTTTTTACGGCCTTACCACTTCCCATGGTTTAAGTGGTCGAAGGACGCTTTAACATTTGCTTATTGGGAAACGTTTGAGCTAATTTGTTCGACGTAGTGGATTAAGGTAACCCTGTGTAGTCTACTCCAGGGGGTTTGGATAAGTTGACTCGTCTTTCCCCATCAGTTCCCTTCTTCTTATTGTTGTCAGTACTTGTCATTAGCCTCGTCAACTGAGATTTTTGAACTTTATCAACTCGGCTGTTGACACGTTTCTTCCTGCTAATGACAAGTTCTTCTAATACAGCCTCGAGCTCTGTCTCTTTCTGAGCAATTTTATTCAATAATGACTCTTTCCTCGCCACCTGAGATTTGGGAGTTTTCATGCACAAGATGTTATCATCAGCAGAGCATCATACAATTTCAACTGTCAATCTCATACATTATACATTGTTATACTTACTTTGTTTTATAGTTCTAAACAGAAGTTTCATGGGTTCTTCATCATCTCCCTAAAGGCAATCACCCTTCGCGCATATCACATTATCATTCCATGGTCGACGTGCTGAGTTCGGGTCGAAGAAACGAGGCCGAGTCGAGCTCGCAAAGAAATATTCCCCTCCACTTGAAGAATAGTTTTTTACCCTATAAAACTGTAACACATCCTCGGAGGATATCCTCCTCCTCCTTCCATCTCCTTCCCATCGTGTATTCAGAGATTTACATACATTTGTTACCTCCCACATGTTCCCATTCATCTGAACAGGACATGCCCCGATGAGGTTCATAATCCTTTTCACCATATTACTAAGGGAAATACTCAACCCGTACTCCAATTGAGACACGTAACATAAAAAACTCTCTAAAAGTTCATTCTTAACATTCCTATCAAAATACTCTAGAGAGATCGATTCTTCTATACCCCTATCCCTTTTCTCCTTTGCTAAATCTGCCAACAAATAAAAATTTTCCTCCCCCGTCGCTACAGTGCAGCCCCTAAATTGCCTACCGACGTGTTTTATACAGTTACCTCATCTACCTCCTACAGAAGCCTTGGCTTTAAAAAACTCTTTGAATACATCCGAGCAAGGAGGATATGATACCAATCTTCCAGAGAAATGTGGAAATTGATCAACACCTACTTCTTTCTCCCTTTCAGACATTTTAATCTCAGACTCAGCCGACCGACCAGAGGTCGATGCCTCACTTACAGGGGAACTCGCCATATTAACTACAAAAAAGGATTTTTTTCCTACACAAATACTTCTAACGATCGACCTACAGACAGGTCCAGGTATCTATCATTATCTTTAACATATACGTCAGCCATATACAAAAAACCTTTCATATATCATAAATCAAACAGGTTTTCATAAATTACTATAAATAGTAATTTGTAACAAAACATGATCTTCAAACATACATATATGCATCACAAATCTTTTTCTAACCTTCTATGTCAGAATGCGAATCCGAAGCAGCGCCAAATCCTTCCCCCACCACGCTACTGTACAACTACCTTCGTGACTCAGTTTCAGTAATTTTCTCATGCTTTGAATGATGATCACTGTCAATTAAATCTCCACAAGTTTTAGTACTATTTTTGCTTTTCTTCTTCCTTCCTCTCTCACTGTTCTTCAAGTTTTCAAAAGTTAAGAAATATTTAATTGACGAAGATGAAGCAGTATTTATATTTTCTCTCCCTAACTGCTAGCAGTTATTGAGCCTCACATGAGCCATCATCAGTTTTGGAACCGAGGCATCCCCTCCACTATCCATGTCAAATGCCTTACACCTTTTCGGTAAAAATACTTTCCCATTATTATCCTTTGCGTTATATTTTAATATATTTTTATCTCTTTTTTCTAAATCTCCCTCTCACCTCACCACACTCAGGATAACTCACGGTTACATGCATTTAAGTTTTCACAGCTTTTACACAAGGGACAAAATCAGAAGCTCCCTGCTTTTTCTAATCCAACAATCCAAAAATTTACTCCCGCACTTCAGCGATCTTTAATGCCAACCGCTCTTCAGCAACATACCAGATTCTCTCAGATCGAGTCCACACCATTCTTATTCCCTTCCCCAAACTTCAAATTCCTTTCCCCTTAATTATACATTTTTACTGCAAATTGCCCACAAGTCGTGATATTATCCTATTATCTCGTAACAGAAACCCCAATATCTTGAGAGAAATTATTTGAACATATTTCTTCCTATCGAACTCAGTCATTTCATACTATTCTAGATCGAGCTTATTCTTTCCAAGTCAAATATTTTAGAACGACCTCTGCAAGATCGATTCTTTATTCCAAACCTTTTTCAATTTATTTTGATTTTATTTACCCCCACATTTCCAGCACATAAATCGAATAATATTTCCCACTTAACACATTTTCACAGATAAATTTCTAACAGCTCGATTATTATAAATATTTTTACTTTCTGCCCTCAAACATTTTATTTCATACAAAATTTGAAAGTCTTCGGATCATACAGCTCGATTTCTAGAGTTATTCTATTTTATATCAGCGAAGGGTTTTGATAACAAATTTTATTCATCTAAAAAAAATTCAAGTGCTTTTACAGATAGCAACTCTTTCAAGAACTCAACATCGGGTACTTTATAGATAATAAGCCTTTCAAGTACTCAACATCAGGTACTTTACAGTTACATGCTTTTAAGTACTTTTACAAGCTAACAAGTCTTTTAGGCACTCTAAAAAGTTAAATCCTTTAGTTTGTTCTACTTTAGTGATCTTTCACCCTGATGCAAAGCAGACATTTGAAACAACGAATATCCTCCCTCCCATGAGTTTGGTCGAAGTCTAAATGAACTTCAAATGAAAACTATGAAAGTAGGAGACTCAGTGCTTGAACCAACTTTTCAAACTGAAGGTCTTCTCAACGTAAAGTGGCGATAGAATTGCAGAAGCAGACTTCCATTCTCTGACTTCCCCCTCCACTACCATCACCGCCTCTCCTATAACCACCATGCATATCCTTACATATGCCTCCCCAACCTTGTCTTCCTCAAGAATGCAGAGATAAACCCAACATTGCTCGCCTGTTAAGACAACGTGGTAAAACCTCTATCCGCAGTAAAATTCCTCCTCAGCTTCAGTCGCTTCATCTTTCAACATTCCTTGATACGTCGGAGGAACAAGAACAGGGGTAGATTCTTCAAGGATTGATCTCCAAAATACTTTAACTTCAACCTCTGAATTTTAGAAACAATTCTCTCTTCAAGAGCCATCTTACGGGTCTTCACCATCTTCAACAATTTCAGAGAATATTACAGCAAAATAAACATACTTGGCCACTAACCTTGGTACAGGTACTATTTATATAGCCCTATATTTATTGTGCCGGAACGTTTCCCTAGGCGTCATCATTCAATGCAGACAAAACTCTTCAAACCCTAACCATCACATACATCAATAATCCCATCAACATTCAATGCACGTAGATCCCCTCTTGACACGCATATTTTGTATGCAGTCAACACCATTATTACTTCCTTCCTTATCTAAATTTCTAACCCATATACCCAAAGATTCTATCTCAACCCAAGCCACTCGTGACTTCGGTTGTGAGGGGGAGATCTTACCTAAATCGAGCTATTTTTAGTTCAAACTACATCCATGTTAAGCCCACGCATTCTCCACATGGCTTCTCCAATCAACCTTACCACCTACTTCACGAACTAATGAAAAATGTGGGTTATGCCCGAACAGAAAAACTTCAAAATACTTGTCTCTCACGAACTCAACAGTTACTCAGTCAACCGCCACTAACCACATTATTCGGAGAATGTACTTCTACACGATGAAGAACTGCGGAAAAGGCTTATATAAAGAATATGTTCTAGAAGAGACAAGGACAAGAAAATTACAAGAAAAATTACTAAGAAAACTATATTTTCTAAATTCTAAAAAACTTCAAACTTCTTATTCACAAGATCAAGCATTTTTAAGTCTCGAGAGCACTTGAAATAAGATATCAGCCTCAAGCAATAAATATCACTATTACAAAAATCCTCAACCCGAGGTCGTGGTTTTTTAACCTATTTATAGGTTTTCTACGCTAAATACCTATGTTATTTCTTACTTTCTATTAGATTTTATCACTGGTACATTAGTGTAAGAGCTAATTCCAGGCCACTACGAGCTTACAGAATTAGGCCATTACATCTTCCATCTTCAACTCTCTCATCGATTTGGAGTAATTTGAATCAGAGAGATAAAATCAAAATTGGAGAAATTTGAATTGAAATTAATCGAATTTGAGGTTTATTAGATAGAGATTTGATCTTCCATCATTGCGCATCAGATTGAGAAGGAGGTGATGATGTGGTCTTGGAACGTTGATGCTTGGATCGAAGGAGATCAATGAAGGTTCAAATCGCATAATCAAAGAGAGGAGAGATGAAAAAGTCATAGAAGCCAAATCATTTGGCAAATTTAGATCAATTTGATGGGGTATTTTAGGAATTGAAAAAAATGTCCTATAGACAAAAAGAGAAACTTTATATGCACCCCATTCTTTAATTAGCTCACCCCAGTTTAACCTCGCCCCATTTTCATTTCTTTAGGTTAATTTTCTCACCCCATTTTATTTTCTTAGAAATATAAAATTAAGTTAAGAAAAAGATTAAATAGGTAGCTCACCCCACTCTTGATCTTCTGGCATCATTTTAGAGTTTGGGGTGTATTTAATATTTCTCTAGACGAAATTTGTTGGGTTGGATAAAAGCGGTAAATTTCATAAATACCCTAGCGGTTTTTAAATTATTATGATTGAGTTACTTATTTCAAAGACTCTTAGTATAGATGAAATAGGAGTATTATTGTATTAAAAAAATTATAGAAATTGGCGAAATAACCCCCAAGATCGAATGGCTATTACGATTCTCTATATTTATAGCTATAACCTAAACCCTCAATTTCCCTCAACATGTGTAGGGTATTGTAATTAACAGCTAAAATTGATTCTTACTTAATGGGTATTCCTTTAGTAGTATAGATATATAGTTTAACTAAGGGATTCTGTCAACATTTTTGTCAAATGAGCAACATCTCAAAAAGGAACCCATAAGAAGAACATTCGGGATTGGTGAATTACCTAAAACTTTTCATAGTTACATAGCGCACCTAAGATTTATAAATTCTTTGCAAGTGTCTAAATGATCTGAATCAATACATCCAAAGTCAAGGATATCCAAGAGAGGTATTCAAAAAATAGGATCTGCAGACAAATGAAAACCAAAATTAACAATTTGAACAACTCAGTTTGTTATCCTCCTCGATCACAATTCCAACTAGAATATGCAATGTATGGGTAACGTTGAAGCCTCCATTCAACCTGTTGTATTTTCCATCCAGTACTACTCAATGTTTATCTTCCGGTTTACGAGAACATATGTTATTAGGTCGTATAAGTATTATTGGTTTCGCCCAATTGTATACCAAGTTAAGGTTGGTGGGACCTAGTGTTACCCTTTATTAGGGTTTGAGGGTATAATGGGAAGGCCATCTCAAGCGTTATCAGGTTAAATATAGGGGATGTCCCTCTTAGAGGCTATAACATAGAAAACTATCTCATTAAGGTCTGTAGCCAATTCAAGGGAGATTCCACTCAAACTAAGAAAATTTGCTAAAATAGAAGAATAGATTAGTAAGATTCTCTTCATATTCAATTTATTGATCATAGTACTTGTAGTATAAATTCCAACAATTGGTATCAATCGCTAGGTTATCAAATTGTTATGATTATTATTAAATTTTCTTTAAGATTTTTCCTTATTTTTTTATTATGAATTGGAAAACCTGTGAAAAGCTTAATTCCCTAATTATCGAGACTCTCTCTCTCTCCAACAATCCTTTGACTCATCCATTTGAATCAAATTCCAGAATGAAGGTTAGGGTTTTCAATTCAACTCGATTTGGGGATGAATCCAATAGAGGCGAAGAAGCTTGAAATCTCTCTAAAGAGAGACTGTGTTTCTATCTTCTTCTTATTCTTCTTGTTCTTGTGTTATAATATGAACATATCCGAAGCTCTAATGGCTTAGAAGGTATTCAAGTTCTGTATCGCACTCCGTAGTCTTGGCTCAATCATGATCTTCTTAGTTCTTGGTGTGATAAATCTCTCTAAATCGAAGAAGACGGGGATATATCGAAGTACCCTAGCTGCCATTAGAGGGCGATCTCCACAACCGTTTTACATATTTTGATTATGGGTTTTGAAACCCTAAGTTTTAATTCAAATCTTCTCTCTCCATACTTAAATTTCGATTTGACAATCTTTTTTGAGGGTTTAAATTTTGGTTTTCGATCATCACCACCATCTCATTCAGGTTAAGTCATTAGCAGATTTCTCACATTCAGATTTGTGGTGGATAAATTATTCTTGAAGAAAAGCAAGAATTTTATGGGTTTAATATTTATGTGCTTGATTGATTGGCTTTGGGTTTGGGGTTGAAAATAAAGGAAGGATCTTCTATGAAGCATTCATCACTACTTCCATGATTTTTTATTAAAGTTTCTATTTTCTCGAATGCTCGATCAAGCACACTTTGGCATGTTTTAACGGATCCCGGTGGTGTTCCAATAAATTGGAGAACTGTGATGGATAAGAAGAGAGGGGAGTGTGATCCACCGACTAAATTGGATGATTTGATGAATCCCAAAGTTCAGGTGTGTCTGAAGTATAACCTGTTAAACCGCCTTGGTGCCATTATTATTTTGTTTGTGGAATCATGAATAATTGGTTACTTCAGTCAATATTGCGATACATTATGCATGTTACAAGATATACTCAATCCTAATTTAACCCATATTATAGGCTTTCATAAATTTATTATTGATTGGAAAGTTAAACACCAATTATTATTTCATATTATTTGGCATAAGCTATGATAAATCATTAATGATATAGGGTTAAAAACTCAAGGATCTCCAATGAGGTTTAAGTGAGATCAAGTAGTTGTTAGGAAGGCGGGATATAAAATGGGTAAATACATCCAAAGGAGTTTTATTCATGGAGTTGAACATTTCTTCTTATTTTGGAACTCTCTTATAAAGTCTCATTAAGATACGGTGGGTTAAGATACGCTAATTTTTTTGGATATGTTGAACGTTTCTTCTTATTTTCGGATATGTTCATATTGTAAGATACGCTAAATGAGGCTAATTTTTTTTACCACCCAAATGAGGCTAATTTTTTTTTAATAATTAGTGGGTTAAGATACGCTACACGGTACTGAAAGATGAAGATAACCCTAAGCCCAAAGGTGAGGAAGTATCTCAAGTTAAACTATAAGTGGTCAGTCAAGTCTTAAGCGTGAGTGACCACCAACTTGGGGGTATTGTATGTCAAATCACCACCCAAATAAGGGATTAGATAATACACCATTATATCCGCAGAGTGAAAAGTCAATACCTTACATACAATCTACACTCTGACTCGACCATCCTTACCCTAGATAGGATCGAGATTATAGACATCAACTTATAGATCTTTTACATATCAAGTTAAACGTGCATAAAATCTAATTTTTACACGTCCTAAGACAAGTCTTTGGTTCATGCAGCTATGGATCATATGATCCATAACCAACTGACTAATATTAAGATATTGACGAACTTTAACTACTCTAACTGGAAGCTTAAAATCTAGATTGCCCTATGTTACCTTGATTTTGATTTTGTTCTCACTGAAGCCAAGCCCGCGGATCTCATAAATACCCCTTTTGATGTTGAGAAAGTGACCCATACTAAATGGGTCAGAGCCAATAAAATGGAAAATCTCATCATTCATTCTTTTATCGATCCTATTATGCGAGGTGGTATCGCTGAGAAAGGTACCACAAAGAAACTGTTAGATGTCATTAAGGAATAGTTCAAGGGTTTCATTGAGAGAAGGCAGTACAGTAACTTATCTCAGTTTTATTGCTGAAGTATAATAGCAGTTAAAATGTGCGCTCATACATTCTTAAGATCTCCAAGTTAGTTCTTATATTGAAAGAACTCGATCTCACTAATAATGATACGTTGATGGTTTACTTAGTAGTTTGATCTCTTCCAAAAAGTTTTAAAATGTTACAGGCTTACTTCCAGAATCAGGATAAGACTTGGGAAATGACTGAGTTATTGGTCTCTAAAAAAGAACGACTGAAGAAAGGTAAAGTAGAATCAGCTCATCTGACTACAATGAGTTTGTCCATTAATTTTCAAGGGAGAAAGAAGTTTAGGATTCATGCTTCTACGAAAAAGAAAGGTTTCAAGTCTGGTCTAGGGCAGAGTTCTTGTTCAGGGAATAGGAATAGGAAGCAAAACGTGACTTCGTCAACAACTACTTTATTAGTTATAGAGTATTTCTTTTCCAAGGAGAAAGGTCATGTGAATCAAGACAGTCATTCTTACAAAAACTGGCTAACTAAAAAAGAAGGGGATCATCAGCAGGTGACCGACAAGGCCTGAGGAACAAATTTTCTTGAGAGATTCTAGATGCCTTCCTTTTGAGTTTGTTGGCATTTTTTGCTTGGTTTTAGACACGGGTGTTACTTTAGATTTGACAACCACCTTTTATGTTTTATCGGTGAGGCAATCTCTAGTTTCAGTTTCTCAGTTGTACTCTTTCAGTTTTTTAATTTTAGGCATGGTAATTTTGACATTATTCATCATAATTCTACTATTGGTTATGGTTTACTAGTTGATGGGTTTTATCATCATTCTCTTGATCATTCATTTGAGACTTCATTATTATGTTTATCCAATGAGGCTAGTACTTGTTCAACTATTAAACATTCTAGAGTTTCTTAGCAATCTTCAATGTTATGGCACAAACGACTAGGACATATTTCTAGAAAGAGGCTAGAAATTAAGGTTCAAGATGGGATTCTCGGGGATTTAGACTTCTCTAATTTTCAAACTTGCATTGATTAAATTCGTAGAAAATTGACCAAGATCAAATAAATTGACTCTACTCGTAGTTTAAACCTTTTACAACTGATTCATACAGATATATGTAAACCTTTTCCTACTCTGTCCTGCGGTGGTCATCGACATTTGATTACCTTTATTGATGAGTTCTCTCATTATACCTATGTTTTTTATAGCCATCAGAAGTCTGAATCACTTGATGTATTCAAGATTTTCCAATTAGAGGTTGAGAAATAATTAGATCGAAAGATCACGGCTGTCTAGTCAAATTGAGGAGGTAAGTATTATGGTAAGATCGATCGAGATGGTCAACATTTAGAACCATTCAATCAACATTTAAAGGATCAGGGTACTGTAACCCAATATACTACTCCTAGATTACCATAGTAGAACGGTGTTTAGGAACACTGCAATTGAACTTATTGGATCATGGTTCGCAGTATGTTATGTCATACTGACTTACCTGTGAATTTGTGGGAAGAGTGCTTACATTATTCGGTCTATATTCAAAATCGAGTTACTTTTCGCTTTGTTTTAGTTAATCCTTATCATCTATGGGCTGGGAGAAATCTTAGACTTAACCAGTTGTGTGTTTGGGGTTATATTGCAGAGGCAAAAATATTTAATCTAAATATCAAAAAGTTAGATTCGAGGACTGTTAGTTGTTTATTCATTGGTTTCCCAGAGAGATCAAAAGGTTTCAGGTTTTATTATCCTTCTCGATCCATGGAGATTATTGAGTGTGTTCAGGCTCATATCATAGAGGAGGGAGAATCTTTTACCTATACTACTTATAGATAGGTTGTCTTTGAGGAGGGTTCTAAGGCTTAGAGTCCAATTACTCTTTCGATCAATGTTGTTATGCTTCCGTGTTTATCTAATATTGACACTGTAATGAGTACGGTGCGAGACCCAGCTATTATTCCAGACCCTGTTTCGAACCCTATTATAGTACCAGTTCTCCCTCAGTTTTTTCCTCCACCCACTCCCATTCAGCTTTCTATCATTCCACCTCCAACCCAACTTCTTATTCCTACTCAAAAAATCCTCTAGAGATAGGTGTTCAGTTATTTCTTCAAATTACCATCTTTATTTAGTTAAAAGGGATTTATTTGATTTTAAGGATCCAGTATCTTTTAGTACGGCTATGGCTAGTAGTTTTGAAGATCAGTGGCGTAATGCCATGATGGAAGCGATGGATTCTATGTCTCGCAACTCTGCATAGGAGTTGCCACTTTTACCTGAAGAATCTAAGGCAGTTGAATACAAATGGATCTTTAATACCAAACATGATTCTGAAAGGAAAGTAAAGCATTTCAAACCGAGACTTATTGTAAAGGATTTCAAATAGCGTCTAAGAATTGACTTTGATGCGACTTTCTCACCAGTTTCGAAGAAGGATTCATTATGAATTATTTTGTCTCTTACGGTACATTTTGACTTGGAGCTTCATCATATGGATGTCAAGACAACTTTTCTTAATGGGCGTCACACTGAAGAGATTTATATGCACCAACCTGAAGGTTTTGAGATCGAAGGAAAGGTGCGACTATTTTGTAAACTTAATCATTCTATCTACGATCTCAAGCAGGCGTCAAGGTAGTGATACCTACAATTTCATGAGGTAGTTTCAAACCATGGCATTGTCGATTACAAAATGGATCATTGTATATCTGTCAAACAGAGTAGGAGACGTTTTACATTAATTGTTTTGTACGTCGACGATATTTTACTCACTAGCAGTAACGTTCAGTTTCTTCAAGAGACGAAGGCCTTCTTATCTCAACATTTTGATATGAAGAATATGGGAGATACTAGTTATGTCATTCGCATCAAGATTGAGTAAGACGAGACCAGAGGAATATTTGGCATAACTCAGAGTGCGTATATCAATAAAGTTTTGAAGAGGTATGACATGCAGGATTACAAAGCAAGTTATGTCCCTATTGTCAAGGGAGATATCTTGAAGAAGACAATGCCACATGAGACAGTTCCTTCAAACATAGTTAAGGAGTATGCTTCGGTAGTTGGTAGTCTCATGTATTGCATGATATGTATGAGACCTGACATTAGTTTTGTTGTTAGGATGTTAAGAGGGTACCAACATAACCTTTTTATTGTTCACTAGCTGGTAGGCTAGAGGGTTCTTCGCTATTTGAAGAGAACTAGAAATTACATATTAGTTTATAGGAGATTGGATGAGCTCATGGTTTTGGGCTATTCTGACTCAGATTTTACAGGGGACAAAGATGACAAGAAGTCTACTTCTGGTTATGTTTTTATGTTTGCCCATGGTGTTATCTCGCGGAGAAGTATCAAACAGTATCCCGTAGCTTCCTCGACTATGGAAGAAGAGTATGTGACTTATTATGAGGCTTCTCGACAGGCTGTATGGCTCAACCTGTTTATTTTTTAGTTGAAGGTTGTATATTCAATTTCTAGACTGTTGCGAGCATTTTGTAAGTTTGAGGCTATTGTCAAGTATGTTAAGAATGATAATGTGACTATGGATGTACAGGGATATTGACATTAAGCATCACGTTTTCATTGATAAAATACATAAACAAATTATCAAAATTCCTCATTTGTCGACACTGAAGATGATTGTTGATCCGCATACTAAGGGACTTTCGATACTAGCTTTCAAGGGACATGTTACGCGTATGGGATTGTTGGAGTCACTTTGATGATCACTCTTTTATATGGGAGTAGTTATTAATATATTTCATTTACTGTTATTGCATTAGGATTTTTTTTCCCTGTGGGAGTTGTTCCCAGTTGTTATTTTTGTCGACATTCAGTTTTGATTTTGATTATTTAGCTTTTATTAGATTTGGATCCGTTATTATATGTGAACATATTCAGTTTTAATTACAGTTATGCCATTGCAAGAAGGTTTTAGATATGAGTAATTTTACCACATGGCGGTTATCTAAGTATCAACTGCCTATAGAAAATACTGAAAAGTTTCTCTAGTTTGCTTGGGCTGGATATGGGTAGGCTCCACATCCTTTAGCCTTTATTTTAGTATGAGCGATGGTCTTCGCAAGACGGCTATCTAAGTATTTAAATGACATGTGTCTGGTAAACACATGTTGCAGGACACTAATAGAAATGTACCAGCACATCATTAAAATATACATTTCTCATTCATACGCTAGACTCCGCCAGTAAAGAAATTGCACTTGAAAGCTATTGAGGTTGCTAGCCCGATGTTCACGCTATAATTTAGGCATGTTCTCAAAGGCCGGACCAAAATTTATCCGTGAACCGTGTTAGCCATCTTTTTTGTCGTAGAGTGACAGTCAAGTTCATTGTAACATCGCCTTCGACAAATTATCATGTATGGTTTTAAGAAAAAAAAAAAAAAAAGGATGGCTATCCGTTTTCATAAAACCATGAATCAGGCTAAAAATATTTTTTCTTAAAAAATTGAGTTAGCGTTAGGTGGGAGAATATTGGACTTTTCATCTATACCACCACTACTCAATGTTTATCTTCCGGTTCACGAGCACAGATTTTAATAGGTCTTATAAGTATTATTGGATGTGCCCAATTATTATACCAAGGTAAGGTTGGTGGGACCTAGTATTACCCTTTATTAGGATTTGAAGGTGTAATGGGAAGATCACTCAAACCATATTAGGTTAAATAGAGGAGAAGTCACTCTTGGATGCTACAACATACAAAATCATCCCATTAAGGTCTGTAGTCAATTAAAGAGAAGACTCAACTCAAGCTCATGAGAATTAGCTTAAGCAGGAGAAGAGGTTAATAAGATTCTCATCATATTCAATTTATTGATCATAGTAATTGTACTATAAATTCCAACACAACCGTTTATGTAGTAATGTCTCCATTTGACTTCCTCTAAGTAAATAAGTTTCTACACTCCATCCTGGTTGCAGATCTCACCTTATATCAGCATTAAATAATACATCCATCTCCTCCTTCACCTCAAGATTCACCTTCCTATAGCAACAGTTAATCTTTCAATTAGTTAAGAGGGAAAAAAACCTATTTGCTCTACTCCAGTAGAAAGGCCCGAACATAGGAGATCCCAAAAAAGATAAGGAAGCCATAGAGGATTATAGAACAACATAACAAATATATGTTGAAAATTGACACTTAATAGACCCCAAAAATTACATTAATTAAATAAAATCACATTAACAAGATCATAAATTTTTCGAGGTATTAAAGAATAGGATACGCTTGATTGCTAGACCATGAAAAATTTCATGGTGTCAATGACCAACCTTCTCTCTACATCGATCAAATTTGTGACGCCCTAAACGTTTGTGATCATGAAACAAACGTTGACTAATACTCAATCTTCTTGTCCAACAACGCTAAGTAGCTAGTCTTTTATTCTTGAGTTTGGTCTTTAGCGACTGCTCGCTATCAATAAGCTCACAATTTTGACCGAAATTAGAATAACAAGCAATTATGATTCTCAAGCCCGCGTATCACAAATTCGTCATCACTCGCCGACCTCCGGCCACCTTATCAGTCCCCCTGACCTCTTGAAAAAGTGAACCCCCAAGGCACGAATAAAGAAAGAGGGGATGAGCCATACAACACTTATGTATCTGAGAGATCCAATTACAAGGCTTATGGGATGAGAGAGTATAGAAGTGGAACCTACTCGGATTGCTAGACCAAGGAAAATCAATACCTTCAAAAGATCTACCAGAAACTAAGCCATAGGAAGTGTACACAAACAAAATTGACTGTGCTCAAGATATGATTGTGGTTAGAGCATCACCAATAGAGTGGTATGCTCTTAAATTTTTCCCATACTTTTGTAAAAAAAACCCATCCAATAGGGGTATGGTGTTCAACATACTCACTCCCATACCTCTCCAAAGTATGCGAAACCTGAACTTTGCAAGGAGTATGCGTATACCGCCTAGGCGCTGAACCATTCAGCGCCCAACAAATTTTTTAATATAGCTGTCTAGACGCTGAACCGTTCAGCGCCCAACAATTTTTTTAATACAGCTGTCCTAGGGGAAAAATAATAATTAACAGATGTTAGACGCTGAACCGTTCAGCGCCCAAGAAAAAATACATATCATTTGACTTTTTGGTGTTAGGCACTGAACCTTTAACTACCCAAGACAAAAAAAAGGAATTTGTCGTTGGACTAAAACAGTATGCGATTCTGGAATACCGGTATGGTAAACCGGAGCATCATACTCTTCTATTGGAGATGCTCTTACATAAATGAGGAAAACAATCTTTCATACTCATAAATTTTAATATTCGTTTGAAGGATTTTTTTTTATGAAGTAGTATATACTATGAGATGGTGGGACCCATGCTAGAACACCATCAATGGCAAAACCCTAGAACCTGCAATTTGGTAATTTGGAGAGGGGGATGGAGAGGAAAAGAAAGAGGTGTTAGAAACTGACAACTTTAATTTGAGACATCTTTGTGCTTTCGCTATATATGTGAGGAAAACCTTCCTTCAACTCTTTTATAAGATTTCAAAAATGCCCAATGGCGCAAGGACCAATTTTCACATATCTCATCAATCCCATTGATAAGTTTTTCGCTTGTTTACTTTTATATTAGTTTCCTTATTTTCTCTTTATTTATCAGTTCTTTCACTTTTCTATACATCAATCTAATATTTTTGCATTTCTTCTAAATAAATAAAAATGCATTGATTAAAACAGATGCGATTGTGTCGTTAGACTCACTACTGATTTTTTTCCTTGTGATTGAGTTGAAATTTTTGACATCAATGCTTTTTATAGTCAAATGATAGAAAATGCTAGTATCGAAAGGAATATTAAGGTTCTTTAATAGAATGTCCGAGGTTTGGGTCAAAGGGGTATGAGGGTTCTATTGAAATTTTGTTGGGTCTGAACCCATGACCTCTTGGTATGGGTAGCTTAGGTTTTGTCTTGGAACATAGTCTCACATTACTAAAGAATTAGGAATTTGACGAGATAGATACTTTATCACTTAATCCGTGGTTGTTGGGATGAGTAAGTGGGAAGCATGTGTGTGTATGAGTGTATGGGTAGCCTTTTATTCCAACACCCTTGTGCATATCCCCTCGGGCGGCTCGGTGGGCCGGGCAGGCTCGGCTTCAGGCTTCGGACAATTGGTTCATCCTGACTTAGGGCCCAAGAGCCTTCTTTATCATTTTACCGAAAAGTTCTTTGGTGCTGGGTTCGGGCCTTAGACGTCTGACTTGGTTTATAGTCTTCCAAATTTACTTCGTTTTTCTATTATCCGTTGAGGGAGTTATGGGTTACGTGGTTCCCCAATTTCCTCTCCCACAAAGTCCCTTTTTGTCTATAAAAGCCTAGTGTTTTACTTAGATCATATACAATAATTTGCATCTTCTCCTCTCTACCTTTATGTTTACGTATTGAATTCACAAGTTTCACAAATCTGAGATTATAAAAGTGCATAGTACAAAAGGCTTCTCTTCTTGCAAGAGGGAATCCTATTATCCTAAACCGCCATTTTATCCTGGGCGCGACCATGCAGCGATAAACTGTTTACTGGGCAGTGCGCGAAAATATCTTAAAGAAAGCGACATTGTCCGTGACTCGACTCTACTAGCATTTTAGGGAAATATCTTCCAGTCAGTGATATGTAAGCTCATCCTGGGTCTTTAGAAATGCGTAAACTTATAATAGCATAATAAACAAGAGGTAGTTCTTGAAGAAGATAACATCATTCCCACAGCAACAAATTATGGCTATGACGTCACATAAATAAAGTCATTTATTCAAAAAATGACATTATTGGTCTAATTTATATTCTCATCCCGTTAACTTACGTCACTGCAAGAAAAATCACTTTTAGGGATGGCAAAAAAGTGTCCCAAAAGGCTACTAATCCGTCCCTATGTCTATTAATGACAACTTTAGAGACGGTAAAGTATTGTCCCTTAAAGTGGCGTCCCAAATACATTAGGGACGGACACATCTGTTTCTAATACTATTACGGATACCTTTATAGACGCTAAAAATTTGTCTCTAAAGGTCTTTGTTTTTCAACTCTTTTGGGGACGGAGTACAACCGCCGCTAATACATATTATAAGAGACAAATTTGTTTATTTCTAAGAGTATGGCGCCAAATTTTCTCGTCATCGCCAATATTATTGGGGACGGATTATTCCGTCTCTAATACACAATATTTGAAATGGATTTGTTTGTCTCTAAAAGTATGGTGCAAAATTATCTCGCCAGCTCCAATATTATTGAAGGCAGATTATTATGTCTCTAATACACAATATTTAAGACGAATTTGTTTGTCTCAATAAGTATGACGTCAATATTAATAGAGACAGAATAAATCTTCCATAAAGAAGGTATTGCTAAATATAGCATATTTACAATTTGAATTACACCCCTGTTAGATAGTACAAATCATTCATCAATCACAAGTTAATTTAAAAAAAAAAAAAAATATTTACAAAGTTCCACAAACGTCAATTTCATATAAATAAATAAAGTGTCAATCCACCTAGAACATTAAAAAATTATTGTTCAATCACTAAATACAACTTGAGCATTCAAATTAATTATCCAACCTCTTACGCACTTAACATATAACCATCGACACACAAACAATATCTCTACGTATAATAAACACTTGTTTTTATCGCTCCCAAAATTGTTAAGAAACTACCAGAAAAAAAAAAAATTAAATTGTTACAACCTTAGCCACAACATATAAAAATAATTATAAACCAAAAGATAATAAAATAATAAAGTACACATTATGAAACTAAATATATAAAAAATCAAATGAGGCGTCACATTTATATCAGAGTTGTACGCAGAAACAAATCAAATAGGAGAAATCCTACAGAAACTTTGATAGCACTTCCCTTGTAAATTGGGCATTTCCATTCTCAACCTGCTATAAAATATATACAATTATAAATATTTAAGTGGATAAAATAATCTTTCTGTTTAAGAACATTTAGGGCTAGTATACATATAACGCGCTCCCAATTCTTAAGATTATGAAATCCACACAAATCGCATAACAATTTGATATCACATTAAAGCCATATCAACCATGTGACATGATAGTATATATAACTTTTAACAATAAAAATTAACTCTCGAAGAAAGTATAGTTCTATAGCATGAGTTTAAATTTCTAAAAGTTGCGATAGTATACCACCAAATATTACTCGGTACAACAAGAAGGAAGCATACCTAAAAGGACTAGGAGACTCTTGCAACTAGCATTTTATCCAAAAAGAATATGACAGTGAATCTGCGAAATAAAAGAAAGACCTGTAAAAAAAGTTCTCCACAATTGTAATCAGCATAACTTTATATAAATTAAATCATACAACTTACCATTTACTTCCAAGATGACAAAATATATCACTATTAAAGTTCCACCATTGTTTTCCCGGGTAACCAAACTCCCTCAAATTCTATTGAACTATTATGCTTGATTTAATTTGGCAAAATTAGAGATAAATTCCATCGTACTAGCCATAAAATTTTAACGTATATTCTTGAAATACTTGGTAGAAGGACTCCCTCCATCAAATTTTGCGATATGCGAGCAAGAACAGGCTTCCAGACGGCTTGAAAGAGCAGATGTTAGCACATATGCAACTCAAATTCAAGACAGTAGAAATACAACAAGATGAAGTGCTTAAAGACCTTCCTAAGGCAATAAGATCTAGTCTCGATCAACATCTCTTCAAAAGAACTATTGAAAAGGCCTATCTTTTCAAAGGAGTCTCTGAAGACTTCATAGTCCAACTGGTAAAGCAATTTCCATTCCATTCTCCTTTAATTATACAACTATTACTTTCTTGTTATTAGTATACCAATGTTGTATAATAAAATAATAGTGCTTCATTACAACAATTATTAACACAAGTAAACTAGATTATTAATGTGTAATAATTATGTTTATACTATTTCCATTTTTCTTCGATTAGCAATAACTTAATGTAGTTCTTGTCACAGGTTGCAGAAATGAAAGCAAAGTATTTTCCTCCTAAAGTTGATATAGTTATCCAAAATGAGATGCCCAAACTTTTACGTCTTAGTCTCTGGATCAGTGGTATGAAAACTCTAAATTTTACATTTTAGCACTTCCTGCAAACTTAAACTACGGGATTTCTTGATTTCAAACCAATGTACCTAAAGAATTAATAGTCAAAGGTGTAAATCAATGTCTTAGAAAACTAAGAAAAGTCAGTTGGAGATTTCCTAATTTCGAAGAAAGTATTGAGAGAAGTTTACATGGAAGGTATAACTTAGTGCTGAAGAGGAATGGAAATTCTTAAGAAAAATCAATGTAATAGGTAATCAATCAAAAATGGGGTATCTTATAGAGTAGCAGCTAGGTAACAGCAACACTTTACTTTTAAAAAATAAAACGTGTACCCCGACACTCGGACACACGTGTCCAACACTATTTACAGGGTATTTGATAATTTTCTGCCGTTTCCGACACCCCATACCCATGTCGGACACCCATATCCATGTCGTTGTTACCTAGAGTAGCACTGTGAAATAGAGCAAGCAAGTCGTACTTGTTGTTAATATGTATATTTTATATATTTTTCTTCAATTGTACAAGTTGATGAGCTCATTTTCATAGATTTTTCCCCCTGCTAAGCAGGTTCCTAGAAAAGGGTTTCCTTTGTTCCAAAATTCAAACATTCCCATAATGAGTTTTGATGGAACAACCACTACCTCTTGTTTGATTATTGTTTATGCTTTGGATTATATTAGTCGATTATGATCTTAGACGTTATGAAGAAACAATAAACAACTACTAGATGCAATGAGCATTACCTCTTAGGTGAAGTCAATTAAATAAGAGACCGAGGCTTTAGGGAGCCTTAATAATAGTTTGCGGTCCTCCATCTGCATTTCAGGATCTTTAGATAGATAGTCTAATGATATAATAGTCATCTTTTCCAAGACTCGCCCATTCTTCAAAAAGTACCTAACGAACGACAAATCAACCTGACAACTATTTTTATACTTTGATTTAGGATTTTTATTCTGTCTAAGGATCCCTATCTTAAGTGCCTTAAGATGTGTTAACAAACATCCATGCACCATGTCATCTTCCCAACATTCTTCTTTCATTAGCTATTTGAGAGTAAAACTCAAATGGTTAGCATTATTTTGGTGCAAAAATGCAACTAAATTAAGGTATGTAGTGCTCAATGACTTGCCGTGGGTAACACAAGCGATTCAACATTAGGTGAACTCAGCAGTAAGCCCAACAGATATCTCACACGAAAAGTGCTATATGACTCTACTATCAGATGCGTCATATTAGAAAATTTAAGTTTTTCAGGATGATTTTCAAACAATTTCTGCATACCCAAAAAATGAAAAGTTAAAGTATACAGGGATCAATTACGACAAAATGAATTTCACGCGCTCAACCTACAATTCTAGAATTACACTTCAAGATCTACTAATAACAAGTATAGGGAAATTGAAATGTAGGTAAAATAAAGAAACATACCTCAAAGGTTCCATCAGCTAAAGTTAATATCTTTGCATTAGAGATCTCTATAAGAAACTTAGTTGTCTAATTATAGAGTTTGTGATAGACATGCCTTCCTTCAAGACGTTTAATGTTGACAGATGCAGTTACTAGTGTGCATAGGTTGGGAAAAAAATACTCACATGATCCAAGAGGCGTGCAGTTTAAGGATACGAGACTCTGAGCATCAACCTTAACATCACAATCATTATTTTTCCTTCCATCTGGCGGACTGTCAAGTATGATACAGCTCTTAAGTGCAGGAGCACAAATCTTAACAGTCTTGACATTTATCCATTAACAATGATCCATAACCCTCTTTAAGAATAGGAAAACTGATTACCTGTTCCTTAACTAAGTGGTTACCCCCACATCCCATGTCGCCATAAAGTTCTAAGCACGAGAGATGTTGAGTCTTGAGCCTTGAAAAACAAATTGAAGTGGAAATTTTGAAAATAGCCTTCATCATTAGTTTCAAAACTTCTAATGTTTCGTAATTAAAATCAGTAGACAGAAACACAATGGGTGATTCACCATATACTCCATACTCGAGCTTCACGTCTGGAATCTGCTGCTTTATTACCCAATTGATCCATACCTCAATACGTGACAGGTAATAGTCAAAGTATTTTAGAGAAAACTTCTATATGTCACACTCATCATGACGAATTAACACTCTTTCTACAAAATCCATGAAACTCACCTTGCGATTCCTGTCCTTCATTTGCTTGACTTGATCCGAGCTAATACAATGTGATGAATCCCAGAATTCAAGATAACTGATTGAAATCCACAAAAGTTTCCATTGCCTCGTTAATAAACTAGTAACGACTGCCTCTTTAGTAGGAAGCAAGGAAATGATATGATGGAGGACCACATCAGGTAAATTACTAATCCTATCGCCACTCCCACCGACATTCTTTCGACTTGGGTATCGAAACAGTCGCATCCATTGTTAAATATCTAGGGTTTCAACAAATCCTGAAAATGTTAAATTTCACATCAATCTCTAATTACTAATGATTCAATTGAAATGGGGTTACGATAAAATCAATACTAGATTCTTTTTGAGCATCAATTGGAAAAAAAAACACAAAATCAAAGATAAAGAAGCAAAATTACCAAAGATTAGAGTTAGAGATCTTCGATTCTGATCCAAGAAAGTTGAGCTTGATGTTTCTGTAATCGATGATCGAAGAAATTTGAGCTTAGTTTGACTGATCGGTCTCAAATTCTTGTTGATTTTAGGGTTAGGGTTTCACAATCTGTACTCTTTTTAGAGAAAGACCAGAGTTCAGGGAGGAGGGAAATTTAGGATTTTGTAATTTTGCCTTTTATATAACACTCGCCTAAAACTTGAGAGTACCGAATCATTAGGCTATTTTGTTTGAGTGTGCCAAGAACATCCACAACAGCATCATTAACAATGGGGTGAGCATGTCGGTGGTCCAAACCGAAACCGAAACCAAAACCAATATAGAGATAAACAACATTCTATCTTTCAACATAAGCAACAAAAAAATAAAATATTTTCTATCTAAAAATAGATCATATATAATTATCAATATGGCTGAGTTGCATCAACGAATTTCATGAAATAAAGAAAGCACTACATAAATACTCTTCTCCCATGCGCAATCCCAATATATGTCAAGTTATCTCCAATTGAAAAAAATTGATGCTTGAGTTGAAAACTTGTTCACCATTGTTCTTGTTATCATTAGTATGATTCAAGATAAAGAGGGGATCCCTCTTAATAGTTATGGTGGGTGATTTCTGGAGTTTATGGACCCAAAAAAGAACACTAAGGTATAACCTTTTGCAATAGCAAAGAAAATGGATCAAATACTATATTATCAAAACACATAATCTAAAACGCGAACAATCAATATTTTAGCAAAATATAACACCAATTCATACAAATATACAAACCCAACTACAATCAGAGGACAATTTAGAAATCAAACTTCAATTTATAGATCAAACTACAATCAGAGTTTCTAAATACCTAGTGTTTGGAAATAAAAAAACCCAAATCATATATACCTCGATTTCAAATCTTCAATTTGAAAAGCAATGCCCAGGCTTCAATTGAGTTCATGGAACTACAATCAACCCATAAAAATCAATTATAAACACAGAGATAGAGAAAGTAAGAGTGAGAGAGATATACTTTCATAGTGATTTAAAGATCAGTCTTAAATCACCTTGATGAGCAATGTCTAGGGTGCAGTCGAGTTTGCGGTACTTCAAGCCCCCAATAAAATTTCAAAATCGAACCTGCTGCTCCTATAACGAAAACATGAATTGGGTCTTTTTGCCATTAATAAAAATGAAAAAAAAACGAAAAAACCTTTGAGATTGAAGAGAGAAGAATTTGAGATAGAGATGTTTTCATAGCTTACCTCTAAGATTTAGAGATCAGTTTTCAGTAGAGGATAAAAGAGAGGAGATTAGATTTGAGTTATAAGAAACCCTAATTTTTAATATAGGGAAGAGGATAGTTAAAATTAGGAATTTTTGTTTTCGCGGTGTTTCCCCCCTAAACTTAAACTATTAGGGACGACCAGGTCCAGCAGTCCCTAAACATATATAATTAGGGACGGCCAAATCCGACAGTCCCTAAACTTATACAATTAGGGACAGATTAATTATTTCTGTCTCATAAACCAAAATATAAAAGATTGATTCAAAACCGTCCTAAATGTTTGTTTATTAGAGATAAATTTTAATCCATCTCTAATACCTGGTCCCTAATAATCATGTTTTTGTAGTACGTGTTATTATTATTTGTAGCCATTTTTTGAAAAAATAACATTAATGCATGTATTTTGTTTGATTTAACGTCATTTACTGGAAATGACGTTAAAATATTAAAATCAAAGTCACTTTAAAAATGACGTGACCATTTCAATTTTAGTAACTACATCATTTATTACCGAAATTACATGGTTCCTATTAATAAAAAAATTGCGAATAAGATACAAGAGTAGGCTTTTAAGAAAAGTTCTCAGAAAAACTTTCCTGCTTGTAAAAGAGTAACTCCAGCAGAAAGTTTGGGCTTGGGTATGGGCTCTGACAAGGGGCCTACAAAAAACTCAACCCACACCAAACCTCTCCTAGCACCAAGTTTGGGTTTGTGACGTATATTTATATTTTTTTAAGAGAAGTTTAAAACACCGCGCGGTATTCATTTTACCGCGTGGCAATCCTTTTACCGCCGCTTCAACTGTTTTGATTTCTACATTCCAACTCGACTCATTCTTACATTTTACTTCCTCATCTCTCTCAATTCAAGGTAAAAAAAATTAAATTTCTTTAAAAATCAAATGGAGATGCCAGAGGGAGACCCACACCCAGTACATTACCTGGGTTTAGAGTGACAAGAGATCCAGAACGAGCTGTAACTAGGTCGAGGTCCGAAAGGAGGAAAAAAAGAGTTCAATTTGAAGATGTACAACAAACCCAAATTATACTACACCCACTCAAAGAAAACTACCCACCCAGGTTTATTACCACTCCCCCAGACGGTGTCTGTTATATCTATTACACTGGCTAAGAACTCACGATAAGTTTTTGTTTAATTATGAATTTGTTATTTCCGTAAATCAAGTATTTGACAAAATGCTCCAATGAACAGAATCAGGATTTGATGCATCCGCACAACACATTCACTATGGTGATCAAAGTTTGGAAGGAAATTTCCACAATTTTGATAATTAGGGATGCCGCGGTGAAGATATTTAGTAGCCTTATGAATATATGCTTGGGTAATTCTAATAATCAGCTAATTTATGCACTAACAAAGCGTTGGTGGCCGACAACGTACACTTTTTTATTCCTGTGTGCGGAGATAAGGGTCACCCTAATGGATTTCCATATGCTGACATCATTGTCAATCGCCCGATATCTGTATGATGACGCATGAAGTGTTTTATCCAATATGAGATAATTGCTCCCGCGTATTGAATCCAGCAATATAAAGAGTGGGAATATCAGAATTTCATATTTGAGGACGTACTTGGCCATCACAGATGATCGGGAGGATGATATTACCATTGTTCGTGATTTTATCCTCTTCATGATGGGATATTAATGGTTCCAAATGGCCAACGACACCGTCCCACTTTGATATCTCGCGGTCGTGGCCGATTTGGACGAAGCTGCCGAATATGACTGGGGTTATGCTATTCTTGCTTCCCTGTACCATGGTTTGGATATCGCAGTCACGACCGGGGGTGTCATCGCTAGATTTTCCCATTTCTTTGGTTCACTAACACTTTTACTTATAAACTACAAATCAAATGTCTTCCAATAAACATCTTAAATATAATTTATAATTAATTTTTATGTTATTCTGAAATACAGTATTAGTTCTACGTGTATTGTGGGGTTGGTTACCCTATTGTCAAGGAAAAGGTTAAGTTCTCGTTCTATTTGTACCTCAAACATGGGAGAGGGGGAATATGAAGAAAAAAAATTACTAGACCGCCAATTTGTTTATTTTAGGCAGATAATACATTGACCACCAAACTATTAAGATGATCAAATGGCAACCTTGGTTGGATTATGCGCGTGTTTGGTTTAGATGACGTATGAACTGTGTCGCTCCTATCCCATAAGAGGATACCACTTCAAGTTTCAAATGAAAACTACGAGTATTATTTGGGGGATAGATGTTGGAGGTAGTTGACTGCCACTGCGGGTATTCCTTTGGATCTTCTGCTTAATATGTCACCACATCTTAGTCTAGTAGATTTATAAGCGATGAGGCAGGCTAGCTTCGTTGACTGTGACCAGTTTCTGATAGGGGAGGAGCGAAAGACTTACGCCTCATACTATGCTAACCAAACTTACGAGGTATGCCACCTGTTGACAGATTCCCAGAGGATGGAGAATATAGATCTGTTTGGACCCACTGCACTCAAGACTGGTATTACACCCGTTGTTGTTAGGTCAGCAGCGGTTCATAGCTTGTCCAGGACTTCAGTTTGCTTGGTGAGGATGAGGGGCCAGACCTGGGGTGGCACATGGAGTGGACAGGGAGGCGAGAGATGTTCCCCATCCACCGCTTGAGGGACTTGCCACCCATGGCTTTCACCTACGGTGTAGAGGAGTTGTGGTACCTGACTCATGGTATGCGGCGACTTTGCCTTGCAGAGTCTGCGCGGGACACCCAAACGATCCAAGAGTTGAATGATAAGCTTGCTACTGCCCACAGGCACAGACAGTATAGATGATCAATTATATTCACATGTAAGTAATTTATTTATTTATTTATTTTCTTAATGTCATAATTTATTTTGTCAAAATCTAAATAAATTTTCTTTGTCCTATCTAGAACTTACATCTGAGGAGGGA
Source organism: Kingdonia uniflora (assembly GCA_014058105.1). Lineage (NCBI taxonomy): Eukaryota > Viridiplantae > Streptophyta > Magnoliopsida > Ranunculales > Circaeasteraceae > Kingdonia > Kingdonia uniflora. The sequence goes on along the minus strand of JACGCM010000560.1, from coordinate 2,955,920 downwards.
GCGTGAGGTACAGGTGATGTCCCTACCACCTGGAGGTGGCGTGAGGACGAGGCAGGGGACCCATGGACCTGGTCCGCTAACCAGGGGAGCCGGTAGTAGTCGCAGGGGGCCGGGTACTAGAGATGATACTGACCCATCTCATTAGATATATGTATTTTTTATGTTTTTGTAGACGTAATCTTTTATTGTAAACATCAGTGTTGAACAATTTCTATTATAGATTTTTTTTTCTCTATATAAGTACTTGTACGACCTGATGTCCCATTTCTTTATATAAATCAATATTAATCAATTTATTTTGAGTCTTGAATTTAAATAAAAATGCAATTATAATTCTTAAAATAGTAGTTCTACACTTAATTCATCATTCACGACTAATGTAGGGATTAAACCAAGACCATTCAATAAGGGGAAACGGATCTTGTCCATAGTTGGAAAGTTGGTAATTTGTAGGAAACTCATCAGGTGGGATGTAGTTCTGGTAAAAAATATCGTATGGAGTCTCGAACGGGAACGGCTGGCTGTATTTCTCATACCATCCATCTCTGACTTCGCAGAGAATATAGGCTAGTGGAACACCTCTGACCCGTCTATCAATACTCTTCTGTATCTCATTAAACTCATCACATTTATCCCTAAGAACATTCTACCTGCTATATAAATATCTAGGAGGGTATTGAAGTTCTGTGTACTCCCTGAAATTGCCATGAACTCTATTCCATAACTGATTGAAGTTGAGTTATCAGAGAGGTAAATTATCAACAAAATACTACCAGGACGCGGCCAGAGCGCAGTCTTCATTCTAGCCAAATACCACTGAAGAATTTTATGTTATAGCTAAAATTCTTGGCATTGTTGAGTTTAAGTAAATGACCTATTGTTAGAATATCTCCATCCAACATATATATAAAGCAAAAAGTAGCCGTTGTGATCCTTAACTAGCCGCTGTAAAGGACCCACCAGAGAAAGTAGCCGTTGTTAAAAATCATTGGAGGTGGCGATAAAAATAATACCGCGCGGTGTTCCTTTTATCGCCGCCTCCACTGATTCCCAACAATCACTTCTTCCCCCTTTTATACTTCTCTCTTTTGAAGAAAGTTATTCCCCCTTTACCGTCAATACTCTTCTCTCAACTCTACAGGCTCAAATGTCTTCTTCATCATCATATTCATCTATTGATGATCCTCCACGTGTATCGTCGTCCACCTCTGACATTCTTATGTTTGATTGTGAGGCGATAATTTGCATTCTACACCAAAATATAATAAACCTAGTAGTACATGATACAACTTCGAGTCGCGACGGGAGTGTCATGGGCCATAAGGATAAGAGAAAAAAGTAAGATCATCTATTGGGGCATTACAGCATTATACGAGACTACTTCAAGCCGGGGTACACATATGAGGCTGACAAATTTTAGCGGCGTTTTCATATGTATAGAGGCATGTTTATGTGTATATTTGATGCAGTCATTGCACAAGTTCATTACTTTGTCCAAAACCCCAACGCTGGAACTATGGGGTTATCACCGTACCAAAAGCTAGTCGCGGCTTTACATTTCCTAAGCTACGGTATTGCAGTAGATCTTTTTGACGAGAATATCCAAATAGGCGAAAACATAACCTTATTAAGTATGAAAAGGTTTTGTGTTGCGATTATACAAATTTTTGGCGAGGAATATCTTCGAGCACCAAACGCGGTCGACTTGAAAGGTTAAAAACGATCGAAGAGTTACGGGAATTTCCTGGCATGTTAGGAAACCTTGATTATATGCATTAGATATGAAAAAATTATCTTAAAGCTTGGCACAGCTAATTTACTGGTCATTACCCCAAGACGACACTGATTCTTAAAGTGGTAGCCTCACACGACCTTTGGATTTGCCATACTTTCTTTAGGTTACCAAGGTCTAGCAATCATATTAATGTCCTGCAACGATCACATCTTTTCACCGACCTGGCCGATGGTATCGCCCCGCCTTACAATTATACAATTATCAGAAAAAGCTTATGATATGGGGTATTACCTAGAGGATGGCATATACCCCAAATGGGGAATACTTGTCCAAACCATATCCAATTCGGTTCTAGTGAAACAAATATTTTTTGCTCAACAACAAGAAAGTTGCCGAAAGGGCGTTTGGAATTTTACAATTACGGTTCAATATTATAAAATATCTGGTTAAATTGTGTAAACCCGAGGTTTTGAATAATGTCATGAAGGCGTGCGTGATAATGCATAATATGATCGTCGAAGAGGAACAATGTTCATTCCCATCATACTTAGACTACAATTTAGCTGATCCCTCAACTATCGAAGGTGAACGGTTTAATATTGTACGCGAACACGAAACAATAGAATCTTTTATATCGAAAATGAACCACATTTAAAGTCGAGAACTGTACTTTGATCTAAAGGATGATCTAATCGAGCATTTGTGGGTCGTAAAGGGAAATCTTTAAATCTAGTACTCAATTTGTGGTATTATATGAGTGTTCTTAATATAATTTAATGCTTCTTGTCGTACATGTTTATTAAACAATAAATAGATATTGCATTAATCTTCTATTTGTTTTAACACAATATTCTCAGAAATAAACATTTCAAAAACAAGATTACATTCTTCAATAGTAAAATATATTATTCAAACGATTAAATTATTGGAAGGTAAATTACATTCTTGGAAAGAAAACTTATATATACAGCAAAGTTAAATTGCATTTCATCACCACTTCAAGTACCTTGTCAGCCCCTCTTGGCCAGACGTTTCATAACCTCAGCTTGCCTTTGTAAGTTGTATTGGAATTGATATCCAAAAAATTACTCAGGTCTTTCTCCATGATTTTGTGATCTTCCCTTGTTTGTTCCAAATCCATTTTGGCTTGCCATTATTGATTTGTTTCTGCTCTTCTTCTTTCCTTTTCTTCTTTCGCTTGTCTCTTCTCCAACCGTAGTTTATCTAACATTGTTTGGATACCGCTACCAGATGTAATAATACCATCCAAGGCCTTTTGTGTTGTAAGGTTCTTTCTAAAGAGTTTTTGGCCAATGGGCATGCTTCCACCCTCATACAACGAACCATCTAATTCAGAATTTTGGCCTGTGGATTTAGGTGTAGGTGGGTTATCGGGGTCCTCCGATAGATTGTTTGATCCGATTAAGTTCCCCGGAGAAGAATTGTCCAATTTTCTCTTGACTACATTTCTTGGTACATTCCCCACATGGTTCAACCCATCATCCCTTAGGTTAACCTATTACGGTTCTTGCGCTAAAATCGTATACGTTTCACGGTGTTTGAAGTCATTATCGCCATTCATACCTCGATAGATCTTGTGAGCATCATTTTTCTAAAATTTGCAAAATTACTAAATACAAATAAATAACGTGTATATCCAAGAAAAATATGCAAAATTGAGTTAAAGGAAATTAGAACGTACCACACATTGTGCATTAAGGGGATACCACTGAGCTTTGGTCGACCCACTTAATCGTCATGTGGGGCACTCGGTGTCTCTATTAAAGGTAATGCTTACCTTTTAATAGAAAGTGAAACCCTTTGTGTAGCCCACTGTCTGGATAGAAGTTGTTAACCACGTCCTTACGAGACACGTGAAGTCCGCATCTATCCAATGCAGTCCAACATCATCTGTCTCATCCAAAAACTCAACATCTTTTGGCACTTGCACGCTTTGTCTTTATTTTACTGGTGCTATTTTCCTTCTTCCTTTTCCTTTTTCTTTCTCGGGCGCCGCCGCTTCAACAGGTATTGATGCATTTGAGTCACTTTGATGTGTTGAGTAGATTCACCATGGAATAGGTAGTTCTAAAAGTAATTTGGAGGTTGAAAATCTTGAGGTTGAGTGAGCGGATATGGTTGATAGTACGGGCTAAACGCCCGAGGATGTGTTTGAGATAGTGTAAATGAATTTTGATACTGTTCCCCCAAAGTATCCCCTTGCGACATTGTAAATAGATGTGGGGTTTGTGATTGGTTGTGGTAGAAGTATGAAGTGAATTGTGATGATGGGTGTTGAGAGGAATGGTGTTGAAGGTGGGTTATGGGAGGATGGGGTCGACGGTGTGGAGTTATTACTGCTGGTGCTGGAGTTTTCCATTTGGAGAGAGCGTAGAGGTTCTCCTCTATACTCTGCAATTGGGTTTTGGAGAGAAGAGTTAGCCAGGGAGTGCTCAGGGAAAAGTAATTGAGTTTGGAGGGGTTTCTTTTACCGCGTGGTGTTCTTTTTACCCAGGAAAAAACTCTTTTTTTTTTTAGTTTGAGCTCCACAAACTTGGTTGGGTTCTGACACGTCCAGCCGGCGAGCTTAAACTTAAAAACGAGTTGCTGGGAGGCTAAAAGTTTGGGTTTGAGTTGACAAACCCAACCTAAACCTAAACCTAAACCTAAACCTAAACCCAAACCCTGCTAGAGATGCTCTAAGGTTCTATAAGGAACCATCTAAATAATATTTAAGAATCGAAGAATTCTATAAAATAAAGCTTGCTTTAGCTTGTGGAAATCTCCAATCGGCGAAATCTCCATCCATATCAAAAGCAATTACTAAAACCCTAATCTGTGATTGAGGCCTTTTTAAATCCTTGGCCATACTCCTCAAAGTTTCAATTTGAGATCCCTAATTTCTACAGAACAAAACATTTAAGCAGGTAAGTGAATCCCTAATTTTTTTTCTCGATGTTTTACTTTTCATTTTTTGTTTGACTTGGTTCATAGTCTTTTAGCAAAGGGTGTTTGATTTTTTTATTTATTTACTATACTTACTTCTGTTGTGATTACAATTGTTGTAATAAGTACTTAAAGATTTTCTAAAGGTCTTGGAATTTTGATTTAATTATATCAAATACACTAGAAATCTGAGTGGAACAATGGGTTAATGATGATTTTACCGGTGAGGGGGAGTCGGTAAGACTTTAGATAAGGTGGGTAAGAAAGAGACATGGAAATGGACTGTGCAACAAGCAATATAATAATCGATTATTGCCCCGACGATTGCCACTTCGTTGGACGGTCGATATTTAAGTAGATTGAAAGATGAGAGGGACAATACAGCTAAGGCTTTATGGGAAGCTGGAATGAGAGAGGCAGAGGAAGTTGAAGCCATTAGGTCTATGGACGATAATGCGCAATTGATTGATGATGTGATGCAAGAATTATACGTATCGAAAATATGTTCTTACACTCAAGGAATGAATTTTTGGAGAGCTAGGAGTTTTGAGAAGAACTAAGAGTTAAATTTAGGAGAATTGACAATGATTTGTAAAGGAGGTTGCGTTATTCGTACAGTTCTCTTATATAGGATTAAGAAAGTGCACCAAAGGAACCCTGGATTTCCAAATTTAATTGTGGATCTTGAGTTTACAAGAGAGATGGTGCAACGGCAAGCTATAGGGTGGAGAGTTATGCGGTTGGCTATCAAAGCTGGGATTGGTACACTGGAAATGTGTGTTATTCTTGGTTACTTCTAAACTTATAGGCGTAAAAGACTTCTTGCTAATCTAGTTCAGGGGAGGGACTATTTTGGCACGCACACTTATGAGGAGGGACTATTTTGGCACGCACACTTATGAGCGAATTGATTTGTCTGAGAGCATTTGATACCGAGTGGGATAAGCTTGCTTGAAAAAGTAAGGCTAGTGTAGGTTCTTTCAATTGTGATTTTGTGGTTTATTCTTGCTTGTTTACTTAGTTAATTTTACAATAATTTTTATTTGTTGTTGTGGTTTATCTATTTTAGAATGAGTAAGTATGATTTACCATTAATTCTTTATTCATCATTCATAATTACTATAGAGCATTATCTAGGAAAAAAATATCTTTATTATATAGTAAATTAGTTAATGCATACATATGGAATGAGTTTTGACAAGCAGTTTGGCATCTTATTACAATTCACGAAGCAGGAGGCTTGTATATAAGTAGATAGGATAATAAAGTTACAAGGTGGTTCATGTGTTCTAAAGTTTAAGTTTTCATAGGCTTGTCCTTTACTTTACTAATAATTTCATCTCCCTAAGCTTTAGTCTGGAGTAAACATGGAAATGTTCTTAGCAGTTATCAATCTCTTATGCTGAGTTCAGGTTTTCTATCCACAGTGCTTGTTACCAGTGGTACAACCTCAGTATGATATGCTCAGCGCAAGAGAGAAAATCTCTATGCAAGGCTGAGGGGGCTCTGAATGCTGTGAAAGAAGTTATGAATGTGGGATTCATAGACAATGCAGATTTCAGTCATTTATAAGTCGAGTCTTACACTAATAAGCATATGTTTGATATTCTCCCGTGTTATTGGTTATCTGTCATATTTTTTTTTTGATAGTTTGTGTGTAATGCAGAATAAGGCGATACTTTACCTATAATGACTCATGTTTTGGTTTAATGAATAGTAAATATAAGTAGAAAAAGTAAAAGAATAGCAAAGTATAGTTGCAGGACTGGAAATTTGAAAGTGCTAGACTAGAAAAGGGTGATAACAAGAACATGGAACTATCTTAAGGATTTTACGCTAACAACTAATCAGTACTATCCCTTTTTTTGTATGCCTCTTTTTTTGTTTATCCTTAACATGTCCTTTATGCTTAGAATTGAGCAGGTCATTGGTGATGAAACATGGTCGATTTCCCAAGTACCTAATTTATGTTTGGACATATTCTTTTGGATGATTTATCAAGATATTGATTATATTTATGTTGTAGATTCCGAATGTGAATAAAGTTCCAGAAAATCTCTAAAAAATAAGGAATTTTTTTAATTTGAAATGTAGAAACCAAGAATTGTTCCTTTTTGCAATCACATTTATGTTTATTTCTATACATTCTAACAGTTTCTTTTTCTGAATGTGTGGTCATCTCAAGGATACTCGGTTGAGATTGCTGAAATTTACTAATCACCTCATTTCTTAACATGATGTGTGGAGGACTTGGGCAATTTTTATTTCGTAACTCATTTCTTGTGGATTTGCGATTACTTTTATAACCTTGTAATATACTTTTGTAAACTTAAATTTTGGGTATATATGAAATATATTTGAGATTATTTTGTTACTTTAGTTTCGTTTATTAATGTATTCTTGACCGCTGATATCATTGTGTAAGTAAAATGATTATCCTTTAAGAGTACATGGGGATGGAGGAGAGGGAAAGGGAGGAGTAGGCGTTATTTTTTTTTTTAAATTTTTAGCTTCAATGATGTCACTAAATAAGTGACGGTACCTTGATATTAGCATTCATGTCACTTATCAACAACGTGGAAATATATCATCCATGTTATTTGGAAGAGACGTTATTCAAGTGATATAACTGCTTTAAAGTCTCGTGATATTGGGTGCAACAACGTCACTTTCTACCACCATATAATGTCATTAACAAAAATGACGGTTGATAGTATGAGGGCTTCCACGTCTGTTTTCCACATCACATGCTAAAATAATGTTATTGGCTTTTAATGTCACTAAAAAAATGATGTGGTAGCTCTTATTTGTTGTAATGCTAGGACTGCTCTGATATTGATTTTAACACCATCACCCAATAAAGATAAAACATGGGGCATAATATATGGGGGAGCATAAGAATTTTGATTTGTACAAGGTGGTAAAAAGTGAAGTCATATCTGAAAATGAAATAATTAAAATCAGGCAAAATTGTACAATCCTAAGATTACCCAAGTAAAATATAAAAAGTTAAATGCTGTAATTACATGTCTTATCAGATCATCATCCCTGGAGAACAAAAAAATACCAAATCTTGATAAAATTTCATTATCAAATGCTCAATAACCTTTATCCTTTTTAGTAGATCTCTCTCCAATGTAGTACAAGCAGTCTCATTAGAGGCATCATGAAGGGTATGACTCCATTATCGTCCTAAAGCAATAAGAAAAAGAAAAGGATGTAAAGCAATAAAAATAAATACCAAATCAAGCAATAATAAGAAGAAATGATCCAAGTATTCCCACTCGGCTTCGATGGTTTTGGCAAGGGCCATACTTGGGAGCGTGAGGTTTCTCCTTGAAGGGGTCTTAAGGGTTCAATAATCGAGCATAATGTTCCATCCATTTCCATCATCTGCCTCCCATGTTGTGAATTACTTGTAAAATTTCTTACCAATAACTGACCCAGTTATAAAAGTCATTGGTATGGTCATGGTGAGAGCTGAGCTTGGTTTTTTTGGGTGAGGAAAAGGGTGTCGATGGTGTTTGGAAAGATAACTATATTATACTAGTATACCGCAACACAATACGGTGGGGAATGATTGTTTGTCCCTGATTTGTTTAAGTCAATACCACCAAATTTGTAACTAGAAAATCACAAAGCATAATGTATTAAGACAAACAAAATTTATACCAAAACAATTTTTTTATAATGAATCAAAATAACTTCTAACAACATGAGCCATATATAATTGATAAAATAAAGTAAATTTTCACAAGCATAAATTAAACAAAAACCAAATACCATATATGCAATCTCAATATCGGTAATTAACCGCACAATATCCAATCAACTTGAAGCAATCTATCAATCTAAATAGATAGACCATTTTCATGCCATAAAGATGCAACATAACAAACGGATCATAACTATTTTTAGAATAATTAAAATACTTACCTCAGGAAATCGGAGTTCGACTCAAGCTGAAACATCCATTTTGGAGTTTGTTTCATTTAGTGTCTAGAGTAGGGGTCAACACTATCTCGTGGTTATCCGACGTTAGTGAATGCACGTGGAGAGACTACACCTGGACTGGTACTGAACAGATAAGTAGGTTTCTAACTCCTTGTTTTTAAATATCAACCCAGGTAAAAATTATGTCTTTTTTAAGATAACATAATTACTATTCGAATAGAACTGAGAATATTTCTATTCGAATAGATTTTATCTGTATTCGAATAAAATGCCTCAGTCACATTTCTATTTGAATAGATTTATTTCTATTCGAACAGAAACTGTGATTTCTATTTTCTAATAAAAGACAACTTTAATTTTTTCAAAATTCACTTCTTCAAAATCAATTTTTCTAAAGGCTTGGTTTTTAGAGTGATGAGAGATTACTCTTGGGAAATTCAAAAGAGAATTAAAATACTCATATCCTGAATCAATCATTATTTATCAAGAAACCATAATTACAGATTGAAGAACTTGAGTGATTTAAGCTTTGAAGCCTTGGTGCGTTATCCGTGACGAGGCGTTGCGAGAACGAAGAATTGGTTGCTAGGAGCTTGATTAGAAGAGAGATAACCACGGGATGTGTTTATCGAGTCTGTAAGTAGTCAAACTCTTGTAATTCTATTTCATAGTTGATTGTATAGCTGGCGAGTGATTCGACAGCGACTTGTGGGTTTTTCTCCTGAGAAAGGTTTTCCACAGGGTTAAAATTTTTTGACTGTGTCTTTATGTTTCCAGCTACTTGCTTGACAATAGTAATTGAATCAACTTAATTTAGGTTAAGTACAAACCATTATTTCAAAGGAATTAGGACCTTTCGATTTAGACCTCAAACAATCGAAATTGGTTAGTCTCAAGCGTCTAAGAACTTTCAATTGGTATCAGAGCAGTTTCGTTTTGAGGTTTAATAACCTAAGCGTGGATCCCGGATAGTTCACTTGAGAATAATGAGTTTCGAGAAGTTTGGAGGTCCTATAAATTGCCCTCAACTCTTTGATGGCAAAGAATACCCATACTGGAAAGTTCTAATGATTGCATACTTATAATCAATCAGAGAAGATGCATGGATTGCTGTTAAGGATGGATGGATACCCCCTACTGTGATGCAAGGTCCACCAGGGAGTGCTATTGAAGTCCTTAAACCTAGGAACCAATGGTCAAAGGAAGAAATTGATACTGATGGTTATAATTTTAAAGGCCTCAATGCTATTTTTATGGTTGTGAGTTAAAGTGAGTTTTGACATATCTCTGCATGTACCACTTCTAAAGAAGCTTGAGACATCCTAGTTCGAACTCATGAAGGTGATGATATAGTCAAAGAAAGTAAGCTTCAAATGCTTACTTCGCAATTTGAGAATATCAGAATGAGTAAAAACAAACCCTTTGACGAGTTCTATGCGAGACTAAGTGATATTGTAAACACTAGTGCCGCATTAGGAGCAGCGTACTCCGATGTTCAAATAATTTGCAAAGTTCTAAAATCTCTTCCTAAGAGCTTTAGATCCAGACGTGATGCTATTAAGGAAGCTCAAGATCTTAAGAAAATAAAACCCGATACATTGGCTGGAAAATTGTGAACGTTTGAACTTGAGATGAAAATAGAAAACCCCGAGAAGAACGAGAGTGTTGCTTTCACATCTTCATCTCACTCCTATTCTTCTATGGGTTCCAAAGAGGTTGATCACTCATATATCTCAGATGATGATGAAGGTTCGAATATAGATTCATCAATTGCCCTTATTAGTTAATAATTTCAAAAAATATTGAAAAAATGTCAATTTCAGAAACAAGGGCAATTTATGAACTATAAACCAAGACCTGATGATCGGGTCAAATCTTATAAACGGCAGACCAATAATGATATTGACCTTAGTCAAGTTGAATGTTACAAATGTCATAAGTTTGGTCACTATGTCCATAGCTGTCCTAATAAGAAATCTGGAACAACTCATAAAACTAGGAATATCAGTGTTACTTGGGATGACAGTGATGATGAACATGATAACAATGAGAGTAATCCCCAAGTAGTTAATAATGGACCATATTGCGTATATCCTGTGATTATTAATTGTGGCAATAATAATTTGACGCTTTTAAACTTGAAAATTCTGATGAAAATCAGAGTAATAAAAAACAAAATGATTTTGAGGAGTTTGAGGACCCTCATCTTGAGGAGACTTGTATGCTCAGACTCTCGCCAAGAGTATGAAACTCAGTAAAGTTGACAAAGTCTTGAAAGACCAAGTTAATACACTTACGTGCGAATTTCAAGGAAAAACTGAGAGTACAAGTCACGAGATAGAGGTTATTGAGAATGAAAAACAAGGCCTACATGACAAAGTTGTATTTTTAGAAAAAGAAGTTGATGATGCAAATGAGAAAATGAAATCAACTTTGGACGAACTTTGTTCGGCCAAGCTTGATGTTGTTCTATCTCAGCAGAAACTTGAAAAGTTTTGTCATTGGGCCAAAAACATTGATAAAATATTATGTATGGGAAAGACGGATAGTGACAAAAGGGGTCTAGGATATGAGGAACCTCTTCTTCATGCTAAGACTCCTCAAATCACAAAGTTTATGAAAGCAACTGCGTCTACTTCAGTACCCAAACATAACATGATATCCACAACCCATAATCACTCCAAACAAGCCTCTTACTCTCAAATTTATTATTATAGCATATGTTGTCGAAAATGACAGATTGCATCTTACTGTAGATTTGTTCGACCTCTCAATGGATATAGATATAATTTTAATGTGATTTCTAGATATAATTCTAATGTGAAAAGTGAGAATGCATTTAGATGGTTTGCATAGGAAACTATAGGTCGAAGAACTTTTTGAAGCATTTGGGTACGAAAGATGGATTTGGCACCTCAGATGAGGTGCAATGCTGCTATAACTGCTTTGAATGCTTTTAAGTCAGTTCAATGGTATATGGATAGTGGGTGTTCCCGTCATATAACTGGTGATGGGTCCAAGCTGAGTCAAATAGAGAATATTCAGGGAGGTGATGTTATTTTTGATGATGGGAGCACATCTCCTGTGGTAGGAAAGGGAAAGGCCGAAGGACTTGGTACTCCAGCAATTGATAATGTTCTCTTCCTTAAGAGGCTGAAGGCCAATCTTCTTAGTGTCAGTCAACTATGTGACACAGATCATACTGCTACATTTTTCAGAGGTGGATGTGATGTTTTAAACTCTCAAGGACAACGTGTGATGCATGCTTCTAGGATTGCTGATAACTGTTATGTTATTCAACAAGAAGCAATACTGTGTAACAATGTGAAACTGAGTGATATGGACTTATGGCATCAAAGGTTGGGACATATAAAGTTCAATGATTTGTCCAAGATTATAAGTAAAGCGCTGATTCGGGGAGTTCCAAAGTTGGGAAGATTGAGCAACGTGGTGTGCGGTCCTTGTCAAATTGGCAAGCAAATAAAGATCTCTCACAAGAAGTCCAACAATATTGCTACTACTCGGATTCTTGAGCTACTACACATGAACTTGATGGGTCCTATGAGAACGGCATCCTTTGGAGGTGAAATGTATATTTTGGTAATGGTGGATGTTTTCTCTTGTTATACATGGATAACACTTTTGAGAGAGAAGTCAAATACTTTTGAAGAATTCTGCAATATATCGCTTCAAATGCAAAATGAGAAAGATTGCTCTATTGATAAAATTTAAAGTGATCGTGGAAGAGAGTTTATGGATACTGGAGTGGTAGAATATTGTAATTCAAATAAGATTATGCATGAATTCTCTGCTCCAATTACTCTATAACAAAATGGGGTTGCAGAGAGGAAGAATAAAGTTCTTCAAGATATGGGACGAGTCTTACTTCACAACAAGGATCTTCCAACACACTTTTGGGGGGAGGCCATTCATACTGCGTGTTATACTATTAATAAAGCATATATACGTCCATTTACTCTAAACACGTCCTATGAACTGTGGTTTCGAAAGAAGCCGAATGTCAACTACTTCTGGGTTTTTAGGAGTAAATGTTCATCTTTAGAGATTGGGAAAACATTGGGAAATTTGACTCTCGGAGTGATGAAGGTATCTTATTGGGCTAGTCAACAAATAATAGTGTTTTTCGAGTCTACAATTTGAGGACCAACGTGATGATGGAGTCTTGTAATGTGGTTGTGGATGATACGTGCACTATTGGTCCTACAGATGTGAGTGAAGATGATAGTACAACGAAAAATCCAGAAACATCAACTAGTGATATTCTTGCGTCGATCCCTACTCTACCACTTCTACCTCCCGCCCCAAGTGTACTGCAACTCGGATGACAACAAGTTCGTAAGGATCACTCAAATGCCGATATCATCGAGGATGCTACCTCTCGAGTTCAGACTAGAAGCCAACACCATGAGACAGTGCACTGTGTTTGTTATGTTTCTGTGGTCGAACCAACTACAGTAAAGGAAGCTCTTTCAGACGAATATTGGCTACATGTAATGCAAGATGAGCTTCGCCAATTTTGACCTTAAGATTTTTGGAATTTTGCTCCACGTCCGTCAGGTACAAATATCATTGGAACTAAATGGGTTTATAAGAACAAATATGACAAACTTGGGAATGTAATTCGAAATAAAGCTAAATTGGCCACTCAAAGGTACAATCAAGTCTAAGGAGTTGACGTTATTGAAATGTTTGCTCATACAGCAAGGCTTGAGTCTATTCGCCTACTGTTTGCTCTTGCGTGTAATCAAGACTTCAAGTTGTATCAAATGTATATGAAGAGTGCTTTTCTGAATGGCCTCTTAGAGGAAGAGGTGTATGTGGCCCAACTAAAAGGGTTTGAGGATCCTCATCATCCCAATTACGTGTTTCACTTGAAGAAGGCCCTTTATGGTTTGAAGCAAGCCCCTCGAGCATGGTATAAATGGCTCTCCAATTTTCTCTTAGCTAAGGGTTTTGTTCGAGGGGGAGTTGATAAAATACTATTTATCCAACGGAAATGAGGTGTGATACTCGTCGCACAGGTATATGTAGATGATATTATACTTGGCTCTACTTCGAGTTCACTAACCACTTCTTTTGCAGCGTTAATGAAAAGTAAATTTGAGATGAACATGGTTGGGGAACTAACTTACTTCCTAGGTCTCCAAGCACGTCAAGTGGAGAAAGGAATGTTTATTTCTCAATCCACGTATGCCCGGGATCTTGTGATGAAGTTTAGTCTCTCTTCTGCAAAGCATGCCTGGACACCCATGAGTACCACTATAAAGTTAAGTAAGGACTCAACAGGTAAGGATGTTTAGCAAAAGATGTATAGAAGTATGATAAGTAGTTTACTTTTATCTTACTGCTACTCGTCTTGATATTATGTTTAGTGTATGTATTTGAGCTCGGTATCAAGGTAATCCTAAAGAATCCCATTTACAAGCTGTTAAACGTATTATTTGTTATGTATGTGGGACTTCTGATTTTGGTTTATGGTACTCACATGAAACAACTTATAAGCTTATTGGGTATTCTGATGCAGATTGGGCTGGTAATGCAGATGATAGGAAGAGTACTTCGTGTGGATGCTATTACATTGGGAATAATCTTGTGGTTTGGCAAAGTAAGTAGTAGAATTGTATTTCTCAATCCACGGCCGAGGCAGAGTATATTGTTACGGGTAGTTATTGTATTTAATTGATCTGGATGAAACAGATGGTGCATGACTATGGAATAGTCAAAGGGATGATGTCAGTTTTTTGTGATAATACAAGTACAATCAACATCTCCAAGAATCCTAAACAACATTCTAGAATCAAGCACATCAACATTTGCTTCCACTTCATTCGTGATCTTGCTAAGCGCAAGATTGTCAGTGCTGAGTATGTTCCTATAGAGAGTCAGTAAGCCAATTTTTTTCACCAAGCCGTTAGATGCTATGAGGTTTGAGCTTCTGAGACAGTCAATTAGTGTCTGCTTTACTGATTATGTATGTCTCTTACTTCCTTTTTACACTCTTTTGGTTAGATTATCACGGTGATATATGCTTAGCCAGATATGTTATCTAATTTCATGTTATGACAGTTCAACATAATGTTTACTTAGATTTGCTTTCTTTCACGGCAGTTAACTATCGTATTGCTCAGATAGATAAACACTCATTGATATTATACTTTAGGATACATGTAGAGACTTCGTACCTAATATTATGTGAGGATCTGGCCTTATTTATGAGCTTCGAGTGTTATGACATTTACTATTTTGTTTGATCGTGTTGTTTGTGATATCATTTCATTTCCTTACCCACTTGTCAAATGGTACCATCAAAGTCAAGTTATACTAGTGAAACCTTCCTATTATTATTCGAGGCGAAAAAGTGGTTGTGTCCAACCGAAGATATGATAATAGGCATTCTTTTTCTTCATCCATTTTTGGCCTTTGTTACTTCTAAACTTAGTTTTTATTCACTTGGAGCCCGTTGAGCCTTAAAATATTCCCCTTTCATTTCTTTTCCAAAACTTTTTTTTTAACCCAATTGTTCTGAGACTTTTTAGTAAAAAAAAAAAGGGAAAAGGAAAACTATGTGTAATTTTTGGGGGAAGATGTAGAGAAGAATATAATAAATACCAAAATAAAGGGGATCTGAAGAGGTATGTTTATGTGTGTACTTTATAAGAAAGAGGACAACAAAAGAAGAATTTGGTTTCCAAAAAAATAGAGTAGTAGTGCAACTGGAGTCTCAGAATGCCAGCAAAAACACCTACTCCATCATATGTCTACCCGTGCCTACATTATAACCTATATAAAGACCTATTTGATCTTGAGTTCGGCTTAGTCAATATTAGTGGAGATTGGAAATAGGGAATCTAACTTGGTATAAACTTGACACCATTTATGACAAATGGGTTTCTTTTCCATGAGATCTTCCAGCTCACAGTGCTTCATTTTTCTGATGAAATATGATTTTTTTTGCGTTATATTGATATTGATATTTCACACAGAGTGCTGGCAAGTCAATTCTCAGTGATTTCGAGTAACCACCTTGAGAGGCCTAAGTTGAAACAACTTTCTTTATAGTGTCTTATTTATGGTTGTTAGATCTCTCGAATGCATGGTACTATTTAACGTTGACTGCGCACATACACACTCTGAGTAAATACTTATTATAACTGGCTTTTCTATGGAATGATTTCTTATATGATATTCATATAGCCTGTGATTAGTCTCTTGTGTAGAGTAGACAGGGGGAGTATTGTTTTCTTTTGTCATTTACTTCTTTTTGTATCTAATTGGAAAAAAAAAATCTGTTCGAATAAAAATATTATCTATTTGAATATTTTGCATCAGCGCAATTTTTATTAGAATATAATTTTTTTATTAGAATATTTTTCCCCAGTTTAATTTTTTATTTATTTAAGCTCAACTTTTATTCGAATATAATTTTATTTTATTCGAATATTTTTCCCCAGCTTGTTTTTTTTAGAAGTTTACAACTTTTATTCGAATAGAAATTTTTTTATTCGAATATTTTTCCTCAGTCTATTTTTTATTTTAAGTGGATAACTATTATTCGAATAAAAAGTTTTTTTATTCGAATACATTTCGCAGAATCTGTTTTTTTTACGTCAATTTTTTTTCTTTTTTCACTCTCTCTCCTTTTGTTCGAATATAACTTGCACTCCTTCTCTCTCTCTTTCTCTCTCTCTCACAAATCTTACCAAGTTTTAAATTCCATACTCGTACATCATTGTGCTTGATTACCTCATTTTAATAGTTGCGCTTAGAATTTCATGATTCGAAGCTTGGTAGTTCAATTAGTGGTTTGCTCTTGACAGTTTTTGCCCTAATTTTGTAATTGAACTTCTTCTTCAATGTGGTAAGCTTCATCTACTCTTTCTCCTTTAAGTTTGTTGATTAATTTGTCAATTTGTGCTTTGGAATTGGGTGTGAATTTGGAGTTGCTGTTTCAAATTGGAACTGTGGTTTGGTTTTGGATTTTGGGTTTTGAATTAGAACAGTAAATTTGATTTAGGTTGTGTATTTGGTGGTTGCTTGCTTGCAGTGGTGAAGAGTTGTTTGTGTAATTCATTGGGTTCCCCTGCTTAACCGTGTTGGTTAGGTTTGGGGAAGTGGTGGTAATTTTCTTGCAGGTTAAGTGAGTACTTTGGAGTGTTGCAGTGGTGAAGAGTTGTTTGTGTAATTCATTGGGTTCCCCTGCTTAACCGTGTTGGTTAGGTTTGGGGAAGTGGTGGTAATTTTCTTGCAGGTTAAGTGAGTACTTTGGGCATTGGTTACCATGGCTTGGGTGAAACATCCTCAGGCTGCGTCTCCAGTTCTGGCTCTGAGCGGTCCGGCTAAATAAGGTCGGACAAGGCGAGGAACTAGGATGGGTCCTAGTAATGTTGCTCATCAATCCACTGGACGAGGAGGATCTAGTGGTTCTGGGGGGTCTCGTGGACATTCACGAGACAATCACGGTATGATTTTAATATTCCATGATATTTACTCTTCCATAACTATTATATATATTTCACTTTCATCTCACTTTTTATTTATTTACCCATTGTTCTTCTGTGTCAAAAAGGGGGAGAGATGGTTCTTCAGGTAAGTACTTTGTGTCCTCTGAATTCCTTATTTTGAATATGAACGGTTACGTGATGTATTTTTCTTAGTGTGCAGGGATTTCATAAGTCATACTTTTATAGATGTTCAGTGAGTGAGTAAGTCCATCGAGTTTGTAATTATTTTTGTTTATTACCTAGTTCTGGTTTTGACACAAAATGAACCAAAGGGGGAGATTGAAATATCCTTTTTTGAGTTTGTTTCATTTAGTGTCTAGAGTAGGGGTCAGCACTATTTCATGGTTATCCGACGTCAGTAAATGCATGTGGAGAGACTACAGCTGGACTGGCACTAAACAGGTAATTGGGTTTCTTACTCCTTGTTTCAAAATATCAAACCCAGGTAAAATGTATGTCTTTTTTAAGAGAACAAAATATCTATTTGAATAGAATTTTTTTCTATTCGAATAGAACTGAGAACATTTCTATTCGAATAGATTTTATCTGTATTCGAATAAAATGCCTCAGTCACATTTTTATTCGAATAGATTTATTTCTAATCGAATAAAATGCATCAGTCGCATTTCTATTCGAATAGATTTATTTCTATTCGAACCGAAATCGTGATTTCTTTTTTCTAATAAAAGACAACTTTCGTTTTTTCAAAATTTACTTCTTCAAAATCAATTTTTCTAAAGGCTTGGTTTTTAGAGTGAGGAGAGATTACTCTTGAGAGATTCAAGTGAGAATTAAAATACTCATATCTTGAATAAATCATTATTAGTCAAGAAACCATAATTACGGATTGAAGAACTTGAGCGATTTAAGCTTTAAAGCTGCGTTATCCGTGATGAGGCGTTACGAGAACAAGGAATTGGTTGCTAGGAGCTTGATTAGAAGAGAGATAACCACGGGATGTGTTTATCTAGTCTGTAAGTAGTCAAACTCTTGTAATTCTTTTTCATAGTTGATTGTTTAGCTGGCGAGTGATTCGACAGCGACCTGTGGGCTTTTCTCCTGAGAAAGGTTTCCCACAGGGTTAAAATTTTTTGACTGTGTCTTTATGTTTCCAGCTACTTGCTTGACAATAGTAATTGAATCAACTTAATTTAAGTTAAGTACAGACCATTATTTCAAAGGAATTAGAACCTTTCGATTTAGACCTCAAACAATCGAAGTTGGTTAGTCTCAAGTGACTAAGAACTCTTACAAACACCCGTTAGATGATACTTTTTCTCTGACATAAATTTTACCAGAAAATTCAATTGGGTCCATACTCTGAAAATCATAACATCTAAACACTGAATTTCAATAACGACCATAAGTTATCATCAATCTCAAAACATAAAAATCTTTTTTTTGGCTATGTATATCATTTCTACACACATTAAAAGCTCCCATACCCTGAGATCCTTGGTTGTGCTACAATACGAGCGCCATTTTGTTAATGTATATACTTCTTACATTTCACCATCTCAAGGATTCAATTTAGGAACACTAAGAGCATCTCCTAAAGTGCCTCACTACCTTGAAATTCAATGTGCTATCTAGGATTTTCGTCATCCAACAGTGCCTCACTGACTTGGATTTCACCATCCAAAAGCAAGATTGGTTTTTAAAGTCGCGATTGGGCGCCTGTTCTGCTTTTATACACTAACTACATATCGTAATCTAACGATTATAGTGTCGACCAGATATGGGAGATAATTTTTTAAAGTTGAAAGAACATATCTGGTCGGCACTTATTCTAGGCACCAAACGCCATGCACAACTTCAACAACAATTGTATAACATAATCATAAAATTTATCATCAATTGAATTTATTTGGTTTGTATAAACTTTAAAAAAGGAGATATGATTGATTTCTTAGGGGAATTTCATTCATAGTTCTATATGATCTTGATTATCTCGTGAAATTTCTATATAAACACAAATTAGGTTATTTAGTGGTATTTTTGTAGGTTTTGTTATATGGCGTGTTTGTTTTATCATATTTTATTCAAATATTTAAAGTTTATCAGATATGTTATACAACAATCATAAATTATATTTGTTTTAAAATACATATACATATTCACATGATTTTTCTAGAATAGAGGTTGACATTTCTTAAAACAAATTAATATTGGTGATTTAGAAAAACTTTAAAATTGGGTTACTATTAGAAAGTGGGTAACGCAATAGAAATGCTCAAACTTATTCATTTTGTTAACTTTCATCATTTTATATTCTATTTTTCTTCTTCTTATTATTATTTGGTAGTTAATAGAAATTTCTTAATTGTAACTCAAATCAGGCGGTTTCATGAGAGCATTGAGAGATGTTGGTTTGTAATTCCACAAAACTGAGGGGAACTGTAGGCTCAGAGCAGTCGGGTTTGTTGTCGCGCTTCACGTGGCTATCGAGGCATTTGCACTGAACAAAGCGCAGACTATTTTTTTGCAATCCATGATCTTCTTACTTTTATTGCTTTCTTTTGCCGGAGTACTAATTACCAGTGCAATGATCTCTCGACTTATTATTAGGGTGTCGACTTCTCAGCTGCCCCTGGCTCGTATGTAGGGCCCAAGACGTCGTTAGAGTGAGGTACAGACCACTCCGTATAAGGAGAAGGATAAAGCTTGTCTTATTGGTGCTCTGGCAGCATCTTGTGTTTGTCATGCTGTTATGGTTGTTGTACGTGTAAGTCTTGCTTTGCGCGGTTGCTTTTATTTGTATATGCCTTTCCGTTCTTATTGTTAATCTCGAGGATCTTCTTCAACGTGGGAAAATCTTGCCAGTCATAACAACTACCTTAAGCAATGTATGGCTGACAAGAAGGTTAGAAAGAAAGAGAGGGTAAACGACAAGGTGCAACATGCCCTAACGGATTATATCGCTAACCAAACCCGTGCTTTACAAGAAGAAGTTAACCTCTAGAAGGAGGAAAAACTCAGTCAAGAGAGGGATTTGGAGGCGACTAATGGTTGTGTGAACACTCTGAACCTGCAAAGGTCGGTGGATGAAAAGCAGTTCCACGATCAGTTGGAGGATGGGTATACAGTGTCTCTTACGCTCCAGGAATGAGCGCCAGAGCTTGTGAAGACTTTATTGGGCTGGAGATCAAGTTTTGCTCATCCACCTACTGGTGGGTTGCTACCCCTGGCTCCTCCTCTGCTAAACCTGCGCACGAGTCAACATGTCCTCGAGCTTCACCACCATGGGTCTTTTGGTTGCCAGGGTATGCTTCCTCTTAATAACGAGAAGTATATAATACCAGAGGAAGTCGAGTAGCTCGCCCAAAAGAAAGTTGTCTACACTGCTCAAACTACGAGCCTATCCATGGAAATTGACCTTTAATGGCCTTGTAATAATCTAGTTATTTTTTGAATGTACTCATCATGGTGGATCCGTACATTTGACATTGTTTTTTGTGTTGAAAAAAGATGAGCACTGTTGATCATAACTATTTGTGTGCATTTTAATGCTTCCTCGTTAAATTCATTCGTAGTCCTCATTGGACTTATTCCTTGGTCACTTCCATAACCGAGCGAAAAATTACATGGGCATTTTTAAGTTCCCACTCTTTTACTAGTCCTCGTTGGACTTATCCTTGGTTGTTCCCACGACTGGGCAAAAACTACATGGGGATTTTTTAGTTCCCACAAACTCTTTTACTAATCCTCGTTGAACTTGTTCCTGGGTCGCTCCTATGACTAAACAAAAAATTACATGGAGATTTTTGAATTTCCACAAACTCTTTTACTAGTCCTCGTTAGACTTATTCCTTGGTCGTTCATTCAACGAAGTTGGAAGACTTGCTTGGGAATGACGTGTTGACTAGTCAAGTCTTTGTAGCATCCCAATGTGGATTAATGCTTAATGGTAATCAACACCATTAATGGCACTATTAGTACCCTATTGTATTATAAAATGCATTTTCCCTCTCCTAGTGTGTTACAATTTCTTTAAGCTTCTTCTAATGTTCTGAGTGACTATGAAGACGCGATTGCAAACTCGACATGAATTTCGTGTCGCCGCTCAAGTGGCGTTTTATACTGACATGCACTTTGGTAGTCGGGGTTTAGGAGGGAGGCCGCTGGGCGCACATATGTAGATCCTGCCACTTTTCCTAAGAGGTTGCTCCAGGTGCACCAGAAATGGTGGTTTTGGTACTAGATTTTATGTGCCCAAGTAAAAACCATTTCGGGGAATACAGTCATACTGAAGACCATGACCCTTGTGGATGTTAAGAAAGAGGACAAGGCTGAAGGTCCTAACTACATCGCGGGTCAAAAAAATTGCCTTGGGTACATGTAGTTCTTTTAGGGGCTTTAAGCGTTTTGTTGTAATTGTCTTTCTTCTATTAATAAAATTGTTATTTTAAATTTCATTACACGTCTGCAGTATCTTTACTTTTTTGCCTTACTACGAGTAGTGAGCCTTCATTAGAGGGGCATTTTTAAATTCCCCTCGTATTTGGGGAGGGTGTTTTTACTTCAAAAATTTCCCCCAATATTTGTGGAGGCTACTTTTTCTTCAAAAAAATGCCTCCTATATTTGGGGATGGTAGTTTTACATCATAAAAGCTCCTAGTATTTGGGAAGGGCATTTTTCCTTCAAAAAATCCCCCCTTGTATTTGGGGAGGGTATTTTTACTTAAAAAAATACCCCCTGTATTTGGGGAGGGTACTGTTTTTACTTCAAAAAGTGCCCCCAGTATTGGACAATGTTTATAACAAATAAAATTATCATTGATTCCTCGCTCAAAATCTGAACAAGGCAGCTTGTTTTTACTGGTTCCACTTATGGAAATTCATTGCGTTCCAAGGGGATTTTAATTCCTTGTCATCACTGTTCATGAGGTAGTAGCCATTACCGTCGATGACCCTTGAGATAATATATGGCCCTTCCCAATTTGGCTAGAGTTTTCCCTTGTTGTGATTCTGGGCTGTGGGGAAGACCTTCTTCACCACATACTCCCCTTCTTTGAACTCTCTTGGGTATACTCTCTTATTGAAAATTTTCTTTAAGGTTTCCTGATACCTAAGCATCCTGGACTTCGTCAATAAAGTCAACTTTTTTTGTGAGGAGGCACTCGTTAATTTCATTACAAATGACCAGACACCTTGTTGTATGGGTTATGACCTCTGTGGGTAACACTACCTTAGACTCATATGTAAGAATAAATGGAGCGAAGCCTATTGACTTTCAATGAGTCCTCTAGTATGGCCATAACACGTGGAGTTACTCGTCAACTCATCTGCCTTTGGTTATGTCCAACCTCTTGTTGATGCCATCAATTAATATTTTTGTTGGTCTCCTCGGTTTATCCATTCCCATGTGGGTACTTTGGGTTTGATAATAGTATCTTGATGTTGTAGGGGCATATGATGTCGGCGACCTTACTGCCCATGAACATTGTGCCATAATCTGTCATGAGGGTCGTTGGGACACCAACCATATAATGACGTGTTTCCACAAA
This sequence comes from Kingdonia uniflora, assembly GCA_014058105.1. Lineage (NCBI taxonomy): Eukaryota > Viridiplantae > Streptophyta > Magnoliopsida > Ranunculales > Circaeasteraceae > Kingdonia > Kingdonia uniflora. Next base: position 2,933,256 of record JACGCM010000560.1, on the reverse strand, counting down.
AAAACTTATCACTTCCTCTTCCCATTTACGAGCGAGTGGGATGGCTTCCACCCACTTGGTGATGTATTACATGGCAACCAATAGCCATTTACGTCTCCCACTAACCATTGGGAGAGATCCAACTATATCTAGTCCCTACTTTGTGAATGACCACTGGCTAAATACTGTATGGAGGTCTACGACGGGGGCATCTATGAGATGACCATGGAACTAGCATTTTTCGTCCCTTTTTGAATACTCTATAAAATCTTGCCTCATTGTTGGCCAATAAAGTCTCTATGGTCGCGCTCGTTCAACCCCCTTGTAGTTTTCTCTAGTTGGGTTGCTCATTCTGAACCCTACTGTTGATCTACATTACCTCTGCTTTATGTTCCTAATTGTTTGGCTGATCGAGGACTTCAACTTGGATAACTCTTAGTTGATCACCAATAATTCCTACCAAGTTTGCTAGGGTGTTAGAGTGCTTATTCTCGCCTCTGTGGATGTATTCCAAGTTAACTTTCTTAAACTTTCTATGCCTTTGCTTCATGATCTCCATGTATTCTGCCATCTTCCCATTGGCTTGGAACGTCCCACTACGCTGGTTAACAACTAGCTGTGAGTTTGTAAAAATTAAGATTTCCTCCACCCTTTGAATCTACTAGTCGAGTACGAAACCCTTTGAATCTACTAGTCGGGTGGCTTATTCATTCGTGGCCGACCATTGAATCTACTAGTCTTGTGATGAGGGAATGGGGAAACTGTCCTTCGATCAATTTTTGCTTAAATCGGTAAAGTCGATGCAAAATCGTGTTTTCCCATTCTTTCCCGGGATTGCCATCACGTTTTCTACCCATCGTGGATAATAGGTGGTGTAAGAGCCCGTATCTCGAACTTAGTATCTTACACCGAATACGATTAGAACGTAATAAGCAACAACTAATCAAACACAAGAATTAGAGTGGAAACCTCTGAATAGGTAAAAACCACAACCTCTCTTGAGGATTTAGAAAAAGAGATGTCATTGATTGACTACCAATTATAAAGAACGCTCTTGAGTAGTTATGTATAGACTTTCTTGATAGGAAAAGTTTGTCTCGTATTTTCTCTGTCCCTAATATGCAATTATATGGTCCTATTTATAGGTCTTATAATATGACTATTTTATGACCATTATTTACTTTAATGACGAAAGTTACAATCATAGTTTTGATGAGTTTTCATAATGGTTGTGTAACGGCTTGAGTAACTCTTTTGTCTTGTAACAGCTTCATAAGATGACGTCGTGTGTCAATGAGTTTGGGCCGTTTCCACGGAGGTCGATTAGTTGTATATTGGTAGAAGCTAGGGCTTGAGATCGAGAGTGGGAATAAGCCCTTACAGGTGGGTCTTATAAAACCATCTTTCAACAGTTTTTAAATTTTGACGTTGATGTATGCTTGTAGTCTTAGAGCCGTTTATCATGGCTTTTGCTTCACAGGTGTAGGATTTATATGCAACCGATGACAAGTGATGCTAGGGTCGATGCCAAGTATTTTTTTGAATAACCATGCAAATACATCTTTGTACCGCCACATAAAGGTTACAAGCTCTGAGCATTCTTTTCCTGTCAATAATAAGCCAATATATGTGGTTTTTGTAGGGCCGTTGATGTTTATCTTTTTGACCAACTCTACGAAAGGCGGTGTCCACTCTTTGATAAACATGTTTATAATTACATCATTCTGGTCAGGGGCATGTGGTATATCCACTTCCATCTTGTCTGAATGGTTACAAATGGGGGATGAGTCCACCGCCATGGGCTCGTTCCCTACTCGCTATTAATTTCTTAATTTTTATACATTTCCTTTTATCTTGTGTTGTTTCTTTGCATTTCCCTTTTTTTTTAAGTTCTCAATTGCTACAAGTTTTTAAGGGAATTGGCATAGCAAATACAAGCAGCTACTTAACAACCTCACATTGGTACGTTCTAAACTTGGCTGGAAAGTATATTACATGATGGTAGGATGACGGTACTGCCTTCATTCCGTGGATTCATTCCCTTCCCAAGAAGCTATAATAATGAACTGACGAGCTATTCACGATGATAAAGGTTACTGATATTATTACGGGCCTTGCTTGTACCTGAGTAACTAGTTCCTGACTATATTTTTTTTATGGACCCGTTAAAGCTCGAGATCTCGGTTTTTGAGGGGGTTATGCAATCCTACATGTTTATGTTAGACAAAACATTGTGGTATTGAATGTTGGCTCCGTTCCCTGATTCTACGAGTATCCTCTTCACCAAGACTCCTCTAATCATGATCCAAATGACCAGGGTGTCGTCATGTAGGTGGGATACTAGCCTCATGTCATTGTTTGTAAAGTATATAGCTTGTCCGTGATTCGTTTCGGGGACTGTAGCTACGCCATGAGATATTCTCTGATTCTCATTCAGTCGGTAGTATAGCCTCATGGAATTAGAGATGGTGTTCCGCTGATATCACCAAGAGTCATTTCGTAAACTACGACGTGGCCTTGAATTGGTACAATCGCTACCATATCTGTTAATGCTCCATTGGTGAGTATTAATTAAGCGGGGATTGGTTGTTTTTAGTACTGAGTATTACGTCCTTGTCTAAAGCAAGTTTCAATCATATTGAGTAGATCATACCATTTTTTGGTCTTACAATCATGGACTTCATGGTGAGCACAATAGGGCCGTCCAGGGCGGTCAGTTTTTTGGTGTGGTTTCATGTACGTCAGGTCTTTCTTGGTGATTATAAGGAGGTTAGTGCGTGAGATCATAAGATCGTTGGGTGAGTATTGTTCTCAACGCTTGACCTTTGGGTTGCATTCTCAGAGAAGGGGTTTAGATTTACCCCATATTTCTCACTTTCCTCTTCTTTTGCTTTTGCCCTCGTCATCTCTGTGTTGCTTGTCTGGGCCATTTCTAGGGTGTTTAGACGGTCATGTACGCACGACTGACAATGGGGCAGTACTAAGAAGGGTAGATATCCAGCGCGTGGTTGTCAGCTTTCACGTTTTGGTACTTTTGTACTTTTTGAAGAGGCATTCCAAGGTCTTTGGTCGTTTCTTATGCAAGGCTTCTCGTAACTTTGAACCGGGTAGGCAGGCTTCCATGAATGCTAAGTAAGCTGTCTAGGCATCTACTCGTTCAATAAGTACCAACTCGTCTTTGAACCTCTTGATGAAGGAGCTGATGGTTTCTCCGACCTACTGCTTTATAAAAAGAACCCGGCTAGCTATTTCTTCTACCATTGGTTATACATGTATTTTTCCATGAAGGCCATCAAAAGTTGCTCGAAGGTGGCATTATACTAGGCTAAAGACTTTGGAACTAGGCGAGGGCCCCATCTGTCAGGGTCAAGGAAAACAAGCTGTACAAGTGCTCGTCTGCTTAGTGTTACAAGTCGATACTATATTCAAATTTATAGATATGATGTCCTGGGTCCTGACTCCCGTTAAATGGTTCTATTTTTGGCCATGAATAACTTTGCCCCAGTATGCAATTCTGAATGTTCTCTGTGAACGGGGTACTATAGACCTTCTGAAGGGTCTCTTATGTCAACCTCTTAGTTGAGCCACTGTCCTTATACCGTAAGTTTTGTACCAATACTTCTATGGAGGCGGCCGTTAGGGGGAGTTGGTAACTTTTCTACTCTTCCCGTCATAGGCCTCTCCCTCCCCGTATTTAAGGTTCATCATAGTAACTCTCTTCGCCTGTCTCATATGACTATCTGAATTGTTGCCTTCATTGGTAACGTTCGTTGCATCTGTCATTGTACGCGGGGCCATTCCTCCCTTGGGGCCACCGATTCCCTCCCTCATATTGCCTCTAGTCATACCCCAGTAGGTAGGATGTGTCGTCAGGGCTTTACTCCTAATGCTATTGAGGAGGATTGTCGTGGTAATTAACGTAAGAGGCACCTCGGTATGGTGGAGGAACATGAGGGCGCATATCGTTGTACAATGAGGCATAACAACCGAGTAGAGGTGGGAAAGTATAGTTATGTTGGTACACTGGCAGTGGCGGCCACTGTTCGCCAGGGGGTTGTACTGGTCGTTTGGAAAGCTGAGGTCACTGCTCACACTGGGGGCGGTACTCCTCAACGAGGTAACGGATACTAGTTGTAAATTGAAGTAGCATGTGGTTCGTACATTGGACCATACATCGGTGCTAAGACTTCGGGTCTGCTGTATTGGTTGTCGGGCTGCACCTCATACGGTGTGGAGTCTCTAACTATCTCAGAGGTTATGGGGGTGCCGACGGGTGCTTGGTTTACAGCGACATGATTTTATCTCACATCTTGTCGTTTACCCGCCTCAAGTTGTCGAATTTAAGTTTTTTTTGTTATCATTTGCTCTTGTAATTGCAAGAGCGTCGCTCTCATCTTTGTAATTGCTTGCTTCTGTGTTTGATTTTGTGTAGAAACTTCCATCTTCGTGTTTGTATAGATTTGTTTTGTGAGGATGCAGGCGGCGCCAATTGTGTTCCCGAGGATCCTCTTAAGGATAACAATTGGTCATATTCACTTTGGGGCTTGACACGTCTCTCCAGAGAAGGGCACCACTCAACTTTTTCTTCCTTCTTCCTCTAAAGCTGCTAAGGTTAGTAGATCTAGGAAGAGGTTTTAAGAAAATGTCATTTCTTAGGTCCCCCATTGTCTCTATTTATAGGGTAGGGTATTAGACCTAGGGATGCTCGAGCTCACGTGGTGTGCTTAAAGTCTCAACTACTCTTGCGAGTTTTTAGGCTTTACCTTTCCACGTGGCCCTGACATAGAGCGTACTTGTCAGTTACACTCTATGCTTGTGTAGCAAGTGGATCGTTCTACTAGCTGCTTTAGGGAAGTACTCGTTTAGATGTGAAGATACTGGTAATGACATACGAGCTTGTAGAAAGTGGGAAGGTGCTCCTACAAGAGTGATAGATTGTTTTCTTCTGCAACAATTGATTACAACCCTTCCTTTCTTTCTTTCTTTCTTTCTTTCTCTCTTTCTCTCTCTCTCTCTCTCACTCTCTCTCTTTCTCATGTATGGTAAACTTTGATGAACCAAGCTGCATGGTAATTTGTAGAATTTATTACTCATGACTTATACTCTGATAATCATGTAGAATTTACCATGCCTGTAATTTATATGTGCATAATTTACTTAATTATTATCATAGTTATGCCTATTAAAGTTATGCAATTTACATAATTGAATATAAGTGTTAAATTAAATAAACTGATTTCAATCAGGAAAGATCATCTATGGATTCCCCGTGTTGTTGTGTTCAGAGCTCGTGGATCTGAAAAGTCAACTTTGATCAAGATGGCTAGCGATAGAGTATTCGAAACTGTTCCTCACGGTGTATTGCCTCCGACTAGGCTAAATATCAATAGTATCGATAATGGTGGTACTCCTGGGGGAACTATGACACCAATTATAGTAGTTGATACGAGCACTGAGGCACGTGCTAATGCGCATGCTAGACCGTTATGCTCAGTAAATATTTAGGCATTAAGTGTGAATAGTATTTGTATTTAATGGAGAAAGGCATTATGTGGCATTTGTGGTTTGGAGAAAATATTTAGGCAATAATTTTAAACCCATTATTTAGGCTAGAATTTATCTTAAATGTAAATAAAAATAATACAGGGCATGTAAGGAGAATCTCTGTTCTTTCTTCACTCTTAATGGTGCATAAAATTTTATTCTATGGGAAAGTGATGGAAATTAGAATGGCAGTGCAGTATGGTTTTCCAGCAAAGCAATATTAGATGAGAAGATGAAACAAACACTCAGACTTACAACATGTCTTAGCCTTAACTCTAATTCCAACCAACCCCTACAATCCTTCCTATCATGAAAATGTTTCAACATCCTCAGTTAAATTATTTATGTCAGGGTAATACAATTTCGTGACTACAGGTTAAAGCATTGCTATTTTAAAGGGATGGATTTCAAATGCTAATATACTCTCCAAGGGTAATATAGGAAGACTTCGAAATGCCCCTTCTATTCAACAAGTTACTTGGACTCCTCCAACTCTGCCTTATGTAAAGCTTAACACGTATGGCACCTTTAAAGTCAACCCGGGCCCTTCCGGTTGTGGGGGTATTTTTAGAGGCTCTAATGGGGTGTTCTTGGGTACATGAAGAGTTTTACTCGGTTATCACAATGTTTTCTATGTGGAGCTTATGGCAGTCATTACCTCCCTCGAGCAAGCTAAAGTAGGGTTGTCAATGGACTGGATTGGATTGAGATCCTAGTCCAGTCCATTATGAAAATCCTAAAACCCGACCCGATCCTAAGTCCTTTAGGATCATAATTCAAAACCGTATCCAATCCGTTGATGATAATGATGATCCTAACCAGAATCGATCCGGCCCGTTAGTGCTAAAGAGTTGAGTATTTTATAGACAAAAATAAAGAGTTGACTATTTTAGAGACAAAAACAACCTTCTTTGATACAGATTATTACAATATTATGACAAGTAGTATGTTTTTAACGGATCGGGTTGAGGAATCTTTATCCGTTACTTTTTAGATTGGACCTTAACGGATCGGGTTTCTTAATGGATATAAAAAGTCGATCCTAAACCTTTACCAACGGATCGGATCAGACCGGGTAACGGGTTTAGCCCTTACCATTAACAACCCTAAGCTAAAGCAATGCATACTCCCCACCTTTGACTTGAGTTGGATTCATGGACTATCACGGGTATGCTTCTCAATAAAGAGACTCAAGTACCATAGAAACTTAAAAATAGATGGCTTTATTGCTTGCACTACATCGGATCTATCAATTTCAAAGTTTCCCATATCTTCAGGGAAGGCAGCACGGCGGCGGATAAGCTTGCCAACATGACCATTCTTATTGCTCCTACGTTTACTTGGTGGCCTACAATGCCTAGCATTTTAGGCTTTCTTTATCATGATGTACTCAATTTACCGAGCTTTAGATTTAGCTGAGGCGCCCCCCTAGAAATTGTTAGAGGCGTACAACAGTATTGATAATGTTGATTCCCTCATTCTTTTAGGTCTGAGCCTTATCATTTTCTCTTTTGTATTTTCTTTTTAATTTAATAAAATCATTTAGCCTTGGAAATTTTTTTTGTTAGTATGAGTGATATGCCTTTTATGAGAAACATTTGGCAAGGGGTTTTTAGAAGCCTTGATGTGTTAAGTACTCTGTCTCTAGTTAAGATCAAGTTTTACCAAAAGGATCTAATAGAGTTGAGGACAGGGATTCAAAGTCCAAGGGAAAGCAAGAAAATAAAAAAAGTCAAAAAATTATAAAAACTAAGGCCCAGGACAAAGAAGATCAGTTTGCTAATTAAGGACATGTCAAAAGACTAAGTGATTAAACTCGAAGACTAACCTTATACGTAACTAAATTTATGTTTTACTAATACGGGAAAGCCCCGTATACACAAATGCTTATTAGTTCAAAGAATCATTATTTAATCTAATAGATGATTGGTGTATAGCCATCAAATTGATATACTGAAAAACTGCAAGTCTTCTCTTTTTATTTAATCTAATAGATGATTACAAAGTAGAGATTGAAGTATTTTACTCTAGCAAAGAGAAGGGCCTTCTAACCCAATATAACTGATACAAAAGATGTCTTACTATTCTTAAAATTACTTCCTACATATCATTATTATTATTTGTCTCATAGAAATACATACATATAGAGAGAAGCATGTCTTTTCCGTAGAGTATCATTTCAAATAGTTCTTAACATCAATCACGAATCGATACTACACATCTCTGTTTTCCATCCTCTCGAGTGCTTCATTCATGTACTGGATTGGAATAACTTCAACCTCAAGGTGGATATTGTTAGTTGCACAGAAATCTAACATTTCCAGCATATCTTTAGTATCGCCAGTTACACTTCTAGAAATAGCTCTCGAACTTGCGAAAAACACGATTTTATGGTTATTTTGAAATGTATTACAATTGAAGGTTGTTTTGTTCGAGGAAATTTGACCTCGCTGGGAAATCCCACTAAGACTAAAACCCCACTTGGTTTCAAAAGAGCCATGCACGGATCAAATGGTTAATCCCCAGATGCAAACTTTGAAGCGGCGGACATTGATTCAACTCCAACATGAGGGAAGAAGGTGTATGTTGTTTCAGCATCGCAGTGAACTTCTTCCTGAATTTTACAATGCTCGCATGTCTTATAGTTGTTCACATATGGCCCAACTCCAACATGATTGCCGACTTTGAAGCGGCAGACATTGGATCATACCTCTTTGACAATTCCTATGATCTCATGTTTGGCTCAAAGAAATCTAGTCTAGAAGAAGTCCGAAAACATTTTGAGAGATTGCGATAAGTAACATACATACCCAGGCACTATTGGATATATTGTATTTCTGGGAATGTTCTTTGCCCAGGCGACATCAGAATAACAAATTCCAGTGTGTTATTGTCAACGAAATATCATCAGGTCCAGTATTCCTGCACACAGTTTTATAGTTAATGACTTAATGAAAATAATGAAATCGTCAGGGAAATTTGAAGCATGTATCCGAAACTGATAGTCTGATAGTATGTCTCAATATAGTTTGATTAGAGTTTTTCAATACACGCGGTTTCACCAGAGACATTTCAATTTTTAGTCAATCCGAAAATTTTATAGATAACTTCTTTTTAAGTTACAAAAAAAGTGTCAGATATGAATGAATTTTCATCCCTGCGATTGAATTTGTAGGGCGATAGGATGCTAGATGTATCCCTTGTTGTCCATCCTAGGCAATTTTCGCTGATACCTTTTATGATCACTTTAATAACTACCAAAAATAATCATTGCATCAGTTAACAGCCATTAAGAAACTTAAGCCTATACCATATGACACAAAAGAAGAAGAGGAAGCAAATATGTAAAACGATAACATGAAACTGAAACTTTGTAGAGTCTAAAGCACCACTTCTAGATAAGCTCATGTTCTGAATGTTTTACGCGTAATCAATCACTTTTAATTCTTCAATGGCAACCAGAAAATACTTTCCTGTTCTGAAAGCAGCATCTTGCGTTCAGGAAATATTTATTTTGCTTTATTACATAATGTATTATTTTGGTTAATTGAATATTTATAGTGTTAGTGCTTGTAAATAGACTTTATTATCTAATACTAGTTACTATTTTATAAGAAAATCACATGAATTTATAGAAACATGTTAACGATTTGTCTTTTTGGGCAAAACCGCTATGTTAAAATCATGACCATAGTAAAAATTTGTCCTATACTGTACCATTTTTATGACGAGAACATCGTCAACATCATAGTTAACTGAACATAAAAATCTTTATGTATTACAATATCAGTCTTTTTTTACAAGTATTACCAAATATTATCAGCATACAAATATAATAAGTATAAACGGAAAAGGCAAGCAATTACTTTATGCTCCTTCTACTTGACAGGACTACCATTGCAGAACGAAACAAAATTTAAAGCAAGAAGAACTCAAGGCTTACAAAGATTGAAAGAGGAAAGTTTCTCAGATGTTAGCATTCACGGCCTCTTCTTGTTGGAAAAAACCTTGTGGTTTTATCCTTAGTTTGAATGGTTGGTATCTAAGTGGGTTTTTTTAACCACATTGGGTATCTAGGTTACACAATTCTAGATTATAAGTAAGAATTTACTTAAAAGTTATAATGTGTGTGGTTTGAGTTGTCTCCAACAGACACATCTTTAGGGCACATTTTTAGATGTAACCTTTGGTAAAGAGACACTAATATGAGGTGTGTCTTAAGGCGTGACCCTTGGTGAAGAGTCGCAACTTGAGGTGTGACCCATGGTGAAGAGGCACCAATATACTCTATATAACCTAACTTCATTTCTATTGTTTAATAGAGTTTTTATAATTTCTTTGAGTCTTCTTTTTTCATCCAACGAATAATAGTTACAATCAAGGTTCGATTGACGGGTAGATTGAAGTGTTTTCTTCTACTCGTGTCTGATCGTTATATCCTGGGAGACAAGGGTTGATTATATCTTGTAAAACACTGTAGAAAAGGCGAATCTGTCTTAAGGAGATAGTGTGCATGCACTAAACTCGAACATATCCCGATAAATGCTTTGATCTATTTCTAATCTTCTTAACTTGTTTTTTATACTGCAAATTTTGAACACAGGCTAACAACACTTCCTGCCTAATTACACATGTAATGGCCAAATTCTATAAGCTCGATATGATTAGGAATTAGCTATCACACCAATAAAACTGTATCAATGCCCTAATATAAAGCAAGAATTGGAGACAAGTGTTTTTAGCGTGGAAAACCAATGAACAGGTAAAAAACCGCGAACTCGTATGAAAGATTTTTGAAAAAGTATCATTATTACTTAGAGTGGATATCTTTATTATAAGTGATCTCTAGAATCAAGAAATGCGTTTGATCTCGTAAATAAGAAGTTTGAGTAATTTTTCTGGTCTCTATCTCTTCTAGAACTTTTCCTTTATATAGGCTTTTTCAGAGCTCTTCATCGTACTAGAACATGTTTTCCAAATAATGTGGTTAGTGGCGGTTGACTAAATAACTAACGAGTTCGTGGGAGACATGTGCCTTTGACTGAATAATATTTTCTGGGTTTAGCTCGACCTACGTTTTTAAGTAGTTCGTGGGGATGGTTTGAATGTTTGACTGGAGTGCTAAGTATTAAAATTGTTCGGGCCTGAGATGGAGGTAAATCAAACTGCTCGATTATGAGTGAGATCGAGGGATAAGTACCTACAATCGCCCCCTCGCAGCCGAAGTCACGAGTGGCTTTGGTTGAGAAAGAATGTGTTAAGAGCTTGAAATTCAAAATAGAGCAATGATAGCATTTGACTGGGTGGTAGTTACGTGATATTGGGATGTGAGGGGTATTAAATAATGATGTGGATATATGTGACGGTTGCGTTTGAATAGTCACGTCAGTAATGAATGATGACGTTTGGGAAAACGTACATGCACAATAAATTTAGGGTTATATAAAGAGTACCTGTAGCAATTCTTTGGAGCAATTCCTGCATGCGTAACTCTTTTGAGATGGTGAAAACTCAGAATATGGTTCTTAAAGAGCAGATTGCGTCTGGAATGCAAAGGTTAAAGTTAAAATACTTTGGTGACCATTCTTTGGAAATGGCGATCCCAGACCCTGTTTCTCCGACGTACCAAGGCTTGTCGGGAGAGGAAGCGGTTGAAGCTGAGGAAGATTTCTACTATAAGTGGTGATTTCATGTCTTCGTCTTGACAGGCGAGGAACGTTGGGCCTATCTCCGCACCCTTGCGGAAGACATGGTTAGGGCTTCATATACAGGGAAAGGTGTATCTCTACCAACTCTTCGGTGTAGAAGAGGCAGTGATGGCAGTGGAAGAGGAGAACGAAAAGGGGGTGTCTGCTGACATATTTCCATCGTGTTTTGGTACTCAGAAGACCTTCATCTTGTTTTGTGGGGGCCAACACTGAGTCCACTGCTTGCATAATGTTCGCTTGGAGTTTGATTGGGCTTCAACCGAGCCATGTGAGGGAAAATATTTGTTGGTTTTAATGTCTTCTTTGCATTAGGGAAAAGAGTCACTGAACTAAGAAGAACTGGAAGACATGATGCCTCTGTATGCCTGAATGACCTGTGACTTTGTACAAGCAGGAAAAAACTTGTTATCTGTAAGTACCTGGAGTTTGGTACTGATCGAATAACAGTTCGTTGTATTCCTGAGATCGATGGTCTGAAAAACTTGTTATCTGTAAATCGTATGTAATATCTTTGATATAAATAAAAGTTGATATTTATGAAACTGTGTATAGAAAAACTTCTTGAATCGATCTGAAATGTGTTAGGTGTTAGTTGAATAACAGTTGATAAGTTATGAAACAATGTTGCAATGTTGCTCGAACTGAGATGAATATGTGATGATAATGTCATGCTGATTTAAATGATTTACGTTTAACAGGTGAGTGATAGAAATTATAGTAAATATGTAAACTCGAGCTGTCACAGGTCAAAAGGGGTAATGCTTGTGGCAGCGTAAGGTCGAGTACAGTGACTATTTTGTATACTGGTGAGGAGATTACTTCTACTAATTGATCCCAAGATTTGGGGTTTGCTGTTGCGAGATACACGGTAAAAATCACATTTTTGAGGGGAAAGTGTATGAGAAACGTATAGATATTGGTAGGATTCGTACAAGAAAAACAATGGAGAAATTGGGATGGTACGGCTTGATCTCAAATGATTTGTCTTGCCGTGGAAGGACGATTAACTATAAAGATTGTTGAAGGTCAGATCGAATTTTTAAAATCTGAGGATCGACAAATAATGCGATTAGATGACATTGCTTAAGTTACCAAGGTTGTGATTGATGTTGTGTAAAGTATGTCTTATAAATAATATAATTGTTTGAATGCAACAAAAATAATATAAGTCAACCAGATCCTCTTATAGGGGCAAATCTGTTTTGAGACTGTTTTAACAAACATTTTCAATAAATTTAAACATTTGTATAGTTTAGAAAATGACGTCAATCACTATAAGTATGATAAACAAGGACTGAGAAACAAAAATATGAAAATACAGAAGCTTCTAGTTTTGTTTTGTATGCAAAAGGAAATAGAGCTCTGACATCATACAGTGTGAGTTATCATGAGTGCAGGAAGGTCAGGAAAAGATATGGAAATAGGGAGAAAAAATATGTTAAAAAATGAGGGGAGTTGTAATGATGGAAATGTGGTTTTATCAAAAAGGTACAAGGCGTCTGACATGCAGAGTGTAAAAGACGCCTCAGTTCTGGAAATGAGGACGGTTCATGCGAGGAGCAATAAATGCCAACCGCATGAGAGAGAAATGATAAATAGTTCTTCTTCGTCTCCAAACAAACATTCTACCACAAAAAACTTGGAGAGTACTCAAAGAGAAAGACGAAAGATCATGGGATTCGATAAAGTGTTATCTGAAGGCGATAAACGGTTGAAGAGGGCAAAAGATTATGGATCTCGTAGGTGGCAATACAGCAGCGTTGTGTGGGGAAAGCTTGACTCTACTGCTAATTCTCATACGGATACTGAAGGTTAGTAGAGATGTATGCGATATATGTTGACGTACATACATATATATGTTAAATATATATGCTATTTGTAAACGATTGATCAGAGATATATGTTGAATATATATATATATATATATATATATATATGGAAGAATGATAAATATCTTAACCTGTATGTAGGTCGGGTGTGAGTGGTACTTGTGTAGGTCGAAAACGTGCTTGTAGAATTTGTTTTAAAGATGGGTAGTTCATCTGTTAATAAGGTTTCGACCTCTGGCCGGATGAATGAGTCTAATAACGAAGGGGAAGGAAGATTGGAACAATTCCCAGGTTTCCCTGGTCAGTTGGTATCTTACCCTCCAGGTTTTGATGCCTTTAGAGAGTTTTGTAAAGCCAAGGCGGCATTAGGAGAGAAGTGGAGTAATTGTGTAGAGTTTTCTGGTAGGCAGTTTAGGGGTTGTACGGTAGCGGAGGAAGAAGAGTATTTTTATCTGCTAGCAGATTTGGGAGTGGAAAAATGAGATAGGGGTATAGATGAATCAATCTCATTAGAGTACTTCGATGGGGATGTCCAGAATGACCTCTCAAAGGGTTTTTCTATGTTACCTATCTCAATTAGAGTATGTGCTGAGCCTTCCCCTCACCAATTTGGCGAAGGGGATTATGAATGTAATTGGGGCATGTCCTGTTCAATTGAACGGGAACATGTAGGAGGTAATAACCGTGTGTGACCATCTGAATGAAAGATGAGAAAGGGAGGAAAAAGTGCAGAGGATAACCCCTGAGAATTTTTTACAATTTTACGAGGTGAAGAATTTTAAAGCCAGTGGGGGATCATATTTCTGTGCGAGTGCCAGTCGGCTTCAATTTTTTGATCTGAATTTGGCAGGTCAAACTTGGAATGATAATGTTATATGGGTGAAGGGTAATTGCCTTCAAAGAGATGACGAAGAACCTCTGGATCTTCGGTTTAGAATTGTAAAACAAAGTAAGTATAGACATGCATAAATAGAATTATTGCTATGTTTTGCTGGTAACTTTAGTTGATAGTAAAAATGTTGTTATTGCAGGTGTGAAGTCTACAGTGGAAAGGAAAAAATCCTTGTTGGACGAAATTGCGAAGGAGGAAACTGAACTCAAACTTTTGTTGGAGGGACTCAGCTTAAGTAGAAAAAAGAAGGTTGATAGTAAGTCAGACAAGATTAGGAAGGCTCAGTCTACCAGGTCGATGGCGGGGATCGATGAAGACAAAAAGCAAATAAGTGGTGAGGAAGTTCGAACTAAGACTCCTTGGTCGGGCAGTTCGGCTCAACCGAATCTTCCGACGAGCAAGATAGCTCAAAAATTTCCAAAAAAATGGATGCTAAAGTCTTTGCCGGCCCTGGGCGCCACGGAAAGTGGTGAGGTCGCAAAAGAGAAAAGGAGGAGGGTCAAATATTCTGGGGAGAAGGTCGCTGAGGTGCGACCTGTTGCGGTGGATGACCTTAGGGAGGTCGAGGAAAGGGCCAGGTTGGCGACTCTCCATGGAGATGAAGATACGAGCAAGATGGTAAGTTTAATTGATTGGGAAAGAGTTGCGTTATATGTTTTGAGCTAATCACTAAGATTGATTCGTTTTATGTAGGTCGCTCATCTCTTGAAGGGGATTAGGCTTGGTATTGAAGAAGAAAAAATTGAGCTAAAGAAGATGAAGAGCGGGCTGGAAAAAAACCTAGCTTGGGCCAAAACTGAAGCCATGATGGAAGTCAGGGAGAAGAAGGCTTCTCACATTGTAGCGATCGGCCAACTACAGGTATAGGTAAAGGCCAATCTAGACGAGATGGTTGAGGAGCGTGATAGGCTAGGTTGTCACTTGATGTTGAATGGCTATTCTGAGGAGGAGGTGGATGCCATACAGGCTGACACCTATGTTGAGGAAGGAGAGGACGAGGAAGCGGAAGTGGTGGGTATCGTAAATGGTCTGGATGGGGTCTCCCGCCAAACAGTGCTTGACAACCAAGGGGATGATGTCGAGCTCCCAGAAGGTGGGAGTGAGAAGGTAGGGTAGACACGTGTTTTTTCTAAATATTTGTAAGTTGTTTGAATTCTGTGTGGGGAAGAAAATTCTGTTCGTTGACTCTGTTTATAAATCTTTTGTAGGTAGTTAGGGAGACGAGTCTCAGAATAAATTACCTAGATTCTGGACTTGCCAGGGAAAGAGAGACCTCAAAAGCCTTGCTGTCTGCGCAAGCGGAGCTGCAGGTTAGATCGGAATAGGTCTTTCGACTTGCATGTTACACCAACGTTTAGTTATCAAGAAAATAGAATAAGAATGCATGGTAAAAATTCAATGTTATTAATATATAGTAATATATCAGAAGTATGTACCTTGCACGCTGAAAGAAAACTCATGCAGGGTTCATCTGAGAATGGACTCCAAACTTTTAGTCTAAAAGTACTTGGAAGCAGATGTTTAGAAACCACATAGTCCCATTAGAAATGTAGTATGTATATATTTAAAGGCTTTCCTGAATCAAACTGTACTAAAACTTTTTATATTCCCCAGGTCGAATTAGATTCACCTCACGTACGTGAGGACCATGTACTTATGTGTAACCGAGAATTTGCAGAGCAGTTTGATAGGATGAAGGAGGCGAACAAGAACAGAGAAGATAAATACTTAAAAGCACATTTCAAACTTGAGAAGTTGAATCAGGCCATTTTCGACCTGACTCTTCAGGTCGAGGAGATAGATTATGAGATTAAGAAGGGATTAGAAGAGCTATCCGAGGTAGCAAAATGTGTCGAGAAGCTTCAACGTCAGGTTAAAGTGTTGGTTGTGAAGGGTAATCAGGCCAACATGACTCAATACCGTATTCAGACACTGGAATAATCAGAGGAACAATTTCGATCTGACCTTCATAGTTGTAGGAACGAGCTGGAGCGAATGAGACAACAATTCATCGAAAAGGACAATGAGCTGAGGGTAGATCGAGAAAATTTATCGGCTTCGAAGGCAACAGCTGAACATTTGCTAACAACCCTCCCCGCCAAGGATATGGAATTTTGAGAAATGCAACGAAAGTGCGACGACTTAAACGAGAGAGTTGCTCGACTTAAAGCCGAAAAGGGCCAAGCCATTGCTCGTGCCAAGAAAGCCGAGGCTAGAAAGTGTTTAGGGGGAAGTAGTACTGAGGTTAAGGCTTCTTTAGTTCGAGGGGATGCAGTTAGTCTCTCAGGTCGAATTACAGAGTTAGAGAGTGACGTATCTTGTAATCAGGGGAATGTCCAGAAGGGAAACACGAATTTGAGGGAATGCCAACATTAGTTAGATGCTACACTTATCAGGGAGAAGGTTCAAGAAGGGGGGATCAAAGCAAAGGAATCGCCGGTGAAGAGGAAAAATGAATTATTGAAAAATATGCCGACTAGGGAAGAGTTTAACGTAGAAATTGGGAAACTTCGTGCTCGGGTAGTAGACTTTGAAACCCTGAACTTAGCTGAGTCAGTGAAGTATATTGCCAAGTTGGATGAAGATGTAATCTATCATGATAAGGTTGATGTGGAAATACTTGAATGGAAGAATGATTACGCTAGGTTACCGCCACACCTCGAGAGGTTGAAGGCGAGATTTACAACAATGGTAGTACCCGATGCGTGCCGATCTGACCTGTTAAGGGTGATCGTTGTATATTTTATAGAGGAAGTAAAAAGACTTGAGTCAGAATGAGATACCTTGTTTAAAACACTATCGGATAAGGGATGCATCTGTAGAGCTAATATAGATCGAGGGAACTATCTGGGCACCATAGAGACCCAACTGGGCCCTCGAACTGCTGAATCAATAGAACAAGGTAGAGCTGTTGTGGCCTCTGAATTGAAAGAGAGACCTCTTGATGTGTGGGGAATCGTTGTTGACCCTCCATCAGTAGAAAAGAATCCTCTATAATAAGAATTTGACCTGAAAATAAATAGTATCTGTCACAGACACATTGTAATAGATGAAAGCTAGTATGACCATTGCCTTATCTTGTGTCAGGTGGGGTCTTTGATATAAAACATTTTTTTTACATTCGTTTTAATTGCAAGAATGGGTTGAGTTAAGCCAAGTTGAAGCTTGATTTGAACTATAAAAATGTCATACACATATTGAAAGTGATGAAAGCTAGTATGACCTTTGCTTTATCTTATGCCTGGCTGAGTTTTTAATGTAAAACAAGTTTTTATACTTGCTACAATTGTAGAGATGGGTTGAGTTAAGCCAAGTTGAAACTTGATTTGAACTATATAAATGTCACAGACATATTGAAAGAGATGAAAGCTAGTATGACCTTTGTTTTATCTTATGCCTGGCTGAATCTTTGATATGGAACAAGTTTTTACACTTATTACAATCGTAGAGATGTAAAGATTTAGCTTAACCAAGTATTATCCTTGATCCAGCCTACTGAAGTGATCCAAACAAGTTAAAAAAGATGAAGACTAGTATAACCTTTGCCTTATCTCTTGTTTAGCTGAGTCTTTGATAAGAAACAAGTTTTTACACTTGCTACAATCGCAGAGATGTAAAGATTCAGCTGAACCAAGTGTTATCCTTGATCTAGCCTACTAAAATGATCCAAGTAAAAGGAGTCAATCAAGTGATATCCTTGATTGAACTTGGTTAAGATTGATTGCAAGCTAGTATTATCTATGCTTGAATCTGTAAAGTGTGGACGAATATTCGTGAAGAGAATTGACATTGTTCAAAAAAAACTTTCATTGATAAGTTTAGAATTTACATTAGATGGAGATGAGTAACAGTAAAGGCCACTTTCGGTGATGAACATTCTCTTCTCTTGATCTTCTTCTAGAAGTGGGATTTGATTATATCCTAAAGCAGCATCCATCATAGATAGGAGATCATGGCCTGCAGTGAAATCGAGGATCTGATGAATGTTGGGAGGAGGGAATGTTTCCTTTAGAGTATGTTTGATTAGATCTGTGAAATCTACGCAAACGTAAACTTTTTCGTTCATCTTTGGGACAGCGACAATGTTGGATATCCAGTCCGAATACTTGGCTTCTCGAATGAATCCCACTTTAATCAATTTCTCGATCTCGGTGTTAACTTCATCTCGAAGACGAGGTAAAAGTTGTCGCTATTTTTGCTTGACCGCTGGGGCGTTGACGTCGATGGCTAACTTGAGGCAAGCCATAGCTGGATCGACTCTGGGCATTTCTTCGAAAGACCATGCAAAAACATCTCGATTGAGTTGCAGGAACTGGATGAGAACGTCTCTTTCATGCTGAACCAGCTTGGTTCCGATGAACGTGCCTTTGCTAGGTCCATCATTGTTGACATATTCCATGGGCTCCTCTGTAGGTGATTGGTCCTCGAGGTGATCAATTTTCTGTAATTGTTATATGGCCAATCTGTCTAAAGTTTCTAGGATGGTAAAGACAGTATTTTTACAAGCTCGAGAAAGTTTCTGACTACCTCTGATCTCGTAAAATACTGTTGTCGTGCTTGAACCAGAGCGCTTGATGATAGGTGGAAGAGATTGCTTCTATATTGTGTATCCAGCAGCGGCCTATAATCCCAAGATAGCGAGACTTGGCATTGATGACGTAGAAAACGAATTCGATAGTGGTTGGTCCTGTGGTAATAGGTAAGATAAACTTGCCTACTCGTTCCTCCCTAGAGAAATTGAACCCACTAATGTCTGTGTCGCTCTGAATGACTTGGTCGGCCAAACTCATCTGGTCGATCGTACTCTGAAAAAGAATTACAATACTGCTTCCAGTATCGATCATCATTATGTGCATGAAAAACTGCTTCATCTTGAACATTATGACTAACGCATCATGATGTGGAAATTTGACATGGTTAGTATCACAATCCTTGAAGGAGATTCCGAGTCGGCAATTGCTCGACTTGGAAAGAAGGTTTGGCTTCTTTATCTTAAGGTGTAAGATCACAGCATTCTGAGAGCCTCCGGTACTTTGATCGGTTGGAATTGTTGATCTGGTTAATTTTGATCATGTTGCTGAGCTGCATGTAGTAGAGATGCTTCTCCTCAGCTCTGTCGTTGACCTGAACAACTCGAGTTGTTTCTTATACTTCAATGTATTCGAGCATCCGTCCTTCCTTGAAATGATCTCGAGCATCCGCTGAAGAGCATAGCAATTATCAATAAAATTATGATTTACCTTAGGGTGTAGGAAAAATGGTTGATTCTTGATGGGCTCCAGCGGTTGAGAGACGCGGTAAAGCCATGTCTTTCAACAACAGTGGAAAAATAGTGGAGATTCAAACGTTCAGCTTTGGGAGAAAGGGTTTGTTTTGTGGACTGCTTCTCCGAGGGTATCCAGCGTGTCCCTTGGTGCATTTTTGATCCCCCTGTTCCTCTTTAGGCTCGCTGGTTCGTTCTGCAGGTAGGGATTTGGTGAAGAGGACAAACTTAGTAGACTTTTGTCGCTCAGACATCATCCTCTCCAAGTCGACGTAACCGTTGACTTTGGTGATCATCTTCTCTAACGTCGCAGGCTTGTTAAGGAAAAGGTATTCTTTGGCCTTGCAATCAAGCTGAAGAGTATTGGTGAAAGCGGTCACAGCCATTTTTTGGTCGAGGTTATCCATATGACTGCATAAGACCGATAAGAGAATATAAGTTCTCATCTTTGTCTCTGTTGTGAGCATATGTTTTTATGAACTGCTTCTGTAGCTGATCAAATGTGTAGATAGATTCCTCAGGAAGAGAGTAGAACCATCGGAGTGGCTCCTCCTGTAAACTTCTGGCGAACAGATGACATAGAATGTGGTTGAGATTAGAGTACAACCCCAATAAATCTCGGTATTGTTGAATATGCTCTTTCAGGTCAGTACCTTTGTACTTATGAATTTGGGGAGTATGGAAACCTTTCGGTATTTCCATATCGAATAGTTCTTTGGCAATCGAAATTCCTTGTAACTTTGTGGTATCGCCGGTAGTACCCAGAACTTGTGCCTCGATCATCTCCATGATTCGTTGATCCATATGTTTTTTTGTGACGTAATGACGTATTGGTTGAATCGCTGGACGCGCTGGCAGGGGATGATGAGTTCCCGTACCTTCGCTCAAGTGATCTCATGCCAAAACTTGGTGTTGGCGATGTTGGCCTTCCTTCTAATAGACGGAAATCTAATGACCTCGACTGACTTCGGATAGAACTTCTCCCTCTAAATGGATGGAGGACTGCAGTCCGTGTGGTAGATTTATGGAAATGGCTTTACTTGTGGCTCCCCGAGGTCCCAATCTTTCCCTTGCCAAAATGCGGGGGGTCTCGGGAAGTTGATCATGGCCCCTGGCTGGAGAAGCCTGCTGAGTATTTTCCAGAGCCTCTAATACAGTCTGTATCATCGTCATCTGATTTTCGTGCCGTTTGAGCGTTGTCAAACGAGTTTGTTATTCTGGATCGAGCTCTTTCTCTCGGAGCTCGCGATCCTTTGTCAATTGAAGTTTGAGTTCGGCGCGTTTCTTTGCCTCTGCTTAGAGATTCGCCCGTAACTCGGTGAGTTGCCCTGGATCCACAGAAATTTCGAGCTGAGTTCTCGCTGCCTGTCGTCTAGAAGAAACCATAATTGAAAATTGTAATGAAAAACTGCCTTAGGGTATTGTAGAAATGCAATCTTTCCCATAAGCGACGCCAAATGTAATGGCCAAATTCCGTAATCTCAATATGATTAGAAATTAGCTATCACACCAATGAACCTGTATCAATACTCTAATATCAAGCAAGATTTAGGGATAGGTGATTTTAGCGTGGAAAATCTTTGAACAGGTAAAAAACCACAACCTCGTATGAAAGATTTTTGTAAAAGTATCTTTATTGCTTGGAGTGGATATCTTTATTACAAGTGATCTCTAGAATCTAGAAATGCTTTTGATCTCGTAAATAAGAAGTTTGAGTATTTTTTTTTGGTCCCTGTCTCTTATGAAACTTTTTTCCTTTATATAGGCTTCTCCACAGCTCTTCATCATGCTAGAACACGTTTTCCGAATAATATGGTTAGTGGCGGTTGACTAAATAACTGACGAGTTCGTGGGAGATAGATGTCTTTGATTGAATAACCTTTTTCGGGTTTAGCTCGACCCACGTTCTTGAGTAGTTCGTGGAGTTGGTTAGAATGTTTGACTGGAGTGTTAAGTGCTAAAATTGTGTGAGCCTGAGATTGTGGTAAATCGAACTGCGTGAGCTCGATTATAAGTGCGATCGAGGGATAAGTCCCTACAACACGCTTGCGAAGTGTCTCCTCCATCTTCAGAAGGCGTTCAACATTTTTGCTTGAGACTTTCTCAACGGGTATTCCAATAGAGAGGGTTATAATACGTTCTCTATCACTTTCCCGCACAATAGGTTCTCCCCAAAAATCATTTTTATGATTAAACCGCACCCATAACCCTGCTTCATCAATTAAGTCTATCGCCTTATCGGGCAGAAAGCGATTACTGAAATATATAGGCAAAATTTAATTGAATAAGGAAATACAATGTATAAAGATAGCAAAAACACCTTATTAACGATCTTTCATTTACCTAATATATCGATAAGATAAATTTGCAAACGAAACAAATGCCTCGTGTTCATAATGAACCTTGTGATGTGTCTCATATTTGGCGCGTAAACCTTGCAGTATCTGTATGCTTTCTTCAACAGTTGGTTTTGGTACTTTCAGAGGTTGGAAGTGTCTCTCAAGAGCTGGATCTTTTTCAATGTGCATCTTGTATTCCTTATGGGTTGTTGCAGCCATACACTGAATTTCCGTTGAAAAATTTTGAGGGAGAAGAAACTACACCCATAACAGATTACGTCAATTTGGTCAATGTAAGTTGCATACCTTTAACTCCCCTCTAGCAAGAGCTGGTTTCAGTATGCTTGCCGCATCCTGTTTACCAGATGGTTTTCCAGCTTCAACTAGAGTGTGTACCTTATTAATAACAAGTATGACACTACCATTACTTTGTTTTGCTTTATCAATCACCTTTACTAGTCTCTCTTCAAAGTCTCCTCGATAATGTGTGCCAGCAATCAAACGTGCCATATCAATTAGGTACAGCAAACTTGCAGAGATATCGTAAGAAAACAAAATAGCATACAAAAATCACATAAAACTGAAACTAGATAAACCTACATTTATTAACCTTAGTATCTTGTAGTGTTGACAGGACTTCCTTTTCTACAATGCATTGAGCTAAACCCTTTGCGATTGCACTCTTTCCAACCCCAGGCTCTCCAATGAGGCATGGATTATTTTTACTAAGCCTACACAAAATTTGAACAACTCGATCAATTTGTTTTTACTGCCCTATCACAGGATTGGGATTTCCCTAGAGAAAAATAGAAGAACAATGTTTATGGCATACAGAAGTTATATAAGTAATGACTAAAATCTTATCATTTTGTGCTTGGAGAAACATGGTTTACCTGTCTTGCCATCTTTGTGACATTGGTGTCGTATGTTGTTAGCCTTTTCTTATTATGGTCTTTCCCAAGTTTCTCCATGATCTTAATCCTCCTGAGAAAACTTGGAAAAGAAAAAGATGATGAAAGAAAACCATGAGTGGAGATAAAACAGGCCTAAGTACCCCTTTATAGATAAGATGTCATGGTAACTCATCGTTAATCGAGTACACAATCAAATGTACCACTTTCCAATGGTATTCTATCCGAGATGTTAAATAGCTCTGTTTAAGAATGATACATGAATCGGCTTTCTATATTCTCCTCCAACTAAACTCAAATGATGTCCTTGACTTTCATTGTTTCTCTTCATATTGTTTCATTGAATCCCGTCATAACTCTACTGATACAAAAAAAAACTCTCAAACAATATTGGGTACACCGTGTACTTTTCTTGGTTGCGTTACAAAATTAACTCTGAAACTTACTCTAATCGGTTATAACACAGGCTGGTTCTGTGAGTTTGGGTGCCTATAGTATTGTCTATTACGTATACAGTATATTACTGCACATATTCACCAGTTATGCACACATTTCTGGCCTTTGTTTCATTCATTGTTGTTGAGATCCTCACTTCAATAATAGTATGTGAAACTGTACTAAACTTGAGAAGTCTGGATCAAAAAGTTTGAATTTTTCCCTTTTCCCTTGGTTTTAGCGGTGCCTATTCAATCATGTATGTTAAATTTTCCTTGGAGAGACATTATCCATGGACTGATGATCCTAGATTCTAGAAGAAATAGAAATTGTGTGTTTAGTTTATATAAATTATATTTGACTTTTGGAACCATATAACATGGAGTTCCATACTTTGCTTGTGATAGCAAAATAAGTGCGAGAAAAAAAAAAAAAAACAATAATCAGATGCCATTCTTAAGATAATAGAATATCTAAATTGAATGTTTAAAGCACCAAATTGGAATACTGGGAGGAACCCACCTGAGGAGTTTTAGATATATCACTCAATCTTTTTGGTAATCTGAAATCGCAGACCTGCAACGCAAAAAGAGACGGGTTCAAAAAAATTAATTAGAAATTATTGACCAGGAAAGTGATGATAACCCAAAACATTAGAGAAACAGAGGGAAGGTAACAAACTACCTTTGTGCACCCATTCTCATCTAGAAGGATGGTTTTAAGTCACAGTAAATAATACCATTTGAGTGTAAGAACCTGTACATTAGTTCTCATTTCTAGACTTTAGTTTGCGGAATCAAATATACATAAATAAATAAGATGTACACTCTGTTAATCAAAGACAAAAAAATTCTTACTGCAAAGATTTGAGAAGGTCACGAGCAAGATCATGCTCAGAGTCTTTAGGAAGCTGACCATCCTATAACACCATTTTGTAACTGGATTAAGTGAAATGTTGGATGGTAAGCTAACAGTGACTAAGGTGGTAAGACTCAATAAAATCTGGTTTTGGATATCAAGGGGATTCCTGTGCTTTAACTTTCTTATGTAGATTGTGCAATCGTATCTCTGTGCCTATCCATCAGATGGCTTTAGGAGAACGCCAGATGGCTCTTGAGCCAGCCCAAGCAGTGATAGCATGCTAATCATTTTCACTATGAGCCTTAAATTCATACAGGTCTTTCCATTCATGATTGCGTCTTTAAGATTGAAGCGCAAAAAAGTTATGAAATAAAAGCTTTCACCAATACCTCTTTATAATATTTAAGAAATAGAATAAGATATCATAATATATGTAGCATAGACACTAACAAATTCCATAAGATCATTTTATTGTATTTCAGTTGATTATGGATAACTACGTGTTTAACATCATACATGAAGTAGCATTTGCGCATACGTGTAAAATGAAAGAGCAAATAATAATATGTACCTGGCCAAACAAAGTCATAGATATATAACTTAAACACACCCATAACATCAAGATTTTTAACTTCAAATATGGCAACTAAGCATTAGCTAGGGATCTACACATTTTTATTGAGATTATGCCAATGGATTCTTCTTTGGATTGTTAGCCCAATGGTTACAACTACATATGTACTTAGTGGAGAAGACTTATAAGGCTTGGGAAGATTGTTGGTGTTTGAGAGGATAGACAAATGAGAATACAATTTATGACAATATGCTTCTTTTTACTAATATGATATTTAACTTTGGCACTCTAAAAATGGATTTGAGTATTGTAATTGTTAACTACAAAATTTTAGCAAAAACGTTCACGCATCAGAAAATGACTATATTAGAAGTGGACAACGAAAATGTTTTAGAGAATAACATCCCTTATATGTGCCTTTATCTTTACTTCTTCTTCCCCTCCCTATCATCTAAATATCATATCTTTCTACTCCACTACGGCACCCATTTTTCTTCCCCTCGTTCCTAGATTATTCCCCTCCCTAATCTTACTCCATTTTCATGAGCTATTTGCTTTAAAGATGGGTGTTCCCCATTGTCAGTCTTTATTCCAACAAATATGACATATCAGATAAGGTGATCAAAACACCTATGCTCACATAATGTTTAAACTCTATCGCAAAGTAAAAGAAAAATTAATGCCAAACCATCAAAGATAATTTTTTTCCTTCAAAAACTAAACACAAATTGAGAATTCGACCAAACCCCAGAACCCAATTAAGGTTGAAGCTCAAATCCTCTAACATAGCACCCCAAAATCCCTATTTGTGTCAAAATAATCCCCTAAGAATAAAAAATAATAGAAACCCATTCTTTTTTAAACACCTAAAAAAAATTAAACAAACCCACACCAAGCATCAAATACAAAAAACTAAACCCATGAAATTAAAACACAAAATCACAATATTTCACAAACAAAACACAATGTAAACATGAAATAACCTTAGAATTAACTCCAAAACTACTTCAGAACAGAGAATTGTGATCTAATAACAGGAAAAGAAGGAGAATAAAACGATAAATTGTTTCTAAACTCACTAGCCTGATTGAGCATGTGTCATTTAAGCTACAGATTGGAAGTGATTAGTATAATGCTATAGATTAATTAGCATTAAACATCGGTGATTATTGTGATGTTGTAGATTTAAGGATTAAGAAGACATTGTATGATTGAGGATTATTCTAGAAAGGGAGAATGGGTAATTGAGGGCAGGGATTAAACAGTACGCAAACTTGTTCAATTATCCCTAATTCGGGGTTAGGGTAATTGAGAGAGAGACGGACTTAGGGTTTGAATCGTGATATAGAGAGGGAGGGAGTAGTGAAGAACAAACTGGAGTTCTCTATATGATTTGGCCTTAAAGCTTAAAACAAATGCTGGTTGACTAAAAATATAGCCTAATAAGGCAGATGAATGGTAGTTTAGAAGTGTTAAAGATTCTAATATTTGATTTGGGATCCGAGACTTAATTTTAAAGCATATGAAAGATCTGAGCGGCCTAAATAATCCTCGACTCACGAGAGATGGCTAACGAACAGTTGAGATTGAGAAATTGCTTATGAGTTATTCGTTTAGGTGTATAGGTAAATAAATAGATTGGGTTGCACATTCCAGAATCTACCGAACAAATAATTCAAGAATTACGAGTACGGTTGCCTTCGATAAGCCTATGTCATTTGATCATCTACGTTCCTTTTAGTTACGTTTTTTGAGTGAAGTCAAGGTAAGGTAGCAGTTATTGTGGATGGCTTGTAAGCTGGATTTATGGGCCGGGACACAAGTGAGGTTAAAGCAGGTCGGGTCACCATTACTGACACATTTCCATGAGATGGACATTTGTATTGATTGCTCAGCTCATAATCTAACTAAGGTATACTTCTAATCTCATTAAGTTCAAGATTTTGCATCTCATACTTCTTTGTCGAGTTATAGTTTTTAACCACATAACATGTACTAATAATTTTATTCTTTAGATGTTTTTTTTATTCTTTTTTGTTCTTTATGCAACTACAATTTATATATATCTAGATTTTTGACATCCGTTCCGAAATCACTATCTTTACTTGGACAATTGCAGTAGGAAGATTATTAAGTGATGATAATTCCAATCCATAGAATTGGGATATCTATGAGTATGTTAAGTGTGTTGGTGTAAGAGAAATTATGCTGACCACCTAGTGTTACCATTATGGGGTCGTATCTAGTTTTTTCCCGTCCAACTGTAGATATTCATTAGGCACTGCAAAATACGTTTTTGTTTTTATTTTTACTTTTTATTTTGCCGTTGACCCTAGTTGAGAACTCCCACTAACGAGGATTATATTAAATTGTTGAAGCATCTCTAACAGGGTTTGGGTTTGGGTTTGGGTAGGGTTTGTCAACTCAAGCCCAAGCCCAAACTTTTAGCTTCCCAGCAAAGCCAATATGAGTATGGGTTTGCCAGCTAGACGTGTCAGAATCCCCTTATACACAATGTGTGGCGTACAAGGGGATAGTTGTTCAAGTACGATTTTGGCACGACAGCGGGAAAACTGATGAAGATCGGGTACGTTTTAATTTCTTTTAACTTAATTTCATTTATTTTTCTTCGATATATATGTTATTTATTTGTATATGGTAATTTTGCAAATTGTAGGAAAACAATGCTCACAAGATTTATCAAGGTATGAATGACGGCAATGACTTCAAATACCGTAAAGCGTATAAGATTTTGGCGCGATAACATCGATAGGCCAACCTAATTGATGATAGATTGAACCATGCGGAGAATGTACCAAGAAATGTAGTCAGGAGAACATCGGACAATTCTTCTCCGGGGAACTCGGTCGGATAAAACAATTTATCAGAGGACCCCGATGACCCACCTACACCTCAATCCGTGGGCCAAAATTCTGAATTAGATGCTTCGTTGTATGAGAGTGGAATTAGACCCATCGGCCAAAAAATCTTTAGAAAAACTTTGCAACACAAAAGGCCTTGCATGGTGCTGTTGCATCTGGTAGCGTATCCAAACAATGCTGGATGAACAACGGTTAGAGAAGAAATTAGCGAAAGAAGAAGAGTGGAAGCAAATCAACAATGGCAAGCCAAAATAGATTTGGAACAAGCAAGGGAAGATCGTAAAATTATTGATAAAGACCTGAGTAATCTTTTTAAACATTAATTGCAATACTATCTGTAAAGGCAAATTAAGGTCATAGAACGTCAGGCTAAGAGGGACGGACCAAGTACTTGAAGTGGCGATGAAATATAATTTAATTTTGCTGTATATAAAAAATTTCTTCCCAAGAATGTAGTTTAGCTTCTAATAATGTAATCGTTTGAATAATGTACTTTGCTATTGAATAATGTAATTTTGTTTTCGAAATGTTTATTTTCAAAAATATTGTGTTAAAACAAATGCAAAATTAAAAAACTTGTACGATAGTAAGCATTAAATTACATCAAGAACACTCAGATAATACAAGAAATAGAGTACTAGGTTTGAAGATTTTCCATCACGACCTATAATTGTTAGATTAGATCATCCT
The DNA here is from genome assembly GCA_014058105.1 of Kingdonia uniflora. NCBI lineage: Eukaryota > Viridiplantae > Streptophyta > Magnoliopsida > Ranunculales > Circaeasteraceae > Kingdonia > Kingdonia uniflora. The sequence continues at coordinate 2,905,349 of JACGCM010000560.1, read as the reverse complement.
TTAGATCAAAATGCAGTTCTCAACTTTGAATGCGGTTCATTTTCGATATAAAAATTTTATTATTCTGCGTTCACGTACAATATTGAACCGTTCGCCTTCGATAGTTGGGGGATCGGCCGGATTGCAGTCTAACTATGATGGGAATGAACCTCGTTCCTCTTCGACGATCATATTGTACATTATCACTCACGCCTTCATGACATTGTTCAAAACCTTGGGTTTCAACAATTTAACCGGATTTTTTACAATATTTAACCATGATTGCAAAATCCCAAACGCCCATTCTATATCTTTTCGGCAACTTTCATATTGTTGAGCAATGAATTTTTGTTTCGCTGTAACCGGATTGGATATGGTTTGGACAAGTGTTCCCCATTTGGGGTATATCCTATCCGCTATGTAAAACCCCATATCATAAGCTTTTCCGGCAATTATATAATTGCAAGGTAGGGCGATACCATCTGCCAGGTCGGTAAAAAGATATAATTATTACAGGACATTAATATCATTGGTAGACCCCGGTAACCCAAAAAAAATATGCCAAATCCAAAGGTCGTGTGAAGCTAGCACTTCAAGAATTAGTATCACCTTGGGGTAATGACTAGTAAATTGACCGTGGTAAGCTATGGGACAATTTTTCCGTATCCAATGCATGCAATCAAGGCTTCCTAACATGCCAAGAAATCCCCACTCTCCGATCGCTTTTAACCTTTCGACGTCGGCCGCGTTTGGTGCTCGAAGATATTCCTTGCAAAAAATGTGTATAACCACAACACAAAATCTTTCCATACTTAACAAGGTTGTGCTTTCTCCTATTCAGATATACTCGTCTAAAAGATTTGCCGTAACACCGTAGCTTAGGAAATGTAGTGCCGCGACTACCTTTTAGTACAGTGATAAACCCATAGTACTAGCATTGTTGGGTTTTTGGACAAAGTAATGATAATGTACAATGACTGCATCGAATATATGCATAAACATATGTCTACTCATACAAAAACATTGCTGAAATTCGTCCGGCTCATATGTGCATCCCGGCTTGAAATAGTCCCGTATAATGTTGTAATACCCCAATTCGTGATCTCGCTTCTTTCTTTTATCCTTACGGCCCATGACACTCCCACCATGACTCGAAGTTGTATTATGTACTACTAGGTTTATTGCATTTTGATACAGAACGTAAATCGCCGCAGCACAATCAAACATAAGATCGTCAGAGAAGGACGATGATACACGTGGATGATCATCAATGGATGAATAGGATAATGATGAAGACATTTGAGGCTGTGGAGTTGAGAAGGGTGTTGACAGTGAAGGGGGAACAAGTTTCTTGAGAAGAGAGAAATGTAAAAGGATAAGGGAGAAAAAGAAGAAGTAGTTGTGGGAAATCAGTGGAGGCGACGGTAAAAAAACACCGCACGGTCGAGTTGGTAGACATCAACGAACCTGATCGTTCAACCTATATCGGCACGATAGTCCAAGGTGAAAAACGTCGCAATCTTATAGAACTGCTGGTCACATACAAAGATGTGTTCGCCTGGTCATTTCTAGAAATGTCAGGAATCCACCCAGCTGTAGCATGTCACCATTTGCATATCAAAGAAGACTACAAACCAGTAAAACAGAAACCAAGACGACTATAACCAAAATTGTGACTAAGAGTAAATGACGAACTGCCTTAATTTATTAAAGCAGGATTCATTCACAAAGTACAATTTCCCAAATGGCTCTCTAACATTGCTGCAGTCTCTAAGAAGAACGATAAAGTACGAGTATGTATCGACTTCACAAATGTCAGCAAAGAATGCATAAAGGATTATTTCCCCATTTCCGCAATCAGTCAGGTGGTTGACGGAACTTCAGGCCAGGAACGATTGTCCTTCATGAATTATTATTCAGGGTTTAATCAAATATTGTTAGCGGCCAGTGACCAAGAAGTTACCTCTTTTATCACCAAGCAAACTACTTACTGTTATACTGTCATGCCATTTGGACTCAAGAATGCTGGCACAACATGCTAACGACTCGTCACCGTGATGTTCCTTGATATTATTGGTAAAATAGTTAAAATATACATCGACGATATGCTCTTCAAGAGAAGGAATAAGGAATACCACTTGGAGAATTTGAAGGAAGTCTTCGAACGATTGAGACAGTATATGATGCAGCTTAACCCTGTCAAATATAACTTTGGAATCTCCTCAGTCAAATTCCTTGGCTATCTCGTCACCCAGCAAGGCATCGAAGCCGACCCAGCTCAAATCAAGGCCTTGCAAGCCCTACCATCACCCAGAGGCAAATAACTGGTCTAGAAATTTACAGGCAGGATAGTAGCCCTTAATAGATTTATTTCCAAGTGTTATGAAAAATACAGACCGTTGTTCCGATTACTCAAAAGCAATACTTAAAGGAAATGGACTCAGTCTTGCGAAGATGCATTTCAGGAAATCAAAGCATACATGAGTACCCCATCAGTTCTTAGTACACTCCAAGAAAATGAAACACTAAGTCTGTACATAACATGCACCAACTATTCAATAACTTTAGTCCTCGTTCGCGAGGACAAAAAGATACAGATTCCTATCAACTTTGTGAGTAAATCCCTTTTGCGGCTGAGACTAGGTATTCCTTGATTGAACTAACTTTCTTAGCACTTGTGTACCCCATTAAAGTCGTCACCAATTATCCCATACGAGAGGAGTGCCGAAAAGGATAAAACCAAATAGATTGCCAAATGGACGATAGCCCTTAAGGAATATGACATCATCTTCGAACCACGAAATGCAAAAAAGGGGCAAATAGCAGCTGACTTCTCGGTGGAGGACACGCAATGGCAAGAAGCGCGACCGAGCCTAGGGAATCAGACGAACAATTAAACCATGACGTTTCCCTTGCAAGTGGCTGGAGATTATTCATGGACGACTCAGCCAACACTGCAGCCGTGAAGATTAACTTTCCAGTCACGAATAACGAGGAGGAGTACGAGGCTGTAATCAAAGGGCTACAAATGGCAAAGACACTGGGTGCCGATGAAATATTAGTTTTTACTGACTCCTAACTGGTCGCCAACGTGAACAGTGGGGCTTACCAAGTACACCACCGAATGGCCGAGTATGTTCATATTCTCAAATATATAACCTCGAAGTTCAAGGCAGCCAGAATCACCAACATACACCGCTCCAAAAACTGACATTCCGAATCCCTTGCATACCTCGTAAGAGTCTCGAGAACATCACTAGCTCAAACAAATGAAGTGGCTGTCTTGGACCAACTAACGGAGATGCCCACCGAGGCCTCAACCATGACCACAGGCCTATGAACTCCATACACAAGTACCTAGGACAAAATATACTCCCAGCTGATGATAAAAAGGTTATCCAACTCATGAACAGCTCTTGCCACGTCCACGATGAATGGGGTAAGTTATACATAAAAGAAATAGGCGTACCTTGGCTCACCTGCATCTTACCTGAACATGGAAAACAGTTTATCAAAGAAATTTGTGACGGTATTTGCGAAAGTCACACTGCGGGGCGGTTGATGTTAGACAGACCAAAACTCAAGGGGCCTACTTGCCCACAATACGACAGGATGCACAGGGCCATGCCACTAAGTGCATCAAGTGTGAGGTCCACACACACAAGATACATACTCCCATGATCAACCTTAACCAGTCAGCAGCTCCTGGCTCTTTCGCTAAGTGGGGCATGGATATTGTCAGCCCCCTACAGAAAGTGGAAATAGGAAGCATTTGTTGATAATCACAGATTATTTCACCAAATGGGTCGAAGAAAGGACACTTGCTCTGACAAAAAAAGATATAATTAAATTTTTATGGACCAATTTCATTACACGATTTGGCATACCACACGTGATAGTCTCCGACAACAAGTCATTGTTCGTTGGCAAAAAGGTTACGGAGTTCCTCGATAGATACCAAATTAAATTCCTCGATGGGTCGAAGAGCTTCCCCATGTACTATAGGCTTATAGAGCAACCCCACAAAAATCTACAGGATTCACGTCGTTCATGCTCATATACGGGTTAGAAGCTGTCCTCCTCACATAACTCCTTTCTCGCACAAGATGTTCTGCAGTGAACCAAGGAAAATAGTAGGTTACTAGCAAAAAATCTTGATATGATAGACGATATTAGAGACGAGGCCGCAGCCAAACTAGATTGCTATCAAGACATTTTGAGGAAAAGCTATAACAAGAAAGTCAAGCACCGGGATTTTCATCCTGGCAATTACGTAATAAAAAATGTTTTCCCAACAGCTCAGAACAAGAAGAAAGGCAAGTTGTAACCAAACTGGGAGAGTCCTTACATAATAGACCATACTTCTGGGACTGGTGCCTACTATATTAAAGATAAGGAAGGCAACTTGTTAAATTCACCTTGGAACACTGTAAACCTTCGCAAGTTTAATCAATGGTGAGCTATATTTTATTTAAAGCATTTATATTATTGCCTGTATATTCACCCCCAATAATGGCTACCCTCAAATGAGGCAAGCCCCAATAGCCTTGGTCTCAATTAAAGGGCAGGTCCCAATAATGGCGACCCTCCAATGAGGTAAACCCCAATAACCTTGTTCTCAATAAATACCAGGCCCCAATAATGGTGACCCTCAAAATGAGGTGAGCCCCAATAGCCTTAATCTCAATAATGATCAGGCCCAAACACAGGCAACCCTCCAATGAGGCAAGCCACAATGACCATTGGTCTCAATACGGACCTGGTAATGCAGGCGAGCCTTACCAAGTCCAGAGCAGAGCTTACAATTTGCAAAGTTAAATTGGTAGGCAACACAAACGAAAGCCTAAAGTAAGATTCAAAAATGAATATCAGATTCTGTTGACAGTCATACTAAGTTCCTTCCCAAAATACATTTAATGCCACCGCAACCGCTTAGCCAAACAATTTTATATATATACCAAGTACAAAATATACTTGGGGGCGAGTAAGTTTCCATATTGATGACTCACCCAAACCTGCAAGAAACAATTTTTTATACCAAGTACAAAATATACTTGGGGACGAGTAGGTCTCCATATTGACCACTCGCCCAGACCTGTAAGTAAACAATTATATATATATATACCAAGTACAAGATACACTTCGGGGAGAGTAGGTCTCCATATTAATGACTCGCTCAAACCTGTAAGCAGACAATTTTTATACCAAGTACAAGATACACTTGAGGGCGAGTCAGTCTTGCTATAGGCGACTCGCCAAACCTACAAACAAAAATCTTCAAAGTGGCAACTCGCCAAGAACTTGCATGTAAAGAAATAACATTGACATAGCATTTGATTCATTAAAATCCCATTGTTAACAAAACAATCCCACATGTAGGGCTGAGCAGAAAACTCTCCAAACTGAAAAACCAAGCTGAAATCGAACAATTTTTTTGGTTTGGTTCAGTTTTTAGGAATTTTGGCTTGGTTTCGGTATGAAAGGCTGAAAACCGATCGAATTCGGTTCGTTTCGGTTTGACTACAAAGAAACTGGACCAAAACCGAACCAAACCGATTATAAGCATTATTAAAATAAAAATAAAAAAAATCCCCTAATATATCTCCTCTCCTCTCATGCCCTCCTCTCACTTAACTCTCTTCTAAAAAAAAAAGATCAAAACCTGTGAATCAAACATTAATCTAATCCACATTAAGATGTTCATCTCTACTAAAAAAGCTTGTCAATGAGTATTCTCCTGTAACTGTGGCCTTCCAAATAATCTCATCCTTGTCATAATCGTTAATCTTCACTTCTATGAGCAGTCTGGCAAAATTATAAATTTAATTATACATGGATTCAAAGCAACATGAAACGTTGATGCAAAGACTCTAATTAAGAATTAGGTATAGGAGTTTGTTGAATCGATGAAGGTATGAATCTCTTTCTCTCTCTCTATTTTGGATTTGTTGAATTGGGTATAGGGGTTTGTTGATTTAATCATAGGTTTGCTGATTTGGTTTGGTGATTTGGACATACCATCATCATCAAATCAACTTTAAATATCAGATATTAAATAATTGTTGATTTGGGTTTATTTGCTAATTTGGGCTTGTTTACTTGAGTAACCTTAAATTTAGGAAGATCTGTTTGCTGATTTGGGTTTGTTTTCCCATATTGGTTTGCTAGGAACACCAAGGGAGTTCAGGTTTAAGGATCTGAGAAGGGCATCTAACAACTTTGATGAGATGATGAAGTTAGGATAAGGTGAATTTGGAATTGTTTTAGCTAAAGAAAATAATATGGAGATAGCTGTGAAGAAATTCTCAAGGGAGAATATCCAGGGTAAAGGCAATTTCTTGGCAGAGATTACAATCATAAATCGTCTCCGGCACAAACATCTTGTTCGTTTAGTTGGTGAGTTCAATTTAACTTATCCATTTTGTTTACTCCATTTAAAAAAAAAATGATCTAGAACTAAGTAGGCTTTATTAATAGTTAGGCAGTCTATCAAAGGCCTATCAGAATGTTGGATTTTAATGAACTTCCATAGGCAATCAAAAACTAATGTGCTGGTTTTTCTCTTACACGTTGGAACTGTATTTATTGTTCGAGGAAGTTCCTCTCAGGTTTTTCGAAACTTTTGGCTAAAGCTCACCTTAGTGGCATAAAAGTAAACCCTCTGTTATGACATGATCAATTTACATAGTAATCTAGAGAAGTAGTTGTGTGGTTCTTGTATTTGGAGTTAGGATAGTGATTTTGTGGCAGTTAGAGAACCTATACTAAGAATTGTTGCTTAATAGACCCAAAATTGTGTTGAATTTTCTGGTCATGATATCACAAGCTACAACTAACAACTGCAGCATCCAATATGATTTCATAAGTGGATCATGGCATACGCCTTAGCCCTTAGCTAAGCTATACTATCGACCTTTCATTTATTTCTACTAGTATTCAACCAAGATTGGTCATTCCCATATTGTACTCTGATGTTCCTTGTAGACTTGCAAACATTCTCAAAGATCCCTCCAAATCAACTGCCCCTTTCAAAAGCTCTTTTCCTATATTAACAGAGTATTTTTCAAAGCTAAGGCCGTTATAACAGGCTTTCAGTATTTGGTTCAGCTTCTGGGCACTTCATGAGATCTCTTTAATTGTAGTGGTAAAATATTCCATTTTCCCCATATTTCTACCATTCTCAAGAGAAAAAACAAAGGCATTTGAAAGATTACTTATGTTTTATAATTCCAAGCTCTTCCGACGGGGACAATTATGGTTTGTACATACATAAAATGAGTATAGTTGTGGTCTCTTCATAAATTATGGTCATAAATTGCTCAAGTAGACACCTTACAGTTAAGATATAGTGGGCTTAATTATGAGACCCGCCTCAAGTGAATCTAAGATGGACTTCAAGGGGCTTGTTAATTTGTCATTAACTATTGCAATGATGTGTAGCATTTAACTCATAAAAGTGATTAACTTAACAGAGCTATTAAATTAACGATTTGCAAGAAAACTTGAATTAACTTGAATAATAGTAAAGCAAAATTTACGAAGAGCTGGAAGTTTAGAAGAGACGGAATAGGTAAATATCACAGCGATCATTGATTTTTGATTGTTTCCAAAACACTAATGTGCGGTTTCGAAGCAGGATCTATGCCCTAGATTGGGCATTAGTGTGACTAAGCGTTAAACCTATCTATCGCCATTTTGATCTCAGCATCCAAATTAATCTCTATTTCTTTCAAACATCATAGGCCCAATTAATTCAGGTTAGAACCCAGCGAATCATCATCCATTTTGTCTCAGATTAGGCGAAGGATTTACCAGGATGTGATCAGGCTCTTCCATTAGTATATATCTAATTCACAAGGATGATAATATATTAAAAGAAAATGAGAAAGAAGATTTACACTTTCAGTACATCAAATATAAATAAACTTACTCCTCGTTAATCTTTGCATTTTCTAGCCATTGCACAAAAGCCCAAGGCCTATTTAAGACATACTAATCATACCTTTTTTTAGAGTTAATCCAATAGAGTTAATCTGCTATACTGTTTTTTAAAGTTAATCCTTAATTTTACATGCGAATATTTTCATATTCATATTTTCAATTACAAGTGTTCAACTATTATAGTTTTTGCTTCACTATTTGCAAGAATGCTTCCATGCATGTATATCTACCTATGTTACAAGGTTAGTATTCCTTTTATTATTTTAATTTGTTCTTCTAGAATATATAAATAGTATAGACTATAGAGTTTGTTTTGTTGATTCCATCTAGAATATATAAATGGTTTATGAAAATTTATGATGTCTTGAGTGACAATTGATGATAATTACTAAATAATATGATTATACTAATGTTATGCTACTTTACTTCAATTTTTGTTTTTTCAGATGTCGGTGTTCAAAGATTTTGCTTGCGAGTTGGTTTTCATTTTGTTAATGAAGGCGAGAAGAAGGAGAATGAAGTTCAACTCTCATTTTGTTTCTAGTGTTAGTTAATGATGAATTTATTTTCTCTTAGTGGATAGCCTTTGAATTCATTATGTTTTGATGATTGTATCATTCTATATAAATTGGTAATTCTCCTTTTCTCTTTGAATTTGTTATATTTTAAAATTTGGATTAATTTCTCATTGTCATTTATTTAAAGTAATACTTTATGTGAATTAATGATTTTTGTGAAGTAATGTTTAAGCAGGGAATTGGACCAAACTGGACCATATAGCCCAAATTGAATTTTATTGGCTTTTGGTTCAGTTTTGGTTCCGGTTTGGTTTTTACTTTGATTTTCAGTTTGGTTTTGGTTCGTTTTATATTTTGATTTTCGATTTCGATTTCGATTTCGGTTTTGCCTGACTTTCCATCGGTTTGGTTCAGTTTAGGCATAGTTTGATTTCGGTTTCAATTTCAATATTTACAAACCGAATGTTTTAGTTTGGGTTTGGGCCCAAAACTGACCCCCACCGACCATGCTCACCCCTCACCCCTACATGTGAAGTCAAATTTTCGTGCTACACTAAGTATGTCTAACGACACTACACGAGTTAAACTGACAATGTTAAAAGTACCTCGCTATAACACTAAGTATGTCTAACGACACTACACGAGTTAAACTGACAATGTTAAAGGTACCTCGCTATAGAAAGGCTACTTACACAATTGCAAAGTTAACGTAAATGTTTCCAGGCTACTAAGCCCTCCCAAATCACCAACACACTTGAACTTACCATACTTCATGCCTCATCGAGGATAACTTGATTCACCTAGCTTATCTTTTCCTTGTTGTGACGATGAGGATGAGGGTTCTCCACCACATTAGCTAAGTCATCTTGAGTGGCCTCTGGGACATGAGACTGCACCGGGGTTGCACCAACACCTGGGCCAATGCAATGCTTCGCCTTCGCACACTCATCCGGGTACAGTGTCAGATATGGGTGTAATGTCCCAGAATTTCAGGGTAATTTTTTTTGTTTATTATTAAGTATTGTTACTATTATTCATATATTGTTATTCGTTGTGCATCAATTTATTCCTTTCGGCAAGTTTTGTATGCTAGATTCATTTTATGTAGTTTCGGTGGTACGGTGGTTATTCAGAGGAGGAGGTGGCGTTGTGGCCTTGGGAACCCCTAGATGGGTTGGTGGTGATGTTTATTTGATGTATGTGTGGTTTGGGGAAGTTTCGGTGAGCCGTTGGAGTGGCCGGTAAGTTTTCGGAGTTTCCCAAGGAAAAGATTCTTTTTTGGGGGTTTAGGCGTTTTGGTGGTGGTAAAGCGGTAGAGGTGGCGTTTAGACCTTGCGAGCCCTTTGTTAGGGTTATGATGGTTGTTCCAGTCTTCTGAGGGTCTTGGTGTTGTGTGTGGTTCAGGAGGACCTCAGAGTAATATTTTTGGATTCTTCCAGTTTCCGTTCGAATGATCGCTTGAACGACTTGTCGGTTATAAATATATCATTATCCATTCTCTCTCCTTACGTTTCTCTTTCACACTCTCTCTCTTCTCTTTCACTCTCTCTCTCTTCTCCTAACCGAATCCTCTCCTCTCTAAACCGAATCCTCTCCTCCCTCGCTTGCCGATTTCTTCATGGATTCTTCGCCGTGATCTCCGCCGTTTTCCCTCGGTGAGTAATTCCTCTCTCTCTCTCTTTCTCTCTTGTATCATTGGTTGATTTCGGTTTTGGTGAGAACCCTTGTGATGTTGGACTGATTTTAGGGTTTATGATTATTGGGAGTATTGTTGATTTGAGAAGTGTGATCATTGCAGGTATTGGCCGGTGGCGGTGATTGCGTGGGTTGAATTGCTGGTGTTTGGGTGCCTAAAATTATGGGGTTTTCTTGCAGCCGTTAGGATGGTGATTGGGGTTTGGTGTAGTTAGAAATAGGAGGTGTGGTGGTTGTTCTAGGTGGTGGTTGTTGCTGTTCTGGAGAGGGCTGCCTAAACCGAGATTGTTGCCGCTTAAGTTCAGAAAATTACTGCCGTAGTTACTGTTATTTTGGAGGAAGGGTTAGGACTATTTTAACGCCCTTTGAACACCAGGTTCATGATTGTTGGGTGGCTGATTTGGCAGGGTTAGAGTGACATATCTTCATGTGATAGTGGGTGACCGGAGTAGCGCAGCGTAGCGTGGTGAACCGTGGGTTTAGATGCAGTTTTTTTACTGAATTCAGATTTGGTGCTGTTTTGATTTCGAATTTGGGTGGGAATCCTTTGTTGGAATTGTGTTTGGGCTCCGGGCCTTGATAGCGGTTGATGTGGTGGTGTTTCTGGTCCTTTCCGTGATTGATTTGGAGTTTCGGATGTCGATTCGCGGAGTACATTTCCGTTGGGGTGCTGTTTGGACAGTTTTGCAGAGATTGTCGTTCTGAGCATATTGTCAGGCGAGTCTTATCTTCCAAAATATCTTGATTATTATGCTGATTCATGAGTTATAGAAATGCCTAGTATAATATATATTATATTTGTGATTAGGTTAGTATAGGTTAATTGCTTAGGACACCTATACTGGTTATCCGTAAGCGTATCTTAGACGAGAGTAGTTAAGGGTTTGATATGTTAGTGAAACCCGTACAATGTGAGTTTAGTTACTAGATAGAACCTATAGGTTTTGGTTAGCCAGAGGAGGTTATTCACTGTTGTCGTCGATGTGACGATGACTCCCGAGATTCTTCTTAGACCAATTTCGTTGAGGATGGTTCTTATGAATCTCTTCTTCGTTGAGGTTGAGAACAAAGACATTTCTCAGTATGTTGCGACGCCTCAGCGTCGCTATATATATATATATATAATGTATTGAGTATGATATGGTTGGTTCGTTATTAGGGTGCCCAGCTTGTTTCAGGGCACTAGTAACTAGATTTGACTATTAGTAGAGATGTATGGACAACTGTGGTTTAGTCGCCATTCCTCTGAGATAGTGTAGTTCAGAGACTATAGTTCTCACCCTATAGTATAGCACCTTAGTTAGTTTGGGTTGTTGGACTTGGTTCTAGGGTAATCTTGGGGCGACATAGCTTCAGTAAGACATGGTCTTCGATTCGGAGCTCGTCCTCTTGCCTGTTATTATTTTGATTAGTCTTAAGACTAATTTAGGTGTACTCTGTGTTCTCGAGGCCTGGTCCTTGAGCACTGTTGTTGTGATTGGTGGTTGTTTGGAATGTTAGATTCCATATGGGAGTGTGGTATCTCCTAGACTATTAGTTGTTGATGGTGAGCAGACGGCTTGTCCGTGGTGGTTGGTCGAAGATGTGAACTTCTGATAGTTTGCCTTAGGATTGTTTGCTTATCGTGTTGTGACACTTATTGTCCTCATGATTCTTAGAGCTGATAGAGCTTACTCGTAAGCCTTCTTTCCCCGGGATGAGGCTGTTAGGGCTGCGTTCCCCTCCGTCATCTAGGAGGCAGTGAGAGAGCATGGCTCAGTGAGATCCGCGGCTGAGCCAGGTAGTTTATGAAGTTGTACGTCACCCGTGATGTTGGAATGCGGCTGAAACCTCCAGTTGAATCTGGTTCCTGTACATCCGTGCTGGTAGCTTATGTACATGATTAGAAGGATTGTGAGTAGTTCTATTATTGGGGATCGTTGACTACTTTTTGAACTCTTTTAGGTCACCCCATGAGTACTAGTCTATGTTGACATCCATAGTACTGTTGTACTTGATGGTAATCATATTGCTTTGAGGAATCTTAGAGACTGATGTTGTTTAGATGTCGTGACGGTTAAGTTGTTGTTTCATCTAGGCTTAGATGGTACAACTGAGTCACATGAGGGCATCTGTGTTAGTTTTGGTTGCCACGCTCTCAGGCAGGTGGTTATCTTGTGTGTACTGCCAGGTTGACGGTAGTTGTGTTTCAGTCTCTAGGATCATGCTTACATCTATAGATAATATTCTCCCTTATCTTACTACGATCGGATACATAAATAACTCCGCATCGGCTGACCCTCGAGAGGTCCAGGGATTCCTTAATCGGGTTAAAATAGAAGGTGGGTCCAGGATGGATACTATTATACCTAGTCGCCCATTCGGGAGTGTGGGATGGTATGAGACAGTATTTGCGATCTGGTACAGGGATTATCCTGGTGGTTGAAATGCCTCGGAATTATATTACTGTTTCGGATGCTGGCTCTGGTGTGAATTATCCTTTAGTCTGGTCGAGCTAGTGCAGTGCATCGTACCCTTGTATCCAAAAATATCCGGTAAGGTAAATCCCTCTTCAGCGGTTGTCAGCCCACTTTAGTCTTGGGGGCTAGCCCTTTGGGCTGACATCGCTAAATCAATCTGTATCATCATCATCACCATCATCATCATCAAGCATATCATTGCATCTCCGCATACTTCCATTCGTAGGTTCTTCTTATAGAAATCTTTAACCCTTTCTGCATTATGTTTAATATAGAATCTTCTGCACTTGGGATAATTATGAGATTATCTAATTCCAACATGTCATTGCATTGGGATAATTATGGGATTATCCTAGTTCATCATATTCTTCTCTGCTTATTAAATTCCTCTTCTCCTAATTGATTTGTGGTGTAATTAGATTCATCTTTCTTCTACATACTCCTCTCCTCTCTGCATCTCTTCCCTCCATCTTCTATGTCTGGATAATTTATTAGGTTAAATAGTCTGGTTGGTTGCTGTGAGCTTTAGGCTGGTATCTAGCTGTGGGCGATCTCGCTTAGCTTATGATAGCTTCAGGGTTGTGCTTGGTTGGGTTTTGGGTAACCCGGCTGGATTTTTGTTGGCCGATGGTCGTTTACCCTCGTGTGTCATTGTATTCCTGAGGTAGGCTAGTTGCGCGTAGCGCTGAGGGCCACGATAGTGATTAGAGTATAGTTAGTAGTCCTTGTGACTGGAGCGTAGTTATAATATTAGCACTCCTTTGCACGAGGTATATTTTATAGATAGATTCATTAGAGTTAGTATATATATGTATATCTATTAGGCACCTTTTAGACATCTTGGTAGATATATATTATTTATCATTAACAGTTATTATATCCTATTATCATTAATATTTATATCTATCTCATTGGTTAGTATAATCGTTTAGCTATTCTTGGGAGTTAGTGAGCTCGTTATTTGCTCACTCTCGCATCCCCCTTTCAGTGGCAGTTTGTTTCAGGTTTTAGCTGCTGCTGTGGTGATCCTCGGAGAGCTGAGCTGGAGGCTCATTCTCCAGTTATTACTTTTAGGTTTGTTGCGTAAAGGTTTGTAGAATCTTATGTTTAGATTTTACTTTTTAGTCTTCCGATGTTTCTGTTTTATATTCCTTATTACTCTGATGTATTGCTAAGTGGACGACTGGGCCAGAATTTGTCTACGGCTCGGTTGTTTATGAGGAGAATCTTTGGATTCCCCGACCTGCACATCCTCGAATCTGAGAAATTGGTCTAGCTACCGATTATCGGTTTTAGGGCGTGACAATGGGACATACTCATACTGGTCTCGCTTCAGCGCCATCTTCAACATCGCCTCGCCATAAACCCTCCCCGCCTTGTCCTCCCCAAACTTATGAGTCATCTTGATAAACTCTTCCAGCTTCTGTACCCGGGGCCGCCTGATCGCCGATAATTTTGTTGAGCCTCGTCTTCTAGGTGAAGGCCTCTTGCATGGTTTTGTTCTCAGTGTCTTCTACAACTTTGGCCTGTTTCTTCTACTTAGTAGCAAAAGAGTCTGCGACCTTCAAAGAGTTCTCAAGATCAGCGATCCTAGCCTCGTCAGGCAAGCTTTTACTCTTCATCGAAGTCTAATACATAATAGCCTGTTCGGCACAAGCAATAATCTTTAGCATATAAGTTCTAGAATAACAGATAATAACTTTCAAAATATTTATTAAAGTATAGAATGGCAGTACCTCCTTGAGATACAACTCCATATGATTAGAGCACTTGCAGTAGGGTATGGGTTTGAGTTGGGTTTGCAAACCCACACTCAAACTCATACTTTAAGTCTTCCAGCAGGGTATGAGAGAGTGTGAGTTTGCAAACATGACGCTACAGTAACTCAACCGAGTTTGAGGAGCTCACACTAAAAAATATTGAGTTTGGCAATGTTTGGATTACCGCGCGGTATTCCTTTTACCGCCCAAATTTTTTGGACGGTAAAAGGAATACCGCGCGGTAATCCAAACTCAATTGTTTCTCTCATCACTCCCTCGCTACTTCTTCTTCCCCAAAACCAATTGCAGAGCAAAGGAGAGCCTCTGCGCTCTCCCCAAATGGCAAACTTTGGCACCATTAGTAATGACTCTACACTGTCGACCCCGTCCTCCCATAGCCCACCTTCAATACCATTCGTTCAACACCCATCATCACAATTCACTCCATACCTCTACCAAAACCTATCACAATTTCAACCTCAATTCCAATCACAGACCCCACCTCTATTTACCATATCGCAAGGGGATCCTAGTTATGAACAATATTAAAGTCTATTTATACTCTCTCAACCGCAACCTCAGGCATTTAGCCCGTACTATCAACCCTATCTGCTTATTCAACCTCAAGGTTTTCAACCTCCAAATTACTTTAAGAACTACCTATTCCATGGTGAATCTACTCAGCATAGTCAAAGTGACGCAAATATATTAATACCTATTGATGCGGTGGTACCCCAGAAAGAAAAAGAAAAAGGAAGAAAGAAAAGAGTACCTGTAAAACAAAGGCAAACCGTGCAAGTGCCAAAAGATGCTAAGTTTTTGGATGAGACGGATGATGGTGGAATGCATTGGATGGAAACAAACTTTACGTGTTTTGCAAGGGCGTGGGTAACAGCTTCTGTCCAGACTATGGGCCATTCAAAGGGTTTTACTTTTTATCAAAAGTTTAACATTGCCTTTAACAGAGACCCCGATTGCCCCACGCGACGATCAAGTAGATCGACCAAATCTTAGTGGTATACGCTTAATGCACAATGTGTGGCGTACAAGGGGATAGTTGCTCAAGAACAATTTAAGAATAACAATGGGAAAACCGAAGAAGATTGGGTACATTCTAATTTCTTTTAACTCAATTTCATTTAGATCTCGCGGATATATACGTTATTTATTTGTATTTGGTAATTTTGTGAATTGTAGGAAAAAGATTCACACAAGATCTATCAAGGCTTGAATGGCGGTAATGATTTCAAACACCATGAAGCGTAAAAGATTTTGGTGCGGGAACCGCGATGGGCCAACCTAAGGGATGATGGGTTGAACCATACGGGAAATATACCAAGAAATATAGCCAGGAGAACATAGGATAATTCTTCTTCGGAGAACTCGGTCAGATTAAACAATCTATTGGGGGACCCTGACAACCTACTTGCACTTCAATCCAAATTCTGACTTAGATGGTTCATTGTATGAGGGTAGAAGCAGAACCATCGGCCAAAAACTCTATAAAAAGAACTTTGCAGCACAAAAGGCATTGGATGGTGTTGCTGCATCTTGTAGCGATATCCAAACAATACTGGATAAACTACGGTTGGAGAAGAAACAGGCGAAAAAACAAATGGAAAGAACAAGAGCAGAAGCAATGCAATACTGGCAAGTCAAAATAGATTTCAGGCAAGCAAAGGAAGATCGTAAAATCATGGAGAAAGACCTGAGTACTCTTTTTGGACATCAATTGTAATACTATCTACAAAGGCAAGCTGAGGTCATGGAATGTCTGGCCAAGAGGGGCGGACCAGGTACTTAAAGTGGCGATAAAATTTAATTTAACTTTGCTGTATATATAAGGTTTCTTTCCAAGAATGTAGTTTACCATCCAATAATATAATCGTTTGAATAATGTACTTTGCTATTAAAGAATGCAATCATGTTTTCGAAATGTTTATTTCCGATAATATTGCGTTAAAACAAATACGAGATTAATATTGTTTATCAAAAACATGTTTAATAAACTTGTATGACTAAGAAGCATTAAATTATATCAAGAACACACAGATAATACAAGAAATGGAGTACTAAGTTTGAAGATTTTCCTTCACGGCCCACAAATGCTCGATTAGATCATCTTTTATATCAAAGTGCAGTTCTCGACTTCGAATCTGGTTTATTTTTGATATAAAAAATTATATTGTTCTGCGTTCGCGTACAATATCGAACCGTTCGCCTTCGATAGTTGAGGGCTCGACTGGATTTTAGTCTAAGTATGATAGGAATGCACCTCGTTCCTCTTCGACGATCATATTGTGCATTATCACACACGCCTTCATAACATTGCTCAAAACCTAGGGTTCCCACAATTAAACCAGATTTTTTATAACATTTAACCGAGATTGTAAAACCCCAAACATCCATTTTACATGTTTTCGACAACTTTCTTGTTGTTGAGCAGATAATTTTTGTTTCGCTGTAACCGGATTGGATATAGTTTGGACAAGTGTTCCCCATTTGGGGTAAATGCCATCCGTTAAGTAATACCCCATATCATAAGATTTCTGACAATTATATAATTGCAAGGCGGGGCGATACCATCGTCAGGTCGGTGAAAAGATGTGATTGGTGAAGGATATTGATATCAATCTTAGACCCTGGTAACCCAAAAAAAGCATGCCAAATCCAAAGGTCGTGTGAAGCTACCGCTTCAAGAATCAGTATCGCCTTGGTGTAATGACCAGTAAATTGATCGTGCCAAGCTTTATGACAGTTTTTCCATATCCAATGCATGCAATCAAGGCTTCCTAACATACCGGAAAATCCCCGTGGCTCTCCGATTTCTTTTAACTTTTCAACGTCGGCCGCGTTTGGTGCTCGAAGATATTCCTTGCCAAATATTTGAATAACCGTAACACAAAACCTTTTCACATATAACAAGGTTGTGTTTTCTCCTATTTGGATATCTTGTCAAAAAGATCTGCCACAGCACCATAGCTTAGGAAATGTAGTACTGCGACTACCTTTTGGTACGGTGATAACCCCATAGTACCAGGCGTTGTTAGGTTTCTGGACAAACTAATGATCATGTGCAATAGCTGTATTGAATAGACGCTTAAACATGTCTCTACTCATACGAAAACGTTGCCAAAATTCCCATAGCTCAAATTTGCAATTCGGCTTGAAGTAATCATGTATAATGTTGTAATGCCCCAATTGGTGATCTCGAAGTTGCATCTTGTACTACTATGTTCATTGCAGCTTGGTGCAGAGCACAAATTGGTACCACATAATCAAAGATAAGATCTTTAGAGAAGGAGGAGGACGATAAACCTGAAGGATCACCAATGGATGAATCGGATGATGAAGAAGACATTTGAGGCTGTAGTGTTAAGAGAAGGGTATAATACCAGATTGTGAATAAGTTTCAAATGAAAGAGTAAAGGGAGAAATGTAAAAAGGGGAAGAAGATGTGGGTCTTGAAATAGAGATTTGGCGATGAAATGAAAATCGCGCGGTGTTCATTTCATCGCTAAATCTCTGTGTCTATTCGACCTCAGTGCAAATTTTATTTGAACAAAATTTTGTTCTATTCGAATAAAATTGCTCAGTGCCAAATTGTGCAAATTTATTTGAACAGACAAATAGTCTGCTCGAATAGACATTAAAAAAACTCTACCAAAAACCTAAAAACTTTTATCAATTGCAACATTAGATAGTCATGGCTAATGAACATCACACAAACTCTCTCAAAAACCATTCTAACTAAACTACATCATGGGATTACAAAAAATAAATAATGGGAAACGGAACAGAAATACGAGAGAATAAATACTAGTAGTTATAGCTGAGCTTCTACATTGTCTACAAAATCATTAAAAATACCTATATCTACTTAGAATCATCTCCAGTGCCCCACCCCTGCGGCTAGTACTGTCTCCCCTGGATCGTGGACCAGATCCACGCTGCCTCATCCTTGAGCCACCTCCTGGTACTAGCGGCACCACCTGTACATCACGCCCTCTCCTCAGCAGTAGCTCCTGAACGGGATAAAGAAAATTTATAAATATTTTAACAAAATAAATATGACATTAATAAAAATTAATTAATTACTTACATGCGAATATAACTGGTCGTCTACACTGTCCAAATGCCTCCTCAGAGTAGCTACCTCATCAGTTAACTCCTGTATCTTCTGGGCGTCCCGCACAGACTCTGTAAGGCAAAGTCGCCATATACTATGAGTCAAGTACCACAGCTCATCTGCGCCGTAGGATGAAGAAATGGGTGGCAGGCAGGTCCATCAAGTGGTGGATGGGGAGAATCTCACGCCTCCCTGTCTACGCTATGTACAACTCGGGGTCTGTCCCTTCGGGGTTGCCAGGCAAACTAAAGTCCTGGGACAAGCTATGAACAGAGGCTGACGTAACTACCACGGGTGTAATACCAGCCCTAAGTGTTGTGGG
Organism: Kingdonia uniflora; assembly: GCA_014058105.1. Lineage (NCBI taxonomy): Eukaryota > Viridiplantae > Streptophyta > Magnoliopsida > Ranunculales > Circaeasteraceae > Kingdonia > Kingdonia uniflora. The sequence goes on along the minus strand of JACGCM010000560.1, from coordinate 2,886,546 downwards.
TCCGAGCAGATTTATATTCCCCATCCTCTGGGAATCTGTCAACAGATAGCCTACCTCCAAAATTTGTTCAGCTCAGTATGAGGCGAAAGTCTCTCCCTCCTCCCCTACCACCAACTGCTCACAGTCAAGGAACACAGCCTGTCTCATCTCCTGTAAAGCCGTTGGCCTAATAGGTGGCGACATGTTAAGCGGAGGATCCAAAGGAATACGTGCCTCGCCAGTCAACTGCCTCCAGCATCTATCCCCCAAGTAAAATTTTCAATTTCCGTTTGGTATTTGAAGTAGTATCCTCTTACGGGATAAGAGTTTTGCAGTCAGTACGTCCTCTATTTCAGACACCGCAGACTCTAACCAAGGTTCCCAGGTGATCATCTTAATAGTGTGGTGCTCAATGTGGTATCTGCCTTGAATAAACAAATTGGCTGCTTGGTCATTTGTTTTCCTCTTGTTCTCCCTCTCTCATGCTCTGAGGCGCAGATAGGCCAAAAACTTAACCTCTTCCTTGACTATAGAGTGACCAACCCCACAATACCCGTAGAACCAATATTGCATTTCAGAATAACATAAAAAACAATTAGACATTATATTTAAGACGTTTATTGGAATATATTTGATTTGAAGTTTGTAAGGAAAAAATGTTAGTGTACCTCAAGAAGTTGGAAAAATCTAGTGATGGCACCCCCGGTGGTGACTGCGGTATCCTAACCATGGTACAGGGAAGCAAGCATAGCAGAACCCCAGTCATATTGGGTAGCCTGGTCCAAATCGGCAACAGCCGCGAGATATCCAAGCGGGAGGGTGTCATTGGCCGTTTGGAACTACAAATGCCCCATCATGAAGAAGATAAAAGCATGAACAATAGTAATATCATCCTCCCGATTAGCTGTGATGGTCAAGTACGTCTTCAAGTGTAAAATGCTTATGTTCCCACTTTTTATATGGCTGAAATCAATGTTGGGGATCAATTGCCTCGCATTGGATAAAATAGTCCATGCGTCGTCATACGGCACCTGCGTTGGATATCGGCCGATTGACATGATGTCAGCATAGTGAAATCAAGAGGAGTGACCCTTATCTCTGCACACGGGAATATAAATGTGTGCGTTGTCGGCCACTAACATTCTGTAAGCGCCCAAATCAGTCGATTATCGGAATTATCTAAGCGTATATCCATAAACTACCCAAATATATTCACCATGGCATCCCTTACAGGTGGAATTGTAGAAATAGTTTTACAAACTTTGATCACCGATGTGAATGTGCCGTGCAGACGCATCGAATTCCAATTTTATTCATTGGAGCATTTTGTCAAACACTTAATTTATGGATATAACAAATTCACAATTACACTAAAACTTACCGTGAGTTCCTTGCCAACGTAATAGAAATGTATGACACCTTCAGGGAGTTGGGTAATACACCTCCATGGGTAGTTTTCTTGGGATGGGTTTGGTATAGGTTGTTGGACATCTTCAAATTCTACTCGTTTTTTCTTCCTTCCAGACCTTGACCTAGTTATAGCTCGCTTTGCATCTTTTGTCACTCTAAACCCAAGTAATGTACTGGGGTGTGAGTCTTCTTCTTAGTTTTGTATTGTGCTTTGAAAGAATTTGGGAAATTTTTCTTCAATTTGAGAGAGAGAGAGATGAGAAAAAACTGTAAATAACTCGAATGGGTTTGATTTGGGATAAACAGTGATAGCAACGGTAAAAGAAATACTACGCGGTGTTTTAATCTCTTCCAAATAAATAAAAAAGACACGTCAACAACTCACACTGACTGTTGGGAGAGGTCGGGTGTGAGTTGTGTTTTTGGTAGGCCAGGGTGTCAGAATTCACACCTAAACCCACACTCGCTGCTAGAGATGCTCTTGGCACAGAGGTTGCGGTATAACAGATTGGCTAATGGTGTCTCATACTTTGCAGCAGACAGTAACTTTCAAAATATTTATGAAACTATAGAATGGTGAGTACCTCCTTGAGATACAACTCCATATGATTAGTACAACAGTTGTGGTATAGCAGATTGGCTAATGTCGTCTCAGTACTCTACAGCAGACATTAACTTTCAAAATATTTATTAAAGTATAGAATGGCGAGTACCTCCTTGAGATACAACTCCATATGATTAGCGCAACGGTTGCGGTATAGCAGATTGGTTAATGTCATCTCAGTACTCTGCAGTAGACAGTAACTTTCAAAATATTTATTAAAGTATAGAATGGCGAGTACCTCATTAAGATACAACTCTATATGATTAGCACAGTAGTTGCGGTATAGCAGTTTGGCTAATGTCATCTCATACTTTGCAGCAGGCAGTAACTTTCAAAATATTTATTAAAGAATAGAATGGAGAGTACCTCCTTGAGATACAACTCCATATGATTAGCACAGCGGTTGCGGTATAGCAGATTGGCTAATGTCATTTCATACTTTGCTGCAGACAGTAACTTTCAAAATATTTATTAAAGTATAGAATGGCGAGTACCTCCTTGTGATACAACTCAACGGTTGCGGTATAGCAGATTGGCTAATGTCGTCTCAGTACTCTGCAGCAGACAGTAACTTTCAAAATATTTATTAAAGTATAGAATGGCAAGTACCTCCTTAAGATACAACTCTATATGATTAGCATAACGGTTACGGTATAGCAGATTGGCTAATGCCATCTCAGTACTCTGGATCGTCTCAGCATTACCCAGAATAGTAAGATCCGGGCTAAAGAACCCCGCAATTTGGAACTTTTCGATCCGACAATCTCACCATCAATGCGAGGCCTCTTTGAAGAACCTCGCTTGTTAGCAGCAACAACTACCTGATTTGACTGCGGCTTTGTCAGCTTATCACCCCGATGTGTAGGAGAGGAGGCCCAAGGGTTAGGCTAGCCTTGTCTGTTGTTCATCCTCGCTATCGCACCCAAGTCAGGGACATTTCGGTGTTCCATCTCTTCAACCAAATCTTCCACAACGATGTTCAAACGAGGCCGCCCTTAAATCATTCCTCAAAAGTTCAATCGAGTCAGTATCTTACCCAATAGCGAATAGTCCTAGATCAACTCATTTTTTATTTTATTTTTACTTATGGGATTTCTTAAGCCCTAGGTTCTTAAAATTTTTAGGATAAATTTTAAGTGCCCACATTATATTAGTTTTTGGCACCACTTGCCTCGACCGCGAACACTTCGAAGGCAACCTGAGATTGAAGTAGTTATAATTCACCGCTGGGTCCCTATGACCCTTTTGATCCCAAGGGCCATGCATTCGGATAGGATACCTACACCAAAATTTTCCACTCGACAGTATCTCCAAAAACTTGACACCAACGTGGTCCCGCATATCTGGACTGCCTTGCGCTACACTCTTTTTCCAAGATAATACCAGCAATGATATTTCAGCGGGCGAGGTTGTATCTTCTTATTCCCTTTTTTCTTTAAACTAGACCCCGTCTCGCCTTCCTTTGACTTTCTACTCTCAGTAAAAACTGAGTCATCCACTACAGTCGCTACCTTTGGACTTAGATTTTATTTTCCTAGTGTTGTGTGGGTAGTGACAGAGTTTTCGGGGACTAAGGTGCTGTTGGAAAAAAAACCTTGTGGTTTTATCCTTAATTTGAATGGTTTATATCTTAGTGGTTTATTTTGTACCACATTGGGTATGTAGGTTACACAACTCTAAATTATAAGTAAGAGTTTACTTATGAGTTGTAATGTGCGTGATTTGAGTTGTCTCCAACAGACACATCATGAGGTGTGCCTTAAGGTGTGACCATTGGTGAAGAGTCGTGCCTTAAGGTGTGATCTTTGGTGAAGAGTCGTAACTTGAGGTGTGACCTTTGGTGAAGAGGCATTAACTTGAGGTGTGACCCTTGGTGAAGAAGCACTAACTTGAGGTGTGACCTTTTGGTGAAGAGGCACTAACTTGAGGTGTGACCCTTGGTGAAAAGTCACATATACTCTATATAACCCAACTTCATTTTTATTTTTTAAAAATCAGTGTTTTAGAGTTTTTTGAGTCATTTTCAAGAGATAAAATAGACGCAATCAAGGTTCGTTTGGCAGAGAGATAGAAGTGTTTTCCTCTTTCTGCGACTGATCGTTGTATCCTGGGAGACAGGCCGATTATATCCTACAAAGCACTGTGGCAGGGGCGAATCTGTTTTAAGGAGATAGTGTGCATGTACTAGACTCGATCATATCCCGATAAGTGTTTTGATCTCTTTCTAATCTCCTTAACTTGTTTTTGATTATGCCAACTTTTGAACACAGGCTAACAACAAACTTAAGACAGATTCAAATATCTTTTTACTGTATTCAAATTTTGGTGTAAATTACTAATCACTACTAATTGCATGGCAAAATAGAGTTTTGTTTTTGTTTTCATTTTTATAGGGACGACCCTCTTGACGAACCATCATTTAGAGTTGAAAATAGTAACTCAAAGGAAAGTGGCCTTTCATTTCCGCGAGTAATTGAGGGTGAAAAAGAAAGTGAAAAAACTTGCAAAGCCAGATAAAGAAAATTTTATGGTGGGAAAGGATTATCAAGACTTTCCCAATCTTCACCATGAATGGTTATAACAAGATACGAGATTCGAATTGGTACTTATGGGTTTCGTTTCTTCTAGTTATTCGAAGTACGGAGATATGACGATGGGTTTTGAAAATTGGGTAAGTAGTTTTTGTTCTCCCTCGTTCATCCATCCCAATTCGATCTATGTCGCTTGGGTTTTGTTTGGTTGATGTATCCAAAGTGTTAGTTTGATCCCTTTGTTAAATTGTTGATTTATAGGGACAAATTAGGGCTTTGAAGAGTCAAGAATATAAGGGTCACTCATTGAGAAGTTGAGACCTAGGTGCTGATTTTAGAGAGTTCATTTTCAAGAAGAAAAACTCTGTCAAAGGCCCACTGAAATCGAAATGTGGTAGGCATCGCAGCGTTGTCTGTGATATCGTAGATTTTAATGATGGGGTTTCGGGTATTTCTTCATTGTTAAATGGGAGCGTTGAGAAACACTTACTCGTGTATTCGACAGTCCTAGACTCGATATTGTGATATCGCTGATTTTAATGGGTTTTATTGCTTTGAGGAATGTTGCAAGACACATTCCAATCCCATGACAATATCCATGAAAGAAGAGTTTCTTTGTGGATTATCTAGTTATGGAATGACTTTAATTTGTCGAATAAAGTATTTGAGGAACGATTCAAGGTGAACTCGTTCAAATTAATATAAACTAATGAGATGGGTTTTCCCTACAGCGCATGAGAATTAACTTGGAGTTTCTTCTCAGTTTCGTGATGGTCATAATAAGATTGTTTATTTTTCGAGACCGTTCTATGAGTAGATTAAAGACTGCAGAGTGTATTTCTCTAAATTATTGAAAATTATGGGGAAAAACTTTGTTTATGGCATAGTTTTGGAAAGGCAGAGTGTCTTCCTATAAATTATTGAAAATGTGGGGGATGTTATGCATAATTAAACAAAGAAGCATTAGTCAGGGTACTAAAGTACTGGAAGTACACCCTAGACTATTGTTCGCACTATACATTATATCCAATGGTATATGGGAATACATGTGGATTTCAAAATTTGAAAGTCAAAATCTACTATTGGGTTATGATTTTACACTTCATAGTGCACTCGTATTTTGTAATTCCTCAAAACAAACTTATATAACCAAATTTATAATAGAATTGAGTTCATTATAATAGATAAAGCCCGGCCGGCAAATCATTGGGTGGTTAGAAAGTTTATTAAGGAATTTTCTTTTGGTAAGTCAAGACATTATTGTCATCGACATAGTTCCATGAGCGGCTACTTGCGAATTGTGTTATATTGACTTTGTGAAGTCTAAAGACAATTTAACAGATCCGTTTACAACAAGAGTTGTCAGAGTACAAGTATACCGTACATCGAGGGGAATGAGATTAAAGCCTTTAATTACGAGTAACCTCAGCGGAAACCTATCCTAGTTGATTGGTACTCCCATGATCTAGGTTCAATAGGAAAACTGGTTGTGAGTTACTCACCATAAGCACTGATCAGGAGATCTAAACTCCTGCTCATTCCATAATGTAAACAGTGCAACCTGTAGCAATTTTTAGGGTAGGCTATTTAAGCTTTTAATAATTCCTATAACTTGTATTTATAAGTGGGGTACGACAGGGTACTCTTAATAGGAAATTACCTATGTGAGTGTGAGGTGGGGCTGCTTCCATGAGAATTTTATAAGGCAAAATTCTATAATACCACTCATGAATCTGGGATTTGTTCAGGGCCGAATTGAACACAACTGTGAGAGCCGATTGCATTTGGAAATGTAATGTGTGAAGACTATTGTCTTGGTTTACACTAAAGCTGACAGTTCAAGACATATGTTCACTAATCAGCGTAAATCCGATAGTTTTTCACTAGGGAAGGTTCAAGTCCACAAGATACCTCTCTCGATGCAGGATCATTTCCTATTTTTTTCTTCCTTTTTTTTGTTTAGTCTGAGTTTAACTGTTACCATTCAAATGTGGGGGATTGTTGGAAAAAAAACCTTGTGGTTTTATCCTTAGTTTGAATGGTTTATATCTCAGTGGTTTATTTTGTACCACATTGGGTATGTAGGTTACACAACTCTAAATTATAAGTAAGAGTTTACTTATGAGTTGTAATGTGCATGATTTGAGTTGTCTCCAACAGACACATCATGAGGTGTGCCTTAAGGTGTGACCCTTGGTGAAGAGTCGTGCCTTAAGGTGTGATTTTTGGTGAAGAGTCGTAACTTGAGGTGTGACCTTTGGTGAAGAGGCATTAACTTGAGGTGTGACCCTTGGTGAAGAAGCACTAACTTGAGGTATGACCTTTTGGTGAAAAGGCACTAACTTGAGGTGTGACCCTTGGTGAAGAGTCACCTATACTCTATATAACCCAACTTCATTTTCATTTTTTTAAAATCAGTGTTTCAGAGTTTCTTGAGTCATTTTCAAGAGATAAAATTGACGCAATCAAGGTTGGTTTGGCAGAGAGATAGAAGTGCTTTCTTCTTTCTGCGACTGATCGCTGTATCCTGGGAGACAGGGGCCGATTATATCCTACAAAGCACTGTGGCAGTGGCGAATCTGTCTTAAGGAGATAGTGTGCATGCACTAGACTCGATCATATCCCGATAAGTGTTTTGATCTCTTTCTAATCTCCTTAACTTGTTTTTTATTATGCCAATTTTTGAACACAGGCTAATAACAGGTGCGGCATCCCCAAAAACTCTACGCTAGAGTCTCTAATAACGGAGTTGTTTACTTCTATAATTGTCATGAGCGACACATCTACTAACCTACACCAAGTTGAACTTGAACTTCCAGTACTCGAGAAGCCCTCCTGAAAAGGCATGTAATTTGGGTCATCAACGGGGACGTCATTCCTACTATAACTTCTCGATGAGGCACCAGAGATGTGAGCCTCACCAACTGCATCATCAGCGAATAACTCATCTGACCAAGTCGTGGCATCCTCAGAAAATATCTCTGCGGCCTGATCTCTAACCTGTATGCCAAAAATTAACTAAAAAAGAAAACAAGAGTATAAAGTACGAACGTCTTTCTCTTCTTCCAACACCAACAATTGCAATGGAAATGAAAGGGCATGCCAAGGCACGTGGCATTCCTTATATACCTTTGATTGACGTTATCTCCCATCACATCACATCACGCACATCACATGCCCTGAAAATTTGTGTGAATACAGTACAATAATGACGTACATTCCCTAAAAAAACATGCAATAATTATGACCTCGAAAGTCATGCGCTATCAGCACTAGTACAAATACAAGAGAAAAAATATCACTAAAATAGATCCCAAAGCATCTTGGCCGTCAAGAGCGACCCAATTTTTCTTTTGTAAGAATCCATCAAAATTTTCCAAGTATAAATTTACTAGGCCCCCAAGAGCGACCCAGTTTTCCTTTGGGGCGAATCTATCGAAATTTTCCCAGTACAAAATTACTAGGCCACCAAGAGTGACCCAGTTTTTCTTTAGTGGAAATCCATCAAAATTTTCTAAGTTCAAAATTATTAGGCCGCCAAGAGCAGCCCAATTTTTCTTTGGTAGGAATTTATCAAAAATTTCCATGTACAAAACTACTAGGCCGCCAAGAGCAACCCAGTTTTCCTTTGGGGGGAATCCATCAAAATTTTCAAAGTACAAAATTACTATGCCGCCAAGAGCGACACAGTTCTCCTTTGGTGAGAATCCATAAAAAAATTATAAGTACAAAATTACTAGGCCGCCACGGGCAATATAGTTTTCCTTTTGGTGGAAATCCTTCAAATTTTCTAAGAATTAAAAATGACTTATTGTTTTCTCAGCTAGACTTTCCAAGATGCTAGGAGCACCTGAAAGGAGGCGAATGTAGGAATACGTTTCGTCAAGGCTGTGATAAACACAACTACTAATGAGCCAGAATAAATGATAGATAGGTGACCCGCCTGGGCGGCTCGCTTTAGGGGACAACTCCCGAGAATGGAGGAGGGGCTATTAAGACATTTCCAAAGGACAATCCTAAACCTTGACACCCGAGATTAGGGGGTGTAGTAGCATATTCCCTAGATTCGACAAGAGTAGGCCAACAAAGCATAGTCAAAGACAGCCATACATAATCGAAGATATCTCAAGTCCTCGTGAAGCTACTTCAAGTCCTCAACCTGCCAAAAGTAGCCGTTGTGCCTAGTCAAGAAAAGAGCTGCTAGAGATCCGCGAAGTTTGCCCACTTCCCCCGGAATATGAGACTAACCCTACTATCATTCCAAATTTTGTAATAACTAACAATATATTCAATTTTACATCAAAATCCTGCTCGAGGTCATGGTTTTTCTCAGCTTTTACTGAGTTTTCCACGTAAAATCTTGTTTATCTAGTCTTATTGCATTCTCATTATGAATAAGTATTGGCGAAGATTCTCCTTCCGAAAAATATGCCACTACAATTGGCGCCGTCTATGGGAATTACCATACTTTTTTTTACCATCATTGATCTAAAACACAATTCGATGACAAACATGAACCAGAGAAGCCATTCCAGTACCATCAGAGATCAGGAAATACCAGAAGCTATTGATTTATACGGTGTAATACTCGAACTTCTAAATCAAATGGCTGCAAAAAAAAGCCCAAAGACTAGAAGATCAGCGCGTCCATACTCAAGCTCTTCAAATAGAGAGAGACAAACGGAAGAAAGTCTTAAATCAATAGAGTCAAACACATCAAAAGGAAATGGAACGACTGAGGAGAACACAAGATCAACTCATCGGTTGACAGACGTCCCTTCCACTCGCCCGGAGCGAGCATAGATAAAAAACAATCCAACACGATAATCCACCAAGGGAAGACGAGCTACAGATTTCTTGATCTAGATCCGGGAACCCAAACAGAGCCTCTTGACATTTTGGTTTAACATCCTCAGCATCGACAACTCAAGGAAGTCGACGCACGCATCATCAAACCCCCCCCCCCACCCCCCCCTTCCTAAAAGAAGACCATTAGGGATCGATTGGGACCAGAAGTACAGGGAAATTTTGTTCCTCAGGTTACAGCCTTCCCATTTCCTCCGCAATAGTTCGCCACCTCGGACGACTTTAACAACAAGTTCTAGGCCATAAACTCTGACATTCCAAGGCAAAGATCTGCGCTTGATAGAATCGAGGCAACCCCTATCTCTCCTCATCTCAAAATTATTCCAATCCTAGAAATTATCCATATGCCCAAATTTATTCAGTATGCAGGCCTGACTGACCCGCTTATACATGTTCGACATTTCAAAGCCGCAGTTGGGTTATATTCTAAACTCAACCATATGTTATGTAGGCTATTTAACATGAGCTTGAAGGAAAAACCACACTGTTAGTTCCATACTATTCAAGAGGCCTCCATCACCACGTTCAGCTAGTTGTAACATATTTTTAAATCTAATTACCCTCATGCTAGAGAGCGAGAGATCACTGTCGATTCCTTGTTTTACTTCGAGTAAGGCGCGAAGAGACCCTGGAAAGCTTTTATAAATGCTTCCTATAAGAAACAAGGAAAATTAGGAACTCAGACCCTCAAATCGCAGTTTCAACATTCACCTCTGCCCTGCACACATAGACTCAAAAGTTTGAAAAAAGCTTACTCTGCGTAGCCACGAACAGTCGCAAAAATGATGGATGTAGTTAATAACTACATCAAACTAGAGCGATCAAAGAAAGATAAGATGAAGAGCCCATATGTCATCCATTCTCGAGAAATATCATCGACCCCATCTCAACAAACAGTCACTACTGAAGTGCCCAAACAATGCGACAAAGACACTGACAATAATAGAAGAAGGGATGGCAAACCCGACAGGCCTGTCCCAGTTATGCCGCCAATGACAACAACTCTCTCTGTTATTTTGTCGATGGTAAAGGGAGGTGAGTCTTATCATGTACCACAAACTATTCTTGATCTTCCCAACATACCACTATGTCAGTATTACAATATGCGTAGCCACGAGACTGACACCTGCTACTCTCTCATACGAATATTTTATTGTATCCTACTAGCTGGAAGACTCCACAATTATGTCATCAACATCCAAAAGTTTCTCAAGAATAAAGCAAAAAATAAAGAAGTGGAGCAAAATCAGGTCCAGGGGCAAGCTCGCCACCTGTATATAATCGTGATTGAGAAAGGGAAGAAAAGAAAATAAGATGATCGGATTACATCTTGCTGTATAATGACTTCCTCAGACAAATTAGCAAAACTTCTTTCAAGCACAAGCAAATCGTAGCGTCCTTACCAAGTCACCTTCAAAGACTGTGACACCAGTTACGTTAAATACCCTCATGATGACCCTCTCATTATTATGCTCAAAGTCAGACAAGACTGCCTACATAGGCTTCTCACTGATACTGGAAGTGTCATAGATGTATTGTTCAGAAGAGCAATTAAAGTTTTAGACCTTAAAAAATCGGTAAAAGCTTTGACAATAATACTCACGGGCTTCAATGGTTCAAAAGAATCAGCCACATGAGAGATCACTCTGCCAGTTCAGGTGGGTTCATAGGCTACATTTTTATAATTTCTTGTCATCGATGTAGAGTCCAAATATTTGGGAATTTTAGGGCCCAGTTGGTTACATTCAATCAAAGCAGTGCCTTCTACTTATCATCTAGCACTGCATTTTCCAACAGATCATGAAATATATGAAATCAAAGGTAGCCAAGCAGCTGCACAAATGTGTGAAAATACCACAACCAACCCTCATACAATCAAACTTCTTAAAGCATAACAACTATAGCAAGATGAATCGCCAACATTCGAACAACATGACACCGAGATGGTTGAATCTGTTGAACTCAGTGGCCCACGGCGCACAACCTTCATCAGCTCCAAATTATCAATCAACGAAGAAGAGGCCATGGTTCAGCTACTTAAAAAGAACATCGACATCTTTGCTTAGACATTCTAAGAAATGTTTGGCATCTATCCCTCAATTGCTTGTTACCGCCTCAACCTCCTTCTAGATAATAAAGTTATTATTCAAAATGATGAAATCTAGCTCACCGACTCTGCGATGTAGTAAACAAAGAAATTGATAAACTCCTTCGGGTAGGATTTATTTGGGAAGCTAGATATCCGAAGTGGGTTTCTAATATCGTAGCAGTACCAAAGAAAAATGGCAAAATCAGGGTTTTTGTTAACTTTACATAACCCAACAAGTTCACACCCAAAGGCAGTTTTTCGTTACCGCTAATTCCATAAATTCTTGACTTAGTCGCAGGGCACGAACTTCTTTCTATGATGGATGCAGCTTCTGGTTATAACCAGGTTCCACTCGCCGAAGAATATTAGGAAAAATAACCTTCGTCACTAACAGAGGTCTCTACTATTATACGGTAATGCCTTTTGGTTTAAAGAATGCAGACACTACTTACCAGAGACTTGTAACTACTATGTTCAAAGATCATCTTGGCATAATTATGGAAGTCTACATCGATGATATGATCTACAAAAGCTTGAAATGAGAAGACCACTCCAATAACCTCCAAACCATTTTTGATATCCTTCGCAAGTACTAGATGAAACTTAACCCAGAGAAATATCAATTCGGAGTCACATCTGGTAAATTTATGGGACATTTGGTCAGCAAAAGAGGGATATAAATTGATCCAACACAAATCAAAGCACTTATCGCGATACCATCTCCTTGAACAAAAAAAGATGTTCAAAAATATACAAGCAAGATAGCCGTTTTTCACAGATTCATCTCAAAGTCATCTGATCGATGCAAACTCCTTTACCTCCTTCTTCGTGGCAACCCCACTCCTCTTTCAAAAAAATAGCAGAAGGAAGTCATTTGGACTCCTAATTGTGAGATAGCTTTCCAGGATCTTAAATAATACTTGGGGCGTCCTTCTATAATGAGTACTCCAATTGATGACGAATCACTTACAATGTACTTATCCATAACTGAGTATTCAATCAGCTCTGCCCTTATTTGAGAAGATGACGGAGTACAAAAACCAATCTACTTCATCAGCAAAATACTTATGCCTGCTAAAAAAAGATACACAACAGTAGAAAAACCGTTACTCGCCTTGGTCTACAGTTTTCAAAAACTTCGTCCCTGCTTTCAAGCTCATCCCATCAAAGTCATCATGAAGTACCCCCTCAAACTAGTACTCTCCAAAAAAGAAAAATCTCAAAGAATCCAGCAATGGTCTATCTTTCTTGGAGAATTTGACATTTCTTTCGAACCCTAAATATCAATCAAGGGACAAACAGTAGCTGACTTTTTGGCAAACTTTCTCGTCAAGGACCCCGATTGGGAATAACTCAAAGAAATCGTCATAGATGACTCAATAACAGAACTAGGCACATGGTCCAAAAGCTCAAGTTGGCAAGATTTTACAGACGAATCGACAGGACCATAAGGATCTGAGACTGGCATCGTTCTCGTTATGCCTTCCAATCATCGAATCAAGAAAACTATCAAGCATAACTTCTATGCTACTAATAACGAGACCGAATATGTAGGAAACCTATACGGTCTCGATCTTGCACTTACTTTTGGAGATGAAGAATTAGCAGTATACGTCGACTCTTTACTCATGGCAAATCATTACCACTACATGAAAATATGGCTTTAATGTCATCTGAATAACGTCACTTATTTAGAAAGTATCGTTAAAAGTCTTATTCTTGCATTTCACATGGATTTCAACGTCGGTTTTACCAAAAGTGATGTTAAAAAATAAATCATCTTACTATCAAAGTCATTTTTGGGCGCGACATAATATCTATTACAATTAAGTCGCCCCCCTCCCGATGTGAAAACCCTTACCATCTCAATCAAGTCGGTTTTTTTTCTTTTACGACGTTATTTCTATTTGATTTATTCGCAATTTTTTTTGCGCAAAGTTAAGAGATTGAGAAGCGCGAAGTGAGAAGTGCGAAAGTAGGTTTTCATGGGAGAGTAGTGATGGATATGTTTTGGTAGAGATTTTTGACGAGATTGTTGTAAAGATTCAGCAAATCTTTCAATTACAAATCGTGGGAAACTCAATTGAAGAAATTTGGCGACTTTATAAACACAACCCTAGTCTTCATCTACTTAATTTCTCTCTAACATCTGCGTTATCGTTTGAATTCTACTCAATTAGTAGTGATTTCTCATTGCAATTTTCATCGTTTGGATTTTAGATTGAAGAACTCAATTTGATTTTAATTCAAGGTAGAGATAGTTTTTTTATAATCTTTATCCCCATTATCATCGTTTGGATTTCATCATTTTGATTATGATTGAAGAACTCAATTTTCATCGTTTGAATTTCATCCCCATTATCACTACCATTGGTTGGCATCATCATCACCCATATTTTATCCCCAATCAGCCAATCTCTCTCACTCTCTCCCTCTCTAATACTTTATTTGTTTGATGGTAAAAAAATGTTCCTTTTGATCTTGAGTTCCTTAGTTTTGTTGTATTGTGTATAGGGAACTTGCACTTCAGACTGGGGAAAATTTTGAGGAATTAGGATAGTTTATCGGTGTAAATTGCATAACGGTGAGTTTATAATATAAGTTACTTTAATCTCAGTTCATTGTTAAAAAATAAAATTGGCAGTGATTTTATTTCGATACAAGAATTAATTTTTGTAGTGTTGAAAAAATAAAACTTTATATCAGTGCTTGTAATTTCTTATGTTATGGGTAATGGTTGGTTTGAGTAGGGAGAGGTTAGATTATTGAGAGTTTATAAATGAGTATTGATCCACCGTGTTAGTATGAGTTGTTGCATCCATGTTGCATGTTATTCTGCACACTCTTCCTCTCTATGTAGAACTCAGACATACTTGCTAAAAGAGTTACAAGTACTAACTGAAACTCTCTTTATGAAGACTCTAGTTATCAATTTGGATTCTTGTGCCCTAGGCATTAGTATATTTAAAATTTTGGCATATTGATGATATATGCAGCTTGAACAATCGTCGCATATGTTCCTCCTACCTTGTGAAACTAATCTCACATAGACACACACACAAATGTATACTTGAAGGGAAATAACTGAACCTCTGGATAGGGCAGTATATCTTGAATATAAAGATATACAAATGTTTTTTTTTTGAAGTACAAAATCATTGATTCAACTATATGTAATATACATTAGAATGTCACAAATGGAGCATTACCTCTAGAGTTACATTTCTATCAATCCTACACTTCGTCCATGCACATACTGCAAACCAAAAAAAATATTTTTTAATCGCTAGAAAAGAAAAACAATACAATCCACTGCTCCTAGTACTTAAAATACATAAAAAAAAATGAAACTTGAAGGCTCATAAATGAGTGAAGTAGATGATAAACATAGGCCATCAGGGTTGTGATCAGACTCGTGCGTTTGTAAGACACCTCCACCTCCTCATATCAGTACCATCTTTGAGTAGCAGCAATAAGCCAGCATTGTCCTTTGATACATTGAACATATACTTGCTTTGATGAGCTCAGTTTCTCCAGAAAACAGATGACATGATCCACTTAAGCAATGAAATCGAGGAGAAGCTTCTAGATGGTTTTTTTCCTGGCAATCTCCTTTCTGGTGACATATCTTTACATAGATGCTGAGTTATTTCCTTTAGTAGTATCAACTGTACTTTATCTGTCCTCGTTAAGATAATTGCTTGCTTCATTGACTCCATGTCTGCCTCGAGTGCCTGAAGCCTTATTTAGAGCTTTTTAACATCAGTATCTCCCGCATCAATAATATCCCTTGGAGTGGTTTACATAATCATCACATATACCAATAGGAGCTTTGAGACCAATTTTTTTTTTTTTTGAATAACAAGCACAATACAAAATTTTACTAATAAGACTGGAATCCGATTAGAAGAAAGAGCAATCACGCAAGTAAGGGAAATTTCCTTAAATAAAAATTTCTACAGGGATAGAAACGACCTGAAAAAATACGTAGAATCTTTATGATTAGCGACTAGGGCATTAAGTACAAAAAAAGTTGTCATTCAAGACACTACGGTACTAAATACAACAAAATTTTTAAGCACATTCATGTCATACATCCTATCCTTCAGTTGTGCAGTGCTGTACTTTTCCCTATCAGTTTGTTGCTTATTGTGCCATACTTGTATTGATGTGCACGCTTGTTATTGTAACCTTCGTGAGGCCATAAGAAGACGGAACAAATATTTGTGAGTGATTGCGTTGGTTATATATGATTTGGTTCAAAGTACAGAGATTACTAAGAAATAGGCCTCGAGTTGTTTATAATCTCAATGATTTCTCTGTCGACTTGATGCTTCATCACTTCATCAACATGTAAGAAACTTGGTTGGTTTGTTGAGGCCAATAGTCTTGCCCACATCCTGTCCATTAAATTTACAGTATTTTGGGTCTCAGTCCTATGAGAAATTGGAATGCAAGCATGCCTACTATTTACAGGCCCAACAGTAAAGCCTGTGGACCCTGCCAGTCCCCATAAACAGTACTCTAAGCCAGAAGTATGTAGTAGATGTTATCTGATGCATTACTAGGAATAGCTCAAACCATGTATGTTGGATCTATATATTTGATATTTATTGCCATTTTCTGGTTCTTCAGGAAATGGTCCTTAATTTCCTGTGAGATCCATAGGCCAATATCTAGATGTAGCTTGTTCCCTGATGCTTCTTTCACACCAGCAGAATCCATCATCTCAGCCACATGCTCTTGTCCAGTACCTTCTGCCAACACAATAACCATATGCCCATTTTCTTTAAGCCACTGTTCAATAAATTCAAAAGGCCCACCAAGCTCCTCAAGATAAAATGGAGACTCTGGTATCAAGCAACAATCCACATCTCTGTTGGCCAAAGCAGCATACATAGCAATGAAACCGCTGTATCTTCCCATAAGCTTCACAATCCCAACACCATTTTTAAAGCTTTCAACCTCCACATGTGCTGCATTGATGGCCCTCTGAGCTTCTTCAACGACAGTGTCAAAACCAAAAGATTTATCTATTACTGCAATATCGTTATCAATTGTTTTTGTAATTCCAACAACTGGTACTTGTTGACCATGTTTCTCATCTTCCTTGTAAATAATAGATGCCCCTTTCTGAGTACCATCACCTCCAATTATGTACACCTGATTAATTCCTCGGTCTTGAATGCTATCAACAACCCTTTTGGTATCATGACTTCCTCGTGATGTGTGAAGAAACGTATCTCCTTGCTTATGGATATCATTGACAGATTTTGGTGTTAAAGTAATGGTGTTTCTTGAGTAAAAGCCTCTATATCCTCCCTCAATCCCAAGAACATCTTCAACGCCATACATATAATTCAACACACATACTATTTTCCTAATCACAGTATTTATCCCAGGGGATAAACCACCACATGTCACTATACAAGTGCCTAAATCGTCTGACTTGAAGTAAACCTTTTCCTGTGATCCTGCACGCCTAAAATGCACTCCTCTTGCACTATTCTTCTGAGTAACAATTTTCTGAGAAACCACATCTTCGGGGTCAACAAAGTGTTGCTTCACAATAGCATAAGCTGGGTTGCTTTCCAAAGGATTCGGATACGTAGGTAAATTTGGGAAGAACTCTGTAAGGTGAGGAACATCTTCATGAACGAAATCTTCCTCTCTTATGATCGAATTCTGAGATTTTATTATGAGTTTAAAGTGCTTTTGGCGCCAATTTAACGGTCGTTTGAGCAAATTAGGGTTCAATCGATTCAAATTGGGGAAATAACATAGTAAACTATGTTGTTAAGATTGATGTATCTTTTGAGACCATTGTGAATGGAATCAATTGTATATACTCCATCACTCATGTCATCTTCAGTTTTAGAGGCATTATCTACCTTTTTCATATTTGAATAGTCTTTTGATGGGAACATGAAGTATTTTGTCTTCTTAAAACTGCTACCAGGCCTTCCATTTTCCATGTCCGTATCCTGAGTCATTTCCTTAACCAGTCCCCCATACAACGAACTTGAGCTTTTAATAGAGTTTTTTTTGGCATGCCTTGTCTGCCTAATCCTTGGAGACTGGCCAACTACCACTTTCTATAAAATGTTCTTTGTACCAAAAGAAAGATCTATACCATCCATTTGATTGTTTCTAGGAGTTCTTTCCAAGTTATGGATTTTGTTCTCCAGATTCTGCAAATGGCTCCGAGCACTTGGAGTTTCCCCTCGTGGGTTTTCACCAAAAGCATATTTCTCAATATCAACAACATCATAGTCGACTTCTACAGGGCCACCATAATTCTCATTCACATTATATTTAAGAGGTGGGTAGTCATAAGAGGTGGATATACAAATGTGTTTAAGTGTTTAGCTTGATTTTATTTGCAGTAAAGATAATGGAGAGATGAGAGATCCAGTATTTATGCTGAAATAGACATCTCGAAAATCTAAGTACACTAGTATTCAATGGTTTACAAATTGTCATGCTTTATTATCCCTTCATTCCCAGTTAATATGTTTGTACCCATTAGAGTCATGTATGGGAGGAAATATTAGTTAATCCAGTGGTCAGCAAATGCGGAATCATCTATAATTTTTCTGATCACATATATTATCTATAATCACCTTTCAATAGAAAATATTATTTCCAATTACAAAAATAAAGATTATTTTGATGTAACATCTTTATTGATAAGCTTAATTGACCAAGTACTTCTTTTAAGAATCACAAGTCTCAAAGTAGGAACAAAATAGATAAGTGGATCAACTTGAATACCTATGCATATGCTGAGGAAGTTGCAAAACTAACATTAATGTTTTAATTTGACTATTTATTTTTATTTTACACTTAATTGGTATTGAGCATTGAAGGTTTTGTCAAGAAGTAAACGGTAAGAAAGAATATTATACTGTATCTTCATGCATTTTAGTGTAATCGTTATTGGGCTAGGTAAATGACTCATAGTCTAAGTCAAATTTATGAGTATTTTCTTCTATGGCTAGGAATATGATAGTCAAAATCTTATTAGATGTTTTGACGTCAATACATGCTCGTAGCGATCTCATAAGTGAGAAGCTTGTGCTAGTGAGGTTGGTTGAACTGTATCCCTCACATGGCTTGAGCCTAGCAATCGCCCACTGTGAGTAGTAGTTGCCTTCTTTGGAAAGCTAATCAACAACTAATGTAACAAGCTATGAGTCAATTGCCATTGGGATAAGAACACATGTCTTTAGTAAAGAGTCAATTTTTTTGAGTTTTTCATCCACTAATAGGCTACCATGACATTTTTAATTATTAGACTGTCTAACATTTCAATTAAATTTCTAGTTAAAGCACACTCATGGATAAAACATGGAGGTTTCAGCCCAGGGCTAGTGAGGCATACGGAGATGGAGTTCAAAATTTTTTAGATTTTTCCATTTCACATTCAAATAAACCTACTTCTACCAAAATTAGATGCCCATATAAAGACTGCAAGAATTTCATATGTTTTTCTTCTGAGAAAGTGTATGACCATTTGGTAATACGGGGTATTGATATGACTTATGATCCATTCGTATTGCATGAAGAGGATGTACCAATGTCACAATCAGATGATGGCCAGTACGAGAAAACCTTTAAGCAGATTAGTGCGGAGAATGACTTATTTAGGTCAACTTATGCAACTAACGCAGGAGAGGACTATCATGGGAATGACACTGAACTTCCTGATTATGGGGAGTTATTAGAGGATGCTGAAACACCATTATATTCAGGTTGTAAGAAGTGCACAAAGTTGTCAGCTGTTATTATGTCGTTTAACATAAAATCTAACAATGCTTGGTCCAATAAAAGTTTTACTAAATTATTGGTGCTTCTCAAGGATCTCCTTCCCGAGGATAACACTATCCCATATTCAATATACTTTGCAAAGAAAATGTTGAAGACATTCAACTTAGACTACCAAAAGATTCATGCCTGCCCAAACGATTGCTTGTTATAGAGGAAAGACCATGAGCGCAAGGAATCATCTCCAAAATGTAGTTCTTCGCGATGGAAACAAGACCCTAAGATAAATAAAATATGAGTTGGTGTTCCAGCAAAGGTGTTAAGGTATTTTCCCATAATACCTAGGTTTCGACGGATGTATATGTCTACTGATAATGTAAAATACTTGAGGTGGCATTCTGATAATAAGAGTATTGATGGCATCTTAAGATACATGGTGGATAGTCCTGCATGGAATAAAATTGATTGGAAGTGGCCCTCCTTTTCTGAAGAGATACGTAACCTGCGATTAGGACTAGCTGCAGATGGAGTTAATCCTTATCATAATTTGAGTTCTAGATATAGTTGTTGGCCAGTAATGCTAGTAAATTACAATCTGCCACCTTCTTTGTGCATGGATAAGAATTTCTTAATGTTGACTTTGATAATCCCCGGTCCTAAGCAACCTGGTAATGATATAGATATTAATTTGTAGCCCCTTATTGAAGACTTATTACTCTTGTGGACAAATGGTGTTGAAACGTATGACGCATATGCCAAAACGAAGTTTATATTAAAGGTCGTACTATTGTGGACTATTAATGATTTCCCAACATATGGAAACCTTGTGGGATGCTCAACAAAGGGAAGATATGCATGTCCTAAGTATGGTGATGGTACATGTTCAGAATGGCTAAAGCATGGCAGGAAATTTTCTTATAGGTCATATAGAACCTTTCTTAGGCCCGATCTTCCTTTTCGATTTAAGAAACTTGGTTCATTGGCGAAAAAGAACTTGACACACCTCCAATTTCATTTAATGGTACACAAGTTTGGGATCATGAATTGCATCCTCATGATAATGGAAAGAGGACACTCCTTCCTCCAGCACCATATACACTTTCGAAGAAAGAAAAAGATATTTTTTATCGAAGGATGCTTTTGTTGAAGTTACCAGATGGATATTGCTCCAATATTTCAAATTGCATATCCTTGGCTGATCACATATTTTATGGTCTAAAGTCGCACGATTTCCATGTTTTAATGCAACAATTGCTTCCTGTTGCATTACGAGATCTCCTCCCAAAAGGAGTGAGACATACCATTTTTAGGCTGTGTTCATTCTACCATGAACTTTGCCAAAGAGAGATTGATTATGTCAAAATGGAATATTTGGAAGTGGAGATGGCAGAGACAATGTGTGTGTTAGAGAGTTATCTTCCTCCATCATTTTTTGACATTATGGGACACCTAACTATTCACTTGGTTCAAGAGGCATGCCTTGGAGGCCCTGTACATTACCATTGGATGTATTCGTTTGAAAGGTACTTACTATTAAATTCTAGGTCTACATAATATTTTCAATGTATTTTTTATTAAATATTATATGATATATAATATTTTGTACTTTCATAGGTGTATGAAGGCGTTAAAAGGATATGTTAGAAATCCCGCAAGGCATGAGGGATGTATAGCTGAATGTTACTTGGCAGAAGAATGTGTTATGTTTTCTGCTAAACATATGAAACTAGATCGAGATACTAATAGCAAAGAAAATAGAAATCACGTTGAAAATGTGGAATCTACTATCCTTAAAGGTTCGTGTCTTGTCAGAAGGAACTGATTTTATTATGTTAGAAGGTAAGCATAAAGCAGCTCATCATTGTGTTTTGTTTAATTTTGAGGAAGTTCAGCCATACCTAGAGTAAGTTACTTTTTATATATATATATATACATGTAATGACTTTATTATATATACATTCTTATGCAATAACAAAAACTCATATTTACTCTAAAAAACAGGAGAGCGAACTCATTCATCAAGATCGCCGATTGCAAAAAAATGATGGCCAGCTAGTAAAAAACATTCAGACAAGTTCAATGAGTGGTTTAAACATGAGGTATGTAAAAGGTTTATTTTGCCTCTCATATTTTGATAGGGACTCTATATGACAATTATCCTTATCAAATTTATCATGATTTTCATATTTCAAAAGAAATGAAACATAAAGATGTATCCCCTACTTTGGAATGGTTATCATATGGTCCAAGAAAGACAGCCATGAGTTACCGATGTTATATGATAAATGGTCACCGTTTCCATACAAAGGATGCAGAAAAAGGAACTCAAAACTTGGGAGTTTCTTTGTCTGCTACTACCTTGTGTAGGTCTAGCGATAAAGACAATAGACAAGTCGAAAAACCTGTGACTTACTATGGTGTGATAAAAAACATTATTTTGCTTGACTATTGTACATTTCGGTATCCAGTATTCTTATGCGATTGGGCAAGCATTGCAATAGGAATAAAAATTGATCACGGATTTACATTAGTCAATCTTCATCAAGGAATTACTCAACAACAAGATCCCTCATCCTTGCATCTCAGGCTCAACAAGTATTTTACTCTTGAGAGGCGGAGGATTCAAATTGGTACATCGTGTTGAGAGCACCTCCTCGAGGATTTCAAGATGTGGAGTACAATGCCAACGAAATGTCAGCACCTACGGTTAGCCTTGAGCCTATAGGAGATATGGTAAAAAATGAAGAAGACAAAGGGTATTTGTGTCAGGATTGTGAAGGAATATGGGTGCAAAACACTGTAGATGTTCAAAATAACGAGAATTTGCATAATAATGAAGACTAGTCACTATTTTTCTCTTTGCCATATATTTTGTTTAGTTACTACTTGAGTAGTTTATCTTTTATTAACTCTTCAACATAAATAACTTAATTTTTTTACTACCTGTTATATGTTTGGTTTAGTAACTTAGTTGAATATTTATTGTTAATTTATAAGATTATCCCGTAATGATTTGGGATTAGGTACTTTTTCTTCTTTTATGATATTTATGCTTCTAATAGTTATACGAAATTCAATGATATTTTGATATTATGAAATGTTTTAATAGGTCAAGCTCTCTGGAGGTGATACTATGGATTGAAGAAATTCAGCCAAAAAGATGACACCTGTAAGAAACTCCAAGTAATATATT
Organism: Kingdonia uniflora; assembly: GCA_014058105.1. Classification (NCBI taxonomy): domain Eukaryota; kingdom Viridiplantae; phylum Streptophyta; class Magnoliopsida; order Ranunculales; family Circaeasteraceae; genus Kingdonia; species Kingdonia uniflora. The sequence continues at coordinate 2,864,107 of JACGCM010000560.1, read as the reverse complement.
TTATAATTTTAATTTCAATGACCAGTACTTATTTCACGTTGGTAACGATATTTATAATTTCAGGTTCAAATTGACATTACGAGAAAGGCAAAACGTGTTGTTGAAAATCTGGGTACAACAAATAATTTAAATCCTAGAGGTAAATATTAGGTGGTTAGCATAATTCAACTATATATCCAAAGTATACACGTAATCTGTTACTCATGTACATTTTTTATAGCACGTGCCACGATAGGTCTTCGTCGATCTGCCCAACAAGAAATAGTGCCAGAAATAGTGCAGGAAGAACATAACTTGAGCCCGGGAGAAGAAGCTATTTTTGAAGCATCAAGCCAGCCTACGCACAATTTCAAGCGTCGAAGGGGGCCAAACAAATGTAAAGTTATTACAACTGAAATCTACTTAAGATGACCTATGGAATACAACTTATTAGGGCAAACCTGTTGGGGAAGATTCGGTGGGTTACAACACATATCTTGGTGTTATAGTTAGAGAGGTGGTTCGGATCACATTTGCCACCTGGCATAATGTGGGAAATGAATTCAGAGACAGGTTATGGACCATAATTAAGGTAATATACACTTGCATTTTACATTAATTATGTTCTTTAGTAAAATTGAAAAAAATTTAACTCCTATTTGCAGTAAAAGTTTATAGTACGTGATGAGGCTAGAAAGCTTGCACTTATGACTATAGAGAAGGATTGGCGTGAACACAAAGTTCAAAAGAGAAAAGTAATTAATATTAAAGATGATTTGGAACAAGCTCTTGCAAATTGTTCTGAGGATGTACCTTACGACCAATGGGAAGTTTTTACTGAACAGTGCACGACATCCGAGTACAAGGTATGAGAATTATAGATCTACTTTCTTTTCAATTTCTTTAACTTAAATTGTTTATAAGATTTTTTTTAATATTACTAAGTATAGGAAACTAGGAGAAAACACATTGACGTCAGGAAAAACCATATATTACCCCATGTATGTAATCGTCAAGGATACCCTCGCTTGGAGCATAAGATGGTAGTTCTCTTACACGTCTATTATGCAATGGCTCACTAATTATATATATATATATATTAAATGATATCTTGCATTTTTATAATATAGAATAAAGAGATTGCAGATGACACAACATCAGTAGTTAAAAAAGTTTAAAAATCTGATGTATGAAAAAGGGCCCACACAAAAAAGAATGGAGAGCCAACAATGGCTTGGTGAAATAAAAAATTGTAGTGTCCTGAATTAATTATTATTATTATTTATCTATTATTATTTTATTTTATTCATTATGCATCATGCATCCACATATATCACCGTTCATCATGCATCTGCATCTTATTGCATTATCAGGGTTTTGAGTTCCTCTTTCTTCATTTCCTCTACTTCGGTGGTTTCGGTGATTGTTGGGCGGAGGAGGTTGTGTTGAGGCTTTGGGAGCCTGTGGTTGGCTTGGTGGAGGTGTGTTGTTGTTGTTTTAGGTGGTTGTGTGGTGTGGTGTGGTGTGTGATCCGGGAGGGATCTGAGGATTTCCTAAGTTTTATCAGTTTTCGTTGAGTAGAATCTTTTGCCCAACTTTTTGTTCCTTTCTGTTCGAACAACTCCTTTTCTGTTTGAATAGATTTATATCTGCTTTGTTTTATTCGAATAGAAATATCTTTTGTTCGAATAGATTTCTTCTTGTTCGAACAACTTTTTCTTCTGTTCGAATAAGATGTCTGTTCAGTTGATTTCCTTCTGCTTTGTTCTGTTTGAACAAGAATTTCTCTGATTAAATAGACTTCTTCCTGTCTTTCTTTGTTCGAATAGAAATATATTCTATTCGAACAGAGGCATATTTAGAAGACCAGGTTAGGTCTTTTCACGCGATTCTTGGCCATTGGATTGCCTCGAAATAAGTGTTAGAAATTAGGGTTTTAATTACCCATTTCACGCTCTCTCTCTCTTACTTACACACACTCTCTCTCTCTCTCTCACTCACTCTCCAAATTGGAATCCTCTCTACCATTGCTTGCCGATTCGTCGCATTTCCTTATCTTGCTCAGTTGCACTTCCTTCAGTGAGTAATTTCCCTATTCCACTCCTTATTGTTGATTCGATTTTGTCTTTGGTTAGAACCCTTGTAGCTTGAGTTGTTTTAGGGTTTTGTGATTTGGGTGCTTGTTGAGATTGCGGAGTTGTGGTTATTGCAGGTATTGGGTTGATTATTGTTGATTGTGGTGTTGTGGTTGAGGATGGTAGTTCTGTTGATTTTTGGAATACGATTTATCCTTTATCAGGCGAGTTATCCCTTCATTGCTAAATTCCTTTACAAATTTAATCAGAGTTGATTTAGAGTGTTACTCTGGACAGAGAGGTGTTTGTAATATAGTTATAGTCTATATTGTATTCTTCAGTAGTTATTATTTCCGTGCATCTTTTTCTATTGGTTAGGCGCGTTGAGTGGTGTTCTCTTTGTCCTTTAGGAAGTTGTGCATTGTGTGGTATTCTCGAGGCCTTGTCCTTGAATACTATGTTTCAGTCGCTTTAAGACTGGTGTTGTTTGAATGTTGTGACTTGTGGTCAATATTCATCTGAGTTAGAATTGTTTACCATTCTCTCAGGCAGGTAGCTATCCTATGTGTGCGTTGGCCGTGTGGCGGCTGTGGTATTTTGATCCTTGGGATCTGTTTGCAGTGTGGATTTTTATATTCTTTTAACTTACCGGGATCGGATACATAGCAAAGCTCTACATCGGCTGACCCTCGATAGGACCTAGGATTCCTACATTGGGTTAAAAATAGTAGGTGAAGTTCGGGCTGGACACTATTATATCTATTACCCATCCGGGAGTGTGGGATTGTATGAGACAGTTTCCTTAGGTACCCGTCTTATCCTCCGTGAGGTTGAAATTCTTTGGAATTGTAAACAAAGGTCGGACGTTGGCTCCATTGGTTGCAAAGCCCGGAACACACTGATCAAGTGATAAATCCTTTAACGTGGTCGGGTTGGTAACCCAATCATATTCATTATATCTAATTAAGATCTCTTTAAGGTTATTATTGCATTAGCGGCTGATTAGCCCAATACATTGATTATAGGGTCTAGTCCATTGGTTCATCACATCATAAGCATCCATATTAGGACAATTTTAGAATCATATCATATCATATCATATCACACCGTATCATATCAGGTCATCGCATCATCATTACATCAATATATTTCTCTTCTCTCAATTCTTCTATTCTTTACTTATATATTTACTGTACTCTTATAATCTTATATCTCATTCACCTCTTCCACTTTATCTGCACCAGTTTTATTAGTAAATTATTTAGCATTGTTGGGTTATTAGTGAGTCATGGCTTTGCTCACTCTCATTTTTTCCCACCTTTCAGAGGCAGAGTAGTTGCTGGCTTTGGCTGAGAGCTTCAGCTGTTGGTCCCAGTTTTTACAGCTACAGATTTTGTTCTTGTTGTAGTATCTCTTGTACGATCTCAGTTTTTGACGCTGTGCATTATCGAGATATTATATTTACATTTTCAGTTTGTTATATCTCTTTTTTGTTTCTGTTTTATTTTTTTACTCTGATGATATTGCTATAGTGAACGACTGAGCTATTTCCTATTGGTAAGGTTATTTGTGGGGGCGAATCTTTGGATTCCCGACCTGTACGCCCTGGATGACATGGTTTTAGATATGCTCTAATTATTAGAATTTGGGGCGTGACGGACTTGGTTTCAGAGCTGTAGGTTAATCCCTATCTCTATTCTTGCAATCATATGACGAGTTGTTTTCTTGACGGAGTTAGGTCGATTCCTTTTTTGGTTTTTCATATTTTATCGTATTCCTTCAATTACCTATCTTTCCTCCTTTCCTGAGATGTGTGCCTTTTGCTCGTAAAGATGGATAAAGGTAGCAGAGGCAGAGGTCGCACGGTAGGTCGTGGTCGTGGTCGTGGTGGTACTCGTGGTGATGCACTTGCTGATGAGCTAGCGCTCAGTCAAGAAAGTTTGGGATCTATTCCGATTTATCAGGATATTCCTCCAGCTCCAGTAATTCTAGAACAACCTGGTATTTTACCTATTCCAGTTGTTCTTGGCATTTCAGTAGAGATGAAGCAATTTATGGAGAGTTTTACCGTCTATTTCCACCAGGCCAGGGGCCCAGTAGTTAGAGAGTACAGTTATCTTGAGCAGCTTCAAAAGTATAAACATCCAACTTTTTCTGGCACGACTGTTCCATCTGAGGCCGAGACATGATTCAAGTCCATTAAGAAAACTCTGAACGCAATGAAATGTTCGGATGATCAGGAGGTGGCGCTTGCGACTTATCTTATACAAGGTGAGGCAGATCATTGGTAGGATATAGCCAAGAGGACTATCATAGAGACTCTGATAATTTGGACATCTTTTCAGGAGCAGTTCTTCGAGCAATATTTTCCGCAGAGCTATAGGGACGCATGTATCTCAGAGTTTTACATGCTTGAGCAGGGTGATATAAGTATTTCTAGGTATGATCAGCGATTCAACGAACTCTCTCGATATGTTCCACTTATTATTCAAAATGAGGTGCAGCGCAAGTTAAAATTTTTGAAGGGTCTTCATCCGTACTTTAGAAGGTTTTTGATTTCTTCAGGGGCTAGTTCGTATAGAGAGGTTTTGTCTAAAGCTTTGGCGATAGAGCAGAACGATATGGAGGATCACAAGTCCAAGGACTTGAGAAACCAAATGAGACAAGATCAAAAACTCGATAAGGGCAAAGCAGGCCAGAGTCAGTATGAGAACTTGGGCTCGAAGAGATATAAGTTCAGTATTACCGATGGAGCACCAGCTAGAGTTATGGGAGGACAACATTCTTATAGACCACGGTTCACTTTTGGTGAGTGTTGGAACTACGGGGAGAAAGGGCTCTCTAAGAGGTTTTGTCCTAAGCTAGATAGAGGTCCATAGCCATTGTGATAGTTTCAGGGTCTGCAGAGTAGGCAGATTGTGTCTGGCCCTCCGGGTGGACAGAGACAACAGCATCCGATTCAGCAACAGGGATAGGGCCATGGGCATGGAAAGATGTACACAGTTGGGAGATGAGGTGCTCGCATCGCTCCACCTGTGGTGGAAGGTACGATTCATATTTCTAATTCACCCGCTAGAGATCTTTTTGATTCAGGCGCATCGCATTCATTCATATCATACATTTTTCTTTGTTCTATTAGTTTTGAGTCTTCCTTGTTGTTAGATGAGATTTTCATGGGTACACCGCTCGATACTTCGGTGTCTATTTCTCGTATTTGTAGGGATTTCCCGATAGTTGTTTGTGGTCACGTCCTTCCAGTAGACTTGTTAGTACTACCGATGGAGGAGTTTGATATTATCCTGGGTACTGGGTATGGATTGGTTGTCGATGCATCGAGTTACTTTAGACTATTTTGAGAAGTCGGCTACTTTCAGTATTCCTGGGGAGAAGCGATTCGTGTTTGCTAGTTCGAAACCAGCGCGGTCAGGAGACAGCCTGTTGGCATTCTTAGAGTTAGATTCCTCTAGTATCGATGTTAGTTCTATTTCGGTTGTGTGTGACTTTTCAGATGTTTTCTAGAAGATACCTGGTTTGCCACCGATGAGAGAGGTTGATTTTAGTATAGATCTTTTACCGGGTATAACACCGATTTTGAAGGCTCCATATCGTATGGCACCAGTTGAGCCGAAGGAATTATATGATCAGATATCTGAGTTGATAGATAAGAAGTTTATCTGGCCGAGTACTTCACCGTGTGGTTCTCCAGTTTTATTTTCTAAGAAGGACGGATTTATGCGTCATTGTATTGGCTATCGCGAGTTGAACAAAGTCACGATCAAGAATAAGTATCCCTTACCTAGGATTGAGGATTTTCTTGACCAACTTCGGGGAGCGCAGTTCTTTTTGAAGATTGATCTTAGATCGGGTTACCATCAGCTGAGAATCAAGAAGGGGGATATTTCTAAGATAGCATTCAGGACACGTTATGGGCACTGCGAGTTTCAGGTTATGCCTTTTGGATTGACGAATGCTCTTACAGCTTTTATGGATTTGATGAACAATTTTTTTTGTCCTTATCAAGACCGGTTTGTTATTGTGTGTGTGGATGACATTCTCATCTATTCAAAGACCGAGGCCGATCATGAGGGACACTTGAAGATTGCATTAGAGACCTTGAGGGAAAATGAGTTGTTTGCTAAGTTTGAGAAGTGTGATTTCTGGCAGAAAGAGGTAAAATTTCTAGGGCACGTTGTGTACAAGGATGGCATTGCAGTAGATCCTTTTAAGGTTGAAGCCGTTACGGATTGGGTTCAGCCGACTAATGTTACGGAGATACGCAATTTTCTGGGTTTAGTTGGGTATTATTGTAGATTCATCAAGGGATTTTCTCGGATTGCAGCTCCGTTGACTCGTTTGACACAGAAGGATGTTAGATTTGTTTGGGATGATAAGTGTGATTTGGCATTCACAGAGTTGAAGAAGAGGTTGACTACAGCTCCAGTTCTTATTGTTCCTTCCAGCGGGCAGAAATATAAGGTTTATAGCGGTGCGTCAATCAGTGGACTTGGTTGTGTATTGATGCAGGAAGGAAAGGTTGTTGCTTATGCTTCTAGTAAACTTAAGGTGCACGAGAGGAATTATCCTACTCATGACCTTGAGTTGGCAGCTGTGGTATTTCCTTTAAAGATTTGGCAACATTATCTTTACGGGGGGAGATTTGAGCTCTTTTCAGATCATAATAGCTTGAGATACCTTTTCTCTCAGAAGGAGTTGAATATGAGGCAGCGCAGATGGATGGAGTTTCTGAAAGATTATGATGTTGACTTACAGTATCACCCAGGGAAGGCAAATGTGGTGGCTGATTCTTTAAGCCGTTTGCCTAGGGGATTTCTTGCTCGTCTTATGGTTCACGAATGGTTGTTACTTCAGGATATAGCAGATTCGGGGCTAAATTTGTTTTCACAGGGTACCAGTGGTTTTATTGCTAATTTGAGAGTTCAGTCATCTTTGATTTCTCAGATTGTGGAAGCTCAGCAGCAGGATGCAAGGTTATAGTCTTGGGCTTCAGATGATAGCAGACCCGATTGGACAGTTAGTTCAGATAGTAGTATCAGATACAGGGGGAGATTATGTATGCCAGATTCAGAGACATTGAAGCGTGAGACTATTAATGAGGCTCACGGCTCTAGGTATACTATTCACCCAGGCAGTACCAAGATGTACCAGGACTTGAAGAAGCATTATTGGTGGGACATGAAGCGAGAGATAGCTAAGTTTGTTTCCAAATGTCTTACATGTCAGCAGGTGAAAGCCGAGCACCAGAAACCAGTGGGGCAGATCAAGCTTTTACAGATTCTAGAGTGGAAGTGGGAACATGTGACTATAGATTTTATTTTGGGATTGCCGAGAACGAAGAGAAATCATGATTTGATTTGGGTAATTGTTGACTGATTGACCAAGTCATCTCATTTTATTCTGGTTCGCAAGACTTTGACCCTTGAGGAGTTGAGCAGGTTGTACGTGAAAGAGATAGTGCGATTGCATGGAGTACCTGTGTCTATAGTATCAGATCAAGATGCTAGGTTTACCAGAAAATTTTGGAAGAGTTTTCAGTGAGCTATGGACACTAGACTGGATTTTAGCACAACATTTTACCCACAGACCGATGGTCAGACAGAGAGAGTTAGCCAGATTCTTGAGGACATGCTTAGGGCTTGTGTGTTGAACTTCAAGGGCAGTTGGGATGGGCATTTACCATGGGCAGAGTTTGCATATAATAACAGCTTCCAGTCGAACATTGGGATGGCACCTTATGAGGCTTTGTATAGTAGACCATGTAGATCACCGCTGAGTTGGGCAGGGGTTGGTGAGCAGAGTTTACTAGGGCCAGATTTTGTTCGTGAGACTATAGAGGCTATTTCTACTAGTAGAGATCGGTTACGTACAGCACAGAGTTAACAAAAGAGTTATGCCAACATTCGTAGGAGACAGTTAGAGTTTGAGATTGGTGATCACGTTTTACTAAAGGTTTCTCCGATGAAGGGCGTGATGCGTTTTAGTAAGAAGGGGAAGTTGGCTCCGAGATTCATTGGACCTTTCGGGATACTTGCCAGAGTTGGAGAGTTGGCTTACCGTTTGGTATTGCCGCCACAGCTGGATTGAGTTCACAATCTGTTTCATGTTTCGATGCCGAGGAAGTATGAGCGGGATCTTACTCATGTGATTGATTGGGAGCACCTAGAGGTTCAGGAAGATGCTACTTATGTGGAGCATCCAGTGTGTATTTTAGACAGTGAGAATAAGGTTCTTCGTAGTAAGATTATTCCTTTTGTGAAGGTGCAGTGGGATCACCATGGACTTAGTGAGGCTTCTTGGGAGTTAGAGGCGGAAGTGAGAGATCGTTATCCGCACTTGTTCTCTGGTTGAGGTATGTGGAATTTCGGGGAAATTTTTTTTTAGGAGGGTAGAATGTAGTGTCCAAGATTTATTTTTATTTTTATCTATTATCATTTTTTTTTATTCATTATGCATCCACTTACATCACCGTTCATCATACATCGGCATCTTATTGCATTATCAGGGCTTTAAGTTCTTCTTTCATCATTTCCTGTGTTTCAGTGGTTTCGGTGATTATTGGGCAGAGGAGGTTGTGTTGAGGTTTTAGGAGCCTGTGGTTGGCTTTGTGGAGGTGTGTTGTTATTGTTTTAGGTGGTTGTGTGGTGTGGTGCATGATCCGGGAGGGATCTGAGGATTTCTTAATTTTTTGTCCGTTTTCGTTGAGTAGAATCTTCTGCCTGCTTTATTTGAATAAAAATATTTTCTATTCGAATAGATTTATATCTGCTTTGTTTTATTCGAATAGAAATATCTTTGGTTCGAATAGATTTCTTCTTGTTCGAATAAGATGTCTGGTCAGTTGATTTCCTTTTGTTTTGTTATGTGCGAACAAGCTTTTTTCTATTCGAATAGACTTTTACCTGTCTTATTTTGTTCAAATAGAAATATATTCAATTTGAACAGAGGCGTGTTTAGAAGACAAGGTTGGGCCTTTTCACGCGATTCTTGGTCGTTGGTTTGCCTCGAGATGAGTGATGGAAATTAGGATTTTAATTACCCATTTTACACACTCTCTCTCTTACTTACACTTTCTTTCTCTCACTCACTCTCCAAATTGGAATCCTCTCTTCCATTGCTTACCGATTCATCGCATTTCCTTGCCGAGCTCTGTCGCACTTCCTTTGGTTAGTAATTTCCCTATTTCTCTCCTTATTGTTGATTCGATTTTGGCTTTGGTTGGAACCCTTGTATCTTGGGTTGTTTTAGGGTTTCGTGATTTGGGTGTTTATTGAGATTGTAGAGTTGTGGTTGTTACAGGTGTTGGGTTGATTTTTGTTGATTGTGGTGTTAAGGTTGAGGTTGGTTGTTTTGTTGATTTTCAGATTGCGATTTATCCTTTATCAGGTGAGTTTTCCCTTCCTTGCTAAATTCCTTTACTAATTTAATAAGCATTGATTTAGAGTGTTTCTCTGGACAGAGAGGTGTTTGTGATATAGTTATAGACTATATTGTATTCTTTAGTAGTTGTTATTTCAGTGCATCTTTTCCTATTCGTTAGGCGCGTTGAGTGGTGAACTCTTTGTCCTTTAGAAGTTGTGCATTGTGTGGTATTCTCGTGGCCTTGTCCATGAATACTGTGTTTCAGTCGCTTTAAGACTGATGTTGCTTAGATATTGTGACTAGTGGTCATTATTCATCTGTGTTAGGATTGTTTACCATTCTCCCAGGCAGGTGGTTATTATATGTGTATATTGGCCGTGTGGCGGCTGTGGTGTTTTGATCCTTGGGATTTGTTTGCAGTGTGGGTTTTAATATTCTTTTAACTTAACGGGGTCGGATACATAACAAGGCTCTACATCGGGTGACCCTCGATAGGACCTAGGATTCCTACATCAGGTTAAAAATAGTAGGTAAAGTTCAGGTTGGACCCTATTATATCTATTACCCATCCGGGAGTGTGGGATGGTATGCGACAGTTTCCTTAGGTACCTGTCTTATCCTCCATGAGGCTGAAATTACTTGGAATTGTAAATAAAAGTTTAGAGGTTGGCTCCGTGGGTTGCAAATCCTGGAACACTCTGATCAAGTGATAAATCCTTTAGCGTGGTCAAGCTGGTAACCCAATCGCACCCATTGCATCCAATTGAGATCTTTTTAAGGTTATTATTGCATTAGCGGCTGATTAGCCCAATACATTGATTATAGTGTCCAGTCCATTGGTTCATCACATCATAAGCATCCATATTAGGATAATTTTTGAATCATATCATATCATATCATATCACACAGTATCATATCAATTTATCGCATCATAATCACATCAATATATTTCTCTTTTCTCTATTCTTTTAATCTTCACTTATATATTTAATGTACTTTTCTAATCTTATATCTCATTCACCACTTCTTCTTTCTCTGCACCAGTTTTATTAGTAAGTTATTTAGTATTGTTGGGTTATTAGTGAGTCGTGGTTTTGCTCACACTTGCTTTTTCCCCCCTTTCAGAGGCAGAGTAGTTGCTAGTTTTGGCTGAGAGCTTCAGCTGCTGTTCCCAGTATTTGCAGCTACAAATTCTGTTCTTGTTGTAGTATCTCTTGTACGATCTCAGCTTTTGACGTTGTGCATTATCGAGATATTGTATTTATATTTTCAGTTTGTTATATATTTCTTTTGCTTACGCTTTATTCTTTTACTCTGATGATATTGCTATAGTGAATGACTGAGCTATTTCCTATTAGCAAGGTTATTTCTGGGGGCGAATCTTTGGATTCCCGACCTGCACGCCCTGGATGACATAGTTTTAGATATACTCTAATTATTGAAATTTGGGGCGTGACAAAAATAGTATGTACTTTATTAGTTGATATTTTTCTTAATCATTCATTATACATATTTTTCATAGCATAATGTGTGACTTGCGATTCTTAGGATCAGATTTATGTCGGTGAAGTGGATCTCATAGTACTTTTTGGTCCTGAACGCACTGGATGAGTGAGGGTTACAGGATTCGACATCTCACTAATTGTTTATAATAGCGTACAACATAGTGGAGTGTTAGTACAATGTTTAACAGAAGAAGTGAAGGAATTACGAGAGGAAGTGGTACTGGTACATGGTTTAAAAGATGAAGTAGCGTCGTTGAGGGTTCAAATGGCAAAGCTAGAAAAATTTATAGTATATCATATGAACTCCCTTACTATTTTAATTTAATTAATTTATTGTCACTAATATTTTTATGTTGCGACAGCCAAACAAAATAAGTACCTAAGATGAAATTACCCTTCTCGAAAGCAATAGATTAGCTTCGGTATGCTCTCACATGGAATTAAATTCTTTTTAATAGTTAACACTATTTAATACTTAAATTTTCTTATTTTCATTCCGCCAAGGAAGCCACATACCATCGCGTCCTGTAAAATGCAAATTGTTTTGGCTTACACCAAGTAATGTGGTGGCTATTGGTCATTGGAATAATGAAAAGCATACATGTAAAGTTCATAATGCACCTTTAAGAATTGGAATGTCGAAGGTGAGTATCCAAATTGCTTTGAAGGAAGACGCACCACTTGCTAGAGGGAATGATCATTTGAAGACAATCGGAGATGCATGCGGATCATTTGTGGCTTGGCCAACACCGCTTATTATCAAAAAGTAATTAATTTAAGGATTTAATATAGAGTATTTAGGCAATAATGTTGAATTTGGATATGAGTATTTCATATTTATTAGACTTTTTTATGATGTGATTTATTATCAAGTAGTGATTTAGTTAAGAATATTATTGTAGGAAATGTTTGCAATATTGCTCAGTTTGAATAAGTTTTCTGTATTTTTATTAGACTATGAAGATTTTATATTATGAATCTTACACTAGGCTATAATGCTTTATTAATATTTTTCAACGGGTTATTAATTTATTTTTTTACAGGTACAATTTTTTTACTCTGCCAATGGAGCCTTATTTATGGTTATTCATTGCCGGTCCCAAGCCCGAATAAAGGAGGAGGGAAAAGGATAAAAATTCATGGTATTGGATTCTTAGAAGAGAATAACTATTGCAATACCAAGCAGTTTTTAGTTTCAGGTTAGTTTTTTAGTTTCAGGTTAGTTTTTATTTATTTATATTGGAGTGCTTCATTATTTCATTTTTATATGTATAGGTTTATGACTTTCTTTTTTGTGTTATGTAGGCAAGATTCCACCGGCTTGACTACTTCTCCTAATAATTATGGATGTATTCGGGTCGATGACATGGGGTAAATATTTCATTATATGGTTTGTTATGTCCTTTCTCTTCTTTCGCCACTACAAGAAAAATGGGCAATAGCCACAACGGACATTTAGCTCTGGCCACTATTTTATCTGTTGCAAACTACCACCATTTATACGGTGGCTATTAGTCTAAATTTGTGGCTAATAGTTTATCTTACAAAAGAAAACTGATAACAAGTTTGACTGATTAGTAAAACAGTGGGAAAATGATCCATAAAATGTTTCAATTGCGCGCCTTTTCCCGCTATAACACAGATTTTCCTTTCTCTCCTATCCTCTCCTCTCCTCTCCTCTATCGGTAATTTCAAAAGGAACAACTTCATATCTCCTTCAGTACTTCTCTTCGTCCAAATAATCTCAATTCTCTTTTTATTTTATTGTCTACAGATGGAGAAACAATTTCCTGATCTAAAACCAGGTAATATTTTAAATTTACATCTCTCTATCTCCCCAAATTTACCTTCAATTGGATGTTTTTTCTTCTGGGAGTTGTTTATTCTTCCAACTGTAAGATTGGATTTCTTTGATTTTCATTATTCCAACCCCAATTTTTGGATTTCCCTTCGTGGATCAATCTAAGATTTTTTTTTTGTTTTTTAATAGTAAGCTGGAGTTAAGGCAGACCCCAATCTAGGGTTTAGTTGATTTTTTTTTCTATTGTTGTTTCGGCTAAGTAGATATAAATAGTAATTTTCATTCTCACACTTAAAGTATTACTGATACATTTGTTTTTATAATTTTTTTATTTTTTTTGTTATGCTAAATTCTCATAAAGTTAAAATAGAGAGGGTAAAGTTCTTCCCTTGGAAGGCAAGTACACTAACTACATCATAGGTACACTAAGTACATTTTCGTTGTTGCAATCAAAGGTGGCATTATTTCTTTTTTTGGGATATGAAATTGAGTATGTTGGGGTTTTCATAGACTGAATTGTGCCTTATATCATTGGGCCTTGCTTATTTATGAGATTTTCTCATATTGAGATAAAGGGGATTAGAACACTGATAATGACATCAAGAATTTTTGGAACATAAATTTGGAAAATAAGCTAAAGAAGCTCCAAACTAATTTTACACATGGCTAAGAAGGCTTTATCAGATGTCTTGTCACTTGATACTAAATCTTTACCTATACCTAAACTGAAACCATCCAACAGGTATCTCTCTTACGCAATGCCAATCCTAAAGAGTACTACAATTTATGCAGCAAATGTCGATAACATATCCCAGTTGCTTTAAGGTAGATTAATCCATCAAAATTTGTGATTCCTCCATGCTTACCTATGTTGGTCATGATGCATATGATACATGTTTGTGGTCATGATGCCTATGATTTAATGCTTCTTTGTACAAATGTTAATGGGGTGAGCTGCATTGTTTCAAACTATTTAGTTATTATTTCTTATAAGATTTTATGGTATTCTATTCAGACAAGATGTACTAGAAATAGTTTGTGAATTATTGTTTATGCTTTGCGGCACAATTACGAGAGTACAATACTTTCGACAATACTAACTATAATGGCTTCAACATTTAAGCTTGTGAAGGGGCCAGCTTGTAGATCCTATTTTGTCACATGTAAAAAGAGTTCTCCATGTAATATCCCCCAATGGTCATATTAGTCACAATATAATGGCATATTACTTCATATATCACTTCATATATGGATCTTAGTGTGCTTGGTCTCCCATTATTTTAAGAATACTTGTGTTTTGTTATATCTTCAGGCCATCAGATTGTTTGTCTTTGGGATTGCCCATGTGTGATGATGACGAGTCTTTCCTTGTCGTAAGGATAACTTCAATGCATTTTCAGAATAGAAATTATGCAAGCAAGACTATTGAAGCTAGATTAATATCAAAACCATTGGATTACTACACAACTTCATCTGTTTTGAGGAAGTAAGTTAATCCCAACACTTGTTCCATTTCTTTTATTTCCTTCCTATCTCTGACATGGGAGTTAGAAAATATTGCTTACTATTTTATATTCTTACATGATATGATTATCTTGAAAACTTGTTGCGTCTTTTTTTTTGTCACTACAAGAAAAACGAGCCGGGGAACATAATTAGCATTTGATACGTAAAATCTAATTTTTAAATTCATGGTGATTGATGTTTTTTTTTCTAGTGGAAGGATATGAATGTCAAGTATTAACATGTAATCATGTATATTATTACCTCATTTTCAAAATCCGGGAAATCATCTTTGACATTGCCTCCGCATAGTTGTAATAACTTTGTGTTCCCGGTTTCAAGCTAGCCTCAATTAAGGAGCATAATGAGTGGTAGGATTATTTACTTTGTCACCTTTTATTTGTGGAGTTAGGCGATGATTTTATGCTTATTTAGCTTGGGGTTCCTTAACATTGAAGTTTTGCAAGTGTTTAACTTGCAATGACGCACACCAGCTTTTTACTTGGAATGTCACATATGGGAACATTTACACTATGAACAGGTAAGCTATTTAAATAATCGGATCTACTTGAGTGCAATTTAATGCATATCTTACCCACTTTCTTATACTCATGTGTGTTTGTGAGTATGAATTGCGAAAGGTGTGTAATTTGTAAAGGGAATTGTATGTATGAAGGGTGTGATTGTGTGAGTCATATATTTTTTGTGTATTTGTAATTTATCACTCAGATCCTATTGACATTGTGTTGGCTTTAAACATCTTTGGCAATTCAGATGTTTAGTGGCTAATATCTTTATGGTGATTCGGGAGTTTATTTTTGCAAAAGGTTAACAAGTTCTGTTGAGATATAATTTCAGTTACAAGAATAAAGCAATACTTAGCTGCAGATATGTCAGTCTCATAAATCTCAACAAAATTAGCTATAACTAAGTGAATCTGAAATAAGTTTGATGAAGGTCTTCAATGCTCTTTAGAAAGGCAAGCCTCCCTACAAACCACTCTCTACTTCCAGAAGGCAGTTTACTTGCTCTTTTGTCACAAGAATCTGTGCTAAAATTTACCTCTCTGAGCTCTCTCCATGAGTGCTGGATACGGATAGAGAAAAAAGGGCTTGGGAATTTTCATTTCCTTTAAAGTTAGCTAGGGACATCACTGCTGCTTGAGAGCCAGATACCACAAGGATTTTTGTGGCAGCCCTCATTATACAATGATTCAAGGAGTCATCTTTCCCGGGACCACCCTAATAAAGCTCTATTATTTTTAGTGTGTAGGCCAACCAAGAGGATGGACAAATTTCTTCGATGAAGTAATGTAAGGGGTAAAAAATATTTTAGGCCACCTTATATATTTCTATAGTTGTTTTATCATTGTTCTCTACCATGTTTTCTCAAATTATATAAAAAAAAATCATAATATTATTTGGGTGAGCAATTCACTTTCGCGAATTGCACTAGTTTTAGTGAACTTTCGAAGGATAAGTTTAAACCTATCTCATATGAATATTCATGGCAGAGTGTCCCTCAAGGTAACTGGCACTGTCCAAGCTGCTTATGCAAATTTTGTGGACAAGTTGGGACTACTGTGAAGCGATTCCTCACATGTCACCAGTGTAAGGAGAAATGTATGTGTATTTACTACTTCATCTACAACCTTCTATGAGTAATAACACATTGTGTAACTACTTATAAATAGCACATATCTAATTATTTACATTGTTAATGTAGACCATCAAGGTTGTATCCTTGAGAAAGAAGCTACAGCCATCAGTAACAAAGACTGGTGTTTTTTGTTTGAGCATCTCAATGGAGCTGTTGACGAACTTTATCTTCTATGCGAGTTGGAATGCGACTTGGACCAGATGAAAGAGGTTGTTCTTGTTCTAGAAGAAGCTAGATCATATTTTAGAGAACTAAGAGCTGAGTTGAAGGATTTGAGAATGTGAAAAGGTCGTCTTCTCAACCCTCAGTAGACGAACAGTCGGTGAATGTGAAATCTGATCCCTGAAGGCCTCACGCTCTATCTTGGGAGGTTAGCATGCTAATTTTTTACTTGCATATTGGAGTACACTTGCATTACTTCTATTTATTAGAGCTCGGCTGGACTTCAAAGTCTTTTTTCACCATATATTTTAGCTTCCACTTTGGAATCTGACACACTGCACTTTATTTTTGCGGAGGACCTAACTCTGATCTAAATTTGATACTATTTTGATATTAGTTATAGACATGCTTATATCAGATGCTACTTATAGCCTAATTGATTTACCAAATAACTCTGGTCTAAATATTCATTCTCTCATCTTATGCTTGCCCACTTTAGCTTAATCCTAGTGGACATGGAGGTTACTCGTACCCAAACGAGTAGTTAGCTTGAAGGATTTGCTTAATAGGTAAAGGATATGCTTGCTAATGCCAACTAGCCTGGATGGTAAGGTCTCTAGGACCGGTCACCAATTAAGGACCGATCCAAACCCTGTTATCCCCAGTTGGGGTCTTCTAATTCTCGAGTTGTATTCCTAAAAATAAGAATATATGCTCAACTATACTACTATGAGTGGAAAATAAAGCTTTTGTGAGTGCTAGATGTAGCTGTCCATTCTGGTAATCAAGCAGAATGATATTCCAAACTGGAAATATTATGAGTTTTATTAGCCTTCTGACTTATAACAGGCACACTTCTTGTTGGTCATATGATTTTAATGCATCTACCTAGTGATTCTCAGCTTGTGTACCTCTAGCTTTATTCTCAGTACTTTTATCTCGGACAGAGTAAACTTGTGTTGATGTAGATGACATATTCAGCTGAGATTGAGTCACACCTGATCTGTTGAAAAACTTTGAGTGGAGACGGATTGGGGAGTGGGTTTGATGAGGATTCCTGCGCAGTGGATGGTGGTGATGGATTTTTAGAGACGATGAGAGAGGATGGGTCACAACGATTAATTGGGTCAGAAGAATTCTTGGGGCGGCGCGTGTATGTGCGTAGAATGGCTGGCTGATGGGAAGATGGTGGTTCTTACGGAAGAGAAGAGGCAGGCACGGGTTGTGGATTTGGAGAAGAAGGAGGCGCGACTGTATGATCGGGAGGTGATGTGTTTGGATGAAAAGTATTTTGATTGGAATCAAAAGAATAAGTGGTGTTGTGGGTGACAAAAGTAATTAGACCAGAATCTGTGTTTGAAGGAGAAATAGAAGAATTGGGATTGACAGATGCATAAGGAAAAATATTTTTGTGAAATCTCACATCGCGGCTAGTGAAAACTTTTTTTGGTCGACAAATCGAATAATTTGTATGCCTTTTGACCGATGGGATAGCCGATAAAAATTAAGGTTATGAAACGATGGCTAAATTTGTGAGAAGTATGGATATTAGTAGCATAGGCTAAACAACCAAAGACATGAAGATGAGGAAAAGAAGGTGGTTTTGAGTAGAGAAGTTTAAAAGGAGTTTTGAAGGTGAGAACTGGAGAAAGGAGTCGATTGATGATGTGTACAGCAGTAAGAGCACACTCACCCCAAAATTGTGTAGGGAGTTGAGCTTGAAATTTCAAAGCTCGAGCTACTTGCATGATGTAACGATGCTTGGGTTCCATAACCCCATTTTGTTGAGGCGTGTAAACACAAGAATGCTGAAAAATGGCACCATTTTCTTGAAAAAAAACGAAGTGAGATAAATTCTCCACCATTGTCACTTTGAAAAGTCTTAATGTGGGACTCAAATTGAGGGCGAACATAACTGAAGAAGCGTTTTAGAAGTGATTATGCTTCATCTTTGTGTCGTATCAAGAAAATCCATGTGAAACGTGTATAATCATCAACAATAGTAAGAAAGTAATAAGCACTAGAAAGAGAAGGGTGTCGATAACAACCCCAAATGTCACAATGAATTATCTCAAAAGGTTTTATAGAAGAAATTATACTAGGGCTGAAAGGTAAATGACTTGGCTTAGCCAAAGGACATATAGGGCAAGCGTTATTGAACTGGACAGAAAAATTTAAAAAGTTCTTGGCAATAAAACTTAAACGAGAAGGTGGTACATGGCCTAACCGGTTATGGCAGAGATCGGTGGATGAGATGGTGAGATTGTAGGCTGGTCGGTTTGTGGGTGAGGAAGAGTTGGTCACGGATTTCTTCGTCGCTAGTGCCACCAAATAGTATAATCTATCATGCTGTTTACCCAAACCAATCATTCTCATCGTAGCCAGATCCTGCAAAATGCACCAATAAGGAAAAAAAGTTATTGAACAATTCAGGCCTCTCGTCTAACTGACATCAAATCAACTCTAAATGTAGGCACACATAGCACATCATGCAAATAATAGATGGAATTAAGAGGCAATTATCCTTTTGTAACGATATTATCTTTTTCTCCACTGGGCAGTAGTACGGGAGGCAACGAGCAATTTATATCTTTGCGGAAAAATAATTTAGATGATGAAGAAATATGATCCATCGCCCCGCTATCAATGATCCAACTGCGGGAAGCGACATTAGACAAACCTAGCTTGGTTACAGTATTTGCTTGAGAGCTAGATCCTTTATTTTTGTTATCAAGGAGCGATAAGAGCTACTTCAATTGAGCCTCTAAAATCCCAATAACTTGGTTTCTGTCTTTTTTAGAAAAGCCTTCAGACACATGATTAGCTGCAGGCTTATTGTTGTTGTTGAAGCGTCCTGGGCCTGAATTATACTTTGCCTTTGGATGGCCCGCTGGATACCCATGTAGCTCATAACAAGTTTGGACCCAATGGCCCAATTCTCCATAATGAGAACAATGAGGGCGTCCTCTTCAAGAGCCAAAACGACGCCTGTCTTGATCAAATCGGCGTCCTCCACAAAAATTCTCTAGCGACTTTTCTTACAATCGGAAATCCTGTGACCCATATGGGCGGTCAGATCGCTCGGACCTCCCTGTATCTTCTGATGAAATGGTTTGCTATTGTTGCTTCGAACCGCCATGGCGACGCTGCCGCCAAAATCACTTGCAGCGTGCGTTGAGCTCAGAAATTATTATTTTTCTTCTTGAGAGACGGAGAAATATGATTGGCGAACTGAAGGAAGAGGATTTATTTGGAGGATTTGTTCGTGAATAACACTGTAAGAATCATTCAATCCCATCAGAAATTGCATCAATTTTTGTTGATCGTGTTGTACCCCATATACTGCATTGCAGTAGGAAGCTAGTTCATCCCATCGGCCCTTCAATTTTGTATAATAAGCAGAGACATAGAGTTTTTCTTATCGAAGACAAGTAATATCTCGCTGAATCTCAAAGATGCGAGGTACATTGATTTGAGAGAATTGCTCACGAAGATCTTCCCAAACTTCATGAGCAGTAGAGTAATATATCACACTGTCTAAAATTTCCGGACTGAGAGTGTTGAGGATCCAAGAGTGGACCATATCATTACATTGAGACCAAGCCGCATAACCTTCAGGATCAGCTTCTTCTGAAGGGGATTTGATTGAGCCATTGACAAAACCTAAATTGTTTTTGGAATTTAAGGCCAAAGTCATAGCCCTTTTCCAAGTAGAATAATTGTCTCCATTCAAGGATTTGGAAATCAAAACCAAACCCGGATGATCTGAATGATGAGTGAAATAAGGATTTGAGATAAGAACAACAATTTCTTTGCCAATGATGGGAGGTGGTGGTGGTACTTTGTCATTGGCCATGATGGCTGAAAAGGTGGGATGCTACACGAGAGATTAGAGTGCAGTGATAGGTCAGGATCTTAGTCGTGCTCTGATACCATGTAAAGATAAAAGAAAGATTAAATTTACTGGAATGGATATTATTGATACTCAATCACGTATTTATACTACATTATAGATTATTCTAGATTATTTCAGTTAGGTATTACAATAGGAAAACTAATATACACATTATATTCTTAGTATGGAAGATATGGAAGATTCTGGAAGATATGGAAGATCTGGAAGATATGGAAGTTTGACTTCCTAACAAGCAGTTCTACCCATTGAGAATACCTTAGGTAGAAGCATCCATCGGAACTATGACCTACTCCTTCGCCATAGGTTGTACATTGTGGGCGAGGTTCAGTTGGCTGTTAATCACTGCCTTCTTAGACTACCGGGAATAAAAACGGATGACCTGAACCGTGTTTTAAGCCATCCGCCGACACTTGCTCAATGTGAGATGTATCTGACCAAGTTAGGTATTGTAAGAGAAAGTGTTGATGATACAGCTGGTGCTGCTCAGTTCGTTGCCTTGAACCGCCTAAAAGATACTAGAGCAGTTGCTAGTACTCGAGCTGGAGATATTTATGGGCTTAAAGTACTCACTGAAAAGATCCTGGATGACTTTGAAAACATAACCTATTTTCTGATACTTGCAAGGGAACCTATAGTTCCAAAAGCTGATAGGCCTTTCAAGACTAGCATTGTCTTCACTCTTGAAGAAGGACCTAGAGTTCTATTTAAAGCTTTGGCTGTCTTTGCTATGAGAGACATTAATTAGACTAAGATTGAAAGCCGGCCACAAAGGAAGTGGCCCTTGAAAGTTGTTGATGACTTGAACGTCGGATGTGCCAAGTACTTTGACTATCTTTTTTATATTGATTTTGAAGCATCGATGGTAGATGAACGTGCGCAAAATGCTTTGATTCATTTGCTGAAATTTGCAACTTTTATACGTGAGCTTGGGTGCTATCCCATGGATTTGATTTTGTAAATAATCTACAATGGAGGAAATTTTGAATAGAAACGCCATTCTTCTGAACATCCCAATATATCTTTGCTTAAAATTATTGTATTTACGTCACAGGTGTTATTTATAGTTACTAGATAATTTGTCTAGCTAAGATGTTACTGTGTATGATTGGCGAGTTCAGAGTTAAGAATTAGTGCTTCAATGTTTTTCAACTTATAAAAGAAAGCTTTTTGTGGCGACATCAGTTTTCTATATCTTCTGACATTAATTTGAAATGTTTGTGCAGAAACTAGTGGAACCAACAAGAGTGAATGATCAGTATTTGACTAATATTCTACTGAAGATCAATGGAAACGTGAGTTATTTTGAGGAAGCATATTACTCATTGTAACTTCTGTTTGTTATATGTGAATAACAATTTTCATGGTCTGTGGTTTCCTATATTTTGTACATTGTTTGTGTTCATTCCTTGCTTTATTACAGCTCGGTGGCTTGAATTCAATGCTAACCACTGAACATGGTCTCAACATTCCTGTAATTTCCAAACCTCCAGCCATGATGTTGGGGATGGACGTGTTACATGGCTCTCCTTCCAGGCTGATGTGCCTTCTATTTCTAAGGTAATTTACTTGTAGTATGCTTCCCAGTCAGTTTGATTTACATTATTTGCATTTCCCAACAAATAATTCCAGCAGATTTATATTTTTGGGGGCATTAGATGGTCAGCTCGAGGCAATGGTCATCTATTTCTTGAAATTGAGCTTGTGTCCTAACACTGCCACCAAAAGTTGAAATGGTTGTTACTCTATGTAAGCGGGACGCCGGCATTATTCGGTAGGAGTTTAAACATTTGTGTTATATCATGCTGTTGATTAAAAGAATTTTACGAAATAATGATTGTTTCTCAATTTCAGTGAGCTCCTTCTTGACTTCTACACAAGTTCAAGAAAAAGGAAACCTGATCAAATAATTGTTTTCAGGTGATTTGTTACTGTTCTTTGTCGTTGTGAAGTATTTGTTTTTTGCTACTGAGTATTTGTTTTTTGCTCTATTCTAAAATGTGCAATGTACATCCCACAAAAGTAATATGGATTTACTTGGGCATATCATCTTCTTTCTACAGTTATTCCAATAAATCTTGAATGTCAGCACCACAATTTATGGAACTATTATAAAGTGAAGATCTAAAACTTAAATTTCAAATGTATTGTTAAACAGGTGGGAGGATGGACACAAGATATGACGGTCTCACGTTTGTATCAGTAATGGGAACAGGCCACGAAGTCCCTCTGCATAGACCACAACTTGCTCTTGTTCCTGTCAAGGCCTTCTTGTCAGGAACTGCAATGCCCACTCCACCACAGGTTATTACAGATTATTGGGTTTACACGGAAAAAAAAATTGTGTTATGCGGAAATACGTGCTCCTTGACTGTAGCATTAGCAAGTCTTTGTTGTACTAGATGAGTCTTGTCACAGTAACAATACCAAGAATATTACTTCATTGCCTAATAAAGGCCCTTAACATTTGCTTGTGTCAGATGTATTATCTTGTTAAGTCTGTTATTGCAAGTAATTTTATGTTTTTAAATTTTTTGCCCAATAGCATGTGATAAAAAAGCTGCAGGGCAAAAATATAATTTTTTAAAATTTTCAGACCAACAACATCGTTTTTTAGATGATGTAAACTCCTCTATTTTGTGTATCTAAGTCACTTTCTACATGACTTCAATTCTTCAATTACGTTACTTTTAACATGACGATAATTTTTCACTTACATCAATTTTAACGTGATGTGAATTCTTCAATTATATTATTTCTTAGATGACGTGAAAAGTACTAATTACGTCGCTTTTAAATAACATAAATGAATAGAGGTTGGTTACTATGAAGATACTTTTAACATCACTTTTTCGACATAAAAACGTCATTAAAAAAGTGACGTAAATGCATATTACTAACTAAGTCGCCTTGGTCAACGTCGCTTGCAAAAGTGATGTTATTTCTCTTTTACGTCACTTTTTTAGTGACGTAAATACCCTTATTTGTTACAACAAAAATTTCAAAACAACGGGAAAAATGGTTGATTATGCAGCTCTGGTCAATGAAAAGATGCATAAATTCAAATATGCAACAATTTCATACTTACCTTGACAAGAAAATTGACATGCCGATGCGTTAGCTTACATTGCTGCCATGCTAGGGGGCGGTGACAAAAAATCTTTATAAATCGAAATCATCGAGAATTCTAGCCTCGATATACTGTCAACACTCTAGGTCACCGTTGTTAAAAATAATGACCCTGAAGACTAGAGAAGACCATTTTATGCGTATCTCAACTCCAACATCCTCCCCAGTAACAAAGAAGAAGCTCGATCACTTTTGGCCAAGTTCCCCAGATTCATCGTCCAAGATCACATCTTATATCGACTCAAAGGAGGAGGACCATTTATCGAATGCATATCTCGAAAACAAGCTCATATCAAAATCAAAGAATTCATGAAGGTATATGTGGTGCACATGCTTCAGGAAGATCATTAGCTCAACGTACTTTCACACAAGGATTGTACTGGCCCAAGATAAGACAGGACTGCGAAGACTTCGTTCGAAAATATTACAAATGCCAAATCCACGCCCAAGACGTCAAAAGCCCAGCCTTAGACTTGCATATCGGCAATGTCCTCTGGCCATTCAAACGATGGGGAATCGACATCATTAGACCTTTCCATCCAGCATCGAGAAACTGAAGGTTCGTCCTAGTCGATACTGATTACTTCACAAAATGGACTGAAGCAGTTCCTCTCTACCATACTGATAATAATGAAGTCATCAAATTCTTTTGGGAGTACATCATTACTAGGTTTGGCTATCCGCATATGATACGCTCTGATAATGGCAAACAGTTCATCAGCCCCAAAGTACTTGCTTTCCTCCATAAATACAAAATCCAGCTCATAACATCCATACCATATTATCCTCAAGGCAATGGACAGGCCGAAGCCATAAACAAAAGCATCAAATCAGGATTACGCAAACGTCTCGATGATAAGAAAGAATGGGTGGATGAATTGTTCTGTGTTCTCTGGGCCTACCAAACTACTCCTCGAGTCTCAACAAGCTGCACTCCATTCATGATGGCTTTTGGTACCGAAGCAGACATACCTTCGGACCTCGATCTACCAAGTACTTGACGGAAAATTCCAGATGAAGACAATGAACTCGGTTTCCTTTGCAACCTCAATTGGATAGAGGAAACCTGAGACAAGGCCATTTTGAATTTTGAACGATATTATGATACATTGATAAAAACATACAACAAGAAAGTTTGAAAATGAAAATTTGGTATTGGAGACCTTTTCTTACGATAGATCCAAGATAGTACTCAGCCTAAAAATTCTGGAAAATTTTTAGAAAACTGGGAAGGGTCATACATTGTCAGCAACAAAATAGATCGTTGAACTTATTGGCTGATGGCTAAAGATGAAATATAGCTTGAATATCCATGGAACACTGCTCAACTAAAACTATTTGACATATGAGACACTGCAACCGTTTTTATCAATTCAAATAAATAAATTTTATTATCAGTTTACTCCTCTCTATTTCGATTTGATCTCGATCTATATTTGTTAAGTATATATCAGACAAACAATATCGTTACTATTTAATTTGATCTCGATCTATACTTGTCAAGTATACATCAGACAAACAATATTCTTACTATTTGATTTGATCTCGATCTATACTTGTCAAGTATACATCAGACAAACAATATCCTTACTATTTGATTTGATCTCACTCTATACTTGTCAAGTATACATCAGACAAACAATATCTTTACTATTTGATTTGATCTCGATCTATACTTATCAAGTATACATCAGACAAACAATATCATTACTATCTAATTTGATCTCGATATATACTTGTCAAGTATACATCAGACAATCAATATCCTTACTATTTTGATTTGATCTCAACCCATACTCGATAAGTATGCATAAGACAAACAAAATCCTTACTATCTTGATTTTTTCTTGGTCACTAGTTAACAAGTACGACTAAAGACTATCATTTAAATTTACGCGAACAACATCCAACTGCAGGATAATCAACTTTGCGCTCTTTACTTATCGAACAACCTCTAACAAAGTTCTTGTTCTTCTCAAATCTAAATCCAGATACCCATCTAATGATATATTCAGGTACTCATTCTCATTACTTGCCATTTCATGGCCATCTTTCACATATCACGCAAACAAGCGTTCTTCACCTATCTGCTCGAATTAATAGTCACATTTAATAAAAATACTTTATCAAATCTGCTACTTATAATTATTTACAAAACAAATGCACAAAATTATTTTACAAATAAATTTTTTTCGCAACACAAATATACACCACAAACTACAAATTAAATTATTTTGGTCCCACTGACCATTTTTACATCCTTTATCAACATAGCACTGGTTACATAATGTTTAACATTTTAGAAAGAGATTTTTCTTACTTCACATTTAGGGCACCATCGGGTACCTGCACATCGGCTACCTCCCCAGGACGAGAACCATCAGCCTCCATCATTACATCATCTTCGATAACTTCGGTTGCCCCGTGTACATTGGGAGTCTAGGGTACATCGTCTTCCAAGCTATCATCAAAAATAATACCACCAGATTTTGCAAGTCCCTTATAGAATTTCTTCCTTTCTTCCAACTCCTCATACTGTCCTCAAAAATTTCCCTCACTTCTCGACATTTTTCCAGTTTCTCATCATTCATCTGAGCCCTCACCTCATCGAAAAGTTTGTCCTGCTCAAGTTCCATTGCTTTCCGAACATCGGCAACTTTCTCCCTTACATCTTTTTCAAAGCTGGTCTTCTGCAATGCCAAAGCCTCCATTTTCTCTTTCTCTGCCACTCTCTTTGCTTCACCAAGCGCAGCTTCCTTCGCATTTTTTGCATCGAGCTTATACATATTCAATGTTGCATTCAACTCAGCCTTCTCCGCGATCAAATCCTTCTCTATATTTTTAAAGGCAACAATCTGATTTGCCAGCTCACCACTGCCCACAACGCGACCTATGGCTTCAGTTACAAACATCTTAATCTGCATCAAAGTCATATAATGAATATTCGAGTGACCTACAAATTTTTTCATTCGTAGTAAAGCATTAAAATTTCTCACCTTCGACATGTTCCTCTGACCCTCGCTAAAAAATGTATTCAAACTCTCAATACCCACCAAGCAATCCTCCAGCTCCTTCTTAAGCTCGTCCGTCCCAGACGTATAAGTATCCATGGTCTTCTGAATTTCCATCTCAGACTCTTCGATAAATTTCTTCTTCGACGTCTCGCTACTGGTCTTCATCGGGACCATTCTGCCAGAACCCCGTGGGGGACGCCCTTCCACCACAACTGCTGATTTAGCGATACCAGCCACCTCCTCCGATGTCGATTGTCGAGTAAGCCTCTTAAGAGGAAGTAATGGAGGAACATCAGAACTCGCCGCCCTTTTCTTTTTATTCCTTCCCAAAGACACCCCTAGTATGACATCAATCTCTGTATTAATATTGTACCTAGCCAAGGAACGATTTTCCAGTGGCAAGCTAGCATTTGTGGCTTTCTTCTTCCTCACTGACATTTTTCTGTCGATAACAGGTACTTCATAACCTTTTACCCTCGACCTCTTTAGACCGGCCTCTTGGAATAGCGTGCTCATACGATCTTGATCGATGACCAGGTTATCAATTCTACTAAAGAAATATTTCCTCACCTTATACAACTCTTCTTTTACTTGTGACTTCTTGTCGACCTCTTTCAATGCTGCCAACAACATAAAATAGTTATAAACACTTCACATCCCATTCAAATACTTTGAATATCGACAATTACAATTACCTAACCACAAATCTAAGTGAAAAGTCTTTCTCTTTAGGGGTTCCTCAGGATCTTCCTTGTCGAACTCATAATTTCCAGAGACAAGTAAGCGTTCATTAGTGTATTGTGCCCCCCCCCCTCCCCCGTTGATACCATATCATAAAACAACAGTCTTTTCAGATACCGATAACCTAATTTATGTGGATTCATCTTGAGCGTGTAGTACACACATAGATCATCAACGGTTATCATGTCCTCCCCCCTGGACCTAAGTCGACCATTTATTACCCCACATACCCTAAACAGGTCGTATACATTTGGATTGAACTGGCCAGGGGCAACATCAAAAAAGTTCATTAACTTTTTTTGGTCTGCTCTGAGGGGAAGTTTCAACCCCTTCTTTATTTGTTCTCGATGCACCAGAATACCATTTAAGGGTATTTCATGATTGATCATTTCATATTGGTACTCCTCTAACCTTATATCCCCAGGAATACCGTACTTCTTCTTAAAGCTTAATATATCTCTTTGGTCTCTGGACCCTCTCCATAAAATGCCTCCTCGCCCTCCTCCACATTTTCTTCTCCATCCCTACTACCTTCTCGATCACTAGCTTGAGACTTGTGATCAACATCCGTCTCCGTATTATCCTCGTCAGCTAGTTTGGCAATACTAGGTGTCACCCAAAACTGTTCCACGCTACCTAGGTTTGCACTACTCGACCCTACGCTATATCTCTTTCCCAATTGTTGTACACAAGTCCTCACATCAATCATCAGGGGCACTACATCTTCAAGATTCGCGTATATATCTTTCTCGTCATTTTGA
The DNA here is from genome assembly GCA_014058105.1 of Kingdonia uniflora. NCBI lineage: Eukaryota > Viridiplantae > Streptophyta > Magnoliopsida > Ranunculales > Circaeasteraceae > Kingdonia > Kingdonia uniflora. The sequence goes on along the minus strand of JACGCM010000560.1, from coordinate 2,836,488 downwards.
ATTGGTTCAGCCATTTTAAAATGAACCTGTACATCAGATTCTATATTTTTCACACAGTTAAAATCTATCATATGTGATACATATATATGTTCGTAAGTTCATATATTCATAATCATATTGTTTTTGAGATTACTCTCCAATACGTCATTCACTTTACTGTCTGCTACTATCATTTTATATTTATACTTAATACTACAGTTCTCGATACAATTAATATGATTTAATTCATATTCATATCTTCAATTAGTAATAAATATGCTCAGTTCTTGATACCTTTTTCATTTTAAATAATAAACATCGATAACTTTTTAATCTGGTTTACTTTTGGTTGAATTTCAAGAAACTCAATAGCTTCTCGAAGATACTTCACCTGTTTCTCGCCAAAAACACCATCATTCAAAAATTGAGAATTCCCCTTCTCCGGCACAAAATCCGGACAACAAAAAACAACTTCAGACAATCTCGCCATATCAAAACAAATTCTTTACAATCGCGCCATAACCACAACACCACCAACCAATCACTCTATCTACTCATCTTCACCTATTTATCATACCACGCACACCAGAACCCATCTATAACCCCCTACGACTCCTTTTCTTCCATCATCACTTCGATAAGATTCACAACTAAATTAGAATTTCATAAAACCTCTAACAAACCCTAACACTGTTATATTATCTTCTACTTGCAAATCATTCACTTTCGATCAAATTCACTCTACAACAACATTACTCTTTACTTAATCTTATTCGTTTATCATTTTTAATCAATAAAACCAAAAAATAACCAAAACCAGAATTACTAACTTTGTTTACGCGCTGCTTCTGTATCCCTTTCCTTTGCTCGCCTAGCTCTTGCAATCAGAACGCTAATCTCCTCCTTTGCAATTGTAGATAACAAATCCAATGACGAGCAAAAGTAATTTGCATTAAAGAAATTTTTTATGTGTTTTAAAAGTTTACACAGTCGCCCACATCAGAGCTATTTATAGACCCCACATGACTATTCATCGTACCACTTCACGACCGTTCAACTTCTCGAACGTAATGCCTTCTACTTCTCTTCCCAACCTCTTTGATACTTTGCCTTCTCAGCGCCAACAAACCCTACACTCCCACTTTAATCTTTCCATATCTCGAAGAATTTCTTCAACTACATTCATGTGCAACAAAACACAACCTATCTTGTCACAAAAACGATGTACATCATTTTCCTTACATTTCATACTCTCACCAAAAGGAACACATCTTGCCATAATCATTATTTTTGTTAGTTCCCCCACATTTTTACTTTGCCTACAAATTCCTATATTTTTGGGTACATATTCGACAACATCTACAATATCATTATATTCGACATTCTTCCAGAACTTTGCAAAAGCTATTTTCCATTCCCAAATTTAACAAATACATATTCAATTCGACAAATAAACAACACATTACTTCAATCGACAAAATATCCTGACCAATATTTCCATTATATTTCATTAACCATAACAACTCCTTACAAAGACCTACTCCTACACACATTACAACTTCATAAACCCCTAATTGCAACTTCATCTTTCCTCTTCACCAACAACTTTGCTCGAGTCCACATACTACCACAATGTTCAGGAGGACGCGAAAGCTGCAATTTGGCACAAAACTCGAAGCCCTCTTCAGCTTCCTTCGCTTCTGTCTCACTCATCCCTTCGTTATCAGGCTCCTCATAATCTTCCATATGCATATCACAATTCTGAGATCCAAAGTATCGAGTGTACGGTACCTAGTACATCGCCTAAACACGTCTGAACACCCCATTTCAGGCCTGAGATCTCGTCTTCACCATCTTGCATAAATGCATCACATCTACAGAAATAAGACTATTTATACCCCCTCCAGTCATGGTCCAATTCACCTGTATTTACTCTGCCTTGGAACTCTACAATTTCAAAGTCAAATCAATCAACCATGAAATTCGTTCTGGGACCCACTCAGTCAAATACATTCTAGATATTATGACCACCCATCATCATTTTATGTGCATTAATGTTCAACATTTGACCTTCAATTATTTACAGACTATAATTTATAATCAACAAAACACAAGAATAGAATATTAAAGATAATAAATTTATTTATTATGAATAAGATACAATTAATATTCGACAACTTCATCATTCGATTATATTACATTAAACTACAATCTATCTTTACATTTGACTTTCATGATTAATTACTCTGTGCTTTCTTTCACAAGAATCGGACATTAAAGACTCTTTCTAGTGCTAAGAACCTCAATGAATCTCAAGTCACTGAACTTTTAAAGGCTGCTTCCCCAGATAAAGTAGCAAAAAATTACAAGAAGCCTCCTACGTTCGACAGGATCCTTGGACGCCCATCAAAGCTTGAAATCTTCATCATCAACACGAACAGTTATCCCTTCTCCCCCAAACTGATTGACTCCATTACCTTCACCACTGCATGATGACACCATTGGTTCCAATAGATTCCACCATCCTTTGACAAATCCTTCCCTCACCCTCTACACCATGACATAATTTACGGAACAATCACTAAGGCTTATACTGGGAAAACACTTTACCTCCAATTCCTCACCATCTTCATCCTCCGGCAGCATATTCTGCCACACTTGGGGTGGCATCCTTCCAAAACCACTACCATTACACCCTTATTAACCTCCCAATTTTTACCCAACTTTACTCTGCCAGATTCATTGTACCACATTAAATGCACCTCGGGAATGATTTGACCAGATACAATTCACTTTGACCTCAAAAATAATAAAGACGACTCATCTTCTAATTCGACAACCTCTTCAGCTTTTAACTTTTTCTCGACATAACCACAAGTGCTTATGTCGAGAATGGGGTAATTGTAGAAGCATATTCCCCAAATTCGACAAGAGTAAGCCAGAAAAGTATAGACGAAGACAGCCATACATGATCAAAGATACCTCAAGTCCTCGAGAAGCTACTCCAAGTCCTCGACCTGCCAAAAGTAGTCATTGTGCCTAGTCAAGAAAAGAGTTATTAGAGATCCGTGAAGTTCGCCCACTCCTCCCAGAATAGGAGACTATTTCTTTCTGTTTGTAAACTGCCTGTGTCTACTCTAAATACAGGCATAGAATATATGAGAAAGAACGGACAATCTGCAAACTTTATCATTTCGTTACTTTACCCTACTATCATTTCAAATTTTGTAATAACTAGCAATATATTGGATTTTACATCAAAATCTTCCTCGAGGTCATGGTTTTTCTCAGCTTTTACTGAGTGTTCCACATAAAATCTTGTTTATCTAGTCTTATTGCATTCTCTTTGCGAATAAGTATTGGTGAAGATTCTTCTTCCAAAAAACACACTACTACAGGGGGGTACAAAGGGAATAACACCTGTCTAGGGCAGGGTACCCTAAAGGTGGGGAAAGCCTAAACATGTAAGGAAGAGGTCACACAGAAGGGATCTTCCTCTCAAAATTTACGTAACAGCCTAAATCCTAGGCAGGTCTTAGATCCGACGTGGTGGCCTACCAAGAGATCTCGGAAACATCAATCCTCAATCATCTAATTAAACCCTATCTCCCCGAATCTAGTAGTCTCAAGAATACCAGAGACCACAACTGAGTTGGTGCCTCGGAGAAGGTGAGGTTCCTCATGCCTCTATTTTCGATCTCATCGATACGAATAGAGTTAGCAATCGTCCACGTGAATAAGGAGGACGAGCTTCTACCGCCTTCTTTATGTCCAACTTAAAATTTTGCACTGGACATATTGGCGGATTTGAGAAAATGCAAGAGGTTGAGAGAAATGGAGTGTGAACGAGATGGAACACTATCCAATATTTTAAGATATATTGATACTATTTGAGAAATGCACGACACCTAAAAATTGTGAAATATTGCAAAATTGAATGTTTTTTTTGCCCAAACTTCCCATGCCATTGTGATATATTCACTTTATTGTCTGTTTATGGATAGATTGCATTACATATCACAAACTTCAAACAGGGCTATCATTTTTTTTTAGAGTAAAGCTGGGGATAGGCATAGACCCCAACTGGTATAAATCCCTAATTTGTAGCAGTTTATGCATCAATCCCACCTGTGCTGGAAAATTTTCTTGGAAATCTTGCCATTCTTCCCTACTCTACTTGTAGGGAGAAGATGATGGTAGTTAAAGATATTGGGGAGGATCTGACCACTGCATATCATATTAGATCATTACTTATTAAACCTAGTAGGAAATCTCATATTTGAATATGTTTTTGGTTTGGGAGTCATTATGTCTAGTCGTATTTGAGAGTATGCATTTTAAAAAGTTTCATATTTTACATTCTTTCTATAAGTGCTACCCTCTCTTTCCCTTTTTCTTACCCACTTGGCTCATCCCAACCTTTGAAGCCTTATTTCACGAACATCTCCGTTATTATAAAGGGGACATCTATTGGATCTCTTCCTTCAAACTAGTGTTTATTTAGATTTAGCCACAATACTCTCATTTCATCAAAGTTTCACTAGATTTTGATATTATGTTCTTGTGTCTAGGATAGAGCCCTAGAACGTGATGAGCTCAAACATATTTTCTCATATGCACCATAAAGGTAAATTATTCAAATTATATCTTAATTTTTTGTTTCTTATCATGTTTCTTTCATAATTTATGACATGTTGTACATATATATTTATACTTGAGAAGATAAAAGAGCATTTGTTATCCAAAGAATCTTTTGGAGATGAAACACATACAAGTGGAGGGAAAAAAGTAAAGCAAAAATAGATTTTATTTTTTGCTAAAATTAAAGCCAGGTTATCACGCCAGCCACAAAATACCCACAATCATTCATGTAAACTATTAGGTCTTGAAACCTATATCCCTGTAATTTTGGGAGAAGATGACTAATACCAAATGATGACATATTCATATCATAGATACCGGTTATGTAGTCTTGACCCTCTCCCTTGAAGTGTTTGTCATTTGTTTCTTCTTATTACGCCAACTTGATAGCATAAAAAATGAAGTCCCAAAGAGTTTTCCTCATATTTAATAAAGCCATTTTCAAACATCCAAACTACTTCAAATGGGCTATGGGAATGTACACAGAACTTTGTTGCAAATAGAAATTGAGAACTATATGATCTATGGTCTCATCCGATGTTCCAAAAAGCAAGCAAAGTATCTTCTTATCAACAGATATTTTTACCAATAGATAGAGGCAACATAGTCTACACAATGGTTCCAGTCTCTAATAACATGAAAGATGCAAAATTCTTTATATTCTATATCAGCGTACTAATGACATCAAGTATTGCACATTATAGTTATTTTCTTATGTATATTTTGACTTGCAGTCCTTGGGATGAAACTCCTTACAAGGATGCTAGAGAGAGCACTGCATTGGTCGGCCTGTCCCTTGATGGGTTCTTGTTAAAGGTACACAACTACATTTATGTGGTATCCTTCTTCTCTTGTCAATGATATAATATAGAATTGAAAATACCAGCCATATTCGCTGCTCGTTTGTGCGACTGGGGCATCTCCAATAGAATCTTCCTTACTCAAAATTGTTGGAGTGTATGTGTGTGACTACACATATATATCCCTTGCAAAATTGGTGGCATTCCGACTTGCCATTTTTTCCACATGCCATTTTTCTCAATTGTGGGTAATGTAGATATCTTGAAGAGACATAGGGATAAGATAATCAGTCGAGAAAGATGATCATTCGAGATAATATAGAAGGGAGATAATCACTTGAGCGAAGAAAGAGAAAACTACCCAAGGAAGAGAGAAGAAAAAAATCACTTGAGGATAGAGAGAAGTTCACCCAAATAAGAGAAAGTCACTCGAGGACTAGAAACTATAATCGTGGTAGAAAAAATTACATCCCACTCGATTCAATAGAAGAAACTACATCTCGCGATAGAAAATAATATAAAAGATATAAAGATAATCACTTTTGGATAGAATCACTCGAGAAAAAGAAAATCACTTGAGGAAAGAAATAAAAAACTCAAGATCAAGGTGGAATTTGTGTAACATCTTCATCTGATCCAAAAAGAGAAGATCGCATCTCAAGATAGGTAAAGGTTGTATCTCGATTTTGTAATTGATACTTATAAATTTTGTGAATAAGATAATCACTAGAGGAAAGAAAATCATTCTAGGAAAGAATCACTCAAGGAAAGCAAAATTACTCGAGGGAAGAAATAGAAAATCTCATGATCGAGGTGGAAGGTAGTATAACATTTTCATCTGATTCAAAGAGAAAATCGCATCTCGCGACGGGAATCAAATAAAAGAAAGAAATAAAACATCACCTTTCACAAAAACATGATAAAATTGAGTGCATAATCGATAGAGAGAGACAATTGTTAGCATAAACAAAGATTTCTCCAAGAGGAATGCAAATCATAAGCATGCACATCGTGGAAAAAGATTCCATTACTGTGTATCTCCATCGTACATATAATATTGTGTCATGAGGATTAAATTCCACCACCAAACAGAGCCTAGTAGAACCATAAATAAGGCCATACGGGATGCAGCTAGGCCTAATAGAGTAGCTCAGGAAGCTTGGACACGTGAGTCACACATGTAATAAGACTCCGGTCGCGTGGATCTAGATTAATGAGCTGGGGTGGGTTTATTGAGTAGAGAGGCCATGCATCTGGCGTGAGAGGGCATGCATATGGTGTACCCGATTGCATTGGATCACTTCCTCTTATTTCTCTCTCGCAATTTGGTTTGTCTCTTATTTTAAAACCTGCATCCTCTCCGATTGGTATTTTTATTTCAATCATAATTACGGCCAAAGCTTAAATCATTGGAGACCATTAGACTCTGAGGAAAGGTCCAGTTAGTCCTCCTTGATTTATCTTTTTCCCTGCTATGTATAGTAGTATTTATAGATTCACCGGCAGAAGACAGAAATACTAAAATTTACTGTAAGTCCATGTCCAGAAGACGGAAGGACCTGATCCCATTACAAAAAAGCTTATTTAGATCTGAAGTTATCCTTCGACTAAGCAATCATAGCAGTAACAAGATAAGAAATCGCAGCAAAGATCACACCAATAGATTACAAGTGCACAACTTAATAGCAGATCCAAAAATACCAAAATAGATAAACACCATGTTTCTGAGGCAGGAGCAATCAGCCAAAAGGTGAGGAGAAGAAGCAACGAAAAGCCACAAATCACACTTTACTCAATAATCAGATATCAACGTGGCAATCTTTAATGAACTCAATATTGATCACAGCAAGATCAAACCAGATTTCAAGTCGCCTTACCATAATTACAAATTGTAACACCAATTAAGATGCGTAGGAGAAACACCAGGAACCAAAGATCACTTACAGCCGATGAGCAACACAAAAGATTTCTATATGGATTTGTTAAACCTAATTCTCAAAATTGTAATCAGATCTGAAGCGTAAGCTGAAACAATAATAACCAAAGACAACCAATTCTTATGCCAACAAACAATGAACAGTAACACCTAATTCATCTTCCTGTTGTTGACATCAAACACTTCAATGTACTCGTAAAACTGTTGTTGAACCCTGATCAGAAGTTTATGGTGGAGAATTGAGAGTGGAGAAATAAAAAGGAAAACACGGATGTGTATCCCAATAATCCGGCGACGGCAACGGCCGTCGCCGGTGAAGCGAGGAACCATTATGTTGTCTTCAAGAACGTGACCGCTCTGATACCACGTTGTGATACCACGTTGTAATAAATAAGAGGAGAAAGTTATTCACTCTTGAATTTATTATAGATTACAACTGAGCCTTCTTTATATAATAGATGCTCTCTAAGCTATTTCTATTCCTACCCAATATGGAACTAAAGTAGACATGTATAGTCACACACATACACTCCAACAAAAATAGTAACATTACATCAAGTAATGATTGCTTATCAACTAACAATCATTTGAATATGTATGTTCTTCCTTTTTTCGATGTTGTCTGTATTAATTTTTTGAGAAATAGTCACACACATACACTCCAACTCCAACAAAAATAGTAACATTACATCAAGTAATGATTGTTTATCAACTAACAATCATTTGAATATGTATGTTCTTCCTTTTTTTCGATGATGTCTGTATTAATTTTTTGAGAAATATCTTTGCTGCAATGGGCCCTTATGACACTACTGGAGCCGTCTAAGACTTTGGCTTATTTGTTCTATATTGGCTACCTAGAAGATACTTCTTCTGTACTCTGCATAGCCAAGATAAAATGGCTAGACTGTACGAGGGAAGGTCTCCAAAGAAATTTCTTTCAGTGCTTTGCTTTTGGACCTAAAAATGCTAGAAAGTCAGAATTGTTAAATGCATTTCTCGAAAGGTGCGTTTGCTTCTAAACCTAACTCCAATTAAACGATCAAGTCTTTTTCACATTCTTAATTTGTTTTCATTTTCTTTATATACACCAACCTTTCGTTATTATTTCCTACTTTTTTATATTCAGATCTTAGTTGAGTGTTATGGCATATATTGTCACTTAGTCCAGAATTGAGTCCCTTTTTTGCTTTCTAGTTGTTCATTTATTTGAGTAATAGTGCATTAATTGCTACTGGTTTCGAGCACAGTCCCTTCCTTGGAAGTTGTAGTTCAACCATTAACGAGCATTTTGCAGTAAATTTCCTTGATTGCTTTTTGGTAAGTATTGTTAGTATAAGTTTCTCGTACCTCTTATAAGCTGGTAAAGCAACATGAATTGCACACCCACTCTCTTACTCCCCCTCTTTTCTCCAACGGGCACTGATATTGTGAAGTTATTATGTATCATGTGTAAATTCCTACAACCACATATTTAATGCGGTCAAGATTGTGGGTTGTATGGTAGATAAATGTTCAAACACACAAGTCAAGCACACAGTAGGGCTATCATACTAGCTAGTACTACTTTAATATCTCCTATAAATATATATATGCATGATGAATGAAGAATAATAACAAAAAACTTTTATCTCTCTAATTTTACATGGTATCAGTGCCAACCCAACTCTCATATCCTCTATTTATCTCCCCTTCATCTCAATTGTAAAATACTATAATGGCTCATAATCTAGAAACCCTCAAGCAATACAAATCAAGAAATCCTCACCAATAACATAAACTAAGAGTCTCAAAACTCTCTCAACAATCCCTACTATCTTCCTGGAACCAACTTTGTCTCCTATGTCCTTAATGGGAATAATTATCCCACTTGTATTGGGCTATGCGCACGACATTGACAACAAAAACTAAGTTTGGCTTCATCGATGGAACCCTTCAAATTCCCGAGGACTCCTCTTCCTCGTTTCCATTATGGGAAAGATGCAATAACATGGTTCTCTCATAGTTAACAAATGCCGCAGAGAGAAACATAGTTGATAGCGTCTCTTATGCAAATAGTGCTGAAGAAGTGTGCATCGATCTCAATGAGAAATTTTTCAAACCAACGCGCCACGCATCTTTCAACTCAAGCGACTAATTACAAATCATTTTCAAGAGCAACAATCGGTATCTCTCTATTATACTAAATTTAAACAATATTGGGATGAGCTCCAATCTCATATTCCCATCACAAAATCCAATTGTGAATCGTCAAAGTCGTCCGCTTTATATCAACAAACTGAATATTTGATGCAATTTTTAGTGAGTTTCAATGTTACGTATGGCCCCGTTTGTAGTCAAATATTGCTTCGTGATCCTCTACCCTCAGTTGTAAAGGCTTACTCTTTGATTTCCCAAGAATATAAGCATCAAGAACTGCATATGATTCATGCCACTAGTGACATAAGTGTTATGGTAGTTCAATGTCTTGGATTCACTTCCACGAGCTCCTATGACATTTGGGATTTACAACGAAATACTGTGCAATGTGAGTACTGCAAAAATATAAGTGATAGTTGCACACAATGTTACCATTTGGTTTAATGTCTCAAAGGAGCTTCTCAGTCCCGCTTTAACCCACGAGCAACACCTATATCTCTCAACCCTTAAAAATTATTCTGCTGGCACAACTCTTCATCAATTAAACCAAACCAACATCACCAATTGTTGGCCATGCTCGGTCAAGGTAACCTCCAGCCTATGACTAGCCTTGCAGGTACAAATCTTTCTTGTAACTCATTTATTTACCTCACTACTAGTTAAATAGTTGATAGTGGAGCAACCAACCACATCACCCACGATAAATCCTTGTTCACACACATACAACACATTGTATGATTCCCCACCGGTAAACTACCAAATGGTACCACAATCATAATTTCTCACGTTGACTCAATAATTTTGTCGAATGATTTTCCATTGGATAATTCCCTATGTGTACCGCTCTTTGGTTACAATTTTCTATTTGTACGTCGCCTTACTCGCTCATTCAATTGTATAGTCATATTCTTTTCTGATCATTGTATTTTTCAGGATTGGCAAACGCAGAGGACGATTTGAATGGGTAAAAGATATGGTGGACTCTACCTCCTTCATACCCCAGACACCTTTACTATCTCCAACGCCATTCCCTGGATGCCCCTTATCAATTTGTGGCATTATCAATTTGGACACCCTTCTCCAGCTAGGCATCGAGAAACTATCTCAAGCAATTTAAATCTATTAAATTTGTGTTCTTATGATGCTTGTTACAGAGCTAAACAAACTAGACTCCCCTTTCCTATAAGTTTTATTTACAGTAAGGCCCCCTTTGATCTCATTCACTGGGGTGGCTACAAAACCGCCTCATTATGTGGTGCGCATTATTTTTTAACGTTGGTTGACAATTTTACATGTTGTACTGGGATTTTCTTAATATGTCATAAATCCGAAAGTAATTATCACTTGAAGTTGTTTTTTGCCTTTGTAAAAACTTAATTTCATGTCTTAGTAAAAAAAAATCGCTCAGACAATGGAACTGAGTTCTTTTCTAATGACTTCCGTGCTTATCTTCTAACATGCGGTATAACACACCAACACTCTTGTGTCGATACTTCACAGCAAAATGGAGTAGCCAAACGCAAGCATCGTCATTTTCTCGAAGTTGGTCATATGCGATTTCAAGCAAATTTACCCCTCAAATTTTAGGAAGATTGTATTCTTAGCGCTGCATATTTGATAAATCGCTTACCGAGAAAAGTCTTAAAAGGAAAATCCCCCACGAAGTGTTGTTCATTATCACACCAACTTATCTTATCATCAGTTGAAATTTTTTGGTTGCTTAGCTTATGCACATAACATTCATCAGAAACATAAATTTGATAGTCGAGCTTGTCATTGCATTTTTATTGCTTAACTTATCATCCCAAATAACTTTCCACTGGCTCGTTACTCTACCCGTACCTCCCGACCACCCACATATTTACAAGATTAACATTGCCCAACCATTATATCTGATGCCCATACTCCATCACCCTCTAAAATCTGGTCTCTAAAGATACATCTCATTCCTTATGCAATTACATTTCGTATGATAAACTCTTTTCCCATCATCGACTCTTTGTTACATCTATTTCCACTATCATTGAGCCCAAGACCTTTAGAGAGGCAATGTTAGATCCAAAGTGGCAAGATGTTATGTCCAACGAGATGCTTGCCCTCGAGCAAAACAATACATGGACTTTAACCAACCTCCCATATGACAAACATCCCATTGGGTATAACTGGGTATATAAAATCAAGTTCAACTCTGACGGCTTAATTGAACGTTACAAAGCTCGACATGTTGACAGGAGATTCACACAACAAGGGGGTTTTTGACTATAATGAGACCTTTACACCCGTCGCTAAGTTTGTCAATGTACGATGCCTTGTTCTAGCGGCAACAAAAGGGTGGCAACTACATCAACTTGATGTTAATAATACATTTTTACACGGGGACCTTGAGACGGAGAGGTTTATATGCATATTCCACCTGGTTGCTTCAAACATGTAGAGAAAATAGTTTGTTGATTAAACAAATCTCTCTATGGACTTAAGCAAGGATACAAAACTAGTTTTCAAAGTTATCTTCTACATTGTTGGACGGTGGTTTTAAACAGTCTTGGGTAAATTATTCCCTTTTTACTCGCATTAACGGCGTATCACACACCTTCATCCATATCTACGTTGATGATATAATCATCACAGGTAATGACCAAAGTGTTATCCATTCGCTAAAACAACTACTCCATCCAAAGTTCCACATCAAAGACTCAAGAAATCTCAAGTATTTTTTGGGAATCGAAGTTGCTCGTTCCTCACATGACATCTTTATTTCCCAATGAAAGTACACGTTAAAGATTCTACAAAACATGGGCATGTTAGGAGCTAGAACATCTAGCTTTCCTATAGAACAAAACATGGAACTTAACGACACCGACGGTCCCTTTCTCGATGACCCTACCCCATATTTTCGTTTGGTTAGAAGACTTATCTACCTGACGATAACACGTTAAGATACTGTTTTCCCCCTATACATACTATGTCTGCTTATGAACAAACCTCGTGCTCCACATCTTGAAGATGCCTTATGTATTCTCTGTTTCCTTAAAGGTACACCTGGTCAAGGTCTAGTACTCTTACCATCCAGCTCTCTTCAATTGTCAGCGTATTGTGACTTTGACTGAGGCAGTTGCCCTATGACGAGGCATTCCATCACAAGTTACTGCACTTTTCTTGGGGATAGTCATGTATCATGGAAAGTAAAAAAGTAAGCCACTGTCTCTAGATCTTTAGCAGAATCTGAATATCGATCAATGGCTTTTGTAACTTGTGAGCTAATATGGATACGTTCCCTACTAAATGACCTTGGAATCCAATATACTGTTGGAATTGTTTTAACTTCAAAATATGATTTTAAAATATTTTATCCCACATTGAAAATAAAAATTAATTTATATTAGTTTTTATATCTCTATTGCTTAGTTGGATTTAAAGTCTACTCTAGGAGTGTGTGCACTCTAGCGAGATGCTTCGCATTGAGCGCGACTCGCGCGCGCGCGTGGGCGTGGACGAATGGGCGTTTGAGGCGCTTTTTGGCATTTTATTAGACGCACTTAGCACTTAGCACTTGCCGCGGTCGTGGGGCGTGGGCTTGGGTCTGGAACAGACAACCTCTTGGACTTTTATGTCTGTTTGAGTCTGTAACTGGTTATATCATTAATGGGGAGTAAGTGTGACTTATTAATACTTATGTATTAATTAAGCAGTTTTAGAACTGGAAAGTTTTTTAGACTCTTATTTATAGAGTTCTCTCGGGTGAGTAAAATACAGAGAAAAACAAAACAACTTCTTTTTTCTTTCTTAATTTCTCTTCTTCTTCTTTTTTTGGGCAATGAGGAAAGGTGAAACAAACTTGATCACTTTGTGCAGTGCAAGCACATAGTGATAGAACGGGTCTAGCTTGGTTGAATCCCGGAGATAGTACTGCTGAGTTCTCTTGCACCTTTAGAGAGGCTTCGACTATCTTCAAGAAGCGCTTGCGCGCCTCCTTGCTTGGTTCGGTAATTGTTTTCTTTTGGTGAAGATTAGTTCCTTAATCTTGAATTTTTCTAACATATACCCTACGCCAATGAAGCTTTATTGTGTCAACCAAGTGGTACTGTACATCGCAACAAATTTGGTATTCCATGAACGTACGAAACACATTGAATTGGACTACAATTTTGTCCGAGAGCGCATACAACAGGGTCTACTCTTAACATTTTATGTTTCCGCAACACAACAATGGGTTGACATATTCATGAAAGCTTTGTGGAAAGATCAGTTTTTCTATTTGTCTGGCAAGTTGAGCATTCACAACATCCATGCTCCAACTTCAGGGGGAGTCTGAAGTTATGTATTATGTGCAAATTCCTACAACCACATGTGTTTAATATGGTCAAGATTGTAGGTTGTAGAGTAGATAAATATTCACACACACAAGTCCATAATGTGTGCTACATAGGAGGGCTATCATACTAGCCAGTACTACTTTAATATCTCCTATAAATATAGGCATGAGGAATGAGGAAATAATAACAAGAAACTTCTATCTCGACTTGCTCTCTGATTTACATATGCATATGAGTGCTCTCTCTCTCTCTCACACAAACACGTTTATATTGAAATTGTGCACTGTTGAATCTAAAATTTTCCTTATTATTGTTTCTTATCTAAATCTAAGCAGGGCATGTTTAGTACTTACAATTATAATATTCTATTATGCAGAAAAATTGTAATAGCTGCTTATTTATATATAATATTAGTATCTAATTTTAATAAAATAAGATATTAAAGGTGATAGATCATGCCTCATGGGTCGTTTACCCACGAGGCCATGTACTTTATATTTTCTTTATATATAGATGTTAAGAGCTTCTTTTTAGGATAGTTCTCTTGTTAGAGATTTTGGGTAAACTCTTGAAACCCTAGATTTCAATTTGATAAGTTAATTTGTGTTTTCTTAAACGTAGAAATTAACAACTTGGTACCAGAGCTATGAACGATCTTAGGTTTGCCTTCTACACTCATGCAATTCTTGAGATTGGAAGCGAGAGTTGTGATGAAAGAATCGAAGAAATTTGATGAAGATGGCTTGGAGATGAAACACTGCGAAGAGATGACAAAGAAAGAGGTTCACCGTGCGAGATATCTCATAGGTGGGGAAGATGAAGACGTGTTGAAGAGCTCTCGATCAAAATCCCACGAGGTGGTTGCGACATTGATGCGAAAAGTTCACGCGATCTACAATTCCAATCATCAAGAAGCTCAACAGAAGAAGTCTAACCCCAATCCAAAAACCTTTCTTAAAATTTGAAGAATGATTAAAGGAGTGATTACAACACCAACGACGGAAAGAGGATCACCGACGAGAGAAAAAAAAAATTAACATTGACAATGCAAACAATTCCTCTCCCAACACCGGCAACCGGAGTCAGTGACCTATCTTCGACGAGTCAAGCAACCACCGTGAGTAAGGGATAGAATGAGACGACCATAGGGGAACCCCCGAAGATAGCGCCACCAGCAAGGTTATGCTCCATAGAGGAGAAGGGGGGCTCGACAATGATAGAGGGATCGAAAGAGACTCTAACTCCGATAGGGAGGACCATGACGGAGAGTGAGGAGGCAACAATAACAGAACGAGGACCCAATGGGGCAATACCACCGAGAGGGCGTGCTGTGGTGTCAACGCCTGGGCACGCCACCCATGTACCAGTGATAGGGCGGGCCACGAAGGTAGGTTTGGAGTGACGGCAGGGATCGGGAAGAGAGGGGAGTTAGTAACTGCGGCTAGAAACCATGATAACATAAAGAGAGGCATTAGATTAGACTCGTTACCCCACCAACAGGTCAAGCGAAGAGTTTCACGGCGAGCACTCACATTGTGTGGGTCATTGATGAAGAACGATTATAGTAACCCATGCATTAACGAGTATTGGAAGAAACATGCGTTTTTTTGCACACGGGTAGAGGTTAAGGGAAAGGAATATGATACTATTATAGATGGAGGGTCGATGGATAACCTTATCTCTGAGAGCGTGGTAGATAAACTGCGGCTCAACCATGTCCCTCACCCCAAGGTCAGTACGTTAAGTTGATTACCAAAAGACAGTAAGCAAGGGGATATTTCAGTACTGTACCTTACGCGTGTAAAGATTAAGATGGGGAGAGTATGAAAAGTCCATCTTATGTACTGTTATCAAGATGAATGTATGTCATTTACTCTTGGGTAGGCCTTGGCAGTGAGAGAGAAATGTTATACATATCGGGCGGCCTAATGTGTATATTTTCATGTGGAGGGGTATTCGACAGAGATGGGTGGGTTTACCGCTAGTTTCCTAGCTGAGGGCAGAAGATAAGGACTTACTTGTGCTTTGGTTTATACGATGTCTACCACTCCTACAGCAGCTTCTGATGAGCTACAACCGCTTCTTGGTCGATTTCCAAATGTGTGCTAGGGCTCGAGCCATTGGAGCTTCCATCATTACGAGATATTCGGCGTAATATAGATTTGATTCCAGGGGCACCCTTGCCTAATTTGCCCCATTATCGCATGGCCCCAGCTGAGCATACAAAGTTATAAAGACAGGTCGCAGAGTTATGTCCAAAAGGGGTTCTAAGGGAGAATATGTCACCCGTGGCCGTTCGAGCACTCTTAATCCCCAAAAAGGATGGGAGTTACCATATATGTGTTGATTATCAGGCAGTCAACAAGATTACACTGAAATACAAATTCTCCATTCATCGATTGGAAGATATTATAGATGATCCCTATGTCGCCAGGTTTTTCTCCAAACTTGATCTTAAGAGTGGGTACCACCAGATTCGCATACGACCAGGGGATAAGTGGAAGATGACATTTAAAACCAAAGATGGTTTGTATGAGTCGTTAGTTATGCATTTTGGGTTGTCTAATGGCTCATCTACATTTATGTATTTGATGACAGAGGTTATACGCGACTGCATTGCAGAAAGGTTCGTGGTGGTCTATTTCGATGATATTTTTTTACACAGCTAGACCAAGGAGGAGCATCTTGTTCATATGGAGAAAATTTTAGAGGTCCTACATTAGCACAGGTTATTTCTTCAGTTAAAGAAGTGTTCCTTCCTCGTTGATTCAATACAATTTTGGGGCATGTTATTTTGTCAGAGGGGATCAAGGTTGATGAGGAGATGGTGGATACGACCAGGAACTGGCCAGTCTCTACTGCGATGACACAGGTACGGAGTTTCCATAGATTGGCTACGTTCTATATCTAGGCAATTCATAGATGGGTTCAGCAGTATTATGGCACCGATCACTTCCATCATGGGAAATGTGCCTTTTAAGTAGATGTTGGAGGTTGATTAGGCATTTGGCATTCCAATTGATCAAAAAGAAGCTTACCATAGCTCCTATTCTCGCATTACCAGACTTTTATGGGCCAATTTTTGAGGTTATGACAGACGTGTGTAAGACTGTGATTAGCGCTACGCTTTCACAGTCCGGGAGGCCGGTTGCTTACTTCAGTGAGAAGTTATCTAGGGCACAATTAAACTACATCACTTATGATATAGAGTTACTCGCCGTAGTAGTGTCGCTGCGGTATTGGCGAGACATTATTTGGTTCACCGGGAGTTCGTCATGTATTCTGATCATGACGCGCTACGGCATATGCATAGCCTGCAGAGGACCTCGACATCGATAGACAGGCAAGCGAAGTGGTTCAAGAGTTTTGACTTTCACATTCAACATATTAAGGGAAAGAGAATGGGTTTGTTGACAAGATCAGTAGGACAACTCATCTTTTGGTTACACTCCGCTTTTCGGTATTTGGGTTTTCTGAGTTACGTGTCTTGTACCTCTTCTGATGAGTATTTAGGGCATATTTATGAATCATGTGGGCAGTACCAGGGTTCTTATGAGGATTACATAATTCAGGATGGGTATTTATTTAATGGTACAGCCACCATTAAAAAATCTAGTTTTAACAATGGACTATCTCCACTCCATTGCTAAAGGCCTTTCGCAACAAATTTTGTCCGTAACATAAGTGTTGTTGTAGGGTGTGTTGAAAAAGGCATTGCAGCATACTTAGCCTGTTGCTAAAAGTAATGTATTCAACAAATATTGCATGTTGCCTTTGCTTAAGTATTAGCAACAGGTTTAGTCTGTCGTAACAACTTCTACAACATCCCCAACAACAACGCTTAATCTCTATTGCTGAAGCTCATCCTGTTGTAAATAGGATATATTTTGCAATGGATTTCGTCCGTCACAATTGTTTTTATGCATTTAAAAAAATATTGCTACCAAAATAACCTAAAATATTGTAATAAATTCATATTACTATTGCAAAAAAACACATTCAATAATTTTATAAATAACTAAAAATGTTCGTACAACAACAAATACACAACTTAAATCAGTACTCTTACATAATACGTACAGATGGTTCTATCTTTCACACTCTTCTCCATTTGAAATGAAATACTACTCAACAATAATATAAACCAAAGGAGGACTTGTACCGCACTGTGTATAAAAGCTACATACTCAAATATAGAGCGATATAAGATGCTACAACTTCTTTCATGCCTAGACCGTTTCATGGCTTGCACACCTTGAATTACCTGCTCATTATTCAAACATTGAGGTAGGTAAAATAAGTAAATTTCTTCAATCTTAGAATGTAAATTACTGAAGAACATGAATCACAATTTTGGACAATATATGTTTTGACATACTAATTGAACATACGAGAATTAAGTAGCAGGAAAGTGTTAATTTAAACTGGAAGAAATTATGACGCAAGTTCAGACACAAGAAAACAATGTAATGCTTAATCTAATAATGGAAATTAATCATGATATTTTTTATGCCAGGACCTTGTAATCAATCTGCCAAAGATTCGACAATTGGCAAAAACAATGTCATACTGAAGTATTTGGTTATCATATGACGTGGGAGAATAATTAGGAGATACCTTGTAGAAAGATTCCATTCCCATAGAAAAGGTCCTAAGCAAAAAGATCCCATTCTATAAATAGTTCAGCATAGATAAATTGGATCATTTAGTACATTAAAAGGACATCTCAACTACTATCTAAGCATAAAAATGACAGTATGGAGAAGACAACATGGCCTCAGAAAGGACTAAGGAAAAATGTGAATATTAGTATTTTGGAAATACCTCAGCACAAACCATAAATCCATTTACCGAGTAGCAACAATCAGTTCTTTTAAAATCTAAACTTCAGCTTCCGCTATATAATTGCCAAGTTATAGAGGAATTCATAAAACCAGCAAAAATATCAATTTTTAAAAAACCATGGTATTAAATACTAATACCAATAAAATAGAATTAAGAGAGATGAAATGCATTGACTTTCAAAATCTAACAAATAACTAAATCAATAATTAGTTTAGATTTACTGGATGCGAGGGTGTAAGGTTCATACTTGTTTGGGGATTGAATACTTATTTGCTTTTAATTAGAGGTTCCTTGAGATTGATATAAGCAATATGAATAGCTGGAATAGCCTAATTTTTGCTCATTAAAATATGAAGAAAAAAAAACTAATTTAGAGAAAATATACAAAGAAAGATGGCAAACCTTAGTTTTCTTTCATGAGGCATCTACTAACATATCTAATTCAGAACGATACTTCTGTTATGAGTAGATGATGGTGTCATGCCCTAAAATCCGTATTCTAAGACTTGTCATAATATGTACCTCAAGGCAGTGAAGTGAACAGGTTGGGCATCCTTCAACGGATGAATCCCAACTGATGTAGTAAAGTAAAAAAACTAAAATATACATCTACACACGGTGAAACGCGGCGGAAAAGACATAATTGAAATAATAGTTTATTCAACAACTCTTACTAACTCTGTCATTCAACATGGCTACAAACAATGAACTGAAAAGGAGTCTCACACAAACAAAAGAAAATTGAACTACATAACACCTGAACATGCCCCCAAGTACTACTCCTCTAGTGGACCTGAATATACGCATGCTAACATGTCTCTGAAAAATAATATTGCGTAAGACATTAATAAGTCACAGCTAAGCAAGTACGATGATCCTCAAAATCAATAATAGATAAGGATGTATTTATAACGAAGTACTCCAAGAACTAAATATCAATAATACTCTATTGTAGCATCTAATTTAATATTAAACTATTCTGCTAACTGAATGTAAAATAATATGTTTGAATCTCAAATTTTCTTATAAAGTTGGTAATAACTTGTAATATCTAAAGTGGATTGATGTCCTAAAGTATCATGTACACATTAAGTTCTTACAATCCCCTTTCGTCCTCTGCTCGGAAGAATAATCCAGTCCTCTTTGGATGTGCCTCTTTTAGGGTTTAGTACCCATGGAGATGCCTATGGTGTGACTCTTCGATCTAACCAATTATCTTTTAGGGGTTAACACCCATGGAGATGCCACAAAATCTACCAATTCTTGTGACCTGACCAATTGCCTTTTAGGGATGAATACCCATGGAAATGCTAAAGGTTCACCATTAGACTTGACCGAAACGAATCCTAATTGGTGCATTAACATTAAGTCTTCGTGCACGAAATTTCAATCGTGAGTCTCTCTATATAACCTCTTTGAATATCAAATTCTCATAGTTAGTCTTACTAATTAAGTACACCACTCTCAAGCTTCTAATTAACTACTGACGATAAGGTGGTCAAGTCGCTCTACTTGACGCAAGACCTTGAAATCGTGTTTTGTTTTATTAATGTCTTATATAAGTCCTGTGTCATGATCTATACACAACTTAGATAACCTCTTATCCGCAACATAACTTACTATAAATAGGTGTGCACCTAAAAAGATATACATACTCTTACCTATCATGCCAATAAGTATATAATGCATTACTTACTGTACAGTTCCTTGCGAAGCGGCACTATCTAGCTTCGTCCATTCTCTGATCATGACTGCATACTATATCCTTTAACCTCGAGGTTGGTATAGAGTCCTTAAAGTATACTTGGTTTACAAATATAACATCTCTGACCCAACTTCAACTACTAAGAAATTTGCAAAGCCAAAATACAAGTGGAGAATCACTATTGCTCCCATCCCTAGTTAAGCTACGAAAGCGCATTGGTTAGGTTACTGCTCAACTGCTATAGGTAAGTCTTATCTCAAGTCACAACATGAAATCTAGCAAGTAAAACTCCATTACTATCACTGGTTAAAACAGGTGTTCAGTTCCTACAAGACCTTCTCGTGATGAGACCGGTAATTATCCAAATAAATCTGATTATAATTAGATATAGAGGTTGGTGTACATGATTGCTTCTCAGGGATAAATCAATTAAGTTAAGATACTACTCTCTTCGACCCAGGTCATTTCTGTGGGGAGTTAATTGCCTGCCAATTGTTAAATATACGACATGCTTCTTAACAGTTAAATGATACTACAGGTTTTAATATTCGAAATTATTCAGGTTGGTAAAGAGTCCATATTTGTTGAATATCACTGTGCCTTCTTTTGTCACTAACATGTGCATGCTTTAAATCAGAATTATATACAACCTAGATGCTTAGGTAATACTAATGACTAATATATGAGGAGATGGAGGCAACAATCCCAGAACCCTTAATGTTACGAAACTCTCCTTGGATTATTCTTTTTGATATTCCTATATAGTAAGCTCTTTGATTAGCAATTGTCTAAAATTCATCAAGATATAATTTGTAATTCAACAAGAATCCCATTTACTCTAGTGAAGAACAAGCTCAAGAAGTCATCGTTATCATACAAACGAATCAAACTAATATTTAGATTGAGGAATCAGTGCACTTGCCTCTAATGAAGAACATCAAGGTATAAGGCGGAGAGCCGCCACGAATTCGCCAACCTCTCCTTCAATCCGCACGTAAAAGGTTTGCCTTTGCTATCTCCTACTATTCCCTCTCTCTGGGACATATATTGGTGCTCTTCTCTCTTGATGATGGTAGTGGTGGTACTGGGTCTCAAATGCCTCTCACTATCTTAGTAATTAATGACAGATCAGAAAATAAAGCTTCTCCTCTTTCTCTTATGCTATGCTCTCTCAAAAAGTGATAATCAAGGAATCTCCTCTCTATAACGTGATAACCAAGGACTCTCCTCCCTTTCTTTTTAGTTGGGGGATGATGGTAACTCTTTCTATCTCTTAGGGGAAAACCCTAATCTTAACCAAACTCAACGTCGATAACTCTTATCTTCTAGGAAAATAAAACCTAGTATTTTAATGTGTAGCTGGTCGCAAACTAACTATTTTATTACCACACTTTAAACGTGACACATTCCTCACCGAAATCACTAGGTATATCATAATATGCTAAATACATATATCTGGAATAAGACAAAAATGCCCGGGGCACTATAGATGGGTATTACAAGTTTTGTACCAGTGACATAAAATAAACACAAAGAACACCTTAATATGCCTACCCAATATGACATGTAGATCATGCCAGCACAAGAGAAAAGTTAAATTCTAATTGTGAGCAAATAGTAGTGGATTAAACCATAACTTTATCAATTGAACCTTTGGTTTTTTGGACGTTTGATAGAATCCAATCCACTTCAGGACCATCCCACATGTGTTTCGTTTCTTTGTTCCTTTGCAACTTTGATATACATAATCATGAAACATTATTGTGATCAACAAAAGATCCAAGATCGAACCTTAAGGGTGATTAGTGAACCATAGGCTTTTTGTTGTCCAGGAATGAAGCCCTATCCATAAAAGAATGGTACGATATCAGATGCTACCATTTTTGCATATGGGACGGACTTCGGGCTTGGACCCACCTTGAGAATATGCACCCCATAAGAAAAATTAATAAGAGTGCATAACGTAAACTTGAATTTTAATTTAATATCTATCTTTGTTCGTACAATTACAGCATTCAAACTTAAAACTAAAAATTTCTAGCAACTTCATTAGAACATCCACAGCAGTTAAGAGGGTGGATTGGATGAATTTCAAGGTGAATCCAATCCACCCCAAGGTGAATTTCCCACGCGCACTTCTAAACTGCGCGCTTGAAATGGACGTCCCAGATGAGTCCACGTGTTTCAATCTGAGCCATCAAAATCCTAGCGCACTTCTAAACCGCGCGGCAAGCTTGGTTTATATATATACACGCAGTTCTAAAGTGCGCTTAATGGGAGCCACGTGTTTTAATCTTAAAGGTTATATATACGCGCACTTCAGAACCGCGCAGGGTGAATTTACCCTCAATCCACCCACAAGGTGGAAAATTCACCCTTGGATGAATTTTACTCTTGCCACGTCACGTATTCACCTAGCTGCTGGGAGACGAATTGGGTGAAAAAGAGGGTGCACCTAGCTGCTGTGGGTGCTCTTACAGTAACGTTGTTTCTATATCTTCTAACAACATTCAAAGTAGTATATATATAATATTTACCATAATTGCATAGTTCAGAATAGCAGAGTTTTAAAATTTTCAAACTCAAATGTGCATAACTATTTAGCACTCTAAAGCACATATTCATAACTCTAAAGGCAGTTTGCATACAAGCCCATGAGCAACCAAATTTGGCTATATGCACTTGTATTACATCTATTAATTCATTAAGCAAGTTAGATCTCGCGCGAGGGAGTCTACTAGCACCTCCATGTATGAGCTTACAAGTCCACCGACACAATCCGATTGAAGATAAATTTTACCACGAAAACAAGCACTAAAAGAAATGCACTCTTAGCTTACTATCTATTCACCCTTTATAAGAACAAATATACACTCTTACAAAAAAGAAAGAAAAAAATATATATCATACTAATGTGGCTGAAATTGCTTAAGTGCTCTAGCAGAACCTGATTACTTCCCTAAGGAATCATATTCACGAAATAAAAAACAAACTAAGGCGCAGAAACCGACACAACTTACAAGCATTGATTTTAAAGATGATTGACTGCATAAAAAGCACAAATCTAGATTTAATTGGTAAGTCATTGCTTCATTTGTTGTTTGTTAAACCAGAGAGCATCTAAAGTACCAATTATACTAGACAGTAATTGATAATGAAAAATATATATATGCTCAATATTTGTGTTGGAGCTTGTAAACTTGCTCACATTGAAACTGCTCATGTATTGCATTGTTCACTATCTAACGTCAATAATTTGCTCCTATTTCTATTAGCAAAATTAGAGCTTACTATTGCAAAGTTAGTAGAGATACATAGTATTGTTTGATAAGTTGACATGAGTAGTTTTCAAATAATTTTCGGGTAACAAGTATGATCAACAACCAAATAATGGCCTCTATCTTAAACATTTTCTTAGCTCATTCTAATATCAGATAAAGCTTGATACATGTTTTATCTTAAAAATGTAAGGTGTAGCATGTGCTAATAACAATATTTTGCTCCCCGTGTACTTCAAAGATATCTACCCGTACAGAAAGCTAAAAGAGAATTATATCAATTTTTTGTATTAATTGGTTCTCATTTTAGTCATTGGGAAAGTTTTGAATACTGTACCTAATTAAAGTTACTTTGGTATTAAATCTCCCATGTTTTGGTCTATTTAAAATTAAGCTGTATCGAGTCATCATTGGCATTAGTTTTAAGTAAGTTTAAATTATAAAGAGGAAGAGCCTTAAGCATCTATAATACTAAAGGAATAGCTATGCCATGAGAATCAATCTCGGCTGTTGGTCACACTACCCTACACATGTTGAGGAAAATATATGGTTTAGTTTATTACACTGCCATTAGATCATGAGGGTTATTTTGTTTATTCTCGTAATTTATTTAATACTAAAATACCCCTATTTTGTATATACCAAATTCCACACAAAATAGGCATCTCAATCGTAATTACGTGTTGAAAGAATGGGCATAAATGGAAGTCCATCGCACAACTTTTCGCATATACGAAATCATAGGTATTTTGGGAAGCCTAAATACAAAATCAAGGGTATTTCAGGAAGTTCAACTTAAACATTTCTTAACCCAAACCAAAATTTGCCAAATGATTCGGCTTTTATGTCTTCATCATTTCCTCTTCCTCCTAGTTCTGAGATTCAAACATTCATTGATCTCCTTCGATCCAAGCTTCAACACTCCAAGACCACGTCATCTCTTCCTTCTCAATCTGATGATGCACAACAATGGAAGATGAAGGTCTACGAAATTATTTGCAATTCCTAAAATACCTCAACCAACACCTCTCTCTCTCATCTTTGCAAATTGACCTTCTAGGGTTTCCAATTCTCACTCACAGATTCATCTCTCGAAGACTTAGATCTCAACATTTGATTTGATTTTGATTAGTTTCAATGGCTGCCATCCTCAAATCCATCACAATCCCTGGATGCTCTGCCTTTCGATCATCAATTGCCTCACCATCACTGATGATGGCTTTATCAGTTTCATCTATCTCCAGCACTCGTAAATCTAGTGGGTTATCGAAATTCAACGATCTTAAACTCCAGTTACGGTACCAGAGGAGCACGGTGGCATCGACGGTGTCGAAGAAAGCGAGGATTGTTCCCTGAGGAGATAGAGTTGTCTGTGAAGCTCAGGAAACTGCTCTGGAAGATTTGAGTTTTTTTTTTTAATTTCATTTTATTTCTATTGGTCTTGTTGCTTAGCGTAAATTTAGAGGAATTGAAATATTTTAGGATTTATTGGTTTAGAGTTGTTATAGTATGCATATGATGAAACAGATTAATGGGTGTTGTGGTTTATATTTAGTTCCCAATTTGGAAGTTGAAAAGGGATCAAACCTGTAATATTAGCAATAAAAGAAGAGTAGAAGACTACGTTTGAGATCTACAAAAATAGTACAGTAATCCAGAGTGTAGGTAGATAATATATTTAATAGAAGAAATATTTTTTGGTATATTATAATAGATTCACTCAATTAGTAATCATCTAAAAAAAGATTAGAATGATTTATTCTTCAACAAATAGGGCCAATGAGAAATATATGCCGACTATTTAAGAGCGGGGACATTTCTCGCCCAATGAAACTAACCAGTTAACATTTTTTTCTATTGAAGGTGTCACTGACGTAAATGAGAATTAGTGGACCATGTTCATCCTCTTTGTCTGGTTATTATTAAGGTTTGGAGTATTATATCTGATAACATGTTACTTTGATAGTATCTGAAATAGTGACAGAAGTTTTTAACAGCTGGTATATTGGAAGGTTGTCGTCAATACTGTGTTAGTTTTTTTTTTAAAGGATTCATTCAATGCAGAATTTTGCAATATTATCTTCTTTTCTCGATTGCAATTATCATCTTGGAGATTAAGGGAATCTCCTCCTCTTGAAGCAAAGCATATGGGATAATAGATGTATTTTTTTCTTAGGATTTTACATCTGGGTGGTGGGAGATATGTGACATAAGTTGTTCTTGAGGGTTGTCAGTACCTTTGAGTATCCATATCTTTAAAGATTTTATGTCTAGGCGATGGGAGATATGTAAAATAGCCCATCCTTAAGGCTTATCAGTAGCAAATGATCAAATATAACCTCATCGTTAATCTTAATAAATATAGGATCAGGTAAGGAAAGTTTGAAAAATGATGCGAGTAACAACTTTTTTTGCATTAGATTCACGACTAACCTTTTCTTATGTCCAAGATATTCTAGCATTGATGATTCTATGAGTACAACTCATATTAAAAGTCTGTCATGCTACTTCACACTTATTTATGATCAAACGGTATTTTACCCCTTTGCTGACTTAAGATGAAATATTTTTTATCCATTGTATCTTGGTTGAAGCCATTACAAGATTAATGGGTAAACCTACTGAGTTACCTAGCTGAAAAAGTTCCTAAAATCATGTATTTTGGATTTATTTCCAAGATTTAGAACGTGTTGAAAACTGAAATGGTTGATTTGTGGAATTATTCTAGGTGTACTAAGCGGAGCCATAATCTCATTTTTAGTCTAAACATAAAAGTATTTTATATGTTAGAGTTAACCGTCAGACACACATAAACCTGATAGGTGTAGAATTATTGTTTACTGATTGATTGGTTGCCAATTTAATGATTATTCGACGATTGAGGGAATCATAGTTTATTAATGTTAGTAGATACTGTTATGATGTGACAGGTACTCGAGGAATTTATGCAACTGGTGTTAAGAAGATGGGAGGACATGGTGCCCATGCTAATAAGCCATACTACTTGCATGCAAAACATATGTATAACTTGGACATGATGAAATATCAGCGTGTGAAGATGCCAATTTTTGCGTTTACTTGCTTCAGCATAGGAGTGGTTGTTCCTGTTTATGCAGCCATTTTCCAGCAAAGGAAGACTGCATCTACCTGACCGCTTCCATGCTTTTGGTGGTATGGTATGGATGTTTAAGTATTAGTACTTGAATGCTGTTTGTTTGAACAAGTTTGTTTTTAGACTTCCTTTCACTGCTTTAATAATACCATATTTGTTAGGATCACTTGGTGATGCTGATTTTATTCTAAAACGTTGAGAACTCCTATCAATACTACATTTTGTCAACTCTGTTTCTGCCATTGATGATATCATTGATATGCACCCACACCCTATTCTGTTATTAATCTGCCTTATTTATCTCTTTACATGAATAGTGATCTAAATTGAACTATGAGAACTTGTGTATTAAATTATCCCGTCTAAGTTTGCAAGCAGACACTCTTTGGAATGGTGTCGGCTTTGCTTTTAGCTGTAGCTCCTCTGACCTCTCGAATCAACCATGCCATGAGAATTAATCTCGGATGTTAATTACACTACCCTCCACAAGTTGAGGAAAATTGATGGCTTAGGTTATAACAATAAATATATTCTTCAGGATCCTAGTTTACAATTTGAGATAAACACAATGTTCTTTATAGTACCTCAGTGGCTCATCGTAAAACATATTACTGGTATCAAGAAGTTTCACCAAGGATCAAAGGTTATGGTTAATTTTGGTTGTGCTTACTTTAGTTTGGGGAATCACTAATATAGTGAATTGGATGCTGGGCTAGTTTAGATTTTTGAAAAACATTGAAAATTTTCATCTTTTTTTTACAATCTAGCATTGGATTTGGAATTTTGAGGAGTCTGAATCCAACGTAACTTAGTGATAAATTGTGTGTTTTGTTTTTCTTTAGTGGTTTATTATTGGGCAGATAAGAGGGGTTTGTGTCTATATGCCTGGGTTCGTGTAATTGAGTAACTGAAGTTAGAAATATTAGTAATTTGTGTCTTAGATGGTTTGAGTAATCTGAGTTTGTGATTTTTGGATGTTCTAAGTTATAGTTTTTAGTATAAATATCTAATTTGAGTAAGTGAGCTGCTATAGTGAAGTTTTCTTTATAAAGAGAGGGTCGGGTAAAATATTATTTAGGGTAAATTAACTACTTGACATGGTTATTGGGGATGTTGAGAGTGAATGGAGTTATCTGCTTATGTTGGTTGGGGGGGTCTATAAGGAGGAGAAATATAATCTTCTTTTGGGGTGTTTCTTTGAGAAGAAAGAATGGGAGTAGACTATAACTCACTAACAAATAAGAAATGAAAAAAAGGTCGGATATTAAGATTAATTGCAAGGATAATAACTCGTTATGTTTGTTCGACAAATGACCATGAGTAGAGTTGAGGCTCTTTAAAAAAAAATTTAGTGTTAGGATATTTGAATCAGTTAGTATCTTCCACCAATGATTACTATGTCATTATGCTGCAACGTGGGCTTAACTATAATCATGGAAGTACATACTTTTGCTTTCATTTGTTTAAAGTTTTCCTTGAATGTAACAACTTGTTTGTCTATTTGGTGTTTATGATGGTTTGAATGAGAGCTTAAGATTAAATTGTGTTGATGATCTTTAAGCTCTTAAATAGTGTCAGCTTTGACCACTATTTCTTCTGTTGGTTTCGTTGTTGCTCCTAGCAACACTATCATAGACAAGATGCTTGCAAATACTTTTTTGCCATCTTTTGGTTCAATATCTTCAATTTCATACACGGGAAGGAGACAAAATGCAACCTCACAAAGAAGATGTTCATTTAAAGTTAGGGTAGTAAAGGAGTTTTATTTTAACAAGGATGGATTGACTGCTAAGAAGTTGGAAATAAGTGTATGAATCATTTTGATGTTCACCTTGTTTTACTCATGACTCATGAGATGACTTGCATTATGTGCTTCATTGATGATTTAATTATTGTCTTGTTTAAGATTGGTGTTAACAAGCTTGCAGATTTAGTGGGAGTTACACTTAAACCGAAGGGTAGGAATGTAGTATTATAGAGGAAGTATGGCTCCCCCAAAATTGTAAATGATGGTGTCACTATGGCCAAGGAGGTATATTTTCCTTTCTTTATATAACATGTTAGCAAGTATGTTTTTTTGTTTCCTCATGCTAATTGTAGGATTTTTTGAAATCTTAATGGATGCCTTCGAAACATAATTATTTATCGTAGGTTGAGTTGGAGGATCTAGTGGAAAATATTGGTGCAAAGTTGGTGAGACAAGCGGCTGCAAATACCAATGACTTAACTGGCGATGGGACAACGACTTATGTT
Organism: Kingdonia uniflora; assembly: GCA_014058105.1. Classification (NCBI taxonomy): domain Eukaryota; kingdom Viridiplantae; phylum Streptophyta; class Magnoliopsida; order Ranunculales; family Circaeasteraceae; genus Kingdonia; species Kingdonia uniflora. The sequence continues at coordinate 2,807,487 of JACGCM010000560.1, read as the reverse complement.
ATTCTTGCTCAGGGGCTGATTGCAGAAGGTGTTAAGGTTCGTGTACATGATTTTTTTTTATGAATAAGATAATATCTCTTTTACATAATGTGTCACTAAAGAGGTGTTTCTTATAAGTTGTGGAAGCTGGTGCAAACCCTGTTCAAATTACCCAAAGTATTGAGAAGACAAACAAAGCTTTGGTTGTGGAGCTCAAGTTAATGTCGAAAGAGGTAATATAGTCTTCCACCACCTATTGATTCAATTCTTGAGTCACAAGTTTATCCATTTTATAGAAATGCTTTACCTGTACATTTAATTTATTGTTCTTGAAGGTCGAAGACAGTGAACTAGCAGATGTCGCCGCTGTTAGTGCGGGTAACAACTATGAAGTGGGACAAATGATAACTGAAGCTATGAGTAAGGTGGGTAGGAAGGGTGTTGTGACTCTCGAGGAAGGAAAAAGCTTAGAGAACAACCTCTATGTCGTTAAAGGGATGCAGTTTGATCGTGGCTATATCTCCCCTTACTTTGTCACAGACAGTGAGAAAATGAATGTAGAATTTGAGAACTGTAAGGTATATTTGTATTGAAGGCTTTTTATGTTTTGCTAGACTGTTGCCATCTTTACTGCATAATTTTCCTAATGGTTTATTTTTTCCACATAATTACTTCTTGTTGGCAAGAAGATCACAAACGTAAGGGATCTCATTTCCATTCTAGAAGAAGCTATCAGGGGAGGCTACCCAATCTTAATTATTATTGAGGATATCGAACAATAGGCTCCTACAACCCTTGTTGTTAACAAGCTTAGAGGGGCATTGAAGATTACTGCTCTGAAAGCTCCTGGATTTGGAGAACGCAAGTGCAGTATCTCAATGACATTGCCATTCTTACTGAAGGTCAGTACCTAACTATAATGAGTTCAATCAATTTAATTTTTTTTCCTTATTGTTGTCGAGTTTCTGAGTGGCTGACACTATTTGTTTCCAACGACTGTCATCAGAGAGAAGGTTGGCCTAAGTTTGGACAAAGCTGAAAATGAAGTTCTGGGCCATGCTGCGAAGGTGGTGTTCACCAAGGAAGTAACCACAATTGTTGGCAATGAAAGTACTTAGGATGCCTTTAATAAAAGTTTCTCAGATCCAAAACCTTATTGAGGTTTTCCTCAATCAACTACGTTCTTTAGCATTTGGTGTTTGTCCATAACAATGATTTAACTTCTAGTAATTTGGGGTGTTATATTTTGGTTGTACAGGTTGTAGAGAAGGTCTACCAGAAAGAAAAACTTAATGAAAGAATTGATTTAACTTCCATCAGCTCTAATTCTCATTGTTTGTTCTATAATGGGATTTATGTTCTTATATAGTTCTTATGATCGAAAGATGAGACAAAAAGAGATTACTAATGATGATGATTACTTGAACAAGTCTTGTTTTAACAATGGTGATTTGAAATTAGAGAAAATGGGGATTGATGATATTATTGTTGGAGCTGGTGCTACTCTCACCCATACACTTGGGAAGGTAAAAAAAAAAAAAAAATTGGGAGAATTTTTTTGTTAGATGTCATTGAAAGATTGGGTTTTGGTAGAAATATGTGTCTCTGGGTGTTATTAAAATTTTGATTTGTGTTAGAAGTTTGTGTTTGGGTGTCATTAGAAAGTTTAATTTATGGTAAAAGTATGCGTTTGGGTGTCAAAAGTTTGATTTTTATTTTATTTTCCTTTTGCTAGATGAACAGTGATTTTTTTTAATAATATATGTGTATGATTTTTGGGTGATATATGTATTTGGGTGTCATTAAAATGATAAGTTTTGGGAGAAACATCATGAAAAGTTTGAGTTTTGGGAGATATTTTGTTTGGTGTCACTTAAAGTTAGGTTTTATTGATTTTATGAAATTAATGAAAAATTAAAGTTTTTAAGTAAAAAGGGATGATTGGACAACAATCTTTAAGAGTTTAATTTTTGAGAGAATTTTGTGTTTGGGTGTCACTTAAAATAGTCACAAGTATAAATATATGATTAAAGGAGAAAATAAGGTCCAAAGTTGATTGTTTGGGTATTTTATATGATTTTAGTATTGTTAAAGTCATATATGTAAGATTGTTTTGGTTGGGGTTGTATTAAGCTCCTATATAATTAGCATTGATAGATCTTAGTAAAAAAACAAGGCCTAAACGGAAATTGTATCATATGCTATTAATTTGTAGGATGGTCATCGTGTTCATGCGATCGAAAGAGATTTGACTGAGGTGGACCGAATTGTTATAGAACTATTACAACCTGGAGGGTACCTCAAATTAATTGTGTTGGGGATTGAGGGTAGGTAATATGTAGTCTTTGGTATATCTTATGTTATAACAACTCTTGAGACTTTTAACTTATTGGCTGAATTTGCGTGAACTGCAGATTGTGTTGATGAAATTGATTCTCAAAGAGTGCTTGGATATGCTCTTTTCAAGGATGGGAAAAATGCCAAACTTTCATATCCCTGGGAGAAATTTGTTTTTGATGTTTCTGGGAGGATTTTTCACAATGGACATTTCATACAGCGTATGTGAGAGAAAGATGCATCCCTTTTGAAGTACAACACCCTCTTTTCCTCTTCAAAATATAGTACAAATTGTTATAATATTTATCACCTTTTCTTAAGAATTATACATTATGGAGTTGTTAAATTTTCTTGTTTCATTTTATCTACAGTGTATGGTTGGAGCAAGGAACCGTTACTTATCTACTTGAAGAAAATGGGACCATCAAAGGAGTCCAATACAAAAACAAGGCTGGGGAGGAAATAAAAGCATATGCTCCTCTAACTATTGTTTGTGATGGATGTTTTTCAAATTTGTGACATTCGCTTTGCAGCCCTAAGGTGACGTTGACGCATATTATATTTTGAATAATTAAGGCAACAGTGGTTGGGGGAATATTTAATTAATAAAATTAAGTTTATTCCTCCTTCCCAGTTTCCTGATTTACTTAAGAGTTAAATGTTGTTACTTGTATCTTGGGTCTCTATTCGGGTTCATATTACATATCCTACAATGAATCTTATATAAAAAAGATGAACATGTTTGTTGTGTAGGTAGATATACCCTCTTGTTTTGTTGGTTTGATTCTGGAGAACTGTGAACTTCCATTTCCAAGCCATGGACATGTTATAGGAGATCCTTCACCTATCTTGTTTTATCCCATAAATAGTACCGAGGTCTGCTGTTGGGTTGATGTACCTGGGTAAAGAGTATCGTCTATTACTAACGGCGAAATGGCTAACTACTTGAAGAACTACGGTGGCTTCCTAGGTATATATGAGTTGTATGTAGGGAATTAATTGATATTCATCTTCTATTGATTAAAATGACTCCCAACTATTATTGTTTAGCTAGCTGATCTTATGTGATGTAGATCTTCCTATTTCTTAATTGTCTTAAAATTAAAATGAAATGTAATTTTTAGGCTCCACCTCATTTTTATGATTCCTTTATTGCGACAATTGATAAAGGAAGAATAAGAATAATGCAAAATAGAAGCATGTCAGCTGATCCTCATCCCATTCCAGGGGCCCTATTAATGGGGGATGCTTTCAATATGCATCATCCTTTAATTGGAGGATGCATGACAGTGGCATTGTCTGATATTGTTGTGCTACATAATTTCCTTAAGCCAATTCGAGATCTGAATGATGCATCTTCCCTGTGCAGACACCTGAAATCTTTTTACACCTTGTTAAATTAAGTGCTATTTATACACCAGTCTTTGTTAATGTATTTCCCTAATTGTTGCCCTCTTTTATTTGGATTGTGAATTTCTTAAAATTGATTCTGTACTCCCTGGGTTAGTCTGTTAGGACAATCACAAAAAAACATGGTAACTTTTGGTCATTGAAATGAACTTTTAGGTTTCTTTTGTGCTTGTTAAAATTTGCGTAGGTTGGAGCACAAACTGATACAGAGCTGAAAGAAAAGAAATTGAGAATAGAAGATACTCTTAATGCAACAAAGGTATATAGCTTAGACAACTTCAGATTAAGTTTATATTCCTGCCTAACCTACGTCATTTGACTAACAATAATAGCACAAAAAATTCAGGTAGTTGCCAAGGAAGGGATTGTAGTTGGTGGTGGTTACACCTTATTGAGACTTGCAGCAAAGGTTCATGCAGTAAAACTAACTCTTGATAATGATGAACAAAAGGTGATGCACGGTCTTCCTTGTTATCACTATTTTGGGTGTCGATCCGCCTCTAAATTTGGCATTTTCTTTTTTCTAATTTGATTTTTGTGAATACTTTTCAGGTCGAAACATATATTGTCAAGAGGCCTTTGAGTTATCCACGGAAGTTGATTGCCAAAAATGCCAGCGACAGTGGGAGTGTTGTCATGGAAAAGGTATATGAATATACATCCACTCATATTAGCATAACATTTGTTATGCATATTATGCTGAAAAATGTCCTTTATATTAACTGTGATGTCAAATACTGATTTGGGTTGTATCTTATCTCACTTAAGGTTCTCTCTAGCGACAATTTTAAGTATGGCTACAATGCTACAACTGGAAAGTACGAGGATTTAATGACTACTGGTATTATCGATCCTACCAAAGTAAGTTACATTTTAAAGCTACTGGTGTTATCTACAGCTGCTTTAGTCGTAATGTTATTGTCTATTTTGGACATGCATTTTTATTACTTATCCTTAACTCAAATATTGGTATAAACATGTAGATATTTTTGTGTTGGTCATCTCTATTTTGGACTCAAGTATCATCATTTCAGCATTGTCTAATATTAGAATTTAAATCCTACATTATTCATGGAGGCATTGTCTCTTAAGTCATTTCCACCTAAATGAATGGCCTATATCATTTAAAAGCTTTCCTGTGTGTAGAGGTCGTCAATTATGAAGATCAGGTATTTATTTACATGAGCAAATTATTCAATTGAATTCCATTTTAGTTTCAATATTAAAATTTAAATCCTGCATTGAAGCATTGTCTCTTAAGTCATTTCCACCTAAATGAATGACCTATATCCCTTAAAAGCTTCCCTGTGTGTTGATACTACCTGAGGTTGCTAGAGGTCATCAATTATGAAGACTAGGTATTTATTTACATGAGCAAATTATTCAGTTGAATTCTATTTTAGTTTCATATAGGTTTGTAAGTAGTCATTCCTAGCTTCAATATCATCAAACAAGGATTTTTTGATTGCTTCTCCTATTCTATCTTGGTATTGTTATTTCTGTTAGGCCCATTATTCATTCATGGTTTATTACCTCTATTTGCATCACATGATATTCTTCTCATATAGTGACCATATATATTTTCATCGGCTGAAATGACTTAAGCTTTATGTATATATAGTTGTTTATGTATGTATGTATGTATGTATTTATGTAGATATTAACTATGTTTCTGATTCAGTCCACACTTGTAGATGTCCAGAGAAGGGCATTGTTTTGCTAAGACGCATACTTCTTTTGGTAATAGTTTTATACTTGCATGAAGATCTATTCATTCTCTAATAGATTTTAGTGCAGGTCTCTAAGGAATCTCATATGCATGAGGATTCTGGGAATTACTTTGAACTTTCTCATATTAGCTGCAAGTATATCGAAGCTTCTGTGAAAAACAAAAAGAATCAAAATCAGGCAAGTGTTTGAGATATTCCCCATTTGAAGCTTCGTTTGTAGAATATAATGGCCTACTGTATTGATTCCATTGATGGTCTGTTGTATTGTACAGATCTATTGGGGATTTCAGAAAATTAGTTCTCACGATGATAAGGTACTTTAACGATTTTTGGATAATGTACAGTATAAATGTGTTGGCATATTGCGTTACGAATGGGTCCTTGGATACAGTTTTGTGAGCACAGTCCTCAATCTTATCAAAATATAATAGATTTGATATTTATTCCTTCAATTTAAGTTTTTTTCCTCATGGAATTGTTTAGGTATTCTTTCGTTTGCTTAAAGGTTGTGTAGCTATTAAGAATTGCTGCATTTTCACTTTATACTTCTTTCATATATGAATGGTAACTTTTTTGTTTTTATTCAATTGTGTTCATAATCCATCTCTTTGGCCATGTGAACCTTGTATGTATGTCTATTAAAAATAGTTTGTCAAGTCCTATGCATTGATCATTATAACCTGTTTAGATTCATTACTTTTGTCTAAAAAGAGAATATGTTTCCCTTATGGGCAATCTTTTGTTTATTCACTCTTCTGGGCGAGTATGCATTTTTCATTGTCTACCACTGTTGTGAGTCTCTATTAATAAATGAGGTAAAATCAATGATGAAATAAGAGGCATTGCTGACATTGAGAGGTCATGTTTTAGGGAAAAAAAACCTTACCAACCAACCACATCTATGAAGGTTTTTCATAGTTATCAAACACAGATGAACAACTATAGTCAAATTGCTAAAAAATATGATTCATTTTTAGCTTTGATATACAGTGTCATACGTTGGCCTCTGCTTTGGTTCATAGAGAACACATTAACTGTACCACCATGCAAAATGAACTGCCTAAGAATTATTCAATTGAATGGCCTACATAAAAGTCCTCAATCACCAGGCTTTCAAGCATGCATATCTTTGATAAAAATATTGACAATCAAGGGCAACAACACTAACACTTCATTTACCTTATCCGCTCTCTACCATAATGTGATGCACTAACGTTATTTGGTAGAGCATTATGAATTCTAGATAAGAATGTGCTACCTCCATGTACAAACTCTTTTAAAAATTGTGATTTTAACCAAAATTACAAGGCACAACATATAGTGGTGTCCTCCATGACTAGAATCATGTACGCAATGTGCTTTAAACAACATTTTAAGGCACGCGCGACAGTGCGTCCCCGACTGCTAGTTGCTAATTAATAACACTTTCATGGGTCGAAGCATGCAACGCACGTGTCATAATGTTAGTAACTTAGTATAGTATAATAAGACAAATAGACTCCTCAACAAATACAGGAACTACAAACAAGTTAGTTTTACCAGTTGATTAGGAGTACCCGTCATTTTCGTTATTAGTTTTTCGGTAAAAAAAATTAGGGCCTTGGATGTGATTGACAGATTGGACATGTTTGAAGTTTATATATTGTGTTGATGAGTTTGAAGGGATTAGTACGCATGATAAAAAAAAATCTTTTTTTATGTGATCCTAGTAGTGATTATAGGTAAATTAAAATCTAAAGAATCAAACTCATGAGCCGAAATATATGAAAGCAAACTCCTATAAAAATCTATGGAAGCAAACCCTATAATTTAAAAACCATAAGTGGGCTACTCAAAATCCCTGATTTCATAAAACAATTATCAACTGAAATTGACTGTTGCTTAGAGAAGAAGAACGAAAGATAGAGAGATATACCTTTGATCGCAGAAGAGGAGTACGAAAACTACCAACAAAATTGTATTCGCAAAAAGAGTTGCCACAAATTATAGAGTCATGGGGAATTGGGAGAGAAACATAGGAAATTGGAGGTTACCCATAACAGATTCGCTCCCGAATCGTGGGAGAGGAGATTTTTAGGAGAAATCTTTTGGGAAATTGAGGGATTGGCAGGGATTTTGGGTAGAGTTGAGAGAAAAGTATCGGGGGTATAATTTTAACTAAACTCTAATGCAACACACATGAGCTTACTGCAACGGATTTCACTAGGCCAAAAACTATAAAAAATGATACTTTTGGAGGTAGATTTATAACTTGGCTAATCTGTTGTAACAATATGACTTCCTTTAACAGTCGTATTTTAGAAGCACAATCGTTTTTTACTTTTCCCCTCTTATTTTCGACTCAAAAAATTTGACTCCTCCTGTGGTCCGAGAAAACCAACCTTAAAGACTGTAGTTTCTAAAGTTTCAACTCTCAACCCTAAATCTTTAAATCCCTAATAGCTCCAAACCCTTCAAATCGAAATGAAAGAGTAACAATTCTTCTCACCAATTCTTCAAACTTTAGATGCAATTCTTCTCTAGATGCAATTCTTCTATTTGATTTCATCTAAATTGGGGAATCAATAAAATTGAGGAACCATTACCAATAAAATTGAGGAATCGAATTGCAAGTTATACAACGGGTATGCTCTCTCCCTCTCTTTCTCTCTCTCTGAATTGAATTATAATCTTTTGTTGAAGTTTTTTCTTGTTGGAATCGAATTGTTGTTTATTTGTTGGAGTTTTCAAAATATGAGGTTCAAGCAGGTTGTGGCAAGGTGGAAGACTTTTTTATCCTGCATCTAGCGTACATGTTGGTTTTATCATGGCTCTCAATTGCGTTTTATTAACATTTCTAATATGGCTGTTCTGAATCAGTTATATTATTATTTGCTGGGCTTTGGAGGCAATGTATTTGTTTCTTTATCACCTACGACCATGTTGGAGTACAATCTGTGTGAATTAATACGGAATAAATCCTCGATTTATTCTATGTAACAATCTGTCTAAATACATACTGTATATGCTGTATAATAATGTTAAGTCTAGAAACGACTTAGAATTGTCACTGTAATCTTACTTTTTTACAGTATGATTAAGTAGAAATAAGATAATAGTACAGTCTTGTAATGGAAATAAAATATGAAATAACTAATGAACTACACTTACTGTTTACCGAAAGTTAAATACGAATTAGGATTAAGGAGGATGACTGAGGCTTGCTAGGCAATCTCCTTAAGACAATATAGCTGCCCTGTTTACGTGCAAACAGATCTCTGGCAGGTAGTCTCCCAAGATACAGCAGTCGGTACAGACGTAACCTGCACTGGAATACGCTGTCTTTGGCGAACAATATGCGAACTGCTCTTCAACAGTTTAAGAGGAGGAGGAGATTCGAGGGTAAGCCACACGAAAAAATGAGTGAGTGAATTGATCAGATTCAACACTAATTTATAGGCTAAACACACTTATTCACAACAGGTGCAATTACTTGAGAAAGCACTTTACAACAGTTGTATTTGTTTAAAAACTAACGGAAGGAAAATGCACGCACCTTTTTCACGGACAGTTTTCAAGTAGCTGACTTTGGAGACGAATTACTCATTCATCCGACAACCGTTTTGGTCGTTCAAATATACCGTTGGAAAGCCCTCGGAGAGAGCTTCGCAATGGTACCGGCAAACATGCTTTTAGGACATCGGGTCCCACCTCAAAGTGGGCCCGAACAGGCCGTGTCAGACCTGTCAGAAATCTGATTGTTTTACAAAGCTGCTGTCCAACAGACCAAACAAATTTTAATGTTAAATTAAGATACATGTTTCAATACAGAACATATTAGGTTTATGCTGCATTTCAATTGTTTGATGAAATGATCATTAGAGCTCTTTACACGTAGGATTCATTGGAGGGTTTATCGAGATGTTGGTGGCCAGGATTTTTTGAAGGGCGTTGTTGTCTGGTGCGGCGAGATTAGAGTATTGTACTACCACTGCTACTACTGGTTCTTCTACTTCAACTAAGACAACTCACAATCCTTTGGAAGAGTTTTTCAAGTTGGACAGGAATCTAGAGGACGAGAAACCCATTGTTTATGGTATGCATTTTGAGCCTCTTATGTTCTTATTTCATTTAAATTTTGGGTTTTTATCTCAATTTGTCATTAATTTGAAGTACCCAATGTACCAATACAATGTAGATACAATACATTATTACTTAATAACACATGGGGAATCGGATCGATTACAAGTAATAAGACAAATCACTATTTTCGTATGTGGTTCTACCCCATCAGCCAACATTTGTGTTTTACTATCGCAAATAATCTAAGATTACAGAACAAAAAAATCTTTTTCTTGTGTCTATTTATGTTAGCTTAATCATTGTTTCTTTCGAAATTCAGTATTTGTCAACTCCTTAAAAGCTATTGTTAGAATGAAACCCATGAAAATAAGATTTGCACAAAATATATTGAAATTGTGAAACCGCCCGAGTCCCTAAAAAGTTTTTGTTAGCTGCACCCAACCCTGGAATGCATGGCCAATGTGACCCCCTAATCGACTCACTACCGAATTGGATGAACGGGAACAGTTTGATTTTTTTTTATTTTTTTTTGAACAAGGACAATATATAAGGTATGCAGTGATAATCTTGAAAGAGCTTCAACCATAAGCCATTGTGCATTAAGAATCATTGTATTATTAACAAAATCATGTTGCACTTGCATATAGAAAAAAGTTATCAACGAATAACAAATGGTCGTCCAATGTTAACTACATAATTATAGAGACATTCCTAACTAACTATAGCCTACAGAAACAGCTCCAAGACTAGTCCGAGGATGAAGCATACTCACTGGTTTGGTTCTTTTATTGCAGAGCCTACTGATCCAAAGGTGTCAGCTAAGTTTGGCTCTTTCTGTTGGCAAATAATCGTCTTGAACATGTCTTTGAGTTTTTCATGATCAACCATCTTTTTCAAGATTGAATCATTGGAGACTGACAATGAACTCTTTCGTTCAGAGCCCTTTACAGTCGTAGAGAAAAACATCAACTTAGATAACCGGTCCTTCTCAACCTGTCTGCAGTACTTGTCTTCTTCCATCGTCTCTGCAGTAATGAGATTATAGGTATACACGACTTTCTTCTGTCCAAGTCTATATGCTCGACTAATAGCTTGCCTTTCGACAGATGGATTCTAGACAACGTCAAGTAGTACAATTTGTGAAGCCCCAATGAGATTTATCCCCTCACGACATACCTTTATTGATGCAAGTAACACTTTCGCTTGGCTAGTGGGATAATTGAAAAGGTTAATATTTTATTGCCGAATCTTCACGTTTTGCTTTCCATCCATCTGCAACACCTCCTTCTCCTTTTTCCAATTGAAAAGAGATTGAAGCTGATCCTTAATGAGAATAAATGGGTCAATAAACTGGCTGAATACCAAAACTTTCTCATTCAATGTCTGCGAAAGCTGGATCAGTTCCATAAGAAACCTTGTTTTCACTCCTTTGTTTGGGTTTAACCTGAAGCTGTTTAACGTAACTTTGTTAATGATGTCCTTGTCATTTTCAGAATAACAGCAGACTGCCTTAAGTGATGGATGTACAGACACGAGAGACAAAGTATGTTCCTGCTTAAATGTGTCCTATATCCCTTCGATTTCCTTAAGCAGGTATTTCTACTTCTCTATTGTGGTTTTATTGCCTTCCATTTTTTATGCAACTTTTTCTTACCTAATACTCGTTATTTGCAACAGTTGGAACCTTTTGTCCATATGAGATTTTAATATTTTTCAAAGTAAAGTCCAAAGTTCTTGAAGTGATTCGAAAAGCAAGTGTAGTTTGTAGATATAATATTTAGCCCTTTGCAGTCTTAGTAATCTAAGATTTCCTTTTACAATTTAAAGTTTAAGTTACACAGTTGTAGGTAAAGTGAGAAGAAAATATAAAGTTCAGTACTCACCATCAGCTCTTAATATATAGTGCCTGCCTGCATTCCCAGATCCTGCACTACTAGTCTTCCTCCGGCCATCAATCCTTCCCTCCTAATATATATATGTTTATAAGCTGTCAACATTATTATTTGAATATACTAATAGCTTTGTATTCCAGCTTTAATTTCGTTCATTTTAGGCTTATTTCTGGCCAACTAAATGGCAGGTTGCAAAGAACTAGGCAGCCAACGTCTTTCCATGCATTTCTGGAAAGAACTGCCTTTGCTTGTTTTTATCTTTCCATTCATTTCTGGACAACTGATTGGCAGATTTTAAGATGTTTCTTCTGTTCCTAAAGGTTCCTCTGTTGATTCCTCTGCCCCGGAAGGTGTTATGTGTGATCCCCATCCCCTTTTTGGGCTGTGAAAGGAACTAGACAGCCAGCGTCTTTTCCATCCATTTTTGGACAGAACTGCCTTTGCACTTGTATTTTCTGGAAAACTGAATGGCAGATCTTTAGAAGCTTTAGGCTTTCTAGAAACTTTGTGGGGTTGCTGCAACAAATGCGCTTGAGTTGGGAATAGATGTTGGGCATGTTGATGCAACTCTGTATCTTGGTTTTCCTGGTAGTGTGTCCAGGTGTGGAAGCTAGTTATCTGTTTAATCTGTCATGGGTTAAAATTGTAGTGTGCTTCTTCTTATGCTATGTTTGTTCTGCTATTTTAGCTTGTGGCAACAAGCTGGGAGATCGGGTAGAAGAGAAAAGCCATCACTTGCAGTATATGTTTCTTTTGAAGGGCCTCTTGATCAATATTTCATGAAATTCCCACAGAAACTCTTTGGGCGACCAATTGAGTGTTGTCACATTGATGCTCAAAACAAGCAGGTCCTATTGATTATAATTTTTTGACATCTTTGCTTTACTTTTTTTTTTTCACTTCCAATTCCCAAATACTTTCTGATTCATGAATCAAAAGGAAAATAGACGTGATTCATGTAGAATCCAGTATACTCATGTCATGTTGTTTCTTTTAGGTGCTTGAACAACACCTTGCCTGTGCAGCTTTTGAACTCCCATTGAGTTTATTCTACACGATAAATATTTTGGTCCCGGGCTAAATAGTGCAATGCCAGCTCTTAAGAATAAAGGACTATTAAACTCTTACCCATCCCGTGATTCACTTGCCAAAATATGGAGCTATATTGGGCATGAGGTATATTATCTGTAAACCTGAGTTAATCATTTTATTCTGCCTGTTAATTATAGTTACAACCATTTATAGTGCACTTTGTAACTTACATTTGTTCCTTTGTTTTCTTCTTTATCAGAAAAAACCTTCGCATGCAGTTAGTATTCGAGCAATAGAGGCTGAGAAATACAAAGTGGTGGACAAAACTTCAAACGAAGTCCTCGAAGAGATTGAAGAAAGCAAGGCTTTCTTTCAGGTGATAGAGTCGTGGTTATTTTTATGGGTCCTAATCCGAGTTTTATAATCTGCACATTTTTGTTTCATACCTTCCCTACTACATAGTAATTTTCTTATTTGCTACTTAAATCCTTAACCTCAAGCAAGATTTCAGCGTTTAGAATTACTCGGAGCACCCGCCTCCCTCCCCCTACACACATGTTTTGTTGTACATCCTTATATGTTTGATAATAAGAGACACCGCTTTCCACTCTACCCTGTCGTTTAGAGTCCTTATAACCCCTGCATCACGAAGGACATCTCAAAACGATTACTACATGGAGGTAACTCCATTTTCTCAGTCACTGACTGGAGAACAGGGTATATCTTATCATTGAACATGCAGGATGTATAGCAAAACTACCCCAATACATGCAATTGCAAAGGTCTAGCCAAAGAAGTACTTTCTTTTACTTTTTTTTTCCTTTTTTGTGTTTTGGTTTATCATTTTACATTTCTTCACTGTTAGATGGTTCTAGTTATTTTATGGATTTGGTGGATATTATTTCTGTGAATCTAAAGATACTTTATATTTTTCGATGTACATACTGCATTCACTATATGATAAATCTGCTGGATTTTCATCCTTGAAAGTACATACGGTATATACCTTTGAGGACCTCTACCAAATAATTAAAACTAACCATTTATTTCATCATTCAAGTCTATGAAGGTGCAGTATATATGCATCAAGGCAAAACGTATCTAGTGAATGCCTTGGATCTGTCAGGAAAAGTTGCTCTATGCCAGGAAGCTGATTTGAAGTATTACACAAAAACGCGTGATTACACAGATATTCATGTGATTGGTGGGAATATTGTACGTTTGTCTCTCCCTATTCATCTTATTTAATAGCGATTATACTTTGGACTTATATCCCTTTTCTTTCAAAATGGCCATCTTTCTTTTCATTCTTTTTTCCTCTCCAAGTCTTAAGATATATCAGTAAAAGTGTTTGTCCCGAGACAACTTTTCCATCGACTCTATTACTTGCTACATTTTATTACTATTACGTAGGCTTACCCAGAAAATGTAGGTGAGACCCAGCACTCAAGAACAACTGCTCAAACACACACTTGTACAGTTACAACCACATGGTTTGGCTTCTTCCGTATTTGGCAGGGGAGCAATGAAATCTTTGATACTGTTGATCTTTTACTTCCTAACTACTCGCATGAGTCACAGGTTCATTCCGATGCCCTACTGTTGCTTCACATAGTTAAAATGCATTGATATTTGCATTTATATTTCCAAAATGTTAATTTTATCAAAGTTTTTCTCATTTGCTTTTCCTTCCTTTTTCAATACTGAAACAGGCAGTCTGGATTCGAGTTCCTCAATCAATTAAAAGAAAAGTAAAAATCCAGAATTTTTCATTTTGTGGGGGTCTACATGCTGCTTGTCATGCTCTTCTTAATGTAGTTCCTTTGTAAGTATGTAACATTTACATTAGAAGTATAGAGGTTATATATTTCTTTCTGAGGGCTGCTGATAGGAACACATGCAGTTCACACTGCTAATTCCCATCATCTGGAGATGCTTCACTTTTTTTTTGATAATGGATGCTTCACATTGATGCCCACTATGTTATATAAATTAGACTTTGCCTGCGCTTTGTTTTTTGCCTCCTAGCTTCATTTCAAAATATGTAGGTAGACATATTTACACATGGTCACTGCTCACAACTCTTTCTAGCCATATGTAGATAAACCAAGGTCTGTTTCTTGGGGATGATAATTTTCTCCTCATAGGTTAAAGTTTGCAGCAATTTTTTTTGTTTGTTTCTTCCTGAGAATTTTAAGCCTCTCAGAGCTTGATAAGGATATGGATGGTATAATATTTAAGAAAATATATGTACTTAATAGTTAATGGAATTAAACGTTTAAATTAAGGTTTAGTGATAGTGGCAGTGATCTCTTATCCAAAGATTATGGTCATCAGTTTTATATGCTGCTCTTGGCCTGTAATGGTCATCAACACATGGAAACATTCAAACATTACTTGTAGATCAACTGGCAGATGAACTAGTAGAAGTAGATCTGCAACTCAAGAACTGATTTTGGTGTTGCTCCTATCACAACAACAAAAAATGCAAAAAAAGATTTAGTGAAACAATTAGACAACAAAGCATAAGAACTTATTAGAGGACTATAGGACTATAGGGCTTATCTATTTATGCATAGAGTACTTTAGTTATTATTTTACCTTACTGCTCTTGATGCTTCCTAGTCCATATTGGGGTTCTTGATGCTTCTTACTGGTCTTTATGTGTATGGAGTGTATGGATAGAGCAGTGAACTCAATTGGTTGATTAATGAGTATACTCTTGGCTCTTCCCTTAGAGAGATCCTCAAAGCTTCTTTTGATGCTTCTATATACTATATATGGGAGGAGAGAACATGCAGTGGATACAGAAAACAACTAAAACTGTTATTCTTGATACTGCTTGTACTAAGAGTCATTGTTTTTTTTCTTCAAGGTTGGGGGAATACTATAACATGGTACACAAATGCTTTGTCCATCTGTTTATGCTTTGCCCATCTGTTTATGCTTTGTCCATTTGCTTATCTGTTTAGCTATACGCCTAGAATGTTGTTCTATATATCTGTACAGTAGTACCAAATCTGTACGGTCAAGAGGATAAAGCTAGAGGTACACAAGCCAGAGGTGCGAAGCTGTAACAAGAACTCATAACATTTCCAGGTGAGACATTCTTATTGTGATGCTTCTCTTGTGATAGAACTATAAACACTAAATGGCAAGAGCTCTCATGAACTTGAGACAATGATGGTTCAAATCCATCTAGTAAGTATAGGAAATACTCTTTAAGTAAACTAATATTATTTAATAAAATTTTGAAATTTATAATTGCGAGAAGCGACTAAACTCATCATCAATAATTGTGTCTAATACGTCGACATTTTTGTATAACAGATAGTATGACTAGTTTGTATGTCAAATTTTTTTAGAATTACGACAAATTAGATGATTTTGGCATCGTAAAATTACGACGCATAAAACAACGGATATTTTTGCGACTTATAAGATCATAAATGTGTCACAATTTTAACTAAAAACGTCAGATATTGTGACGTGGTTTACAGTCGTAATATTACAACGCATTTCAAGTTGAAAACATAAAACTACTGCAAAAAGAACGACACTTTTTTCGACTCAAATGGAAATCACTTTAGCAAAATAACGACTCACCTGCCCCATCGTTTTTTACTCATTTTGATCTAATGTTTGTAGTTTTGCAAATTTATAACAGACATAGTCCGTTGCCAAAAGGTTAAACATGTGTGTTGCCAAAGGCCTATTTTTTTGGTAATGAGCCCTTTGCGTCCCGATTTCTTCTATGCAGAAACGTTTTATTGCAGATATCTATGTTGAGGGCCTTGGGGGACATTTTGGGGTGATCAAGACCATGACACTTATGCGGGAGAGGTACTTATGGGTCACTATGCGCAGGGATGTTAACGCTTTTATCCGAAAGTGTTATTTTTGTACAATGGCTAAAGGGCGAGAGTAGAAGGCCGACCTCTGCATACCATTGTCGATTCTTTATAGCCCTTGGAAAAATATCTTGATGGACTTTGTTACAAGATTGCCGAAGACACGAGGTTTTGACTCTGTTTTTGTATTAGTTGATCGATTCTCTAAAATGACGCACTTTATACCATGTACCAAGGCAGAAGATGCGGCTCACTTCTGGCAGGGATATTTACATGGGGTTCCTCAGTCGCTTACTTCTGGCAGGGATAAACAATTTACGGGGAATTTTTGTAGGATGTTATGGAGACTATTACGCTGCAAGCTTCGTTCTTCCATAGCTTTTCACCCTCAGACAGATGTGGTTAACCGGAATTTAGGTGATTTATTATGGCATATTATAGGGGACAGACCTACGAAGTGAGATTTTGCCCTTTTACAGGCTGAGTTTGCTTTTAATAGTTTTGTCAACAGCTCGACGAGACTATCTCCTTTTCAGATCGTGGCAGGTTATTCACCGGATATTGCATTGGATTTGGTACATATTCCCCAGCTAGTACCTAATCATGAAGTGCTACAGAGTTTGCTGAGTCCATTCGGGCAATACATGTGGAGGTTCGGTGACATCTCACGCATGTTTACGCGGAGGTTAATGAGAAGGTCGACCTGCATAGATGGGAGGTTATATTTTCACCAGGACCTGGTTATGTTTTATATTGAGAAGGTACGATGCACATGCGTGACGTCTAAACTTCTCTTGCGTAAATCTGGACCATATCGCATCATTCAACGCATTGACGGCAATGCCTATGAGCTTGACATTCCAGAAGCACGCTCCAAGGTTGTCAATGTCAAGCTTCTTATACAGTTCTATGTCGATATTCTATCACATCCAATGCCATATTTACCAAAAATTTAGTTGACTGACGAGATCGATGAGATACTGGATAGCCGTTTAGATGTTGTAGGATATGTGGAGTTTTTGATATGATGGGTTGCCCGAGCAGAGGAGGATGATTCATGGATTTTCGGGGAGTCGTTTGCACAGATAGATCCGACATTTTACGATGATTATATTCGGCTACAGAATTCGCGGTCGAATTCTTCTTAGGAAGTGAGAGTTGATAGATCATGCCTCGTGGGTCGTTTACTCACGAGGCCACGTACTTTATATTTTCTTTATATATAGATGTTAGGAGCTTTTCTTTTTGGGATAGTTTTCTTGTAGAGTTTTTGGGTAAACTCTTGAAGCCCTAGATTTCAATTTGATAAACTAATTTGTGCTTCCGCGAACGTAGAAATTAACAAAAGTAATGATTAATCGGTACTAGCAAAGCTGAAATTGATAAGACGGATCAAAAACTTCGGGTTGAGTATGTAACCTTGAATCCACAAGAGAGATAACTAAAAACATTGAATTTGGTAAATTGATTAACTGTGTAGCTATTATTTATAGAGCAGCTATGAGATCAAAGAAATGTTTGTAATAAAATTTCTTATAACTGAAAACTCTCCAATGTAGAAAAAAGAATGAAAAGGATCCTAATTAATGAAAATATAAAATGAATCCACCACTGAACTTGGGAGCACATTTGAAACCCGGTGTCCGACCTGGATTCTCGTGGTTGCTGGGGAATCAAGTGACCAACTTCGATCTTTACTACCCTGTTTTATAGCTAGTATATTTCCCTTTTACAGGGAACTAAGTATACTCTTGTACTGCGAGAGATATCAGAAGACAAAATTAGGCATTTGATGTATGAGAAAGAATCTTTGGCAGCTTATGATGTAGCTATTTTTGTTCATGACAGGTAATTTTGTAAATTATGATCTATGTACGTTCACACTAAGGTAATTGACATGTTATATTGTTTTATCAGTTTCATGCCAACTATGGAAGGAATCGTGATATTCTAGTTCTTCTTCGGTCTTTCTTCTCTTTGTGGTTTTAGTTGGTACTGAAATTTAGGATGTTTCTTAAATTTACAGTTCAGAGAAGTCATGTAATAAAGTAACCGACTTGCTTCTTGAAATTGCTAGTCATGCCAAAGACAGCAGGTCGAGAAGCCTTGCCTTATAGTTACAGCTCAGGATGATCTTGATCCTTGTGGAACGGCTTTAAAGAAATTTAGATGGGCATAGTATTTCTTCTTCTTTTTTACTTTATAGGAATATTCTGAAAAGAAGATTCTTAATCTTAGAGAAGTTGAGTTTCCCCCTCTTAATTTGATGACTATGTAATTTCTATTTAATCATTTTATCCAAAGAAAAGGAAAAGTAAAAGAGTTTTCTATATAACTGTGGTTACTTTGTTGTTTGTTTGTAGGTGAGTCAGCAAATGGGATTACAAGCACCTATACCAGTGAGCACAAAGAAGATCTGAATGATTTGTTCCATAAGATTGTGAATACAGCAGAGCAACCACATTTGAGCATTCCCGTAATTGAGGCGTGGGAAATCTCCAAAATAGAAAATCTCAATAATGCGTTTGATAGGATCACACATGCAGTAGAGCACTCACATTTGATCATTCATCCAACTGAGGCATCGAAAAAATCTAAATTGGGAGGTCTGAAAAATGGGGAGACCCCATCGAGAATTCCCGAAGCTAAAGTTTGGAAAGACCCCAGACATTACTTGGTTAAGAACTCTGAGAGCTCCCTACCTTGTGAATCTGGTATCCTACCACACATCTCCAACCTTTGTTTCATTTGTTTCAATATAAGTGGCTGGCTTTGTGCATTAAGCAATCAAAATTATTGTCTTTTTTTTTACTTTCCAGAAAAAGTTGTGATGCAAGACCTGAGGTAATTTCAGAAGACACAAGACAAAGGTTATCTAAGGATAAAGTTACTACTGTACTGAGTTTAGTGTGAATCTCCTAACCAAATTGGAGTTGGTATGAGCCATAAGTAGCTGTTGTAATCGAAAAACCATAAATTGTATGAAGTTGGTATGAGCTATGAGTAAATGTTGTAATCCAAAGGACCATAAATTGTGTGAATGTTAGTTTCGTGTGAATCGTCTTAATGCTTGTAAAAATCTAATATATTGTAATTGTCATACCAATATTCACCTTTTTTTCTTTTCAAAAGGTTGCCTAAGGATAAATGTGTGAATCTCCCAACCAAAGTTGGTATGAGCCATAAGTAAATGTTGTAATCCAAGAACCATAAATTATTTGAATGTTGAGTGCAAGGTAAATGTTTTAATCCAAGAACCATATATCTTATGGATGTTGAGAGCGATATTGGAATCGTCTTAATGCTTGTAATCGGGGTTTTTTTTTGGTGTAAAAACCTAATATATTGTATTTGCCTTTGCCACCTGGAATTGTTATATTTGTCATACCAATATTCACTTTTCTCGATTTTTTTTCGCATTGAAATGAGTATACTAATCTATACTAAGAAACATCATTTGCAATGGCATGTATTTGTGAGTTATGTTATGTTAATTTGTGTACAAACATAGTGATATCTTGTTTCAAGTTTCCTACCTTCTTTTACAACATGTCATGTACAGGAAACTTCTGTATTTCATCAATGAAGGTCATCTTATTGATCTACAGATTTGAAACTACATCTTTACCCGATGTGGGACTAGCTTTGATCCAGAGATCTTAACAAAACCAAGATATTTCAAGGCATTGCAGGAATTGACATTTGTAGAATTTTCGAGAGTCAAGTTCAAACCGTTTCGCATAAGCTACGTTAATACTTTTAAACGTAAATACCGTTTTACATTCATGTTAATGAAGATTAAAAAAACAATAGTTAGATTTTATTTTCTCCTAATAGAAGTCGAAGGGGTTGTTGAAGGTCGTGGAAAGAAGAAGAAAAAAAAAACGAATGAGAGAATAATGTTTGTATTTGCGGCTCAACGAAAGAAAATGGATTAAAAACGGAAAAATCTTATTATGGTGATCAGAATGTTGCTCTGATGTAAAATGTCAAATAACAAAAGTTGTAGGTATCATCGATACGAAGCTAGAACAACTGACGGATCAGCAATCAAACCGTTGGATCAGAAGTTATAATCAGTTTAGTCTGCTGGTGCGGAACTCGAGGCAGATTCGGGCACCGAATTTGAATTCGAGTTGTATTCGAAGTAGAACTGTCTTTTAGATGTCTTTGGTCACTTTTGGGAGTGTTTTCTTGTTTTGAAATACTTCTACTTCAAGTAGGATAAGTATTGAAAACTTTTAATTCATGTATTAGGTTTCTTTTTGGTTATAAAAGGGACCTATGAGGTTTGTAGAAACCTAACTTGAAATCTAGAAGAGATGTAGACTTTATGATAGATGATGTAAGAAGCTGGTCTTTACAAGGAAGAAGGTGGAGTGTGTTCTATTGGGATTTGATGGTGAGAGAGAAAATATATTTTGGTTGCTAAGATGAGAAATCAATGAAAAGAGAAGATTAAAGGGTTTCAAGAAGAATGTATGCAACATGGTCTTTGTTGAGTAATCTTCGGGTACTTGATGGATTTTTTGTTTTCTTTTTGTCTTATGAGATTAGAGAATTCCATGTTCGTTAGAATCTCTTGAGGGCTTGTAATTAAACTTGGATACATAGTGAATTTCTAACTTGGTGGTAGAGAATAACCTTAGGGTGAACCTCTGGTAAATAGTGTTATGTGTGCATGAATTATTGTGTTTATATTTCTTGGTTGATAATTTGTATGTCATGGAGATAATGGATAAACCCAAATTGTGCGTAGGGGGATGCATTCCGCACGGTTCTCCCAACAAATAAGTGAGAGAGAGGTGTACTTTTTTTGACTTCAAGTATGTGCATCACTTAAGAACGGGTGCGCCCATAACAATTTCCTTTTATCTGCAGGGCCTAAATCATCAAGTTTTTGTAAATTCTTGATTCCTCAGGTAGCAAAAATTTTGCATTTTGGAATTTGTTATTCTGTCAACTAATATATTTTCTTCCCAGATAAAATCTGGAAGACTCGTTCTTTTAGTGGATAAAAGAACAAATAGTTCTGCCTTTTGGAATTTTTTGTTCTATCAAATATAAGATCTTGAAACCTGGGAATTAGAGTACTACAATAATATAATCTCGTTGGATCTCAGTTCTGCTGTGAACATTTTTTGCCGTCTCCTAACGCAGACCTAGGTCAGAAACAGCATTTGCTTTATCAACTAAATAATCGTCAGTTGAATGGTACTAAGACAACAAAGTTTTCAGTAATTATTGTGCATATAATTTGAGGGGGTCAAGCAATAGTGAACTTTTCTGCATGACACAAAGAAGATTGTGTATCTACAGAAAAACCACGGGCATAAGATATTTAGCTTCAGTTTCTCACTCCATTTGTCTACTGAAGGACAGACGGGAAGCAGATATTCAGATTATTTTTCATACTTTTTTCTTCTTCGTTTTGGTCAGTTTTTTTTTCTATTTCTCTTAAAGATGAGACATGAATAGTTTAATAAAGAGTTTTAGTCGAGTGTACGTAAGAATCTCTACAAGAAATGTTAGAAGGCTATGAATCACCGCTTTCTCAAGACAAATGGGCGGGCACATAACTATACCTTCTAAATATGTGGTCCCCCGGGACAACCCCCTATATTGGCAGGACCTTAGAGTTATGCAATAGGAGATTAAGAAAATTGAATGCAGGTCGTATGAGGCTGCTCCATTTTCTGTTCGAATAGACTTTAAGTTTTTTCGAACAGAACAAAATTTGTTCGAACATACTCAATGTTTGTTCGAATAAGTCACTTAGAAAATTGATTCTTCGAATACACCTTAGGTTTTGTTCGAATAGAAAGGGTATGCTTGAACAGATAATTTGTCTGTTCAAACAGATATCGGTAAAACTCAATTTTGAGATTGAATTGAAGCCTTTTGTTTGCCTCAAGATCTGAGTAATTATATTTGTCTCTCCCAAGTACATAAGAGAGAGTTAGGTTTTTTATGAGCCACCCTTGATGAGATCTTGTGTTAGGAGAAATTCTTTAGAGAAACCTCAATTGATTGTAAGATTGTAACCTTGGACCATCGGAATAAACTATATTTCTCTCTTGTACGATGGATGTAAGGAATTGCTGAACCACCTTAAACCTTGTGCATGTTTGATTTTGTTGTGTATTACTTTTGGTTTGTAGTTTGTTTGTGCCATAACCAAATCGATTGGAGTTCGGCTTCCGCGGCTTGCGATTCAACAATTGGTATCAGAGCTGTAATGGCCTAATTCCGTGAGCTCGAAGTGGCCTGGAATTAGCTCTTACACCAATGTACCTGTGACAAAATCTAATTGAAAATAAGAAAAAACATAGGTGTTTAGCGTGGAAAACCTATGAATAGGTTAAAAACCACTACATCGAGATGAGGATTTTAGTAATAGTGACGTTTATTGTTTGAGGCTGATATCTTATTAGAAGTGATCTCTGGACTTGAAAATTGACCTTGTGAATAAGAAGTTTGGAGTTTTTGAGAATCTAGAAAATAAAGTTTTTCTGGTGATTTCTCATGTAATTTTCTGGTCATTATTTTTTTTGGAATTTTTTCTTTATATAGGCCTTTTTTGCAGTTCTTCATCGTGTTGGAGCACATTCTCCGAACAATGTGGTTAGTGACGGTTGACTAAGTAACTACTGAGTTCGAGAGAAACAAATGGCTTTGACTTGTTCAGGTTTTTTGGTTTGAGCTTTACCCACATTTTTTATCAGTTCGTGGAGTATGTGGCAATGTTGACTGGAAAAGTCATGTGGAGAATGCGTGAGTCTGACATGGAGGTAGTTTGAAATGGAGAGAGCTCGATTTAGGTAAGATTGAGGGGTAGTCCCCTACAAGAACGTGGTTGGTTTCTCGGTAGTGCGCGAAATTGAGGTAGCGTCGACTTATCTCGATTTCATTTGGGTTTTTAATTTCGGTTAGTATATAAAAATTGGGGGAACCGTGGTAGAAGGAGATGAAACTAGTTCTTCAATAGAACCTAGTTCCTCGACGCCTAATCAAAATACAATGGTGATGTTTAACAACGCAAAAATAGAACTTGAGAAATTCAACGTCACCAATAACTTTGACATTTGGCGATGCGAGGTTATTGATGCGCTAAGTCAACTAGACTTAGATAAGGTGTTAGGAGACAAACCGGATGAGGTAGAGGAGAGTGTTTGGAAGAAGATGAACAAAAGGGTTTGTGGTCAAATCCGCTCATGTCTTGCTTAAGATATAAAACACCATGTAATGAACAAAACCTTGGCAAAGGAAATTTGGAGGATTTTAGAGAAGTATTTGGTGAAGAGCATCCAAAATCAACTCCATCTGAAGAGGAAGCTTTATTGCTTCACGATGAAATAATGGATTTATATGTCTGAGCACTTGAATGATTTCACCAAGTTATTAGCCGACTTGGTGAATCTAGAGAAAATTGTTGGCGATGAAGACAAAACACTTTTGTTCTTGAACTTGTACGAACATTTTGTTACGACGATAACGTACGGGAAAATTTTATTATAATACTCGGATGTAACTACTGTAGTGGTCTATTCCATATTTTGAACTCAAACCTCAGCTTCGACCATCATACATTTACTCGACCTCATAAACATACGATCACATGGCATACTATGGAACATCTACAAAGAAGAATTTATTTCTCATTCTCGACCTCCATTCCAGCAACTCGATTCAACAAGTACTCAGCCATTACAAAATAGGAGGATTAGATCGTTACACAATCAGTTCAAATACTCATCTAAATCATATTGTAACGTTCGTCATTAAAAGTAATAATGGTCGTCAAATGGTCATATTATAAGGCCTATAAATAGGACTAAAGAACTACATATTAAGGATAGAGAATTCTATCCAGAAACTTTACACATAACTATCCAGAGCAATCTTTGTAACTGCTAGCCATCATTAATAATATCTCTTTCTAAAATCCTCAAGAGAGGTTATGGTTTTTAACCTATTCAAAGGTTTTTCACGCCAAATCTCGTGTTAACAATTACTTGATAGCGGTCTAATTATCTTTGGTGTGAGAGACTAAGTTTGATATATAAAATTAGGTTCTTATATTTGGCATCGTCTGTGGGAACTCTGACAATTAGCCTCAATTCTTAGATATAGTTGATACTTACTTTCTTCATAGAATGTCGCTTCCAGACCAGAATGCACTAGTTGACACAGTAGAAGGAAGCACCACATTAGCAGAATTACGAGCTACTATAAACTCTGAGACAGAAAGATTGGTTGTTCTAGAATAATATCTGGCAGATGTAAGAGATGCGCTGAAAGTTCTGCAGGGATAACAGATGGCAGCCCAAAAGAATAAAGATGCACTGTCAGCCACCTTAAGAGTTTTCATTCAAGACAGACTGGGATCTTGAGGTAATAGCCAGGGAATTGATGTCGGTCCAATCATAATCAGCTGGGGCCCGAACTCGTACAGATACCAGGAGTCCAACAAGAAGTTGATGGCATTCCCGTCAAAGTCAGGCAAGCTAAGGACCCACCCCGTGAGAGAGTTCACATTCCTGTACGTGAATGACTAAGTAAAGGAAGTGACAAACATATTCTTTGAGAAGGATGTATCCCACGTCAGACTATCATAGCTCGTCAGTTCGTGACACAGGAGCATATCAAAAAGCGTATAAAAGAATTATTTGAAGCCTAGATTTAAACTGCCAAAGGCATCTACAACAGGCATCAGGGGAGCCCGATAGCTCAGGATTTATAAAAAAACAACAAAGTTCCCACCGGTTTTCACACCCCAAAAATCTGAAAGTACAGAGGAACAGATCCTGTGGAACACATTCAATAATTCTAGGACGCTTTAGGCTTGCATTCTATATCGAACTACATTTTATGTCATTTATTTCCTACCAATCTCTAGGGCGAACCTTTGCGGTGGTTCCACTCGCTACAATAAGAGTTCATTTACATATTCGAACAGTTACGGGAACTTTTCGTCAAGAACTACTTGCACAACAGAGACAAAGAGGAAAATCTCTATTCTTTTTTTAGCCTTAAATAATGTTGGGAGAGAACCTTAGATCGTTCAATAAGAAATTCCTGGAGTTGGCCAGAAAGGTAAATTGATTTGATCAGAAGATTACTGTTTTGGCCTTTAGGAATGGCTTACTCGTGGAAGGTCGAGCGAAGGAACACCTAATTCTCAACAAACCCGCGACCCTGGAGGACATGATCAAAAAGGTAAATGGCTATATCAATCTCAAACGGATGTTAACCGGAAGACAGAAGCCCCGGAAATTAATCCTGACAGCAAGAGATCAATCTACAGAATAAGGTTTCAATCGTACTACAGATTACTGAGGAGATAGAAAATGGATTAAATATAATGAAGATTGACCTCGGAGAGGCAGTAACTTACCGAAGCCATGTCATCTCAAATTATCTGTTACAATAGCCAGCCAATATCTCACGCTTTAGAAGAATA
Organism: Kingdonia uniflora; assembly: GCA_014058105.1. NCBI lineage: Eukaryota > Viridiplantae > Streptophyta > Magnoliopsida > Ranunculales > Circaeasteraceae > Kingdonia > Kingdonia uniflora. The sequence goes on along the minus strand of JACGCM010000560.1, from coordinate 2,781,731 downwards.
AATTCTTTTAAAATGCCCAGTACCTCCAACCCATTGAAAGCATACCATATTGCATACACCACAAAGTCTGATATCATGACCGTATAACGACGTCTAGTAATCGGAACCCTACCTGCCAGAACTACCAAGGCTAAAGGCACATCAGTTATAACATTTAACACTTCTAAGTCGCTACCCTCGTCCATCGGAGTACGACCAGAAATACTAGCCTAATTTTGTCTGACTTTCTCATCTATCAGCCTCATTCTCGAAGCTCGACGGGTACGCATCTTATCCTACAGAAGAAGAGGTACGCAATTAGCTCGATACATTTGATAATCACGTGTAAATAGCCCATATCTCATTTTCCCCCTCTAGCAGACATAAACACTATCGAAAACTCGACCCCAAAAATAGTCCCTCCGACAATACCCTCAAAAAACTTAAATGGGCTTGAACCCAGACGTCTGAGTTCCTCCCCTCCTTAATTCTAACCTCTCAATTATGAACCCATACGATTCTACTTACAGATACAGAAGGAGAAGCAGAACAAATTCAAACAAAGGTCAATTAACTTACCTGTGTTAGCAGAAGCACAATCGAAGCCGCAAAACAGTCCGTACCCCGCAGCAACTTCAGCAACTTCTCCCAAGTTTCAGAGATAATGGTGCATGTTTTCTCCCTCTCACTCTTTGGTTTTCTCTCTATGAACAGTACAGTGGTTACTTCCTCCTCATTTATATACCTTCTCGGAAAGCCAAAACCTCCTCAATTTTCAAACCACTATCATTACCACACCCCCACTACCCTGACTTTTTGGCTACAATGTATTTTGACTGAGTTACCCCTCATATCCCTCACGTGTAAACTGCACGCTCACTTCGAATTAGCTGTAAATTTAAAGCATCTCGAACCTTTTCACCCTCATTCGAAACCACCCAATCAAATCCCAACTTTTCCATAGAATGAGGAAAAAATTCATGATTACCTGCATGGTACACTGCCCCAGACGCACGTACTATCCTGACAGACCAGCTGTTCGGGCTATCGGTCGGTCCAGCCAAATCCAGTAAAATCTTTGACATGTACACTTCGTGTACACAAGTAATCGACTATACCGTGTCTCAAACAATCAACAACAGATACCCTCACAATCAATTCCCAAATATCTCGAACATTTAATCTGCAGATCATTCGACAGCTCAAAATTTTATGTCTTTATTACTTCGACAGATCAAATCTTTAACTTTGACAGATCAGACCTTTTACATCGATAGATCAAAACTTTTATTTTTGACAGATTAGACCTCCTACTTCGATAGTTCAAGCCTATTACTTCAAAAGATCAAAATTATACTTCAAACATTCACAATTCTACTTGCACACAGAACTAAAAAATAATTTGACAGATTATACTACCAACACCCAATTTCATTAACTTTAAAATAGCACAGTACAATTCCAACAGTTCATACAAGTACCCTACACAATACCATATCTAAACAATTACCAAAGCAGCTCAAGAGGTCCCTATTTGTCATAGGACGCCCCTCCCCGTTCTTAGCCACAGCAGCAGCCTCCTCCACCCTTCTAGCCTCAGTAGCAGCATCCTCCTGCTCTACCATCACCTCTAAAAATAACTCCAGCAAATACAAACGATGGCCCTGAAATGGACCCATCATCTAAAAAATCCCTCACCAATAGGCAAATGACATTCCAGCAATAGGCTCCCCGGGTTCTGCTTTAAAGAGATCCAACATCTCGGTATCATTGTCCTGGTCGATAAGAAACCTCCCCCGCAATTCCAATGTCTTTTAGAATTGTCGTTGGACGAAGAAGCGGACATTATGTTCAGAAGAAGAATGCAGAACTATGAAAAATCCTCTTCACAATAGCTTCTTTTATACATAAAGGAAGATTTCAACTTTCCCTCTTCCCAAGCCAAATTAATTGTTGTCTTCAGTTTCCCTCCTTGAAAACTCAACAGTCCAACCTTTACAACTTCCTAGACGTAACAGTTTCATCTGTATGTGCAAGGAAACACCATTTACGAGGACACGCAATCGACCAACTCCCCAGTATCGAACCATCGACCTACACCACCTCCCTAAGTTTTGGTTAATGCACGGTTAATTATCTACGACCATATCACTATACTTTAAGGTAACCTTTTCCAGCAGTAATCAATACTAACGGTATTATTCGATGAGATAAATTCGTTTTTGTGCTTACTAGCCTACTCCTCTACAATAACCACCAGATACAATTACATAAAATTTCAGCAAAAGTATTATTTCCATTCCATTCTCCAAAGTACAATAACCAAAACAACAATTTTACAAACCCAAATACATTCAAACCACAGCAAGAAAACATAAACCTCCAAATACAACCCTGCAATACAAAAAAAAAAACCTGCACTATCACCATCACCTTTACCACTGCCTCAATAAAAGCCTGCCCTATTTTCAAATGGGCCAGTTCCAATTGCAAAGCCTTGCTCCTTGATCTCCTCTTCTGCACGAACGAGACACTTAGCTAGAGGCGATAGGTAGGGGTAGCATTTTTCAGCAATCGCAAAATGGTACTTCAGCTCTGCCCAAAAGTAAGAGTAAGGCTCCCCATTGATGGGTTCTCCAGCCTCCAACTCTACCATCTCAGGAATATCCCAGTCGAGATCATGATGGCCGAAGAACTTCACATGCAATTCAGTTATCTTTCGCCCTATACGACTATCTCGAGTGAATCCCATTCTTTTTTGGTAGGGCTTGTTCGGAGTGGTATTCATAGACTTTTTTAGGAAATGTAGAAGGAAGAGAAGAGAATAATCGCAACAGAAAAAACTTTGACCATATCCACACATGGTCAAAGTATGATGGGACAGATAGCCAGCTCACTAGAATAGATAGCGCAGTTGATGGTCCTTGCAGCTGGAGTTACAGGGCCAACTACTGCTACAGTATCAAAGTACAGATACAGACCCAACAACTGTTATAATGACAGTTCTAACATTTTCGGCACCCATAACCACGCCAGGATATCCGGATAGTACCCTTGTAATATGATCTAACCTTGGTAACTCAGCTTTTCCTATATTCTACAAATAGGAGATATGGGGAACCAATGGAAGGTTATAAAATTTCCCCCAGCCCCTTTGAAGTTTACCTTCGATCACCATGTAAAAACCCAGTACACAAACCTTTAACTACTCGACAGAAATATAAACGCACTTAAAAATCCTCAACAGAAGTCATGGATAGTCACATTTCAGGCCTCCACGCAAGTATATTGTCTATAGATTATTCACGCTCTAGATTGTATGCTTATATTCCTTTGATTGAAGATTAAACCCCGTGGTGTAAGAGCCGACTTCCCCCCGTCACAAAGTTAGGCCCCTACAATTCCGATGGGAGTAATTAAGGAAGGTAATTAAGAGAAGTATTGATTAAGAGGTAACAAATGACCCTTAACCGAAGTATAAATGGTGGGTGTTAGGGGGGGTTTCAGACTATCATCATCTTCTTCTTTGAATAATCAAATCCATGGAAACTACACCGAATACGAGGTACCGGAAAAGAATGGAGGCGAGGGAACGGCGTATAGAGGAGAAAACGGACGTGATGAAGGAAAAGTTCTTTTCGGAGCATGGCCTGAACAGGGAGCTGCCTTAGTTGGTGAAACTGGAACCGGGAAAGCCTATCTGTGGGATGTCACAGGAGCATTGGTGGTGGGTGCTTCAGTGGTTGGGTCCCAACATAAATAATCGATACTTTTTGCTGAAAATCCTGGCAACCAACCAAGTGGATACTGAGGATGCTGTCAAGGATGAAGTGGGGCTCTGCAAGAACTGCCCCATATGCAAATAGGGGGGTTCTCTAAAAAGTTGCGGTAGTGTAGATGTGGTGTTTGTTGTTGCTGATGTAGGTGTTGTTTTGTTGCTGGTATTGGTTTTCTTTCTCCTTTTTTGTAGGCCTGAGGGCTATTGTTTTATTTCTGAATGAAAAATATGTTCGTTAAATTTATGATAGTCAAACCGTACTAGGTGCTGTAGACAATGATATAGTAGGCACGGTATAACTTGTCGAACATCGAACTTATTTAATGAAAACGACTAAAAATTATGGGACCTTGGGTTCAATTATATGAAGAAAAGTATTGAATGAAGGTTCGAGTACTTAATGTGTATGTACGATGGGATGATGTAGGGTGTAGGCGATGGTTCAAAAAAGAATACATGAGTGGGCTTGGAATCTTCTATTGTCGAAGGTACGTATGCCTCGATTGCAAAATCAGGCAGCCGTAATAGCAAACATGTCAGAGGGGGCTCTATCCCTAGGGCAGTGAGCTACTGTAGATTATCATAATGTTTCCTCGGGGTATGGGACAGAGGTGGAGGTAACACGTGGGTTTGAGTTGACAACTTTGGGCAGTGTGCCAGAAGCTTCATGAGGTATAAGAAAGTATTACATGATGTGAGTGTGTGATACACACATGGGGGGAAGTGAGGGTAATATTGTCAAGACACATCTCAGCCGAAAAATATGGGGGAGTGGAGGAGCGGTAATGATGGTGAGTGGGGGAAATCAAGGCAGTTTTTTTTTTCTGAGGTGGTATTTAAAGGGGTGAGAGAAAAATTTACTGTTCCCAAATACTCAATCATAGATAGAACAAAGGAGAAAGAGAGGGAACACATACGCCATTATTGAGGTAGAGCTTGTTAGAGAGGAGAGAAGAACACTTCGTGGTTGCTGAGAGATCTGACCCATTCAAACAGCTATGTCCTTCGATTTCTTGTAAAAATAGGTGATTTGGATTTCTGCTCTACCGTTTCTTCTTTTGTATTTGTATTTTGTATGTTGGTATATATTGGACTGGAATGTCTTACGTGCAATTGACTTGAATTGCTGATATGTCTGTATGTGCTGCGTGTGCGATTAAAAGTATAGAATATTCGACTCTGATGGGTTTGACTGGATCCTTGAAGAGTTTCGAGGTCACCCCCGAGTATCAGTCAATTTGAAGGGTTGACATGATACTGAGGTTTGACCGAGTCGAGAAGTGTATTGAGCCTCGAAGGTCGCCCCCGGGTCTATTCGCAGGATTGAACCCAAACGAAGCACTATGTGGTCGCCTCCAATATATTCCTGAATGTCCGGTCTTTCGGCCATTCATGCCACTCGGGTTTGCTCAAATTGGAAACTTGAAAAACTTTGAGGTCGCCACAAAGTATCAGTCGGGTCGAAGGGTAGGAATGATACTTTGGTTTGTGCAAGAAGTTTGCTTAACTTTGAAGGTTGCCCCCGGGTCTATCCGATGGATTGAGCCTAAATGAAGAATTATGTGGACGCCCCCAATGCATTCCTGATTGTCTGGTCTTTCAGCCATTCATGCCCTTCGATTTTGCTCGAATTGGAACCTTGATAAACTTTGAGGTCGCCCCCTGTCGGGTCGAACGGTTGACGTGATACTTAGGTTAGACCGAGAAGTTCATTTTAAGATAGGACATGAAGCTCATAGGATAAAAAAATATGTTCATTGATTATACTGTATTTACATCAGTTGAACAAGGTGGTGGTTGAGGCCTGTTGTATGAGAGTAACTCCATTGTGTTCCAAGGGTTAGGTAGAGGCTCCTCAGCTTTGGTCATTAGATAGTAGGATCCTTTATCAGTTTTTTCATGAACGACATATGGTCCTTCCCAGAACTCATCTAGCTTGCCGGTGTTGCGAGGTATCGACGAGGGTGTAACTCATCGAAGAACCAGATCTCCAATATTGAAACTGCGTGGTCAAACTCTTTTGTTTTAGGGATTCTAGAGAGAGAGATGTTAACAGCCGAGGTTAGCGATGGCTCGGTCTCTAGTTTTATCAATCCATAACATATTGCATCCCAGTTCGAATTCGTTATCTTCGTAGGGAAGGTCAGGGTCGCGCGTAGGTATTTCAAACTATGTAGGCAGCACAGCTTTGGTACCGTAAGCCAGGGGGAAAGGAGTACAGCCCGTTACCTTTCTTTGTGTGTTACGGTAGGCCCATAGTACATGTTGTAGTTCTTGAATCCATTGGCCTTTCTTCTCATCGACGCGCTTCTTAAGACCATCGACTATAGTTTTATTGATTACTTCAACCTGGCAATTCCCCTGAGGGTAGTAAGGTGTGGAAGGGGAGATGATGATGTTATACTTCATGAGGAAATTGTGAACTTTGTTCCCAACAAGCTGTAGACCGTTATCCCATCGAATCATGTGGGGGCAGCCAAAACATGTTTTGATATTTTACCATAAGAACTTAATGACTTCTTCTTCTTTTATTCGACATAGAGGCACGGCTTTAACCCACTTAGTAAGTAATTTGTTGCTCTAGAAGGTAGTCTCGTCTGCCCGATGCTTTGGGGAAGTGGCCAACCAGATCAATGGCCTACCTTTTGAACGGCCAAGCTACTTGGCTGCAATGGAGGTCTTGAAAAGGACTTCGGTTGTCGTGGGCGTGACGTTGGCATTTATCACAGTATTTCACATACTCTTCAGCTTGTTTTTCATATTAGGCCAAAATAACCCTTGTGTTAGGGCTCGAAGAGCCATAGATCGACCAGCATTGCGAGCACCATAGGTACCTTCATGGAGTTCGGTAAGTATGGTAGTGGCTTCATTTTGGGAGATGCATCGAAGGTATACGCCATTCGAGGATTTGCGGTGTAGTACTCCCTTGAGAATAGTGTATCTGTGGCAGCTTTCCAGTAACGAACATTTGTCTTTGGGATCTTATGGGAGGGTAAAACTATTAAAATAAGCGAGGGATAGTATTCGCCAGTCATCAAGATCAAGACTCTCGCCCCCAGTATTAATGGCATTGACCTCCATCTGGTCGATACTTGGGTACTTCAATATGGAGTGCTCGAGATTCGGACTGGCTTAACATAGCTGCTATGTAGGCGAGGGCATCGGCATGTATGCTTTTGCATCAAGGGTAATGTGTAATGGAAGATTTTTTAGGGAAACGATCCATGCGCTGGCGGACAAGTACATAATTCACAGCCATGCAACCGTTTACCTGATTTTCACCGGGGTACTATCTCTGAACAAGTTGGGAATCGGTAAATACTTCAAGTTTGGGAATACCAGGTTCAAGAGTGACATCGAGGCCATGTATCAGGGCATCATACTCTGCCTCATTGTTAGAGCATTCAAAGTTTAACTTGACGGCCTTTTCAATTCGGTCATTGGATGTCAATTCCCAAATCGTTAGGTTCATCGGATCCATCCATAAAAAGACGCCAAACCGTATTAGGGTTTTAAGGGTCGTTCTATTCTGGCTGGTCTTCTGGTAGATCATCTTCGTGTTCCTCCAAGTCGATGTCTTTGACCAGGATGTCGGCAAGGAAATCAGCGACTGCTTGACCTTTTTGAGATATCTGTTTCTTGAAAGTGATGTCGTGTTCACCAAGATAAATGGACCATTACTGAACCCGTCTAAATTTATCTTTCTTGTTAAGAATCTCTCGAAGGGAGTAGCTGGTGATAACACGTATAGGGTGAGCTTGAAAGTATAGTTTGAGCTTTTGAGTAATATAAATGAGTGTAAGGAGCAATCGCTCGAGCTTGGTATATCGAGTCTCGGAAGGTGTTAGAGTTTTACTGATAAAGTACACAAGTTTCTCGATACAGGATTCGAGGTGAATAAGGGCTGAGCTAATAGAAGTGTCGGCAACTGCAAGGTCTAAAGAAAGTATTTCATCTTTTATGGGGGTGCTGATGATGGGTGGTCGACCAAGGTATGTTTTAAGTTCGAGGAAGGCCTGTTCGCAATTGGGTGTCTAATTTATTTTGGAGTTTTTTTTTTGGCCTTATGGGTACTTTGGTCGCATAAGAGGGAGAAAAGCCAAGCACCAACGGTCAGTGGATTTCAATATAAAATGACTGAGGGTAGCTATCTTGCCAGCAACCTTTTTGACACCTTTTTTGGTTCGAGGGGAAGGCATATCGATGAGGGCGCGGATAGGAGTGGGATCGATTTCGATACCTCGTTTGTTGGGTTAAGTTTCATGTTATAAGAACGAAGTATGGTAAAAACTTTGGTGAGGTCCTGGATATGGGTATGTTTTTGGAGTCTTTTACATAAAATGTCGTCAATATAAATTTTGACCGACTTGCCAAGCAAAGGCTTAAACATGGTGGTAACAAGACATTGGTAAGTGATACTCACATTTTAAAGGCCGAAGGGTATGACGTTAAAGCAATAAAGACCTTGTTCAGTAATAAACAAAGTTTTAAGTTGGTCCTCTGGGAAGAGGGGTACCTGATTGTGGCATCCAGGAGTACTAAAATGATCGGGAGAGGAAAATTATCCTTCAGTGTGAGTTTGTTGAGGTATGTGAAGTCGACGCAGATTCAGATCTTGTTATTCTTCTTAGCGATAGCAACAATATTAGAGATCCAGTCAGCGTACTTGACATTTCTGATAAAACCTGCGGCTAAGAGTTTTTTGACCTCGAGGTTTACTGCTTCTCGAATCCTTGGTGGATTCGGCAGGTATGGTAGAAGGGTCCAAAGGTTTGTGGAGTGCAAGAAGCATTTATTGCTATGGTTTAACAAGTTTTCTAGTAAATCGATCTCAGGGTGCTCGCATGAGCAAACATTGTGTTGAGATCCTTTCATGTTCTACGTTCCACAAGGGCTAGTGAAACAAAGTGTTTGGTGGTAAGTCGAAGGTATAGATTTTATGGCATGTAGCCAATCATGCCCTAGAATGCCCAGGTATTCATATTTCTTATCAATGACAAGAAAACTGGTTTGGAAGGTGACTAGACCGGTGGTGACAGGGAGGCTAATGCGACCAATGACGACTTCGGTGGCCCTATTAAAGCCCATGAGCTTGACGTTGGCTGGTGTGATAAAGTCTTTTTTTGCATGGATCAAATAGTCTGGAGGAAAAGTACATCTGCTGCACTTCGTATATCAATGAGCATGGTATGGAGGATGAGGTGTTCGACCTTAATCATAATAACCAAGGGGTCGGAGTGGGGGAAACAGAAATGAGAAGTATCACAATCGATAAAGGATATACCTTTAGGTCGGGGGCATTGGCTAGATTCTGTTAGATGGATGGGTAGCTTCTCTTGATAGGTAATCTTACAGCACTCTTCGACTCGTTTGTGCTTGCTTCAAGTATGAGCACTGTCAATGTTGTTAACTTCGATAAGGTGGAGTTGGAAAATATGTACCTCGGCTAGGTCAGTAGTTGGAGTGGGTTGAGGCTTAAGATAGGACCCGTCGAGATAGCTGGGGAGATCGGCAACATATCGATGTAGACAACCTACTTTAAGAATCATCCCCAGTGATTGTTACAGGGCATAGCACTTGTTGGTAGAGTGGCAGTTGCACTTGTGATTTTGGCAGTAAGGATAATCTTTTCTATCCTTGATGGGGAAGGGGGTACACCAGATAGGGCCGGCCAGTATTTGTAGAAGAAGGGTATTGATGGGGGCCGTAAAATTTGGTAGGTCTGACATCAGTTGTTTTTTGTGGATCTTGGCAGGGGTACCATCAAAGTGAGGGCATTTATGGCCCTTGGACTCCTGTGAGACGGAAGCGATCATGGGTATAGAAGATGGTCGAGGTTTGTTATAGTTGGTGGTCGAGGCTTGCCCCTGGCGATTTGATTTGTAGAGGCGTTCGAGGTCGATGTATCCATTAACCTTAGATAACATCTCCTCCAGGGTTTGTGGTTTATGAAGCACTATGTACTCCTTGACACGACTATGATTTGGTAGGGCGTTACAGAGACTTTTGGAGTACATCTTTACAGATGGAAGAATGCACGAGTACATCGTTGACGTAGAAAGTTTCAAAAATGGGAGTTACAAGATTAATACTAAGATCGTACAAATAGAAGGAGAAACTGAGGAATAATATTTGTGCCACATATCCCTCCGCCATTTTGTAGAGACTCGTACGATAAACATATCGGTAAGGTTCAAAAGACGACATCTCGGCCAATGCCACGATCTAGCCATGGTCGACAAAGAAGCTTGATTACTCCCAGTATCCAGTAAGCAACGAGCAGGGATCTCCTTTGAGGATTGCGACATTCGCCACGTCAACTTTCCTCATCATGACGTACTCATGATCATGTTAAAAATGAGAAATGTCATCTTACACACAATGATTATTGATGCTGGCAGTAGTATCGAGCTACTCTTCCAAAGTATAATTGATCAAATAGGATTGGCCGATAAAGTTGAGCCTAGTGACATCGATGTTAGTGGTTTCAATGGCTCCAAAGAAGAACACGTAGGAAAGATCATACTTCCTATTACTGTAGGACCGACAACAATTGACATTGTATTTTACGTCATAAATACAAAATCTCATTATTTGGGAATAATGGGATGCTAGTGGCTACACAACATGAGAGCCATCTCATCGACCTATAATTTGGCCTTACAGTTCAATTGGAATGACGGTCTCTACGAAATCAAAGATAGTCAGAAGCAAGCTCACGCTTGCAAAAATACTGTAACTATCGTGACAGAGCCACCTGAAAGACATGCAGCATAACAATTATAGAACACTACAGAGAACAATACAAAGAACCAGCTACCAAGTGGCGATAAGCGGGGTACCTACATTAGGGCTTTTTTGCCCAATATAGAATGCAATACTTTTATTCAGTTTCTAAAAGATAACAGCGATGTGTTCGCATGGACATTCTATGAAATGTCAAGCATCGACCCAACTTTTGCTTGCCACAAGCTTAGCATTAAAGACAAGGTTGAGGTGGTCAAATAGAAACATAGGACATTAGTACCTAGACTACGAGAGGAAGTCAATAAAGAGATTGATAAACTCATTGAAGTTGGTTTTATTCAAAAATCCAATTACCCCGAATGAATCTCGAACATCGTAGCAGTCCCAAAGAAAAATGTAGAGTATGCGTAGATTTCACAGACTTAAATAAGCATACTCCAAAAGATATTTTTCCCCTTCCTATCATCAACCATCTGCTCGATTCAACTGCGGAACATGAACTCTTGTCCATGATGAATGTCGCGTCAGGGTACCATATTTCCAAGCTCATTCAATTCGGGTAATGACAAATTACCCTCTACACGAAGTTCTATCTAAACAAGAGAAATCCAGACGAGTCCAACAATGGTCGGTTACTCTGGGCGAACACGATATATGTTTTGAACCATGACATTCCAAAAAAGGCCAAGCGGTAGCAGTTTTCTTTACAGATTTTCTATTAGACGACCCTGATTGGAAAGAGGATAGTACCGATATAAACGAAGAGCAACTTGAAGAAAAATTGTATTAGATATCCAAAAAAGGTTGGCGCCTTTTAACTGACGATTCTACCGGACCAGCTGAGTCAGGCATCAGGATCATTCTTATCACACCTTCTAATTATAGAATTAAGAAATCAGTCAGACTCAACTTTGAAGCTACCAACAACGAAACCGAATACGAGGCACTAATCCACAAACTGGATATGGCACTAGAGATCGGCGTGCCCGAATTATTTGTTTACACAGATTCCTTATTAATCATAAACCATTATATAGACAAATATCATAAAAATAGAAAAATGATAGATTACCCAGCAGCGGAAGCTGACAGAATGAGTAGATTTAAAAAGGCTACAATCAAATACTTACCTTGTACAGAAAACAGACATTCTGACTCTCTCACTTATCTTACTGGCATCCTCAGAATGGAAGCCCGATATTTAAAGATCGAAGTAGTAGCCACCCCCATCATTAACATCATCAGCTCAAATGCCATAAATACTAGGGGCGACAAAGAGGTCAAAGACTAGTGGAGATGACCTTTTCTCACATATATCAAATCAAACAACATATTTGATGGCAAACTCTCCGAAGATGTCAATGAAAGGAGACGACTGATAAACAATTTTAAATGATATATTGTTGTTAACAATATCCTTTACAAAAGGTCGGTTACAGGGGCCTATCTCAAATATTTATCAGATAAGGAGGCCCAAGACTTTTTGCACAATTTACACGAAAGGCACTTGCGGATCTCATGCTGCAGGACGGTCCTTAGCAATCTGAGCTATTACTCAAGGAGTTTTTTTGGCCTAAAATGAAAGCTCAAGCCATCGAATATGCAAGCAAGTGTGATGTCTGCCAATGACATAGGCCCAAAATTTGAGCTCTGGCTTTGGAACTCTATTCTAGCAAAGTTGTCTAGCCATTTTAAAGGTGGACCTTCGATCTCGTGGGAGAATTTTCAAATTCCCTGAGAAAAAGGAGACACCTCTTAGTAGCAACAGACTACTTTACTAAGTGGGTAGAAGAAGTCCTTTTGAGTCAAACGCGCAAAGACAAAGTCATCAAGTTCATATAGGAAAGCATTATCATATGGTTTGGTTACCCTCATCTCATCAGAATAGATAATGGACTATAGTTTGTTGGTTCAAAGGTCGTCAACTTCCTCAATCAGCATAACATCATTCACTATCCTTAAAATCCGTATTATCAACAAGGAAATTGTCAGGCCAAAATCACCAATCGTATTATTGTCGATGGAATAAAAAAGCGTTTGACTAAGAAGAAAGGTAATTGGGTACAAGAATTACCACACGTGTTATGGGTGTACCGAAACAGCACCTCGAGTGTCGACTAGATGTACACCGTTCTTGTTAGCTTAAGGTACTGAAGTAATCATCCCCACTCATTATCATTACCCAGTACATGATCATACAATGACAGATAAAGAAAATAAGTTTTAGTTAGCATGTAACATGAACTAGATCGACGAAACAAGAGATAGAACAATCATAAACCTGGGAAGGTACCATCAGGCTTTGGCAAAGTCATACAATAAGTGCATTCATTATAGAGAGTTCGACATTAAATATCTTGTCCTACAAGAGGTCCCCAAATACAGAAAGAAGATAAATGTTGGGAAACTCACAGAAAATTGGGAAGATCTTTAATTTTTATCGGCAAAAGCGGCCTCGGCTCTTGCGACCTCATTACATTAGATAGAGATCAAGTCCCCAATCCTTAGAACACGAGGATATTGAAGTTGTATCGCTGATAGCAACCTATCACAGTTTATATTCTACTATTTCTTACATTTATTGTACGTCGTTCTTACATTAATGAAATGTTTGTGTTTGACTGACATACACTACAGTACTCTTCTACTATCTCATATCTACCATATATACAAAACATATCTATTATATTGCAAATAAACAACGAGTTTATCCCAATTCTACTATTACATTACAGATTGATTATTGGTTCATCAAATTCGATCTTTTAATACATAACAGGTCAGTTATTGGTTCATCCAATTCGATCTTCTAATACATAATGGGTCGGTTATTGGTTCATCCAATTTGATCTTCTAATACATTACAGGTCGATTATTTCTCTATACAATTCGATCTTCTCATACATTACAGGTCGATTATCGGTTTAACCAATTTGACTTTATAATACATCACAAGTCGGTTATTGGTTCCCTAATTCGGCCAAGAGGTTACATACTTCAAGGCCGTAATTAATTCATTAAAGTTCAATACAAATATCAAGGGATCATTAATCCTACTATCATACAACACAAATTTTTATACAACATTGCCTTTACACTCTATATAATATATTTCGGGTGATATAGCAAAAATATTTCATTTTTAAATCAAAACCAATGCCCCTAAATAAAGAAGTTCAGTCAGAGCGTCCATCAAGTGAACTTTCCCCACATTCCAAAAGTTGCAGAAGCATCAGTTCTAGTACCTTCGCAGCAACAATTTCTCTTCCTGTTCTTCGTAAGCACGCTAATTTTTGACATAACACGATCCAAATAGTAAGTCCGCACTCTCTATATTTCACACCTCACACCATTTTCGATCATACTAACATAAATTGTGTTTATTTCTTTTTCAAGTCTCTTCATCTTAGACACAAAGAAGGTAAGCACTAATGTAATTTCTTTATTATGCACCTCATTTTCCTCGAGCTTATCCATGTCAGACACGACGAGTCAGCTCCTCTACTATCGTTTGAAACCCCATAAGGTCTAATTCTAACACTTCAGCTACATTTTTTAAGTTCCCTATCCTAGCCAAATAAGTTTTCACCAAATCATTATGTTTCCTATTAACTTCCTCCAAATCCTTTTCTTTATTTTTAGCAACATTCCAGCTTCCTTCAAACTCTCTGGCTCATTCATTTGCCTTCTTAACAGAAGCTCATAAACCAATGAACTCCCGCCTCTAACGTGGTGATCCTAACCTGAGAGTACTTAACACCATCCTCTTCCTTATTCAACATCGCCAACAACTCTGTCAATTTAGCTCGCGCATGTATTAATTCCACCTCTGTCTTGGTTACTCGTTCTGAGATATTACTTATGTGACAATGAGCTTTCCTAATATCCAACTCCTTTTTCTTAACAACCTCATTTAACTCCTCCATTTTCTCGTGTGCACTTGCTAGTTCAGCATCCTTTTTTACCATTTACTCTCACAAATGACTCACTATGCCTTGCCCCTCAATCATCCTCAACTCTATTTTTACATTTAACTCTATAACATTTTTTAATGTTTCACGATGCTAGTTCAAATCAGCGTTTAATTTTTCATTCAAAATGTGCAGTACCTCACACTGACTTTGAACCTCTTCCAGTTTGACTTGTGTCAATAGTTTAAATTCGCATACAAAATAGTTCATACATCAAGACAGTTTACATATCATCACACTTCTAAATTAAAGTTCACAATTTCACTCACAAATATTGTGTATGATCGATCTTGCGATAATAAAAACTTGTGTACGATCGAGCTACATTTCTATTTAGATATATTCTACCATCATATCTATATAAAAATTACAGCACATTTATTTATTATTAACACAGTACACCAAATATCTAATACATATGCAAGTTTTGAACAACATAGATAATTTACTTTCGTTCCATCGAACTACGAGAAGATTGCCCCCTATTCCCCGATCGTCCTGACCTGTTTACTTGTACGTCTGCAGGTATAAAAAAGGTCATCACCTCCTGCTGGCACTACCTTCACCATGAACAAGGTATAAGACTCTCACCCTCCTTCTTATCCTCCTCTGAAAAATTTTGTGCCGGTCTAGGAGCCGGTCTTTTGATACCTTTTTCCTCCTGATCCTTCGTAAACTACATATTTTCAACCTTTTCATTCTCTACATCAAAGTATTTCCCACATTCCATTACATACTTCCTAAATTTGTTCTCCACCCTTGCCAACTCCCCTCCATAAAACTCAATCTAGTCCATTTGAGTCATGACCTGTGCTCGCGATGGATATAAATATTCCTTCAACTGCATGTGATACCTATGCAGACGCTTACGCGTATCCTTCTGCAATACACCCAACGCTTTTCATTCCTCTTCTACCTTCTTTCTGACAGTTGTTTTTATTATTAGTTGATTTGTCAAAGATGTATTTTTTTCTGTACATCGCTTCAGCGTGTTTTGCTACTCTTTGAACTCACCCTCTAACTTGGCTTGTACCACTCTCTGCTTTTTTCTTATTTTGAAAAAAAAATCCTCATTGCTTTTCGATTCTACATAAAGCCAAGAGCATTAGGTAAGGGACCTACGTCACCCCATATAATAGACATTCCAGCTCGAGCTGAATATTTTTTTGCCTCTACGTTATGACGATTGCGTGTTTCTTAAGCTAAGAACCTAACTCGGGCTGGATCAGGTACTATACCCATTTCCTTTAAGAGCTCTACATAAGCCTCTTTTAAACCCCGTTCACTATCAATTTTGGCCACAAAATATAGTGTCAGAGTTAACAAAATCCTCTGAAACTTGGCTTTATCTCTCGTATCAGTAAAATATAATAAGTCTTTAGATTTTTGTACTAGCGCAAATCTATCCTCCTTTTTTCTCAAAACCTCGTCCATCTCTATTTTTATTTTTGCATATCTACACTGAAGATCATATAATCCTCTGAAACTGCCTTACCTCATATTTAGTTTTATTTAATACCTATTAAATGCAAGTCACGGAGTCCCTTGCTCTACTCAAAGATCTCTCCATTGTGGTCACAATTTTTCTCAACCGCTCTATCTCCTACACATATTACAATTTTTTTGTTATCTAACAAATATTCATACAAGGCACAATAAACTTATGTCTATCAAACTTTACAGTTTCAAAACATACAAAAAGTAGTCTCATCAAAGTCAAAGCTAAATACAATAGTTTGAACAGAGTACTGTAATAGCCTAATTTCGTATCTCAAACTTAGCCTTTACACCAAGGATATTTAGAGTGTCTAGATGAATAATGAACGAATACTAGCACAAAGTTTAGCGTGGAAAACCATTGAATAGGTTAAAAACCATGACCTATCTTAAAGATTTAGAAAGAGAATTGCATCACATATATATTAATAAGGTCGAGTGGTCGTACGATGGTCGAAGATAGAGCTTGAGTCCAAGAAATGGATTAAGCCACTGCAACCACCCCCTCTCAGCCAATAGTAGGAGAAACATTGTAGGCAAGTGGTGTTGGTTGAGAAGCTTCATTAATACTGTAATTAATACCTAGAAATCATTTCCAATGCGTCTTCATGAATATCTGTTTGTGGTTGTTGGATTTCCTTGAATCAATGGTTATGGTCAATATTGTTGCATGGGGATTTCTTCTTACGTTGGGAATTTGGATAGTCATTTTAATGTTGGTTGTAGTATAAAGAGCACTCTGACTTGTGGGTTGCTGTTGTGATTAACCATGTATTCCTCCTAATTTTTTCTTTTGTATCATTCTTTCTTTAATTGTCTTAATGTAATCTAGAAAATTTTCATTGTTGAGAATATGGTAACTACGAGGCAACAATTTTGGGAGAATAGGATTCGAGCGAAGGTGGAAGAATTTTACGTCAGATACTTTGGGATCCAATCCTTAAACCTGCCGACGCCAATTTTTGTGTCTCTAATATTTCATGGGATGACATATGAGGAGGTGGTAGAGGTGGAGGATGACCATTTCCAAATGGTTCATTTCCATTATCTGCTGACATTGGAGGGGAAGCGCCGAAATAGGTTAATTTCCAAATGGTCCATTTCTGCTAAAGATCAAGCGGCAAGCGTTCATCTAAGGGAGTCTCGTCGGTACCCTGTCGGTGAGTGGGCTCTTGGGAAAAAATAAGACCTTATTTCCCTCTCTGTCATGCAAAGTGGTGGGGGTTATGGTGGAAGAGACGGCGATAGAGGATGTTTTTATTTCACGGACCATCGCCCTTGGCTATGATGAAGATCCTTCTGCCGGTGTCGTAACTTCTTTAATAATTTCCTGTTCTTGGAATCCCTAGCCCATTCGTGCAGAGGATCTGAATTTGGAAGCCTGCTTCAATTTTGCATCTTCTTCCTCGGTGGCTGCGGAGAAGTGTTTTGAACTGTGAACTAATGTAATATAAACTGTAAAGTGATCAGGGAAATTGTCTGGAGGACTTATTATCTGTAATGTACTATGAGTTGTAAGAAATATTTAAGCTCATGAAATATCTTCATTCTTTCATCCATATGTTGTGTCTCGAACTTCTAAATTTATATGTATAATTATCTGTACGAACTGATTTGTTGGGTATTGAGAAATAATAACTCGAACTGCAGATGAAACAAAATGTGAGAAGGAATAGAAGTCTAGAAATATGCTGGTGTGAGAAACATCAAGTTGTGATGGAGTATTTTTTAATGAATCGAACTGTAGTGAATTTAGTATGCATATTAGTAAAGGTATTGGAAATATTTGTTGAAGAGTAGAGGAGTTCGAACATGTAATGAGGTCGTTTGATGAATATGAGTAAATAGGTGGCTAGGATGATTGTATGGTTATAAGGGTATTTATATATTCACGAGCTGGTATTTCGGACTGACCAAAAGATGTCTTGTTATAGGGAAGTAGACAGTATCTGTTTGTTGGGGCTACAGCTATAGAAACTTGACTGTTTGTTATGAACTCCATCTACACGAATGAGATATGATAAGATATTTCATAAAATAGAAAGTATAATCTATCACAATATTCTCTGGCTTCTACTGATATTCTTATTTCTAAAAATTTGTCTTTGCAAAATATATCCTTCCTTAAAATCAGTTGAGGGGGCGATTTAGATTTCCAAGGATCGTCATGTTGTCTATATAAAGTAGTGATCCTTAGTTGTTATGTCTTATATCTTCTATAGGGAAATTTAATGTTGAATGCTGGTAAGTGACCATGGTAAGGAAACGTTCTCAGCGGGCTCGTCATGTAGTGGAAGGTAGGTTCCATATCAAGGTCGCTGAACTTCGTGAGCGATATTTTCGTTAGTTGCCTTACGATGCTGTATTACCGGTATGGTCGTTGAAGCTGGGCGGCTTAGATGATGAGGGTAGGCGGGAATAATATGATCATTTTTTTGGTGTGATATTTTCTATGAATTGTTGCTATATGCAACGTTGTGCGAAGAAGTTGTGCGAGAGACAGCATGGGACAAACTTGCTGAAGAAGATGAGAGAGTAACAAGAGGGGAGATAATACCATGTGGTGTGGTGGATCATCCGGGCTACTTTAAATGTAACTATATGTGACTGTAAATTCAAGCTTTGAAAGCTCAAAATAAGTAATCTACTTGCACTATTATGTTTTGATTATCTGTTAAATGTAGAATGAGGCAGATTGAATCTGTGAACTGAAATAAATAAGATCAATGTGTTCATCAAATGTTTGTGTGGCAGATATTATGGAATACAGTTGTCTAATTCTAACAACTGTGTAAATAATTTCGAATTTGAATATTAAGCTATTTTAGGAATGACGTATATTATGGTACGATCTTAGTGAGTATAAAAGCAAGGTGATTGATTGTGTAAGATACTTTAAGGATGAGGTACATAATTTTTTAATAGCAGAAAGTATGGACAAACGTGATGACGGTAGACGTTATCATAGAAGTCATGATAAGGTTGTGCGACGAAAAGACGTACCTGTTGAGATAGGAGGGGTGACTAACATGTGTCTGAAAGAGCTGTCATTTCATAAATAGAGGAAGAGTATAAAAACTCATCTCTCTCTCCCTCATAAATAATCTACGGTGATAGAGAAAAAAAAAGTTGTGTAACCCATATCTCCAAAAAGAAGAAACCTTTGAGTTTTAAGTGTGATTTGGTAGGAAAGGCTTCATCTGGTGATAAATTATTGGAGAAACAACAGAAATGCTCAATCTCTGTAAAAGGTTTGGGTAAAGTAGAAGATTATGGTTCTTCTAGTACAGGTTAGTTTCTTGTTCCTCTATGTATGATTATGTTTTCTAGTAATCTGTATATGATGTTGTATGGTCATCGCCTTTGTATGAGATTTGATTTGAGGATATCAAAGTTGAGAATATAAGGGTGAAGAATTGAGTAATTGTCTATAAAGAGAGAAAAATGTTTTTTTGGAGAAGAAGAGGAAAAGTGGAAAATTATTTTCTATTATTTTGGAAAGTTTAAAAATAAATGCTTTGACTGGGTAAAAAGTATGGGTGGGGTTGTTTTTATTGTGTGTATGGTATAACATGTATCTGTGTAGATGTTTAATCATAGATTTAGAGAAAATGATAAAAGATTGTATGTATATGTAGGTCCAATATGCGTTCAAAAAACATAAAGTCCATGAGTAAATTTGTAGTATCATCTAGTTCAGAAGAAACATCATCGTAAGGAAGGGAGGACAAGTGTAGTGGTATGGAAGAGACTGTAAATAGGGTTGAAGTTACTGTAAGTGTTGAAGTTAGTAAACCCAGTGAAGTAAATAGAGTTATAGAGGAAGATGATACAAAGGTAAAAGATAAATTGTTTTTCGTATACCCTGTCGGAGTAGATGTAGGTAAAGAATTTCTGAAGTATATAAAGAAGCTAAAAGGAGGGTGGGGAAACTATGTGATGGAAGATGGTCGATGGTTTAAGACCTATGTACTAAGGAAAAGGGAGGAAGTAATATACTACCAAGTCCCCTGCTTGGATAAGTAGAAAAGAGAAAAAAGTATTAGCAAGGATGTTAAAATTTCGTACTATAATGGTATGGGGATGGCAGGCCCGAATGATGGGTTTTTATGTTATCTGAATCAGGTCGTTTATGGCCTTTGGATTCCTCTAACACTTTTTCAAAAGGTGGTTATGAATGTATTACAGTGCTTCCCTACCTAATTAAATGGGAATGTATATGAAATGGTGAGGATGTGTGAGGCACTGAATGATAAGTGGAAAAGAGAAGGGACTGCCAAGCAGTTTGAAGCGGATGATGTTCTAGAATTTTATAAACTGAAGTTAGTCAAAGGCCGTAATAGTGGTTACCTGTATAGTGATTCTTCTAGGATGAAGTTCTTTAAATTTGAGTCTGCTGGCAGACCATGGAACAACCACCTTGTATGGGTAGGGGAAACTGTATGCAGGCTTTAGATGAACCAGTGCTCGACCTGAACCATAAGTATTATAATATGAGTAAGTAACATTTATC
This sequence comes from Kingdonia uniflora, assembly GCA_014058105.1. Lineage (NCBI taxonomy): Eukaryota > Viridiplantae > Streptophyta > Magnoliopsida > Ranunculales > Circaeasteraceae > Kingdonia > Kingdonia uniflora. The sequence goes on along the minus strand of JACGCM010000560.1, from coordinate 2,761,246 downwards.
AACTTCGACCAACCATCAGTTTGTCTTCAAACTGCTAACCATGTTCTTGTTTCTTGCTTGTTAGGTCCCAATCCTAAATCTCTGCCTGATAACACCAGCTTGTTTGACTGTGTAGCTCTTGAACAGGTTGAGCTAAAGTAAGTACTAGGTAAATTAGGTATCCATAGGGATAAGAGAGTAGACTCTAGAGTGCCCAAAGTTCAACAAGCTCATAAGAATCGAGTTATGGATTAGAAGAAGAAGGCATGTCTATCTGTAAGTGACTTCACTAGTCTTCCTCTGCCAGAGCCGAAAAATACGAATGTGAAGCGATCGACTCAGAGGCTGAAAAATCTAGCTCCAATAACTACTCCTACTGTGGTGGTAGCCTCAGAGAAAGAAGCTGGTAAACCTGCTGTTGGAGATGTACTGGAGGAGCAGGTAGTGAGTGAGGTGGCTCCATTAGATGCGAACAAGGGCTCGCTGAAATGGAAATGGCATGAGGGTGATGGCAGTGATGCACTAGTGCCAAGGCTTTGGCCAAGATAAGAGAAATGGGGTAAAAATACTGTATGATGGCGGGGGTTAATCCGTATCACCTCGATGATATGTTTTAAGAGAAATCTTTTGGGGTATGTATTGACATCCTTCATTTGTTGTAGTTGTGATGTGATATATGTTGTACTAAACTCGTATGCTTGTATTGGCAGCTCTCGATGCTGATGAAGGGGGCTATGAATTTTATTAAGATGAGGAGCCAGGAGTTCAGAGATCTTATACGTAGGCTGAATGCTCAAACGGCTCGAATGATGGAGTTCGAAGGGGAGCTCGAGATAAAGAAAAGGAATAGGGCTGAAGACTCAAAGGCTGCTAAAGAGCGGTACGTAGAGCTGTCCGAGCATGAGGAGATTATCTCATAAGAATGCATTAAGTTACGGGCAGAAAGAGACTATTTTGTCTAATCTTATTACTGCTTTGGGTTGGCTGCTGCTGATGTAGATCTGGGCCAAACTGGCGAATACAAGGAGATAGTCTTTACTTCGGATATAGATGATGAAGTGGTGAATGATACTGCTATTCTAACCAATGTATCTACTTCACCAGCTAAACCAGTTCTAGCTGCTGATAAGAAAGTGAATCCTCCATCTGAGGCAGAGATTAGCAAGAATCTGTAATCCATTTGGTATTCTGTTGCAAACTATACTGTTCAGTCCTGATTGTGAGGAGATTGTATTCTGTGTGGTCTAAAACATTTAAGTTTGATAGCACTTTTTATTATGCTAACAAGAAATTTGTGATCTGTATAGGAGGTAAAGCAGTTGAGAAAAACTATTTTCAACTTGGAGAGATTGTTGGGTAGAGCGATGGATTCTGTGGCTTATATTCATCAAGTACTTAATAAAATTGAATATGAGAGAAAGCAGTTTAATTCAAATTCAGAGAAAAATATTAAAGAATTATATGATCTTCAGTGTAGATATGCTAAGATAAAAATAGAAAGGGATTAAGTTCTTATAAAAGAAGAGGAGATGGGGGCATTAGTACGTAGATCGAAAGAGCTGGTTTGTTTTACTGACCCAAGTGACAAAGCTAGCTGTCAAAAGCTTTTGGTAGCTCTAACACTGTATTTTGAGGCCGAACTAGATTGTGAGCGGGGTTTAAAAGAAACTTATGTAGAGCTTTTAAAGGAAATAGGTGTAGCACCTTACCCAGCCTGAGTTATATTTCTAGCTCAAGAAGCACTTAATTATCATAGTATAGAGGTAAAAAAATGCTTGCCACAAGCTGGTGTTTTTATTATATGGGGTGACGTAGGACCATTATCTGATATCATTGATTTTATGTAGGACCGAAGAACAATGATGATTTTTTTTTTAGGATAAGGAAAGAGCAAATATAGGTTCAACAAAAGTTAAAGAGTAAGATAATGGAGTTGCAAGATGTGCTGATGCAAAGTATGGAGCAAAAAATGTCTTTGGCCACTCAATTGTCTAAAGAAATAACTGTTCAAAAGAAGATAGATGGTGATGTGAGAACATTGTATTGCAAAAACAAATGTGCAAGCACCTGCATAAGGCGCATATGCAGTTGAAGAAGCTTCTGAATCCCTCACAAGCAAAAGTCGTAGCTCAAACGGACCATGAACATCATATAGAAAGTGTGATTAAGTTTTATGGAGGGGAGCTAGAGAGTGTAGAGAATGAATTTAAGAAGTATGTAATGGATTGTGGAAAGGATTTGGATGTGGAGAACGCAAAGGCTTAAAATATGTGGTTTACAAAAGATGAGGAGGAAAAGATTGTTGAAAAACCTGTTCCTAAATCAAGAAAAATTCTGTCGGAAGAGGATGAGGAGGAGGCCGAGAGTCTGATACCTCGGTCATGGCGAAAGCAATGTTAGCAGGAGGTGATGATCTTTATAGCTTCTTTAGACGTTCAAGTAGATAAATCAAAGAGGTCGAGAGATAGGGGGCAGTTCTCTCGTAGCTCGAAGAAGCGAAAGTAGAGTAGTCTAGTTTCTTACCAAATCTACTTATGCATTAGATCTTTGTACACTGCTTTGATGATAAATAAAATTTGTTCTCTGTGATGATCATATGGATAGAGCGATGTACCGATATTACTCAAATATTATATTCTTGAGGAAACTTGTTAACTGTGACATGTAATTTTGTTTAAATACGTGAACTAGTATGTATGTGAAAGTTGACTGCTATTGTAGGCTGAGCTGTTAGAAGTACAGAACCAGTGTAAAGTGTTTCGTGTTTTAAATGAAAAACTTAACGCTAATCTAAATCGTTAGCAGGAAGCACTGAAAAGTGTTACTGATTTAAAGGAGAAAATGGAGGTAATAGTAACTCATTTGGCCAGATGAGTGAAGCACAGTAGCTCATTTGACCAAACATTTGGAAGATAATGAGGCTGAAGTAGCCATTGAGCTGAGAAAAATGGAGGAGCTAAAAGAAGTTATATGAAAAAAGGAGTTGGATATTTCGGAACCAAGAACCCAACAGGAGACGGAGCCAACACCGGTGAAACTTAAAGTGACAGAGTTGTACGAGCTACTGTGAGGGAGGTAGACGGACATGCCCGTACATATAAAGGATTGTGGTATACCACTAGTATGAGAGTGAAAGAGTTAGAAGAGTCGCTTAGTGAACAGAACGAATTAATAAAAAGGCAGTGGCTGAAAATAGGGAATCTAGAGGATTCAGTTCAAACTTTTGAGTTAAATACTTTGGAGTTTCATAAAGAAATTGGGGAACTGCTTAGCTCGAAGACCAAGTTGGAGGCTAATCTTTTGAAAGAGGAAATAAATCTTGATGAAGAGGTTGTAGAGAGAAGTCATAATGAGTCTGCAATAGAGGGATCGATGGCATTGATTACCCATATGGATGAATTCATGACATTGATGGAAACTTAGAATAATGCAACGTTAGATGAAAAACAAGTATTGGAAGAAGGCTGCAAAAGTTTGAAAGCTATGCTGAAGGAGGCTAAGGGAAAAATTACAGAGCTTGTTGTTCCTGATAAGGTAAATTGTAAGGTAGATGATGTGGATGAGAGAGAGATAACGGCAATGCGCCTTCTTTGTGTTCAAGTTTAAGAGACTGGAAGCGGAAAGCAAAACTGTATATAACAACCTGGCTGCCAATGGTATTTATTGTGACATGTGGTTGGTGCGAGCTGAGTATCTGGATCGTATGATCTCAAGAATTAAAGCTCTTACGAAGGGTAAGGTTAAAGAAGGAAAATAAATTGCTACTAGGAGGATGCCAGAGTTGATGGGTCTGCGACTTCGTAGGGAAAGTTCATGTGGCATTATGTTGCCTGATAGCTCAAGTGATAGCTCGAGTAATTGAGGAGGCAGTATGACTGTAAGAAGGATTTTGGCATACAATACCAATGAAAGTATAGTAGATAGAGTGTCGTAACGTTGGACTGATAATAGAATTAGTGATTTGTATATATTTATACTAACCTTTTGATGAATCAATTGTGATACAGAAATCTGGTAGTTGTTTTGTAGAACTATTAGTCATCCTGTTTCATAATAGAGGGTTGGTTTGGCTGAAGCAACAAACGACCGATTGTGTAATAGAAGATCAGATTGGCTGAAGCAACAATCGATCTGTAATTAAGTAGAAGATCATTTTGGCTAAAGCAGCAAATGATCTGTAATATAAAAGAAGATCAGTTTAGCTGTAACTATAAACAATCTGTAATGTACTAGAAGATCAGTTTGGATAAAGCAACAAACAATCTATAATGTAATAGAAGACCAGTTCGGCTAAAGTAACAAACGATCCGTAATGTAATAAAAGATCAGTTCGGCTAAAGTAACAAATGATTTGTAATGTAATAGAAGATCAGTTCGGCTGAAGCAGCAAATGATCTGTAATGTAATAAAATATCAGTTCGGCTGAAGCAACAAATGATTTGTAATGTAATAGAAGATCAGTTTGGCTGAAGCAACAAATGATCTGTAATGTAATAGAATGGGGTGAACCAACTGGTAATTTGTGACTTTTATAAATGTAATTTGTATGTAGAAGTACTTGTATGATATATTAGAAAAGTACTATAATATAGGGCAACCAAACACAAATATTTTATTATTGTAAGATTGACGTACAGAGAATGGTATATAGAGTACTGTATGAAATAGTAGAAAGTACTCTAATATAGGGCGATCAAACACAAGTATTTCATTGATGAAAGACCGACGTACAAGATGATAGATTTATTAGAAAACTACATAGTGATAGATTATCTTCAATATAACTTTAATCTCCTTGTGTTCCAAGGGTTAGGTACTCGATCCCCATGTTCTATGGCGAGATCGTAAGAGCTAAGTCCACTTTTTCTAATAATGATAAAAGGACCTTCCCAAGGGAACTACTTCTACCCATTTGGTAAAGTAGTCCGTTGCTTCGAGGAGGTGCTTCCATTTTCCTGATGCAGTTAGGAACTCTTCCACGAGGTCGAGGGCCCATCTTCTGAATGGCTAAAAACATTGCTTGAATGGAGGTCCAAGGCAGGAGCTCAAATTTGTTATCCATGTCATTGGCAGACATCACTCTTTCTCGTATATTCAATGGCTTGAGCTTTCATTTTAGGCCAAAAGACTCCTTGAGTAAGAGCTTGGTTTGCTAAAAATCGTCATGCTGCATGGGATCCACTAATGCCTTCGTGTAGTTTGTGCATGAAGTCTTGAGCCTCTTTATTAGATAAACATTGGAGATAGGGTACTGCCACCAACTTTTTATAAAGGAAGTTATTGGCAACGACGTAGCGCTTAGAATTGTCAAGTACACATCTCCTTTCAGTAGGATCTTTTGGGAGTTTTCTATCAAACTTGTTCTTGGGCCCGATATATGTGAGAAAAGGTCATCTCCAATCGTCCACATCATCTTTACCACCCCCAGTATTAATAGAATTTGAGTTGATATTAATGCTGGGAGTGGATATTACTTCGATCTTGAGATATCAAGCTTCTGTCTTGAGGAATCCCGCAAGATATGCAAGGGAATCAGAATGCATATTTTCTCTGCGAGGCAATTGCTTAATGGTAGCCCTTTTGAATTTGCTCATCTTGCCAGCTACTACTGTGGCATAATCAATCATTTTTTCCATTTTTCTAAAACTTGACTGTATAATGGTTTACTATGAGTAAAGAATCCATGTACACAGATAATTCGGGAACCCCAATCTCCAGAGCCATATATAAACCGTGGATTAGTACCTCATATTCGGTCTCATTGTTGGTGGCTTCAAAGTTGAGTCTGATTACTTTTTTAATTCTATTATTAGAAGGTGTGATAAGGACGATGCCGATGCTAGACCCATCAGGTCCGGCATAACCATCAGTTAGAAGGCACCAACCTTTCTTAGATATTCAATCAAACTTTTCCTCAAACTGTTCCTCATTGATGTCGGTACAATCTTCTTCCTAATCAGGATCATGTACTGGAAATTCTACAAGGAAATCCGCTACTGTTTAACTTTTTTTGGAATGTCGTGGTTCAAAACGTATATTGTGCTCACCAAGAGTTACCGACCATTGTTGGACTCGTCTGGATTTCTCTCGTTTGGACAAGATTTTGCGCAAATGATAATTTGTCATTACTCAAACTGAGTGAGCTTGGAAATGTTGTTTTAATTTTTGCGATGTGTAGACGAGAGCAAACAGTAGTTTCTTAATTGTAGTATACCGTGTTTCTGCCAGAGTGAGAGTCTTACTAATGAAGTAGACAGGTTTCTCTGTCTTCTCATCAAGTTAAATGAGGATTGAGCTTAGTGAATCATCAGTAATGGCAAGATATATGGTGAGTTCTTCTCCTTCCTTTGGTGTACTCATTACTGGTGGCTTTCCCAAATAGCATTTTAATTCCAAAAAGCTGCTTCACATTCTACAGTTCACTCAATCTCATGATCTTTTTTAAGTTTTTTTTTCTTTGTCCCTTCATGTAGTAGGTCAAATAACCATCGACACCGATCTGAAGACATGGAGACAAAGTGATTGATTACTGCTATCTTCCCAGCTAGCTTTTGTACATCTTTCTTTGTCTTTGGAGAAGGCATAGATAACAGTGCACGAATACGATCTGGGTCAACATTTATGCCTTGTTTGCTGATCAAATGTCCCAAGAATTTGCCTGACTAGACTCTGAACTAGCACTTATCAAGATTGAGTCTCATTTTGTAAAATTGAAGAATTTCGAAGGCCGTGTGTAAATCTGCAAGATGGTTCTCATTCTTGAGATTTTTATACAACATATCATCAATGTACCCTTACATTATTTTCCCATGATTGTCTTTCAACATCTGTGTCAAAGTAGCTCCTGCATTCTTGAGTCTTAAAGGTATGACCTTGTAGCAATACAAACCATGTTCTGTAATGAAAGCCATTTTTTCTTGATCCTTAGGTAACATAGGTATCTGGATGTACCCTGATGCGGTGTCCATCATGGAGAAGAGTTTAGGCCCTGCGGTAGAATCGAGCAGATGATTGATGATATGAAGTGGAAAACTATCTTTCAGAGTATGTTTTATTAATATCAATAAAATCTACGCAGACTCTGATTTTTCCATTTTTCTTCGGTACTGCGATAATGTTCAAAATCCATTCTAGGTAGTTGATTTTTTGGATAAAACAAACTTTAATGAGTTTATCGATTTCTTTGTTGACTTCTTCTCGGAGTCTCGGTACTAAATCTCTCTGTTTCTGCTTGACTGCCTCAGCTTTATCGTTCAAACTAAGCTTATGGTAAGCTAAGTTTGGATCAATGCCTGGCATTTCGAGAAATATCCAAGCGAAGACATCACTGTTGTTTTTGAGAAATTGAATAAGAGCGTTGCGCTTGAACGTGGGCAAAATAGTTCCAATGTAGGAGCCCCTTTTATCTCTACTGATCCTGACGAATTCTATAATTTATGCGCTTCGCAGTTTGTTTCCTGCAAAGTTCTTTGTGTAATGTTTTCTATAATGTTCTCTGTGGTTTTCGGCAATTGATATGCGAGTTGTGATATTGATGGTTCTATCACGGTGGTAACAAAATTTTTACAAGTTCGGGCTAGCTTCTGACTGCCTTTGATCTCATAAATGCCATCATTCTAATTGAACCGTAGTGCCAAATAATAGGTCGATGGGATAGCTCGCATGTTATGCAGCCAACAGTGTCCCATAATCCCCAGATAGCGTAATCTCGTATTAATAACGTAGAACACTTCGTCAACTATTGCCGGTCCTGCTATAATAGAAAGTATGATCTTTCTTACATGTTTTTCCATAAAGCAGTTGAAACCACTAATGTCGACGTCACTAGATTGTACTTAATCGGCCAGTCCCATTTGATCAACCATGCTTTGGAAAAGTAGTTTGATGCTGCTACTAGTATCCACCATCATTGTATGTAGTACGACATTTCTTTTTTTTAGCATAATCATGAGTGCATCATGATGAGGAAAATTGACATGGCGAACGTCGCAATCTTTAAAAGAAATCCCTGTGTATTGGGAACTAGATGTGGGGAGTAATCGAGCTTCTTTATCGACCATGGATAAATCGTGGCATTGGCCAAGACGTCGCATTTTGCATTTGATCGACCTGTTAATAGTGTGAGTGTCAATGAAGTGGTTGAGGGAGATATGGTACAAATGTTTCTCCTCTGCCATTCCTTGGACCTTTACGATCTCCATAGTAAGCTTGTAACTCCCATTCTTTTAACTCTCAACGTCCCCGATGTACTCGTGATTCGTCCATCCGCAAAAATATACTTCAATAGTCGTTGTAAAGCGATACAATGTTCCATCTCATGATGTTGGACTTTGTGGTGTATGTAATATGGTTTGTTCTCAATGGGTTTGAGATATTGAGCATTGCAAAAGAACTTATCCTTTTGAAGTACAGGATATATACTGGCTATGATAACTATCATCTTGGGAAGACAGGGTTTTGGCATATTATTGCCTTTCCGAGTTCAATTATCATTTGATTTTTTCATCTTCCTGTCTCCTCCGTGATCAGCAACATGATTGTAATTTTGGCCTGTAGATTGATTTCATGTTTTCAAGGTTGATTTTTGAGTTTTGTGCCTTTCGGATACCATCCTTTCGAGATCAATATATCCGTTGACCTTCTCGATCATTTCTTCCAAAGTTGTAGGTTTGCTTAGGATCAGGTACTCCTACACCCTACTATCCACGAGTAAAGCATTGGTGAAGGCCAAAATAGTAATCTTCTGATCGAGTCGGTTCACCTTTCTGGCCAACTCCAAGAATTTTTTAGTAAACGTTTTGAGCTTCTCCCCTGGTACCTACTTAAGGCTGAAAAGAGAATACAAATTCTCTTATTTATCTCTGTTGTGTATAAGTAATTATTGACAAAAATTTCCCGCAACTGTTCGAAAGTTATAATGGACCCTTCTGGTAGTGAGTGGAACCATCGCAAGCAGGGGCAGAGCCAGGATTTCATGTTTGGGGGGGGGGGCGAAAGTAATGCGATGAATTATATTAGGATATCAAAGGTTTGGGGGAGAAACCCTAAAATAAATTGGCAATTTAACGGTGTTTTAAGCTTAAAAATTAATCAAATATAACATTATATTTTACTAAAAATTATCAAGATTCACTTTTCCTCTCGTAATTTTTTTTTTAAACTTTTTGCGACAATGACATGGTCAACTTAAGGTGGAAAAAAATAAATTAAAATAAGGTTCTTATTTGATGACATCAAGAATTGAACCATAGGCTCTTAGATTAAAAGCTCTATCATTTACCACTTGAGCTAACTTTCCTTGATGTTATTAGGAGAAAGAAAAATGTACATACTTTAAAAAAAAATGTATATACCTATATAGGAATTTTTTAACCAGCGTGCCCCCCTCTAAATCCGCCCCTGATCGCAAAGGCTTGCCTTATAAACTGGTAGGAAGGGCTCAGCATATAATGTGGTTGGATATAGAATATAAGCCTAGTACGTCCTAGAATTCTTAAACGTAGTCCACTGGATCATTTCCCTTGTATTTTTGGATTTTTGATGTGTGAAAACTGGTTGGAACTTCGCCATCCAATAATTCCTGAGAAATCGAGCTCTTCTGTAACCTATTATAAATGTCTTTAGTGGTTTGAGACTGGGCATCGAATAGTTCTTTGATATGCTTTTTAACGTGTTCCTGAGTCACGTACTGACGGGCTGTAGTGGTCGGTCGTGGGACGCGTCCTTCACGAGGGTTGCAGTCGCCACTACCTTCACTTAGCCACTCACGTGCCGGAATACGATCTCTTCCCTGAGGTGGATCTTCTTCTTGTCAGACTCCTTCATCAACTTCTTGGTAGACTTCATGTATTAGAGCTGGCTCGCCCCCAGGTTGCTTATGATTAGATCGAACTTCACCTCCTAGATTATTGGCGTGAGGTCATATTCTGTCGAGAACGGAAACCCACGAATCAGCTGGCAGTACGCCTTTGTTTTTCTGGGCTGCAATCTGCTGACCCTGCAGAACTTTCAATGCATCTTGTACACTTGCCAGCTGTTGCTCCAGAGCAGCTCGCCTTTTTGTTCCGAAGTTTAGAGTGGCCCGCAATTATGCTAATATGGTGTTTCCTTCTCCTTAAGTAATTGGCATACTCTGGTCTGGAAGAGTCATTCCGTAGAGGAATAATCAGCTATTTCTGAGACACTGAGTTTGAGAACTTTGTTCCCATAGACGGTGCCAAATGTAATAGCTTAATTTCATATCGCGAACTTAGCCTTTACACCAAGGATATCCAGAGTGTCTAGATGAATAATAAACGAATACTAGCACGATGTATAGCATGGAAAACCTTTGAATAGGTTAAAAACCATGACCTCTCTTAAGGATTTAGAAAGAGAAATGATATTGATTGTTGCTAGCTATTACAAGAGATACTCTGAGTATTTTAGTAATGTATTGAGTGAGCATTCATCCGTCACTCATCTAGAATTGTCTGGTCCTATTTATAGGTCTTATAATATGACCGTTTGATGACCATTATTATCCTTAATGATGGACGTTACAATATATATATATTTGATAATCTTTAAACTGATTGTAAAATGATCTGATCTTACTATTTTTTATTAGCTCCATTGATGACGGTGCGTTTGTTAACTCGAACTGTTGACGTAAAAGTCGAAATTGATGAATAGAACTCTGTAACTGTAATGTACCATACATTGTACCACATATATGTTGATGAGGTCAAGTGGGTCGTATGATCATCGAAGATGGAGCTTGAATTTGAGATACGGAATAGGCCACTACAGGTACCATAGAACGATATTAATTATTTTGTCAATCTCTACCTCAGATGGTGGCTCCACTCCAATGCTAGCAGCTTGAACTTGCTATCTCATGGTACCTACCCTCTACGCCAAGAGTGATATCATCCTTGGTTAACCCAAAGTGACGATAGGATTGGATCAAATTATTTTAACCAACCCTCACCGTCGCTAAAGCTTTCTCCGAGACTCTTCGTGCTTAGACATTTGCACACGCCGCTCCTCAGCAACCTTCACCACTTCTGCTTACTCTCTCTCTCTCTCTTCTTCTCGAGCTCCTCCCTGAGCTCCTTCAACCGAGCTGTTTTAGCGTTGAACTTTTGTGCAAGATCTAAATACTCCCGGTTTCTCTTCTTAATAAAATTTGTAGCCCCTTTCACCAGCATAGAGAGCTGCCAATACCATAAACGGAGTCATTAATGGATATATAGACCACACTGTAATAAATAAAGCATATTAATGTATACCTACGTTGTCTGCTCTTGAAATACAACTTTGTGGTTCCTCGTATTAGTTCCAGCCATAGTAAAATAGTCTTGTTGTACTTTCCTCAGCTTGGCCAAAATTGTAGCCCGAGTTCGGTCACTACCTTCGGCCTCATGTCTCCTTTTTTATGAAGTAGTCTTTTCTATCTCCCATGGAACGACCTCACTCACTGTCGGCTGCCCTGCAGCATTCGAGAGAGCCATCTTGTCACCCTTTTTCCCTTGAACCGCCTATAACAGAATGAGAAGATTTTTGCAGTGTTCTTTTTACCCTACGGATCTTCCGCGGACCACCCGAACCCCCTAGCAGAGGCGGAGGAATACCAATCAAATCCCATAGAGGATGAAGGTCCATGTTCACAACCTTCTCAGTACCCTCTTGACCAACCATAGCTAAATTTTTGTGAGCTCGTTGAACTTTTGGAACTTTGGAGTCCACTCTTTTATCCCTACGGATATTCAACTCCCCGAGCACTTGTTTCAACTCAACCTGTTCACGGACTACGCAGTTAAATAAGCTCATTTTATAAGGAACAGCTTTGGGATCAAGATCTGATAGAGAAAATCTAGGAAATCATTAGAAGCTCGCAGACAAGCAGATATTAAGTCAAGTTAACAGACGCTACTTACTCAGATTAAAATATTTATGTTCCATGTCAAGCGCTAGTTAATTTGGAACCTGCATACAATTACCCCTTACCTATACAAAATGGTCATTCCACGGTCTACCAGCAGATTCGAAGTAAAAAAAACTTTGCCCTAGATGAATCACTAAACAGGTAACCAATCCTACGAGCTTGCACATACATCATTTTGTAATATTTCAGTACGTCAGCTACAATGAATTGCTTCACCATCCCGTTCTCTCTCTACCTCCCATTCAACACCTCACACACCCTGATCATCTCATAAGCATTCTTATTTAATTATGCAGGGCAGTACTGCAATGCATTCATAATGCCTTTATAAAAATACATCAAGGGAATCCTAAGACCATATACCACTTGGTTCAGATAACACAGAAACCCATCATTCGGGTCTTCTATACCCGACCCATTAAAGTACGTAATCTTTATATCTTTCCCAATTCCTTTTTCCCTCTTCTACAAATCTAGATTGGGCACTTAATAATGTACATTTTCCTCTTTCTCTGGTATAAAGGTCCTAAATCACAGGCCTTGCTCCATTACATAATCCCCCCACTTCCTTGTTAACTTCTTTTTAAATTTCAGAAATTCTTTCCCTATATCTACTCTTTCCGAGTATGTGCAAAATATCTTATCCTCCGCCCCTATTTCATCATCTTGCTCTACTATATTACTCACTTCAATCGGCAACTCTACCACTATCCCTACAGTCACTTCCCGACCATTTACAATCTCCTTCATGCCTCTACAATCGTCTTCTCTACCCGATAAAGACGTTTTTTCCAAACTAAACAAAATTACAAATTTACTACTAGGCTTTAAGTTTTTAGAACGCATATTTGACCTACAGGTAAAAACAATTTTTTATTATTTACACTGTCTCTATGATTCATTACTTACACAATCACATGATATGCCACAAACACAACAGATAAAAACCCACCCATACTTACTATATCTTTACTACATAGTAAAAACATTTGTTTTCAAAATTTTCCACAACAATAAAAACTAAAATTTTCCCTCTTCTTCTTCTACAAAAATAGCTACCATACACAGAGCTTTTGTAATATTCATAAATACAAGAAATTAAACAATCCTTTTTTAGTCCCCTACATTCTAAAAATTTCCCATCCCCAATCAGTAACATACAAAGGTGATTCATAAAATAGTAAATACACAGACCACTATGAACTTCAAACGTAATAGAGCATTAACAATTTTCTTACCTGTACTGGAGGGTCCACAATCTTTTAATCTACCAACAATTCTCACAGAGATTAAGAGATTACGCTGCTTTTCCAACAAATTCCTTTCACTAGACGAAGCTTTTACTGTAGGATTACGCTCGAAATACTGGTTACACTACTTTTTTTTCTCTATAACTGTAGATAATGAAGGAGAAATAGAGAGACAAGTTTGTATACACTCCCTCGGTTTTCGAGACAATGGCTCTCTCAGACACGTGTCAGTCACCCCTACTACCTCTATAGGCACGTTTTTTTACCTCAGAGCATCAACATTACTTCTGGGATAATGTATCTTGTTATTACGTTTATCCCTCACTTCAACCATTAAATAATTTAATTCCTCCTTCCTAAGACAATCTACACGATCCCTCACCTTGTTTTTACACTCAATCAAGTTTGTACCACACTGTACGTCATTACTATAAATAACAAATATTCAAAATTTGAAATCATCTACCCAACTGTTGGAATCAGTCAGCTATAATCCATCATAACTTCCCCATAAGTAGCTAAACAAGTGCATTACTCATACTTTTTAGGTTGCAGATTCAATTTACACTTTATGCTAAAATTCAACAGATAGTAAACACAGAATATTGTAAATAGAATACTTATTCATTTCGATCTATAAAAGTTTAAGTTTACATTGAAATATAGTTACATTTAAAGCAGCCCAAGTGATTCAATTTACCACATGAAATTATCTCCCCCCCCCTCTACTGCCCTCTCATCCTCTTCAGCCAGCTTATCCAATGTGATCTCTTAAATAACATCTTCTCGCAGAGCTATATTCTGAAGTAAAGCACAAAGCACATCATACCAGAAATAACAATCAAACTCTACACGCCTACCTCCATCATCTAAACCGTCCAACTGCAACGACTACTCTGGTAACACAACATTATATGGCAATAGGTGAAAGTACCGCTCACGAAGTTTGGCCACCTTGATATTTAGCCTACCTTCCACTGCATGTCGAGCACGGTGAGAACGTGTCCTCACAATGATAACTTTTAATCAACCAAAATCAAGTTTTTCCTGCAGAAGAATATGATGCACAATACCAAAGGATCAAGATCTTATATGGCCAACATGTAGATCTTTTTGTACACCACCAGTATTGCCTATCAATCAGATTTTGAGGGAAGATAAATTCTACGGGAATCAATTTTTAGCAACAAGAATATCAGTAGATTTTTAGGATATTTTCGGACAACTCATGCTTACCACCCTAAGAAATATATTCTACATGGATATTATTCCTAACGTGCTTCGTACAAATGGCGCATCCGAAAAGATAGAGCTCGCACATAATAAAACTGTTCAAGTTTGTCCAGAAATAGTTCCAACCAAGGCACTACAGGATAGATATCCTTTGCCTAACCACATCAAAGTATTTTTCAAACCAGTTCAAGACACTTCTCCAAAAGACCGTCAATCGTAGAATATTACAGTACGAAGAAAACACCTTTATTGACAAATAAAAGATACTTACAGCCTACCAGCAGCATACTTTAACTCATATAAAGTTAACAGGGCACAGTTCATTAGAACTCTAATGACCTAGTCAACAGAAGTATGCATATTAGGAATAACAACTGCGTTGAATACAAATGTATAATTTTAAGCTGGCATATCGAAAAGTCTACAAACAGTTCGTATAACACAGTATTGTATAATTCCAAGATGGCAGATCAAAAATTCTAAAAACAGTTCGACGAAAGCATTCTCATACTTGCCTCGTACAGTTCAACAGCCTACAAAAATATCAATCAAATCTCAAGCACTATTTATACCTACAGATTACGATAACTTAAGCTTCCCCTCATTCCGTATATGCGTTAATACGTATCAATTTCCATCATCCATAACTAACAACCCTAAGGTCATGATCGAAAGTTATTTGAGTTTATCTTCCAAAAATAACATCATTTTATTTTGACCATCTCTTTTTCGAACTCACTTCTGCATTCTCTCAACTGTTTTGAATACATTCAAATTTTTCTGCAGCTCAATTTTTTGTTTCAGCACATCACTTCTACAATAGATTGATATCTTGTAGTTTACTTCGATTGCCTTCTTTTAGTTCAACACAAGTACCTGTCACACTTAAACATCTCTAAATAGGACAATTCGTGCATAATACAAAATTATGTTTTCCAATATATTTTCGACCTCCAGAATTCTTTTTCGTTATTTCCACTTTTTATTACACACAATCTAATCCATCAATAGCTCAAATTAAAATCCTCACTTTTTAGCTCGCTTTATCAAAAAAGAAGTTACATCCGTATGCTAAAAATATATTTTGTAGTTCGAATCGCAATACCTATTTGACACCCAAAAAAAATCATTAGCTCAAATATTTCTTACAAGATAATTTCATAACTTTCCTACAGATTGATCTGCATATTATATTACATCACTTTACAAATTGAAATACTTCTTCAAGAAAAATAAAGAAAACGGTTATAACAGAGCCTGAAGACAAAGACTAGAAGCATGCTACCAATCTTCATCTCCACCACCACCGTCTCTTCCTCTGTAACCCCCACCACCTCCGAGTGACAAAGAAAGAATAATGATTCTACATTTATAAAATCCACACACCAGTAGGGCACCGGCGTGACCTCCTCGGAAGTACACCAGCCGCTTCATCCGTCGTTGTAGCCGCTTCCTCTACCAGAAGATGCAGCCAATCCCTGCGCCCTCCCCCGACGTCACCATATAATAAAAGAGGATCATTTGATAATAATCGTCATTCGCCTCCTCCACCTCTTCATACATCATGCCATGGTAGGTGGGACACACCGGAATGGGAGTAGGAAGGTCAAGGGACTGGGTTCCATAGTATCGAAACCGCAGCTCTTGCACCTTGGCAAAAACCCTAGCCGTGTACGATTGGCGTCTGGGGGTTACCATCTTTTTAGCAGAACAATTAAAGTAAGAATATTTACAAAAGATACGGAATAAAGGAAGTACCTAACGAATAAACAACTGTCACTGCAAACCACAGCAGTATTTATACCAAACCTTCATTAATGCTGAGTTCTAAATTTCCAATGTCAGAATGAATTCCAATACAACAATCTTGACCAAAGCTATTGGTTCTAGGAAACCCCACAACCACAACGGATATTCATGAAGGAATATTGGAAATGATCCACGGGTATTGAATACAATATTAATGATGATTTTTAACCAACACCACTCGTCCATGATGTTTTTCGTGCTCTTGGCTGAGAAGGGGCGGTTGTAGTGGCCTATTCTGAATTTTAAACTCAAACCTCAGCTTTGACCACCATATATTTACTCGACCTCATCAACATACGATCACATGGCACACTATGAAATAGCTACAAAGAAGAGTTTATTTTTTATTCTCGACCTCCATTCTAACGGCTCGATTCAACAAGCACTCAGCCATTGAAGAAACTGTTACAAAATTGAAGGATCAGACCATTGCGCAATCAGTTCAAGGACTTGTCAAAATCATATTGTAATATTCATTATTAAAAGTAATAATGTTCATCAAATGGTCATATTATATAGCCTATAAATAGGACCTGAGAATTACAGATTAAGGACAGATAATTCTATCCAGTAACTCTACACATAACTATCCAAAAAATCTTTGTAATAGCTAGCCATCATCAATAATATCTCTTTCTAAAATCCTTAAGAGAGGTTGTGGCTTTTAACCTATTCAAAGGTTTTTTACGCTAAATCTCGTGTTAGCAATTACTTAATAGCACTCTAATTATCTTTGGTGCAAGTGACTAAGTTTAATATACAAAATTAGGTTCTTACAACTATGGCAGTTGTAAACCATAAGTATCGAAGGAAGGAAAAATATGAGTCCGAGGAGTCGACATCCTAGGTAATGATTGTATGGACTTATCCCTCGATCTCATTCAAAGTCGAGCTCACCCAGTTTGAATTATCTCCATCTCAGGCTCACACATTTTTAACACTCCAGTCAACATTCCAACCAGCCCCACGAACTGCTCAAGAGCGTGGACCGAGCTAAACCCTGAAAACATTATCCAGTCAAAGACACATGTCTTCCATGAACTTGTCAGTTATTCAATCAACCGCCACTTACCATATTATTTGAAAAATGTCCTCAAGCACGATATAGAGCTGTGGAGAAGGCCTATATAAAGAAAAAGTTCCAAAAGAGACAAGGACCAGAAAAATTATATAAACTTTTTATTTACGAGATTCAAAGTATTTATATATTTAGAGATCACTTGTAATAAAGATATCTGCCTCAAGCAATAATGAGACTTTCACAAAAATCCTCCATACGAGGTCGTAGTTTTTGCCTATTCAGAGGTTTTCCACGCTAAAACCACCTATTTTAGTTCTTACTTTCCATTAGAATATTATTATAGGTTCATTGGTATGATAGCTAATTCCAAGTTGTTTCAAGCTCACGGGATTTGGCCATTACATTTGGCGCCGTCTGTCGGAAAGATTGCATTTCCACGATATCCTAAGGTAGGCTTTTGGTACAACTTTCAAATATGGTTTCTTCCAGACGACCGGCCGTAGGAACTCAGCCCGAAATTTCTGTGGATCCGGGACAGCTCACAGAGTTATGAGCGAATCTCTACGCCGAGATAGAGAAACGTGCCAAACTCGAACTTTAGTTAACAAAGGATTGAGAGCTCCGGGAAAAAGAGCTCGATACACAACGACAACCTCGTTTGACAATACTCAAATGGCATGAAGACTAGATGGCAATAATACAAACTGCCCACGAGGCTCTACAAAATACTTAGCAAGCTCCTCCAGCCAGAGGTCACGATCAACTTCCAGAGACCTCCCGTATTTCAGCAAGGGAATGATTGGGACCTCAGGGAGTTGCCAGTAAAGCCTTTTTTAGGAATCTACAGCACGGACTACAGCCCTCCATCCATTTGGGGAGGAAGTTCAATCAGAAGTCAGGCGAGGCCACCAAATTTCCATCCGTCTAGAGGATTACCAGCAACCTCTACACCATGTTCTAGCACGAAATCGCTTGAGTGAAGGTACAGGAACTCATCATCCCCAGCCAGTATTTCCAGCGATTCAACCAGCATGACATTCTATCATAAAAGAACACATGGACCAACGGATTAAGGAGTTGATCGAGGCACAAGTTCTGGGTACTACCGGCGATACCACGAAGTTACAAGGAAGTACGATTGCCAAAAGAACTATTCGATATGGAGATACCAAAAGGTTTCCATACTCCCAAAATTTGTAAATACAAAGGTACTGACCCGAAGGAGCATATTTAGCAGTACCGTGATTCATTGGGGTTGTACTCCAATCTCAACTACATCCTCTGCAATCTGTTCGCCATAAGTCTACAGGAGGAACTCTGATGGTTCCATTCTCTCCCTGAGGAATCCAGCTACACATTTGATCAACTACAGAAGCAGTTCATCAAGACATATGCTCATAACAGAGACAAAGAGGAGAACTTGTATTCTCTTATCGGTCTTAAACATTCACATGGAGAAAAGCTCAAAGACTTTTTAAAGAAATTCTTAGAACTCGCAAGAAAAGTGGATAACCTCGACCAAAAAATAGGTCTTACCGCTTTGACCAATGCTCTCCGGCTGGACTGTAATGCCAAAGAATACCTCTTCCTTAACAATCCTGCGACATTAGAGGAGATGATCACCAAAGTCAATGGTTACGTCGACATAGAGAGGATGATGTTTGAGCGACAAAAGTCTACTAAATCCGTCCTCTCCACTAAAATCCCATCTACAGATCGAACCAGGGAACCCAAGGAGGAACAAGGAGATCATAAATACACCAAGGGGAACACTAGATACCCTCAAAAAAATAGTCCACAGAACAAACTCATCCTCCTAAAACTGAACATCCGAATCTCTATAATTTTTCCATTTTTATTGAAGGATCCACTCTACCGCGTCTCTCAATCACTAGAGCCCATCAATAATCGACCATTTTGCCTATATCATAAGGTAAATCCTCATACTATTGACAATTGTTATGCTCTACGGGGGTTGCTCAAATACATTTTTAAGGAGGGACGGATGCTAAAATTCATTGCCGATCTGAAGTCATACAAAGATGGCAATTATAAGATGTAGCTCGAAGTTGTTTAGGTCAATGATAGAGCTGAAGAGAAGCATCTCTACTATATACACCTCAGCAACATGATTGAAATCAATCAGATCAGCAATTCCAACAGATTAAAATGTAGAAGGCTATCTGAATGTTGTGATCTTATACCTCAAGACACAGAAGCCAAGCTTCTTCCCTAGTCGAGCAATCACCAACTCGGAATCTCCTATGAAGATTGCGATACTTGTCATGTCAAGTTTCCACATCATAATGTATTAGTCATAATGCTCAAGATGAAAAAGTATGTCATTCAAACAATGATGATCGACACTGGTAGTGGTATTGAAATTCTTTTTCAGAGTACGATCGACCAGATGGGTTTGACCGACCAAGTTAGTCAGAGCAACACCGACATCAGTGGATTCAATGGTTCCAGGGAAGAACAAGTAGGCAAGATCATTTTATCTATTACTGTAGGACCAACCACCATCGATGTTGTTTTCTATGTCATTAATGCCAAATCTCGTTATCTCAGGATTATGGGCCGCTATTGGTTACACAATATGGAAGCAATCACTTCCACCTATCATCAAGCACTCCGATTCAGACATGACAACTTTATTTACGAGATCAGAGGTAGTCAGAAAATCTCTCAAGCTTCTAAAAATACTATCGCCGTCATCCTAGATACTTAAGACAGATTGGCCGCATAGCAATTATAGAAAGTCGGTCACCTCAACGATCAAATACCTATAAAGGAGCCCACAAAATATTTTAACATTGATGGACCTAGCAGAGATACTTTCATCAGAGCTAACCTGGTCCAGCATGAAAAAGATGTTCTCATTCAGTTCTTGTAACTCAATCGAGACATTTTTGCATGGTCTTTCATTAAAATGTCCAGGGTCGATCCGGCAATGGCTTATCACAAGTTAGCCATCAATATCAATGCCACAGCGGTCAAGCAGAATTAGCAACGACTTTCACCTCATCTTCGAGATGAAATTAACATCGAGATCGAAAAATTGATCAAAGTAGGATTCATTCGAGAAACCAAGTATCCGGACTGGATATCCAACATTGTCGTTGTCCCAAAGAAGAATGGAAAGGTTCGAGTTTGAGTAGATTTCACAGATCTGAACAAACATACTCCAAAGGACAGTTTCCCTCTTCTTCCTAACATTCATCAGATCCTTGATTCCACATCATGCCATGATCTCCTATCTACGATAGGCGTTGCTTCAGGGTATAATCAAATTCCCCTTTTGGAAGAGGTTTAAGAGAAGACAAATTTTATCACCGAAAGAGGTTTTTATTATTACAAAGTCATGCCCTTCGGGATCAAGAACGCAGGTGCCATATATTAACGATTGATGACTACTATGTTTAAAGCACACTTAGGGAAAATCGTTGAAGTCTACATCGATGATATCTTGTGCAAAGGCTTACAGTCAGACGATCATATCTCATATCTAAATACTATATTCAACAACCTTTAATCTTACAGAATGCGTCTCAACCCTGGTAAACCTTAATTCGGGGTACATTCTGGCCACTTTTTAGGCTACCTCATCAGTAAGAAAGGGATTGAGGCCAATCCAGATCAAATTTGGACTCTCCTTGACATGCATTTTCCAAAAAGAACAAAAAACGTTCAAAAACTTACTGGCAAAATTACCGCCCTCACGACGCTTCTGTATAGCCACCTACGAGATTCAGTATCTTTTGCCTTCTTCAACCATTGATCCCCTTAGGATAACTCCTTACCAAATCCCCTAATTTTTTGTCTCTTTCACAGTGTGCTCTCCAAATTTACAGAAATTGAAAAACGTTTGATTAAAGACGAAGAAGCATTATTTATCTTTTCTCTCTCAAGCGGCTAGCATTTATTGCACCTCACACGAACCATCCTCAATTTTGGAATCGATACGTCTTTTCCACCCTCCATGTCAGACGTCTTGTACTTTTTCAATAAAACTACATTTCTATCATTACAACTCCCTTCATTTTTTAATATATTTTTCTCTCCTATTTCCATATTTTTTCCTGACCTTCCCACACTCATGATGACTCACTCTAAACGATATCAGATTCCTGCTTCCTTACATACAAACCAAAACCAGAAGCTTCTACATTTCCTCATTTTGTTTCTCTGTCCTTGTTTATCATACTTATTGTAATTGACGTCATTTTCTAAACTACGCAAATTTTCAAAATTATTCAAATTATTTGCTAAAACAGCCTCAAAACATTTTTACACCTATAGAGGATCCGATTGACTTATATCTTTTCTGCTATATTCAACAAAAATGTATTATTCATGATAAACACTTTATACAACATCTATCCCATCCTTATTAAACTGGACGATGTCATCCAGTCACATCATTTGTCGGTCCTCAGATCTTCGAATTTGATCTCAACTTCAGCAATCAAACCAACCAACCTTTCTCGATCTACCGAATCCCTTACCAATTCACGAAAGCATACCTCATAAAAATAATGAACATACTCAAGTTTTCTGCTCCATACATCTAATCCTTTGAGCTGACATTCTCTCATTGGTAGCTCAGCATCATAACCAAACGAACTAAAAATCCTCTCCCGTACTTCAACAATTTTTATAGCCAATCGTCCTTCCGCGGCATGACGAATCCTCTGAGATCGAGTCTGTACCATCTTATTCCTTACTCCATTTTTTACAGATCATTCTACCCATATTTATACGTTTCTCACACACTTTCCCCTCAAAAATATGATTTTTACCTTGTATCTCGTAACGGAAAACCCATAATCTTGGAATAAATTATTTAAACTTATCCCCTAACCAGTACATATATTATTTACCATACTCGACCTCATGTTACCAAGAGTTGTACCTCTATCGACCTGTAGAAGCTCAAATTTCTACGATTACTAATTTCTTACAATTTTTCTCCCTCACCTGTTTAAAACACAAATCATACTTACATCACAACGTCATTGTCAACACGTACTCATCTCAGTTCGAGCATCATAACAATAATGTTCTCATTATTTATAAACTCTTATTCATTTATTGTACCTTGCACAATTCATTTCGATTATGGAAATTTTTTTCTATATACAGATTATTGAATGACAACTTTTATTCATATCGAAAAATATTGCATAGGATTTACAGATAATAAGATTTTCAGTACATCGATCACAGGAATACAATGAAATGTTATCCATCCAGCACCAAACTCCAGGTACTTTGCAGATAACAATTTTTTCCCTGTTTGTTAAAAGTCATAGGTCATTCAGGCACGCCGGGGCATCAACTCCTCCAGTTCTTCTTTCTTCAGTGATCTTTCACCCAGATGCAAAGGTGGCGTTGGCACCAACACAGAGCTTCTCTCACATGAGTTTGGTTGAAGTCTGGTCAAACTTCAAATAGAAACTATGCAAGTAGTAAACTCAGTACTATAGCCAAATTCTCGAACTAAGAGTCTTTTGAGCGCCAGAACATGATGGAAATGCAGAAGTAGACTCCCATTGGTTGTCTCCCTCCTCCACTACCATCACCCCCTCCTATTAAACCGCTACCTCTGAAGAGTTGGTAAAGATGAAGAGGTTCTGACCTTAGAATCCATGGTGACACAAGAAATCAGCATATATGCCCCACAGATACACCTATCCCTGCATATGAAGCCCTAACCCTGTCTTCCGCAAGAGTACGGAGACAAGCCCACTGGTCCTCGCCTGTCAAGACGACGACATGAAACCTCTACTTATAGTAGAATTCCTTCTCAGCTTCAATCGCTTCCTCTTCCGACAAGCCTTGATACCTCGGAGGAATAGGAGCAGGTATCGACATCTCCAAGGAATGGTCACCAAAGTATTTCAACTTCAAACTCTGTATTTTTTACGCAATCCTCTCTTCAAGAACCATCCCCCGAGTCTTCACCATTTCAAAAAATATTCACGTTTCATAACAAGTTATACAAATAGGCACTGTTTAAAAGATTTGTTACAGGTACTATTTATATAACCCTACATTTATTGTGTAAGTACGTTTTCCCAAGCGTCATCATTTATTACAGACGTGACTATTCAATCACAACCGTCACATATATCTGCATCCACATCATTATTTAATACACATGACTTCCTAATATCGCATAACTTCCATCAAGTCAAATGCCATCATTACTCCATTTTGAATTTCAAAGTTTTAACACATTCTTTCTCAACCAAAACCACTCGTGACTTTGGCTGTGAGGGGGCAATTGTAGGATCTTATCCCTCGATCTCATTCAAAGTCGAGCTCACCCAATTCAAATTATCTCCATCTCAGGCTCATGCATTTTTAACACTCCAGTCAACATTCCAGCCAGCCTTACGAACTGCTCAAGAGCGTGGACCGAGCTAAACCTTAAAAACATTATCCAGTCAAAGACACCTATCTCCCACGAACTTGTCAGTTATTCAGTCAACCGCCACTAACCACATTATTCAGAAAACGTACTCCAGCACGATGAAGAGCTCTAGGGAAGGCCTATATAAAGAAAAAGTTCCAGAAGAGATAGGGACCAAAAAAATTATACAAACTTCTTATTTATGAGATTCAAAGTATTTCAATATTTAGAGATTACTTGTAATAAAGATATCTGCCTCAAGCAATAAAGAGACTTTCACAAAAATCCTCCATACAAGGTTGTGGTTTTTACCTATTGAGAGGTTTTCTACGCTAAAACTACTTGTTTCAGATCTTACTTTCCATTAGAATATTATTACAGGTTCATTGGTGTAATAGCAAATTCCAAGCTATTTTGAGCTCATGAAATTTGGTCATTACAATGATGACTAGAAGAAGGTCTTCAGACTAAAAGAAGTCGAGTAGTAACAACCTTCGATCAAAGTCGAAAGGTCACAGTGTAAATAACAACAACTTAGGAAAAGACTAATTTGCATTTCGTAAAGAAACGAGTCATTGAAAAAATAAATGTCCCGCACTTCTTAAGAAGAATAAAGGTAGAAAGTCGGGTTCTTCAGTAAATGATGCTTAAGACATGAAAAATGGAGGTAATGATTCCGACTTCTCTTTGACTATATCATCTAGTGCATGTGTTATTGATTCAAAAGAGTGGATCTTGGATTCGGGTACTACTTATCACATTTGTCCCGAAAGGGGTTATTTTTCTAGTTTGAAAAGACTAGAAGGTGGAGTTGTGTTGATGGGAATTGAAGATTCATATCGCATATTGGGGATATGTATCATTCATCTAAAGTTGCACAACGGGTTGGTTAAAGAGATTATGGAGGTTCGGTATATTCTAACGATGAAGAAGAATATTATCTTAATGGGTTTGCTTGAAGTGAAAGGCTAGAAGGTTGTATCTGAGAATAGTGTGAAGAAGGTTCTTAAGGGAGCCATGGATATATTAAGGGGCCAAAGAAGAAGTAACAACTTATATTATTTGGATGGTACAACTATTCTTGTGAGGTTGCTACCTCGGAAAAGGAGGAGACCACTTCCAGAGATATCATTCGGCTATGGCACATGCGTTTGGCGCATGCGGGGGAAAAGTCCTTGAGATTTCTCGCGAACCAGGGGCTATTGAAAGGTGCTAGGGTATGCAAATTGGACTTCTGTGAATATTGTGTTCTAGGGAAGCAGACAAGGGTAAAGTTCGGTACCACTATCCACCGTACTCGTGGACCCTTGATTATGTTCACTCTGATGTTTGGGGACCCTCCAGGAATGCATCGCTTGGGGGGAACATTACTTTGTGTCTTTTGTGGATGACTTTTCTAGGCATATATGGGTATATATCATGAGGAGAAAGGATGAAGTCCTAGAAATTTTTATCAGGTAAAAGAAATTGATTGAGACTCAGACTGGCAGAAAGATTAAATTGCTCCATTCGGATAATGGTGGGGATTACACTAGTGATCCATTCTTACAAGTATGTCAGGATAAGGGGATCGCTTAACATTTCACCGTTAGAGAGATACCGTAACAAAATGGGGTAGCTGAGCGTATAAATTGTACTTTGCTGGAGAAGGTGTGATGTATGTTATCCAATTCTAGGTTGGGTAAAAAATTTTGGGTTGAGGCTTTGACATATGCATTCTACCTCATAAATAAGTTGCCTTCGGCTGCAATTGAGGGTAAGACACCAATGGAAGCTTGGTCAGGAGAACCTGCTATAAATTATGATACTCTTCGTATATTTGGGTGTCTGACGTACTATCATATCAAAGATGGTAAGTTGGATCCACGAACAAGGAAGATTATTTTTCTGGGTAAGAAGAAAGGTGTGAAAGGCTTCAAGTTATGGGATACGAGAGACTGGAAGATCATTCTGAGCAGGGATGTCACTTTTGATGTAATGAAGTCACATGTCTTTGAGCATACAGAGAAGACAAAAGTGAGGTTTTGCAGCGGGTGGAGATTGATGTGCCTTTACATTGGCGAGAGAGGTTCATACTAAATGGGGTGTCATCTACTGGTGTGACAACGGGTGATGAGCCATTGGTTCATGTTCCAAGTGATGAAGACACAGACGATGGTGGAGCATTTGGTAATACGGATAAGGAGACTCAAGTTGTGGAGTTAATTGTAACTAGTAAACTAAAGAGGAATATGGGTAAGCCGGAATGGCTTACAATGGACATTGTACTTCCAAAGGCAAAAGCCATGGTAGCCTATATACTACTGATTGTTAAAGAATATGTTTCTTTCACGGCTAAACATTAGGAGGGAGCAATAAAGGAAGAGATGTATTCTCTTCGCAAGAATGAAACTTGGCAACTTTTAAAGTTGCCTAAGGAAAAGAGGGCGATTGGTGGTAAATGGGTATACAAAAGGAAGCAAGGATCTCAAAATGATGCTACGCTTCAAGGCAAGTCTAGTGGTAAAACACTTCTCCAGTTGTATCATATTGGCTTTGACAGCGAATTAGAATTAGAATTGTAATAATTTGATGTTTAGACGGCGTTCTTACATGAAAAGTTGAAGGAAGAGATTTATACGACTCAGCCGAGTGGTTTACTGTTGCTAGAAAGGAAGATGTGTATCAATTGATGAAGAGATCGTTGTATGGTTTGAAGAAGTCTCCAAGACAACGGCACAAACAGACTCTTGGTATGAAGATTCATAGAGATTGAGAGAATGGAACGGTGCGTCTTTTTCCTATAGATTGATTTGGCCCCTCACGGGGATTATTTGTTTGAACATACATCGGTAAAACTCAATTTTGATATTGAATTGAAGTCTATTGTTTACCTCGAGATCTGAGTGATTGTATTTGTCTCTCCCAAGTATATAAAGGAGAGTTAGGTTTTAATGAGCCACCCTTGATGAGATCTTGTGTTAGGAGGAATTCTTTAGAGAAACCTCAATTGGTTGTAAGATTGTAACCTTGGATCATCGGAATAAACTCTCTCTCTCTCTTGTACGGTGGATGTAGGCAATTGCCGAATCACCTTAAACCTTGTGTTTGATTTTGTTGTGTATTACTTTTGGTTTGTAGTTTGTTTGTGCCCTAACCAAATCGATTGGAGTTCGGCTTCTGCAGCTTGTGACTCAACAGGTCAGTGACGTACTCAGGCTGCAGGCTGCAGAGAAGATATAAAATTGTTTTCAGTTTTGGTTGGGGTATCATCAGCAAAAGGAATAATTAAGTAGAAAATTCCTGGTTAACGACCACATTCATATGGAGAGGGCACATATATGGAGACACAGATTGTACATTTGCATTGAGTATCATTACGCAATTGCAGGTTGGATTCTCAAAGCTGTTTGTCACTTACAGAAGTATGGCAGTGTTGGAACAGATTCTGTTTGAGAGTTGTTCTTGTCAAGGAAGTGACCGTGAACCGAGCTTAAGCTCTTTCACTTACTCCATTTGTCTATGGAACTCGAACATGGAAAGGAAGGAATTTATTTTGGAACTGGTTGTTTATGTTTGGGGCCAGCAGAGCTTGTTTTATGGAGACAATCATTCGGTGATCAGGAAAATAAACTGCATAGTACAAACATAAAGCTCTTTATGAGTGATCTAATTTTCTGCGGGTCTTTAAAATGAAGGGAACAAGAGGAGACACCCACATGATTGTATAAATAGGTAGTAATATTGTATTACATCAAGCTTGATCAACATTTTTTTTTTCCTCTCTTTTACTACGTTGCAACTAAAGCTCATTTTGACAACTTGTATCGAATTGTGATTTTCTCTCCTTAATTACTATGATGGGCGCACCGTACTTGAACAGCTAGAATCTTGTATACCTTTGGACATGCATCTTCATCACCCTTGTCTAAACTTTCACGCTCAATCGGTATGGCACAACTAGTCTTTCCTAAGCAATGCTGCTCGAAAGACCAATAAAAATTCAGTAAATTTAGGAGAGAAACTAGATATTATATCGGAACATAGAGAGTCTGATAAAACAAATATTACCTGCTCAACAACTTTCTTGGCTGACGGAGAATTGCAAGTTCCTATTGTGAAGTTTCCGCAGACGCCGATAGGATCACCGAAACTAGCAAAGTCCACACGAATAATCTTTTTGTGGTTGGCGCACTTCAAGTGTGCTTTTGGTTTCGTGTCATCAACCACAGCGCGTATATGGCTGTCTTGTCTTTCCCAAGACTGAACATGTGCTGAATGATATTCACTCACAACGCTACAGATAGTATCTCTATTGGCCGTCATAACCATAACTTTATTCGGGTTACCTTCCTCTTCCTCGAAAAGAACTAAGAGGTTGTCGGTTGGCTTTAAGTACGCTCTAGGAATGTGGTACCTATAGATGAAAACACAATGAAAAAGATTGTCAGAGAGAGTATCTTTTTAGTTGAAGACTGAAATGCAATAGATACTAAATCGATTACTTACTCAGACTGCGAAGGCTTTCCAAGAGGAGAGAGGTATGATAACCAATAGCGACCAATGTTATGACCGTTGACATAAGCAAAACCTTTTCCCATGCTGGATAGATTGAGAGCAACCGGAGAATCTCCCTCGGGCTCATCGAAGTACGTCTGTGAGAAACAAAAAAAACTTCCCATTAACTAGCAAGAACACACAACCATGTTTGTCAATATAGAGAAGATAAATTGCGGACGTACCTTGTACCATGTAAGAGGTTGCCCTGATCCCTCCTTATAATCAGTCCATTCTACCCTGTGTGATCCTCCCTGTGTATATACATGGAGCTTTTCTCCCTCCACTCCAACCTACAGAGTATAAAGTAACCTGTTTCAGTCTCATTGCAAATTATCGTCACAATGAAATATGATTTAGTTTGACAGACTATATCTATATACCTTATGGCCCCATCCGTTGTTCGATAGATCAAGAGTTCCAGTGTTTAAACCTTGTATATATACAGCACGAACCCCAGCCATCCTATGTTCTAGATACACTCCACTATCCTTCACCCATAAAGAGAGATATATCAGTCTCATGTTTAGTTGTAAACAGACATTAAAGCGGGGAGCATAAGAAGTTTGAATTTGTTACCGGAAGCCCCACTGTCAATCCCAGTAATTGTATATGGTTTGTTCCAGATCTCAAGCGTATGGCTTTTCGAAATGTAAAACTTTTCTCGATGTTGTTTCCATGTCCCGATCCTGATATAACAAGACAACCTTTATGATAGTGATCTACAGATGGAAAAAAAGAAGCAAAGGTTTATGAGCCAGAATAGCCTATAGGTACCTATGTATTTGCCGTTTACGAATGCATGCATGCCATGGCCAAGATTATGAACCTGGAGGACTGGGAGAATATCGGGACGCATGGGTAACTCATTATCATCAAGATCAACTCTGCATTAGAAATCACATATATAAAATATGAAAACTTAAGCAAAATAAAAATGGACGGGAATTAGATAAGTTCCATATTATTCGCTTACCTAGTGGTATACCAAAGGTAGTCTGATGTATCCTTTGTCTGGTTAAAGAGTTCCATTGGACCCTGTTCTTTAACATGACAATCTCCAATTGTTGGGATAACTTCTCGGGACATCACCCATTTTCTATCCTTGTTAGCATTTTTAGATTTACGAAAGTTTCTCGCATTGTGTTGTGAAACTACCTGTTTTATAAGATAAATCAAACTTCAATAAAATCGATGGAATTGGTCAATGAAAAAAATAACAATAATAAGTGAGGGAGATAGAAAGTTACATTTTGAGTGTTGTAGACCACGGTTTTGCAATCAGGAAGGATGCTAATCGAATGTTGAGGAAGATAATACTCCTTACCCCTGAATGTCACTATAGCAGGTGTTCTCGTAGCATTGTTGCACAAGAAAGCCGCACACACATGACTGCCAGGCTTTTGATAGATTCGAGCCTACAAAACAATAATATAGTTTTACCAAATATGTCCTCATCATGATTTTCAGTTTTTGAATGTAACTGACGTCTACCTCTTGTTCGTCGCCCAACTTCTCGACAGAGGTAGATCCCCAAAGCAAAGGCTTCTTACACAATCTCAGAGCTGCGTGCAAATCCCTAAGGTGACCCCATTTAGGATCCTTTTGCATTCCTAACAAATAAAATTTACACAAATTATAGTGAGAACTAGTTCAAAACCGTAGTGTTCTTTAGTCCATCATAAATAAGACTGTAGCATTTTTTATACCGAATTCATCAAGAGGAGCTTCATCGTAGTAGCGGGTTGTCACGAATGAAGACGATGTTCTACCAAAATTTGTCCCCCCATGATACTGTGAACACAAAACAAGCAAAATTATCTTTGAAAATGTTCCGTACTTTCTTCCTACATAAACTGATTTTTGCAAAGGTCATAAACTCATTTATATGTTAGCGAAACATACCATATAGTAATTTGCAAGAGTCCCGTTCTTAGAGAAGAAGCGAGCAACCGAAAATGCAAGATCTTCTGCAGCTCTCTGAGATGGAGGATCTCCAAACACTCTATACCTGTATGTATTCACCAATTTAACAAATTAAATACACGGATCGCTAATGCTTTCACTAATTATGTCCTTGTAACCTTGTTTCTAGAGTAGAATGTACAAAAATAAAGATAAAAATCCTTACTGAGCAGTCCAGTTCTCAGTCCAAAGAGAAGGTTTGTTCGGTCTATTTGGGCCAGTGAAAGTGTCTCCACAATTCCTCCCATTGCATGTGTTAATCTAAACCATTTAGTTCTTCATTCTCTTAGTATTTCGAAACTAATAATTTAAAAATAAAACGGTTTTATGGGGAGAATATATATGTACTTACAACTGGATCGGGGGCATCCTTTTGCTTGCACATTACCCATGGAACCCCGGTTTTCGTACCCGCTGCCATGTTTCCTGCCCACTGAACATATCGAGTTCCCAATTCCTTATATGCAAGTTGAATACTGTTGTACTCATTTTCAATCTGCACCAGTCACGGATCAAATCTACATCAATATAGAGGAAAACGTTGAAATGGAAGAGATAAAAATAGTAGTCGTTCCGGTGGGAAACCATACCTGAGCTAATATAATTGGCCCTCCTTGAGAAGCAAATAACTTCTCATCTTTCATCTTCTTAATGATCATTTTAGTAAACTTCTTCATGTGGTACTGCAAACCATATAGATGCAAATCACATCAGATATTTACATGTCCAAGTCAAATTTTACGATGGGATTTTATATAGCGCATAAAGTAAAAGAGACGATGATCACCTTGAAGGGTGCATTGTCGGATCGGAAAGTAATGTTGCTGACCTCTTTTAGCCAATATGGGAATCCTCTGCACGTAAAAATCGAAAAGTATGAGAACAAATACAAACAAATATAGGATTACTAAATGTAACAATTTAATAAAACTATTAAGAAGTCAATATCTACCCAAAGTTCCATTCGGCTTCAATGAAAGGTCCTATCCTCAGTGTCGCATACATACCCATCTCATGGATCAACTTAATAAATTTCACCAAATCATAATTTCCTTCAAAATTAAACTGCAATTTCAGAACAGCCCGCATATCAGAATCCCAAAATTTCTTCGCCCAAACGGCCTAATACAGATTTATCCCTAGACTTACCTTCCCTTGTACAGGCTCATGAATGTTCCAAAACACGTAAGTCTGGATGAGATTAATCCCTCCATGCTTAGCTTTGTTCAAGATTTTGGGCCACATCTAAACAACCATCAAACTAAAAATATCACACTCCAATCCAAAAACATAATCGACTTATATAAATACTTGAGAAAGTTATATTACATCAGGTGTACTACGGGGATAATGGATGGACCCTGAAAAAAGAAGCTCTCTCTTGCCATGAACAACCAACGATCTTCCGTCGTAAGTTACTCCCACGTTCTTCTTCTTATCATGAGAAGCAACTAAGACAACGCACAATGAAAAAAATAATATAAGTGAATGTCTTTGTATCGACATTGCACTGTGGTGGCTGAATTTATCTTGTAATTGATCAAAGCGCAAACTTACGACCGAAACAAGATGTTCCAAAAGAGATTATAGTAAAAATAACTATGCCAAAATGAGGATCTCTTCTTCATGAAACCAAGAGCAGACTTGATGAACCCATGGCAATATATATGTATAATAAAGTTGGTTTGGTGTGCTTGAGATTTTGATCAAGAAAGGTTTGGTTGTGATTGTATGATCTTTATAAGATGTTGTGGCATTCTGTTTTTAGTTCGTGGTCAGTAATTGTTCTTTAACCTCTCTGTCTCTTGCTTTTCGCTCATCACTCTCTGTTATTTTTCCAAGCTTTGATTGATTTGTTCTCTCTCAGTATATTTTCTGTTTTTGGTACCGTACTGTTTCAACTCTTCCCTTTTTCTCTCCACTTTTTTCTATCAGTGTGTCATTTTCTTTCCATTTTAACCTTCCATATATATTTTTGTTTATAGTATACTTTATACCTTTAGTTTAAGTTTTAGATTTTGGGAGGGACACTCTATAGACCCCAATACCAAATATAACCTAATGTATAATGATCATTTCATTTCATTTTATTTTATTTTATTTTATTTTGAAATATCGATCGTGCAGTGTAGAAATAGAGAGAAAGGAAAACAATAGATTTTTTATATTCGAGCTTGTAGCCAATTGCTTCCTATTGAAACTTTGTCTAACCCACTCCTGTGTTTGACGCTAAAATTAGCGATAAATAGTGTACAAGGTGTAGGACCTGTCCCTCGAACTGTGATAAACTCGAATTGATTCAATACCAGACTCACGCAATATACACGTGACATACACTAGCAGAAGTGACACCTGTACCATGAACTGATGAAGTGACACCTGTCTCCCAAGAACTAGCAGTTACAGGCCTAACTGCCACTTGCCCCCATTTTCAAGAGAACATACTTATGTGCAGTAACGAACTGAGAGTGAGGTCTATAAAAATGATGAGTTCTAGAAGAGAAATGACCCAAAGTATTTTTGCTAGCAAACAGGACCAAGTTTTTCTAGCTCAAGAGATAATAAACTTGTAATCAAACATCAGCCTCAAGTAATAAAAGTTACAGTTACTAAATCCTCAAGCCGAGGTCGTGGTTTTTACCTATTCAAAGGTTTTCACGTTAATCGCCCGTCTCATTTCTATATTGGGTTATACTAATTCTTATCACGGGTACATTTGGTGTAAGAGCAATTTCGAGCTACTACGAAATTAGGCCCTTACATTTGGCGCCGTCTGTGGGAAAGAAAATATTTCTATGAAATACTAAGGCATACAGTTACTCAACAATTAGCTTCCCATTATGGTGACTTCCAAGCGACCAGGAGTTCAGTTTGATATTTCAGTCGAACCAGATCAGCTCACAGAATTACGGGCAAACCTCCACCCCAAAATAGAGAAGCGGAATGAGCTCGAGCATCAGTTGTTGCTTGACCGCGAGCTCCGTAAACAGGAACTATAAAGTGAGCGTCAAGCTCGTCAAGCAGAAATCAAGCGACACGAAGTACATAATGACAACGATGCAGTCTGCCTTGCAAGCTTTGCAAGACAACCAACAAGTTCCCCTTCCAAGGGAACGTGATCAAATACCAACAAACTCTAGAGTTTCAGCGAAAGAAAGATTGGGACCTCGAGGAGAAACTAGCAAAGGAGCTTCCAGACATCTCTGTAACGACCTACACGTACCAGAAGCTTTAATTCATCTGAGACGGGAAGATCATCAAGACATCAGTAGAGGACGTCGGCCCTCCAAATGTCAAGAAGAGGACCACGACCTCAATTTAGGATACCAGCTCATTAATATTTAAGCGAGGGTACTGGTACTCATAACCCCTGGCCTGTACGCCAAGTCGCTCAAGTACCACGACAGTAAGTCACACAGAAACACATGAATCAGCGAATCAAGGAATTAATCGAAGCTTAAGCACTCAGTAATAAGGATGATTTGACCAAATTGCAAGGTAGTTCGATCGCTAAAGAGTTATTTGATACATAAGTACCGACAGGTTTCCATACTCCGAAGATACGTAAGTACAAAGGCACCGATCCAAAGGAACATATTCAACAATTCTGCGATTCATTGGGACTCACTACAAAAATAATAATTATTAGGGACCAAATATTAGAGACAGAGTAAAATTTGTCTCTAATAATCAAATATTTGGGACAGTTTTGAATCAGTCTCTAATATTTTAGTTTATGAGACGGAAAGAATTACTGTCCCTAATAATATAAGTTTAGGAACTGTTGGATTTGGGCGTCCCTAATTGTATAAGTTTAGGAACTCTTGGATTTGGCCGTCCCTAATTGTATAAGTTTAGGGATTGCTGGACATGGTCGTCCCTTATAGTTAACGAAAACGAAAATAAAAACAAAAAGGCCCAATTTCATGCACGTTTGTTAACTCCCCTTCCCCACAATCTTTCCTCCATCAACTCTCTGCGATTGCGATAAACCCAAATACACGATCACAACCCTAAAACTAAAACTATAATTCCTTTATTGTTGTTGTTCTTGGTGATTTACTGAATTGATAGTTTATGATTTGCTGAATTGCTAGTTTTTGTTTATCTCTGGTAACCACATAATAGATGATTCCTGAAATTGGTATTTTCTGATGTACAGTGGAGAAAGAGGGGAATCCAAAATTTAAAGTGTTGGCGGGTGTTGTTAAACATATTGGGTTGATAATGTGAGTGATGTTTTGTGGGGTTTTCGTGGTTGAGTGATGTTTTGTAGGGTTTTCGTGGTTGAGTGTCGGAGAGTTTTGGCGATGGAGGCGTTCAATACTATCGTGCCTTTCATTGTCATCTCCTATCTATATGAAGTCTAGTTAATTGACACTACAAGAAAAATAGGCAATGGCCACTAATAGCTTTTAGTTTTTGCCAATATTTTATCAGTGACAGAGTACTACAGGTTTTATCGTGGCTAATAGCCTATTGTAGTATCCAAAGATTTATCTGCCAAAAAATATACTGAAGTCAAGGGTCTGTGTTAAAAAAATCGTGGCTAAATACACAAATTTGTGGCAAGAAATATTGCGCGAAATATTTTAGCTCCAGCCTCTGTTTCCCGCTGTAGTATGCAACGAAATCAAAAGATATAAACCCCTTTGTTTAATTCTCTCTGCTTGGAACTTCATAAACAAAAACTTCACATCCTTCACTTCTCTCTCCTCGATTTGGTAAACAAAACTTTAATCTCAATTTGGTTATTGTTTGTTTCTAATTAATTCTAGTATTTAGAACCTGATTTCAATTGTTGTGTTGTACTCAATTTGTTACTAATCTCAAGTTGTTGATTTTAATCCATTAGTTCAAGTTCTCAGATATGAAATCGCTCAATTGGTCACACTACAAGAAAAATGGGAAATAACCATTGATGGCATCTAGTTTTTGCCATAGTTTTATCTGTGGCAGACTACCACAAGTTTTATTGTTGCCAATAGGCTATAGTAGTGGCCAAAAGTTTATGTACAAAAAAGACATCAATGTTAAGAAAAACGGTTGCTAAAAATACAAATCTGTGGCAAGAAATATTGTTTGAATGTTTTAGCTCCCGCCTTGTTTCTGCTCTATGCTCTAAGTATGCAACGAAATCAAAAGATAAAAAACCCTTTATTCTCTCTTCTCTTTCTCTTTGCTCGATCTAGGTATTTCTTAAAACAAAACTTCACCTCCTACACATTTTCTCTCCTTCACTCGATTAATTTGAATAAGCAGAACTTTAATTTGAGTTCTCCCTGATTTGGGTATTTAGAAACTGATTTCAATTGATTTTAATCGGTGCATTGTTCTCAGACTTGCTAATTTCAATCGATCAGTTCAATTTCTCAGAGTTCGTTTCAATTGGTGATTCACAGGTACACCTCTCTCTCTCTCTGAGTATCTCTTTGTCGGGCTTCACCTCCATTGCTTATCTCCTCTCTATTTTCTCCAAAGTACGTGATTTGCAAGAAGGATTGATCATCCACTCTCAAGTACACTCTTTGATTTACTATCTTTGATCGATCAGATTTTGTTGAAACCCTAAGTGGGAAGGGTTTTTGTGTTGGTTTTGGTAGAAATATAGGGAAATTTAGCCTTTCTTTGAAGGTTCTTTAACTGTGTATGTGAGAATTAAACAATAAAACCCTTGTTTTTTGAACCTTTCTCTTGATTTTAGCTTTTTATTTCGATTAACCTTTGTTCAGGTGTCGATTGATAGAGACAGCTATTGAGACATTTGCTTCTAAGGCCGAAATGAGCTAAATACCTTTTAGAGCAACACAGAGATCGTAATGGCTTTTGTGAGTAAATTTCTAACCGTTTGATTTTCTGTAATAGTTATTTCGGGTCTAATTATCAATACTTGTTATGGCAGAATTTGTCTCATTGATTTGCATTATAGACGTGATTTCTAGGACCCGCGAGTTGCAACACAGAGATTTGTTAACCTAGTTTATATTCATAAGGTATCATCTGAAACTGGGGTTCCCTTATATTTCAATCTAAATTTTTGCTTGTTTCACAAAGGTATACATAAATCGTAAGATGGCTATGCAAAATGAACTCACTTCTAATCTTATTAAACTCGTGCATAGTTACTAATTTAGTATAATGCTCGTACGTCAAATACTTATGTAGAATAAATGCGAAGCTGGATCATCTCCGTAGAAACGTAGAAGCAATTTGTATCATGTAAAACACATATATAAGACGATATATGATGGCATGAATAATGGATACTAGCAAATGTTAGGAAAATGTCTACCGTAAAGAAAAGTGTTTATTTCATCTTTTCATTTGGTCAACTCAATAGTTACTTGTGGTTTTTGGAGATTATTCTGCATGTGGGAGTGGTGGAAGATTATTCTTTACTTAAGTTTGTGTTATCCAAATAATTTTATGATAGGCTCACAAGCTTCCCACTGTTAATAGCCAGTTTTAGAAGAATGATCACGTGGTAGTTCATGGAAATGAAGGAAAGCAAAAAATGAATTCCCATAAACTAATTTATTTTTGTTATGAGCAATAACCATGAATGAGCTCACCAATCTTTGATCGTGTTTAGGAATGTGAACCTCTATATCATCGGCCTGCTCACATGATTTTGTATAGTAAACTTTGAATATCATTCATGGGAAGATAGAGTGTGGAAGTCTGGAACACATAAAAACTATGGAAAGTGTTGTCTACGGAGCGTAAGACCTTATATTCTAGGTCTCACATCACAAAAAGAAAAAAAGAAGGGATTTATGGATTTACCAAAGTATCTAGCATGCCCATAAAATTAATAAATTACTAGGAATAGGTTCAAGAAGATATAATAATAACTATATTCCCAAATTATCGTAAAATGATTAAGGGATCAATAATAGGTTTTAATTTAGAATAATATTTATTTTCCCAAATTATGAGAAAATGATAAGAGGGTCAATAATAGGTTTAAAATCACATTGAGGACCACTTATAAATCAATATCAACTCACTTACTGAGTCACTGTACATAGAACATAGACTTGCTCAAGATATTGTTGATATCACGCTTAGTTTCCCCCATTCCGTGGAAATTTAACTTCTAACTCAACAAAGTGCTAATCGACCAGACAGACATGTGTTTCTAGGTTACGTTATGAATCTTACGATCTAAATTCTAGCAACCTCTTATAAAAATTTCTAGTCGAATTTCTGACAGAGATACTATTTACTATCCTAACTAGAATGCTCTACATGCTCTAAAATTTACATATGTTGCTTTTTTCTAACTAGAATGCTCTAAAACTTTCATATGTTACTTTTGTCTAACTAGAATACTCTACATGCTCTAAAAGATGATTATGATCTTTCAGGAATTAATGAACTGTGCCCAATATATCGTAAAATTTTGTTTGCCTTCAACCATAGTCCTTTGCCTTTCATTAACAACTACTACAGGATATAGTCAAGAAATGAATGTAATCGACCAGTTACCCTCCTCATTCTCTTATTATCTCATAATTATTTAATTCTTTACTTAGTCAAAGTATAGATGTTGAGATTAGTTATATCATTACAAATTTTATTACCTATGGAGGTCCTGCCTTACTTATTACCCCAGTTTACCTAACATTCCAGAGTTCTAGTAACAGTTTCATGTTTAGTTGATATTACTCATTCCTCACTACTATAATTCTACAAAACTTGAACTCTTCTGAGTCTTCTATTTCCCTACTTCTTTGTCAGGCGTTGTCATAGTTGCATGTCCATATGTTGTTGTTTAATATAAGTATGTTTGTTTCACATTTCATGTGTACAGGTTGGGCTTTGGGTTTTTGGAGGGGTACTGAATGTCGACGCAGTGACTGCTGCCATTTTGGGATTATCGGTTCTTTTGATAACTTAAGTTGTCACATGGAAGGAGAGTTTAGGTGAAGGAATTGCTTGGGA
The DNA here is from genome assembly GCA_014058105.1 of Kingdonia uniflora. Taxonomy (NCBI): domain Eukaryota; kingdom Viridiplantae; phylum Streptophyta; class Magnoliopsida; order Ranunculales; family Circaeasteraceae; genus Kingdonia; species Kingdonia uniflora. The sequence continues at coordinate 2,723,159 of JACGCM010000560.1, read as the reverse complement.
CACCCTCACATGGTTTGCTCCCCTGATTGCAATGGCTGGCTATCTCAACAAATATGGCTTCATCTCCTGGTTTAGTCAGACTGTGTTCAGGTTTGCTTTCCTTTTCACCTTTAGAGGTGTCTACTAATTTTTTCTTATCTGTTTCTTAAATGAATTATAATTAGACGTAAAACATGTTAATGAATTTTTTAGGCATATATGTTAAGATTAAACAGACAAGAATACATACATGGATGCAAACACAAAAACAAGGGAACAAGTCAGTGTTGCTCAGTTTATTTGGGACATTAGGTCCTTCCGGAAGCTATTGCACAAACCTCTAGCTTATAATACAGTGCATGAAATGTTTTTTTGAACTTTTTCTTGATTATAGTCAAAATGCATTTTGTTGCAGACTTATTGATGATATTATTAAAGAACCATCTACTGCTGCAGCTATGTCCATCTCATACTTAAACTGAGTACAATTCATTTTCATTTTTCTTTTTGCTAAAAGTTTAGCTTTTATTCATGAATAATAATTTACAAGTATACGGACCTAGACAACATCACTTACAGACTTAGACATCCCAAGTAGGTTTGCAATTTATATAGTTTCATAAATTATGAATGACATATTTTCTTATATAGTTTCAAGTCGAAGTTAAGCGATTAATGTCATCCCTTTTTCGGATAATAATTAGTATCGTCGGGCTCAAAGCTGATAACTATTCTAAGATAACTATGTTTTTCTTTTCCAGATAAAAAATCTTGAATAAAGTTGACTTCTACTTTTGTTATTGTAATGATCTTATTAGTGATTTGTTAGAGGGATTTCTAAATTCTTGACCCGATATGTTAATATTTTTTAGCTAAAATGTTACTAAATTTTTGGTAGGATTTCTCCTATTTGATTTGCTTCCGCGTAGGACTCTGATCTATATGTGAGACGTCATTTGATTTTTTATATTTTTCAGTTTTATAATGTGTACTTGATTGTTTTATTATCTTTTGGTTTGCAATTAATTATTTTTGAATGTTATGGTTGAGGTTGTAATAATTTAATTTTTATTTTTATTTTGTTTCAGGTAGTTTCTTAACAATTATGAGAGCGATACAAGCAAGTGTTTATTATATGTAGAGATATTGTTCGTGTGTCGATGGTTTCATGTTTATTGTTCAAGAGGTTGGATAATTAATTTGAATGATCAAGCTGTATTGAGTGATTTAACAATAATTTTTAATGTTCTAGGTAGATTGAGACCTTATTTATTTATTTATATAAAATTGGTGTTTGCGGAACCTTGTAAGTAAACCGTTCTCTCTTTTAAATTAACTTGTGGTTAATGAATAATTTGTACTATTTAACAGGGGCGTAATTCAATTGCAAAAATGTTATATTTAGCATTACCTTCTTTAGGGACGATTTATTGTCTCTATTAATATTGGCACTGGTAGAAAAATTTGCTGCCATACTATTAGGGACAAACAAATCCGTATCAAATATTGTATATTAGAGACAGAATAATCCGTCCCCAATAATATTGGCACTGGGGGGAAAATTTGGCGCCATACTTTTAGAGACAAAAAAATTTGTCTCAAATAATGTATATTAGAGACAGAATAATCCGTCCCCAATAATATTGGCGCTGGCAAGAAAATTTGGCGTCATACTTTTAGAGACAAATAAATCTGTCTAAAATATTGTATATTAGAGACAAAATAATCCGTCCCCAATAATATTGGCGCTGGTGGGAAAATTTGGCGTCATACTTTTAGAGACAAACAAATTCATCTCTAATATTATGTAGGGACGGTTGTACTCCGTCCCCAAAAGAGTTGAATAAAAAGATATTTAGAGACAATTTTTTTTTCGTCTCTAATGTCGTCCTTAATAGTATTATAAACAGATGTGTCCCTAATGGGACAACAATTTATCGTCTCTAAAGGCGTCCCTAATGGTTGTAGAGACGGATTAGTAGCCTTTTGGGATACTTTTTTGCTCTCCCTAAAGGTGGTTTTTCTTGTAGTGATTATATTCAAATTTGAACCATAATCTGTGTCGTCTGTTTGCCACAAGCCTATAGTGAGAACCACTCCGGTGGTTCCATTCTCTTCCTGAAGATTTTATCCTCATATTCAACCAACTACAGAAGATCTTTGTCAAAACATATGCTCACAATAAAAATAAAGAAGAGAATTTGTACACTCTTATTAGTCTTAAACAGTCTCAAGGAGAAAAGCTCAAGTTCTTTGTAAAGAAGTTTTGGGAACTCGCCCGGAAGGTTGACAATCTCGATAAGAAAATAGTCATTTTTGCGTTTACCAATGCACTACAGATCGATTGCAAAGAAAATGAGCATCTCTTCTTAAACAAACCCTCGACCTTGGAAGACATGATTACCAAGGTCAATGGGTATGTCGACCTAGAAAGGATGATGACCGAAAGGCATAAATCTATTAAAAATGTCCTAACCACGAAAGGTCAAAAGACATATCGCAATAGTGAATAGAAGGATGGCCAGGGTGATCAAAACTGAGCTAAAGCAAACACATGCAAATCTTGAAAAGGCAATTTATTACCCAAGCCGGTCCTCCCAAAGATGAATGTCCGAATCTTAGCAATTTTTCCCATACTGGCGAAAGACAAGTTCTATGTGTATCTCAGTTGTTGGAATCCATAGAAGGTAAACCATACTGCATGCATCATAAGGTAACTCATCATGACACTGACAACTGTTATGTTTTACAAAGGTTGTTAGAATACATTTTCGAAGACGAAAGAATGCACGAGTACATTATCGACCTGGAAAAATACAAGAATGGAAGCTATAAGATGCAAGTCGAAGATCAATCTGAGGAAAAATACTTATACCATATGTACCATAACAACATGATCGAGATCCATCATATTAACAACTCTGCCAGATTCAAAAGGAGGAGGTTAACGGAATGCTGCGACCTCAGAGTTCAAGATAAATAAACTAAACTCCTTCCTGAATCAAGTAATCGACGAACTGGAATTTCATTTAAGGATTGCGATATCAGTCACGTCAATTTCCCATATCATTACGCTTTGGTTATTATGCTTAAGATGAAGAAATTCGTCATGCATACCATGATGATCGATACCGGCAGCAGTATTGAAATCCTTTTTCAGAGCATAATCGAGCAAATGGGATTGGCAGATCAAGTTATACCCAATGACATCAATATTAATGGATTTAATGGATCTAAATAAGAACGAGTAGGAAAGATCATCCTACCTATTATCGCTGGACCCACCACTATCGACGTTGTTTTCTATATCATCAATGTAAAATCCCGTTACCTAGAGATCGTGGGCCGCTGCTAGATATACAACATGGAAGCAATCACATTCACATACCATCAAGCGCTTCGTTTCAAATACAATAACAGTATCTGTGAAATCAAAGGCAGTTAAAAGCTCTCACAAGCTTGCAAAAATATTATCTCTGCCATACTAGACACATCCGACAGATTTACTACATAGCAATTACAAAAAGCTGGTCACACCAATGATTAGCCTTCAATAGAAGAACCTACAAAATATATTGGCATCGATTGGCCTAGCAGAGGTACTTGTATTAGTACCAAGATGGTCCAACAAGAGAAGTACGCTCACGTGCATTTTTTACAAATGAATTGGGACGTCTTGCTTGGACTTTTCAAGAAATATCAGGAGTCGACCCAGCCAAGACGTGTCACAAATTGAACATTAACAACAAAGACACGGCAGTCAAACAGAAATAGAGAAGGACATCACCTCATCTCAGAGATGAAGTCAACAATAAAATCGATAAGTTGATCAAAGTCAGAATCATTCGAGAAACAAAGTACCCAGATTAGATCTTGAACATCGTAGCAGTTCTAAAGAAGAATGGAAAGTCCAAGATTGTGTAGATTTCACATATCTAAACAAACACACGCCAAAAGATAGTTTTTCTCTTCCAATCATTCATCAAATTCTTGATTCTATAGCAGGTCACGAGCTATAATCTATGATAGATGTTGCTTCGGGATACAACCAGATACCATTTTTTTATGAAGATCAGGAAAAAACCACTTTCATTACTAAAAGAGGGTTCTACTATTGCAGAGTTATGCCTTTCGGACTGAAGAACGCTAGAGCAACTTATCAAAGGTTAATGACAACTATGTTCAAAGCACACTTGGGGAAAATTGTTGAAGTATACATCGACGATCTGTTCTGCAAAAGCTTACAACAAAAGGATCATATCACAGATCTCAATATAGTCTTTCATATTTTATGATAATACTGGATGAAGCTCGATCCCGATAAATGTTAATTTGGAGTACACTCGGGCAAATTCCGAGGACATCTTATCAACAAAAAGGGGATCGAAGCTGATCTAAATCAGATTCGAGCTCTACTCAGCATGTTATCTCCTATAAAAAAGAAGAGGTACAGAAGCTCGATGGAAAGATTGTAGCTATCAATAGATTCATCTCTAAGTCTTTAGATCGATGTCGATGGTTATTCTAGTTACTTAGAGGATGTACCAAAAGAGGTAAAGTTTGACCAAACGAAGAAATCAATTATACAAAAGAATGTGAAGTAGCTTTTCAAGAACTCAAAACCTATCTTGGGAAGCCTCCCATAATGAGCACCCCTATAGAAAATGAGGAATTGATCGTCTACCTTGTATTTACAGATAACTTTCTCAGCTTGGTTCTCATTCGACTAGAAAAAAAGATTGAGAAGCCAGTGTATTTTATCAACAAAACCCTCACTCTATCGGAAACAAGATATTCCATGATCGAACGACTCCTCCTAACCCTTGTTTATACTTCACATAGACTCAAACACTATTTTTAAGATCATTCAGTCAAAGTCATGATGAACTACCCACTTCGGGAAGTTATATCTAAAAAAGAGAAATCACAAAGAGTGCAACAGTGGTCCGTAAGTTTGGGGGGGGCATGATATCAAATTCAAACATTGACGTTCAAAAAAAGGTTAAACAGTGGCTAATTTTCTAGATGACTTCCTAGTAGACGATCCAGATTGGGAAGAACACAATCCTGATCTTACAGATGAACTCGCAGAAGATTCACCTACCAAACTCTTTGACGAACGAGCTAAATGGGTTACACAAAAGGGATGAAGACTTCTTACAAATAGATTAGCAGGGCCTGCAGGGTCAGGGATCGAAATCGTACTGATTACTCCTTTAAATGGCAAAATTAAGAAATCTATATGCCTTAATTTTGAAGTCTCCAACAATGTCATAGAGTACGAAGCCTTGATCTATGGGCTCGATTTGGCACTGAAAATTGGAGTTCCCGAGCTATCAGTCTATACATATTCATTACTAATAGTCCATCATTACTCTGAGCAATACAAGAAGATGTAGCCCTCGTTACTGATAGGATGAGCAAATTCACTAAAGCTACTTTCAACAATTTGCCTTGAGGAGAAAACTGACACGCTAATTTTTTGGCTTACTTAGTCGGGGTCTTGGGTACATAAGCAAGATACCTCCAAATTAACCCCTAGCATTGATATACCCTTAGTATGCGCGATCAACATTGGGGGCGATGAACAGGAGGACGACAATTGAAATAGGTCTTTCTTCGCATACCTCGAACACAAGAATGAGTGTGATAGGCCACTTTCAGAAGATCCAAAAGAGCGCAGATAATTTATTAAAAACTCCAAGAGTTGCACAGTTTAGAAAGGCTATTTATATCAAAGATCAGTGATGGGGCCTTATCTCAAGTGTCTCTCAAAGCAACAAGCAGATGAAAAGCTCAAGGAATTACATAAAGGAACATGTGGCTCCCATGTCGTAGGACGATCCCATGCTAACAAAGTAATTATACAAGGAGTCTTCTGGCTAAGGATGCGGAAGCAAGCATAAGAGTACTCACGTAAATGCGATGCATGTTAGAGACATGGCCACCAGATACGAGCGTTAAGAAAACGTTAGGTTCCACTTGATTTTTGTCAACTTGCATTCTGAGAAAAGCAAGAACAGTATTGGCGCCTGCACTCGAGCTCCCTGCCAGTAAGGTTTATTGGTCTTTCAAGAGATGGGCATTGGATCTGGTGGGGGAATTCCTAAACACACCAGGTAATAGAAGGTTGTTACTCGTTGCAACGGATTACTTTATGAAATGGGTGGAAGTAGTTCCTCTTTACCGAACTCATGAAGAAGAAGTCATCTCATTTATCTGGGAATATATCATCACAAGATTTGGTTGCCCCCACCTGATTTGGATCGATAACGGGCTACAGTTCGCTGGAGAGAAGGTAGTTGATTTTCTCAACAAACAAAACATCATTCCCCATCCAATCCATACTACCCCCAAGGAAATTGACAGGTTAAAATTATAAACAAGACGATAGTAGATGGAATAAAAAAGTGACTCAAATCAGAAAAGAAAGGAATTGGATATGGGAGCTGCCTCATGTCCTATGGGCATACCGTACTACACTAAGACAATCAACTGGGTATTCCCCCTTCCTCCTTGGTTATGGAAGTGAAGTCGTTATCCCAACATAATATCGCCATCCTGTTAAAAATCACGATCTAATAGATGAGGAAAATGAATTTGAACTAGCCTCGAATATGAACTGGATCGATAAGACCCGAGCTTGAGTTGTTGCTAACCTGGGCCGATATTATCATATGCTAGCCAGTTCTTACAATAGAAGAGTCCAAAGTTATGAGTTCTAAATCAACGATCTTGCCCTCAGTGAGAGCCCCAAGAACAGAAAAAGTTAAATATCGGAAAGCTCGCAGAGAATTTGGAAGGTTTGTTTATGGTCGTAGGACGAACTTGACTTGGATCCTACTATTTCATGACAGAGAAAGGCGTCAAAATATCAAGCCCTTAAAACACTAGGAGATTGAAATAATATTATCGCTAAATCCCTAGTTTCCAAGCACAAAATACATTTATAATCATTCTTTAGATTCCAAAGTGAGATTACAATCTCCAACAGTGTGTATATTCTTTTCTACTAAATAAAAACTTTCAAGTTTTTCCCCACATTATTCTCTAAAGGCATACATATAGTATCTACTAAATCTCAAATATTAAAGTAAAGGTAACACTAGTTTTTAATCGATACAGATTTATCATCTACTAAATCTCAATGATTAAGGCAAAGGTAATACTAGTCTTCAATCGACACACATTTACTATCTCTATACTTGCAGATTGAAGTAAAGGTAATACTAGCTTTCAATCAATGATCTCTACTATTTCTAAGACTCTTGATAAAGCAAAGGTAAAACTAGCTTTCATCTGTCTAATATCTACAATATTGAAGCAATAATAGTTTATTTATTTATATAGGTTTTTCTTGCGGTAGAGTAGATGAACCTTCCCCTACAGTCGGAGCTCGTGAAGCCATAAAGTCTTGTGCTTGGTTAACAACAATCTCTTCAGTAATGAGGCCAATTTCGGATTTCATCGAATTCAGGCAGCTACCTAGCTCGATCTACTTCAGTCTTACAAATACAACCTTTAAACACTAGACAATCATACAACATGTCCCTTTCAAACTCGAGCCTCTTCATTTCCTCCATAAAATAAGCAATTACTACCGTCATCTCCTTCGAATGTACTTCATCCATGTAAAGTATGTCTCGATTATGTACTTCCAGGTCAGCAAAACTACTATGTACACTCAAAAAATATATATATAACTTTGCGTAGCGAGTCTTGGCTCACTCCGAATGTCCCTCCAGTTCTGATATGAAACTGATCAATGATTCCGAAAGTTCCAACAATCTACCCTATTCAACCTTACTTTTCTCTTTATTATCGTTTAACTCCTGTACATCCTTTCGTAGCACCGTCAGCTCCTCTTCCTTTTTCTGTAAAACCTCAGGCGCATTACTTCCCCCGGCACAATTCTTCAACATTTTATCCTTTTACTTAAGAGATTCATCCAACTCATTTTCTATGAATCTAGGAACTTCCAACCTATCCTCACTCTTTCTAGATCGCTCATTCACTTTCCTTATGACAGCTCGAACATAAACCAAATATGCCTCAAATTCTTTTATTTGAGCATGGGCACGAACCAATTCATCCTTAACATTAATAGTTTTGACATCCCTATATTTCTTCTTCAATCTTTCTATAACCTCCACCTTGCTGCCGCGAGGAATTGAAAGGTCAACCTTCAGCTTCTCTACTCGTTCATTAAGCTTATCATATTAATTATGAGCACACCGGAGACTAACCACTTTTACCTTTACGACCTTACTTAGAGTCTCCACAACACTTTTGGTACTCGCCAAATCAGCTCGCGCCTTTGTAAGGTATGAACTCAAATAGATGGATTGTTGAAGTCGCTCGAACAAGCTTCATAGCTATTCGAACGAACGTTCATACTCTCTGGAATTTTAGCCCAGGAGTCAATCTCGTTCGAACGAGCTTGGATATCGTTTGAACGAGATGTTATATTTCTAGGGTTGAAGACCAACTATCGCAAAGTCGTTCGAACGAGCTTGGCGTAGGCTTGCCTTAGATATTAGAGTTCTGTCTCGAGATTCGTACTACTTGTATTTTTGGTCCTCTAGTATATAAAGAGGACTTAGTTATTTCTGTTAGTTATCTTTTGGTGAGTTTAACCTTAGAGAGGCTGGGGTTTGAAGAGACTTCATTAAAGCTTGAGAAGCTTGAGAGATCATTGTAACCTATTTGATATCATAGTGAATTGTTCGTGGGGTGTAGTTTTTCATCCGCAAGGGTTTTCCACTTCCCTCCTCCGAGAAAATTCTTCGTGTTCTTTTATATTGATCTTGTTGATTTACTACTTGGTTGGCGATTTCTGCATTCGTTTTTCAAAGGGAAGAGAGAGTAGCTACCTCAATTCTCAATAATTAGTATTAGAGCGAGTGTTAGGGCTTGTGTGGTAAAGAGCGATGGTCGATCAGGAGAAGTTGAAGATCACAAAATTCAATGGGTCGAATTTTAGAGTGTGGAAGATGCAGATAGAAGATTACCTTTATCAGAAGGATCTTGATTTACCGCTGGGTGGAGCTGAGATGAAGCTAGTAGATTTTGATGCTGCTAAGTGGGCGCGATTGGATCGCAAGGCGCTTGGAACCGTTAGGTTAGCGCTGTCATCTCAGATTCTGCACATGATCTCCAAAGTCACGAAGGGTTTAATGGAGACGTTGTCCGCTATGTACTCGGAACCGTCTAGGGCAAATAAGGTTCACCTTTTATGGCGCTTGAGTTATTTTTATAGATGAAGGATAATGGTAGTGTGCAAGCTCATATCAGTGAGTTCAATACCATACATGCTCAACTGGAATCCGTTAAAATCACTTTTTCCGAGGAGGTGAGAGTGTGGGCCCTTCAAGGGTAGATGTTAGAAAGCTTGGAAGGGTTCATTACAACTGTGAGCAACTCATCGGGGAAGGAACACATCAAATTTGATACTATAGTTTCGTTGATTATGAGTAAAGAGAATATACGTAAAACATCTAAACCCCCTTTGAGTTCAAACGACAGTATGTTGAACATCGAGGAAAGAGGGAGGTCTTACAGAAAGGGGTCGAAATTTGGAAGGGTTCGATCATAGTTAAGAGGGAAGTCTAAGCCGCCTGGTGCGTATTGGACTTGTAGAAAGAAGGGTCACTTCAGGCGAGATTGTAACTTCTCTTCTTCTTCTAAAAAGATTGATGATGAAGAGAAAGATACAATGAACCTTTCTGAGGAAGTTAGTTATGACGAGGCTCTATTACTTTTGTGTGACGATGTTAGCGAATCTTAGATTGTTGATTCGGGCGCTTCCTTCCATACTACTGCGAACGTAGGTTTTCTTACTAATATTGTCAAAGGCAACTTCGGTACGGTCTTTCTCGCAGATAAGAGTGCACGCAATATTACTGGGAAGGGAAACGCTAGGTTGTTGTTGCATTCAGGGGGAACATTGGTTTTATAGAATGTGTGACTTGTACCTAAATTGGGGAATAACCTTATATCGGTTAGCAAATTGGCGGATGATGGCAGTTATGTGAGTACCCTTGGTACGACCTTCTGGAAGGTTACAAAGGGAACTATGTTGGTAGCTTAAGGCTTGCGATAAGGAATGTTGTATACAGCGCAGAGTATAATTTCTACTATTTGTACGGCCACTCCAGGGATTGATAAAAGTACGTGGCACAAACTGCTCGGTCACATGAGTGAGAAGGGGATGAAGATAATGGTAACAAAGGGAAAACTAGAGGGACATGCAGAAGTTGATCATAAATTTTATGAAGAGTGTGTTCTTGCGAAACAGAAGAAGGTCAGTTTCAAATTATCTGGAAGATCAAAGAAACTCGGAAAGCTAGATCTTGTACACACGGATGTTTAGGGGCCAACCAAGGTGCTTTATCTTGGTGGATCTCATTACTATGTTACTTTTATTGATGATGTTACTCGTAAACTGTGGGTCTACTTCGTGAAGAAAAAGTCAGATGTGTTCGATAAATTTAAGAGGTGGAGGGCTCTAGTTGAAAATAAAATCGGTTTAAAACTGAAGTGTCTCAAGTCGAATAATGGGGGAGAATACTGTAGTGACAAATTTGAAAACTTATGTGCATTAAACGGGATTAGGAGACAGAAGACTATTCCTAAAACTCCGCAACAAAATGGTGTTGCAGAACGCATGAACCGAACAATAAACGAAAGAGCAAGGAGTATGAGACTTAACATTGGATTGCCAAAGTATTTTATGGTAGATGCGGTTAGTACGGCGGCGTACTTGATTAACAAAGGCCCTTCGACGGCTTTGGACTTTGGAATTCCTAAATAAGCATGGATCAGTAAAGAGGTAAACCTTAATCACTTGCGTATCTTCGGTTGTATCTCATATGTGCTTGATAATTCAGATACAAGGACCAAGTTAGATGCAAAGTCGACGAAGTGCATTTTCATTGGATACGGTGGTGATGAGTTTGGGCACCAGTTTTGGGATGCGAAGAATCGGAAAGTTATCCGGAGCCGTAATGTTACATTTAATGAGAAAGTCTTATATAAAGATTTTAAAGTACCTGTGAAAAGGATTCGAGGTGAAGAAGCGGAAAGTGTCGACATTAAAGATGATGAACCCTCTCGAGAGGTTAATGAAGAAGTCGTTGTTGAGTCTGATGCACCGGATCAAAATGAGGAGCCTAATGTTCTAGACATTCCAATAACACTTCGAAAAGAGCCGAGAGTTGCCAAAATTCTGGCAAGGTACGTAAATTCTTTAAATCACTTGTTACTTACAGATGGTGGTGAACCTGAAAGTTACAAAGAGGCTTTAGATGTAGAAGCCAAGAGTAAGTGGGAGCTTACTATGGATAATAAGATACAGTCATTATCAGTTAATCAAACTTGGGATTTAGTTCGGTTACCTTATGGGAAGAGAGCATAGCACAACAAGTGGGTATACAGACTAAAACAGGAATCTAATGGTTCAAGGAGATTCAAGGCTAGACTTGTGGTGAAGGGATTTCAGCAGAAAGAGAACATTGATTTCGGTGAGATTTTTGCTCCTGTTGTGAAGATGTCTACTATTCGGGTTGTGATGAATATAGTTGTTGTTGAAGATTTGTATCTTGAACAGCTTGATATCAAGACTGCATTTCTTCACGGTAACCTTGATGAAGAAATTTATATGAAGCAGCCAGAAGGGTATTCAGTTAAAGGGAAAGAAGATCTTGTGTGAAGAATTATGAAGAGCTTATACGGTTTGAAACAAGCATCGAGACAGTGGTATTTGAAGTTCGAGCAGTTCATATCCAGAAATGGCTATTCGAAGAGCAATGCGGATCACTATTATATTGTCAAAAATAGGGGAACTCGTATATTATTCTACTTCTATATGTAAATGATATGTTGGTAGCAAATGCTGACATGGGAGAGATAGTTAAGTTAAAGGAACTGCTATCCCAGGAGTTTTCTATGAAGGACTTGGGTACGACGAGAAAAGTTATTGGTATGCGTGTTACAAGGGACAAAAACGGCGAGAATTAAAGTTGTCTCAAGCTAAGTACTTTGGCAAAGTACTAAAGCGGTTTAATATGGATGGTTCAAAAGTTGTTAGTATACCATTGGGAGGTCACTTTAAATTATCAAAGAATTGTTGTCCGAAGACGCAGAAGGATCGCAATGAGATGTGAAAGGTTCCTTATCAATCTGCGGTTAGTAGCCTAATGTACGCTATGATTTGTACGAGACCGAACATTGCCCAAGCAATGGGAGTTGTTAATAGGTATATGAGCAATCCAGGCCAGGAGCATTGAAGAGCTGTAAAATGGATACTGAGGTATCTAAAGGGGACTCAAAATATGGCATTATGTTATGGGGGTTCTCATATATGCTTATAGGGTTTTGTTAATTCTAATATGGCGGGTGACATGGATAGGCGGAAGAGCACTAGTGGTTTCGCTTTTATATTGGGAAGCGGTGCGGTTACATGGGTTTCTAGGCTACAGAAGATTATAGCTTTGTCTACGACGGAGGCAGAATATGTTGCAGCTATAGAAGCGTGTAAAGATATGGTTTGGCTTAATGGGTTGATGAAAGATCTTGGTAGAGAACAATTCTCTCCTAAGTTGTATAGTGATAGTCAAAGTGCTATACACTTAGCGAAGAATTTAGTTTTTCACTCTAGGACAAAGAACATTTATATTCGTTATCACTATATTCGTTCGCTCCTCGAGGACGGTGTGTTGAAGCTTGAGAAGATTCACACTAATGTGAATCCAGCCGATATTTTTACGAAGGTGGTGACTTTTCAGAAGAGAAGACATGTACTACTTCTGTGGGTCTTCGAGATTGAAGGTCCGGGTAGTGTGAGCAATTTATTGGGAGATCTGGAGATGGGTTATGGGATTCGATTTCAAGTGGGAGATTGTTAGGTATAAACTCGAATAGAAGGATTATCGAAGTTGAGAAATTGTCGAAGTCTTTCGAACGAACGTTCATACTCTGTAGAATTTTGTCCCAGGAGTCAATCTCGTTCGAACGAACTTGGATGTCGTTTGAACAAGATGTTATGTTTCTAGGGTTGGAGACCAACTATCGCAAAGTCGTTCGAACGAGCTTGGTATAGGTTTACCTTAGATGTTAGAGTTCTACCTCGAGATTCGTACTACTTGTATTTTTGGTCCTTTAGTATATAAAGAGGACTCAGTTATTTCTGTTAGTTATCTTTTTGTGAGTTTAACCTTAGAAAGGCTAGGGTTTGAAGAGACTCCATTAAAGCTTGAGAAGCTTAAGAGATCATTGTAACCTATTTGATATCATAGTGAATTGTTCGTGGGGAGTAGTTTTTCATCCGCAAGGGTTTTCCTCTTCCCTCCTTCGGGAAAATTCTTCGTGTCCATTTATATTGTCCTTGTTGATTTACTACTTGGTTGGCAATTTCCGCGTTCGTTCTTCGAAGGGAAGAGAGAGTAGCTACCTCAATTCTCAATAGCCTTAACTAAATTGCCTCCTTTCTCCACAATTCCTCCCTCAAATTATTAAGATACCCTGTTAGCTACAACACTTCTGCCTCTAACAATCTATTACGATATTGTGCGGTATCTGCCTCTTTATACTTCCCCTTTATGCACTCTAACGTTTTCTTCAACATCTCAACCTCACTATACACACTCGCTAGCTCACCTTGAACTCTCCCTAATTTTGCTTCCTTATTCTCGATTTGTTGGCTCAGCTCGCTAACTATCTTTTATGACTTAGTCAGCCTAAGCTCCACTCTTATGTACTGATCTGCGCTCTCTTTAAATACCTGCTCGATCCTATCCAATTCAAGTTTAAACTTAGAATTACATCCAGCACATCTTCCTCACAAGATCGTGCGGCGTCAAACTCGGCCTGCACAGAAGTTCGATTTCAAGTTTAAAATATTGAGAACATTTTATATTTCTCATATAAACAGTTTGATATACAACAGTTTGCATACATTACTACATCACTTACAGTTATATTATATATCATATATCCACCAGAACGTGCTAGTACTTAACCTTCAAGTTATGATGACTTTTCATCCTGATGACCATAAGCTCTACAATCTTAGGATCGGATGACTCCAACCATCTTCAAATATTTCAAAGTACACATTTTTTGCCCTCTTTCACTGTTTATTACAGCTCCTGAGAATAAGTTCGATTATATATGTCTTTAATTACTATTGGAGTATGTTTTTTCTAATAAAACCAGGACAAAGTCCCATTTTGGACTTAATCTTATCTTTTCTCTTCGATCAATCCTAAACAAGCTACGAATATATCAATTTAATGTTTTTTGCTATTTCCTTTATATTCTCTAACCTGAAACTCTGCACGAGCGGCCAAGAGAGCTGCTACATTCGCATAATTTTTCTCCTTAGCGAGCTCTTTCTCAAAATCCTCAATTCTTAGGTACAAATCTTTAAACTCCTACAGATCAATATTTATACATCAATACATTATAGACCGGTCATAGTACTTCAAATATCTTTTATACAACAAATAGTCTCATACCACAAAAAATATCACTACAGTTTTACTCTACCTTATCGTCCTCTCCACGATTCTCAAACTCCGTCCTAGCAGAGACCATCCAAACCTTTAATAGTGTCATGGGAAGGAGTACTGCCAGCCTTAGGGTCATCCCATTGGTCGAGCTCCTTCACCTCCATAAATTATCCTTCCATTATAGCTTGGACATCCTCCCCAGAGTAACTGACCTCTTGGAGTTTTAGCCCGAGATTGTTACGAGCAACAGTCACCTCCTCCACATTCTTTCTAGACTCCCTCTCGAACTGATCCATGGTTATTTGGAATGTATCCTTCAAAGACTTCATCTCCAAGCTTGAGCATTCCATCTCTTCCACCATGTGAGTTCGCTCCCTTGCCAAATCCTTCTCCAGCTGAGCAACCCGCTCTTTAAGCTCCACCTTCCCATCCTCGAAACCCAAACAAATACCTCTAAGCACACGTGCAACCTACATAACAAGATGCATAAATCATATTCGAGCATTTCAAATACATGCAACAAATCATAGTATTACCATTACCCAATACAGCTTCAGACTCACTGCTGCGTCCAATTCTTTGGAGCCCTCTCGAGTAGCAAACCTCATCTTATTTCCGACAACGAGAAGCTCATCTTTATTGCTCGAAACCACAATGTCTTCCTCTACCTAATTTACTACAAGAGGGGGGATAATGCCTACTTTTTTCTTCTTCAAAGGAGCTTGACCTCCCCACTCGCTGAGGTAACAAACTTTGAAGATTCAACCTTGGTTCCTCTTTTCTTTGTCTGCCTATAGCTCATTTTGCCATACAAGAAGCCTACATGCTTTAGAATCAGTGGCATAGGTCCAGCTTTTACTAATACTGGCCTTTTTCCCATACTTGCTAGTAATTAAGCTCTAGCAGCAGTAGATGAGCCCTCTTTAGTCATCTTTCTCTTGGCCTGCGATTTTTGTATTTTATTGTTCACCCTCTTATGCCTACTAATCTCCAATTCACCCAATACAGCTTCAATCTTGACTCCCTATCAAGTTACAATATCGATCAAAGATTCTTTTCTGGTCACTTTAGAACGAGGATCTGCATACAAAACACAGAATACTATCATAATCAAATAGAGTACATTCACAAATACAGTTCGAAAGTAATAAGATTTACTTATGTTTCTTAAAAGATTTGTATTTAAGGGGAAGGGTATCTCGTTAGCTCGCTGGAGACACTCGCCCTTTACCCAAATTAAATTGTCATTCCAAACCCTTATAGCTGAATTCAGGTCAAAAAATTGGGGTTGGGACAAACTAGAGCAAAAGTACGCACCACTAGTATTCACATAGTATTTTACAATGTAATACTGCAAAACATCTACAGAAGTCAATCTTTTCTCATTTCCCCCTTGGGTCCACCTCCTATCTAAATTCTCACAAACATTTATGACCTCCCACATGTTACCATTCAACATGGCAGGGTAAACTTGGATTTTATTTATGATACTTTTAGCAAGATTGCATAAAGGCACCACTAACCCATAATCGAACTGGGAAAGGTAACACAAAAAACTCTCCTCTTAATCACCTTCCTTATTCCCATTGAAATACTCAAGGGAAACACCCTCTAGGATTTTCCTAAAAAAATTCTCGCTCTCATAATCAGGAAGCACGAAAAATGTAGTTTCTTCCCCTTCCCCATCCAAACAAACCTCTCAGAATGTTCAATGGCGTTCCCTCATACACCACCTATAATCCCTTTATGCTTACAAAAATCCTTGAACACTTTTGACTCTACAGGATAATGAAAGAGATTACCAGGGAAATCTGGAAACCCAAGTTTTTCCTCTACAACACTCTCCTCTGAAAAACTCTCCCCTTCGACTTTAACATGGATATCCTTCAAGCTATTTATCATTAACTCGCCCCCTACAGATCCGACATCGCCTTCTACACTTTCATCCTCAATCGAGTGTCCAAAGGTGGAAGGTTCCATTTCGAACGATAAGCTCGAAATAAGAGAAATATTTTTCCAAAATTATTTTAGACGCGTTTACCTACATAGGTCCAGGTATTTCAGTCAATTTCTCTATATATTTTTTAATTATTGTTATCCATAATACATCAAAATACATGAAATTATTTTTCATATATTCACTTTACTGATTTTTCAAAAAATATATCTCCTTACTTTTTATAACAAATTGTATTTACAGTGCAAATTTTTTTATTCAAAAATACAGAACCTTCTAAATATAGTACTTTTTCAAAATTCAAAATACAACACACGAGAGATTCATCATCAATACACACAAAATCATTTCACAAGAGAGAACACTGTTCAAAAGCATAAATTAACTCTCAATGGCAGAAGATAAAACAAGAATTCCAAAAGTCTCTTCCTTCACAACAAGACTCCGTAACAACAATTTTCTCTCCAACCCAAAGATAGTATCCTCCTCGTCCCTTCGACAATGATGACTCTCACCTAGATATTTCTCTCCAAAATTATTGCAATGAAAAAAAAATATTTCTCTAGAGTTTTGCCTCTCTGTATTCTGTAAACGTTTGGAAGAAGAGGGAGAAAGATTATTTATAACTTTTTTTCTAACCGTTGGCAGTTATTAAGACTTGTGCAAGATACCCTCGGCTTTCCAACCAAGGCGTCATTTTGACTATTCCTGTCAGACGGCTCATACCTTTTGGGAATAAACACATTTTCATCATTACATCAAACCCTATCATTAAATGCAACTCTCTCTCTCTCTTGCCCACATCCCTCTCAACCCTTTCATATTCATGATCACAAAATCAACCCACACATAATCGAACTATATCTCCAAATGCATTCTCAAACTCATGATTTTTATTCTCATACTCAACTTATTTATACAAATTACAACGTCTTTCCCAATGCTACACAGTTTTGAAATTTAAATTTATTTTTAATATAATTCACAGAAAACAAGGAGCATATTCAGAATATAAAGATTATCACTTTATTTTACTTACATTATTTCGAACTAATAGAAGTTTGTCCTCTCAAGCATAGTTACACCTGAAACAACCAATGTGTCATGTAGCACCACATCTGATCAATACATCACCAACAAACCTCTTATCTTCATTTGTAATCTCATCCAGGGCAATCTCTCTTTCATCATTTTTTCGAGCTTCATGCTCAACGATCAATTCACGAAATACCTCACACCAAAATTATCGATCAATCTCGTTCTCCTTCGCCCTTGAAGTCAACCCATCCAACTGTAGTACCGATTCAGGTATATCATCATCATAATCGAGCTGCCCTAATATCCTTTCACATATTATATCAACCTTTATCACTAAACGCCCCTCTGCCGCATGTCAAACTCTTTGAGAGCGAGTCTTCACCATTTTTTACTTATTCAACATCTTCCTCTGCAACATATTTATAAACACAAAGTACGATCACATTCAATCCCACCTTTTGCACATATACAAGACTCAAAGATAAGAATGACAACCGTTCAACTTATCAATTAGTTTCATCTCCTCAAATCAAACTAAATATAAATTTGATTGCATCCTCTTTCACGGACTTTATTTTATCATATCATTTTCACCATTAAATCGAGCTAACATGATAAACCCTCAGATCATTTTGCAAAAATTCGAATTCCAATTTTTCAAAAGTTTACATTACAGTATCATATATTCTAAAACAGTCATATATATCTAGCTTGAAAGCTACAATACTTTTACCTCGAAAAATATCTTTTTGCAACCTTACAACATTTTAATCAGGTAACCACATACAAGATCACACACAGCTTAAAATCTCCTTTCGATCTAATAACTATTTCAGACAGTTCGATATACTAGATTCATATAATTTCAGATTGTGGCACATTTTTTGAAAAATATCTTTCATTAGCTTGAAATTATAAGGTACATATTACTTTACAAATTTTGCTACAGAAACTTCCTGCAGATTGTTCTACAAATTATAATCAATATTAAGTGTCCACGAGACTTCAAATTCGAGCAATCACCACTTTTGCAAGAAAACAAAGATGGTTGTTACAGAGGCATACTTCCTCCTCTGAAACAACCCCCCATCGTCTCTTCCACCATATCTTCTACCACCACCTCCACCTATAAAATCCACTCACGCGCAGAATAATGACAAGAAGTCCTAGCATGGGTACCATTTTTATCATCCTCCATAGTAATAACATTCTCCCCAAGAAAACAGATATATAGCCTTCGCAACCGCTCTGATTGGGAATAATGTAGGCGTTCCATATGGCAATGATTCTCATCCGCCTTTGCTGCCTCATACCTAGTGATACCTTCAAAGGAAGAATGGGCAAGATAAGGAAGAGGGAGATCAAGAGGGTGGGTCCCACAGTAACAAAGTTGGAGTTCTCACACTTTGGCAAGAACCCTATTCTCCCTTGCTTGACTTATGGTGGTTACCATTAGTTAATTCACAAAGACAAAAGTACTTGAAGAAGGACAACCAGCGTAACAGTAGAACAATGTATTTATAGAAGAGCAACATTCAATGCAGGAAAGGATTTCCTACAATCATCATTAAACGATATGGTCTCGGAAACCCAACAACCAAACAAATCAATCAATTCAATGCCTTGATCGCAATCAATACCACAACTTAGTCTTCAATACATACCTTCATTTCCCAAATAAATCCACGTCAACAAATACATTATTCACTTTTGAACCAACATTCCAAACCCCAACTCATAATCGATGGGCGCTTCTCAACTCAAGCCACCAATGTCTTCAGTTGCGAGGGGGCAATTGTAGGGACCTGTCCCTCGAGCCATGATAAACTCAAACTGGTCTAATACTAGACTCACGGAATATATACGTGACATACACTTGTAGAAGTGACACCTATACCACGAACTGATGAAGAACGTGGCTCGAGCATTACAGATGAAATAAAATAAGTCAAAGATACATTTCTCCCACGAACTAGCAGTTACAAGTCTAATTGCCACTTGCCCCCATTTTCAGGATAATGTGCTTATGTGTGGTAACGAATTGAGAGTGAGGTCTATAAAAAGGATGAGTTTCAGAGGAGAAAGGATCCCAAATATTTTTGCTAGCTAACAAGACCAAGTTTCTCTAGCCCAAGAGATCATAAACTTGTAATCAAGCATCAGCCTCAAGTAATAAAAGTTACAGTTACTAAATCCTCAAGCCGATGTCGTTATTTTTTATCTATTCAAAGGTTTCCACGATAATCGCATTTGTCATTTATATATTGGGTTATACTAATTTTTGTCACAGGTACATTTGGTGTAAGAGCAATTTCGAGTTACTACAAAATTAGGCCCTTACACAAGGAGAAAAGTCATATTCGAGAAATGCGTGATCAAACGACTGTAGCTTAGTGTGTGTTGGGCAAACTAGATAATCCACAAAACGATTGAGAAGCTTGTGTTAGTAGAGAAATACGAAGAACACCAATCGGTTTGGAAAAATAGAGAATTCGATTACTCAAAACAAAGTAATTACAAGAAGAAAAACTCTCAAAACCCTAGGTTTCTCTCCTAACTCTTTCAGATCTAACATAAAATAGAAAATACCCTAAGTTCTCTTTATATACTAGGTAACTCGAAAATTATAAAAGAACGGATCTCGATGCAAAATAACGCCTGAGATTCCAAAACAGGGTCAAAGTAGGGAGTCATAGGGAGTCGTTCGAACGACTTTACTCCTAATTGGTCTAAACCCTAGAAAAGTAGACCAACTCGTTCGAATGAAAATATGGCTCTGGGCCAAATTTCAGAGGACATGACAACTCGTTCGAACGACACTGAAAGTCGTTCGAACGAAATATGGCTCTGGGCCAAAATTCTAGCGAACATGTCAACTCATTCGAACGACACTCAAAGTCGTTGTCGGACAAATCTTCAAAACACACTAGATCCTCCTGGATCACCAGAGGAAAAAAAAAAGAGCTTTACTATATAGTCAATGAAAGAAAGAGAAAAACAAAATTCGAGCTAAAAGTATAAGGTAAAATAAGGGGGCGTTCCGAGAATTGAACTCAGGACCTCTTGCACCCAAAGCAAGAATCATACCACTAGACCAAACGCCCTGTTACGATTTTTTTCGATCTAAATATAATAAAACAAGTAGTAAATAATTTGCTTCCCGCCAAAATTTAATTCTCCCTCCACATCTAAAATCGAAACCCGTCCATGATTCACTATTACAGACCAAAACATAAACATCATTCTTCTCTCTCTCTCTCTAATGGCGACCCACCAAGACGATCTCGATCTCCTCCTCTCTCTCCAAGACAAGGTTCTTGAAACTCCACCGATCTCTCCTTCTTCGACTCATCACCAACCCCAATCACCAGGTATGTTTTCTTCCCACTTTCATTTGCCACACTAGAAATAACTCTCTCAACTCAATCCGGGTTTCTCTCATACTCACTTAATTTGCAGACTATTTTTCCAACCATGGATCGCCAAGACGAACAAGGGAGACTGATATGTCGGTCTTCAAAGACGCCGTTCAAGACTACCTTTGCCACGGACCCATCGTCATCGAAAAATATCCTAAGTTCAAACGAGAGAATTCAACGAAGAATGTTGACATTGAGAAATTCTCGGGGTTGAAGATTAAGTAGGTTTTTATTAGTGTTGGCATAATTAGAAAATACCCAAATGATTTATAGGATTAATTTTGCTTCGATTTTTTTTCTTCCAGGAAACTCTTAGTATCTACGGAAGAGCTTAGTGACCATTTTTCCGATATCCGCTTTGTTCGATTGTCTGCCATAAGGTATTTTCTCAACCCCGGCCCTTGTCGGATATCAAATAACAAAGACCATGATAAAGAAAATACAATCATTTTATAAAGACCCAATAAGGTTTATGATGTATGTGGCATTATATAAATTAGGAGTTATCATTGTGGACCGATATTTTGAATCCCTATCTTCTTAAATTATGATATGGGTCAATGGGTGCAATCTCATTTGTTGTGGCATTTCCCAGGAATTTGCTAAAATCGGATAAAATTACTGGTTGTTGGGCAACTGTTGGTGTTTTGGCCGAGAAGGGGAATCCGAGAATAACCTCTAATGGGAAGAACTACTGCATTTGGAAAATTGGGTGTTTGGATGAGAATGTATTTTCCGTTTTCTTGTTTGGAGATGCCTATAATAAACACTGGAAGGAGCAGGCAGGGACAGTTTTTGGTCTGTTTAATTGCAGTGTTCGCAAAGATGCTGAGGTACAAAGCTTAATTGTGTCCTATTTGCTTTTAATAAGGTTATCCTAATTGTTACTAACTCAATATTTTTTTTTATAGGGAAGTGGGTTTTCTCTGAGCGTATCTTCAGCTGGTCAAATATTAAAGATGGGTGCTTCTGCGGATTATGTTGTTTGCAAGGGAAAACGGAAGGATGGGGTTACTTGTACCATGACTATAAACAGGTACGTTATATATGCTTTTAATTCTCTTAATTAACTATGGACTTTAGTCGTTTTTGCTTCATTTCTGTGAAGTTGAAAGAAAGATTGAATTTACTGGAATGGATATTATTGATACTCAATCATGTATTTATACTACATTATAGATTATTCTAGATTATTCTAGTTAGGTATTACAATAGGAAAACTAATATACACAAATATTATATTCTTAGTATGGAAGATTCTGGAAGATATATCTGGAAGATATGGAAGTTTGACTTCCTAACACTCCCCCTCAAGTTGGAGAGTGGATATCCTGCAATCCCAACTTGTGAACCATAGGAACAAAGATCTCTTTCCCCAAGGGCTTGGTCAAGACGTCTGCTAGCTGATGTGCAGAATTTACATATCTTGTAGTCACGGAACCATCTTGGATCTTGTCTCTAATGTAAAGGCAATCCATCTCAATGTACCTAGTTTGCTCATGAAAAACTGGGTTTGCTGCAATGTGTAAGGCAGCCTTTTTGTCGCAATATAGCAAGGCTGATTCGTGATGTGAAAGTCCCAAGTCCCTCAATAGATATCGGAGCCATGTCAACTCACAACAGGCTCCCGCCATTGCAAGGTATTCCGCCTCGGCGGAAGAGAGTGAAACTGTTTTCTGTCGCTTCGACCTCCAAGATATTAATGAATGTCCAAGAAAGACACATTAACCCGTAGTAGATCTCCTAGTGAGTGGGCAACCTGCCCAATCCGAGTTACAGTCAGCCCTCAACTTGAAATCACTATTCGAAGAGAAGAATAGGCCTTGGCTAGGTGCACCTTTTAGATATCGGACAACCCGGAGAGCTGCCTCGATATGAAGTCTTCGGGGTTGGTGCATAAATCTACTCAAGACATGTACAGCATATGTTATATCTGGTCTCGAAACAGTCAAGTAAATTAATTTGTCGACTAATCTTCTATTCCGACCAGGATCTTTGAGCAGGTCGCTCTTGTCCGATAATTTCAAGCCTCGTTCCATAGGAGTATCAACAGGGGTTGCTCCCAACAGCCCTGCATCCTCAATGATTTTTAATGCATACTTACGTTGGGAAATAAAAATCTCGTTCTTAGAAGCAGAAACCTCAATACCAAGAAAGTATTTCAAATCACCAAGATCTTTGAGATGAAAATGATTACGTAGAAATTTTTTAGTTGCAGCAATGCTAACAGGATCATTTCCAGTAATCAGAATATCATCAACATATATCAAGAGAGCAGTAAAGGACTTGCCTTATTTTCTGGTGAACAGAGAATAATCAGCTCGAGATTGTACATAACCAGCGGAGCGAATAGCTTCTGAGAACTTGGAGAACCACTGGCGAGATGCTTGTTTCAAACTGTACAATGACTTATGAAGGCGACACACCAAGTTTTCCTCCCCCTGTCTCCGAAGCCCTGGCGGTGGAGATATATATATTTCCTCAGCTAAGTCGCCATTAAGAAAAGCATTGTTGACGTTCATTTGATGAAGGGACCAGCCACGAGCTGCGGCCAATGCGAGCAAGCAGCGAACTGAGATGATCTTGGCAGTGGGGGAAAAGGTATCCTGATAATCGACACCTTCTAGCTAAGTGAAGCCCTTTGCGACCAATCGGGCTTTGTACCTCTCAATAGATCCATCTGAACGGTGTTTAATTTTATACACCCATCTACAGCCAATAGGTGTCTTACCGGCCGGGAGTGGAGTGAGGGACCAAGTGTTGTTGGCTTGGAGAGCCTACAATTCAGAATGCATTGCTTCCTGCCACTCAGGATGAACGACGGCTTCCGAATAAGACTTGGGTTCCGTGACATTACTGATCTGAGCAACAAAAGATCGATATGCAGGCTTATATCTGTGATATGAAACATAATTGGCCAGTGGATAACGTGTACCTTTGGTCGGACCCGACATTAAGGGGGCCGATTGGTCGGAGTAAACGTTGGAGTATACATAATCGTTGAGCTTGACCGGCGGACTGGTTTGGCGGCTGGAGCGACGAAGCGAAGCGGGTTCGGGATCGGGTTCAGATGAGAAGAGAGGTGATTGTGAAGACGGATTGGGGAGCGGGTTTGATGAGGATTCCGGCGCAGTGGATGGTGGTGATGGATTTTTAGAGACGATGAGAGAGGATGGGTCGCAATGATCAATTGGGTCAGAAGAATTCTTGGGGCGGCGCGTGTATGTGCATAGAATGGCCGGCTGATGGGAAGATGGTGGTTCCTGCGGAAGAGAAGGGGCAGGCACGGGTTGTGGATTTGGAGAAGGAGGCGCAACTGTATGATCGGGAGGTGATGTGTTTGGATGAAGTATTTTGATTGGAATCAAAAAAATAAGTGGTGTCGTAGGTGACAAGAGGAATTGGACCAGAATCTGTGTTTGAAGGAGAAATAACAGAATTGGGCTTGACAGATGCATAAGGAAAAATATTTTCGTGAAATCTCACATCGTGGCTAGTGAAAACTTTTTTTGGTCGACAAATCGAATAATTTGTATGCCTTTTGACCGATGGGATAGCCGATAAAAATTGAGGTTATGGAACGATGGTCAAATTTTTGAGAAGTATGGACATTAGTAGCATAGGCTAAACAACCAAAGACACGGAGATGAGAAAAAGAAGGCAGTTTTGAGTAGAGAAGTTCAAAAGGAGTTTTGAAGGCGAGAACTGAAGAAGGGAGTCGATTGATGATGTGTACAGCAGTAAGAGCACACTCACCCCAAAATTGGGTAGGGAGTTGAGCTTGAAATTTCAAAGCTCGAGCTACTTGTAAGATATGACGATGCTTGCGTTCCACAACCCCATTTTGTTGAGGCGTGTAAACACAAGAATACTGAAAAACGACACCATTTTCTTGAAAAAAAGAACGAAGTGAGATAAATTCTCCACCATTGTCACTTCGAAAAGTCTTAATGTGAGACTCAAATTGAGTGCAAACATAATTGAAGAAGCGCTTTGGAAGTGATTATGCTACATCTTTGTGTCGCATCAAGAAAATCCATGCGAAGAAAGTAATAAGCACCAGAAAGAAAAGGGTGTCGATAACGACCCCAAATGTCACAATGAATTATCTCAAAAGGTTTTATAAAAGAAATTATACTAGGGCTGAAAGGTAAACGACTTTGCTTAGCCAAAGGACATATAAGGCAAGCGTTATTGGACTAGAGGGAAAAATTTAAAAAGTTATTGGCAATGAAATTTAAACGAAGAGGTGATACATGGCCTAACCGGTTATGCCAGAGATCGGTGGATGAGATGGTGAGATTGCAGGTTGGTCGGTTTGTGGGTGAGGAAGAGTTGGTCACGGATTTCTTCGTCGCTAGTGCCACCAAATAGTATAATCCGTCATGTTGTTTACCCAAACCAATCATCCTCCTCGTAGCCAGATCCTGCAAAATGCACCAATAAGGGAAAAAAGTTATTAAACAATTCAGGCCTCTCTTTAGACGACTAACTGACATCAAATCAACTTTAAATGTAGGCACACATAACACATCATGCAAATAATAGACGGAATTAAGAGGCAATGATCCTTTTGTAACGATATTACCTTTTTCTCCGCTGGGCAGTTGTACGGGAGGCAACGAGCAATTTTTATCTTTGCGGAAAAATAATTTAGATGATGAAGAAATATGATCGGTCGCCCCGCTATCAATGATCTAACTGCGGGAAGTGACTTTAGACAAACCTGGCTTGGTTACGGTATTTGCTTGAGAGCTAGATCCTTCATTTTTGTTATCAAGGAGTTATAAGAGCTGCTTCAATTGAGCCTCTGAAATCCCAATAACTTGGTTTCTGTCTTTTTTAGAAAAACCTTCAGACACATGATTAGCTGCAGGCTTGTTATTGTTGTTGAAGTGTCTTGGGCCTGAATTATACTTTGTCTTTGGATGGCCCGCTGGGTACCCATGTAGCTTATAACAAGTTTGGACCCAATGGCCCAATTCTCCACAATGAGAATAATGAGGGCGTCCTCTTCCAGAGCCAGAACGACGCCTGTCTTGATCAAATCGGCGTCCTCCACTGAAATTCTTTAGCGACTTTTCTTGCGATCGGAAATCCTGTGACCCATATGGGCGGTCAGATCGTTCAGACCTCCCTGTATCCGCCGATGGAAATGGTTTGTTGTTGTTGCTTAGAACCGCCATGGCGGCGCTGTCGCCAAAATCACTTACAGCGTGCGTTGAGCTCAGGAGTCGCTGCTTTTCTTCTTGAGAGACGGAGAAATATGCTTGGCGAACTAAAGGAAGGGGATTTATCAGGAGGATTTGCCCGCGAATAACACTGTAAGAATCATTCAATCCCATTAGAAATTGCATCAATTTTTGTTGATCTTGTTGTGCCCCGTGTACTGCATTGTTGTAGGAAGCTAGTTCATCCCATAGGCCCTTCAATTTTGTATAATAAGCAGAGACAGAGAGTTGTTCTTGTCGAAGATAAGTAATATCTCGCTGAATCTCAAAGATGCGAGGTGCATTGCTTTGAGAGAATCGCTCACGAAGATCTTCCCAAACTTCATGAGCAGTAGAGTAATATATCACACTGTCTGAAATTTCTGGACTGAGAGTGTTGACGATCCAAGAGTGGACCATATCATTACATCGAGACCAAGCTGCATAACCTTCAGGATCAGCTTCTTCTGAAGGGGCTTTGATTGAGCCATTGACAAAACCTAACTTGTTTTTGGAATTTAAGGCCAGAGTCATAGCCCTTTTCCAAGTAGAATAATTGTCTCCATTCAAGGGTTTGTAAATCAAAACTAAACTCGGATGATCTGAATGATGAGTGAAATAGGGATTTGAGATAGGAACAACAATTTCTTTGCCAAGGACGGGTGGTGGTGGTGGTACTTCGTCATTGGCCATGATGACTGAAAAGGAGAGATGCTACACGAGAGATTAGAGTGCAGTGATGGGTCAAGATCTTAGTCATGCTCTGATACCATGTGAAGATGAAAGAAAGATTGAATTTACTGGAATAGATATTATTGATACTCAATCATGTATTTATACTACATTATAGATTAGTCTAGATTATTCTAGTTAGGTATTACAATAGGAAAACTAATATACACAAATATTCTATTCTTAGTATGGAAGATTCTGGAAGATCTGGAAGATATGGAAGTTTGACTTCCTAACAATTTTATGTGGAAAGACTCTTGTAAACCACATTTATAAATGAATACGTTCATAAATAATCCTTTGAAATATCGCCCGACTTTTAAAAAAGTCGATATATTCCAAGACATCCTCAATAGTCCAAATATAAAATTGTAGGCACTAGGATTAATATGTGAATAGTGGGTTTCGAGCATCTAGATTTAATTATCATGTTAGAGATTTAATTATCATGCCAGAAACCCAATTTTTACACTTCTCACTGCACTTCACACATCTTCATTAAAGGTGATGCAGTAAACAATCCTCCCATTTAGTCAACTTTTTAAATGAATTATGAAAAATCGGGAAACAAGAAGTCCTCAACAACTTCAGGGTTTATTATATGAGAAATGTAATCATCTTCACTCTTATCCATGTCACTGGGATTCGCGAGCACTTCCTCTTCATTCAGGTTCAAAATCCAAACACTAGTATTCTATTAGTGTTGGTGGCATACCTCCAATCCCAAAAAACAATCTCTATTTCTTTCCAAACTTAAGGTTGACAAAAAAATTATGAAGAATTTGGAAACAATGAGTCCTCAGCTGCTTCAGGCTTTATTGTACCAGTACTCTATTAGTATTGTTGGCATATCTCTAATCCTAGATGACAATCTTATTTATTTTTCCAAACTTTGGGTGGACAACAAAATTATTGATATGTGCATGTACATTCCTGCAATTCATATTAAAACTATATCTTTTGTTTAAAAAAAAAATGAGAGTTTGCTGAATGGATCATCTTCTATGCTAGTGGAAGTCTATCTCACAGGCTTCCTTGACCATCTTCCTTGATTCCATAATACCTTTGGTCTTGGTTGAGATATTCCTTGATCCTTGAACCGAAATTAACAATGATAAGCAGATCGAAGACTAAATCACTTCCGTTCACCAATCTCATCAAGCAAATACTAAGACATGTCAATGGAAATGTTGGGCAATACTATCAGGAAAAACAAGAAACACCGAATGATTGGAAATAAACATTTTGATAGGATGGAAGGGACGGAAAAGATACAAAATACGTTTAGTAAGGGTCTTTATTTCCAATGCTACAACTCTCTTTTTTATTGTAAATATCTCTTTTGCTATCTTGGAGTACATTTTTCTTCATCAATTGTGATCATGAGCATGTATTCATGCAAATTATTCTAGGTAGCAACGACACGGATACGGGTGTCGTGTCCGACACGGATATGGGGTGTCGAAAATGGCATAAAATAAAAAAGTACCTTGTAAATAGTGTTGGACACATGTGTCCGAGTGTCGAGGTGTCGGACACGTTTTATTCTTTAAATAGCGCCGGACACGTGTGTCCAAGTGTCGGACACGTTTTACTTGTTAAAAGTGAAGAATTGTTGTTACCTAGATATTATCACAATGCTATGGAAAGGCAATAATATATTGTACTTATTCTGCAAGACTTATTAATTTTGGTGATGCATTCTTTTTTCTCAAGGATACCAAATTAACGTTACTAAGTAATTTCAGGCAAGATGGTGCATATTGTAAATTCCATAAATCTGTAAGTGCTTCTTCTAACTATCATTTATCAACTACTAGTACTCTAGATAGCAAAGTAATGGAGGCATATTTTTGTATTTGACAGAATGCATCGCAGAAATATGTAGTTACGCGTCCTGAACTCAGAGGAGGGTGAGTGTTAATGTAATGTATAAGATATGAAGCCTAATATCGTTTTCTTTGTCCTGCTTGACTATGCTTCTAGCTCATTTGATGTTAAGCATATCTGATTTTTTTTTTCAGGAACTTAAGAGCAGCCTTTAGGGACCACCGTCTCCCAGAGGGTGTTTACATGGTCGATCCTCTAGCTGACAAAAAAAACTTGCAAAAGTGCAAACAACCAGTGAAGCTTTTATCTGTTGATGGACTAAAAAAAGCCTTAGGGTATGTCTTGAAATTCTTAGTCTACTATTAGCATAGTTGCGTTGCTTATATTGGAAAAAGAGTATCTTTGAAATAATTAGTTTTCCTATGCTCTTTTTTTCTTAATAAGCAAAGCTTCCTAGCGTTGTATAGAAACTAGAAACTGATGCAAGTTATGAGCAACTTAATAGCTAAGAGCCTTCAAGTTACTGCGACGCATTTCATTCATGTTAAAGTTCTATTCTTGAGTTATGTCTCAAATAGTATACTTTGAAGTCACTTTTTTGAGGATCGTAGCCCACCAGGTGGTTAAATTCGGCTAGTATTTTGCTCTTTGTTTAGTTGATTGCCAATTAGTGTTTGGAAATCCTTTAAATAGACATGTTCTATGTGGAGAAAGTAAGAAAATCGTGCAACTCACTTTAGATGTCTTTCCAGAGAAAATTGATAGATCGTCCTCTCTTGGGTTTTCCCCCTTTGCTGGAGATTTCTAGTGTTTATAGTTGTCACGGCCCAGCCCGGGACCGCCTCTACAGTGCCCGGAGCGCAGCAGAATAAGGGACCGTGCGGCGTACACGCACGTGTGGTTGTCGTGTACCAGCCATCTTCACGGGCGCGGCGCGCCAGTGGCATACAACCCACGGATGCTAGAGCGACATCTGGATAATCCTGGATACTCATGAGGGGTCATCGAATATGTATTCGGTATAGGCAACAACGCTGAAGGTTCCCTCAATAATCCCTACAGCGTAATCTCTCGCGACGTGCGCGAGGTACGGAAAGCACACCTGTCCTGTAGCGGATCAGGGTAGCTCAATATGCCGGTTTCCAGATAAGGGACTCATATATCAAAGGGCGACGAGCCTGGACTAATTATATTGTCCATCTGATAGGGGCGGTGCGTCTCGGATAGCCCGCGGGGCATATCGGCGCCATATGAAGCCCTCTTTGGAAAACCGGCCCGCATTGCGAGGTAATGTCCCCTGGCCTTCCCTAGGCCTAGGAGAACTCATGACTATCCCTTGTAGATAGCCCATGAGCCGGGGTCCTTGATGACCAGGCATTAAAGCTCTTTTAGTCATGGGGAGGATTGAACCAATGTTCCTCCTTAATATAGCTACTAAGTAAATAATCAAGTTCCAAAAGGAAACGTTAAAACATGAGACGAAGCGTACTGGCCCTTTTCGCCCCCTTAACAGAATTCGATTGCGACGAAACTTGGCGTACAACTATATTAGGATATAGAGAACATATATACTCGGGCAAAACTCAAAACGCTCGGGTGGATTTGGCCGGCGTTCGGTAGGTCGTCACAATAGTTCTTCTATTTCTTTGCTCTTTATTTTATCATATTGTGGATGTTCACGTTTGATTCGTTCTGTTCATTTTTTGCGTTTATCTGGAGACTGCCAGACTGGAGATGAGTTAAGCTCTTCTCTTTAGTGAGATAGTCTTATTAACATAGCAACCACCTTTTCTAAACTTTCTGAATCTTCGAACACCATAAAAATAAGATAAAAAAATTGCTATATTTTGAGCCATTCATCTATCGAACTACATATGCTGTTATTAGAAGATTCAGAAGAAGCATATCTTTTGTAACTATGATCTCCATAGTGAAGAGATCATCTATGCCAGAAGTCATACTTTGGTTTCCCCCGATGTGTCTTAGTGCTTTAAGTTAACTTGTTCCAGATCCTGGTCATAGAAATGTGTATATTGGATATGATATACAAATAACAAGGTGGGATTTATAGTAAAAAGTGTCTAATTACTAAACACAAATGAACAGCAATGGCGCTAAAGTGACAACTACTACCCACTCCCAAGGATTACGGTTTCTTGCAGAAATATCAGGTTAGGACTATTTCCAAATTCTTTGTTATGTTTAATTTAATACTCAGACTTCATTGTCTTTTTCCTTTTCAATTTATAGGGAAGCCGTGTCTGAAGATTCCGAATAAGGGATCTACATTGCCAAACAAACAAAAGGGTAGCTCAGAGAACAGGTGACTCATATATGATAATCTTAGAGAAAATTTCTACATAAGGCCTGAAGTTTTCTGTAAATTACATTTAGTACCTCAAGTTTGAAAAACTACAGTTGGACCTCAATTCTTGACTTTGGTTGCATTTGGTACCCTGACATTTTATAATACCAAAATTGCTCATATTTTCCAATTTCAAAAAAACTAATTTAATTAAAGATGTGTCTTATAGGCAATGGGTTTCTACAAAATCTGTAGTACACTAGTTTAGTAATTAGTACCTATATTCGCAGACCTATATGTGCATGGTGTTCCTCTTACTGCTTACTTCCCATGTCACAAGTCAAATGCTCATAAAAAGTATTCAACGGGCGGTACTTTTGATTTTTTTTTAAGAAGTTCTAACTCATAGATAATGTACTTGTATTTCCTAGGGCTTTTCTTTAACCCACTCTCATTTTTTGTATCTCATGATCTTAGCATTGAATCAATAGCTCCCTTATATATTGTTGCATCATCATTTCAATAGATACAGGTTTCTTTTAAATATTTTAAGATGATGACGCCATAGGGATCCTAGTAATAAGCGGATTAAAAAAACACATTACGCAGAGTAAGATCAATATATTCGATTGAATTAGTATGGTCGGTTGATTTTTATGATGAATAGTGACAATCAGTTGCGAGTAACATATTATTTTTTATTTGGAGAAATAGAACTGAGGATAGAATTGGTAATATGAGAATTCAGGATATCAAATAAAAGGGTGAATTTGACAAATACCCTGATGTTTTATAGCATATTTGACTTACACCCCACGGTTTGCAAAATATTTGACATTAACCTTGTATTTGCTGCTTGACTGCGGTCAACTGCAGTTGACCAGCTTTGATTTTAGTCAACCTAACTAATTTTTTTAAAGACAAAGCTACCTTATTGAATTAACATAACAAACTACTTAAATAAATTCAAAAACTCTTCGAGATACTCACATCATGAAAGAATGTTGAATTATTCAACTTTTAACTAATGGATGATTGACATGTTTTTGTTTTTTTTTTGGTAAGTTTGAACAAAAGATCACTTCCTCTTAAGGGTACTTTTAGCAATGTATACACTCCAACAATTCAAATGTTGGTCAACTGTAGTCAAACTGCAAATGTGGGGTGTATGTTAAATATTTTGCAAACTGTGGGGTGTAAGTTAAATTTGCTATAAAACATCAGGGTATTTGTCAAATTCTTCAAATTTTGAGATATTAAATGTAATTTATGGAACACTTCTTGTCCTTTATAAAAAAAATCTCATAATCTTATGTTCCTTTTATTTGTTATTTGAGCTTCTTCTTTTAATTTCTAAATCTAGTTTAATTTGTGTATTCCTTTTCAGATTATCTTCAGCGCAGAAGTTACCTTCTACTGCTGTAAAGAAACAACCAGAGGCTAAAAGAATGAAAACTGTGCATGCACCGGATAAAATGATTGAGTTAGACCTTTATAGTTCAGATGAAGCATAGTGAGCCGTTACTCGAGTGAAGTCTCCGATCTTGTGGATCATAGAAACTGGGGAATGCTAAGAAACAACTCCTAAAGTGGTGATTCTAGTCAAAGGGTCCTCTCCATTATAGTGGTTCCGGGTTCTCTCATTATTTATTTTTTCTTTTTTGTCACATATTTGTAAGAAAGAAATTTATGTTGGTAATTGAACAACCCGTCCATAAATGTCTGTATACAGTGGCGAAGAAGTAAAATCAGTTGCTTCCTTAGTTTGTTTATCTACTAAAAAATCTTCAAATGTTTGGCTAACACTAATTTGTTTTTTATAGTAGTTTTTCATCTCTATTTTGATAATTGCTACTGACTAGTAAGTTTCTGATGCAGTAGTTATTGGACGAAGTATCACGAAATCTGGAAATAATTTTCTTACAGGTTTTGTTGGAGAGCGCAGAAGTTTGGTTTAACAACATATGAAATTTTTTAACAATTAATTAGAGGATCTTAATTAAAAGACGACGATGACAATCATAGCCTCATAAGGTCACCATCCTATCCATCTAATTTTGTGCAGTTCTTGATTCTTGAATGGGGGACCTTGAAATCATAGTAGAGTGTTAACCTGCACATGGCTGTGGTTTTTGGTACCACCATGTGCTTTCGAAGCAGACACGATTAGTGGACTAGTTAGCAAGTAATTTAAATCCTACTACAATTTTTAAATATTATCGTGTTTATTATGTCAAAGTAGACATGTTTTGAGGTTCTACTTAAATAAATTTAGGTGTTTATACCAAGGTATATATGTTTTTCTATAACTACCGTGTTATCTTATCCTGAATAATTGGTAAGAAACCTGCCCATACTCTTCCAATTAGCAATCTTGTGTAAAATGTGTTTGAGCGATGGCGACACCAAACAAACATTAGATTCACATACCAGCTAGATTAACCCTAGTAAAGTTCATGGGAGGTGTTATCTTAGACTCAAGATTTGAGGTCTATTGGAAATAATAGCACGACTACACGAGCTTCATCGGTGTATTACCCTAGAGTGAACATAATAACAAAAAACTGGTTGTAATTGGATCATCTTCAATTACAAGGAGATCCAGTACTGCTTTGGTCAAGATTTACTAAATTATGGGTTTTTCCTACATAATCAGGTCACGTACCCTAGGTTTGTATATATTTTAGATCAGTATGAGTAGTATTTTTTTCCTTCTTATTATAGATAGTACTTTTGTTTAAATTGATGAATTCTAATTTAGCTAAAAAAAGAACTATGTATTCTTACTTATCAAAACACTTTGCTCTACTAAGAAAATGAAAATATTAAACTCGAGAAAAGATTAATGAAATGCAGGCATTTGAATTCGGCTTAATAAAAAAATTATAATGTCACGAAATAAATATTTTAGCTGTATGCACTATCTTCATCACCATTGCAACTACCAGTACGATATAAATTTATCAATTTAGCTATTTTGACAAATTTATAGAAATTTGAGAGTGGACACAAATGTAACCGTAGTAGGCACATGCTCTCTCAATGCCTTGAAGTAACTCTTTCAATGCTCTTCCGCCGTTAGAGTGCGTCACTCTAGCGTGCAAGGCTGCACGACAATACTTTCTGTTTGGCAATGGCTAATGGGTAACATCAGATATGAACATGCATGCAAGCTATCAAGGCATGACTTAAATTTATATTTGGAGTTTCTAGTAACAACTTAAAACCTTTTTCCGCCAATTTTATTATGGTAAACTTCTATTTGTTTTCTAAACATCTAATAAACTAAAGAATGCCAACAAGCTTTCGCCCCTCTCAATCCATCCTTCCTGCTAAAGAAGTCCAATAAGTTTTTACCAACTCAGTTGGTACGGTAAGTGCCTAAAAAACCAAGAAGTCCTGTATCAAAAAACTGAGGGTTCTATCACAATACCAAATAGGAATGAGCCCAGGATCTTATATTTTGAGTGATTTGCCCAATGTCAAACATCAGCTTCCACTTTGTGCGTATTGGCATGGCCTAAAGGGACACTCTTGACGTGCCTTGATACACAAAAAAAATAAAAAAAAATGTCTCTCATTTTTAATAATAAGAGTATAATTATGCTTGAAGGTTGAGTAGTGGGAGCTGGTAGAAAGAGGAGAGAGTTGGTTTTTTAGCATTTTGTGGTTGTTTTTTTGTTTATTACAATAGTGATTGTTTTGAGAGCGAGATTTTATCTCTCTCTGTCTCTCTCTCTCTCTCCTCTTGTTGTTGGTTTGGTCAGCGAACGCATTAACAGCATCTCTCTCTTTCTTTCCGGGTTTGTTTGCTCTCTCAAACTCCACCATTATTTCCCTCTCTCTCTAGGGTTAGGGTTTCTACAATTGCTATTTGAATTAAAATGGGTTTTCGTCTTCAACAGATGTGTAGCTAGTTGAAGAAAGGGGTTCGTTCTGATTTGCTGAATTTGGGGGAAAAAAAAAATGAGCGCTTCTAGGTTTATAAAGTGTGTCACCGTTGGAGATGGAGCTGTGGGTAAAACTTGCATGTTGATCTCCTACACAAGCAACACATTCCCGACTGTGAGTTTTTTTTCAGATAGTTTGGTTGATATGTGGTGATTAGGGTTTGAATTGTATCTATTTTATGTTTTAATTGGTGGAGTTGAGTTAAAGATTGTTCCTTTAATGGGTCTATTTGGGGTTTCCCCAATTTGGTTGATGAAATGCTGGAAAATGTCGTCTTTTTTAGGGACTTCTGAATTTTACAGTGTTTGTGTTTGTGCTCATGAATGTGGATTTGGGTACCTTTTGGTTCAAACCCCACATTTTGTTTCTTGATCATCTGAAAATTGTTTGGGGAAAAGTGATGTTTTCCTTTGTTTAGGGTTTTGTGTTGTAATACCATGTTATTGTATTGTTATTTGATTGATTTGTTTGATGAACTGCAACAGGATTATGTCCCTACTGTGTTTGATAATTTTAGTGCGAATGTGGTGGTGGATGGAAGCACTGTTAATTTGGGGTTGTGGGATACTGCAGGTAAGCACTATTGATGAGAATTTGATTTATCTTAGTTTTCTTCCTAGTTGAGTTTCACGGCTTATCTTTCCAATTATCTTGGTCTGAACTATGATATACGATGGAACAGGCCAGGAGGATTACAATAGATTAAGACCTCTGAGCTATCGTGGGGCTGATGTTTTCTTGCTCGCATTCTCTCTTATTAGCAAAGCCAGCTATGAAAATGTTGCCAAGAAGGTTAGTTTGTTACACAATTCTTAGGAGTGTATGCAGGTTTAACTTTTGTGCTAATTATTTAGGCCTAATTGCTATTTTCAGTGGATTCCTGAACTAAGGCATTATGCACCTGGCGTTCCGATAATTCTTGTTGGAACAAAGCTTGGTTAGCTTTTCTCACATTCTCATAACTTTTTTCGCATTCTTATGCTTTTTTTTATTTACTTCTGTTCAGTTTTCGTGTATTATACTCTATCTACTTTCACTGTCATATAATTCTCAAATCTTCTTTTGGGCGCTACATATTCTTCTGTTACTATTCTCATGTAGGAAGCTTAACTCACTTGTGTGAACGCTGAACCATGTTTGATGTAGTTCATTGAAATAATGAGTCACATATAAAACCATGTTTGATGTAGTTCATTGAAACAAAGAGTCATATAAAACCATGTTTGCTGTAGTTCATTGAAATAATGTCACATATAAAGACAGTATTTTTTGTCTATTAGTTCAACTACATGCTATCTCCATCTACAACATGTGTTCGAGTCGTATCTGTTCTTATATGGTGGTGGTCCTTGAATTTGGATTCAAAAGAGAGGGGATGAGTAAGAACTTACTTTGGTTGAAGAAATTTGTTCTAAAAGTCTTTCTAGTGTTTGTTGGAGTAGATCATTTTGTTCAATGTTGTATAAGACTTTTGTTTTGCTGTCTTGATCTTATTTCCAAAAATTGGGGCTAATTCCTGTGAATACTTTCGTAAGTTACCGATCTCATAAAAACAGGTGTCTTTGCCCCAATAAAAGTTCTGCATTTGGGGTTGTTACCTTTTAGTTGCATCTTATGAGTATCACTAGGATCTTATGTTTCCTATGCTCAGTTGTCAAGTATAAAGTTCACTTCTATTTGAGGCTGTCAAAGCCATCTTAGTGCGGGCGGAATGCGGGGAGTATTTGCTGCATGCCCTCTATTTCTCAATTTTTTTAATTAGAAGTTGAGATTGTTTTCAATGTTCTTGAAAATGAAATATGAGAGGAAAAAAGATTGGGAATTATATACAACGATTAGGAATAATGAATGCTTGCCCTATTATTACGTTTTACATTGTTCCTTGCATTTCACATATTTTTTCGTTATCTTTTCCTGTATATGAAAAGTTAAGCGTGCTTTTAATTCCTATAGCAATAAATTTTGCAGATCTTAGGGATGATAAGCAGTTTTTCATAGACCACCCTGGTGCAGTGGCCATTACCACAGTTCAGGTAATAACTACCATTCTTCTTTAATTATAAAGGTTCAATACATACTTCAAAGTACTTCAAAAATCTTGATCGATTTGCTGCTTTATTCATAGGGAGAGGAGCTTAAAAAGCATATTGGAGCTCCTGCCTACATTGAATGTAGCTCAAAATCACAACAGGTATTTTTGCTATTTATTTCTCGGTGATTTTTTGTGGATACGCTTGTTTACCTCATTAGAGCGTCATGCCAGTTAAAAAAACCTAATAACAAAGGCAGTGTTTTGAGCTAAATTCTGTCTCCTGAGTTGCAAAAGGCCGTAAACAGGGCGAACAATTAGATTCTTCTTTCGCATGGGATAAATATAGAAATAATGCCCTTGGAAATAAAATGACAGTTAATGCGTGAGAAGTCTTCCAAACGGTGTATGTCAATAAAACCTTATTTTCTTATTGGGAATTAAGATGTACCTTTGGCTTCACATATTGGAAAAACCTCAATTTATTATTGTACCATTTTGGAGTGATAACTTGTTGATATGTCTAAAAAGAAAATTTGACTTCGCATGTTAAACCTCCTACATGATGGCAGAATGTGAAGGGAGTCTTTGATGCGGCCATTAAAGTAGTGCTGCAACCACCCAAGCAAAAGAAGAAGAAAAAGAGAAAGTCGCAAAAGAATTGCTCCATCTTGTGATCAAGGAATTGGTCTGAAAACAAAGATCTACCACTCATCTTGTAGTGTTTCCCTTTATCTACTCTCTATCTCTCTCTTCCCTTGCTCTCCAAGGAAGCAGAAGGCCTTGGTGTATATTATCAAGTAGAGTTCTTTGAAAACATTATTTGGTTCGTTTCTCGCTTTCTCCATATCATTGTGATCTGTAATTGTTGACCCACACTAGTCACTACGTGGTAGAACTCACACCTTTGTTTTTCAGATTTAGATCCTCTCGTGGGAGATCTCATCTGAAGAATTACTTGGAATGTTGTTATATTCGTATGTTGCAACCGTATCTAATGTACTTCCAAATGTTTAGCTTCATTTCATTGTTGTTCTTCTTCCAAGTTTACTGTGTTTTAATATGTCCCACTTGCGTTGCTTTGATCGCCCTTTGCTTGATTGATATACACTTAATTTACTCTCCTACATGCATATGGTAAACATCAGTTGATGAAAGGAACATGACTTATAATTAAAAAGCATAATAGTGGTGAGATAATATTATGAGCTGTGAGTTCGGTCAAGTACGAATATCTTTGAAGATATGGTTTGTGTAGTAGATGAGACTTGGTATAGCCAGGTCCTAGAGATTCCTGAAATGGTCAATTGGTACTTTGGGTAAGCCTGTTTTATCCATGAACATACCTCCATTTTGCTCACTTTGCTGGACAAAATCAGTGATATTACTTGCCCTGTTTTACAAGGTCTTATGGCTCGGACTTGCTGGTTTTGAGCTGCTGCTGGTAACACATTGCTGTTATATTTGCAACTAACTGTCTGCATTCCTGTTGTAAATGCCAGAGTTGCTCTGCTTGGCATTGTGGCCGGTTTCTTAAATTTGGAGCAAAACAAAGAAAAGTAATGTGAAATAGACTCTCATTAATAATGCATTTAGGATATTTTTCCATGCTAAAAAGAGAATAACATAATGCGGTGATGTTAATCATTCAAAGCTGGTAATAATGTTTACATGGAACATTATTCCTCTAATTCTTTTTTGTTATTTTTATGATTTGTAGCTGTTTGAACACACCCGTGAACAAAGTGGTTCTTGATAGATGAGTTTTTAAGTTCAACTAAGTACAGCCATTGTTTTTCAGTCTTCTTGCCTTTAGACTGGCTAGAATATATTCTGAAACCCCCACTTCACCATCAGCTTTTGAGAATCAGGACCCTCTTTTCCCTCTTAATTCTCTCCTTCCCCACCACTACTACTCATCCTTTATATAAACATTTTCTCTTGTGTCTTTCTATTTATACTCATTCTATTCCCGTCATACTTCCCTTAGAGTTGCATTATTTTCACGTGTAGATTCTGAAGATGGCATCAAAGAGAATTATTAAGGAGCTCCAGGACTTGCAGAGGGATCCACCAAGTTCATGCAGTGCAGGTTTAGATATATTTCAAATCTTGAATTTAATTGATACATCATATATTGGTATTTTAACTTTTGAATATGTTTCTTGATGGTGGTGAATATCAGGTCCTGTGGCTGATGACATGTTTCATTGGCAAGCAACAATCATAGGTCCAAATGACAGTCCTTACTCTGGCGGCGTCTTTGTAGTAACAATCCATTTTTTGCCCGATTACCCTTTCAAACCTCCAAAGGTAAGAAATAAATGGTCATCAATTTATCCCTTATTTAATGATCTTTCGTTTCAGATTTGATGTATTTTGTGAAAAATATTGGCAGGTTTCCTTCAGGACTAAGGTGTTCCATCCCAATATAAACAGTAATGGAAGTATCTGCTTGGACATACTCAAGGAGCAGTGGAGTCCTGCTCTCACCATATCTAAGGTGGGGTTGGTTCACTGTTAAATGATTTGGTATTTTTTACAGTTGGAATCTGAAAACTTAGTACTGATGTTGGTCTAATTTGATGCAGGTATTGTTATCAATATGTTCATTACTAACTGACCCGAATCCGGATGATCCTCTTGTTCCAGAGATCGCACACATGTGCAAGACTGATAATGTTAAGTATGAGTCAACTGCTCGTAGCTGGACCCAAAAGTATGCCATGGGCTAAACTTCATCTTCACAAGTCATGGTGGCACTGACAGAGTGTGATATAGAAAGGATGATGTTTTTTCTCATTGTTCTTACCATTTGAAAAACACAAGTGTGTAATGTCCAAATGTAATAAATATTGAATAAATGCGCCATTCAATCTTCTTTGTTTTCATTCATCTTTTCCCCATTTGTTATTCAACTTATCATCACCACTATTCATTTGTTTGGTTAGACAATATTCATTTTGAGGATCACATTCGAGTCTTAATAACATGGTTAATTCCAATTTCTGTAGAAATAAATAAGAGGAGAAAGTTTATTCATTCTTAAGTTGATTATCGATTACAACCTAGCCTCCTTTATATAATAGGGCTCTCTAAGTTATTTTTACTTCTACCCAATGTAAGACTAAAGTAGTATATATTTAGTAACACACATATACTCCAACACTCCCCCTCATACTTGTGAAATCGGAGGAACTAACCGACTTGCCACGTTTTTTCACTTGAGGGGGTAATGTAAACAAGGAAGATAATTACTTGAGGTAATGTAGAGAAGAGATAATCACTTAAGCTAGGAAAGAGAAAACCAGTCAAGGAAGAAAAATAAAAAGAGAAAATCACTCGAAGAAGAGAAAATCACTCGAGGATAAAGAAGTTCACTCGAGGAAGAGAAAGTCACTCGAGGACTAGAAACCATAACGGTGGTAGAAAGAATTCAACATCTTCCCCCGATGTAAAGAAAAAAATCGTATCTCGCGATAGGAATCCAAAGAAAAGACCATATCTTGATTTTTGTAACTTGTACTTGTGAATTTGGCAAAAAATATGTAAGATAATCACTAGAGGAAAAAATAATTGCTCTAGGAAAGAATCATCAAAGGAAAGAAAATCACTCGAGAAAAGAAACAAAAAACTCATGATCGAGGTGGAAGGTAATTCAACAACTTCATCCGATCCAATGAGAGAAAATCGTATCTCGCAATAGGAACCAAATGGAAACGCTTTTCACAAAAATAATAAAAAATAATAAAGTACTTAATCTTCTCTAGGAGGAGCCAAGACATATGAGACAGGGTATATGTGGGGCTTATAGCAGAACATGTGCAACATGAAGATCAGTCTATCATCGCACATCTCAACCATACGCTGCTCATCTTATCATATATCACGAGTGATAATATTTTGCCACCAATCAAGGCCCAATAAAGTCACAATAAAGACCACACAATTTTTCCCATGCCAAATCTCAATTCCAAGTTTCTTCAAAGTAGTCACCAGTAGGCCCAATACCATATATGATAGCTGCTTGAATCAAACTGCAGTAGCATATTCCCCAGATTCGATAAGGACAAGCTAGCAGAATCATGTCGAAGATATTTGATCATTCGAGAAGATGTCAATACCACAACTACATATCTTGACCCTCCACACCTAGCCGTTACACTTGGTCAAATAGAGCCATTGCATATGATTCGTGAAGTTTGCCCACTACTAATAAAGATAGAAAAAATATTTGTAATTGCTTGTATCCATTTATAAGTACAGACAGAGCATATGTCAACACTCTTTGAAAGATTGCTCTAAACTTCTTTGTAATACTCTACTCAATCTCTCTGCAAGTGTAATAGATTAGCACATAGAGGATTAAGATCACAAAATCCTCTTCGAGGTTGTGGTTTTTCTCAGGTTTCACTAAGTTTCCAAGTAAAATCTATTGTGTCATAGTCTTTACTTACAACTAAATAGTAGTCTCTTCAATAAAGTATTGGCAAAATTTGCCAACCAGAAAACTAGCCATTATAATTGGCGCCATCTATGGGAAACCCTACTTTTTCATTACCAGATCTCATCCTAAACAGTCACTGCCATGACCAGCATGAACCTCAGGAGTAAATCCAGTACCCAGAGGAATAATGAGGACATTCCAACAACCATCATGTTAGAAACAGTCAACTTACACAATATTGCTGTCGAGCTTCAGAAACAAATAGAATCTGACAGGATCCAGCGGCTCGAAGATCAGAGAATTCACGCTCAAGCCCTCCAAGTCGAGAGAGATGAGAGGAGAAAAACCTTGGAATAGTAGAGCCGAACCCATCAAAAAGAAATAGAAAGTCTATGAAGACAACATGATCGATTTACTACTCGACAAGGTTCACCCCTACCAGCTTGAAGTGATCACCGATCAAGAGCTTCCCAGAGAGAGAATTTACTAAGGGAGTAACGAAACCAAACCTCCAAATCAAGATCAAGGAACCTAGACAGAGTATCATGATATTTTGGATTCACATCATCAGCATCAACCACCTAGGGAAGTCGACACACTCGCCATCAGACCCACCACCTCCTTTGAGGTGACCAGTCAGAGAACGGCTGGGCCCTAAAGAATAAGGGGATTTTGATCCTCAAGCTGCAGCAACACCAAACCTTTTCCCATAATTCATTATATTGGATGACCTGAACAATCAGATTCAGGCCATACATTCCAACAATACTAGTCGGAGATCCACTATAGATAGAATCGAGACAAATCCTATTTCCTCTCACCTCGAGGTTATGCCCATTCCAGATAACTTTCACATGCCAAAGTTTCATTAATATGCAGGCCTCACCGACCCTCTTACCCATATCCGTCACTTCAAAGCAGCAATCGGCCTGTGCTCCAAGCTCGATCATATGTTATGCCATTGGTTCAGCATGAACCTCAAAGAAGAACATCTTATATGGTTTCATACCATCCCCGAAGGATCGATAACTAGCTTTTCCCAATTACAATAATTGTTCGAATCAAATTATGCACATGGTAAAGAATGAGAGATAACAATTGATTCTCTATTCTTTTTCGAACAAAGCGCAAAGGACACCCTCGCAAACTTTTACAGACATTTCTTGTAAGAAACAAGGAAGATTGGGAATTCAGATCCAAAAATTGTGGTACCAGCCTTTACTTCCGCACTCCACATCGATTCTAAAGTTCGAGAAGAACTCACTCTTCACAAGCCCAAGATAGTTACAAAAATGATAGATGTCGTTAACAACTACATCGAGCTCAAATGATCAAAGAAAAATTAGATGAAAAGCTCTTTTGTTATTTATTCCAACGATGTTATTTTACCACTAGCACAAAGCAACGTAGAAGATCTAATGTAAACATCAAAGGAAAAAATGGGAGAAAAGATAGGCCAATCCCAATTTTACCTCAAATGACAACAACCCTTTCGGCTATCTTACCTATACTAAAGGGAGACGAATTCTTTCATAAAGCACAACAAATCCCTGACATCCCGAATAAACCTTTCTGCCAATATCACAATATCCATAGCCATGAGACTGATAACTATTATTCACTCATACGCATTTTTATTCATATTGCCACGGTAAGGAGGCTCCATGAATACGTGATCGATATCCAAAAGTATCTCGAAGAAGAAACAAAAAGAAAGGAGGGCGAACAAGGGCAAGGTCAAGCTCACCATCTATACATGATTGAGATCGAAAAAGGTAAGAAACGAAAGAAAGATGACAGAATCACATCTTGCTGCAAGATGACTTCTTCTGAAAATATATCAAACTTCTGCCTAACTTCAGTAAAGCAAAGCGCCCATATCACATTTCTTTTGAGGATTGCGATACCACTCATGTAAAATACCCGCACAATGATCCATTGGTGATAATGCACAAAGTAGGATATGACTACTTACACACGCTCCTCGTGGACACAGGAAGTGCACCAAACATAATATTTAAAAGAGCAGACAATGTTCTATGTCTTAAAGATTCCATCAAAGCTTCATCTACAACTATCACAGGATTTAATGGCTTAAAATAATTTACTTTGGGAGAAATCACGTTGCCTGTTCAGGCAGGACCAGAAATAACCTTCGTTAAGTTCATCACCATTAATGCCGAATCCAAATACATGGGAATCTTGGGAAGAAGCTGGCTTCACTCAATCAAGGCAGTACCTTCGACATATCATCTGGCTTTGCGCTTTCTGACTGATCACAAAATTTATGAAATCAAAGGAAGTCAGGCTGTACACGGATGTACGAAAATACCACCACAAATTCGTATGCCTCAAAACTTTTAAAAGCATA
Source organism: Kingdonia uniflora (assembly GCA_014058105.1). Classification (NCBI taxonomy): domain Eukaryota; kingdom Viridiplantae; phylum Streptophyta; class Magnoliopsida; order Ranunculales; family Circaeasteraceae; genus Kingdonia; species Kingdonia uniflora. The sequence goes on along the minus strand of JACGCM010000560.1, from coordinate 2,679,381 downwards.
GCAATTACAGAAATAGCCTTCCCAAACATTCGAGCAACATAACACTGAAGCAGTCGAATCCATAGAATGCGATGGACCTGAGAGAAATACTTTTATTGGCTCTAAACTCTCACCAAAAGGAAGAGAAACCCTCATGCAACTTTTAAAGTAAAATATCAATATCTTTGCATGGTCTTTTCAAGAAATACCAGAAATTGATCCTTCCATTGCATGCTATCGGTTGAACCCCGTACTAGACAATAAAGCTGTAGTGAAAAACATCGTAACCTAGCCCCTAGGCTATGAGATGTCGTTAATGACGAAATTGATAAACTACTTCGAGTCAGATTTATTCGTAAAATTAAATATCCTAATTGGGTCTCAAACATAGTCAGTGCCCTAAAGAAGAATGAAAAAATAAGGGTCTACGTGGACTTCACCAAACTCAATAAATTCACACCAAAGGATAACTTCCCCCTTCCTTTGATTCCTCACCTCCTTGACTCTATAGCAAGACATGAGCTTATCTCAATGATGGATACAACTTTGGGATATAATCAGGTCCCACTTGCCGAAGAAGATTAGGAAAATACCACATTCGTAATAGAAAATGGCCTTTACTGTTACACCGTCAATCCTTTTGGATTAAAAAATACAGAAGCAACATATCAATGACTCATCACAAAAATGTTTAAAGATCATTTGGGTAAAATCATGAAGGTATACATCGACGACACGATCTGTAAAAGCCCAAAGAGAGAAGATCATTGGAGCCACTTACAAATAATCTTTGACATTCTCCGAACATACCGCATGAAGCTAAACCCTAAAAAATGCCAATTTGGAGTTGCCTCTAAAAATTTATTGGGGCATCTGGTAAGCAAAAGAGGAATAAAAATCGATCCAGAACAAATCAAAGCAATTATGGCCATGCCATCGCCACGAACCAAAAAAGATGTCCAAAAACATGCTGGGAAGGTTGCTGTCCTTCACAGGTTTATCTCAAAGTCATCTGATCAATGTAAACTTCTATACTTTCTTCTTTGGGAAAACCCAACACCAATGACAAAAGAATAACCTAAAGAAATCATCTAGACCCCGAAATACGAATTAGCTTTTCAAGATTTCAAAAGATACTTGGGGCGCCCTCCAATAATGAGTATTCCTACTGATGATGAAGTACTCATAATGTATTTATCGTCAGGAGATGACTCAATCTGTTTCGTCTTTATTCGAGAAGACAAAGGAGTAGAAAAACCAATCTACTTCATCAGCAAAACTTGCATGCCTGCTGAAAAAAGATACATAACAATTGAAAAGCAGCTGCTAGCCTTGGTGTATAGTTTCCAAAAACTTCAACCTTATTTCTAGTCAAGGTCATCGCCAAATTCCCCCTTAAACTAGTACTTTCCAAAAGAGAGAAGTCCAGAAGGGTTCAACAATAGTCTGTCTTCCTAGGCGAATACGACATTTCCTTCGGGCTACAAATATCGATTACGGGACAAACAATTGCCGTCTTCTTGGCAGACTTTCCCTTCGAAGACCCTGAGTGGGAGGAACTCGAAGAAGTGTTAGCCGATGACTCAATTGCAAAACTAGACACATGGTCCAGAAGTACAGGATGTAGACTCTTTATAGATGGATCTATAGGACCAAGAGGACCAGGGATTGGTATCATTCTCATTACACTATCCAATCACAAAATTAAAAAAGCTATCGAGCTCAAATTTAATGCAACAAATAATGAAACAGAGTATGAGGCTATCTTACATGGCCTCAACCTCGCATTAGCACTGGAAACAGAAGAAATAGCTGTATACGTAGACTCATTACTCCTAGCTAACCATTACAACTAAACATTCAAAACATAGCTAAAAATAGTTGATTGCGCTGCACTGGTCGAAGAAAAAATGAAGAAATTTACGAAAGCCACAATTTGCTATTTGGCAAGAGCAAAAAATTGCCATGTTGACGCGCTAACATATATTGCTACAATGCTCAAAGGCAGTGAGAAGTGAACATTGGACATCAAAGTGATTGAACATTCTAACCTCGAAACAAGCTATGCCATGAAAATCCAAGTTGCTGAAGATAATGATCCTGAAGATTGGAGAAAGCCATTTTTTACGTATTTCAATTCTAATACCCTCCCTGAAAATAAGGAAGAAGCTCGATCCCTATTAGCAAAATGTCAAAAATTCAAAGTCCAAGGAGGAGTAATATACCAAATTACCGGTGGAGGCCCACTGATCGAATGTATCTTACGGAAACAAGCCCAAATAAAAATCAAGGAACTCCACAAAGGAATTTGTGCCCACACATGTCTCAGGTCGATCACTAGTACAAAGAACATTCACACAAGGTTTATACTGGCCCAATATGAGGTAAGACTGCGAAGATTTTGTTCAAAAATGCTACAAATGCCAAATCCATGCTCAAGATATCTAAAGTTCAGCCCTCGACTTACATATCGACAATGTCCTCTGGCCATTTAAGCGATGGGCAATCAACATCATTGGCCTTGTAGCTACAGACTATTTTACCAAATGGATCAAAGCTGTACTACTTTATCATATTGATGAAAATGAAGTAATTAAATTCCTATGGGAGCACATCATCACCAAATTTGGTTGTCCACAAATGATAAGATCGGATAATGGAAAATAATTCATCAGCAGTAAAGTCCTCAAATTCCTCCACATATACATGATCCAGTTAACTACTTTGATACCCTATTGTCTGCAAGAAAATGGTCTAGCTGAGGCTATCAATAAGAGCATCAAGTCAGGCTTGCACAAATGCCTCGATGAAAAGAAAGGCAAATGGGTCGAAGAACTACTTAATGTTTTATGGGCTTATAGTACAACTCCTCAAACCTCTACTGGTTGCACACCATTTATGATGGCTTTTGGTACAAAAGTTGTTATTTCTTCAGACCTCGATTTCCCAACTGTTAGAAGACAAGTTACAGATGAAGAAAATGAACTTGGACTTCTATATAACCTCAACTAGATCGAAGAAACTCGAGACCGTGCCATTGCAAACTTGGAGCGATGCCACGACACTCTAAGAAAACATACAACAAGAAAGCGAGGAAACATACATTCGACATCGGAGATCTTGTCCTTCGACGAATTCAAAATAGTACTCGGCCCAAAAATTCAGGAAAATTATCAGAAAACTAGGAAGGTCCTTACATCATAAGTGACGAAACTGATAGTGGCACATACTGGTTAATGACCAAAGATGAATTACAGCTCGAATTCCCATGGTATACAGCCCATTTGAAGATGTTCTACTGATAAGAGTTGTAATCTATCTTATTTTTCTTCAATAAAGAAGTTATCTTTCCCATCAATAAATCATCTATTCTATATTCTTTCTTTAGACAAAACTTAATAAGTATTTGTCAATCTCAATCTTATTTATTCGACAAATAGATTTCCAGTTAAAGGAAATTCCATCTGAACATCATTACTAATTCGATAACTCATGACATGGTTATCTTATCAATTCAACCAGATATCCCATAAAGGAAATATATATGGCATTCATTCCTATAATAGACAAAGACATAACATGGCAATCATATAACTACATTCAGATATCTCTTAAATGGGAAATTTCTAAAACATCTAACAAATAGTACCTCTCCATATTCATATTCATTGAGGTCAAGTACCTCTCCATCATTTATCGACAATTCAAAATACTTTATTTTTCAAAATTAAAACTATTCACCAAAATTCATAAAAAAAATAACACCAAAGTTGTCAGGTTCCATCGACCAATTGTACACAAAAATCCTTTTAAATTCAACCGAAAAAGAGAGAGTACTACAGTTCTACTTCTCTGGAGGAGGGGTAGGAGTAGTGATCTTCACTGGTAAACCATGTATCAAATCATTAAGAACTTCCTCTTGGACTACCCTAAGACAGAGCAGGAGTAAGATCTTGAGCCTCGCTAACCTCTTCTTTAGCATCAGAATCGACAAAGGTTGCCCTAGCAGCAGAGGCCAGACCCTTGTATACCTAGTATAAGTTTTTCCTCTCCTCCATGATGTCGAACTGGCCAACAAAATTCTCCTTAATTTACTTCAGAGAGTCAATCTCAGACAGTTCTGACTTTGCGGCAGTCTCGACAAGAGCTTTAGTCGTCTCCACCTCCATTGACCTTGGCACAACCAGAATCTATTCGCGAATGTCATCTTCAAAGTTTGATTTTTGAAGGGCCAGGGCATCTTCCCTCTCCTTCACCAAGTCGGCCCTTATCTTCTCAATCCCTTTCCTCCTCCCCCCATCCCAAATCTTCTTGACATTACGAACGACATCCTCCTTCGACTTCACCGTGCCAAGTTTTAACTTCTTTAGCTTTGTCTCCAGATCTTCTTTCTTTGCCAGCAGCTCCTTCTCGATGTTCTTGGAAGCAAGAAGTTCATTGGAAAGGCTCTGGTCACCCAGAAGCAGAGGCTTACCATCGAGCAGTAGGTTCTTGATATGCATTATAGTCAAAACGTGAGATCTTGAAGAAGGAACTAACAAAGCTATTCGAAATAAGGCATGTAAAGCCCTCACCTGGTTCATCGTATGATACCCTTAAATGAAGAAGGTAGACAAGCTTTCTACTCCAACCAAGCAGTTTGCAAATTTCTCCTCCATAGACTTTGTCCCAGTAGCATAGGACTTGATAGTCAGCTGGGTCTCCTCCTCAGAAACTAGAAGACTCCCAGCTTCCTTTGACTTTATTGAGTCGAGAGGGTTTTTCTTTCTAGATACACATTTTTGTTATATCTCCATCGCCCCCTTTGGTGGTCGACCTTCTGGGACACTTGTAATCCTCGACCCAGCAACTTCATAATTACCCCCCTTCTCGACTGGAGTTTGTTGAGTCAACCTCTTCAATGATTGTATAGGGGGGGGGGGGGATTGGCAGCTCTCTTCCTCTTATTTTTGCCGAAGACCCCAATCAATAGGGCCTCCTTCTCTGTAGCAACAAATTCAGTGGTGTACCCACTAAGAGCAGGATTCTCGAGAGGGAGACTGGCATTAGCGGCTCATTTGTTTTTTACCGACATTTTCCCGTCGATAATTAGAACTTTGAACCCCTTAGTTTGGGATCTTCTTAAACCAACTTCCCCTAAACAACCGTTCTACCTTCTTTTGATCTTCGACAAGAGAGTCAACTTTCCCAAAAAGTTGGTTCTCAGGTTGTACAACTTCTCCTTCACCTTCGAGCTTCTGTCAATCTCCTTTGCAGCTGCACGAACAAATAAACATCATTTAACACATCATCAAAGAAAAAATGTTCGACAAATAAATATTACAATATCAAAATGATATAAACACGTGTACCATTAACTGTTGGGTATGAACTCGAATTGAAGAATTGCCGAAGATGGGAAATTGTCGAAGTCGTTCGAACGAGCTTCATAGTCGTTCGAACGAGCATTCATACTCCCTAAAATTTTAGCCCAAGAGTAAGTCTTATTTGAACGAGCCTGGATGTCATTCGAACGAACTCTTATACTTGCTGGAATTTTGGCCCTGAAGTCAATCTCGTTCGAACGAGCTTAGATGTCATTCGAATGGGATGTTATGTTTCTAGGGTTGGAGACCAACTATTGCGAAGTTAGAATTTTATCTCGACATCCATACTACTTGTATTTTTGGTCCTCTACTATATAAAGGGGACTTATGTTATTTTGTTAACCTATCTTTGGTGAATTTAACCTTAGAGAGGCTATGGTTTAAAGGTACTCCATTAAATCTTGAGAAGCTTGAGAGATCATTGTAACTTATTTGATATCATAGTGAATTGTTCGTGGGGAGTACTTTTTCATCCGCAAGGGTTTTCCACTTCCCTCCTCCTGGAAAATTCTTCGTGTCCTTTTATATTGATCTTGTTGATTGACTACTTGGTTGACGATTTCCGCGTTCGTTCTTCGAAGGGAAGAGAGAGTAGTTACCTCAATTCTTAATAATTGGTGTCAAAACGAGTGTTAGGGCTTGTGTGCTGAAAAGCGATGGTCGATCAGGAGAAGTTGAAGATCACGAAGTTCAATGGGTCAATTTTTGGAGTGTGGAAGATGCAGATAGAAGATTACCTTTATCAGAATGATCTTGATTTACCGCTGGGTGGAGCTGAGATGAAGCCAGTAGATTTTTATGCTGCTAAGTGGGTGCGATTGGATCGCAAGGCACTTAGAACCATTAGGTTAGCGCTGCCATCTCAGATTCTGCACATGATCTCCAAAGTTACGACTACGAAGGGTTTAATGGAGACGTTGTCCGCTATGTACTCGGAACCGTCCGGGGAAAATAAGGTTGACCTTTGACGATGTTTGTTTACTTTGAAGATGAATGACAATGGTAGTGTGCAAGCTCATGTCAGTGAGTTCAATACCATACATGCTCAACTGGAATCTGTTAAAATCACTTTTACTGAGGAGGTGAGAGCATGGGATCTTCTAGGGCAGATGCCAGAAAGTTAGGAAGGGCTCATTACAGCTGTGAGCAACTCATCGGGGAAGAAAGACATCAAATTTAACACTATAGTCTCGTTGATTATGAATGAAGTGAATAGACGTAAAACATTTGAACCTTCTTCGAGTTTAAACGGCAGTATGTTGAACGTCGAGGAAAGATGGAGGTCTTACAGAAAGGGGCCAAAATTTAGAAGGGGTCGATCATAGTCAAGAGGGAAGTCTAAGCCGCCTGGTGTGTGTTGGACTTGTAGAAAGAAGGGTCACTTCAGGCGAGATTGTAATTCCTCATCTTCTTCTTCTAAAAAGATTGATGTTGAAGAGAAAAATATAATAAACATTACTGAGGACGTTAGTTCTGACGAGGCTCTATTACTTTCGTGTGACGATGTTAGCGAATCTTGGATTATTGATTCGGACGCTTCCTTTCATGCTACTGCGAACGTAGGTTTTCTTATTAATATTATTAAAGGAGACTTCGGTACGGTCTTTCTTGCAGACAAGAGTACATGTAATTTTACTGGGAAGGGAAACGCTAGGTTATTGTTGCCTTCAGGGAGAACATTGGTTTTACAGAATGCGCAACTTGTACCGAAATTGAAGCGTAAGCTTATATCGGTTAAAAAATTAGCAGATGATGATAGTTATGTAAGTACCTTTGGTGCGACCTTCTGGAAGGTTACAAAGGGAGCTATGTTGGTAGCTCGAGGCTTGCGACAAGGAATATTGTATACAACACAGAGTACAATTTCCACTATTTGTGCAGCATTCCGGGGATTGATACAAGTACGTGGCACAAACGTCTCGGTCACATGAGTGAGAAGGGATGAAGATAATGGTAACAAAGGGAAAGCTAGAGCGACTTGCAAAAGTTGATCTCAAGTTTTGTGAAGAATTTGTTCTTGCGAAACAGAAGAAGGCCAGTTTAAAAATATCTGAAAGATCATGAAAACCCGGAAAGCTGGATCTTGTAAACACGGATCTTTGGCGGCTAACCAAGATGTCTTCTCTTGGTGGTTGTCATTACTTTGTTACTTTTATCGATGATGCTACTCGTAAACTGTGGGTCTACTTCATGAAGAACAAGTCTGATGTGTTCGATAAATTCAAGACGTGGAGGGCTTCAGTTGAAAATGAAACTGGTTTGAAACTGAAGTGTCTCAAGTCCGATAACAGGGACAAATACTGTAGTGACGAGTTTAAAGACTTTTGCGCATCAAACGGGATTTGGACACAGAAGACTATTCCCAGAACACCGCAACAAAATGGTGTTACAGAACGCATGAACCAAACAATAAAGGAAAGAACGGGGAGTATGAGACTCAACGCTGGATTGCCAAAGTATTTTTGGGCGGATGTGGTTAGTACTGCGGCATACTTGATTAACAGAGGGCCTTCGACGGCTTTTGTACTTTAGAATTCCTGAAGAGGCATAAATCAGTAAAGAGGTAAACCTGCATATTTTTAGTTATACCTCATATGTGCTTGATAATTAAGATACAGACCAAGTTAAATGCAAAGTCGATGAAGTACGTTTTCATTGGATACGGTGGTGATTTGTTTAGGTACTAGTTTTTAGATGCGAAGAATCTGAAAGTTATCCGGAGCCATAATGTTACATTTAATGAGGAAGTCTTATATAAAGATTTCAAAATACCTGTGAAAAGGATTCGAGGTGAAGAAGCGAAAAGTGTCAACATTGAAGATGATGAACCCTCTCGAGAGGTTGATGAAGAAGTCGTTGTTGAGTCCGATGTACCGGATTAGAATGAGGAACCTAATGTTCTAGACATTCTAATAACACTTTGTTAGGAGCCGAGAGTTGCAAGAATTCTGGCAAGGTACATATATTTAAATTACTTGTTACTTAGAGCATCTCCAACAGAAGAGTATGTTGTTCCGGTTTACCATACAGGTATTCTAGAATCGCATACTATTTTGGTATAACAGTAAATTAAGTTTTTTTGTCTTGGGCGCTTAAAGGTTCAGCGCCTAGCACCAAAAAGCCAAATGATATGTTTTTTTTGTGCACTGAATGGTTCAGCGCCTGGCGTTTGTTAATTATTACATTTCCCCTTGGATAACTGTATTAAAAATTGTTGTTCGGCGCTGAACGGTTCAGCGCCTAGGCGGTATTTGCATACTCCTCGTCAAGTTTAGGTTTCGCATACTTTGGAGGGGTATGGGGGTGAGTATGCTGAATCCCATACCCTTGTTGGATGAGTTTTTTGCAAGAGAATGGGAAAGCCTTAACAACATGCCACTCTATTGGAGATGCCCTTACAGATTGTGGTGAACCTAAAAGTTACAAGGACGTTTTAGATTTGGAAGCCAAGAGCAAGTGGGAGCTTTCTATGGATGATAAGAGGTAGTCATTATCAGTTAATCAAACTTGGGATTTAGTTCGGTTACCGAAGGGGAAGAGAGCATTACACAACAAGTGGGTATTCAAACTAAAGCAGGAATCTGATGGTTCAAGGAGATTCAAGGCTAGACTTGTAGTGAAAGGATTTCAGCAGAAAGAGAGCGTTGATTTCGGTGAGATTTTTGCTCCTGTTGTGAAGATTTCTACTATTCGGGTTGTGATGAATATAGTTGCTGTTGAAGATTTGCATCTTGAACAACTTGATGTCAAGAATGCATTTCTTCACGGTAACCTTGATGAAGAAATTTGTATGAAGCAGCCAGAAGGGTATTCGGTTAAGGGGTAAGAAGATCTTGTGTGTAGGCTTAAGAAGAGCTCATACGGTTTGAAACAAGCGCCGAGACAGTGGTATTTGAAGTTCAAACAGTGCATGTCCAGAAATGGCTATTCAAAAAGTAATGCAGATCACTACTGTTTTATCAAGAATACAGGAACTCGTATATTATTCTACTTTTGTATGTAGATGATATGTTGGTAGCAAGTGCTGACATGGGAGCGATAGTTAAGTTATAGGAACTGTTATCCTGGGAGTTTTTTATGAAGGACTTGGGTGCGGCGGGACAAGTTCTTGGTATGCATGTTACAAGGGACAGGAAGCGTCGAGAATTGAAGTTATCTCAAGCTGAGTATATTTGAAAAGTACTAAAGCGGTTTAATATGGATGATTCTAAAGTTGTTAGTACACCATTGGGTGGTCACTTCAAATTATCAAAGAATTGTTATCCGAAGACGCAGAAGGATCGCGATGAGATGCGGAAGGTTCCTTTTCAATCCGTGGTTGGTAGCCTAATGTACGCTATGATTTTTACGAGACCGGACATTGCCCAAGAAGTGGGAGTTGTTAGTAGGTATATGAGCAATCCAGGCCAGGAGTATTGGAGTGCTGTGAAATGGATACTAGGGTATCTAAAGGGGACTCAAGATATGTCATTATGTTATGGGGGTTCTCTGATATGCTTACAGGGTTTTGTTGATTCTGATATGGCAGGTGACATGGATAGGCAGAATAACACTAGTAGTTTCATTTTTACATTGGGAAGCAGTGTAGTTACATGGGTTTCTAGGTTACAGAAGAGTGTAGCTTTGCCTACGACGGAGGTAGAATATGCTGCAGCTACAAAAGCGTGCAAAGATATGGGTTGGTTCCAAAGGTTGATGAAAGAGCTTGGTAGAGAACAATTCTCTCCTAAGTTGTATAGTTATAGTCAAAATGCTATACACTTAGCGAATAATTTGGCTTTTCACTCTAGGACCAAGTACATTGATATTCGGTATCATTATATTCGCTCGTTCCTCGAGGACGGTGTGTTGATGCTTGTGAAGATTCACACTGATGTGAATCTGGCCGATATGTTTACGAAGGTGGTGACTTTTCAGAAGTTGACGACATGTACAACTTCTGTAGGTCTTCAAGATTAAAGGTTCGGGTAGTGCGAACAATTCATTGGGAGATCTGAAGATGGGTTACGGGATTCGATTTCAATTGGGAGATTGTTGGGTATGATCTTGAATTGAAGGATTGTCGAAGTCGTTCGAACGAGCGTTCATACTCCCTGGAATTTTGGCCCAAGAGTAAGTCTTGTTCAAATGAGCTTGGATGTCGTTAGAACGAACTCTTATACTCACTGGAATTTTGGCTCAGGAGTCAATCTCGTTCGAACGAGCTTGGATGTCGTTTGAACGGGATGTAATGTTTCTAGGGTTGGAGACCAACTATCTCAAAGTCGTTCGAGCGAGATATAAGTCGTTCGAACGAGCTTTGCGTAGGTTTACCTTAGATGTTAGCGGTTTGTCTTGAGATCCGTACTACTTGTATTTTTGCTTCTCTACTATATAAAGAGGACTTAGGTTATTTTGTTAACCTATTTTTTTGGCGAGTTTAACCTTAGAGAGGCTAGGGTTTGAAGAGACTCCATTAAAGCTTGAGAAGCTTGAGAAATCATTGTAACCTATTTGATATCATAGTGAATTGTTCGTGTGGAGTAGTTTTTTCATCCGCAAAGGTTTTCCACTTCCCTCCTCCGGGAAAATTCTTCATGTCATTTTATATTGTTCTTGTTGATTTACTACTTGGTTGACGAATTTAGCGTTCGTTCTTCGAAGGGAAGAGAGAACAACTACCTCAATTCTTAATATTAACCTAGATGGAAACTTTTTCTCTTCAGAGGTTCCTCATGGTCTTTAGGGTCGAACTCGTAGTTCCCTGACACAAGCAAACGATCAGCAAAGTATTACCCCCCAGTCGAGACCATTTCATATAGCACGGGCCTCTTAAGAAATTTGGTTATATACTTATAACCAAATTTATGAGGATTCTGTTTCAATGTATAATAGACACGCAAATCATTGACAAAGATTAATTGCTCTCCCCTCACCTACAGTCGAGCATTTAGAGTTGCCACCACCCAAAATAGGTCATACATATTTGGGTTAAACTGAACAGGGGCAACATCAAAGAAATTCAAAAATTTCTTCTAGTCAGCTCGAAGAGGCAACTTCAAGCCCTTCTTTATATGTTTTTGATGTACGAGAATTCCATCCATGGGGAGGTCTTGATTAATCATCTCCCCCAAATATTCCTCTAACCTTATATCTTCAAGAATCCTGTACTTTTTGAAATTCAGAATTTTATTCGTCTCCTCCCCATCCGCATAATACTCTCCATCGAGATTCAGATCTACCTCTAAATTACCTCATTCTCCACCCCCACAAATACATCCCTCTCGATCACTTGTCTGAGGTTCACGTTCCACGTCAATCTCTGTTCTCTCTCCATCTAAAACTTTAATAACCCCAGTCTCTAACCTAGCTCGATTCTCATGAGCAACATCCACACTATTATCCCCACCTGGTATTTCCTACTTAACTCTTGTACGCAGGTAGTCACATCGATTATTTATGATTCTACATCGATAAGATTATAAAAAATTCCTTCTGTACCAGCATCAGGACAATTAACGTTTTGAACTGGTTCAACCATTTTTAACCTGAAAATCATAATTCCTTTTTTAAATTTGTAAGATATCATATCTTTTACACTATATATTACTATTTGTTATTATACTAACTGTTGTCAAAGATTACTCTTCAACACATCATTCTACCTGCTACTTTTTAGTTCTCGATCCCTCGAAAAACTAATTTTAGCAAAGTTTTATTTTTGACATTTGTTTTCTTCGACATTATTTCATCAGTTTTTGACATAGCAGAATAAATTTTTATTAATTCTAACAATGACATTATTTCATTCGACAAAGATTTAATTTACTCATAAAAGTTTATTGAAGTTATTCAACAAGCATTTTTTCCAAACTTCTCGAGGACGACATGATTGCCGCCCAATTTTACGCCAAAATAGCCAACACAACAAATAATTTAAATTTACGGTATCTCTAGCTTTAATTTAGGCCAAATACGACGAAAATTCTGGGCAAGTAACTTCCCCAACTTCCTCTCTCCCTAAAACTCATTATTTTTCTCCAAGGTCCTCCCACAGCACACCGTGATGCTTATGATAACAAAAATAAATCCTCTCTTCACTTCGCACAAAATCCTACCAATCCACTCACATACAATATTCTCGCACTTATAAAGATAAATTCTCATAACACCAACTCCTCCATTTAAACTCCAAAATCAAACAATGAACACAAACCCTAATACAATTTTACAACCCATTTCTTAATAACATACCAACAATTGTCTCTATTACTTCATATAAAACATTCCTGCAGGTATTATCTACAATAGGTTTCCAACAAATCATCATTCAAACACAAACAAATATTGAATCAAGGAAAAATAAAAACAAGAGACCAACCTTGACGACGTGCTGCTTGGATATCCTTCTCCTTTAAAACTTTTGCTCTTTCAATAAGAGCCACAATCTCCTTAGTACCAATGGTGGAAGAATAAATAGGAGAAGAGCACAAAAAATTAGAGAACAAATGATTTTTTTTAGAAATAGTAGAGTGTGAGCAGTCGCCACCTATGGGGGTATTTATAGGCCCCACATGACGGTTCGACACACCCCTTCAAGACCCTTTGATTAGTCGCCTAGCAGCTTGCCTAGCACGTCTCTTCTCGAAGGCCTGCACCCTTCACCTCCTAAAGGATAACAAACTCTTACAATGTTGCTCTAATCCATCTACAAACACCCAAACCTCCTTTATTTTGTCCATCTTTACCAATGCAGTTTTTAAACTCACAAAAATAGACTGCATATCCCATTCTTTATACATTAATCCATCACCTAAAGGGATACACCTAGCTATTGTTCTTTGAAATCTTAAACCGTATCTTTCCTTTTTATCTACCTCCTATTTTAACGGAACAGTTGTAACTACAATTTAAATTTTAAATTTTAAAAATGTATTTAACAAGAATATCGTTACTACTACAAACATCTAGAAACCCCCAATCAAAAAATTATTTTATTACCATCGAGAATATTTCATCACTTGTTCACATGTTGTTACACTTAAAGTAAGGAACATGATTTACTTGTTTACATGGAATCAATAATCCTTCAACAACAATAATATCTTCTTGCCTAATTTCATCCTCTACGATATACCTTAGAACATCATGACGGTGGCTGACTTCAAACACTTCATCTACAAAAATGCCATACCAGAACCAACGATCAACCTCTACTTCTATCTACTCTGGTGGCATACCTGCAACATCTAAAGGGCTCCAATGACACTACACCAAAATAGGAAAATTGTCAGTCTTTTTTTTCTTTTTCCACAGATAATTGTTGTAGCTTACACTAGCAGTCGGGCACGCGCTATCGCGTGTGCCTTCAACATCATGTTAATCTTCATTGTTTTGCTGATGTTGTAATGAGAGTGCTGATATATTACCAACATAAGCATTATAAATTATGCAATTAAAGGGTTGGATAATTGTTTTATAGGAGAAGATTAAACAATGATGCATTAAAATTACATTTATCATGAAAGCTATGAATAAATGGACAAGCAACAACATAATTAAGTGACAATTTCTTGGGGGAGTTGCAAGGGGCATATGTTACCAGGAGAAGCTAATCTTGAATAGTAAGAAAAGTGGCCAAGTGAGATGAGCTTTTTTTCCATGGAGACCTAGACTAGATGAACAAGATTTGCCAAGAGAGTTCATGTTTAGGGAACACTAATGTTTCTCATGAGTCTGGCATGTTTAGGGCAAACAATAATAATCCATGTATTAGGAGATACATCATATTAGAGCTAGCCTAGAATAGGTATAACATGAAGAAATCGTCAATCTATCTCTATGTAAGTTTGGTGATGATACATCATATTTTATTTACTAACTTTCCTTCAATTATAACTTCACCAAAAAATGGATTGCAGTGGTAAGATATTAGGAGAAACTACAAAGTAACAAGTATTTCATTACAAGGAACTCTCCGATGATGTCTGGTTATGGTCATTTCTTAAAAATATTGAGGAAACTCGAAGATTTGGTTTCTGCTCCTCAAGTTGCTTTAAGAATTCATGAAATACTATTCTTTTATATTTCTTCTAATGTTTGGTCCCAACCGGTTAGTTTTAGGCTACTAATATAGATGTTCCGCTTGTAACAATGTTATTATATGCACTTAAGCAATGTCTTTCTTTCCATAACTTTATTTGCTCCACAGTTTTTTGAGGTGAAAATTTGAAAGCAAACCTACCATCACTATCTTATGATAGTATCAAAAACGAAGTTGTTGTAAATCATTATCAAAACATAACCACAAACCTATGTTGTAGTAGATTAAATGTATTTAAGCCCAACCCCAATCAGATCTAATGTAGCTACAATTATTGTCTTGGTCGTTGTGTGTGTCGGCTCTTTTACACTTTCCAACCTCATGTACTCTTGCTAAAGGCAATCAGTTCTCCTATTGAGGAGTCGCTGAAGGCCTCATGGGTCTCTAAACTGTATTCTCGCCCTCGTCCATAAAAATAATGCCCTTGGATGCTAAATCTCATCTAATCTCATCGGCCTTTATGTAATCTCTATGTTTTCTTACTTCAGCTCTTTCCTTTATCTTCTGCAATACATAGTCCAGCTTGATATTTGCTCTCTTCAAGGCCTTTTCTTTCAAACTCTCAAGAATCTGTTCATTTCGTAATACAATTTCAATTGACTGGAAACTTAATCTAAGAGAAACATACTTGCTAATCATTTAAAACAAATGGATTAACAATGCTTACCTCCAAATAAGAGGGTGGCCATAGCAGTCCCAAAATCTTTAGAAGTTTATTGATTTTACTCTCCAAAGAATCAAAAGACTGAAACACTGATGGTTGTGGATTCTTCTGCAAAGTTATAATGATCTTCAGAGTAAGCATCAAATGTAAAAGCGAAAAAAAGGACGAAAACACACACACACACACAAGAATATCCATTCAAAAAGTCAGTGAACAATGCAGAAGCACACACATGAACGAACACACTAACAGAAAATGTTAAGAGTTTCCACAGTTAAACACCATTCAATTTCCAAGAGTTGCACATATTAGGAAGTGGGCTTCCAACAATGACTGGTAATAGGCGCCGCTTGAGCATTTATTTAATATTTTTCCCAGGCCCGTAAAGAGACAACAATGTTTCCTTACAAACATACATGGATTGTGTGAGATTGATATATGGTTCTATCACACAACTCTTCTTTGCTGATTTAAAACATTGGTTTCCTATCAGGAGCCTACCCAGAATTTGCTCCCATAAAACAAAAAGCTTCTTGTTCTTCCAATGTGATTACGAAAAAACTGATTTCAACCTAGCCATTATTATAATTTTCACAGAACATGGTACCTTTGGGGCCAAGCATAACAAGAGGATGGTTTAAACATTGTCAAAATTTTCCACTTTTGTAAGAGGTTCCTCAAGCTAGGCACTGGGAGATCAGATAGGTCAGTCGGGCCCTTGGACCAATCGACTGGCTTGCCTAAATTTAAATAAACCTGAGAATTCCTCTAATGGAAACTTCCCTTTAAAAGCCAAACTAGCTCAACCTTTTTTAGGTCTTCGAGTGGATATTCACTTGTTCATTTAACAATACAACGTGTCTGATTCAAAAGCAAAACATGCATTACATAGTAGTGCGTAGACAAAATAAACGAGCCAGCCATGTTCCAATAAAAACTACTGGGGCGTGTGGATAAGTTAGCATTATAATGATTATGATTCAAAGGCAAAGTACAAATTTCTTGTAATTGAGCAGCTTGTGTTTGGGGCCAACCATTAGGAAAAAAAGAAAAAAAAATGGTAAATTAATAATTACCTTCTTAACCATATCCAAGGCATTGTTTATGAACCTTAAAGCATCCTGAAGGCCAGATTTCAAAAACTTCAGGGTGTGGAGATCATCAGACATTTTACACTCAAAATCATTGTGTAGTTTGCTAACATGATTTTGTGCATCAGAAGTTATTTATGCTTTAGCAGAATTCGACCTTTTTTGCTCCACGTTTTCTCTCTGATAAGGAGATAAAACCTTTTCAGAGTCATGCAAAGTCTTAAAGTCAAAACATAGGATTAACAATTTAGCATGATTAACAACAAGTATGAATATGCATAGAGATTTGCCACTGTTGTAACATATTTGGGAAAATGCAAAGTGATGGGCCAAAGCCAGGCTTTGCAGTCACAAACAATGATAGCAACACATTACTAAAGGGAAACTAATACATGATAGATGTAGTAAACTGACTCAGATGCAATTTTAAGTTGTTCCTTCGTGTAGTCCATATGAGACCGATAGTGAGCACACATCAAGAAATATCTCACTACCAGTGGATGATAATCCATGTTAGCCTATGAAAAATAGTCAATTAATATTATTGCTAAAAAAATATCAAAACATAAACAAAATATATTATCTTCACAACTTACATAACAGAAAAATGAAGGAAAACTGGAGTTATAAACATGTATACCTTAGTGAGATTAGTGCAATCAGGTTCTTCTCTTATTATTTATGAGTTTATAGCAGTAACGAGATTTATTGCAATACCTTCCTTTTTGTCACGCCCCAAAATCTAGTAATCGGTAGCTAGAACAATTACTGAGATTCGAGGATGTGCAGGTCAGAGAATCCAAAGATTCGCCCCACGAATAACCGAGCCGTAGACAAATTCTTGTCCAGTCATTCACAATAGTATCACAACAGAGTAATAAGGAAAACTGAAATAGTGGATGACTAAGATAGCAAATATCTAAACGTAAGATTTTATAAACCTTTATGCAGTAAACCCAACAGTAATAACTGGAGAATGAGCCTCCAGCTCAGCTTCCCAAAGATCACCACAATAACAGCTAAAACCTGAAACAACCTGCCACTGAAAGGGGGATACGAGATTGAGCAAACAACGAGCTCACTGACTCCCAAGAATAGCTAAACGATTATACTAACCAATGAGATGAATATAATAATGATAATAAGATATAATAATATCTAACGATAAATAATATATATATATATATATACCAAGGATGTCTAATAGGTATTTAATAGGTACATAACTAGTCTAAAGATTATACTTAACTATACTATAAATATATATACATATCTCGAGCAAAGGAGTGCTAAGACTATAACTACACTCTTGTCACAAGGACTACTAACTACACTCTAATCACTACCGTGGCCCTAAGCGCAATGCACAACTAATCTACCTCAGAGATACAATCGCACACGAGGGTAAACACCCTCAGCTCACAATAATCTAATAGGGTTACCCAAACCTCAACCAGGCACAACCCCTAACCTATCACAAGCTAAGCGAGATTGCCCACAACCAGATATCAGCCTAAAGCGCACAACAACCAACTGGACTAAATAACATATTTATTAACCAGATACAGAAGAGGGAGGAATAGATGAAGAGGGGAGAGGAATATGCAGAAGGAAGATGAATCTCATTATACCGAAAATCAATTAGGAGAAGAGGAATTAAGATAAGAGGAGAAGAATACGATGAACTAGGATAATCCCATAATTATCCCAATGCAATAATATGTTATGATGATGATATGATGGAATGAGATAATCTTATGATTATCCCAGGTGCAGAAGATTCTATATAAAACATAATGCAGAAAGGGTTAAGGATTTCTATCAGAGGAACCTACGAATTGGAAGTATACAGAGATACAATGATATGTTTGATGATGATGATGATGATGATGCAAGATGCTTTAAAGATGTCAACCCAAAGGGCTGGCCCCCATGACTAAAGTGGGCTGACAACTGCTAAAGACGGATTACCTTAAAGGACCATTATGGATACATGCACGATTTTCTAAGCTGACCAGGCTGGGGGAACTGCACCGGGTGTTACGAGCACCCCAAGGAATTACATCCTCAATCACACACAAGGAACCACAGTCCTTTCCACACACATATCACATAAAATTTGAGTAAGGGGGATCTATCCGGTCGCAATAAGATAAGATAATATATTATCTATGGATGTGATCAAAAATCCTAAAGACTGAAACATAACTGCTGCCAACACAACCAACACACAATAAGATAACCACCTGCTTGAGAGCGTGGCAACCAAAACTAACACAGATGCCCACCTGTAATTCAGTTGCACCATCTGAACCTAGATGAAACAACAACTTAACCGTCACGACATCTAAACAATATCAGTCTCTAAGATTCCTCAAAGCAACATGATTGCCTAACAATCCTCTAAGAGTACTCTAGCTGTCAGCACAGACTAATACTCATAGGGTGACCTATAAGTATCCAACAAGTAGTCAACAATCCCCAATAACAGAACTGCCTCACAATCCTCCTAATCATGTACATAAGTCACTAGCACGGATGTACAGGAACCGAATTCAACAGGAGGTTTCAGCCGCATTCCAACATCTTGGGTGATGTACAACTTTATAAACCACCTGGCTCAGCCGCGGACCTCACTGAGCCATGCTGTCTCGCTGCCTCCTTGATGATTGAAGGGAACACAGCCCTAACAGCCTCATCCTGGGGAAAGAAGGCTTACGGTTAATCTCTATCACCTCTAAGAATCATGAGGACACTAAGTACCATAATACGATAAGCAAACAATCCTAAGGCAAACTATCAGAAGTTCAACATCCACAGCCAACCACCACGGACAAGCCGTCTGCTCACCATCAACAACCAACAGTCCAGGAGATACCACACTCCCACATGGAATCCAACATTCCAAATAACCACCAACGACAACGACAGTGCTCAAGGACCAGGCCTCGAGAACACAGAGTACACCTAGACTAGTCCTAAGACTCATCAAAACAATTGTAGGCAAGAAGACGAGCTCCGAATCGAAGACCATGTCTTACTGAAGCTATGTCACCCCAAGACTACCCTGGAACCAAATCTAGCAACCCAAACTAACCAAGGTGCTATACTATAAGGTGAGAACTATACTATCTCAGAGAAATGGTGGCTAAACCTCATGCCGTCCATACATCTCTACTAATCGTCAAACCAAGTTACTAGTGTCCTAAAATAAGTTGGGCACCCTAATAACTAACCAACAATACCATACTCAATATATTATATATATATATATAGCGACGCTGAGGCGTCGCAACACACTGAGTAATGCCTTTGTTCTCAACCTCAATGAAGAAAAAACTCGTAATAACCACTCTTAATGAAATCGGTCTAAGAGGAATCTCAGGAATCATCGTCACATCGACGACAACAGAGAATAACCTTATCTGGCTATTCATAACCTTCGGGTTCTATCTAGTAGCTAAACTCACATTATTGCGGGTTTTACTAACTTATCAAACCCTTAAATACTCTTGTTTAAGGTAAGCTAAACGGATAACCCGTGAAGGGTGCCCTAAGCCATTAGCCCAATACTAACCTAATCACAGATATAGTATATTATACTAGGCATTGCTATAACTCACAAATCAGGATAATAATCTAGTTATTCAGGAAGATAAAACTCGCCTGATGATATGCTCAGAACGACAATCTCGGCGAAACTGTCCAAACAGCACCCTAACCGAAATGTGCTCCGCGAATTGACTTTCAAAACTCCAAATCAATCACGAAAAGGACCAGGAACACCACAACATCAACCACCATCAAGGCCCGGAGCCCAATTGCAATTCCAACAAAGAATACTCGCCCGAAACTGAGTTTCAAATCAGCGCCGCACTCGAATCAGCAACTGAACCTCACTCCCCATCACACTAAACCCCAATCACCACCACCGAACAGCTGCAAGGAAAACCCAATGATCAACATCACAATAACCAACTCAAATCCTCCACTCTCAGGGCTCCAAAAGAGCAGAAAATCAACTATTCAAATCAGATTATCAGGGGGGAAAACAGTTCATAAAAGGAGGAAAACAGTTTACCCAAGGGGGAAAGCAGTTAGGTGATACGAACTGATTTCAAATCTCCGGAACACCACAACGTCAACCACTACGAAGTACCAGAGCCCATTCACAAAACCGAATATCAAGTCAGCCCTACACCTGAATTTCAGCAACTAAAACTGTATCAAAACCCAACCAACAATCACCAACAATCCAACCCATACCTGCAATTAACCACACACTTCTATAAACCTCAATACTCCACAATCAAACCCAATCCACCAATAATCGCAGACCCTAAAATCAGCCCTAACAATCACCAAGGGTACCAGCTGAAATCAAGCAACAATAAAAAGAGGAAAAGGTGGAATAACTCACCGGAGTAGGGGTGGCTTGAAACGGCGTGGAACAACGATGAATTCGGCACGAAAGGGAGGAGAGGATTCAGTTTTGGGAGAGGCGAGAGAGAGAGAGAGAGATAGAGATTTTTGGTCCAAAAAGAAATGAGGGAAAACGACCCAATATGTAGTTGAAAACGAGTCAATGCTCGAATATAAATCTCCAGATCTGAAGTAGATGAAGAAAATAAAGGAATCTTTCTCCTGGAAATCTCCAGAATCCTAAGGGTCAACCTAACAGCTCACCGGAACCACCCCAAACTATCTAGGGGTTCCCGAGGTCTAAACACCACCTCCACCGCCTGACGGCCACTGAAACTCCTAAACCCAGAAATGGAATCTAACTACCAGAAACTTAACCGAAAGGAATAAATGTATGCGGAACGGATAGAAAGGATAATATGCAAATGTGTAACGCGTAGGAGTATATGCAAAAGTTCAACGAATAACAATATATGCATAATAATAATAACACTTAATAATAAAAAATATATCCTAAAAATCTGGGACATTACACTTTTAATATTTTACAGAAAGGATAAGAGAAAAATAATTTTATTGTAATACCTTCTCTTATCATTACTGTAGAAAACCTCTATGTTCATAAAAGAAGATTCGATAAGAGTATATATTTAGGAAACAATGCATAACAGTTTGTTCCTTACCTCACGAATCAGCACAACGTTTCCTAGCGACTTGGACATTTTCTTGTCGTCCCTAGTCATATGACCGTTATGCATCCAGTATGACACTTTAGCCTTAGAGTTCACAATACTACTCTGGGCAATCTCATTTTCGTGATGAGGAAATATCAGGTCCATCCCTCCACCGTGTATGCCGAAGGAGGATGTCAGATAATGGGCGCTCATAACACTGCATTCGACATACACGTGTATGCCAAACCTTATTGTTTTCGGGATCCTTTGGTGTAAAGATCTCCTTTTGCTTAGTTATTGTATTGTAGATGTTAAACACTAGATTCCCCATAATTAGGGTTTTATGAAAGAAAAGTTAACAAATCAACTTTTAAACAACAGATACACTAGATTGATACTGAAGTAAACTCTATATATAACAATAAGAAAACACATAGTGGTAATAATTACCCAAGGGAATCGTTTGGATTCAGGTGAGGGTTCGCCTAAATTATGAACATCTATTACACTTCGTACCCTCTATTCATCCTCGACATAAGAGATGAACATGTAGCAACATAAAGACCTAAGCTAGGGGCAATAATTTGATGGGAAAATAAATTATGGTGGTAATTATCCAAAGCTGCAAATCCTGTAAATAAAAAAGATAAACTTCAAGTCATAACTATATGTATTCAAGTAAAGCTATTAAACTAACCACTTGAAAAGTTGATCTCAGTACTATGATCAATGCTATCTAAGAAAAAAACCTTATGAATATATTTTCATACGTGAAGACCGGCCTCCTCCACCCACCACCCCTACCTCGCGTAGAAAAATTATAGCATTCCTAACCACTTGAAAATTTGATCTCAGTACTATGATACATGTTACCGAACTAAGTGATAACTTTGCGTCAAATGATTACCAATGTTAGGATCACTAATTTCAACTATAAACAGTAGTCATAGTAGTAATGACTAACGAGAAACCCGGCTCAACCGTCCTACATAATATCCATGTAGAATAACTAGCTATAGCAAAATGTACTGTTCGAAAAAATACCTACAATAGCAAAGATAAAATGAAAAATTCCTACACAATACCCATGATAATCTACCAGCAATAACAAAAGGGAAAATTAGAAATAGTCAAATAGTACGTATTTATATTAATCATGGCGGAGGAAACTATAATATATCATGTCAAGACGTCTATGAAACCTTTATGACAAACCATATATTATGAATAGAGGAGTTGTATTATGACTGTGATAGAAGAAAGAATACCCATGAGCTAAAAAAAAGTCACAAAACTAGGAAGCCAAGGAATATGCTAATTTGTAAACAGACTCATTCATTTGGTTAAATCTTTTTGCTACAGCATTAACATAATGCTGGTCCTAGGAGTTTGGCTGCCCAAACCGATTTCCCAAATTGGCTAAACTCTTTAGCAGTGCCGAAAAAACTTGATTTGGCCGCTTTACCTCAACGAATAAAATTTAGATTTTGTTTAAGACGTACCATGTTACATAATAATAGACAAGACAAGTTGATAGACATAGTATGTTCCATAATCCTATGAATTTAGACAGAAAAATACCTGATTTCTAGCAAGCTCTCGATCAACTCATGTAATAAGATATTATCATCTTCAGCAAAGTACACAATCCCATCTAGTTTATGACGTCCAATATGTTCAAGCACAGTATTCCTATGATGAGCCCCTCTATCCTTCACATTCGTAGATTTTTTCGTAAGATGCCTATACATAACTCCACTTCTCAAAATCTCCAAAGTTTCACCCGATTATATGTCAGAGTCACAACAATCAACTGTCTAATACCCCTATCTCCCTCTTCTTCATCCAAATCCTCCAATGCCCCAACCCCAACACCCAACTTTGCTGCCTCGAAAACAACCTTCTCCCCACTAACACCCCCATAACGCGGTTAATCTCTGATAAAAACTCAAACTCCCCATGTTTCACACTATCATTATCTACAAACCCAATTACAAAACCTAGAACAAAACATACCAGGAATAAAAAAAAAGGTCGTCTCCATGAATGATGATTACTACTTAGTGTTCCCTTTCTGTGATCTTTGTATGAAAATCGAAATGAGAAATCTTTGCAGTGATCCAATGAAATATGGTTGTGGAGATGTAGATGAGTAGTTTGAACTGTACATGAGGTTGTGAGAGGGCGAAGGAAGTGAGAATGAATTTTGAGTGTGATGATGATAAGCGGGAGATTGAGCTCGTCGAATTGAGGCCATTAGTGGTGATTACATCTGTTGATCTTATTTCGAAAACTTTGATGAAACAAAACCCTAAAAAGAAAAATTGAATCACTGAGCAGAGGTACTGTTTGAACTGGAGAGTGTCTAGCTGATCGTTCTTGCACGCCGAGTATCACCGTATGGTTTAGAAGAGAGGAGAGAGGAGTTTGGTGGGTTTGGTTTAGAAGAGAGGAGTTTTGTGCGTTTGGGAGAGACGGAATATCCGAGGGAGATTTACAGAAATACCCCTGATTGTATATTTAAGATTCCCAAAATACCCCTAATTTTGTATATACGAAAAGTTATGCGCTGAACTTCCACATAAACCCATTCTTTCGTCACCTAATTGCGATTGAGATACCTATTTTGGATTGTATTTGGTACATACGAAATAGGGGCATTTTAGTATTAAATAAATTTCAAGAGTAGACTAAATAAGCATCATGATCTAACGGTTGTGTTATAAACTAAAATATATATTTTCCTCAACATGTGTAGAGTAGGGTGATCAACAGCCGAGATTGATTCTCATGACATAGCTATTCCTTTAGTATTATAGATGAGACAAAGTTTATTTGTGGCAAATAGAGTTGGGGTCCGTGGTATTTCTTTTTTTAGCTTTCACTTTTTTTTTTTGTTCTCCCGCGCGATTTTCCAAGTTTTAATTTTGGTTTCCTCTTGTTTTTCTTTGTTGGAGCTGAGGAGTTGGTAACAGAGGACCAAACTCTCAAAAATCAAAATTACACAATCAAAAACCCTAAAACCAAAAATTAAACTCGAGTATTCTTCAAATTGTTGTTCTCAAAAATTGGTTAGTCAATTTTGTCTATCTCAGTTGATGCCCTTGGATTTGCTGATTTGTTGATTTACTGATTTTTTCAGTTCTGCTCAATGATGGGTAAGTTTTCCAAGTTCAAACTCTAATTCCTTTATAGATTTACTAATTTTGATTTGATTGAACTATTTTTATAATATAATTAGATTGTTTAATTAGATTTGCTAATTCCAATTTCAATCAGTAGTAACTATGTAAAATAGGCAAGTTTTACATTCTTTTATCTCCTCCCAACATTTTCTCTTGTGTCCCTTTCCACGAGGAGAGAGGGATATATGACGATGGTGATGTTGTGTATTGTTGGTTTCCTACTTCTAAGCTATGGCGTTTCTTCTTCTTTTCTTCACTACTCTCAACTAATAAATCTAATTTCCATTCACTTTTGGAAGAGTACACTCATTATTGCCAATTGCCTTTATTTGTATAATCTACTATGGTATAAGGGGCATTGGATGCAATAAACCTCATTTAGTAATAATCTGTCTTTATCAACATTGCACTTTTGGTTTCTTTTTTGTATGCCAATCACCTTGTTAATTGATATGTTTAATTTATTTAACTACCTTTTGTTTAGGTCACTCAAAATTATTCTTCAATTTCTTATTGTAATATAAAAATATATATTGACCAATCATTATGATGTGATGTTGTAGTTGATGCTCTATTGGTTGATGTTGTTGTGCAAGATTATTAAGTGGAAAGAAAACGCAAAAAATAGTACAAGTGAGCTTACTTCCTTTTAGTGTTCATTTGCTAATATTATTGAAGCATAAAAAGTTTTTTATTATATGTATGCCAAAGTTTATCATTGAAGTTCTTTTTGTAGTATCTATTATTCCGAGTTGTGTTATACATTATTTGCATATTACTGGGATGCACTTAGGAGATGGATATATTATGAAGAGAAAAAGGGCAGAAGAAACACTTATAATTTTACTAGGTAAAAATCTTGGGATGATCTTTAAATGAACATGAATCGATCTTTGAGATATGATTCGCCTTTTTACTTGTTCTATATTTATTTTCTCACTTTAAGACATTTTTTTTTAGCCAGAGATATTGAAGTTCTGTGAACATGTCTTCTGTAAATTTGAACAAGAATTGGATGAAGGCAAGTAGATTGACTTATGATTTCCTCAATGGTGTTCGGTCGTTTATTAATTATGTAAAACTAACTTTAGGAGATATGATTTATTTTTTTTGCAATAAATGTTGTAATGTCAATGGGGTAAAAGCAGTTGATGAAATAAGAACCTATTTAATAACTTATGGTATATATTAGTCATATACAACTTGGTATTTTCACGGAGAGTCCAGAGATGCTACTATTGATGCACATATTCAGAATCCTAATGAATCTTTAATTACTCAACATGATGACGTTGAGCGACCAAGAATATTTGATTTAGTTGATGATGCCTTTGGTTATATACAACCTGAAAACCTTAATGAAGGCATACAAGTTTGTTCTTATGAAGTTGTTGATGAATTCCCGGAGGAGGAAATCGAGTATCAAATGTTAAAGGATGATGCTTCCCATCCATTATACCCTTTATGCTTACCAGATAATACAATGTTGTCAGCGACAATTGAGTTAATGAGTTTAAAATCAAATTGTCAATTGTCTGATTCTGCCTTCACAATGTTGTTGGTTTTGTTGAAACAACTTCTTCCTAAAGATAATACTTTGCAAGAAAGTATGTATGCTGCTACAAAGATGATAACGTGTTTGGGTATGAATTATGAGAATATTGTGAAGGCAGCATAAGACTAAGGAAAAGTATCCTATATGTGGTGTAAGTAGATAGAAATCTGAGTACCGTGTGAGGAAAAAATCAAGAAAGATACCGGTAAAGGTGTTAAAGTATTTTCCCTAAACACCCAGGTTGAAGAGGCTTTACAGGTTAGTGTTAATCCGTATAACTTGTATAGTTATTTTATGAACAAGCACGATAAAAGAGGTATTATGTCTTTTCAATTTCTTTTACAACATTTCATGGATTGCTGAGAGTTTAAAATGACATCATAAAGGTGCATCCAATGATGGTCTCATGCGTCATCCCGTTAATTCTTCATGTTGGAAAGGAATAGATATTAAGTACCCTGAATTTTCAAAATAAGCATAAATTTTTTGTCTTGGACTTGCTACTGACGGGTTCAACCCATTTGGTAATAAGATCAGTTCGTATAGTTATTGGCCAGTGATTGTCCCGTACAATCTTCCACCATCTCTATGCATGCAAAAAGATTTTACTTTACTTACTCTACTTATTCCAGGTAAGAGGTAAGAGTGGTCCAGGAAAAGACATCGATGTTTACCTCTAACCTTTTGTCCCAGAGTTAAAAGATCTGCGGGATAATGGTATTTTAACTTATGACTCTCATGAGAAGACCATGTTTGCAATGAAAGCAATCTTATTATGAACGATCAATGATTTTCTTGCATATGGACATATCTCTGGTTGCAGAACTGGAAGAAAATATGGGTATCTAGTTTGCAGCGAAGGCATATCCTCAAAGAAGTTAAAATATGGATGTAAGCATGTTTATATGGATACTAGAAGATTTCTACAAGAAGATCATCCTTTTAGGAAACAAAAATTGTAGTTCAATGGGATTGTGGAACATAGAGGGGCACCAATATGTTTGATTGGTTCAAAGGTATTAAGCAGAGTAGATAAGCTGGTAGCAGAATGGGGAAACGTAGGAGAGAAGAACTACAAGTCATGGTCAAATGGGTAGTTGAATCTCTATGTGTGTTTGAGAAGTACTTCCCCCCATCTTTTTTTGTTTCCATGGTTCACCTTGTTGTGCACTTAGGGGAGGAGGTATTGAGATGTGGACCCGTTAGATTTAGATGGATGTATGGATTCTAGAGGTTTGTTAGTAGTTTAAAGCTTATTTCATCTTTAGCGTATAATTTTCTTAAATTGATATATGATTTACTACATGCATCAGAAAAATAAGAACATACAAAGATTAAGTCAAGAATTCAAAACGTGTAGAAGGGTGTATCGCAAACCATTATGTTTTTGACGAAGCGATATTGCACTGCATGGAGTATATACCTAATGGTTAAAAAGAGACCTATAAACGTGGATGACCAACATTCATGGATGATGATGCAGATAAGGAACAACCTCTTGACAAAGGCAACATCATTCATCTTGAAACACTTAAGTACGAACAAGTGCGTTGTTGGGTTTTGAGCTCTTATGATAGAATTGAAGAATGGGAAAAGTAAGTATATATATAGATATCCTTCTATTTGACGTATCTATGTAGGTCATACCTAATACTTGATTAATATGTAGGAAGTATGATATATACCTTAGAGATTACATGAGAGTTTCAAGGTGTAGGGGAAGCACAAACATAGGAAAATGGATTATATATTATGGTTAAGGAAATAGGTAAAAAAACATACATTCTTAATGCATTTTATGATAATTATTAATCTCAAACAAACTAATCTTGGATTTATCTATTCTTTCATAGTTTGAGAACTCAGAAATGTCTACCACTGCAACAAATAGTAGCTTTTACGTCATAAATAACGTCATTTATATGGATAATGACATGAAAAATCCTCTTTTGCAATTCTTTATCGCTAGAAAACGTGTCCAATTGAGATTCAACGCCATCTACTTTTAAAAGCAACGTTATTGCCCTTTGTTTATATGATTAACGTCACTTTTGTTAATGACAGTAAAACCAAATGCAATCTACGTTATAACATCTTCTACGTCGGTTTGCTTCAATTGACGAGATTGTTAATCTCGCAATGAAAATACATAGAATAGATGAAACTTGTTTGAGCTTGAAAAGTGTCTGCAGCCCTAGAATAATTTAATCCTTCCTCTCTTTTACTCCTTCCAAAGATGTAGACCCACTACACTAAAGTTTGAAATATCTATCTATCTATCTCTCTCTCTCTCTCTCTCTCTCTCTCTCTCTCTCTTTCTCTCTTTCTCTATCACTCTGAAATATGATTTTAAGCATCTTTAATTGGTAGAGAAAATTTCATGTTCAATTCACTCTTAATTAAGCATCTTTTCCTGGGGTCATGGAGTTACTGATCTAGGTTTTGTGTGTGGGAATCATTGGAGGAGAGTAGGTATTTTTGTGGAGTATGATTTGATCTCTTCTAACTATTTTAGGAGCAAGGGGATCATTCATGTTTGTTTAATTAGTTAGGGTTTTGCGCAATTTGTTCGGTTTGTTTAAGGTTTGGTTTAATTAGTTTCAATTTGGTGCCTCAAATTCCAGTACTTATGATGCCAATCTCAGAAAAATTACTCAATTTTTGAGTAATTGTATTAAATTAATAGGCTTTATTTATTGATTCTTGTGACTATGATTCTTAATTTGAAATTAGTTTTTTGTATAAGTTTTCTTTATTTAGAATTTCCTTAGCTTGGAATTGTAAGTATTTATGGTAACCTATAGTATGATTAAAATGTTTTGGTCAATCTAAACCATGTAGAATATTTTTTTTGCTTAAATCAGGGTATAAGCGTGTCTATTCATGAATAAAGTAGCTTCATTATTGATTTAAGGGTAACAAATAGTGCATCTACAGTCTCATATCTAATATAAGTAGTAGCTAGTTGAGTGTCCTTTGAAGTGCGATGGTGGCTCACTTTAAGAATTATGCACACTTAATTGGTTTCTGCAATTATCTTTGAGATCATAGTTGGTCCTTTTTGTTTGGCAATACTTACTTGGACCAGTTTCCATGATAAAGCTTAAGTTCTGGAGCTCGGCATCTCGGTCTTGGTTTTATTCATTAAATTTTGTATCATGAAGTCGAGAGTTTTACTGAGTTCTTATTATCTGAAATAGTAGTTTGATCTATTTAATCTCTAATTAGGTTCTCCTTTCCCGAAAGATGCTAAACCAAGTTCTTTACAAGGAGGATGAAGTTTTATGGAATATAATTAGGTATGATGCTTGCTTTTGATTTATGTTTTCATTGTTAACGTTCTAGGCCAGTTTAATTGGGAGTATTTTATATGGTTAAGCACTAATTTGTGCAGTTAGCAATCCTCACGATAGATGTTAATGCATATATTCAAAGTAAAATTTATGATCTAGCTCTT
Organism: Kingdonia uniflora; assembly: GCA_014058105.1. Taxonomy (NCBI): domain Eukaryota; kingdom Viridiplantae; phylum Streptophyta; class Magnoliopsida; order Ranunculales; family Circaeasteraceae; genus Kingdonia; species Kingdonia uniflora. The sequence goes on along the minus strand of JACGCM010000560.1, from coordinate 2,649,906 downwards.
ATTTCCTTATATTTTTTCTTTGATGATCATGTGTTGTGGTGCTTATATTCATTACAATGCTACATTGGATGGGAGGGTTGAGGCTTAAAGTGACAACGGTAAGTGTGCCGTGACCTAGATTTTGGTTTATGAAGATATAACTTGTATAAAATAACTATCATTCATGCATTTAGTGATATTTGTTGTTCCTTCCATCTTAAATATTGAAAGAAAAATTAAGGAACTCCAAACAGGGAGTTGCCTCTTGCTGTCAATAGTTAATTTTATTTTCTAACTGCCACTACAACAAATATGATCTTTTATGTCATCGAAACCAAGTCATTTTCTAAATAATTGACTTTGTTGATCCTATTTGAACTTTAGTTCCGTCAGTAGACGTACTTGATTGGGTTATTATGTTATTTTTCAAACTAGTGATGTTACTTACTATATTAGTAGAGTATGATTGACCTACTGCTGGCAGATAAGAAGTGAACCGCTAAACCATGCAGGCTCCTATATCCACTGTACCCTAATTACATAGACTTTAAGTAATATTCAATCATTTGTAAATAGTACTCAGATTTATTGCAAATTGCAACTTGCATGCAAGTAATATTAACTATTGAAAATCTAATGTATAATTTACGTACGAGATCTAAATGGGCTCTCACGAATCCTTAATTAGCATAAATCTATATTTAGACACTTAATGCAGTACAAGAAGAATACGATTGGTGATTTTAGATTGATTAGGTTGCCAAGACATATAAGTATTTCTACAATTTGCACCATAATCGATAGACAATAGACATTATTGTAAGCTATATAATCTCTAATCGTATTTGTACTGGTCACCGACACATTTAATCGTGTCAATGTTACATAGGACTCCATGTTATCTATATTCTTTTACCGATTTCATAATTGTCGTCTGTTGATGTTAATTTGAACACTTCCATCAATGCTCTTATTTCTTGCTTGAGAATAAATTTTTTATTGTTTATTTCTAATATATATATATATTTGGACATTGTTTGTCATGTAGGAACTACACAAATCTTTACCTTCATGTGAATCCTTCTATAATCAAGGGCAGGATACAGATATTTTTTCTTAGATTGAGCACATTTCCTGCATCTATTGATGTTTTGCTTGCAATTTTCACTTCCAAATGTTTATATCCAATCTCTATTAGGTCCCTTTCGATGGAAAGAAAAAAGAACCTGAGAGTAATGTGCTCCTTGCTTCAATTGAAAATTTATAATATGTTGTCACTGTGGATGTCCTTCACACGGTAATTTTTTTCTTCCTGGTCTAGTTTTAAGGACATTTTTATGCATACTTGCATCTGATAAATGATGTAGGTTTTGACTATTTTAGGTATTCTCGGTATTTGGTACTGTCCAAAAAATTGTTATATTTGGAAGAAAAAAAATGGTGGAATGCAGACGCTAGTTCAATACCTTGGTACGATTATTGTTTGCTATATCTTGATATCATATTATGTTCTTCTTGTTCTTCTATACTGTAGTTGTATACCTTTATATATATTTATGCTCATCAACTGCTAGTTTTATCCTGCTAACCACTTGTTAATTAATTCCTGTTTTCAGACCTCATAGCTGTTGCAGTCACTAAAGAAGCTTTAGAGGGACATTACATCTATGATGGTGGTTATTGTAAGCTTTATCTGTCATACTCTCTTCATATTGATCTAAATGTTAAGGCATAAATATATGTTTTTGAGTTATTTCCATGGCAAAAAAAAGAAAAGGAAACTAAGAAAACAATTTGCGAAGAAAACAAAACACCACCCTTAATGTATGCTTCTACATACTCCTTTATTTTATTTTAGACTTTTACATATTAGGCTGCTGCATAAACTTCTTTCATATAACATGTTATAAAATGGACAAATTTCATATAACATGTTATAAAGTGGACAAATTTGGTGACTTGGTTGTTGCCTTTCATACTCTGGCTATTTAGTTCTTTATTGTGTCTCTACTTGTAATATTATTTTTATTATTGGTTGTTCTAATCTGGCTACATGTTGATTCCATTCTTAGGGTTCATGATTATCAAGGCAGCTTAAAGCATCATCTAGCCTTTATGCCCTGGTATGATTTGATATTTTTAAACATGTATTTCACAATTTATTTCAAAAACAAACCATGAGCATACACATCTAATCCTCTCGATTCTCCCACATTTCAACTCCATAAATATCTTCTGGGCTTCCCAAATTTGAAACTACGAAACCCTAATTAGCTCCATTTCTCAATCTTTTCTTTGAATTGTTTTTGCAACGCGGTAACAACAATAATTTAAATGGGTGCAAGGATGTTTTATGTTAGCAGGTCAACAATGCATTGATTTCTAGGAGCGGCAATAGGGTTTACTTAATGGCAGAGTATGCTAGTGTGCCTCCGTGTTCTAAATTACCGTTGCAAAGAAGTTTCTATAAACTGAGTAGCTTCACTCCTATCCTACACAGTTGCAGAAAGCCATCATATGGAAAATTTTCAGTTATTACTCAGCTCTCATCGCGAAAAAACTATGTGTTCAGTGTTCCTACTGTAGGAATAAAGTACAATCACTATGATCAATATATCAAAGATTAATATGATTCTACTAACCTGATTTCCTGCTCTCTGTTTAATCACCTGTTCTTGAGTGGAGTCTTCCCTTAGATTGGTTGCAGACCTCAATGGGATGGTTTTCTGTAGTATAGCCTCTAAGAGGGACTTCCTCTCTATTTAAATTGATAGGGTTTGAGTGGTCTTCCCATTATACCCTCAAGCCCTAATAAAGAGTAACACTAGGTCCCACCTACCTTAACTTGGTGTAACAATTTGGCACAACCAATTACACCTATATGACCTATTAACATGTGTGCTCGTGAACCAGACGACAAAGTAAAGAGTAGTGCCGGTATAGATGGAAAATCCAACACCTACTGCCCCACTTTTGAGACGACCTATGAGTATCAAAGAAGCTTCTCGAGTTGTTGCTTGGGGACTTTGATGGATCTTGAGAAAGTTACACCCTCAAATTGGACACCTGTTGTTGATGACTTACTACTGATTATCGGTGTATTTCTTACATATATGGCTGGAATAATACCGTCACAGAAAGCTTATTCTAGTTCGAGACAGATCGTCTCAAACTATGATGCTGTTACTGCTAATCTTACATCTTTGGGTAGTGATATGAGCAGTGAATTCAACCCAATGTATGTATGGGATGAAGTGTGAAGGAAACTCATGATTGCAATAAATGCTGTTATACAGGATGATAATTTAAATAGAAAAGTTGATCAACGTGAAAAAAACAGTGAAAAACTTCCCTTTAGTTTGTATGCCATTGCTGAGATTCCTCGATTACGACTGTTTCAGGCAACTTTGCAACAGCTGGAAAAAGAGGTCAGTAATATTTCAGAAAGCTATGAAACTGTAAATAAGGACAATCAGTCGGGACTTGTTGTAGAAATTATAAAGAAATGTGGTAAGTCAGTATGCCTTGTATGGCTAGAAGAGGAACTTTATCTGGAGAGCAGGAAACATGACAAGGCACTTCTTTCTACGACTTTTAGGAAGCTGAAAGACGAAGACACTATTTTGCAAAACATTAAATAGTCGAGCAAAGATGATATATGTGAAGATTTACTGTTCTATCTCAGATTTGGTTCTATCAGGGAGGGAAGCTGCTATGACCTAAAGTTTCTTGTGCAACATGGGGTTGACATCTTAGAAGATCTCGTGATTACTTTGTCAGATGGAATCACAGGCCTTTATTTAGAGCTTATTTCCGTTGACAGTGACATGTCGAGTGAAATGAGCCGACTGGGTTTAGATTTGTGTTCATTGTCAACCCGAGCCCTTCAAAGATTACGAAACGAGGTTGCATTGGATCGGTGGCTGCACCAGAATATTGAGTCCATTGTTTCAATGTATGAGGACCGTTTTGACTTGTGGACCTTTCAAATCCAACCACTTGAGCGACCAGACATAAACCAGTCTGAAGAAAGGTCATGGTGGAAGAAGCTTATCTTCAACAAACGTGCATCAACATTACCGTCATTATGTTCTATTGCAATCAAACAATTGTCCGTCCCTGTAAAACGTACATGGAACTTAGAGCTTTGAGTGGCTGGCGGTACTACTTCAGGTTGCTTCTTGAGTTCTCTGATATCACAATGCCTTTCATTAGATCTGCTGTTGAAAAGATCAGCAGTGCCATATCATTCTTTCTGGTTTGCTTAACTGGGAGGTCCTTAGGACTCATTTATACTGGTATAAGGCAGGCGCTGGGTTGGAGGTGAAAAACAGTAAATTTACAAAAATATTTTCTTGCTGAAGCAGCATGAGCGGGGGGATCTCTTTTGCATAGCAACTATTTTGCGGGATAGCATTTTGCAGCGACATGTGATAATAGAAGGTATCTTTCAATGAAAAACTACAGTTTGAGCTGACAAAATAGGACTGCTTCAAGTGTATTAAATATAGAAATACCTGGGACATACATCATTGTGCAAATTACATCCTCGTTCCAGATTCCATTTTTGCCCTTACTTTTGTATCGTGACGTTTATTGTTTAATGCTTGAAGTAATACTTTATTGACATGCCTTATCAGGTTAGTCAAAAATAAGAGTTACATAGACCTATAGCGTTTAATGGTGGTATTTTTATTGACATGCTTCTCTTTCGGTTGTTAATATGAAGGCTAAGAGAATGTAGGAGTGGACACTATGATGGCAATTCTGTGCAAGACATTGAATGGTATTAAAGCTCTTGAAACCTATGACAAGGAAGGATGAATCAATAAGAGTATTGGTCTTCACATGCTCAGGCCTTCTATAAGGAGGCCCATGGATGGCAGATATGTAGTAATTTGGCTAGAAGAATTAAGGTAAGAATTTTTTGTAGTTTGAGAAAGTACTTTCTACTGTGTGTTTCTTAATTTCACTCTAATACTAATACATACAAGATACTGTTATTTTATGTCTAGAAACATGTAAATATTTCTTACCCCCTAATAAATTTTCCTCCCTTCTTTTGTAGACCTTATTATGTTGGTGATTTTGTGGCCAATGACCCACAACGAAGGCTTGCTCTTTTGAAGCCAAGATTACCCACTGGAGAGTGTCCACATGGTTTTCTTGGATTTACTGTGAATATGATTAATTTAGAAAGTATTAACCTGTCTTGTCTAACAATCAACGGTCATGGGCTACTGGAAACTCTCTTTTATAGCCTTTTCTCACGTGTGCAAGTATATAAGACCATGTCAGAAATGCAACTTGCCCTTCCATGTATAAGTGAAGGAGCCCTCTATTTAGATGGTGGAATGGTTAGGAGTAATGGTGTAAGCAGATACTAAGCAGGTGAGCTTGCTAACCCCTAAATTTCTGGAGTGCTAAAGCTAGATACTAAGGAGGTAAGTGCAAAAATATCGTCAACTAGTTCGTCAAGGGTTTTATTTTCCAGGAGCTCTAGTAGGTTGCCTTTCCAAGATGAGTTTGACGATTACGAGTTTTCCTGCCCATTTCTTTTCGATGATGATGACTTAACGGATCCAGGTCTTAGGTAAGATCAAACAGTTATATAATGTTGGTGTACTTGATTTTCTTAATAACTTAGCGAGCATATTTCATTAGTAGTTGCAGTTGCTTTAATTTATCGGTGTAGTACTGTTGCTCAGGGAATCACAATTGAAACAAGCTTGAAGAATTGTAAAGCTTCTATGAAATTTACTCTTGTAGAAGAAGTAGGATGTCTGCCCTTGCTAGAAGCTAAAGCCCAACTCAACAGATACTAAGTAGGTGCATTGATTACTGGTACACAATTTTAATGATGCAATTAAGGAAGGATATGGAGTTTCTATTTTCCACAAAGAGAGTACGGAAGAAGATGGAAAAGGAACTGCTTATTGGTACACAATTTTTCTCTTTGTTTATCTTCATAAAGTTATTAACATTAGATGCATTGATTCTTTTCATTTACGTATTTTAAGGTATGATGGAGATTCAACTATTGGCCATAGATTATACAAGGAAATAACTAAGGTTGAGTTCGTGAAAATGAAAGGGAAAGGGCGCTTGACACAACCAACAAACAGTTATCAATGTATAATTGTCACGGAGGTGGAATCCTTTAAGCAAATAGGTATTTTGATATTGTTTTGTATTATTTTCTTTTCTCTTACAATTACAAACATCTTATTGTGTACTCACATTTACAAAGCTAATGTTTAATTTATATGCTTTGACAGGTTTATAAATTAATTCAGATTAGTAGAAACACACAAAGGCTGTAAGCATTCTGGCAGTGAAACATCCAAAACCCTTCTGTATGGTTGTTTTATTTGTTTTTTGTGTATTGGTTAAGTTTACCAGTGATTTAACTCTGTAACTCAAATAATGAAGTGATTAAGTTCAAACACATTATATTGAATGAAAGTAATATAATTTAGTAAAATATTTTTACCTTTTTATAGAATATGGTTGGTGGTCATGTAGAGAGGAGGACAGGGCTATGAATTGACAACATTTGATTTATTATTATTATTTTTTTGTATTTTTTGAGGTATTGACGTCATTTTAAAAATGTCATTGTTGATATATGAAAATGCTACCACGTCACTTCAAATATGACGTTAAAAGATTTCAACTACGTCATTTTTTAATGACGTCAATAGAATACATTAGCCGGTTGGCCACCGGAATTTCTATCAATAACATCATTTTTTGAAACCCCTTATACGCCACTTAATTAATGACATTAATGAATATCTTTCCTCGTCACTTATTTGATGACATTGTTAGTCCCTACCTTTCAACGTCATCGCCTTCGACGTCATTTGTACAAATGACGTTAAATCCCTTTTACGTCATTTTTTTAATGACGTAAAAACCCGTATTTGTTGTAGTGTACACTGAAAAGATTAGTTGACGGGCTGAGCTTTAAAGTGATATCATGTAAAACTATCACGTAAATGGATTTGTGCTTTGTACAACAGACTCTGAATCTTGCAAGACAACACAAAATAGTGGGGTTAAGATGAAAGTGATGACCAATTTTGTTTCTAGTGTAAGAGATTTAAGTCCACGTAAAGCAGAAACCATATACTATGGGGTTGTAAAGGAAATTATCGAACTAGATTATTATAGTTTTCCCCAAATAGTATTCTATTGTGATTGGCTGCAGGTTGAAGATAAAGTTAATGGATGTACATTTGACGCTGAAGCTAATTTAACTTTTGTGAACTTAAAAAAGTTAAATGGAAACTCAAAGGTCGACGATGAGCCATATTTTCTCACATCTCAAGCTTTGCAAGTCTTCTATTGTCAAGATCCAACAATGACTGATTGGTCTATAGTAATTGATTCTCCAAAAAGATTAGATAAGGACATTGACGCGTATGAGGAACCATTATTTTTTGAGACAGGAAATCCTTTTACTTCTTCAATGATGGGATTAATAAATGAGAACGTAGATGAAGATGAAGAAATTACTGAAGGATCGTGGATGTAGAAAGTTCTATTTATATCATAGTTGTATTTAAAACGTGAACTTTATCTTTCGCCAATTTGCCAAACTTGTTATATATCCAACACATGGAATGAGTTTTTTCTTTTTGGTAGTTGTTTTTATCTATTTTTTTATATTGCATTTCATTCCCCCCCCCCCCCCCTCCCAATATTAATTCTCTCATATAATGCTTACTAATTCTAGCTTGCTTTTTGGTATTGTGTAGATGTTTTATTTGTGGTATTAATTTCTTATATACTTTTGTTTGGTTTTAGGATGATATCACCATCACAATCGACACCATCCACATCAAACCCTTTGGAGCCTTTGCCTATACCGGTTGGGGGATTGTATGAGCATTCTGCTACATCAGGTGGAGGTAGTTCTATGATACTTTATTTACTATTTTGGGCTTAGTAGATATGACCTAATGATGCTTAGTAGTATGTTATTATTCTTTATTTTTACCTTAAATCATGAAGTTATAAGACTTCCAAAAATTTGCCTTCTTAATACTTGATTTTCTCCGTAGATTCATCAAAAATAATGATACCTCTGAAGTTATCGTTGCTAGGGCATGTTGTTGGAAATAATTCAACAAAATTTATGTCTCGTTTGGGAAATTTAGTGGGAGAACATATCCCTCATATTATTCAGATTGGCCCGCTGTTCCTAATAGATTCAAAGATACTGTTTGACTAGATAATATGTGTAAGTGAAAACTTGTGTTGTTATTCTTCGTGTATTGAATCAATGTCGCTATTTCGTTAATGATTATACCTTGTACTAATTACAAGAAGAATATGTACTTCCTGAAGCGGTAAAAAGAAAACTTATGAGATCAACTAATAACTTGTGGAGAAATGGAAAGAAAATACTTAGGAAAAAGTACGATGAGTGGGATACAGATGAAGCATCGAAGAAGACCCGCCCAAGCAAGACTAAACCTGAAAAATGGGTTCGATTTGTCGACCTTACTTCTACATAATAAGTTAAAGCTAGTCGGGAAATGAACAAGATAAATAGCTTAAAGATGGTAACCCCTCATACGACTGGAAGAATGGGGGTATTCAGAGTAGCTGATGAAATGGTTAGCTTTGATTACAGTTTTGACATTATCTATTTATTTATGATCGATGATGACTAAGTGATCTTCTATATGTAATTGATAGATGGAAGTGGATCTAACTACGACAAGATCAGATTCCTTCTTAGTTGGCCATACTCGCAGTGACGGGTGGGACCTTCCCCACAGCTCTTGTAGTGGAAAAAGTGGCAAGATTTATATTCACACACTAGAGTTACATTTGTATTTTCATTTAAATCACATAATTAGTCTTATCTCTTATCATTGAAAAGCAAAAAATATTCATTAAATTAGATTTCATTTAGTTAAAAAAAACCCAATTCACCTCATAGGTTTGGTGAGATTCGATAAATGAAAACTGGAGAATAAACTTTGATTATGTATTTCTATGTTGGGTTTTGTTGTTTTGTTTGATTGGGTATGTGGGTTGGATTGGAAAGTTGAAGAATGATGAAGCTAAACTATGTATGGAATGCTTCATAAGTTTGTGCCAAAGGAATGATAAACAGGGTCGTGCTTCAAGATTGACTGCGATTCAAGGGTTATCTAAAATGAAGATAATGAACTGGGGTCACAGGTGGTAGTCTGCTAGTTAAGGCCGGTGTCAACAAAATTACTAGTCTCAAACCTATCACCAAACTAAATCCAGCGGTTAGTGCGAACGATGACTTTACTGAGAAAGGTTCAGATAGTCCAACTAGTCTTCATTTAATGGAATTGGTGTAAGATATATCTCAAGAGTTTGCAGGGAGCGAGTTATTTAACACTGACGATGGGGATATATATGGCTAGAAAAACTGACCAGCCTAGCTAAACTGACTGTTATTACTGCTTGTGAACGTCTCTGGTGTTCACCCAATAACTTATTTGTATAGAAACTGAACAAGTATTTGAGAGTTCTTTAAAGATCAGAAAGTTGAGTCAAAGAAGTAGTAGGAAGAGAGGTTTAATGGTGATTGGTTAGTCTGGTGTATTTGAATTGAAAAGGTACACAATCATTGTGACGGCCTACCGAACGCCGGGCAAATCTACCTGAGCATTTTGAGATCTGACCTTGGATATATGTTCTTTATATCCTAATATAGCTGCACACTAAGTTTCGTCGAAAACGGATTCAGTTAAGAGGGCGAAAAGGGCCAGTACGCTTCGTCTCCAATTTTAACGTTTTCTTTTGGAATTTAACTATTTACTTAGTAGCTATATTAAGGAGGAACCTTGGTCCAATCCTTCCCATGACTAAAAGAGCTTTAATGCTTGGTCATCAAGGACCCCAACTCATGGACTATCTACAAGGGATAGTCATGAGTTCTCCTAGGCCTAGGGTAGGCTAGGGGATATTGCCTCGTAATGCGGGCCACTTTTTCCAAATAGGGCTTTATATGGCGCCGCTAAGCCCCACAGGCTACTCGAGATGCACTGCCCCTTACGGATGGACAATATAAATAGTCCAAGCTCATCGCCCCTTCATATAAGAGTCCCTTATCTTGAAACTGGCATATTAAACTACCCTGATCCGCTACGGCACTGGTGTGCTTTCCGTACCTCGTATGTGTTACGAAGGATTGCGCTGTAATGATTATTGAGAGAACCTTCAGCATTGTTGCCTATACCGAATGCATATTCGATGGCCCCTCACGAGTATTCAGGATTATTCGAATGTCGCTCTAGCATTCGTGAGTTATATTCCACTGGTGCCCCGCGCCCGTGAAGATGGCTGGTACGCGCTGACAACACGTGCGTGTACGCTGCACGGTCTCTTATTTTATTGTGCTCCGGGCACTGTTGAGGCAAACCCGGGCTGGGCCGTGACAGATGGTATCAGAGCAGAATATAGATGGATTGTGCCTACATCTATCAGAGCTAGACTAGTTTGTTTTAGGCTTATTCGAGCAAGGCTTGTTGGGCGTTTGTTTGTCAGAGTGTAGATCGATTGTGCATACGTCTGTCAGAGCAGATTATAGTGATGATTCCCAAGTTGGTAGTATGGGATACCTATTTGGTAATTGTTATTTCCAGAGCCGTAGTTGCTCCGTACAGATGATCCAAGCACCGCTGCGAACGCTTAAAGAGTGAGTTGCTTACATGTTGGTTAATATTGGAAGTAGGATGAAGGCTCCATATCTGAGCGCGATATTTCTCAATTTAAGTTTGCTTTGGACAATGACGCCAAGAGGAAGGATTGATATTTGAGTTGGACGCGATGATCTATATTACTGGTTGTCTCTAGAAGGCTGGTCAGTATAGTAGATGCTCTATGAAGAATAGTAGTAGAGCAATCTAGCAGGTTGTTATTGCATTCGGTCCGCATACGTACTGCAAAGTTTAGTAATAGTTGTGATCAAGGACGATGCCCCTCAGCAGAGATCGATATGGTGTCAGTTGTCGAGTACTTTTGTGTAGAAGCCGCGAAGCTTGGTTTGGTTGGAATTCCTTAGTGTCTATAAAAGATTGAAGAAAATCCTGTTTGATAATCGTTTTGATTGTCCAGAGTTGGACATAGGCGTTTCGGAGGTGAATGTCATGAGTCGATGTTGAAACGGCATGAAGTAAGAGATAAAGACATGGTTTGGGTCCCAAGTTTGCACACTGTAATATCGTCAGGTAGAAGTCAAGGATAAAGTTTCTGGTTGTTACTCGACATGAACTGTGATCCCCAAGTTGGGGTGTCGCTTGTCCGCAGTTGGTCCCTAGTTACACATGACACTGCTTTTCTCACTCAAAGAAGGCAAGTTGCTGAGTGATGCTTGTTCTCTGACTCCGTAGTGAGTTTTAGGTTTGTCAGCGTTCGAGTGCTCTAGCCATGTTGATCCATGTTATTCCACAAGATGGTTCTGGGTCATTTTAAGCTCACAGATGAGTGAAGACTCACGTTTCCAAAGGTTAGTAAGTTACGTAGTTATCGCAGAACAGAGTTGAGCTACAGTCAGTTGTGCAGGATACCTCAGACATGATCTCAGATGGAAGAATGTTCTAGGATGAAAGATCCTGAGCGGAATTGGATGTTAGTTTTCCAATTCCTTATCACTTGGTGGTTGACGGTAGGGATCAGTGTTCCTGTGCCTCATTCATTATTTGTATTGATGGAGTATCTTTAGAAGACCACATCCCAGTGATCGATTAGAGTTGGCTGCATTTGTAGAAGCTAGTTCAAGAGGCAGAGAATGGCTACGCTTCAGTTTAAAGATAATTACGACGGTATGAAGGTTGGTCTTTGTGAGTTTGATAGCAATTGGAAATGGCATGCCAACGAGCTCAGGGCGACATGTGTAGTGACAGTATCTTGTTCCCAAGTTCCCCAAGTACTCAGGATCGAGTAGGGATGAAGAGATGGATAAACACTTCAGCAGTCAGTCAGTTATATGTCATAGCTTTATTCTCGACGCAGTCGTCGAGCTTATTGAGTATGGGAAGAGCTGTTAGTTGTGACGTAGATGTACGCAGGTTCCAGCAAAGGTCGTTACCACCAAAGTTTGGCTAGTTAATGTGCCAGTGTTAAGTCCTCGTCAGAGAAGAGGTATTGAGAAGTCCACCTTGGAGAGTGAGACAAATAAGAGTCCTCCGAAGTTGAGAGACCTTGGTGATGCCAGAGTAGCGATCACCCTTCCTGCCGCCAAGTCATGGTGCAGATGCCATCTATCATTACATTGGTTAGATGATGGCCTACTTCGAAGTGGTAGAGCAGAACGTGGCTGTACAGATAGATGTCTCATGGGTTTTACAAGTTCACACAGGATGCCTTTATGGCGGACCACCTCGAAGGTTAGCTGGCGGTAGGGATCAGAGTATCCGCGCCTTAATAGGCTACCTCGATGGTTTTGTTGGTGGTAGGACAGAGTGGTCCACGTCTTGTTGAGAGTATGCTACCTTCTAGGAGCTACCCTCCCTTGCCCAAGTGAACAATGAGTACCAGTTCAGTTCTACACTGGTAAGGCTAGATTGCCGCATCTTGATGTTGTGTTCCAGATGGTCTGTAAGAAGGGCGGACATAGTTTGAAGACCTTTGCAGAGTTTTTTGAAAGAGCAATCAGGCAGCTTCAGAGTGCGGCAGTGTTCTGTAGCAGATGGGGAGAGTTTACCCCTTTTTTTTAGCAGACTTTCTCCTTACCACTCGAAGAAGAAGAGTGAAGTTTGATGCTGAGATTCATAGAAGATTGAACTCTCGAGTAGCGAAGGCATTATGCTACTCGGATGTGAGCACACTTTTAAATGGGATAACAAATATCCTCGTCAGGCTGTCCAGAGGAGATGCCCTAGGTTTGTCGAATACAACAACATTTCACATTGTGTCAGGGGAGAAGGTGCTTTGCAGCAGGATGCAGCGCATTTCAGAGGACGCGATGCTAATGAGCACCGTCCATACATTTATCAGAAGACATGAGGCCGCGAACAATATCCAGATGAGAAGGCAGACTCCAGTATTCGAATGAAGGTCCAGTCACCACGCACTTTAGTTGGAAAGACAAAAATAAAGGTTCAGTCGTGAAGACCAGTTTTCATCATCGAGACTAGCAGTTGGGCTTAATATCCGCTAGTTCTGAAGAAGATATAGTACTCTGAACTAAGTGCGGGAGATTTGTTGGTTTCTTGAAGATACAGAAGATTGAATCCTTGCAGAGTCGTGTGAAAGAAGGTTCCCGATGTGGACGTTGAGATTATTTTAAGTGTAGGAGGGTATGACGGCCTACCGAACGCCGGGTAAATTTACCCGAGTGTTTTGAGATCTGACCTTGGATATATGTTCTCTATATCCTAATATAGCTGCACGCCAAGTTTCATCGAAAACGGATTCGGCTAAGGGGGCGAAAAGGGCCAGTACGCTTCGTCTCCAGTTTTAACGTTTCCTTTTGGAATTTAACTATTTACTTAGTAGCTATATTAAGGAGGAACCTTGGTCTAATCGACCCCATGACTAAAAAAGATTTAATGCTTGGTCATCAAGGACTCTGGCTCATGGACTATCTACAAGGGATAGTCATGAGTTCTCCTAGGCTTAGGGTAAGCTAGGGGATTTTGCCTCGTAATGTGTGACATTTTTCCAAAGAGGGCTTTATATGGCACCGCTAAACCCCACGGGATACTCGAGGCGCACAACCCCTTACAGATGGACAATATAAACATCTAGGCTCGTCGCCCCTTCATATATGAGTCTCTTATCTGGAAACCGGCATATTGAGCTACCCTGATCCGCTATAGGACTGGTGTGCTTTCCTTACCTCGTACGCGGCATGAGAGATTATGCTGTAGGGATTATTGAGGGAACCTTCAGCGTTGTTGCCTATATCAAATACATATTCGATGACCCCTCACGAGTATCCAAGATTGTCCAGATGTCGTTCTTGCATCCGTGGGTTATATTCTACTGTCTCCCCGCGCCTGTGAAGATGGCTGGTACGCGCCGACGATACGTGCGTGTGCACCGCACGGTCCCTTATTCTGCTGTGCTTCGGGCACTGTAGAGGCAGACCCAGGCTGGGCCATGACAATCATGGACAATGATTCATTCAGCAAATTGTCTGCGGCTTACTAACCTCGTTATCCCAGCATCCCTCAAATATCAGAGGACTATGCAGTTTCTCCTGCTGCAAAATTTAGAATGAATACTCCCACTGTGAACAATGCTTTTGAGTCACACCCACACCTCATGGTTACTGAAGCATGGGAAGCTCTTAATCGTTTATTGGTGCATTGGTGTACTTTCGAGGCTTACCTTATAGTTATGGCAAAACTAACAGTCTTAAAATTGCTTTAGCTTGTCCAAAATGTCAGTGTGGATAGCAATACAGTCCCAAGGTCTTCCTATTCTGGAGATTCTGGAGATACTTCAATAACCTCTTAGTGTTAGTGGCAATCCATATCTTATCAAAACCCATATGCATTATATGACACAGACCCCTCTCTAAATCTTTCATTTACTGTAAATGCTTCTTGCCATAATCTTCCCAACAAAACCAATAAAAAATTGACGCATATATTATCTTAAAAGACCACAATAGCCCCCAGGTATCATATCTGCAATGTTCATAATGGAACACCTTTCAGGTGGGAAGTTACACTTAGAGTAAATCACTACCCTCAGGTTGGTAGTGACTCACACATTCCAAATAGCACACATCCTTCTCATGCTCTAATTTGCAGAATACTAGTGCTACTGACTAGTCTTACATTTATCTCAGACAAAATTCTAATGAGAACAGACTTGATACTTTCTCAAAGATTTTTAGGTTCCTTTTCCTCCAATTGTGTTTAATCATACTGCATAAGTAGGCCTTGAGCACAATATTACCACTGTCCTTCTTTGATAAGCTAAGTACCCATTCAACTTTTGAACCCACGTCCCCATTCTGGATATTGGTGGATCATACTATTGATTGAGCTTTCATAAGAGAAGTTATTTCTGGCTAGACTTAAAGCAACCTAATGACATCTATCGCTATAAGACTGAGGAATACTCTTACACTGTAGTCAACAAGTTTAATGTTATACCCAATTCGTTTCCGGATTGGGTTTTTGACTTTATGCCTGTACATGGTGGTTACTTCATCAGAAATATCAGCCCAGCAAAAATAGATTTCAGATGGCTTTGCTTGGGTAATTGTATTGCAATTTTATCATCTTTGGCTATCTATGAGCAATCAGTTGCTATTATGGATCTTATTGAATCACTTTGGGAAGAATTGGTTGGAGAAATGCCTCTTAAGGTTTGCTATCTAATTATCGAAAGAGCACTGGCCATAGTATTACAATGGAAAGCTCGACCGTTACATTGGGAAGCAAGCTCGTAAGTTCTAGACTTGGTCTATTGCTGGATACTTGGTTGCAAAAGTGCTACTGGAAGACCCATCTCATGTGGGTATGATATCTTTGGAGGAGAACAAACAGATGAAACCCATCCTGAAAAGATCAAAATCATGTACTTTCTTATTGGTTTACTATATGCAACCCTTTTTGTTCTTTCTAGTAGTAGTAGTAGTATTCTTATGTAGTTCTGAACTAGACATACTTTACTTTCATATTGATTTCTATTCTATTCTTATTGTCTGCTTTTATCAGTTTAAAAAAATAAAATAAATAGTAGCAAGAGATTGGGTTTTTATATAAAAAAGATCCAATAAACAATTAAACTTAGCTAAAACAAAGAACCAATAAAACTTTAGAGTTTTAAAGTAGATTTAATACTTAATAAATAACTCTCTATATTATTATCTTTGTTGCTATTTCTAAACCATTCATATAGTTTTAATTGATTGTTTTAGTATAATTTAGTATTATTTTCTATTTACAGACTGCAGTAAAAGAGATTATCGCGATGAATCCGCAATCTAAATATCTTGATGTTGACCATGATTTTTTAGCTCAAGTATTTGGTAAGGTGAAAAAAGGGTGTTTGAATTTTATAAGTCCGGATGTGACCAAAAGTTTATACAGAGTACCGAGCTTTTGAGGGCACAAATTATGGAGGGTAAGGAATCCTATATTAATTTGGAGAACCGGTTTTCACAATACAAAGCTGAAAATGATGCTAAGCTTGATAGCTTGCGGGACATGGTAACATCTCTTAGATTATTTGAGCGTGCTGCGACACCTACTATTAATGTTGATAGATCACACGGGTATGGATTAATTATGTAGTTTTTCTCTTAAATTGCTATTTTTGTACTAATATCAGTACCACATGTTTTTTTATTGTTAGATGTCTATACCTCTTTTGTGAGAAGAGGCAGTTGCTCATTTTATGAACTTGCGCGAGTATATTGTTGGGAGGGTGTTAATAATTCCTAGTTACCAGGAAAGCGAGGAGGCAGAATATGAGGTTATTGTTGATATAATTTTTGAGCAAGGTTCCCCGGTCTTTGGTCAACGTGTGGTTTTCTTTGACGAGCTTTTAATTGGCATGAAGATCAAGTACCCGAGAATTCTTTTATGTTTCGCCTATTAGGTGATTATCCTTCCTAACCCTTTTTAGATTTTTAAAAATTCTTTTCGTTATCCATTTATCAAGTATAAGTACAATAGGTTTGACCTTTATATTTATTTGTTATTTTAATTTTATTGTAGGTACTTTCCGTCATTAGTTTCCTTACTTTTTGGATACTCAAAAGGGATTGAAAATGCTTCCTATTCTTGGATCTGTTAATCCTTACTTTTGTGAATGCTTATAATGGATTGAAGATGCTTTGTATTCTTGGATCTGGTACTACTTCCGTGCTTATATTTTGAACACCGTTCTCTTAATCCTTTTACTTTAGAAGCCACTATTATCTCAATTTTTTTGTTCTTTTTGGTATGTCCATGGTTTCCTTTTGATTCATTATAGGGAAGATGTGTATAGTTTCCTTTTGAATTGGTATATATATGGACAATGTACTTGGATTTTTGTTTACTAATATTTATAAATGAAATTAGTTATTATGAATTATCTCTTTTGTTTATATACATTCATTCATGAGAGAAAATGATAGGTGCATCGAGAATATTGTAGATTTTTGTTGATCTTTTCTTTGAAAAATAACAACTAAAAAGTAAATTACCATAAGCTTAGGCCTTAGCAAATTAAAGAACTGTGGAAGATTTCAAAACATTGAACTCATGCTAAATTCGTAACAATATTATTAACTACGTACTAAATTAGTAACACATATCGTATAATACTACCGAATATGTCTGTGGCAAAATAATTGCCATGGATAAACTCTGTAGTACAATATACGACGAAACCACAGATTTGATCCGTGGAAAAAAAATTGTCACACCCATTTTACTACAGACCTCTACCACGGACAATATCTGTGGTAAAGCTGCTATTACCACTAATAAACATCGTGGTAATTTACTTAAATTGGTGTAGTAGGAGGAAATACATCAGTAGCCGACAGACGTTCAAAGTACCTTTCCTCCATTTCAGGCACCTTAATGGCCAAATGACCTTCAACTACATCTTGTTGACGATGTGAACGAGTTCTTACTATTACCACACATCTCTACACTCTTAGTAGCACAGAGATAGTAATTAATAGAAGAAGCTCTCAAAGGATAACACCAATCAAATATATTTTCCCTACATTCGTGTCGTAAATAATGAGATTTTATTCTCCAAGCATCTTTTCCAAAAATTTAACACCACAATGATTTAGACTGTTCTTCTTGACACAACAACAAGTAATTATATCGGGAATGGGGCGATTGTAATAGCATATTCCCCAGATTCGATAAGGATAAGCTAGCAGAATTATGTTGAAGGCATTCGATCTTTTGAGAAGACGTCAAGACCATAACTACAGATCTCGACGCTCTACAAGTAGCCATTATACTTGGTCAAATAGAACCGTTGCACATGATTTGTAAAGTTCACCCACCATCCATAAAGATAGGAAAAATATTTGTAACTGCCTGTATCCATCTATAAGTAGAGGCAGAGCATATGCCAATACTTTCTAGAAGATCTGTCTAAACTCCATTGTAATAGTCTTACTCAATCTCTCTGCAAGTATAATAGATTAGCACATAATGGATTCAGATCACAAAATTTTCATCGAGGTCATGGTTTTTCTAAGGTTTCACCGAGTTTCCACGTAAAATCTATTGTATCATAGTCTTTACTTACAACTAAATAGTAGTCTCTTCGCTAAAGTATTGATGAAGCTTGTCAACTAAAAAGCTAGCCATTACACAAACTTCATAGCTTCTTGCCAAACTAACGAATAGAAACTGCTAGATTTTATTCTTTTTCTAGTAGTAACTATGAAGCAATCACGAAGAATCGCTATCATATCCTCGTATACAGCAGCTATGCTTTTGTTCAACAAAACCAAGTTCAAAGATAGAAACAGATTGCAACAAAAAATAATCACCTATGTATTCTGATTCATGCATCTAGTGAACGATAGAGCAAATACGATATCGTAGGCTCGCGACAACCAACAACAAAAGATAGTTCTTAGTTCTTGCCATGGAGGGAAGTTAGATTTTATAAACATCAATTTACCACCATGGAGGAAAGTTAGATTTTTTTTTGAATCTTTGGGTTTGATTTGCCCAAAATATCTTAAAGCTTATGAACCGTAATTCAAGAGATTGGGGATGAGGGGTAGTAACATCTGGCATAATCTACTGGATGAACACTGCTCACAATTAACAGTAACCGCAGGAACAAAAATGAAAGAATACTCTTCACTTGATTTAATTTTTCAACCTCATAAGAAGAATAAGGAAAAATAATACCAGACTAATCGAGAATTTGGCGACGGCAATAGCTGCCGCTGGTAGAAGCAACAGAGAGTGAGGTCATCTTCAAGAATGAAACCTCTCTGATACCATATAAAGATAAATAAGAGGAGAAAGTTTATTCACTCTTAAGTTGATTAAAGATTACAACCTAGCCTTCTTTATATAATAGAGGCTCTCTAAGTTATTTTTACTTCTACCCAATGTAGGACTAAAGTAGTATATGTCTAGTAGTAACACACATATACTCCAACAGCTTAGTGATCTTTCAACAACCGTTTTGAGCATACCCAAACTCAGCAAACATTCTAGTGTGTCATTAACAAGTTCAGACTATTTCGAGCATAGACGTATTTTGCGTCTAGAATTTTTTTGAACAAAAAACGTACGCCTGGGGTCTAAAAACCAAACTTAATTTGCTCCATATACAGATTCACATATAATGCAGATTCAAAAATATAGTGATATTGGATAATGAAAATTTAATATACACATTGTTAATATTATGAATGAATTTCCTATACATATTTTCGCCTAAGATATGTACTGCATTGTTATTATTCGATTGAACTGCAATCTTTCACTTTAGCGTATTCAAGTGGGTTTTGCTATTATATACGTTCAATTATACAAATTTTTAGAACCTTAGCAGAATTGCGGTCCAATTATGCACGAGAAATAAGGAAATCTGGCTCCCAATGATAAACCAATTACCTTGTTATCAATTTTTAGTATTTTAAGTATATAAGCTTAGTACTTAATTATTTAAAAAAAAATGTATAATCCTTGAGCCTCTAACCAAAATTCTTCAACCTTTTTGAGAGCGATGCACCTATCAAAACAAGCTATGACTTTCCTCACTAATGTAGTTCCTCCCAATATCTCAACACTGCAAACATGTTATCGCACTCCATTTCTTTCTAAACTTTTAGTTTAACAAAAGTTCTTATTTATGAACTAATAGATGGTACCTTCACCATTTTATACAAGGAAACTATTGATGGTTTTTTCATTCTAATTTAGTTTAAGCTCTAGTATCCAATTCATGCATGAATCATTTCTTTGGATCATGATCTATCCATATTATGTACATGTGAAAAAATTGACGTGGTTAACCATGAGGTTCCTTGGAAAATTTAGAACAAGGCTCATTTAGACTTATACAAAAAAAGGTTACTTATCCCCCACCCGCTAACTATACATACTATTAGAGGGTTCCTATATCTTGTTCAGAATGAATTTAAATTTGTGTTCATGGAGGTTCATTATGTTCGTGGGACGAACAAGGCTCAAAGATGAAGATAAAAGATCAAACCGCTGATTTTTTGGTGTTCCTGTTCGAACAGGGCTTTAGCCTGTTATGACAATATGTTGCAAAAACCGATCTGTTCGAATATAATTTTTCTTTGTTCGAAAATAATTTGATTTACAGATTTTGCAAAGTTAAGTTGTAATCGTTTGCTTGCCTCGTGATTCGTACTTTTGATCCCTAACACATGTAAAGTCATCCCATGTATATAAGGGATACTTAGAATGTTTCTTAGGTATGATTAATGATCTAATATGAGTTTAACTCTTGTGAGTGAAAGCTAGGCTTTCAGAGATTCCATTAAAAGCATTCAAAAAGTTTGTGAGAGATTGTTGTAACCTTTGATTAATTCATAGTGGATTGTTCATCGGGGAGTAGTTTTTTACCCGTTAGGGTTTTCTATTTCCTTCCTTCAGGTAAATCATTGTGTGTGCGTTTGATTTTGTTATTGTTTAATTTTTCAATTGATGTTTCTGTGTTTCGTTCTTGAGTGAGGGATTGGGATTAGCTATCCTAATTCCTAACAACTGGTTTCAAAGTGTAAGGTTAGGGCTTGTGTGATTAGAGCGATTGTCGATGATGAAAAATTAAAGATCGAGGGATTCAATGGATTGAACTTTTAGATTTGGAAGATGCAAGTAGATAATTTCCTATATACGGAGAATTTTGATTTTCTTCTAGGGTAGATTTCAATGAAGCTATTTGATATAGGTGTATTGAAGTGGGAACTTCTAGATCGTGCTGTTCTACGTAAAGTTTGGTCGACACTCACAATTTCTATTTCTTTTCAATTTTTGGAAGTTGACATAATGTTAGAGATGATGAGAATGTTATCCCTACGATATGAGTAAGTGGCTTCAAGTGATTTAAAGTCATATAAAGCAGGTTACTTTCAATGTCATAGTTGAAATCTTAGGTAAAGATTCTCATATAATACTTCTTGGAGCGTTGTTGTTAACATCAGATGATTAGTCGGATGTCGAAGTTAGAGGAATGGGAGTTTTACATATCAAAGGTAGAAGCAAAAAATAGATTAAGGCATGGAATTGCAATAAACAAGATATTTGTTGGAACTACGGTAAAGTTGGTCATAAGAAGGAAGATTGTAGACCGACAAAGAAGAGAAGATCTATAAAGTGACACTTTAATTGAGTTTAACTATAGTAAGAAAAAATTTAGGGTTTGAGAGATTCTATTAAAAGCTTTCAAAAAGCTTGTGAAAGATTGCTGTAACCTTAATTAACTTATAGTGGATTGTTCATCGAGGGTGGTTTTTTTCTCGTCAGGGTTTTCTACTTCTTTGCTTCAGATAAATTATTGCGTGTGTTTTTTATTTCGTTATTGCTTAATTTCTCAATTGGCATTTCCGTGTATTGTTTTTGGGCGAGGGATTGGAATTAGCTATCCTAATTCCTAAAATATCTATTATCATTGAACTGTATACTTTAATTTGTTTTTGTTTGGGATGATAACCCATTTATATTAGGTTAAGGAGACCTTAACCTTTTATTGAAAAAAAAAGATAAAGAGATACAATACTCAGCACTCTACAAGCCACTAAGGCAATCTTTCATAAACTTTAACTCTTTTATCATTGGTAACAATAATATGCAAATCAGGGTTGAAATCACAAGGTAAAATATATATTTAATCCTCAGTAGGGTGAACATTTGCAAGGTTGCCAACAACTTGGTCTGTTTCTCTGTAGATATGTATTGCCTCAAATAATCCATCTCCCTGATGAGAGTGAAAGTCTTATTGGGAATGAATTTGGTGTACTAAGGAGCTCCTGCAGGGTTAAAAATATAGTTGATGACATTTTAGGAGTCACAACCCAGTTTAATTTTCTTTAGATTATGAAGAATTGCAAAGTCTCAATCTCATCTCAACTGCTTCTAGCTTTTGGATGATAATAGAAATTGACTTAGAGTCCCCTGAGGCAGTAACAGCTGGGGTTCCCTTACTGTAGGGGCATATCCCTCGATCTCACCTAAAATCGAGCTGTCGCTAGTTCGAATTACCTCTATGTCAGACTCGCGCATTCTCCACACGACTTCTCCAGTCGGCAACACCACGTACTCCACGAACTGTTAAGAAACGTGAGTCGAGCTCAAACCCAAAAAACTTGAACAAGTTAAAGCTATTCGTCTCTCACGAACTTAGCAGTTACCCAGTCAAACAACCACTAACCACATCATTTGGAGAATGTACTTCAGCATGAAGATGAGCCGAGAAAGAGGCCTATATAAAGAAAAAGTTCCAGAAGAGATAGGGACCAGAAATTTACAGGAGAAATCACCAAGAAAGAGATATTTTCTAAGATTCTCAAAGCTCCAAAATTCATATTCACAAGATCAATCATTTATAAGTCTAGAAATAACTTGTAATAAGATATCATCAGCCTTAAGCAATAAACGCCACTATTACAAAAATCCTCAACACGAAGTCGTGGTTTTTACCTATTCATAGGTTTTCCACGCTAAACACCTGTGTAATTTCTTGTCTATTAGGTTTTTGTCATAGGTTTATTAGTGTAAGGACTAATTCCCTACCATTTCGATCTCACAGAATTAGACCATTACATTTGGCGCCGTCTGTGGGAAAGATATTCTTTCTACGATATCCTAATGCTTTCAGTCAATCTACTACAGCATTTCAATCATGGTCACATCCAGGCGACCAACTACTGGAGTCCAACTCGATCTCTAAGTTAATCCGGAATAGCTTTTAGAGCAACGAACGAATCACAATACTGAAATGGAGAAATGTAACGAGCTCGAACGACAATTAACTCGCGAGCGAGAGCTCCGCGAGAAGGGGCTTGACGCTAAAAGACAAGCTCGTTTGACAGCGCTCAAACGATATGGAGATCAATTGACAACAATGTAGACTACCTTGTAGGCTCTATAAGATACTCAATAGGCTCTTCCAATACGAGATCGTGATCAGGTACTAGAAGCCTTTTGGGTTTCTGCGCAGGAAAGTTTGGGACTTCAAAGAGCTGCCAGCAAAGCTATTTCCAAACATATTCGGAATGAACCTCAACCTTCCATTAATTTGTGCGGGGGGGGGGGGGAGTTTAATCTGAGATTAGCCAAGGTCACCGATGTTCTATACGTCAGGAAGAAGAACAAAGGCCTAGACCTCGAGTTCCAGCACGAGATCGTTTGAGGAAAGGTACCGGTACTCATAATATGTAACCTCCTCGTCAAGCCACTCAACCGACCCGTCACTATGTCACACAAGAGCATATGGACCAACGTATTAAGGAGCTGATCGAAGCACAAGTTCTGGGCACGACCGACGACCTTACCAAGTTACAAGGAAGTCCAATTGCCAAAGAACTATTCGATATGGATATTACGAAAGGTTTCCATACTCTGAAAATTTGCAAATACAAGGGTACCGATCCAAAGGAGCACATTCAACAATACCGTGACTCATTAGGGTTGTATTCCAATCTCAACCATATCCTCTACCGTCTGTTCGTCACAAGTCTGTAGGAGGAACTACTCTGATGATTCCACTTTTTGCCTCAAGACTCAATATACTCATTCGACCAACTGTAGAAGTAATTCATCAAGACGTATGCTCACAACAGAGGTAAAGAGAATAATCTGCATTTTCTTATCAGTTTTAAATAGTCGCACGGAGAGAAGCTTGAGGCATTTGCTAAGAAGTTCCTAGAGCTCGCGCGTAAAGTGGGCAATCTCGATCAGAAGATAGTTGTTACTACTTTTACCAATGCGCTCCAGCTCTACTGCAAAGCCAAATAATACCTCTTCCTCAACAAACCTGCGACCTTGGAGGATATGATCACCAAGGTCAATAGTTATGTCGACCTGGAAAGGATGATGTCCAAAAGGCAAAAATATACTAAATCTGTCCTTTCCACGAAAGGTTTATCGGATTGAAACACTGAACAAAAGAAGGATCAGGGTGACCAAAAGCATGCCAAGGAAAACATCGGCAACCCTCGAAAAGGTGGCTCACAAGTCAAACTGGTCTTCCCACTGATGAACTTTCGAATCTCCATAATTTTTCTAATCCTCACAAAGGATAAGCTCTACCGTCTCTCCCAACCATTGTAACCAATCGAAAGACGACCGTACTGCATGCATCATAAGGTAAACCATCATTCTACTGATAATTGCTATGCTTTACAGAGGCGGCTTGAATACATTTTCAAGGAGGGACGGATGCTCGAATATATTGTCGACCTAGAATCATACAAGGATGGGAGCTATAAGAAGCAACTTGAAGTTGTCCAGGTCGAAGATCAAGCTGAGGAGAAGCATCTTTACCATATGTGCCACAGCAACATGATCAAGATCAATCAGATTACCAACTCTAGCAGATTTAAGCGCAGGAGACTGTCAGAATGCTGCGATTACTTACCTTAAGACAAAGAAGCCAAAGTTCTACCTGAGTTGAGCAATCGCCAGACCGGGATATCATTTGAAGATTGCGATACTAGCCATGTCAAATTCCCACATCATGATGCGTTAGTCATAATGCTCAATATGAAGAAATTTATCATGCACTCAATGATGAACGATACTGGTAGCGGTATCGAAATCCTCTTTTAGAGCACTATCGACCAAATGGGATTGGCCGATCATGTCATTCAAAGTGACACTAATATAAGTAGAGTCAATGGTTCTAAAGAAAAGTGAGTAGGGAAGATCATCTTGCCTATTACCATGGGGCCAGCCACAATCGACGTCATCTTTTATGTGATCAACACCAAGTCTCATTATCTCGAGATTATGGGCCGTTGCTGGATTTATAACATTGAAGGAATCGCTTCCACCTATCATCAAGCACTCCGCTTCAAACACAACTATGGCATCTACGAGATCAGGCGTAGTTAAAAGCTTTATCGGGCTTGCGAAAATACCGTCTCTGCTATTCTAGATACCTCAGATAGATATACTGTATTACAATTACAGAAAGCTGATCACCCCGATGATCAGCCTTCTGGGGAGGAGCCCACCAAATACATCAACATTGATGGACCTAACAGAGGTACTTTTATTGGTACTAAGTTGGTTTAACTCAAAAAATATGCTCTCATTTAGTTTTTACGACTAAATTAAGACTTTTTTGCGTGGTCTTTTGAAAAAATACCTGGGTTCGATCCAGCCAAGGCATGTCATAAATTGGCAATCAATATCAGTGACCCCGCAGTTAAATAGAAATAGTGACGCCTATTACCTCGACTTCAAGATGAAGTTAACATGGAGATCGAGATATTGATCAAAGTGGGATTCAATCGAGAAGTCAAGTATCCGGATTGGATATCCAACATCGCCGCTGTCCCAAAGAAGAATGAAAAGGTCTGTGTTTGTGTAGATTTCACCGATCGTAACAAACATACTCCAAATGATAGTTTCCATCTTCCCAACATTCATCAGATCCTGGATTCTATAGCAGGTCACGAACTCTTATCTATGATGGACGCTACTTCAGGATACAATCAGATTCTACTCTTGGATGATGATCAAGAAAAGACCACTTTCATCACTGAAAGAAGACTTTATTGCTACAAAGTCATGCCCTTTGAACTCAAAAACAAAGGTGTAACTTATCAGTGATTGATGACTACTATGTTTAAATAACATCTAAGGAAAATTGTGGAAGTTTACATTGACGATCTCTTGTGCAAAAACATACAGTCCATTAATCACATTTCAGATCTTATCACAATATTCAACATCCTTCGATTTTACATGATGCATCTCAATCCTGATAAGTATCAATTCCGAGTATATTTAGGTCAATTTCTAGGCCACCTCATCAGCAAGAAGGGGATTGAGGCCGATCCAGATCAGATTCAGGCTCTCCTTGGCATACCATCTCCAAAAACAACTAAAGGCGCTCAGAAACTTTCTAGAAAATTTTGTTGCTATCAGCCGTTTCGTTTCAAAATCTTCAGACCGCTGTCGTTGGCCATTCTTATTACTCTGGAGTTGTACTAGGCAAGGAAAAGTTTAATTAAATACAGAGGTTCAATGGACATTAGAGTACAAGGCAGCTTTTTAGGATCTCAAAACCTATTTGGGGAAGTCTCCCATCATGAGCACCCCGATAGATAATGAAGAACAAATTATCTACCTAGAAGTCACAAATATTTCAGTTAGCCCAGTTCTCATTAGACTTGAAAGGAAAATTAAGAAGCCAGTCTACTTCATCTGCAAAACCTTCACCCTAATAGAAACAAGGTACTCTAAAATTGAGAAACTTCTTCTCATTCTTATTTATACTTCATAAAAACTCAAGCACTACTTCCAAGCTTATTCAGTCAAAGTCATGATGAACTACCCACTTCAGGAAGTTCTATCCAAGAAATAAAAATCAAAAAGAGTACAATAATGGTTAGTCAGTTTGGGAGAATATGATATCAAGTTTGAACAACGTCATTCCAAAAAAGGGCAGGCTGTTGCCAATTTCCTCGCGGATTTTTCATTGGAAGATCCCGAGTGGGAGGAGCACGGTCCTGACCTTTCAGAGGAAGTTACAGAAGATCCACCCCCAGAGCATTTGACGAGTGAGCTGAATGGATTACAAAAATGGGGTAGAGACTTCTTACAGATGGATCAGCAGGACCCGCAGGGTCAGGAATTGGAATCGTATTGATTACCCCTTCCAACGACAGAATTGAGAAATCAATCCGCCTAAATTTTGAGGCCTCCAATAATGTCACCGAATACAAAGCTCTCATTTATGGACTCAATCTCGCCCTTGAGCTCAGCGTCCCTGAACTCTCAGTTCACACAGATTCAATACTCATCGTCTACCATTACTTTGAGCAATACAAGAAGAATGGCAAGATGATTAAATACGCAACCCTCAATGCATATATGATAAGAAAGCTTGTGCAAGTAACTCTCGATTATATTCCTCGAGACAAAAATAAATACGATGATTCCTTAGCATATCTAGCCTAGGTCTTAGGCACAAAAGCTCGATATCTTCAGATCAAAGTCATTTCAACCCCTAACATTGATAGCATTTTTATATGCACGATCAGCACTGGGGGAAATAAAAGGTGAAACGACGATTAACAAAAGCCTTTCTTAGTTTATCTCGGTATTAACAAGAGATGTGAAGGACCACTTCCAGCAGATCTAAAGGAGTACTGACAGCTGATAGACAACTCGAAGCGCTACACCAATCAAAATGGTACCTTATACCGCCATTTAGTCACGGGGCCTTACCTCATGTGCCTTTCCATACAAAAAGCAGACGAGATACTCTACAATTAACACGAAGGGACTTGTGGCTCCCATGCCGAAGGTCAATCACAAACAAAGCCATTTCACAAAGAGTATTCTGGCCCGGCATGTACAAGCAAGAAGAAGAGTACTCACGTAAATATGATGCATGCCAGCGACATGGAAAAATGAGACGCTTCCCTACGCTCGAGCTCCATGCAAGCAAGGTGTTTTGGCCATTCAAAAGATGGGCACTCGATCTTGTCGTCGAATTTCCTAATTCTCCAGGTAACTGTCGCCACCTCCTCGTAGCTATCAATTATTTTACAAAATGGGTAGAAGCATTTCCACTTTATCTAACTAGAGAAGAAAAGGCCATCTATTTTATCCGGGAGCACATCATCACTCGGTTTGGGTGCCCCTACCTAATTCGTATCGATAATGGGCCCCAATTTGTTAGAGAAAAAATCATAGATTTCCTCAACCAACACAACATCATTTACTCACCATCCAATCTCTACTACCCTCAAGGCAATGACCAAGCTGAAATCACCAATAAAACCATCGTAGACGGACTCAAAAATGGCTACATTCTCAGAAAAAAGGGAATTGGGTTCGAGAGCTTCCACATGTCTTATGAGAATACCGTACCACTCCACGTCAGTCGACAGGCTACACTCTATTCCTCATTGCCTATGGCACTGAGGACGTCAGTCCCTCTGAATACCATCACCCAGTCAATGATCATGAGCTAACTGACGAGGAAAATGAGTTCGAATTGGTTTGCAACCTCAATTGGATCGATGAGACCCAGGAATGTGCTATCGCTAACCTAAGTCGATATCACCATATGCTGGCCAGTTCCTACAACAAACGAGTTAGAAGCCGTACCTTCTAAATCGATGATCTCGTCCTCAGAGAATTACCTCAGCACCACAAAGAGCCTCATATTGGGAAACTAGCAGACAATTGGAAGGGTCCATTCCTTATCACGTGTCTCTCAGGCCTGAGATCATATTACCTCATGACAGAAGAGGGCGTCTGTATCTCAAGTCCTTGGAACACTAGACGACTGAAACAATATTATCGCTAGGTCCCTCACTATTCCATTTTAGTTTCTCGTTTTTTCATTCCAGAAGTGAGATTTTTTATTTCCATCCAATGTACATCTTTTCTCAAGATTCAATGAAACTTACAAGTTTTATCCATACATCTCTTTACTTTGTAGACAATACATAGATTAAAGCATAGATAGTACTAGTTTTCAATCGACATCATTCCAGTTAAATCAAGAATACACTTGGTTTGGCTGACTCTACTAAATCTCCTGCGGTTAGAACAAGGTAGAACTTATTTTTAATCAACAGACTCTACCAAACATAAGATAAAGTAAAGGTAATACTACCTTTCATCTCTTTCAATATGTCTGCGATATCATACCAGCTAAATCAAGAATATACTTAGTTTGGCTTATTCTACTAAATCTCCTACGGTTAGAACAATGTAGAACTTATTTTAATCAACGAAGTCTACCAGACATAAGGTAAAGAAAAAGTAATACTAGCTTTTATCTCTTTCAATATGTCTGCGACATTCTACTAGTTAAATTTAGGTTACGCCTGGTTTAACTGACTCTAATCAACTCCAAGGTTAAAGCAAAGGTGATACTAGTTTTCAATCAAAGAGCTCAACCAGACATAAGATAAAGCAAAGGTAAAGCTAGCTTTCATTTCTCAACATGTCTGTGTCACATATTATTTCTTTTCAGGTTATATATTACCGCTACAATGGAGTCTGTTATGTTATTGGGATATCAGCTTCGCTTACCCCTACAATAGATGGTCGACTAGGCATGAATTCTTGAGCTCGAACAATCACAACAATGCTGCCCTCCTCTATTAATTCAGAAGATCGAGGGCCCAAATCCGTTCCCATAGAGCTCGTACAATCTTCTTGATCTATATCAACCTTATAGAAACATCCATTTTCTGACATACAATCGAACAAAGTATCTCTCTCTAACTCATTTCTTTATACCTCTTCTACAAAATAAGCAATCACCGACTTTAGCAATTCTGAATGTCGGGCCTGAGTTACAACTGAGTGAGAAAACACCATCCTCGACCTCTGAAGGCAATTTTTTAACCTTTTGTACCGTGCTTCATGCCTCGCAAATTTTCTCTCTATTCAATATGCAAAAGCTATGTTCTCCTCAGTTTTTTTAACAGCTTTAGCTGACTCAGCTGGATTAATCGCCTCCCAATCAACTACCTGAGCACAGAGTATCTCGATCTCTTTATTCAGTTCTTCTACATCGTGAATTTTCTTTAACAATTCTTCTTTGTCCTTTATGACAATTTCTTTCCCTCGGATAATACGCTCTAACCCTTTCTCCCTGATAAGAGCATAGTCCAGCTTTATTTGACACTCCCGTAACTGCTCAACTCCTTTACGCACATTCCCTTGAATTTGAGCAACGTCCCCCTCCAACTCCCTTATTCGATCTGATAGACTAATAACATCACCTTGCACAAGAGAAACTCTAGCATCATTTTTATTCTTCTTCGAGTACTCGCCAGCCTCGATGCCTCTGACAAGAGAATTGGCCTGTGCCAGATCGGTTTTCAATTGAGCCACTCTCTCATTTAACTCATTACAACTGTGTTGTACCATCCTGAATACCATATCTTTTGTAGAGAAAGTTGTAGTCAATTGTTTGGCTACAACTTCAGACGCAGATAAATCCTCTGAAGCTCCCTTTAGCTCGTTATCTTTATAAACTAATTTCTTCTTCAATCGCCCATGCTCGCTCTTATAATTCATAAGATCAGATCGAATTCGCTCCTGATCATCTATTTTCCTGGCTAAATCCTTTCTTAAACTAGCCATCGATCGATTTAAATCTTCCTCTGATATTTCTAGAGCATGTATACGGTAACGGGCCATGTCGTCCTCCTTGCTCTTTACCATCAATGCATTATTCTCACTTTTAAGTCTCGCAGCATGTTTTATTAACTCTTCGAGTTCTTTTTTCCCTTTCTCAATTTTGGCATCCTTCTCCTAGATCTGCCGAGTCAAGTCGATAATAGTCTGTGTTGCCTCAACAAACTTGAAGTACACCTTCACCTGTTGATCTTCTCTATCTTCATTCGCCTCTCTCATCTTATCAAACACCTCTGCAAATTCTTGGTTACATTGACGAGCTTTATCTTCGCGTAAGCGAGCGGACTCCAATTCAACATGCACATAGCAGTTGCACTATATCAAGTTCGATTCAGAATACTCAATCACTACGCATGACTCACTTCTAACAATATATCTATTTTTTGACATCTATTGTATAAAGCAACTTCTGGACTTAATGTCAAAGTAATATCTTGGATGAGTGCTCCGTACAAATACTTCCAAGTCTAAGGTACATATTCTCTATATATTTGTTTGCCAAAAACTAACATCTTTCATATGCACCATTCCATGGCTGTTTGTACCTAAACAGGTAACTAATATTTGGTCCGTCTCTACACTCTATCTATTTGTCCTTCTATATTAGTGAAGCATACAAATCAAATATTTCGTGCTCTATTCTGACCTGCAGCTCCACTTACGAAGACAGTAGGGATACTGAGTTTTCTCTCTCCTGATCAAGCTCAACCTCTAAATCTTTTATTCTGTGGCGTATGTCCTCAAGTCCCTACAACAATGTTTACAAAAACAACTTAGCCTACAAAATTCTATCCAAAATATATCCAAGCAATTTATAACATTCCATAACATCCATACAGTAACAGTGCCATGGCACTATCCTACCTTCTAAATTTTTTCCTCTGGACGTTCGTCGTCATCCTCTTGGCTATCCCTCACTGTCCGAGGAGACATACCATCCAACCCATCAACAACCCCAACAACATCATCTTCAACCTCCTCCTCCTCCACATAGGTGTCAGCCCCAATGGCCTCCATCTCGTCTTTCGAGTATCCCTTAGACACAAAATGCCGCCTGAACTTGTCACGCTCAGCTACCACCTCATCCAAATCCACCCTCGCCTCAGCCCGCAGCTTGTTGATCTCTACTACTTGGGAAGCCTTCAGGGCCTCCAGCTGCTTCCCCTCCTTACTCAAATTTGACTTCAATCGATCTACGCTCCTTTCGAGCTTGACATTTTTCCTCTTCAGCTCAGCTCTTTCCTATTCGGCCCCATGGCATATCCCCTTCATTAGCCTAGTAGCCTGCAAATATCAAGCAAAATCGACCTTATTGATTAACTCAAATTATAATGCAAAATCAAACTTATTCAAGCGTATAAATCTACCATTTTGTGCATCCCCTCCTCCCTATGGAGAGCTGCCAGCCTGCCTTTTCCTCCACCTCTTTCCATTCGTCCTCCGCATCAGGTCAATCTTTTATAATCTTCCCTCCAGAATCTTCAGAAGGCTCAACCATTCTCTTTTTCGCCTTTTCTACCTCCTCACCACTTTTCGCGGCCCCAGAAGCCGTAGGTCGCTTCAACATTTGCCTCTTGTGGAATGTTTGAGCTAATTTGCTTGACATAATGGACACAGGTAGACCTATAAAATCCACTCTAGGGACCTTAGGTGAGTTCACTCGCCTTTCCCCATCAGTCCCCTTCATCTTGCTACTTTTAGAATTTGTCATTAGCCTTGTCGATTAGGATTTCAAAACCTTTTCAACTCAGTTGTTAACACGCTTCTTCCAGCTGATGCCAAGATCTTCAAATATAGCCTCGAGCTTAGTATTTTCTTGAGCAACTTTATCCAACAATGACTCTTTCCACGTCATCTGTGACCTAGGATCTCTCATACACAAGACATTAGCATCAGCGAATATCATACAAATTTAACTATTAATCTCATACATTGTTATACTTACGTTGTTTTACAGTTCTAAACAGAAGTTCTATGGGTTCTTCATCATCTCTTTGAAGGCAGTCACCCTTCACCCATATGATGTTGTCGTTCCAAGGTCGACCCGCTGAATTCAGATTGAAAAAGCGAGGTCGAGTTGTTTTTGCACAGAATTATGCCCCTCCACTTGTACAAAAATTTTTTACACCGTAAAACAACAACACATCCTCAGAGGAAATCCTCCTCTTTCTGCCCTCTCCTTCCTACCGTATATTCAAGGCTTCATAAACACTTATCACCTCCCACATGTTCCCATTCATCTGAACAGAACATGCACCGATAAGGTTTATAATCCTTTCGCCAGATTGCTAAGGGGAAAACTCAACCCATACTCCAACTGAGACAGGTAACATAAAAAGCCCTCAGAAAGTTTATTCTGAACATTCTCATCGTAATAATCCATAGAGATCGATTCCTCTATATCTCTATCCCTTTAATCCTTCGCCAAATTGGCCAACAGATAAAAATATTCTTCTCCCGTTGTTACAGTACAATCCCCAAATTGCCTACCGGCATATTCGATACAATTTCCCCACCTCATATAGAAGCCTTGGCTTTATAAAATTCTTTAAATGCATTCGAGCGTGGAGAATAGGCCACCAATCTTCCAGGGAAACCTAGAAATTAATCAACACTTATTTCTTCCTCACTTCCAGATGCTCCAATCTTAGACTCAGTCGGCCGACCAGAGGTCGAGGCCTCACTTACAGGGGAATTCCTCATATCAACTACAGGAAAATATTTTTATCCTAGACAACACTCCTCACGGTCGACCTACACAAATGTCCAGGTATCTATGATTATTATATATATATATATCCGTCAACCACATTCAAGTATCTTTCATATCTTATATAAACAAACATATTTTCTTAGATTACAATAAATAATAATTTATCACTTTTTCCTAGTATAAAAAATCTTTAAAAATTGATCTTCAAAATCAAATACACAAATCACATATATCCAGCGATGTGAATCCGAGGCAGCGCCGTATCCTGCCTTCACCACGCTGTTGTATAACCACCTTCGTGACTCTGATTTAGCAACTCACACATTTTGACTGATGATCCCTTTCGCTTAAATCTTTGTAAGTGTTTATGCTCTTTTTTCCTCTCTTCTTCCTTCTTAT
Organism: Kingdonia uniflora; assembly: GCA_014058105.1. Classification (NCBI taxonomy): domain Eukaryota; kingdom Viridiplantae; phylum Streptophyta; class Magnoliopsida; order Ranunculales; family Circaeasteraceae; genus Kingdonia; species Kingdonia uniflora. The sequence continues at coordinate 2,616,501 of JACGCM010000560.1, read as the reverse complement.
CTCACTGCTCTTCAAGTTTTCAGAAGTTGAAAAATGTTTGATTGACAAAGATGAAGCAGTATTTATATTTTCTTTCTCTAACTGCTGGCAGTTATTAGTTTTAGAACCAAGGCGCCCCTTCCACTATCCATGTCAGACGTCTTGCACCTTTTCGGCAAAAATATTTTACCATCATTGCCCTTTCCCTTATATTTTAATCTATTTTTATCTCTCTTTTCCAAATCACCTTTTGACCTCACCACGCTCATTATGACTCACTCTTACACGTAATCGAGTTTTCACAACTTTTCCACAAGAGATAAATTAAGAAAATCCATGCTTTTTATGTACGTACTTCTTCTTCTTCTTCTCTTATAACAGCACTGACGTCATTTCCAGAGCTCCCATAAAAAAAATTCAAATATTTTTAAATTCATTTTTACACAACAATCACAAGTACCATTCACCAAAATAGAGGATCTATTCTACAACAATTTCTTTCAAAATTATTCAAACTCAAAATAGTTATTCTCTGTCACACCTATTTTTATATTCATTCACCTCACATATAATTACATCTAAAGCAACCTTGATGACCTGAAACACCACACACCCAACCGTTGAACCTAAGGCGATCCTCGCATCCTCAAATTCGATCTCCACCTCGACAATCAATCCCACCAACTCTTCTTGATCTGTAAGATCCCTCACCAGTTCATAAAAAAATCCTTCAAAGAAAAAAATAGGCATACTCAAGTTCCTTACTCTTTGAATCCAGTCCTTCGAGCTGACACTCCATTACTGGCAGTTCAGCATCATAACCCAATGAGCCAAAAATTTTCTCCTGCACTTCAGCAATCTTAATTACCAATCGACCTTCAGCGGCATTAAGGATTCTCTGTGATCGAGTGCGTACCATTCTTATCTCATCCCCCATATTCAGCGGTTATTCTACCCTTATTTATACATTTTTTTTTACTACCGATTCCCCTCAAAAAGTAATGATATCCTTTTATCTCATAACAAAATCCCCAGAATCTTAAGAAAAATTATTTCAACTTATCTCTTCCCCCCGAGCACAATTATTATAAATCTTTTCAGGTCTAGCCTACCCTTTCCAGATTTATTTTTTTCATCGACCTCTGTGACCTCGAATCTTCATTCTAAAAATTCCTAGAAATTTTTTCTCTCCCAAATATCTAACTCACAACAAAATAATATTCACCTCTTAACACATATTTTTCACAGTTAAAATGTAGAACAGTTCAAATATTAACTAATATTTGTACTTTCTGCATTCATACATTTCATTTCATACATTCTTCAGATCATTTAGCTCGATTTCTAGGGTTCTTCTCTATCTATGTTAGCAAGAAGTTTGATAACAAATTTTATTTATCTCGAAACATATTAAAGGTGTTTTTACAGATAACAAGTCTTTCAAGTACTCGACCTCAGATCTTTTACAGCTACCAAAATCTGTCTAGTACTCAACTTCATGTACTTTACAAATAACAAGTTTTTAAGTATTATTACAACTAACATGTCCCTCAGGCACTCTGACACATCAAATCCTTCAGTTCGTCCTGCTTCAGTGATTTTTCACCCTAATACAAAGCAGAAATTAGAAACAACGAGTATGCTCACTCCCATGAGTTTGGTCGAAGTCTAGGCGAACTTCAAATGGAAACTATGGAAGCAGAAAACCCAGTGCTTAAACCAACCCTTCAAACAGAAGGTCTTCTTAACGCCAAAAAGTAATGGAAATATAGAAGTAGACTTCCACTTTTTGTCTTCCTCCTCCACTACCATCACCTCCTCCTCTAAAACCACCACCTCCACAGAGTTGGTAGAGATGAAGAGGGCCTGACCATAGAATCCAATGCGATGCAAGAAATTAGCGCAACTGCAACGCAGTTACGCCCATCCCTGCATAAATGCCCCCAACCTTGTCTTCCGCAAGTATGCAGAGACAAACCCAACGTTGCCCGCCTGTCAAGACAGCGTGGTGAAACCTCCATCTACAGTAAAACTCTTTTTCAGCTTCAGCCGCTTTATTCTTCGGCAGGTCTCTATACGTCGGAGGAACAGGAGATGGAACAGGATTGATCCCCGAAAAATTTCAACTTCAACCACTGCATTTCCAAAGTGATTCCCTAGTCAAGGTCCATTCTACGAGTCTTCACCATCTCCCAAAATGGTAGATATTTTTTGTAACAGATCAAGCGTACTTTGTCATAATCCTCGGTACAGGTACTCTTTATATAAACCTATATTTCACCAAGCGTCATCATTTAATACTGACAAAACCCTTTAAACCCTAACCTTCACATACATCAATATTCCCATCAGCATTCAATGCACGTCCATCCCCCTTTTTTAAACGCGCAATTTACCATACAGTCAACAACATCATTACTTCTTTTAATATTCAAAACACGGATACCCATATATCCAAATCCTTTTTCAACCAAAGCCACTCGTGACTTTAGTTGCGAAGGGGTGATTATAAGGGCCTATCCCTCGATCTTACCTAAAATTGAGCTATCACTAGTTCGAATTACCTCCATGTCAGACTCATGCATTCTCCACATGACTTCTCCTGTCAGCAATACCACGTACTCCACGAACTATTAAGAAATGTAAGTTGAGCTCAAACTAAAAAACTTGAATAAGTTAAAGCCATCTGTCTCTCACGAACTCAGTAGTTACTCAGTCAAATATCAACTAACCTCATCATTCACAGAACGTGCTTCAGTACGAAGAAGAGCTACGGAAGAGGCCTATATAAAGAAAAAGTTCCAGAAGAGGCAGGGACCATAAAATTATAGGAGAAATCACCAAGAAAGAAATATTTTCTAACATTCTAAAAGCTCCAAAATTCTTATTCACAAGATCAATCATTTCAAAGTCTAGAAATAATTTGTAATAAGATATCATCAGCCTCAAGTAATAACTGTCACTATTATAGCCCTCAACACGAGGTCGTGGTTTTTACCTATTCATAGGTTTTCCGCGCTAAGCACCTGTGTCATTTCTTGTCTATTAAATTTTTTTCACAAGTACATTGGTGTAAGGATTAATTCCCGACCATTTTGAGCTACCAGAATTAGGCCATTACACTTACGCATTGTTAAAATAACGCCAATTCCCCCGATGCTATTCTTTAGAGAACCATCTGTGTTGAGAGTTATGATGCCCTTAGGTACAACATCCCAAGCTCAATTGATGGTTGGGGAGATTATGAAATAAGCTTAAATAATCCAGTTTTGCATGAAAGCTCTAGATTTGGGACTATCTGCAAGGGAATACTCCTTAAAAGCCATCTTGAGTTAGATTTCATGGATAATGCTCATAACAACATCTTTAGGCCATTTATACTTATTTTGAAATATTCTGGTATTTCTTTCAATCCATATGTGCTATATGAAGGCACTAAAGGTGAGCTTATTTATGACTGTCATGTCATCATTGCCAGTAAACTCCCTTGCAGTCCACTCAATCTTGTGGCCCCAAGTACCATAAATTTTGTTATAACCCAACTATTAAATAGGAGCCTTCCAAATCAGTTGAGCATAGGTACAGTTGCAAAATAAATGATCTTGATCTTCATCAGCAATACCACACATCACACAAGTAGGTACAGTTTGTTGTAGAGGAGGTCACGACCTTCTTCAACAAACACAACATCATTCATTCCCCATCCAATCCATACTACCCGCAAGGCAATGGATAGGCCGAATCACCAATAAAACCATAGTGGATAGACTATAGAAAAGGCTTTAATTACAGAAGAAAGGAAATTGGATACGGGAGCTTCCTCATGTCTTATGGGCATACAATACAACACCAAGATAATCAATTGGCTGTTTCCCTTTCTTCCTGGCTTATGGCACAGAGGCCGTTATTCCATTAGAGTACCACCATCTTATCAGAGATCACAAACTAACAGACAAAGAAAATGAGTTCGAGCTGGCCTACAATAATAACTGGATTGATAAAACTAGGGAACGCGCTATTGCCAACCTATGTTAATATCATCATATGCTAGCAAGTACGTTCAACAGAAGAGTCCGAAGCCATGAGTTCCAAATCAGCGATCTTGTCCTCTGAAAGATCCCACAGAGTAGAAAAGAAGCAAATGTTAGAAAGCTTACAGAAGATTGGGAAGGTCCTTTCCTCATCATTGGCCGCAGTGGCCTTAGGTTATACTACCTCATGACAGAGAAAGGCATCCGAATCCCCAATCCTTGGAACACTAGACGATTAAAACGATATTATCGCTAAATCCCTAGTTTTTCCATTACAGGTTACTCTATTCTCATTCTTTACATTCCAAAAGTGAGATTTCAATCTCCAACAGTGTATATTCTATTCTTCTCAATGAAATTTTCTAAGTTTTTTCCCACATTACTCTCTACTTAAGTAGAATTGACTAAATCTCATATATTGAAGTAAAGGTAATACTAGCTTTCAATTGACCATCTATATATAGATCAAAGCAAAGGTAATATTAACTTCAAATCGAACATCTATACAGATTAAAGCAAAGGTAATACTAGCTTTCAAGCGACATCTATACAGATTAAAACAAATGTAATACTAGCTTTCAATCGATGTCTATACAGATTAAAGCAAATGTCATACTAGCTTTCAATCTCCCATCTATACATATATCAACGATTAAAACGAAGATAATACTATTTTTTTATTTAATGATCACCATCAGACAAAAGATAAAGCAAAGGTCAACCAGTACTAGTTTTTCAATCAATGATCTCCATCAGACAAAAGATAAAGCAAAGGTAAAACTAGCTTTCATCTCTCTTTATGTCTGCAACTACAAAAACTATAGAAACTACAGGTTACTTCTACAAATTTTTAGCTTATGGGAGGTCAGCTGTGCTTTCCCCTATACAGGAGGTCGTGTAGCCATGAAATTTGGAGCCCGAGCAGTTATAACATCCCTGCCTTGCTCTACCAATTCTACAGGGTGGAAACCTAAATCCACTTCCATGTTGTCCAAGCAATTTCCTTGATATATATAAGCATTATAGATACAGCCTCAGAATGCCATACAGTCATGCAAGGTATCCCTTTCAAGCTCAAGTCTCTTTACTTCTTCCACAAAATATGCAATAACAACCATTAGCTCTTTCGAATGCACATCTTCTGGGCCAATCTTCTCTCAATCAAGCATGACTAACTCAGTAAACTATTTTCTTAGTCCCTGATGAAGCTATCGTAATGCCTTATGTAAAGTGCCATTATACTCTGCGCGTTGCCCTAAGCTTGCTATCACCTCAGTTTGCTATACTATTGTCCCCGCTGCTTTATTCATTTCAGATTTATTCATCGTCCTCAACTCTTTCACTTGAGCACAAAGTGCCACCAACTCCAGCTTGTTGACATCACATCCTCCAATACGAGCTTTATTCAGCAACTCTTCTTTCCTCTTGATTGCCCCCTTTAACTCTTACTCTCTACGAAGAGCCGAATCCAACTTATCATCACTCTCTCTTAAACGTTCCTTTCCTTTTCTTACATGAGCTTGAACATGAATAGGATCAGCCTCTAACTCTTAAATTTGAACTGATGGGTTAACCTAGCCACCCTTAACAGTCGAGACATCGACGTCATTCTTTTTCTTCTTTGACTGCTCTCTAGCCTCAACCTTCTTGGGCCATTCGAAGATCAATATCTTTAGCAGGTATGACCTCACTCAACTGCTCGACTACACTTTCAGAAGTAGCTATATCACCTCGAGCCTTCACAAGTTCATTTTCCTTCTGGGCCAGCTGACCTTTTAAACTAGCCGCATAACCCCGCAACTCTTTTTCAGTCACCTCTAACAACCAGATACAGTATTGAGTGACATCTGCTTCTTTACCTTTCACCATCGACAACTTTATCCTACTTTGGAGCTTTGCTATTTCAGTTTGTGCACCTTCGAGCTCCTTTTGTAATTTTTCTAATTCAGCTTCTTTACTTTCGATCTGCCAGGTCAGATCGTCCACAGTCTTCCTCGCCTTGGCAAACTAGATCTGTACTTTGACATATTGATCCTCCCTATCAACATATGCCTCATTCATCCTATCAAATTCAGCCCCAAGCTCATGATTGTATTGAAGTATCTGTTGTTCGCTCAAACGAACAGTCTCTAACTCGACCTACATCATCAAGCTTGATTCAGCAATACAGATACAATCAATACATAATACAGATAACTTTGCAGATTTTCTAACAAATTTATGTTTCTAACATGCTAACAAGCTGGGATTATACTTCACCCTCAAGTTAAGAAGTTATCCTATACTAATGACAATAACATCTACATCCTATTTCAAGGTACACATTTTCTATGTTCTAATTTTCTAACACTCCTAAATAGTCAGAACATACCTGGTTATTATCGTTCATTATGATTTATATCTGCCTTCTAACTTTTCTTTATGGCTCTAAAGTAATACAGCATACAAAGTCTAATATTTCTAGCTCTTTTCTAACCTGTAGCTCCGCTTGCGAAGTTAACAGAGTTGCTAAGGTATTTTGTTCCTTAACGAGCCCTTTTTCTTATTCTTCAATTCTGATAAGCATATCTTTAAGTTCCTATAAATCAATATTTACAAACATCTCTTAGACTATCCTAAATTTATCCTGTAAATCAATGTACCATACACTTACAATTTTCAACCCATACAAAAAAACACAAATAAAATTTAAGCAGTTTTACTCTACCTTCTCATTATATCCCTCTCGGTTCTCTAGGTTGGTTCTAGCAGAAACCGTATCCAACCCTATTACTATACCTGGGAGAGAGCCACCATTAACCTGGAGCTTCTCTTCCATTTTGGCCTCTTCAATATAGCGGTTGGCTATGATGGCTTTGAGGTCAGCAACAGAGTACCCCACATCGAGAAACTTCTGTCCAAGGTAGCCCCGAGTAGCTGCAACTTCTTCAACATTCTTCTTCATCTCATCTGTGAGCTCGCGTATCATCGCCTGATGCGAGTCCTTCGCGGAAACAAATCACTCCCTCTCCAAAGCCAAATCGAACTCGAGTTGAGCCAACTACTTCTTGAGCTCGGCTTTCCCGCCTTCGAGCTCAGCCCTTCCTTTTTCGAGCTTAAGGCAGATACCCTTCAACATGCGAGCAATCTACAACAGAAAAAGACACATTTTAGCTAAAAAAACAAATGCAAAGTTCAAATATCACAAAGACATCAACTTACCCTGCTCAACTCTAACTGTACGGAAGCGTTCAGCTCCTCGGCACCCACTTAAGCTACCAGCTCCTGCCTATTCTTCACGGCCAGAGGATCATCTTCTAGAATAGTCCCACTCTCCACATCCTTTGCCCCGCTCACAGCGGCAGGCAAATCTACCCTCCTCTTCTTCACATTCATCTCAACCTCACCACTCATCGGTCCCCGAGGCCGAGCCAGCCTTCACAGCCTTCCTCTTTGGGTGCCTTGGAGCTAGCTTACTTGAAGTAGTACCCCCAGAACTATCCTTCAGCGATATTGAAGCAACCTTCGATATTACCGGATGTTCTTCCCCGTCCGCTGCTACTTTCTTTCCAGCTCCGATTTCTATCATTTGTCTCTTGACTTGAGACTTTTGTACTTTTTTTGACCAACTGTTAGCTCTTTTGTATCTGCTAATATCGAGTTCTTTCAGAACAATCTTGAGCTCGATACCTTATTAAGTAACAGTATCTATAAGCAATTCTCTTCTCGCCACTTACGATCGAGGACCTACAAAATAACAAAGTACATTGCCAAATAGACAGAACGTACCTACAACTACAACAATTCGATATCACACACTATTACTTACTTTTTTTAGGGTTCTATTTATAATTTACATGGGTTCCTCGTCCATTCTTTGAAGACAATCACTTTTTACCCATATTATACTATCATTCCAAACTTGACCTGCTGAATTTAGATCGACAAATAGAGGTTGCAATGAGCTAGAAGAGAAGTACACACCTCCAGTTACTGTATAGTATTTTACAGTATAATATTGTACAACATCTAGAGAAGCTATACTGCTCTCTACCTCATTCTTAGCCTACAATCTATTCAGATTATCATAAACGTTTATCACCTCCCACACATTTCCATTCAGTTAGGCAGGATAAGCCTCTATGGTATTCAAAATGCCTTTAAAAAGATTGCTAAGGGGCAACATCAGTCTAAATTCTAAATGAGAAAGATAACACATAAATCCCTGATCCAGATCGCTTTGGACATTCCCATCGAGGTAATCAAAAAAGATCGATTCCTTTATTATCCTCTCCGATTTCTCCTGTTCTAAGTCGGGTAACAAGAAATAAAATTCTTCCCCACTTTCTACTGTATATCCCCTGCACAACCTCCCAGTGTGTTCTATAATATTACCCTATTTACCACCAAAACTACCTTTAATTTTACTGAATTCTTTGAATACATCTGACTTTGGAGGACAGGATAATAAATTACTAGGGAAATCTAGAAATTAGACAAATTGTACTTCGTCCTCTCCCTCAAAATCTACATCTACAACCTCTACATTTTTAAACACATCAGATATTATTTCCACCACACGACCAAAGGTTGAAGTCTCCATATCATGTGAAGGTTCCATATCAATTATACGCTTGAGGATGGGGCTTATTTATATAATAGAGTCTCCTGGTCACGGTATTTAGTCAATTTTCTCAATCATTATTTTTTCTCTGTACTTTGGCACACACCAATTTTTCTAGATTCTAACACAAGAATTTCTATATTTTAAACACCACAAGAATTCTTATTTCAAGATCAAGCATTTCTAGGTCAAGAGATCACTTGTAATAAGATATCAACCTCAAACAATAAAAGTTACAACTACTAAACCCTCAACTTGAGGTTGTGGTTTTTTTACCTATTCAAAAGTTTTCCATGCTAAATCGCCTGCGTCATTTCTTGTATTACATTAATTCTTGTCACATGTACATTGGGTGTAAGATATAATTTTGAGCTATTTCGAGCAATAAAATTAGGCCATTACATTTGGGGTCGTCTATGGGAATCAAACCCACGACCACGTGGTTAAAAGTCACGTGGTCGTGGACTTTTATTTGGAGATATCTGTTTGGCCAGTCGCATTCATTCTTCGGGCCGAGGTAGGCAATTAAGGGCTTTCGCCAATCGTCGTCTTCCTTATCATCGCCCCCAGTGTTGATCGTGCATACAGAATGAAGATCAATGCTAGGGGTGGACATCACTTTGATTTGTAGATTTCATATTTTAGTACCCAAGACCTCGGCCAAATAAGCTAAGGAATCGGCATGTCTGTTCCGCCTTGAGGTAAATAGTCGAGAGTTACTTTCACTAATATGCTCATCCTATCAGCAACGAGGGATACATATTCGATTATCTTACCATTTTTCTTGTACTGTTCAGAGTAAAGGTAGATGATGAGTAAAGAATATGTATAGACTAAAAGCTCGAGGACGCCAAGCTCGAGTGCTAAGTCGAGCCCATGAATTAAAGCTTCGTACTCTATGCTATTATTGGAAGCTTCAAAATTCAAGCGTATTGATTTCTTAATTCCCCCTACGGGTCCTGTTAAACTATCGGTGAGAAGCCTCTGCCCTTTCCTTGTAATCTATTCAGTTCATTCTTCAAATGGCTTGATAGGTGGATCTTCGATAATATCTCGAAATTAGGCTCGTACCTCTGTATCCTTGATATCTAAGAAGACGGGAAACTAAAGTCTAGTGGATGAGTTCTAACTGTGCGATCAGAGCGTGATGACCTAATATTATAGCTCGAAATAACTCAAAATTAGATATTACACCAAATGTACATGTGACAAGAATTAGTGTAATACAAGAAATGATACATGTGAATTAGAATGGAAAACCTTTGAATAGGTAAAAAACCACGAACCACAAGCTTCAATTCATTTGAGAAGAGAAGCTCAGCCTAATATCAGTAGAGGTCCCCAGCTTTCCAAACATCTAGAGGAGGAGCAACGACCTCAACTCTAAATTCTAGCATGAGAACGCTTGAGCAAGGAGACAAGTACTCATAATCCTTGGCCAGCTCGCCAGGCAATACGTCAGTACGTCACTCAAGAGCACATGGTTCAACATATCAAGGAGTTGATTGAAGCGCAAGCTCTAGGCAGACAGGACGACGTCACCAAGTTACAAGGTAGTTCGATTGCCAAAAAGTTATTTGATATGGAAGTACCAACAGGTTTTCATACTCCAAAGATTCGTAAATATAAAGGCACCGATCTGAAGGAGCACATTCAGGAATTCTACGATTCCTTGGGATTGTACTCAAATCTCAACTATATTCTATGTTGTTTATTCGTAATAAGTACACAGAGAGAACAATTCTACGATTCCTTGGGATTATACTCAAATCTTAACTATATTCTATGTCGTCTGTTCACAATAAGTCTACAGGGAGAACTGCTATGGTGGTTCCATTTATACCTGAAGATTCTATCCTCACATTCGATCAACTACAGAAGAATTTTATCAAGACTTATGCTCACAATAAGACAAGGAAAAGAATTTATATTCTCTTATTAGTCTTAAGCAGTCACAAGGAGAGAAGCTCAAAGTCTTTGCAAAGAAGTTTCTAGAGCTCAAATGAAAACTTGATAATCTCGATTTAAAAATAGTTGTTACTACTTTAACAATTGCACCATAACTCGATTGCAAAGGAAAATAGCATCTCTTCTTAAGCAAAACCGCGACCTTGGAGGATATGATCACCAAGGTTAATGGGTATGTCAACTTAGAAATGATGATGACCGAAAGGCATAATCTACTAAATTTTTCCTAACCCCTAAAGGTCAAAACACAGAACGCAATAGAGAACCAAAGGAGGACCAGGGGGATCAAAAGCGTTCCAAGGAAAACACCCGCAAACCTCAGAAAGGAAATTTACATCCCAAACTGGTCCTTCCCCAAATGAATGTCTGAATCTCCTCAATTTTTCCCGTTCTAGCAAAAGACAATTTCTGCCGTATATCTCAACTGTTGGAACTTATTGAAGGCAAACCGTACTGCATATATCACAAGGTAAATCACCATGAAACTGACATATGCTATGCTTTATAGAGGTTGCTGGTGTATATTTTCCAAGATAGAAGAATGTACGAGTACATTGTCGATCTAGAATCATACAAGAATGGTAGCTACAAGACCCAGGTTGAAGTAGTCCACGCCGAAGAGATCAAGCTGAGGAGAAGCACCTATACCATATGTACCACAACAACACGATCGAGATCCATCAGATTAACAACTCTTCCATATTCAAGCGACGGAGATTATCAGAGTCCTGCGATTTCACACCTCAAGATAAAGAAGTTAAACTTCTTTCTAAATTGAGCCGTCACTGACTTGGGATTTCATTCGGGGATTACGATATCCGTCACGTCAAGTTTCCTTATCATGACATACTGGTTATCTTACTAAAGATGAAGAAATTTGCCATCCATACAATAATGATTGATAATGGTAGCGGCCTTGAAATTTTCTTTCAGCGTACGATCGAACAGATAAGATTGGCCGATCAAGTTATTCTAAACGACATCGATATCAATAGCTTTAATTTCTCCAAAGAAGAACGAGTAGGCAAGATCATCTTACCTATCACTGTCGGACCTGCCATAATCGACGTCAAATTCTACATCATCAACACTAAATCTCGTTATCTCGGGATTATGGGACGTTGTTTGATCCACAACATGGAAGCAATCGCTTCCACGTATCATCAAGTACTTCGCTTCAAGCATAAGGGTGGCATCTTTGAAATCAAAGGTATTTAAAAGCTCTCCTGAGCTAGCAAAAATACTATTTTTGCCATTCTCGACACATCTGACAGGTACAATGCATAATAATTACAAAAAGTTGGTCATATCGATGACCAACCTTCAATAGAAGAACCTACAGAGTACATAAACATTGATGGACCTAGCAGAGGTACCTATATTGGTACTAAGCTGGTCCAGCACGACAAGGAAGACCTTTTTCACTTCTTATGAATGAATCGAGAAATTTTCTCTTGGACTTTTGAAGAAATGCCCAAAGTCGATCCATCCCTGGCATGTCACAGATTGAGCATCAAGAAAAATGCCACGATGGTCAAACATAAATAGAGAAGACTCTCACCTCCTCTTCGAGATGAGGTCAACATTGAGATCGATAAGTTGATCAAAGTGGGATTCATTGGACAAGCCAAGTACCCGGATTAGATCTCCAACATTGTCGCAGTTTAAAAGAAGAATGAGAAAGTTCGAGTTTGCGTAGATTTCACCGACCTAAACAAACTCACTCCAAAGGACAGTTTGCCTTTTCTAATCATTCATTAAAATCTTGATTCCACGACAGATCATGAGCTCTTATCTATGATAGATGCTGCTTCTAGATATAATCAGATACTTATCTTGAAAGCCGACCAGAAAATGACCACTTTCATCACTGAAAGGGGGCTTTACTATTGCAAAGTCATGCCTTTCGGATTAAAAAACACAGAATGACAATAATGTTCAAAACACACTTGGGGAAAATTATTTAAGTTTACATCGATGATCTCCTGTGCAAAAGCTTACAGTCAAAAGACCATATCATAGATCTCTCAACAATTTTCCATATTCTACGCTCATACAGAATGCGGCTCAATCTTAATAAATGTCAATTCGAAGTGCACTCAGGCAAGTTCCTCGGCCATCTCATCGGCAAGAAAGGGATTGAAGCAAACCCATATCAAATTCGAGCTCTCACCAACATGCCCTCTCCGAAAACAAATAAGGATGTACAGAAACCTTTAGCAAGATTGCTATGGGGCAATATCGGTTTGAATTCTAACTGAGAAAGATAGTACATAAATCCCTGATCAAGTTTGCTTTGGACCTTCCCATTGAAGTACTCAAAAAAGATTGATTCCTCCACTATCCTATCTAATTTCTCCAGTTCTAAGTCTGGCAACAAGAAAAAAAAATCTTCCCCACTTGCTACCATACTTCCCCTAAATGACCTCCCAGCGTGTTCTACAACATTACCCATTTACCACCTAAACTAACTTTAATTTTACATAATTCTTTGAGTACATCAGACTTTGGAGGATAGGATAACAAATTACCTCGGAAATCTAGAAATTTGACAAATTGTACTTCGTCCTCCCCCTCATAATCTTCATCTACAACCTCTACATTTTTAGACTCATCAGATACTACTTCTACTACACGACCAGAGGTCAAGTTCTCCATATAGGGTAAAGGTTCCATTTCAAATATAGGCTTGAGGATGAGGCTTGTTTCTATAATAGTCTCCTCACATCTCAACCTTCATACATGTCCAGGTATTCAATCAATTATCTCAATCGTTATCTTTTGTCTATACTTTGACACATACACATCTATCATACACAAACATACATCATATACATATATCATTTTCCATGCAAATCAAACAAGTTTTTCTAAAGTTGACTATAAATAGCAAAATTTTCAAAATGTAAAAGCCCACAAATATTGTAATTTCCATCTCAAACTTCACAATCACAAAATCATGACTCAATCACTAACCTTCTACGTTAAAGTATGAGTCAGAAGCAGTGCCCAATCCCTCTTTTACCATGGCACTGTGCAACCAATGTCTTGAATCTGCCTCTACAACTTTCTCCATCCTTCTACGATGATTACCTTTGTCCAATCTCTATCTCGAATCTCTGGAACTTAATCTCATTTCTCTACCTCTGTTCTTTCACTTTTATGAGTTTGGCAAACGTTTGAATGAAGAAGAAGAACTGTTATTTATACTTTATCTCTCTAACTGCTAGCAGTTATTGGGATTCAGACAAGCCACCTTCAGTTTTGAAATTGAGGTGTCCCTTCTACAATTAATGTCGGACGTTTTATACCTTTTTGGTGAAATGCCTTCCCATCATTATCCCACATCCTATATTTAAATATATCTTTCTCTCTCCTACTCAAATCTCTCTTAGACCTTCCCACACTCATGATGACTCTATACTCACATGCAATCGAAATATTTTTACCCTTACACAAAAGACAAATTAAAGCTAATCTGATTTCTCAATTCCTACTTCTGCTATTTATAGAACTGCTGATGTCAATTCCAATGTTATAACATTTCAAAATTTAAAATTTTCAAACAACAATACATGAACACATTCAGAAGAAGTATTCTCCTTATATTCAAAATTCCATTATTCGATCTAAATCAGTTTACTCCCTTATACATAATCACACATGAAACATCCAAGATGCCCTAGAGTACCACACTTAATCAGTTCTCCCGCAGTAGTCCTCTCATCTTTCTCAACTATTTCTTCCACATCAATTTCCTTCACGACAGCTTTTAGAGCTTCAGGCTCTAACACCAACTCTCTAAATATCTCCGAATAAAAGTGGCGCTCAACTTCGCATTCCCTCGTACTCACATCCAACTCATCAAGTCAAACTTCTTATTCAGGCAAGTTAGTATTATAATCTAACAGCCCGAAGATTCTTTCCCACACTTTTGTAATCTTTATTGCTCAGCGCCCCTCTGAAGCATGACGAGCTCTTTCAGATGGAGTCCTCACTATTTTATTTTTTTCCTCTTCTCTACATCACATCTCTAGGATTATTTATGCACATCTTGGAGTTAACATCCAATGCCCCCCATTCTGCATATAGTGATCTATATTTACTCCACCTTTCCATACTTGAAAACCCTAGGATCATGATAGAAAGTTATTTAAACATATCTTTCCACATCAACCTCATTGCATTTTAAACTCATTTTTACAATCTTTCCCCTTTGTTATACATTTCCACAATACCTCCACAGTTTGATGTTTAATTTCTGCACATTCTATTCTACATAACAATGATGCCTCATAGCTCGATTATTGGTACCTAATCAGTTCGATTTACGTACTCGTTGCATCACATATATCTTTAACAGGTCGACTAATACTTTATAAGGAGATACATTATTACAGTTCAACTTATAATACTCATTTTTAGTTTGATTTCTAAAAATAACACATTACATTTTGCTCTTCCAACATATTTTGTTAGTTCGATCTACCATACTAATTTCAAATTCGATCTATCAGCACAATTTTTGCTCAAATATCATTTTCATTATCTCGAATATTACTTACAATATACTTTATAGAGAACAATTTTTCAGATATTTCCATAGATAGATCTTCAAGTTACATTACATTTTAGTTTTTAACACTATTTCATTCCGAAACTCTTCTGCAAGAAAAACCCAACAATGGTTATCATAGAGCTTGAGCCCACCTCCAACATAACTTCTTCCACAAGAAACTGAGGAAGCTAGTTGTAATAGAGCCTGAACCAACCTCCAGCATGAAATATTCCTTCAAGAAGAAGAATAATGATTATGCAGAAGAAGATTTTAAATCTCCATTTCCCTTCTCCACCACCACCGTCTCTTCCTTCGTAACCCTCACCACCTTCGCTGAGTAGAGAAAGGCGGACGATTATCTTTTCATAGCACCCAATCCCTCGCAGGATACTGGCAATACTTATTATTATGTATGCTGGCCCCCACATCTGTCTCCTCAACCTTGTCCTCCGCCAACAGGCGAAGGCATACCCGATGCTACTCCCCAGACATAATTACATAGTGGAACCGCTACATGTGGTAGTAATCATCCTTAGCTTCAGCCGCTTCCTCCTCCGTCATTCCATGATATGTTGGTGGCACCAGAATGGGTACTGTGGGCATCTCCAAATATTGGTTGCCAAAGTATCGTAGTTGCAACTTCTGCAACTCCACAAGAACCCTCACTTCATATGTCTGACGCCTGGTCATCACCATTCTCAAGATAGAATACACCAAGAGATTTTCACAAAAATATGGTACTTTTACAAAGATAACAGACGCTACAGTACACATACTATTTATACCAAGCACGCATTCAATACGAAGATAGATTTCCAAAGTAGTCATCATTCAAAGAACAACCTTAACTGGGAAAGCCAAACGTCAAGTACATCAATCCTTTCTACCATAATCAATGCCAGATACAGTCTTCCATAAAGAAATACCATGTACGCAACCAGTTAAATTCTATATCATACCATTCCAACTTTTAACAAAATTTTCAAGCAAAGTTCTTTCTCAACTAAAACCACCTGTGCCTTCAGTTGTGAGGGGGAAATTATAGAGAATTATCCCTCGACCTAGTCTAAACTCGAACTACCTCAATATCAGACTTACGCTTTATACACGTGACATGTACAATCAACAATAACACCTAGACCACGAGCTAATAAAGAACGTAGATCGAGCACTATAACAAAATATGAACAAGTCAAAGATACATGTCTCCCACGAACTAACAGTCACACATTCAACTACCACTTGCCACAAAATTCAGAGTATATGCTTCTATACGATAACGAGCTGCAGGTAAGGTCTATATAAAGAAAAAGTTCCAGAGGAGATAAGAACACACACCAAATTTTCTAGATTCTAATACAAGATTTTCTAGATTCTAAACACCACAAGAATTATTATTTCAAGATCAAACATTTCTAGTTTAAGAGATCACTTGTAATAAGATATCAACCTCAAGCAATAAAATTTACAGTTACTAAACCCTCAACTCGATGTCGTGGCTTTTTACCATTCAAAGGTTTTCCACGCTAAATCACCTGTGTCATTTCTTGTATTGCACTAATTCTTGTTACAGGTACATTTGGTGTAAGATCTAATTTCGAGCTACGAAATTAGGCCATTACAGATACGCATAAACATTTGAAATAATAATTAAAGTATATTTCCATAGGTTTGTGATTATGAATGTTTGCATGGACAGTTAGTTCGTCATTTGGCCTTATGATCCTAAGGTAAGCACTAATGCTGTTACGACATCTCAATTTTTTAATGTGTAGCAGACTTTGCATTCCAGTATTATATATGTGAAAGTTGCTCTCCAGTTTTTACCATTGATCTCTTGGCTCAGTGGCTGCGTGACCCTCCAGCCCATGAGAGTTCATGAGTTCGACCCCCCCCCCCCCCCCCCCCCCCCCTATGGGGTGTGAGAATTGTGGACATTCTTTGGGTTGTCTTGTGAGCCTTTGGGCTGTGTACCCTTCGGGGATTGTGGCCTTCGAGCTTTGTACCTCTTCGGAGGCTTGTGGTTGCCTTCGGGGTTACGGATCCCTAAAAACCGACTGCCTTCGGGCTTTGTCTTCTTGGTTACTCTGTGGTTACGGGTCCCTAAAACCGGCTTACCTTCCAAAAAAAATTTCAACAAAACAATGGAGTGTGATTTTGTTTTATTTAAACACTGACACATTCACACAAGTACAACGATTCCAAATGCTCTCACGCTATCTTATGATATATCCCTATGCCAAAAGATTAACATATTAGGTGATGTTAATTACTCAAAATGAAACATTTTTACATGATAAATGCGTTTAAGAATTTTTGTGATACATTAATCCTCTCAGAACCCCACTTCACCATCGGCTTTTGAGGTGGTGAGAGTTTGAAGAGTTTCAGCATGCCCATTGACTATTGAAAGAGAACCGATTCAGCAAGCATTGTTTTATTTTCTCTCTTGTTCCTCTCGATTATACTGAACTCGATCGACAACCTGAGGTTGGCTGAACTGAGTTGACCTTCTATTCAGGGAAATAACTTGAATTTCACTGAACTGTAGGGCAGTGAAATACAAGCATTAAAAACAGCAGAAAACATTAAACAAACAAATTTTTGTTGCAGATAAAATGGTGTGACTAGTGAGGCATAATCAACGAAAACAATAACCTTAAACAACCAATACAATGCAAAAATTAAACAGTCAGCAGAAACATATACGCATTGATAGTGAGACATAATTGTTCAACAAAAATTGTCTCATTAGATAACCAAACTTGAAAAAAAAAGAGATCAATGTGACACTGTCTACAACTACTAAACGAGATTTTTAGATAAATACCCCAACAATTTTTAGTATATTTGAGAAGTACCCCACAATTTAGCAAATATTTGAGAAATACCCCACTTTTGCTCATTGACCAGGGTCATTTGCAGTTGACTCTGTTTGACTGCACGTGAATAGCAAGTGAAACTCAAACTTCCCTTATGTTAAACACGTGAAATACACGTTTGTGTGTTCTAACAAAAAATAATTTCTCGAATATTTAGGAAATTTAATAAATTTTAATTTAATTTTTTTTTGTTAAAAACACAAAAGGGTATTTTGGGAATTTAAATTTTTTTACTTTGTTAACTGCAATAAAACAGAGTCAACTGCAGTTGACCAGAGAAAAAGTGGGGTACTTCTCAAATATTTATTAAACTGTGGGGTACTTCTCAAATATGCTATGAAATGTTGGCTATTTGTCTCACAAAACTCACTACTAACCCAAAACAATACAGAAATCACAATTTTAAAGCTATCAACATAACCCCTGCACATCACCACCGTTAACTTTAGGTCCTCCCGGTGTAGATTCACCATTGCCTAACTTGTAAGCTAGTCAACTAGTCAAGGTTTCTTCTCCTCGTCGCCGCAAAATGAGGAAGAACTTTGCTTCATGTTTCTGAGAGACATAAAGGTCAATTGCCTTGATCATCATCTTCATATCATGATCCTCAATCTTCTGAAGCTCCTTTATATATCTCTTCGCTAATATCTCGTCGTCATGTCTCTTCTGTTTCACTGCAGCAGACAGCTTAAACAAAGTATCCTTCAGCGCCTCCATATTCGCGGAAAAAACATCCAAGGTATACTCTGTTTTTAGTCTATTGGAAGTTGCGGTTTGTGAATCATCTTCTGATTCAGATGAATATTACCCGCTCATCTCA
This sequence comes from Kingdonia uniflora, assembly GCA_014058105.1. NCBI lineage: Eukaryota > Viridiplantae > Streptophyta > Magnoliopsida > Ranunculales > Circaeasteraceae > Kingdonia > Kingdonia uniflora. Next base: position 2,597,660 of record JACGCM010000560.1, on the reverse strand, counting down.
TCAGATGAGCTATCCAGTTGGATTGTTTGTATTGCCATCATAAATGTTTGCGCTACCTCAAGAAAAGCCTTAATAATAGCTTCAAGTTCTTTGCATTTAGCATTTAGCATCTTCTGATCATGACCTGGAACTCATTGCACAACAAATAACCTCTACACACACCAAAAATTGATACTTAGTCAAAGTAACTCATAATACACATAAATGAAAGCATAAATATTTGAGGGACTGTTTAAATACTTAAGAAAAAAGAGAGAAGGATATCAGATGTTTGTGAAGTAACCTAAAAGAATAGTGACACGATTTCAATCAACTTCAACCCATACAAATCAAAAACATATTTTAAGGAGAAAATAAGTAACAATCCAACATCACATATTCAGATAAACAGCCAACAATAAGTAAATGGGAAGTTAGGATCCCTAGCAATAGCATACAATGATCCTGTTGAGAAATAACTATCAAGTAGACAGGGCTGGTGCTAAAAGTTTGAATGCCCAATTCGCATTCTGAAAGTGGTTCCCTTTTCCTAATATGTATTGATGGAAAAATAAAAATAATTTAAGAACCTAAAATTTTGTTTTGGTAAATCGGAAGGTTAATTTAAAAACTAACAATGAACACAACTAATGAGGAGGAAAAGGTATGAAAAATTGGTACAATATCGAAATTCCTACTGAGCCGATAAAGTCATTGAATGAACCAAGTCTGATAACATTATAACATGTAGTTCACTCAAGCTTTTGAACACTTTTTGTTACTCAATTGTACAAAAAATTGTGGGAACTCGTGTCAGATGTAGAATTTGAAGATACATATAATGTTTAGACAAACTTGATTGGGGACAATTTCTAACAAACTGTGTTGTTGAAAAATTCCGTTAATAAGGTAGGGGATATATCAAACCAATAGCACCTAGTGCAAAACAGGGATATTTGCGTGCGCATTTGCCATGAAAGAATTAAACATTACCACTAAGCAATTTTGCCAGACCTACCCCATGTTAGCGCATATGTCCTGAAGATCAGTTATCCGCAACAAACAAAAACAGCGAGAAATGGTAACTAGATTTCCATCATTCGCATTTGAAAACAAATAAATGATAAGAGTAACCCAGATTGGGAATACCCTAACAAAGGGATTTGTTCAATAATGAAGAAAAATCTAGAGAAAAATAAAACGGATTATGCAAAAAGATCAGGCCATGTTTTTTTTTTTTTTTGGGGGGGTGAGAAGAGGTAGGAAATTTTGATGTTAGAAGATTGGAAAAAACTCGTGTGCGTTTGGTTGAAGGTTAGAATTTGTACTTAAAATCTTGACTTCTAACTTCATCTTCTCACTAGTCTGTTTGGCTGAACCATCTAATTTGACCGCAAATTAGAAGTTTCTCCACAAAAACATAAAAAATACATATAAACCACATTTTCATTTCTAATTCATCATATATTAATGCAACAACACAATTAAAATGGTAGTTTAAGGCAAAACCAAAATTAAAATGTGCAAATCACATTCCAAAATACCAAATATATAGGGGACATGATGAAACATACCCACACATAAAGAGAGAGAAAGATAGAGAAACAACCATTATAGAGAAAGATAAATATAGAGGTAGGAGAGAGAGAGGGATGAGGGGATGAGAGAAAGGTAGAGGTAGAGAGAGTGAGAGAGAGATAGAGAGAGAGAGTTGTATGAGGGTGGGAGAGAGAGGGAATAGAAAGAGAGGTGAGAGGGAGAGGCAGAGAGATAAGGGAGAGAGAGAGAGAGAGAGAGTTGTATGGAAGTGGGAAAAAGAGGGGATAGAGAGAAAGAGAGAGGTGGGAGATAGACGGGATATAATGATAGGTAAGAAGGAGAGGTAGAGAGATAAGGGAGAGAGAGATAAAGAGTTGTATGAGGGTGGGAGAGAGAGGGGAAAGAGAGAGAGATGTGGGAGAGAGAGGTGAGAGGGAGAGGTAGAGAGATAAGGGAGAGAGAGAGTTGTATGAGGGTGGGAGAGAGAGGGGATAGAAAGAGAGGTGAGAGGGAGAGGTAGAGAGATTAGGGAGAAAGAGAGATAGTTGTATGAGGGTGGAAGAGAGAGGGGATAGAGATAGAGGTGGAAGAGAGAGGTAGAGAGAGAAAAAGAGAGTTGTATGAGGGTGAGAGAGAGAGGTGGGAGAGAGAGGGGATAGAAAGAGAGGTGAGAGGGAGAGGTAGAGAGATAAGGGAGAGAGAGAGTTGTATGAGGGTGGGAGAGAGAGGGGATAGAACGAGAGGTGGGAGCGAAAGAGAGGTGGGAGAGAGAGAAAGATGGGATAGAGAAAGTGAGGTGAGATGGAGAGGTAGATAAATAAGGGAGAGAGAGAGAGAGAGCGATAAGGGAGAGGGAGATAGATGAGGGATAGAGAGAGGGGGGGGGGGGGGAACGCTGGTTGGGATTCTATTTGGCTTATTTAGGGTTAAGATGATTTTTTATTTGGCAGATTTGAGTATTTTGAGGTTTTTAACCCTAAAATACCCCCACTTAAACCGGTCACGGGGGTGGGAAACGACTAAACCATGGTATAACGGGGAAACAACCAGTCAAAGCCAAGTCAAAAGGAAACAAGAAGTATTTTGGTTAGAAGTTAACCCAAAAAACTTCACGCGTGGGGGCGTGAAGTTTTGAGGTTGGAAGTAGGCCAAACTTCCAGTTTTCATTTTTTTTGGAGAGAATGCCAACTTTTATAAAAAAAAATAAACATATCAAGGATGAGAAGTTTCCAAAAGATCACACCTATTCTCACCATTGACCAAAAAACAAATATGGCCTTACATTCAGTTGCAACTATTCTAAGTTGAAACCTTCCTCAACAATAAAACCTAGATTCTAAATGGAGTAAGAAAGATAAATATGAACTTTATTATAACTTCTCAAGGGAGTGTGTTTAGGCAGGAAGTGAGAAGGGGGAGCTTTATAAGCAAGTAGTTGTTTTTGTAACTACAAGGAGATATACAAAGTTATACTTTTTTTGGAGAGGCAAGGTGAGGGCCCCACTATGAAAATAGAAATTGCCTCTCTCCTCTTTCATCTCACTGTATAAACATTGATATTCAAATGAAAATAAAGCCCAGATCTCTAAATACATGTGTGTTTTCCAAAAATAGACAACAAATTTCTAGAGTTTCCCGTGAAGTAGTTGCTTGAACACCATGTAGTAGATGTTCGTATGTTATCTATCCATTTGTGGCTACTTGTCTATCACTTTTGATTCCATATGTTCGTCTAACTATATGGATTTATTTGATTAATGGGATTGTATCCAATAATTCCTCTTATATGACAGGATAATAATATGGAAGATTTTGTTAAACCAGAGTAGTCAAAGGTAATCAGAGATGAATCACCACCAAGGGCTGCCAACGAACTTACGTCGGGTGTGTGTTTCAAAACACCTGATTGTACCATTGATTCTTTGTTTGTAGATACTACATATGAAGGGTAAACTTTTGATACAGTGAATAATACAAGTTCCTTTTATGAATAATATGGAAGGAAGCAAGGGTTCTCCACAAAGAAGCGTTACTCTAAAAAATGACGAAGATCCGAGGAGATAGGACGGGTAACATTTACTTGTTTGTGAAACGGTTTGTCGAAGAAAAACAAAACTTCTAATACAAGTGAACAAGATGGGAATAAACATTCTTCTTACCAATACGGGTATAAGGCTACTTTGAACATTAATTGGAGAAAAAAACTTGGTAAATTTGTTATTACCAATTTCTCAGATATGCATAACCACAAGCTTGTTTTACCTCGCAACCACCATCGTATGAAGATTATTTTTTTCTTTCCTGACGCTGCAAAAAACCTAATTGAGACTTTTGAGTTGCACAACATTTTAGTAAGAAAGGGTCTGCTCTATTCCCAGTCAAGAGCTTTAACAAACGTGATTGATACAACCACAAAGCCAAGGTTAACAAGGAACGTCTATCGAGTGGTGATGCGCAGGCTGCATTGGATATGTTCAAGAAAAAGCAACTCGAAGATCCTATGTTCTACTTTGACATTCAGCTCGATGATGATGACAGGGCACTTAATTTTGTTTAGATAGATGGATGATCCCTAATGGCATATGAGGCTTTTGGGGATGTGGTGACTTTTGACACCACGTATAAGGCAAACATTTATAAGATGCCATTTGCTCCATTCGCGGGAATAAACAACCTCTGCCAAACAATTCAGCTCGGATGTGCTTTGTTGAGGAATGAATAAGAGACAACCTTTACTTGGTTATTCCATACATGGCTAAAGGCAATAAACAATAAACACCCAACGACTATTATCACTGACCAAGATGCTACAATGGGTGCCGCCATCCCCAAGGTTAGTCTCAATGTTATTATTATAGTAATTGTCAGGTAGATGTGGTTTACGACTAAGTTGTTGTTATAATTGTCGAGAAGTCCCTATGTTAAGAATTATAGCTGACATAATTGCCGAAATCCACAAAGTCGATAATTTATTTTGTCAAAAATCATCAACTCATTGTCGAAAGTCATGAAGTCGACAATTGATACTGTCGAAAGTCATGAAGTCGACAATTGATACTATCAAAGGTCATGAAATCGACAATTTATACTGTCGAAAGTCATGAAGTCGGCAATTATTGCTAACATAATGTCGATTAATTGTGGAATCAACAAGAATGCCAATTAATTGTTTGCTGATTTTGTACTCGACAATCTTTGTTCTCTAATATCTGCATTTTCTCACAGGTATTCCCAAACACCATACATCGGCTCCGCCTATGGCACATCATACACAAGTTCCCTGAAAAAATTGGTCATGTTTATCAAGATCCATCTACATTCAAAGCTGATATAGATTTAATTATCTATAACACATATGATCATGTAGAGTTCGATAGAAGGTGGAATAAGCTTATGAAGAAACATAATCTTAATGAAAATAATTGGATGCAATAGATTTTTAATATAAGAGAAAGATGGATATCTTTGTGGAATAGGGGTACTTTCTATGCTGACATGAGTACTACTGGCCGAAGCGAGTCAACAAACAATTTCTTCAATGGTTGGCTGTTTCCTTCAACTGGTCTTTATAGTTTCGTAACAAAATATGCAATAGCTCTATTAGAGACATTTGAAAGAGAGAAGGAAGAGGACTTCTAATCCCAACATAAATATCGGCAAGTCAGACCTCATCAGGCTCTACTAAAACATGCAACAAAGATTTATACAAGGTAGATTTTCCATAAAGTTGAAGACCAATTCAATCAAACTGTTCCTTTTGTAGCAATAGAAAAAATCATAGACGGCAATGTTTGAGAAATACTTGCAAAGTCACATAGCGAACCGCCTGAAAGTTTTGAGCTGAAGATAGACTTGGCCAGCCTGACAGGCCATTGAGAATGCAAGTTGTTAGAGTATGTAGGTCAGCCATGTCGTCATCTCTTCAAGGTTTTTTTCAAATACGATGTTCTTCAAATTCTAGATGCATTCATTCTACCAAGATGAAAGATTGGTGCAAACAAATGTTTTCGATCGTACGATGGGAGTTTCTTAGATAGAGAAAACTTCAGGAAACCGTTACGCCATAGCCACCTTTCACTTCGCGTAGCAAACCATTTTGAGAGGGCATCAAAGAATAAAACAAACTTTGAATATGCCATTTCAAGGCTAGACGAGCTTGAGTTATACCTAGATGTGTACGATGTATCTCACACTTAATTCTCATAGTCGGATCCTTCAATGTCAACTCCATTAACTGAGACAGTGATGTCTTCAACTCCTATTTTGGATCCTCTTGTGGCACAAACCAAAGGCCGTACAAAAGATGATCATAAGAAAGGTAGCCGATTGAAGGGTAGAATGAAGATAGTTGTGGAAAAGAGGAAGAGGACATGCAAATGGTGCATAGTCTTTGGCAGCCCCAACAAACGAACTTTCCTACAACTAAAAATATTATTTCAAAAAGTAGAAGCTGGTGAGTATCCTAAAATGACAAATAAGTACTTCCCAACAACTTCTACAATAACATATGCTGAATATTACTAATTTATTTGCCTTGTTACATACGTAGGGGATGCCATAAATGATAAAAGAGAGGCACAATCAGACGACCATGGTGTAAGGAGTTACTGAACAGCTTGCTATGCTTGCAGATTAGTCTACATCATTGCGACTCTTATTGTTGTACTTAAGTTTTCATTTTTAGCGATATTAAGTACATTAAGTAAGATGGAGGGAGCGAGTTAAACACTGCACTGATATTGATACAATTTTAAATGCCTCATGTATAAATACCGATTGTGCTACTTGAGGAGGTTATTGTTTCTTATTTCTTTGGTAAGATGGTTAAAACAAGGGCTCAAGGTCGTGAGGATACATTTCTCTGTCGTATGCGAGAAGTATCGGGAGTTGAGGGAGCGATACTTTGGTTTGAAGAGTATCGAGGGTCTGATATTGTTGTCGTTTGAGGCGTATTATCCATATTGTTACGTGGGGTGTGTATTTTCGCTAGGACTTTCTGCTTTGGTGCCTTCCTGCTTAAGAAACTTTAATTAAGCACTAACATAGGAATTGAAGAAATTAAGCACTAAAATTGTCACAATACGAAATTGTCGATTAAAAAAAATGATAATTAATCGCTAAAATATTATCGATGAGAGAGAATTTTGACATATAGTGACTATAAATTATCGAGCTCAAAAGATAATTGACAATTTTAATTGCCGATTATGAAAACTTCGACAATATTTGATGCAGAGTATTCCCCTAATTGTCAACACATTGATTTTCGACCAATTTAAAATGGTCAAAAATCAAATATATCAACAATCTTTTGTCGAGTTCAACAGAATCGACAAATTTTAAGGCAAAAACATAGAAAATAATGTCGATTAATCTGACATCGACAATTTTTCAAATTTTTGACCCAACATAGAGTGGGTAATTTGTCGATGTTCTGCTTAATTCCTAAAATTTGAGGAAATTCCCCAAAACTTTGGTCAAAGAAGAAGAAAAAAAAGGTGTAACAACATTGCGCAGGAAAATTTAAAAAAAAATAAGAAGAGAAGATGATAGGAATAAGGACCCTTTAAAGGGAATACATTTGATTACCTGGTGAATGAGAGAGGTGTATGATGACAGTCCTCCAGTTTACAGCTCCTTTTGGCAAAATGCAATACGAAAATAATTGATCACTGGGAGAGAGAAAGTGAGTGAAGGAGAGAGAGTGACTGAGAGGGATAGATAGTGACTGAGAGAGAGAGTAAATATATGGGAGTGAGTGAGTGAGAGAGAGTCTAACCGGTAGAGAGAGAGAGAGAGTGTGAGTGAGAGTGAGTTGTGAGTGACTGAGTGAGTGAGCGGTGTGAGTTGAATTTTTTTTTAAAAATTTTCTCTCCCAATGGCACGTCGCCAATTTTTCTCTCTTAAAAAAGGGATTAAAAATACCACTTCAGAGAGGTGTGTGTGGTCAAGAGAGAGTGTAGTGGGCTGTAGCAGTTTGGGATAATAGGGGAATTCTCTCCCTATATGTAAACCATTGTCCATGGTTATGCAAACTAGTGAGAGATGAGGGAGAAAGAAAGAGGGAGATGGAGTCATGAGGGAGAAGATGGATTTTGGGGTTAGGATAGAAAAATGGAATACATAAAGTTTATAATGAAAAAATTAAGGTAAGAATGAAAGGCACTCCCAAAACCACCGTTAGTTGCCCACATGCTATACAACTTAACAATTGGATAAGCACCGAAAACCAAGATAAAGCAATATTATTTTGTAGAGTTTTAATACAGTCTACCCGGCATAAATGACTAGAGCAGACAGATTATTAGGCTGCCATGCAAATGCAAACTAAATCTTGTTTATACACGGTCTTTTGCTAAAAAATTCTAATACATGGTCGCGTTGCAGCACCTTCACCTCTATCGAATTGACAAATCTTTGGTAATTGATCGTGTGCAATCAAATATGAACAATATTTTTGTCTAATAATTTGAAGATACTCTTCTACATAATATTCCTGTTTTGATTAACGAGGAACTCGATTATGATGACTTTAATAATTCTAAGGGACGAGCAATGTGGCACGCGCTAGCGCGTGTAAACGCATTATTTGTAAGATTCAAATTGGCTTTGAGTATATTTTTTTATATAATAAGGTTTACCTTTTCTTTGCTTAAGAACACCATATTATGCAGGCCTTTTTAAGTAAAATTTTGTGTCAGATAATACTTGTCCTTTGATCCCATTCATTCCTTGCCATAGTCTTTGCAATAAGATGATAACTAGATATTACTTGATTTTGATCAAAGAAATTTGCACTATATTGTTTTTTCTTGAGGTACAGCTTTAGGTGTTCCAAAAAATGGGCTGTCTAGGAAGGTGTTCCAAAAGGGGATGTCCACGGATCCACTCCTATATATATATATATATATATTCTTCTTCGAAATCACCATTGGCGTCTCTATCTAGTTCTTTAATTAAGGATCTTGTGCTCGGTTGTCAGGTCAATACTTGAAAGAACTCAGCATCTCTTGTAATTTCATACCCATATTAGAGAATTGAATTTGCATAATCTTTAACAGTTGTTTCTTTCAAAAAGAAGAGCCACAATTTGACATATCTACTTCAATAAGAGCCCAGACTCAACCCTAAAATTTGATTTTGGGCAACACAACAATGACCACATAGGGAAAGCAACTGATAATGACCCTACAATTTCCATTGATGGGTACATGATACACAATTTTTCCCATGAAAAATAATTGGTCTTTGAGATATAATGAATGGCCTTCCCTTAAACAAAACTTGAAGAAAAATCAACAGACTCCATATGATTTCATACCTTTATTATAGTGATTGCCCACAAATTAATGTTCCTCTCCTCCTAGGTTTCAGCCTGCATTGATAACAAGAGACAATAAGAACGTGCAAAGTAGTAGAAAATATTAAATAGGCTTCTTATGATATATTTGGTAGGATTCTTACAAAGTTAAACTTAAGCATGCTTCTTTTAATGCTTGTTTTTATAGAAATAGGTTGGAATCAAGAAATCTCAAAAAAATTAGTTAAAAGACATCCATTGTATAGCCGTTTTCTGGTTGAAGTAGCTTCCTATTATCTGCAAAGCCATATGAGGCCTTAAGATTTCTTAAAAATCTATCTTACATGATGCTTGTAGACTATGGCTAGAGGAATCGAAGCACATCATTAAGCACTTTCCAGCAACATATTAAAAATGTCAGTATTATAACTGTAAAACTCACAAGCTGTAAAGCGAATATAATAATTTGAGGGAAGGGATTCACTGTAGCTTTTAAGAATATGCATTTCTGATAGAACTCGAGCATTTATGGCCATGGATGCCTTGAAGTCATAATTAGTATTGTATAAATATAGACTTGGGCTTGGAAATACAACAACAAATATATTAGGGACATGCTAAATGAAGTAAATTTTTAACTGCTACTTTCACCGTTTATGGAGAGAAAGGGACCAAAGAGTATTTGAGAATAAATAATTGAAAGCTTGTGATGTTCTAAATATATCGTGTAATGTTAAACTCAAGCTCTCTTATGTTCATAAATGGGACTGTAGGAAGCATAAGGCAGGCTATGTAATGATAAATTTATATCATACTCTTTACCGTCGTTGGCTATTGGTGTTCATCGCCTATGAGAATAATATAGTTGACACTGGGACATCGTAAGTGATGGGAATAAATCAAGTTCAACGGTAAGTGAATGTTCCAAGTATGAGCCAGCCGCTGGATTCCACCTAAAGCTTTTGATACTTTTGCAATGTCAGACCTCCTTAATGATCCAAGCATAAAGGAATTAGCCAAAAAAATTGCAAAAGATCCAGCATTGAATCAGATGGCACAACTCCAAATGAATATTTCTATTGCAAGTGAAGATGGATTCCTTCAGTTTGATATAGAGAAACTAAGAAAGCTTTATAGCATAGTAGGCGTGTTTAAGATAAGCACCTTAATGGAAGAAAACCCTTCGATCCCAAGTTTGCTTGAGTATGCGGCTTCGAGACAAGGCTCTCCAGTATTATCATTTATTTTTGGTAAACTTCAGTAACAGACCATATTTGCATCTACTGAAGTTCATGATGACTTCTGAAAGGTTATAAAAGTACAAATAGCTTCTTCATCCTGCATCCAAATAACAGATTTGTGCTGTTATAGAATGTTTGGTTTAGAGTTAATTGTTGAACTATATTTGTTTATTTAGTTCAAGGATATGAAATTTAGGCCTAGTTGTGTATTATAGAGATGTTCAGGTTCTCCCCTTTCTTTCATGTACCTGGGGTTGGGGAGTTATCCCCACCTTGTAAATAATGCTTCATTTATCCATGGGGATTTGTCCCTCACAAACCTTTTAAGATAATATAATCCAAAACTAGAAGAACTAAAAGAACTAGAAGTTAGGTACTTAGCTACAGATTTCATCTCCTTACTCCCTCTTACTCTTGTTCCCTAAACTGTGTTAAGATGCTCCAACTTCACCAAAAGAAAAAGTCTTATATTCCCTGTAAATATACTACACAAGTTTCAATGTAAGCCTGCTTTCATGGACCATCCATGTGCTTGTCCTTTCGATGGATGCGATAAGTCCTATATTGAGGAATATAAGTTGAACCTCCATTTTAAAACAAAGCATCCTAGGTATAATGATGTTAATGATAACGGCACCATGGACTCTCCTGAAGTTGACAACGACATGAATGAAGGAAAGCAAAAATTAAGAGATATATTAAACGAAGCTCATTTTCGAAGCTGGTTTTGAAGATCCCACTATCCACAAGCATAATGAGGAAAACCCCAATTGTGATCCCTCCTATTAATATGGATATATGGAAGAAACAATGGTTAAACAAAGCTACATAGAAGGAAAAAAACATCGAGGAAACAAATGACAAAGTTGGAAATCTTGAAGAACATGACTATATATACTTCAAAGTGATGTATCGTACTAGAAAGCAAAACCAAATTTATCACAATGGAAGAAAACCCCTACCAACTATAAACTGGAAATCCCTAAATCATGGCATATACAATCTAATAAAAGTAAAACATTAATTACATGAACCCTTTAAACTCAGTTCATAAAGGAGTCTATGAAAAACCTAACATCAGTAGAAGTAAACCAAACAACAGAAGCTTGCTTTATATCCTTACATATATTTTATAAAAATTATTATTGTAATTAAACTATACCTAATCAACTATCATAGGCTATAATTCTAAGTCCCCACACAGATCATAAAGTTAAAGTACTCAATTCATCTCAATGAGTCTATTCGACATCAAATGCATTAATTCACATGTCTTCAATACCAATTCAAAATTCAAAGCATCATATAAAAAGCAAATTACAAAACCCCAAAATTAAGACCAATCACTGAGAATTCAATTTTGGCAATGGTAATTTAAGAACTACTTCACTACTCCAGCAATTATTGAAGAATCCAAATAAATTGTTTATAGAGTTGGGTTTGGAAATTATAATCATGGCAACATTAATTATTTACTGAAACTGCAATGAGAAATCAAGTAAATTAATGCCAAACAATAATTATCAAATAAGCAAGCACATATAATAATTACTTTGAATCAAACATACCAAGCAGTAAGTATCTAAATGTCTAAGTAATTGCAAGCATAAATTATTTTGAAGTAAGAAAATAATTAGAGGTTAAATCTAGCCAACCAATTTAATACCAGGGACAATGAAGTTTGGGATCTTTATCTCCAACTGCATTGTGAGAGAGAATTAACATGTCACCTTCATTTAAAGAGTTTGAGCAAGTAGTTCTTGGCTTCCATTCCAAACAATATTCCGCTCCCGATTTATATAAGTTCCATCAAGCTACAAAAATTACTTTTTTTGTAACAAAATAATCTTAAAATGGATAATGAGATCGAGATGACAAACCTCACGGTTATATTGGTCTGGACGTGTCGTGGCCCTTCGAGAGAGAATTAATATGTTATCTTCATTTGAAGAGCTTGAGCACGTAGTTTTAGGCTTCCATTCCAAACAATATTCCACTCCTGATTTATAAAGAGTGGCACCAATCTGGTTGTGAAGGAGTATATAGAGATTATAATGGTAGCTTTATTGGAGTATGTACTCTTTTTACAGGTCACCAATCTACCTTCCTAGCTAAGTTTATTGGTGCTATTGTCTCTCTTGAGTCTACAAGTGATTCATTTGAAGTCTACAAGTGTCCCTTGGAAGATTCATACTAAATGGTTAAATTGCCTTCACAACTTGAGCACCATCAATTACTAAGCCTCCCAAACTTACAGAGGAGGATACATAGCTGTTGATAAAGTTGTGACCATGATAAGCTCAGCCTATTTTACTGTCACTTGCATGAGTGAGCTCCAGAGACTAAAAAACTTCTATTAGTATCATCTTCCATTGAACTCTTCTATATTTCATATACTACTCAATTGGTGCGACACCCTAAATAAACTAAGGGAACTGAAAGAGATCATAACTATAACCACCAAAAGTGATATTTTTCAATAATTACTGGTTGGTCTTGGAAGGCAGATTGGTGTTTGAAAATTCCTTGACAATTGAGACTAGTCGATTTTGAATAAATTAGGTCTAAATCAAATAAGTCTGAATTCCTTTGAATTAATGTTCTACGCTTAACCTAGTTCAAATCGATACAATTATCTAATGTCAAGTAAACAGTTGGAAATTAAAAGACAAGGGCAAAGATTTTTAACCCTGTGGGAAACCTTTCTCAGGAGAGAAACCCACAGGTCGCTGTTGAATCACCCGACAGCTAAACAATCCACTATTGAAATCAAATTACAAGTATTTAATTACTTACAGACTCGATAAACACATCCCGTGGTTACCTCTCTTCTAATTGAACTCCTCGCAATCAATTCCACGTTCTCGCAGTGCCTCTTCATTTTTGCAATGCCTCACCTCGGATAACACACCAAAGCTTTAAAGCTTGAATCGCTCAAACTTTACAAATTAATGATTAGGTTTTCTAAATCTCTTCGATTGATTCAATTTAAGTTTTACTTCGCGTTGAATCGTTCGTTAAAATCTCTCCTCTCTTTAAATATTAAGCTCTAAAAAGATAGGTTTTTGGAAGAGGTGAGTTCTAAAAAAAAGGAAAGTTGTCTTTTGTAGGAAAACATAAATCATGTTCTCTGTTCGAATAAAAATATATGTATTCGAATAAAAATCAGGCTTAGCCAATCTATTCAAATAAAAAATAGCCTGAGGCATTTTATTCGAATACAATAAAATCTATTCTAATATAAATGTTCCCAGTTCTATTGGAATAGAAAAGAAATCTATTCGAATAGAAATTCTATCATCTTAAAAAGACATACCTCTTACCTTTTCCATACTCTGTAAAAATACATAGGGTTTGATATTATAGAACAAGGAGTTAGAAACCCACTTACCTATTCAGTGTCAGTCCAGCGCTAGTCGCTCAAGGTATAATCTCTAACAACGAGTAACTACGAGATAATGCTGACATCTAAACTAGACACGAAATGAAACAAACTCCAAATATAGATGTTTCAATCTCCCCCTTTGGTTCATTTCGTGTCAAAACAAGAACTATAAGAAATAAAAATACAACTCGATGGACTGACTCAATCACTGAACATCAATACTCAAAGCTCCACTTTCATCTTATAGAATATACTCTGGAATCTCTACACACTAAATAAGATACATCACGTAACCGTTCAAATAATATAAGGGATCCAGAGAAAAAGAACTTAACTTACCTATCAAGATTATTTCTCCCCCTTTTTGGCACAGATGAGCAAAGAGTAAATAACATATAAAAGGAGAAACAATCCACTAAAACACCAATACCCAAAAATAATATGCACCTCCCCCTCAAAATAATGGTAACTCTTAAAATAAAGTAAAAAGAAAATTCACGTGGGGAGTGTCTCTAAAATAAGTAAGCAAAAGAAGACATCACTCCCCCTAAATACAAGACATGATAGGAAGAAAATGAATCTAAAATATCCTATAAATACCAAGACATTGCCAATGTGTTATAAAACAATCACTAAATGAATTACTTGGTGTGTGTGTGTGCATAGTCAAAAGAATACCCTGTCTTCAACGTATTACTCAGCCGCAGTTAGAATACTATATTGGAAAGTTATTTCAACTTAGGCCTCACTTGGGTGGTCACTTACTTGGTATGTGTGTGTGCATAGTCAAAAGGATACCCCGTCTTCCACGTATTACTCAGCCGCAGTTAGAATACTATATTGGAAAGTTATTTCAACTTAAGCCTCACTTGGGTGGTCACTCAAAAATTACTAAAAATTAACTAGCAAACACTCTGTGTAAAATATGAATATACGTATGTGAATAGAAAAATTCTAATTTTATCAAATAAACGGTGCACTGTAAATTGAAAGATCTCACAGATAGGAAAAAAAATTGTCATAGATGGTGTCAAGTTAACTAACATAAAATCCCTATCTCTCATCTCCACTAAATTGACTATTCTAAACTCAAGATCAAACAGGTCTTGAAAAGGTTATAATATAGGCAAGGGAAGGGACATGACGGAGTAGGTGTTTTACTGGCATTCTGAGACTAACAGTTAAATTAACTCCCCATTTTTCCACAAATTGAGTCTACCATCTGTCATTCACTTTTCTTATTAAGTACACATGGAATAAAATACTTCTTCTCCTCCTCCTTCATTTTGAGTTTAACTCTCTTTATTATTTTTATGCAACGAGTATAAATAGAACATAAAATCATTGGAAAAAAACCTTTTCTTATATCCATCTCCACCACTAAAACCAAATTGGGGATACTCACTTTATTCTTATATTCATCTTTTCCCCCAAAATCACTTCATATTCCCCCCCCCCCCTTTTTTCACTGAAAAGTCTTAAAACAAAAGGGTAAACTAATAAAGGATTTGGGTAGAAAAATAAACGACATATTTTAAGGCACATGGGCTGCAAGCGGATTAAATTTTGGGTAAGCACAGATGAAGGCCAAAAGGGTGTAACAATAAAACGCCTATTATCATATCTTCGATCTCACATAGTATCTTTTTTGTCTCGAATCAAGTATAGAGACTGTTCTATTAGACTAACTTGAACTTGAAGTTACCATCGACAATTGATTATAAAAAAATGAGATCGAAAATGAAAATGCTGAATCTGGAAAGAATTTATGCAATAACACTCGAAGCTTATAAAAAGGCTAAATCCTCACATATCATTAGGTATGAAGTCTCTACAGTTATCCTTACATGGTTCTAGTCACGATGAGCTTTTAGTTTAAATAAGAGAATCAATGACTATTGTGAGTTGATATTTTACCAAATAATTATCTCATGAATGAATATAAAACAAATGCATAGTCCATGTCAAACAAGAATATTCCATAAACAAAAGCTTCTAAAGTGCAAAGTGTAAATAAAAAACCAAAAGAAATATCCTACTATCATCAAAAAAATAAAAAAAACAAAAAAAAAACATAACCCAACTGAGATAGAGTAAGAAACGTACCTAAACATTAGAGCATACTGATAACCCATCTTAGTTTTGATTTATTACCTTATTTGTGCGACAAGTCATCCTTTCGCACCCAAACAGCATGAATCACCTTTCGAGGTGATGCTTATGGAGCAAACCACCTACTCACATTCTTACTTTTCACATTAGAAAATTTTACATATGACTTATATTTTTGTCCATTGAAAGGTCGAACATATGGTTGATTGGGTCCAACAAATCTATAATAAGATGCAAGATGTCCCTTTCGACCACATATACTACAATAATAAATCTGAGAGTAAGAGACCCGTTTGGCCTGATTATGAGTAGTGGATATCATGTTATGCTTGGGCACTGAAGTAGAAATAGTTTATTTCACAAACTTTGTGATTTAAGGAGTCTTGGCATTAGGAAGATATTCCTCATATCCTAGACCCATTTTGTCACTATCCATCTTTCCTATACATAACATTTTATTAATGTTCTTAGCCCTATGACAAAACTTCACAAGTTTCTGCTGAGATAGAACTACATCAACCTTGGCCGAATGAAGTTCATCTAAAGTTGATTTCATTTTCTCTTTTGCATCATTAACTTCTTTTTCTAAAAACACAACTTTGTCATGAAGGCCTTGTTTCTCATTCTCAAGTACCTCTATCTCGTGACTTGTACCCTCAGTTTTGTCTTGAAGTTCGCACGTAAGTGTATTAACTTGGTCTTTCAATACTTTGTTAAGTTTACCGAGTTTTATACACTTGGCGAGAGTCAGAGCATACAAGTTCTTAAGATGCGGGTCCTCAAACACATTTTGTTCTTGATTACTATGATTTTCATCAAAATTTTCAAGTTCAAAAATGTCAAAGTTATTATTGCCACAATTAAGAAGAGCAGGATATGCGCAATAATTTCCGTAATCAACTACTTGAGGATGACTCTCATTGTTATTATTCTCATCATCATTGTCATCCCAAGTAACGCTGATATTCATAGCTTTGTGATTGGTCCCAGATTTCTTATTGGGATAGCTGTGAGCATAATGACCAAGCTTATGATACTTATAACATTCAGTTTGACTTAGGTTAGTGTCAAGATTAGTATGTCGGTTATTCATTTTATGTTGATCATGAGTACGCGACTTATGATTCACCGATTGCCATTGCTTTTGAAATTGGCATTATTTCATAAGGTTTTTAAGCTGGTTACTTATAGAGGCAATCTATGAATCCATATCGGACCCATCATCATTATCTGAATCATATGAGTTATCAACTTCTATGGTATCCTTAGAAGAATGGGAGTAAGATGAAGATTTAAAAGCAATACTCTTGTTCTTTTCAGGGTTTTCCATTTTCATCTCGAGTTCAAACGTTCATAATTTACCAGCTAATGTATCTGGTTTCATTTTTTTAAGATCATGAGGTTTCTTTATTGCATCACATCTGGATCTAAAGCTCTTAGGAAGGGATCTTAGTACTTTACAAATAATTTGAACGCCCGAGTAAGCTGTACCTAATGTGATACTAGTATTAACAATATCACTTAGTCTCGCATAGAACTCATCAAATGGCTCATTCTCATCCATTCGAATATTCTTGAATTGTGAGGTGTGAATTTGCAATTTGCTTTCCTTGACTGTATCATCGCCTTCATGAGTTCGAATTAATATGTCCCAAGCTTCTTTTGAAGTGGAACAAGCAGACATATGTCAAAACTCACTTGACCTTACAGCCATAAAAATAATATTGCGACCCTTATTATTATAACTAGCAGCTTCCATTTTATTCTTAGACCATTTATTCCAAGGCTTAAGGACCTCTTCAGATTTATCACCCATCATGGTAGGGTGTATCCATCCATCTTCAATAGCAATTTAAACATCTTCTCGGAGCGATTATAAGAATGCAATCATTCGGACTTTCTAATAAGGATAGACTTTGCCATCGAAGAGGGGCGGGTGATTTATGGGAACTCCAAAATTTCTAGAATCCATTAATCTCAAGTAATTGAGTAAAGATACATGTTTAGTTTGTTAATCCTCGAACCGTGACCTCTCTGATACCAATTGAAAATTCTTTGACGCTTGAGACTAGTCGATTTTGAATAAATTTGGTCTAAATCAAATAGGTCAGAATTCCTTTAAATTAATGTTCTATGCTTAACCTAGTTCAAATCGATACAATTATCTAATGTCAAGCAAGTAGTTGGAAATTAAAAGACAAGGGCAATGATTGTTAACCCTGTGGGAAATCTTTCTCAGGAGAAAAACCCACAGGTCGCTGTCGATTCACCCTGGAGCTAAACAATCTACTATTAAAATCAAATTATAAGTATTTAATTACTTATAGACTCGATAAACGCATCCCGTGGTTACCCCCTCTTTTAATTGAACTCCTCGTAATCAATTCCACATTTTTACAACGCCTCTTTATTCTCGCAACGCCTCGCCTCGGATAACACACCAAAGCTTTAAAGCTTGAATCGCTCAAACTTTACAAATCAATGATTTGGCTTTCTTAATCTCTCCGATTGATTCAATTTAAGTTTTACTTTGTGTTGAATCGTTCGCTAAAATCTCTCATCTCTATAAATATCAAGCTCTAAAAAAATATGTTTTTGGAAGATGTGAGTTCTAAAAAAAGGAAAGTTGTCTTTTATAGGAAAACATAAATCAAGTTCTCTGTTCGAATAGAAATAAATGTATTCGAATAAAAATTAAGCTGAGCCAATCTATTCGAATAAAAAGAAATCTATTCAAATAAAAAATGTCCTAAGGCATTTTATTCGAATACAATAAAATCTATTCGAATAGAAATGTTCCCAGTTCTATTCGAATAGAAAATGAATCTATTTGAATAGAAATTTTGTTATCTTAAAAAGGCATACCTCTTTCCTTTTTCATACTCTGTAAAAGTATATAGGGCTTGATATTATGGAACAAAGAGTTAAAAACCCACTTACCTGTTCAGTGTCAGTCCAGCTGTAGTTATTCATGGTGCAATCTCTGACGATGAGTAACCACGAGATAATGCTAACATCTAAACTAGACACGAATGAAACAAACTCCAAATATGGATGATTTTGTGTTTATGTGTACATCCTAATTATGGGGTTATATGTATTAACATGACTCAGACAAATAATTGTTTGATTTATTTTTTACCTAATATTGCAAGTTAAAAGCATTTTAAATCTAAACAAACCTTGGTACCAAAAAAAAAAAATAGCACATTATTGCATCCATAGTTGGACAACCGATCTCAAGTGCTCCCGATGCTTGGTTTGACGTGGTTGAGCATCATTCCAATGATAATAACAAGACATTAAAGTAATTTTGCTATTTTCTTATTAAATATTTGAAGGTCACTTGTCCATCGCTAGTTGTTTGTTAATGTTACTTGCCATATATCGATAATTAAAGTGGCATGGAAAATTTGTATTTTAATTTTAACCATATATGGAGATGTCATCTGGGTTTGTCTCGGTGACCCGACTACAGTTTGTGATACAGACATGCACAAATGCCACTATCCACTCCATGAAAACTTATTCTCCCTCCATTATCCTTTCCTCTCCACTAAAGTAGGAGGATACTGTGTTACCGTTTTCTTAATATTTGTGACAATGCAGAAATATTTTAAGTAAAACCTTATTTAAGGAATTCCAAATTCCCACCAAAGTGTCAAACACGCAATGGACATTGAAGGGATATGGTCAAAACACAAATTGGCTAACATCAGGATTATCGAACTATAACGCTAATGAAGCATAAATGTATTTGAGATTTTCGAAGTAAAATTTTTCTCCTCAATCGATTGAAGAGAATTCCAAAAGCATTTTGTTCCTCAATCAATCGAAGTTTGATTTGATTACTACTTAGCGCAAGCGATTCATTTGAAGTAATTAGAAAACAAAGCAAGAAATCATACATTTTCTAGGAATCGATTTAGGTTTGATCTGTAGAACAAAAAATATGGAGGAGTGATTGAGAAGGATTTGTATAGAGAAGGATTTTGAAAGAAGAGTTTAAAACTCAAAACTATCATCCAATTGGGCAATTTTGGATTGGACGGCCCATATAATTTTCATAGTAGAAAAGTACCATAGAAATAATCGAGGCCTTCTAAAGCACACCTTGTCATACGCGTCGGTGGAATGGACGTCTAATTCTCCAACTGAATACATCAAAGTCATTTATAGCAAATTTCTAGTGAAGCAAGTTGTACCTCAATATATGAGGTCACGTTCACAACCTGCTGATAGCACCATTAATGCATGAAAAAACATTTGCAAATCTTTTTTTTTGCAAAAGGTATGATTGTATAAGAGACGAAACAAGAGTACAAGAGAGGGGAGGCAGAACCTACACCCAAACAAAAACAAATTAAGAAACTCCAAAGTATTATACCAAGGGATCCTCATAACAAGAGATGAAACGAGGAGATCCTACAAAGTCTTCCGTCTCGAAACAAGGCATAGCAAACCCTTTTTTTGCAGCTTGAGCCGCGGAGAAGGTCCCTTCCTTCCAGATATATGATATGCGCAATGAAGAAAAAGTGTTTTGCAATCCCGCCTATTTAGTGCGATACTTCCAAGGGACCGCGTTATTAATGAACGAACTAACTGTAGCATCATAGTCAGCTTCAAGCCAAATCTTCTGCCAACCCATATCAGCAGCCCAACTCATGGCCTCTAATAACGCGCAACATTCATCTTCAGGTCTGTTAAGAACTCCCAAACCTTTAATACAGATCCCCAAAACTTCATCTGAGTGAGTCCGAGCAATCACCCCCAATCCAGCCTTACCCGGGTTCCCTAGAGTGGAGTTGTGGAAGTTTAGTTTGATCTCTTTGAACCAAGGCAGCTTCCATCTGCAGCTCGCAATGCAGGGGGTAGGCCTAGCTCGAGCTTTTGCCCCCAACTTCGAAATGATTTGCAAATCAGCTTTCATATTAAGCATACTATTAACCGAAAGAGAAGCAGCTTCCTTAATCAGTGCCATCAAATGCACTTTAATCTTGATTCCATTAAACCTCTCTTCTCTGAAGATGATCGAGTTCCTTGCCAGCCAGATAAGATGCGAGAGATTAATCACGGCAGCGCGCCAAAAATCTTTTATGTACCTGCTCATCGTTTCTCCCAAACCCAGTAGCTCTTGCATGTTGTTAGGGAAGCTGTTGAGCACAAACAAATCAATAAGCCACTGCCAAAGAGGAGCAACAATACCACAATCCCAAAGAAGATGCTGAATCGATTTTGAGTGCATGTGACAGAGAGAGCATCTAGAAGGCAAGGAGATCCCACGACGTCTCAAGTTATCCTCCGTTGCGAGTACATTTTGACCAACTCTCCACAAGAAGGACTTGGACATTGGATGCAAGGATTGACAATGCATAAATTTGTTCCACCAAACCTTTGGGTTCTTACTTCTAATAGTGTCAAGAGCACTTCTCACTGTGAAGGTTCCTTGCGTATGATGTCTCCAAACCCTTTTGTCGATTAGATTTCTATTAACTTCCAAGTTTCTGAGATCAATGCCATGCTCAGCTAGGAAGTCATCCATCATGGGAGGCGCACACCAGCCTGAATGATCGATAATAGAGCTCAGTTTAACAGAAAGATACCTCCAGATTTCAGGATCCACCGAATCAGCTTCCATCAGCGAATAATCACCCCCCCCCAGCAGTCTCTCCAAAAATCAATATTGCGACCATTCCCAATCAGCCATCTTGAGTTGTTCTCAACCGTCTTTATAACACCTTTCAGCTCATTCCATATGGAAGAAGATATGAAATAATTGATAGTCTCCCCATTCTTCTTGGTAAACTTGGTTCTAAAAAAATCAGCCCACGGCTCCTGAGATGTAAGGAAGCCCCAACCCATTTTCATCATCAGCGCCATATTAATGTATTTGAGAGACAATATCCCCAGGCCGCCCTCCTCTTCAGGCTTGCACACTTTATCCCAGCTGACCGTCACCAGCTTTCTCACTGAAGGATCCCCTGACCAAAGAAAATTTCTGATAATTTGTTCTCCCTCTTTAATGGATGCCCTTGGCCATTTGTAGATCGCCATGTTGAAAATTGGAAGTCTAGAGAGAATAGACTTGATCAGAATTACTTTGCTTGGAATAGAAAGGAATTTGCCACTCCATTTTGTATCCCTTGCTCTGATTTTATCAATAAGCGGAGAGACCGTACTTCTCGTTACCCTGCCTTGAATCAAAGGAATGCCCAAATCTTTCTTCGGAAACACCCCAGTACTAAACCCTAAAAGATTGGAAATAGTAGTTCTTCTCTGGGCAGACAATGCCCCGCTAAAAATTTTACATTTAGTGCTGCTGATCCACTGGCAAGCCGATTGTTGGTAAACTTGGAGAAGATCTTTAAGCGCATGCAATCCTCGGAGATTCCCATTGGCAAAGATGATAATATCGTCTGCAAAGAGAAGATGAGAGCGGCTATTGCAACCTTTAAGAGTCTCCATCGGTTTAATAATTTTGTTCCTTCGGAGCCAGTTGATTCCTCTACTCAGAACATCTTCCACCAGAGCAAATAAAAGTGGAGAAAGCGGGCACCCTAGTCGTAATCCTCTCTCGGCTTTAAAGAACCCACAAGGCCCCCCATTAATCATCACTGAAATGTTAGCACTCTTCAGAAGCACTTTAACCCAATGACCGAAAGTGTCAGAGAAGCCAAATTTCTGAAGAACCACAAACAGAAAATCCCAACTCACAGTATCGAAAGCTTGCGCAATATCAATTTTGATCGCAACATTACCATCTTTTCTTTGAGTTCCCATTTCATTAATAAGCTCAGAAGCCATACTAATGTTATTCTGGATAGATCGACCAAGGATGAACCCGCTTTGTTCGACAGAGATAATTTTTGGAGTAATTACACTCAATCGGCAAGCTAGCACTTTGGTGATGATCTTGAAGCTGAAATTGCTCAGGCATATTGGTCTAAAATTCTGCAAAGTTGATAGGTTAGCATTTTTTGGAGCAAGCACAATAAAATTAGAGTTGTAACCTTTAGGAATGATCGAATCAACAAAGAATGATCTAATCGCAACACACACATCCCGCGAGATAATGCCCCAAAAGCTTTGGAAAAACACTCCACTAAACCCATCCGGACCCGGGGAGCTATCGCTGCTAAGTTCAAAGACAGCTAGCTTGATCTCTTCATCATTGGGAATGCCGTGTAAAAGGCAGTTTTGCTTAGCAGTAACAACCGTCGGAATCAGATTGATCAGGTCTGCATCGATGCAAGCTTCTTCTCTTCTAAACTTAGCCGAGTAATGATCGACAATGAAAGATTGAATCTCTTTCAAATCAGTGATTAAGGATCCGTCCTCCTTGGCCACCTTAGTGATGCAATTCTTCGTCATTTTGATTCTATGAATGGAGTGAAAGTACGTTGAATTCCTTTCCCCATCAGTCAGCCACTTGGATCTCGCTTTCTGCTTCCACATAGAATTTTCAATCTTCAATAACTTGTTGAGCTTGTTCTCCATATCTGCAGCCTCCTTGATCTGGATCTCATCATCAGTGAATTCAATAAGTAAGTGGAGACTCTCAAGGGCTTCAGCACATCTAGAAATCTCTGCTGCTAGACCCCCTGTTGCTGCTTTCCTCCAACTTTTGATTTCTGTTTTAAGTCTTTGTAGCTTTTTCATTAGCGTAATAAGAGGATTTCCATCTTGTGGCACCTCCCAAGTAGTTTTAACCAAATCTTGAAAACCTGGAATCTCTATCCAACATTTGAGAAATCGAAATGGAATATTTGTAGGCTTCGGGATGGAGTTTGGCCCACCCACCAATGCAGAGTGGTCTGAATTTTCTCTTGCCAGAGCTTTCACCTTCCACCCATCGAATTTTCCTGCCCACAAGTTGTTGAACAAAGCTCTGTCCAAACGCCTCAAAATTCTAGTACAGCCGGACTGACCATTACATCATGTAAGCTTCATTCCTGTAGTGAAACTTTCCAGCATCTCACAATCATCCAGGCAGTCATTAAACTCTTTTATAGCACTTAGCGTTGGACCCGTACCTCCAAACCTCTCTGACTGAAGTCTGATTATGTTAAAGTCTCCCACTGCAAGCCATGGAAGATTAAGCTGACTAACAGTAACAACCTCTTTCCAAAGCCCCCTTCTCACAATCTTGAAAGCACTTGCATGCACAGCTGTAATGATTGCCCCATTATACAATACTGTAATCTACTGAAAAGAAGAAGAAACTAAAGTAGGTGTAGACATCTCTTTGCTCCACAAACACCACAAGTTTCCAATCCTGACATCACGATCATTAGAGATTATTGCATTGTTGAAATTAGATAAACCATGAAAAAATTGAGTTGGCCTGATTTTAGGCTCAGCAATGAAAATAATTTGAGGAGCATAAAGTTTAACATATCTTTGGAGAGAAAAAAGAGATTTTTTGTTGGCTATACCCCTAATGTTCTAGAAGATCACTCTCATCATAAAAACTTAGATTTTGTGTGAGATCTGGTTCTAGGGTGGTTAACCCTTACTCCCGTAGCTCTTGTTTTTCTTTTACCTTTCTTTGCATTGGTCTTACTTTGGCTTGTGGATTTAGCAACGCAGGCTTCATCCTTTTCTTCATCCTCCACCATGTCTGCCCAGTTCTCTTCCTTGTTCACCAAAACCAAAGAGGTTTCTCTGATAAGTTGAGCAGTTGTATAGGAATAGGTACCGGCAGAGCTATTTGCATTTACCCCAGTGCCCAATGAAGTGGAAGCAACTCCTACCTTGCTAGTTGAAGTATAGCCAATTCCTGAGTCTTTATTCTTGCATTCTTTCACCAAAATCAAGGCTTGATTTTGTTCTTCAATGGTATCCTGATCCTCACCAACTTCCTGCCTTTCAGGAGGGTCTGGTATCAATTTCCCTTTTCCAAGTTGTTCCTTGTTTTTCTTCTTCCTAATTCGCTATTTTTGATTCTTCGTAAAGGAGCTCCCCTTTGGTTTGTGCTCCCCTACTACTTTTCTTGCTTCCTCCTGATTCCTTTTGTCTTTGATTTCTTCTTCTCTTTGAACTTGAGCTCTAACACCTCTACACTCAGACAGATTATGCCCCACCATTTTACAGTGAGGGCAAAATAGTGTTCCCGATTCCACCTTTTGCCAAAAATCTCCATCTTCCACCTCCACCAACACTTTGTTTGGAATAGGTTCAGCAAGATCAATATCCACCAAAACTTTTGCAAAATATCCGAAGTCGGATTGAGTTCTATCAACATGGATGGGAGTGCCCATGGTTCTGCCCAACGCTATCAGCGAATCCACCTCCCAAAATTCAAATCCCAACCTAGGAAATTTCACCCAGTAGAGCGCATGGGAGTTCTTCTGTGTCTCCGGATCAAAGTAAGGACTCCAAGGGGATAATCTGAGCAACTGCTTGTCGATCATCCAAGGACTCCCCTCCAAA
The DNA here is from genome assembly GCA_014058105.1 of Kingdonia uniflora. Taxonomy (NCBI): domain Eukaryota; kingdom Viridiplantae; phylum Streptophyta; class Magnoliopsida; order Ranunculales; family Circaeasteraceae; genus Kingdonia; species Kingdonia uniflora. The sequence continues at coordinate 2,572,672 of JACGCM010000560.1, read as the reverse complement.
TGTTGTTGCGATCCTCCTCGTTGTCCAGAAAAATAGTTAAATATCCTTTACCGACTGGAACGATTCTACAGACACCCTTAGGTTTCCATAGAGCAATTGCAATCTGCCTAACCTCTGTGATTTTGATTTTTGTAAGATCCAATCTCCCCATCAAATTTTATTTGTTTTGATCTAACCCTCGTTTGTGAGCTTCAATCGGAATTTTAATGGATGGGAAATCTCCTCTTCTCCCTGGAATGGGGAGTTGATAAATCGAACAACTACTACCCATTTGCTGCTTTGTAGCCTCAGCATACGATCCAGTCAGAGTGATCTTCTCTCCAGCTCTTGTCTGATCAGTTTTGAGAAACAACGATTCTGATTCCCAGATATTCATGCTGAACCACTTTGAGAAATCTGAACACCCAATCACAAAAAGCAACCGATTCCCCAATATGTAGAATCACAAAGAAGAATCGCCATTCTCTCCGAATTTCATCTCCTCTACTCCTGCTATCACTTCTTTAGCTTTTAAGTTATACAGGTTTCTCGCTCTCAAAAAAACATTTGCAAATCATTTCATGTAAATGCTGATGAATGTAACTTCACTACCACGAAAAATAGATAAGAGCTTACAATGTCAATTATGATCACATGATAGTGTTAATTTGAATCAAACAATGAACATTACATATACTGTTGTTCCTCGTTACATAGATGAAATGAAATAATATAAGAGAGAAAACACTATCAAAACCCAATAATCTTCATTGTGATGGAGGTCAATAAGATATAAATTAAGATGAAGGGTAAAAGGTGGACCCCGCAAAAGGTAGATTCAGTAATGTTTGAAGGGCAGAGGCCGCCATAGCATGTACAGGAAATTTTATTTTCCATGAATGAGCTTTTACAACTGCATCCTCCAACTGCACTTGGATTTTCACTTACCTGCATATTTTTGGAATTACTAAAATGTTATGGATGTTACAGCCTACAGTGGATATGATCTGAACAAATTCTGTGATCGTTTACCACATGTTCTTGTACTATTCCTATTTTTCTTTATGCTATGTTGAAGAATATTTAGTTTATTTATATTTTGAAGAGATATTGGGAGATATTCTAGGAAAGATATTCTAGGGTTCTAGGATATATAGGAGAGGTGAGAGAATAAAAATTATTTAAGTTTATGTTTATTTTGAGTTTTACTGTTTAGAGAAAACCCTAATTTTAATTAGGTTTTTGTAATTTTAAAGTTTCTGCATCCGCGACTTGATTTTAGGTCAAATTGGCATCAGAGAAATTTTCAAATCCACGGATAGGTTCTTTTCGACTAGCAATGGCTTTGCGAAGGAAGAATAAAACAAATGCTTTGAAGAAACCAACCACGGTAGAAAGCCTCGCTGAGTTGACCGGTGAATTCTGACTACTCGTTGCCGCACTCAATGCTCGAGCGTTGCAACATCCTCTGCAACCGGTACCTCTCGGAGCCACGGCAGAGTTGTCGTTGATTTTAGAATCAGCGGATATTGAATCTGAGAAAAGTACCACAAAAAATGGAAAGTCGGCCGACGATGTGAATCCGTTTGCGACCCTTCCGGTCGAACTTATCCCAAACCTAGTAAACGGAGTAATTGCTGCGAGTCCAGGAGTCAAACCAATGGGTTTTGGGAGTGAAACGACGGCCAAATCAGCACCAACAATCAACATCAAATCGAGGTGTTTCGATCCGAAGACCACGATTTTGCTTTAGCCCCAAAATGGCGCCACATGATTTTCAGAATCACAATATCATTTGGGAAAGAGGAAAGCTGAAATTAGAAGAAGAAAGAAGTAACAATAAGAGAGATAATTGCTGCTGAATTGGATCTTTGCGATTGGAAGATCAAACCTTAGGGATTCCCATTTTAATCAACTTTGATTGAAATAAAGATATTAGTGACACAAGGAAGAAATACAAGGAGCCCATGTATGTTTGAAGAATTTGGGTTGGGTTATCTCACCCCAACACAAATCCAATTCGAAAGGCAGAGGTGTGCTAGTGGGGGAGAAACTAGAGAAGGAGATCGGGTGTAGCATGGTGCCCTACATCCATATCAAACTCCAACATATGCTTGCCATGTGCTCCAACATATCTTACAAATATCTCCAGTAGTACACGCAGCAAATGTTCCCCATAAAGTGCGATATCAAATCGGGCTTCACCTGAGTAACGAGAAACCCCCATTTGTTGATCCGTTTTGGGAAGGCTTTGTCGCGAGTTTTGAAAAGCGGATCACGGCGTTTTCTTCTATTTTAGACATTGCTCAACATAGGAATTTGACAATCTTTGGTATAATCTTTGGATACGAAAATTTTTACCGAAGACTTCAGGATTTTCAGAAAAGTTCTAATTTACTGATTTCGTGGTCAAAATCTTCCGAAAATGGAGGGTTTTATGTGGAACATCTTCGTGATGGTTTTAGGATTTTCTAATATTTAGTTTGTTTATATTTTGGAGAGATATTGGGAGATATTCTAGGAAAGATATCCTAGGGTTCTAGAATATATAGGAGAGGATGGTGTAAAATTTAATTTTAGTTGTTGATGAAAGAATAAATAATAGTTAAGTTTATGTTTATTTTGAGTTTTAGTGTTTAGAGAAAACCCTAATTTTAATTAGGTTTTTGTAATTTTCAAGTTTCCGCTTCCGCGACTTGATTTTATGTCAGGATATGTTACTACTAAGTAAAGAAAATTGCATGAAAAACATTTAGTTGACATCCCCTTGGCAGGAGGAAACCTAATGTCATTTTTTGCACAGTAGACAATAGAGGTGTCTAATAATATAAATGTAAGAACTACCATTTGTGCAAAAAGAAAATGAATTTAGGAATAGACAAAACAATTTTTTTTTTCTTCAAATTAAAACAAAATAAGAAACTTATTATAGTCCATGTAGATCTCTTATCAGTTTTCCCTGATTTCCATATGCCCACAATATTTTTATGTTTTTTCTTATCACTATCTTTAGCCATTTATGACAGTCCAACTTGCTTCCAATAATGGAACTGAACAGCCCTAACCCACCATGGCCTTTACTATTCTCATAATTCTCAGAAGCCTTTACTATTGACGAAATTGACATGGAACTTTCTACACTTTAAAGACGATAAGTCTGAATTCATGAGAGCAAAATTTATATCCAAGACTGGTAATATTTCTGTGATAACAAAAGGGTCTTCTATATGGGCAGGCGTAAGATGGGCATTGCCTAAAGTGACTAAAAATTCAGGTTGGATTATTGGAATGGTACTAATATAGACTTATGGAGAGACAAGTGGTGCTCTTCGAACTCAATAAAACACATGATCTACAATGATGTTATTCCTTAGAGAAACCTGAAAGATACAGTTAGTAGAATTATTGTGGAAGGTAGCTGGTTAATGTCAGATAACATTTTGCATATCTTTCACATGTTAGGTGTAACGCCCCAGTGAACACCAAAGAAATCTACCCTGAGCGTTTTGAGTTCTGACCTTGGATATATGTTATTTATATCTTAATATAGCTACACGCCAAGTTTCTCCAATGATAAGACATCACATTCACCGACAAAAACTAAGTGAAGATGCTACATGGATGTCCTAATAACCCTTTGTAGCTTTGAACTTCACTTCTAATAAGGATAAAATATAACATGGGTATCTTAATACCCTGTATTTTTGACGTGTCAATTCCTTAGGGATAAGTTCAGTAACTCAGTGATTCAATATTAATGTTATGAAGTTCAAATCTTAGATAAAGGCACAAATGAGGACCTAGTAATATTTACTTTTTCAAGATGGTGCAATCATACTTAGTGTACATTCTTCCAACAGGAAAGAAAAATGATGAGTAGTTATCAGTTATCACAGTGGAAGAAAGCTCACTTTCATTGTGAGATTAGTATCAGATTGTGCATCCCAAAGAATAAGACAAGAATCATCACCTACATTACAAAACTCCTGCGAACTACATAAGCATTAAAAGAACTACATAAGCTCACCTTCACCTTCACCTTGTTTTCTAATTACTACTTAGCGCAAGGGATCATTTGAAGCAATTAGAAAACAAAGCAAGAAATCATACCTTTTCTAGGAATCGTTTTAGGTTTGATATGTAGAACAAAAAATAGGGAGGAGTAATTGAGAAGGATTTGCATAGAGAAGAATTTTGAAAGAGGAGTTTAAAACCCAAAATTGCCATCCAATTGGGCAATTTAGGGTTGGACGACCCAGATTATGTACCATGGAAAGAATTGAGGCCATTGAAAGTACGCCTTGTCATACGCATTGGTGGATTGGACGTGTGAAACCAAAGCAAAAAAGTTGGGTTGTTTTTTTTATTATTATTATAGATAAGCTTGCTCTAAATCTAAGTATGCTTTAGTATTTTTTAGGCAGTCTTTATGAAAAGTTGTTGTACCATAATGGCAATGCCATTGATACACATGCGCATATGATATTTTTAAAGCTAGAAAATGTCTCTAAACCTATCGAGTTTTACAAACAAAGATGTACCTTTGATGGCCTTTTAAAGATCTTCAAGACGTAGAATTCCAAAGTGCCATCCTTTTGCCATAAAAGTCTAGTGAGGGGTTTTTAGCAGTCTCGTCTGAATTATGGTAGACAAGAGAGATTTCGGTTGAAACTTTCACCAAGGACTTGGTCCCTCATTGTACATCTTAGTAAAGATGTACTTGAGTCATTTTGGAAACAGTCGACAATTATTTAGGAAGTTTCTATACTTTGTTTCAAGTTTGACTAATTGACTTAGTAAAGCTCCTTAAGAATATCTATTTAGCAAAGCAACTAAAATTAAAAAATATATATGTAGTGGTCCAATTTAGGGGTGGCAATGGGTCGGGTTTGGGGTGGGTGGAGTAATACCATCCCCATACCCGCCAAATTACCATACCCCATACCCGCCCCATTACCATTTAACTTAAATGAGGAATACCCAAACCCGCATCGTTTAAATTTACCAATACCAAACCCGCCCCATCACCCATTTAACACCCGTTTATCCTAAGTGGGGATCCCCAAACCTGCCCCATTTATGAAATTTTACAAAAAAAAAATATAAATTACCTGTACAAAAAAAAACTAAACTAAATCAGGTGCATAGTGCACACACACACACACACAATAAAAGATCATGCAATGTGCTACATTGCAGTAAGAACAGGCATCATAGATGTGCTACACTGCAATGGTTATATTCTTATCTTATCAATCACTTAAAATGGATCAAATCAGAATTAAGGTTTAAAATGTTGAGACTAATCTTAGTAACTTGTAAACTTTGAGACTTAAATTGGTGTTTTAAGCTTCTGGATTGTTGGAGACTTGGAGGAGTTACCTGAATCGATTAGTGATCTCTCTAATTTGGAAATGTTGTATACTTCCTAAAATAGATCACTGATGTAGAGATTGGTTTGAAACAGATCACTGATGTAAACGTTGTTCCAATCGATTGGTAATCTATCCAATCTTCGTAAACTCCCAATGAATGATGTAGAGGTTGAATTATAAAATGATCGCAGACTTAATTGTTGTTCAAATCTTCGTAACCTTGAATTTGGAGGATGAAGGTTGAAATGATTCAAATGGAAATGAAGATTGAAATGAATTTGGTAATTGGTACAGACTGATGTCTGATCACAAAGGTTGAAATAAATTTGTGGAGGTTAAACTTGAAGAAAGTAAGAGATGAGGAAAGAAGTGATTAAGTGAATTAGGTTACTCATATTCTCATAACTCATAAGGGTATTCAGGACATATCATATATAATTGGGTCGGGTGACGGGCCCCCGTTTATTTAAAGCAAAAACCAGACCCCCCCCCCAATTAATAAATGAGTATTTTTTTTACCAAACCCGCCCCATACCCGCTATAGTCATACCATACCCGCCTCATTAAGGGCGGGGTGGGTTAAATTGCCAGCCCTAGTCTAATTGATAAGAAGGAGGACTAAAAACTGTTTTCTCTCTCTCAAGCCTAGAAATCATCATCCAATTGTTTCTCTTCATGCTTCATCTCTAAAAAAAATTCTAAATATAGAGAGATCCATAATTCAAACCTTTTGATATTAAAATTTCTGGTCTTTGTCTCTCCATTTATTCTTTCTTTATGGGTTCGCCGGGAAAGTTGTTCATAATCTTTCTTTTGCTTTTCCTGACTATAACCATAGCAAAAACACCATTAGGGTTTGAGTATAGATCATTCAACTCAACATATCCAGGTACACTATAGTTTACTGGAAACGCAGCTCCCTGTACATGAGCCCTTCAAATTACCCCAGATACTTCAAGCACTTTAGACCGTTTCCAAAACAAGTCTAGAAGAGTAGTTTACAAAATACCATTCAAACTATGGGAAGGAGACATTAATTCTACTGCTGGAAAGATTGCTTCCTTCAATACTTCCTTCGATGTTAACATCTATCGTCACATTTATACTACTCCATGTGAAGGATTGGCATTCATCCTCGCTTCTGACTTAGATATTCCAACTCAAAACTATGGACAATATCTGGGATTGACCAATGTCTCCACAGATGGGAAGGAGACATTAATTCTGCTGCTGGAAAGATTGCTTCCTTCAATACTTCCTTCGACGTTAACATTTATCGTCACATTTATACTACTCCATGTGAAGGATTGACATTCATCCTCGCTCCTGACTTAGATATTCCAACTCAAAGCTATGGACAATATCTGGGTTTGAACATTAACAACATCAAATCTAACAAGGTCGTTTCATTGGCTAGTCAAGGTATAGAAATTTCTCCTGTGAATACCATAATTTACACGGTTTGGATCGAATATAATGGCACACAGAAGGTCATCAAAGTTTACATGGCAGTACAAGGTCAACTCTGGCCCAAAGACCCACTGTTAAATGAGAGTTTGAATATTGGGTGGTACTTAAATCAACATTTGTATTTCGGGTTCACTACTTCGACGGGGAATCTGACTCAGCTGAATTGTGCGTTGAAATGGAACCTAACAGTCGAAAAACTTCTAGAAGTAAATGACAAAACTTCATTGAAGATTGGTCTTGGTGCTGGTATTCCCGGATTAGCATTGTTGCTAGTTATTGCAGTTGGGTTCTATTATTTTTTGCATAAGAGAAGACCTGTTAATAACCCAAGGACAATGGGTGCATTGAAGATTTTGCCAGGAACACCAAGGGAGTTTAGGTTTAAGGATCCGAGAAGGGCAACTAATAACTTTGATGAGATGATGAAGTTGGGACAAAGTGGATTTGGAATTTTTTATAAAGGGGTTTTAGCTAAAGAAAATAATATGGAGATAGCTGTGAAGAAATTCCGAAGGGGGAATATCCAGGGTAAAGATGATTTCTTAGTAGAGCTTACAATCATAAATTGTCTCCGGCACAAATATCTTGTTCGTTTGGTTTGCGAGTTCAATTTAACTTATCCATTTTTTTAACTCCATTTAAAATTAAACTTGATCTAGAACTAAATAGGCATTAGTATTGGTTAGGCAGTCCTTCAAAAAAACTACGGCCAGGACCATCAACATATGCTGTCCGAGGCTTACAAAATTATGTAGTTGGGAAGAACCAAAGGAGTACTTACGATGGTAATTTAAAAAGACGCCAAGGTGTTGCATTTCTGCGGCCTTTCATAGGCCATCAGAAACAAATGAGCTGGTTTCTCGCTTACTTGTAGGAACTGAATTTATTGCTTGAGCAACTTTCTCTCAGGTTTTTAAAAAAGTTTTTTGGCTAAAACTCATCTTAGTGGCATAAAAGTAAACCCTTTGCTTGGCATAATAATCTAGAGAAGTGGGTCTTAGAGCATCTCCAACGCATGGTATGTTATTAAGGTTTTCCCATACTTTTACAAAAATCCCTTCTAACAAGAGTATGGGGTACAACATACTCATTCCCATACCTCTCCAAAGTATGCAAAACCTAAACTTGGGGAGGAGTATGCACAAACCACTTGGGCGCTGAACAATTGGGCGCCCAACACTTTAAAAAAAATATAATTGGCATCTCTCTCTCTCCTATCAGAACTTCTCTCTTCTGTTTAGGCGCTGAACCATTGAGTGCGTAGATTTTTTTTAAATACACTTGGCATCTCTCTCTCTCCCCCATCACAAGTTCTCTCTTAAAACCGTAATTCTCTGTTGGATGAAAATAGTATGCGATTCAAGAATACCGGTATGGTAAACCGGAATCTCATACTCTACTATTGGAGATGCTCTTATGTTTAGAATAGGATAGTGATTTCGTGGTTGTTAGATAGCATAGACTAAGAATTGTAAAGAACTAGAATCTATATCACCCTGTCCAAGCTTTGGGTGAAATTACAATCACATAATAGACTCTAATTTATCACATAAGACCTTGACTCTATTAGTAATTTAGTCTTGCTAATGTATCTCCTTTATATTCGGTTGTAACTTGTAATGAGGTAATCTCAATATTCAAGAAAACAAAAACTCTCATACGTATATAGTTGATTTCATAATATCATTACATTATCAATGAACATAATTCAATTAATGGTTATCCAAAAAGCTAAATTTTTACCTCCAGCTGCAGTAAGAACTTTACTTAACCACTGCGGCGGATCCCTAAAGTTCTCATCATAAAACCTCCTGGCCGCTTTTGAATACTTGGGCTCCAACTACAAAACCGGTTTACTTGGACCTGCATTCTTCTTCTTCTTCACCATGGTAGTCTTCGTTGAAGTCCTGGCATTTGCCATATCATGTAGTAGTTGAGCAGGAGGGGTATTATGCACCTTAAGTTTCCCATTTTCCCCTCTAACAATCCAGGGTATGAAAAGTGGAACCTCGTGGGGGTTTAGATGGCGAGTCTGAGGGGGAAGATGGTTTCGGGGGTTTGGGCCTAGGGGAATCGAAGGAGATGTTGAATTCGGTTGTTGTTGATGAGATTGAGCATGTGAATTTGGGGATTTTAGTTGTTATTGTTGTGATTAGGGTTTTGAAATTGCAATTAGGGTTTATGAAGGTCGAGGGAGAATAAAGGGATTTGAGAAACTTAAAATTTCCATTCAATTCAGAAACTTAGGGTGGACGGCCCATATCAATTCTTCCTTGCATAAGTACCATGGAAATGATCTAGGACATCAAAAGCGCGCTTTGTCATACGCGTCGGTGGAATGGACGTCTGAAACGAAAGCAAAAGGTTGGGCAATTTTATTATTATTATATATGCAGGGACAACTGTACTGCTAAGTGGAGGGACTGTGATGATTAAAGCGACAAGAAGAACAACAACACCCCATACGAGCAACAACAACAACCATGCAAGCTCCATGAACACCGAAACAGATAATAATGACCGCACCAACATTGCTATGAGTCCTGGTTCGAGTAACAGCAAAAATATTTCACCCAACATAGACACTGTCCTAAGTAAACCCGAGAAAGACCGTTGGTAGTTTTCCAATGATGGAGAAATGCACTTCCAGTGTGATCTTGGTTAGGTTGGTTCAAATTGTAGGAGTGGCACTTCTTTGCTTAATCATGTTTTAGTAGTACGATAACTTATTTTTGTGTATTATTGAGTTTGTTGTCTTCATTGTGTGTATTTTCTATGTTTTGATTTATTAAAATACCGAGTTTCCATTTTTGTTTTTGGTATAGTATTGTTATAATATGTTTACAACCCAATATTGTACAATTCTTAGCTTAATCTCTCATATTTAACAAACTTGCAAACTAATTTCTTGTTCAATTACACTTGGAAAATAGGGATTTGCGAATCATTGAAACTTCTTTTGGGCAGGCAGGCAACGCAGTCAGGAAATGTAATGACCCTGATTTTTATTTCCAAATTATAGCTATTATTATATTCATTGTTGTGATACTTTGCATATTCCTGTTCATTCTCTCGCCTGCATATTAATTATCCACGTTAAGTCCGCATACATTTTCCTCACATACTCCTTCATCCATTATTCCTTTCGGCAGGTTTTATCTATTAGATTCCTTATTGGCGTTCTGGTGGTTTCAGGCGATAGGGCGGTGCTGTGATTTATGGGAACCCCTAGTTGGGTTGTATTTGGTGGTTGTGTGGTTGCTGTTAGTGTGGTTTGGGGGTCGTGATGTTTTTGGGTGTTTTGGCGTTGCTTGAGGTGGAGGCGTAGCGGGCATTTTCTGGGGTGATTCCTTTATAGGATTTCTGGGATCTTTTTATTAAAAGACCAGTTCTATTCGAACAAGTCTTTCTCTATTCGAATAGGATCCTTCTTGGTACAATTGGATTTTTCCCTGAGTTGCTTTATTCGAATAGAATTTCCCTCTATTCGAATTGGATTTCCCTCTGTTCAAATAGGACTTCCCTCTGTTCGAATAGGATCCTTCTTTGGATAGTTGTTTTTCCCCTAAACTATTTTATTCGAATAAGATGTTTCTCTATTCGAATAAGTCCTTCCTTGTACAGTTGAGCTTTCTTCGCTGACCTTTTCAATTCGAACAAATTTTCTCTCTGTTCAAATAAGAATATTCTCTCTATTCGAATAGAAATATTTCTTATTCGAGCAGAGGAGCGTTTTGATCACCTGTTGGGTTTAATGCTCTCTTTCCTCACTTCCTCTATTCACTCAAACTCACTCTCTCTCTCCCCTCTCCCTAACGGATTCCCCTCTCCTCCACACTCTTTATCCAATCTTCCCCATCACTCGCGGATTATTCGCTAGCTTCGTCGTAACCTTTACTCCTATCCTTGGTGAGTAATTCCCGATTCCATTCTGTTCTTTTCACTCAATTTGGCATAGGGTTTGATTTCTAGGGTTTGGGTTTTGTTGTCGTTTCTTAAATTGATTATTTGTTTGTTGTTTTCTTCGTTTGTGTTAGCTTGCTCGTTGTTCCGATTGTATCGTCGTCGATCTTAGGTTCAGTATTCAGAGTTGGTTTTCTGCCGGACATGAATTATTATAAGGCGAGTTTTATTCCCTCATTGCTAAGTTTTTATATTAGTTTCTAAGTATTGTTTTAGAATGTAAAATTAAACTTAGAGATGCTATGTAATTAAACTATAATTTAACCTATAAATTATTCTGTTTATATTGTTAACCTGTAGTTTAGGCTTGTTAATTATTCGGAAGCTTGGTTTATGGTTTGTATAGGACCTGAGCTTAGTTAGTAGTGGTTGGGTTAGCGTTCTCATGGCCTTGCCCCTGAATGCCCCTTCCATCCTTAAGAGATTGATGTGCTGGATGTAGTAACGGCTAGGTTGCGTTGTCGGCTATGCTTAGTAGATGCAACCGGATCCCTATTCATCTGGATTGTGTTGCTGTGTGAGCGACGGCTGTGTTGCTTTCTTGTGCACCTGTTGCATCTTAATAACTTATAATAACATCTTTCAAAACTTATTGAGATTGGATACACGAACACTCCGCTTCGGTTAACCTCTGATAAGATCCAATGAGTCATAAGAATGGGTTAAAAGATTTGGTGAGATTGAGAATGACACTATCATACCTAATTCAACCACTCAGGAGTGTGGAATGGTATGAGACAGAGTCATAGTGATCCCAACTTATTTCACGGTGAGGTTGAAATTCCTTGAAATGATACGGACTATTGCTCTGCTGGGCTGGAAACTCCCATTACCACTTTGATCAAGTGAGACCTATTCTTAGCTTGGTCGAGCTTAACCAAACCGTACCTGTGTGGTAGCCTACTCGTAGTCTTCGACTCCTCACTCGAAGTCTACTTTGTATCCTACTCGAACATATCGAAGGCTATTTCAACTCAGAACCACGCCCCTCAAGAAACTCTTGTAGTCAAAGCCTCGATATCAGATAAACCTTCGTGAACGGATGAGCACATGATATCAAATAAAACTTCGAGAATGGATCAACATATAATAACAGTTACCCTTCGACTGAATGTTCGAATAGCTGAACTGTGATGAGACTAGCAGTCAGCTCAAACGGATTGGACGGCACATTAATTGGTCTCTTAGTTACAGTGACAGTGATGTCCGTAGTAAATGTCACCGCCGAAAAACCTGGACAATAATCATGTAGCCTGGCCCACTCTCGGTGACCCAGCCTCTTATGTCTCTATAAATAAGAGAGAGGGGAAACCAAGAGGGGGTTAGAAAAATCCACACCAAACCCTATGCTTTTTACGTTCGACCACTTGCAAACTGTATTCGATCTATATTATTACTCATCAGTAATAGAATCACAGTTCAAAAATCCTCATTAGAGGACGTAGAGAGTCACATTCGGGCCTCTATGCAAGTATTTGTCTCTAAATAATCTCTTTGTAGGCCATATACTTGTACATATTTGATGAGAGGTTGACCTCCGTGTTGTAAGAGCCATCTTCGCTTCTCAACGAAGATCAGGCCCCTACAATTGACGCCGTCTGTGCTTCCCGTACTATCCGTTACCTCGTCTTTGTTACCTTCCTTTCTTTCCTACCATTTACTGCTCCTTTTCAATGTCCCCTTCCCGCCGTGCCAACTCAACTCAGGCAGGCAACTCTATTGACGGAGTCGCCGCTCTAGTTGCTTTACTATCTCAAAAAATTGCTCAAGCAGAAGAGCGCCATCAGCATTAACTTACCCAGGAACGAGAAAACCACCGCCAGGCATTGGAAACTGAACGGAATCGCCGGGTAGATGGCGAAAATAGACAGAATTGAGCAATCGATGAGCTAACCAACACAGTCTGAGAACTTCAACGGTTAGATCCCTTGGAACCCGCCCGTCAGTCCCAGGTATCAGATCAATCGCACGTATCTGCCCACGCCCGCCTTGGACCCTCAACAAACCTCGAGTTACCCCCAGCTTCTGTCGGTGCCAAAGGTATTCCCCATACTATTTCCCCACTGGCTTTATCCACCTCAGAATCCACCCCATAGAAGACTCTTCTGACTCTACCCTCCATTCATCAAGATATCCTCGGCCTGTCAAAGACCGACTCGGCGAGCGTCATCCCGCTCGAGACCGAATCGGGGAGCGCAGTGCTGAATATTTACCACACATTCGACCCTGCAACCATCGACATCACCAATCTCCCCCTCCTGCATATGTCACACAACAAGACTTTGACCACAAGATACAACCCGCTATACGCGTCAGCGCAAGCCCAGCCTTAAACTCATGAAGCCGCCTCAACAATCCAATTTGTGCCACCCTACTCGCCATCGACATACCCCCCAATTTCCGTTCCCCCAAGCTCAGCAAATATCGCAACACAGACCCCAAAACCCATATTTTTGAATTTAAAAACACACTAAGCCTTTACTCTACTGCTGACTACCTGTTATGTCGACATTTCCCAACTAGCCTCACTGAAACCTACTTCGATGGTATCACACTCTCCCAAATGGCTCGATACAAAGCTTCGAGTAACTCACGCAGCTCTTCATCGCCCAGTTTGCCTTCAACAAAGATAGAGAAGTCAGAGTTGACACATTATTTAATTTCAGAAAGTCAAGCACAGAGACCCTCGAAACCTTCACAAAGCGATTCCTCGACGAGTCACAGAAAATAGAGAACCTCGACTGCGCAAATGCTATCCTCGCATTTTCAAATGCTCTGCCTGATCATAGCCTAGTAAAAGAGCACCTCGTCCTCCACAAACTCCAAATACTCGAAGAGATGCCCTCGAAGGTCAACGGATATATCGACCTCGAAAGACTCCATGAATCCCACAAGCATACCCAACCTTCGAACACTACCCACTTCAGCAAACTGCGACAGCATTCGCATCCCACTCCCCTACCCCTGATCACTCCCGTCTCACAGGAGACTGAGAGCCGCAAACTTCCTTATACCGATAGTAGTGCTGAAGCTCGCATGAAGCGATCGAAACCTATCTTGCTTATACTCACCGTCCCCTCAGTACCCTCTTACCACACATCCAGGGCAGAACCCATATGGCGCATCCCCCTCCCAATCGAAGTCAGACCTGGGGAGCCTTATTGCGCCAATCACAAATGCAATTGTCACCATACAAACAAATGCTTCGCCCTCCAGCGTTCTCTCGAACTCATCTTCCTAGCAGGACATCTACACCGGTATGTTACCAACCTTCCCAGTTATCTCGATGGGTCTTACCTTCAATCCCTCTCCAAACCTACTGCTGACCCAGCCGTGGTACATATCTACTGATCATATTTCATCGAAGTCAACAATATAGATAGTGGTCGTTCGCTTAGCAAACGAAAGCGCATCGGCGAATGTTACAAACTTTCTTACCAGGAAAAATTCCCTACCCTACTGCCAGAATGCAGCCGTCACCCTCCTCTCGAGGGCATTTCTTTCATCAATTATGACACGTCACACGTCCGTTTCCCTCATTCCGATCCTCTGGTCATTATGATTAAGATTGAGAACATTGTCCTTCACATAATGCTCATCGACACAGGAAGTGCAGCTGACGTCCAATTTCTACCCACCGTCGAAAAAATGCAAAAAAATGAATTCATTACCCCAGCCAATGTCGAGTTAAAAGGATTCAATGGGACTATCAAAGTTGTTGTCGGTCGTATCAGCCTACCTGTCACCATAGGAAACCTCACCCTTCAAACCAGCTTCCTTCTCATCGATAAGAAATCCGAATACCTCGGTATCCTCGGCCGGGATTGGCTTCATGCTGTACGAGCAATACCCTCAACCTATCACCTAACCCTTCGTTTTGCAACTCCCGAGGGTACGTGGAACCTCAAAGGATCTCAACGTCTCGCCCGCTCATTCGTGCACCCAAAAATTGACCAGACCAGAAAACTTGTCAGACCCCCATAACAATCACTGCACCTTTCTATACCATCAACTTCGACAGATACCACCCCCCATATCGAACCTACTATTTATATCGAACACGATGGCCCTGGTCGAGGAACATTCATTAGAACTTTTCTCAGCGAGGCCGAATGCCTCGAGCTTACAGATTTCCTTCGAGCAAACACAGACATCTTTGCTTGGACATTTTAGAAGATGCCTGGTGTCGACCCAGCCTGGCATGCCATCAGCTCGATCTCATTCCCAATTCCATGGCAGGCAAACTAAAGAAGCGTACCCTGGCACCACGACTTCGAGAAGAGGTTAACCTCGAAGTAGACAAGCTTATAGCCGTGGGCTTTATCAGAGAAGTGAAGTACGCTGACTCGATATCAAACATTGTGGCAGTTCCTAAGAAGAACGAAAAAATCCGAATCTGCGTCGACTTCACCGACCTCAATAAATACACACCGAAGGACAGTTTCCCACTGCCAACCATTTAAGCACTCCTCGATGCCACTGCTGGACATGAGCGCCTATCCATGATGGACGCAGCTTCGGGTTACAATCCGGTACCCCTTCTCCCAGAAGATCAACTTAAAACTTCCTTCATAACTGAACAAGGCCTTTATTGTTTTAATGTCATTCCCTTCGGTCTTAAAAATACGGGTGCCACTTACCAGCGCCCCGTCACAACTATGTTTAAACCCCTGCTTGGCAAGTCATTCGAAGTTTACATCGATGGCATGTTATGCAAGAGTATACAAAAAGAGACCCACATTCACGACTTGACCGACATCTTCTTAATACTTCGCACCTATAAAATGAAACTCAACTCAGAGAAGTGCCAGTTTGGCCTCTCATCCGAAAAATTCTTGGGCCACTTTATCAGTAAATGCGGCATCAAAATCGACCCCACCCACATTTGAGCCCTCATTGACATGCCCTCACCCACAACAAAGTAAGACGTTCAAAAGGTGGCTGGCAGGATAACAGCCCTTAACCGTTTTATTTCCAAGTCCTCCGATAGATGTGCTTGGCTCTTCTCACTCTTACGCAGTCAGGGCGCCTATTAAATAAGAAAGAAAAACAACCCTGAGATCAATTGGACCCCCGAGTGTGAAGATGCCTTTCTCGAACTCAAAACTTATCTTGGCCGCCCACCCATCACCAGTACCCCCATCAAAGGTGAAATACTCTCCTAATATCTCGCTGCCACAAAAACTTTAATTAGTTCCATGCCCATTCGCCTTGATTCCAACATCAAAAAACCTCTGTATTTCATCATCAAAACTTTAACCCCTGCCGAAACCCGTTATTCCAAACTTGAGCGATTGCTCCTGACACTTGTCTAATCAGCCCGCAAGCTCAAACCATATTTTCAGGCCCACCCCATTCGTGTCATCACGAGTTACCCTCTCCGTGAAGTACTTAGTAAAAATGAAAAATCCAGACGAGTATAATAATGGTCTGTATACCTTGGTGAGCACGACATAACCTTCGAGAAGCAAATATCTCAGAAAGGCCAAGCAGTAGCAGATTTTCTCGCTAACTTCCCGATTTAAGATTGTAACTGGGAAGAACATTAAGACGATCTACCAGAAGATTAACCTGAAGTTGTAGATCCATGAGACCTCCTTACTGGTTGGCGTTTATTCATAGATGGCTCCACAGGACTCAATGGTTCAGGAATTGGTATTGTCTTGGTCACACCGACTAATGACCGAATAGAGAAAGCAGTTAAACTTACCTTTGAATGTTCCAATAATAAAGCAGAGTATGAAGCACTGATCCATGGTCTTGACCTCGCACTCGATCTCAGCATTCCAAACCTCGCAGTCTTTACAGATTCCCAACTCATTCAGAGATATTACTCAGGAGAAAATCAAGCTAATGGTCGCATGGCTGACTACGCTTGTGCAACAGCGCATGGACCAATTTCTCGAAAAATCAACAATTACCCATTATCCTAGAGGAGAAAATAGACATGTCGATGCCCTCGCCTACCTCGCAGCTATGTTGGGACAGACAAAATCTCGAATCCTCCATATCGAAGTACTCGAACGCCCAAGTATCGACCAGATGGAAATCAATGCCATCAATACTGGGGGCGAGAGTCTCGATTTAGATGATCGACGAACACCATTCCTTCGTTACCTTACCAATGCCACCCTTCCTGATGATCCCAAAGCCAGACGTTCACTGTTAGAAAGCTGCCACAGATACACTATCCATAACAATAAACTATATCGCAAATCTCCAAATGGCGTCCTCCTTCGATGTATATCCAATACCGAAGATTCTCGAATCTTAGCAAAGCTTCACGAAGGCACCTGTGGTGCTCACACCGCTGGCCGATCTTTGGCCCTTCGAGCTGTAACCCAAGGATTGTTTTGTCCCAATATGAGAAAGCAAGCTTCAGAATATGTTGTACATTATGACAAATGCCAGCGTCATGCTCATGACATCCATTCCCCCTCTCGAGATCTTCATGTCAGCCAAGTTTCTTGGCCATTTAAAAGATGGGCCATCAATCTCATTGGTCCATTTCAAAAAGCTACGGGTAGCAGAGAAAACATACTCGTTGCCACTAATTACTTCACCAAATGGGTCGAAGCTATTCCCTTATGCCGAACCAGAGAAGAGGAAGGCATCAAGTTTTTATGGGAAAACATCATCACTCGCTTCGGCTGCCCCCACATGATTCGGTGCGATAATGACCCCCAGTTCATTGGCAGTAAAGTAAGGAATTTCCTCAAAAAACACAACATTATTCTCTCGCCCTTCACACCTTACTAACCCCAGGGCAACGGCCAAGTCGAAGCAATTAGTAAAACTATCGTTAATGGTCTGAAGAAGAGAATCGATATAAAAAAGGATGATGGTTTCAAAAGTTACAACACGTCCTCTGGGCCTATCGGACAACACCAAGAAAGTCTACCGGATGCACCCCCTTCCTCCTAACATATGGAACAGAAGCAGTATTACCAACTCAGTTTGAAATACCCACTTGAGATCTTAGCTACCCTGACGAAGATAATGAGTTTGAACTTGCATGCAACATGTTGTGGATTGATAAAACCAGAGACCGAGCTATCGACAACCTGGCCGCTACCACGCATCACTTCAGAAATCTTACAACAAGCGAGTTTGACCACGAAGTTTCAATGTTGGAGAGCTAGTACTCCGACGAGATAATCAGTCGACGAACCCTTAGAACACAATGCAGTTGGTCTCTTATAAAAGGCCTTACCTAGAATTATGTACCACCGATGTAATCCAGGATAATCAATAAATGAGGTTTTTGTCACCAATACTTCGTCTCATGTTTCACTCTGAATTTCTGGGTTTAACTCGAATACCATGACAACCATCGATCCAAGTAGTACTCGAGGATGATCTCAACAATTCTCCCGTCTCCAAAATTTGAGCAAACTCAAGGGGCACGAATGGTCGAAAGACCGAACCCTCAGGGATGCATTGGAGGTAGTTCGATATTCCTTCACTGTGGCTACGCCCTTCAAAGTACAATCCTTTTCTTGGTCTATCCCGGGTATCTTGTCCACCCTCGCCTCGACAGATACTTGGGGGCGATCTTGAATTGCTCAAGTCTCCAAAATTCGAGCAAACTCGAGGGGAACGAATGGTCGAAAGATCGGACCCTCGGGGATGCATTGAAGGAGATTCGATATTCCTTCGTCCAGGCTCTGAAACTGATGAAGTATAGTCCCTTTCTTGGTCCACCCTGGGTATCATGTCCACCCTCGCCCCGACAGATACTTGGGGGGTCCTTGAATTGCTCAAGTTTCCAACATTCGAGCAAACTCGAGGGGCAAGGATGGTCGAAAGACCGGACCCTCGGGAATGCATTGGAAGTGATTCGAATGCTTCGTTCTGGCTTAGGCCTTTAAAGTTCAGCACATTTTTGGGTTTCTCCTTGGTATCACGTCCCCTCGCCTCGACTGATACTCGGGGGCGACCTGGAAATTTTCGAGTTTTCAACATCGCTGTGGCTTCGGCCTTCGATGTCCAAAAGAACACACTGAGTTTGATCCACATTACATCCACATTCTACATGGATCGACAACGCTGCAGTCATGTAAACATCAAGGAAATATCTTACATATTATCTGTCAACGCGGCAGTCATAGAGCAAGTCAAAGATCAATCATCAACAGTTCAAAGAAAGCAAAATTGGCAGAATAAGCATGCAAGTTTCAATATTGCAAAGTTAGTATAAGATAGCATGACTACTAAGGAACTACATCAAAAAGTCAGATTCAGCAGACTCAGAATGTACCACATAAGACACACATCAGCATATTCAGAATAAGCTATAGAAGATAAAAAAAAATAGCAGCAACATAGTTCAACATATTACAAATCACCACATGAACAACCCCAATTCAAAGTACTTCACACCGGAACAGTCTCACATTCTTGTTCCACAGACGCTCCACCATCAACAACTTTGACGGCTTCATTTGAGACTCCAATAGCTCCACCACCAATAAGACCACTACTGGGTGCTCTAAGAAGAGAAGTATCTCCAACACCTTCAGTATCCCCAACTGTTTCATGAACAACGGGCAACTCCACTCCCTTCAGCCTGGACCTTAACACCTTCAACAAATTTTGGAGACATAGGGTACGGTTCAAGTGTATCAGGGTCATATGCCTTTTCATCTATGAAAGTCTTCAACCACACAGTCACCTTGCATTCGCCATCGTACTGCCCCTGAAGCTGCACTTTCTGTTCAACCTTCCTCCTCTCATACGCTGTAAGCTTCGCAGCCCACTCCCGCTCCAGCCTCGACCGCTGAAGCTTGATTCTCTCATTATAAGATTCGGTAAGAACCCCAAGGTCCTGCTTCAACTTCTTCACCTCAGACACCAGTGATGCCTCTGTCCCATGGGAAAGATCAAGATTTTCCCTTGCTTGCCGCAACTTTGCTTTTACCGACTTCATAGCCTTGTTGCACGTTCGCACCCAAGCATCCATCTGCTAAAATATTCAATCAGTCAGTGAACTTTGAAACTTGAAGAATTCAAAAGACATTTCAGAATATCATAATAAGGAGTAGTATATAGTTACCTGAAACATGTACCTCTTTACTTCCATCGACGCCTCGTCTGGGTCATCCTCCCAGAGTTCGACCATTGAAGATTACTTAGCGACAGCCTGCTCCTATCGTTCCGCCTCTGTCATTTCTTCATCCTCTACCTGCGTATCGTCCTCTCCCAGTGCCCTACGCCTCTTGCGTTGGCCATCCTTCGATTGTAGTAATTTTGGAGCTTCGGGAGCAACAAGACTCTTCCCTATCTTAACATGAGTCGATATTGGTCGTGGCCTCAACCACGAAGCCTTGACAGCCACTTCGGGTACCGTTGCCACTTGCTTTAACCCCTTGTGAGTTCTCGGCACAAACTGATAGTTCCTCGGTAGCTCCTCTCCTCCCATTTCCTTTGACCTCTTGGAAGAACCTTCACTTCTTTTTCTCTTTGCTAGCTTCAGCGTTGTGGGTACGCATCGAAGCAGGGAATCAGCCTTCTTCCTCCTTTGCCTCTTGATTTTGAGACTGTCAAACGCCGAATTTACCCAGTCTTCACTACCCTTAAGCAGATTGTCAATGTAATTCACCGGATTATCCCATGTCGAACTTCCCAGACCTACAACAGCAAAACAAAACACAGTTATCACCAATTTCATAAACAAAAAACCCTTCGACAACAAACTTACTTTCATTATATACCTTATGGTACAGTTTATAAGGGTCATCCTCGTCTACATTCTCAAAGTTACCTCTCACTATCAACAAATCTTTCTTCCACCCTCGACCCGTCGAGCACAGATCAAAAAACCAAGGTTTCTCCGGGTGACATTGGATGTGATAAGTCCCTGGGTTCTGACTCGTTTTCCTCGAGTAAAAGATAATAATATCAAACCACTTAATGAAATTTCGGCCCTCGCCAGCCAACTTTACATTCATCCCCTCTATCACCTTCAATATCTCATAAAAATTCCCGTTCATTTGCACTGGAGCCACCTCCCAAGAATTTAAAGCTTCTTTCACCAGCCTTCGGAGCGGTAACTCCATCCCCAATCGAATCTGTCCCCTATAAGCCATAATCCTACCCCCAGGATTCGATTTAAATGTCAATCCTGCCCCTGCAACACTAAAAAATATCCCCACCTTCGACAGTTCTAACTTAGCGGCAAACCGTTCTAACCTAACCCTATCCTTCACCGCAACGAGACCCCCAACGCCATCTGACTCAGTTGAATCCCCGCTATCGCTGCAATTCCCTTTATCTCCTTCTCTCTCACCCGAGGGCCCTACATCATCTCTCTCCCCCCAAACTTTTTCCTCCTCCTCACTATCCTTAGTTACTATTATCCTTCGACACCTCGAAACCACAACCTCCTCAGCAGGTAGTACCATTGATAATGGGGCCTCGGTTACTACATCTGAAACTTCTACATCATTACCATCACCCATTGGGGGTCGACCAGAAATACTAGCTTCGATTTCTTTGATCTCTTTATCTATCAATGCCCGTCTCGAAACCGGACGGTTATCCATTTTTAGCCTACAGAAGAAGAGGCACGCAATTAGATCGACAAACTCGACAAATTCCGTGTCCATCCTATCTACCCCCTCCAAAACAAACCACAGACCGGGTCGTAACCCAAACTTTTCCCCTCTCCGACATCTCGAGTGCCATTTCTAAAGCACAAACACAGATTGCTCCGCCTCTGCTATCTAAACCAAAAAAAAAAAAAAACAGAACAGAGTTCACAAAGATTAAATGCCATACCTGAAATTAGCAGAACTACCCCCAAATCAGAGATATCACAGCCTCACATGCCCTAACAGCTTCGACGTTCGCAATGGCACTTATTCTTCTCCTTCTCACTCCCTATGGTTTTCCCAAGCAAACTAGCACAGTAATTACTCATCTCTCACTTATATATATTTTGAAAACCCGAAAACACCTCGATTTATTAACCGCTATCATTACAACGACCCCACCTCCCCGACTTTTTGGCTAACAGTGTGCTTTGACAAATGCACCCTTCACGTTTCCCACGTGCGAACAACCCGTTTACCCAAAATTACATGTACTGCCGAAGCTTCTCGAACCTTATTCTCTGAGATCGAAACTAAGCAGTCAGAATCCAATAGTCACATCACCACCATTTTTGTCAAACGAGTAAAACATAATCATTACTTACTGGCACACTGCCCTAAGCGCACGTACCACTCTGACAGACCAGCCGTTTGGATTGTCAGATCGGTCAGTCAAATCAAACCTCACCTTCGATACACCATCAAACTTCACCTTCGATACACTATCAAACTTCACCTTCGATACACTTCCGAACTCGAACATTCGACCATAATACACTTCGAAGAATCTTCAACAAATTACCTCATATTTATTAAATCTCTCATACCAGCAAACCCCCCATTCGACCAGTCAAAACTTTGTGCCTTAAGACAAAATTTTCAATTTTGACAAAGTTTTTTTTTATCCCAACAAGTTTAGTTTTATATTCCAAATATTCAATCAATACAGTTATACTACCGACCTCGTACCAAACAGTATTATATTTAGAATTCAGATTCTGCTACTATGTCCCGCAGTTCACAATAAGTTCTATTGGTACTATCATCAAAAGAACTTTCCATTCAAACAACGAGGATAATACTATAAAAGTCATGCAAAAAAAAATGGAAAGAAGAGAGAAACAAAACACATGAACGTAGCAACATGAGAAACTACAAAAGGGAACCCTATCTAATTAGCAGGCTGCTCTCCTGCAATAGCGGCCGCCGCTGCTTCATCCTCCTGATCCACTATATCCTCCGTGAAGCCTTTGAGAAGCGACAGCTGATGACCGGGTAGCGCCCCATCATTTGCACTATTCCCCGCCAGTACGTAAAGGGCATATCATAGAGAGGCACTCTAGGTTCTGCCTCAAAAGATCTGGCATTTAAGCGTTAATGTCGTCCTCTATCCCGAACCTTCGTTGAAGACCTAGCAGAGCCTTCTGAATCCTCCTCGCCCTTACGGCCGCTTGATCTTCAGCAACAGGTACGTTCTCAGACATATTGATAAAAAGGAAGTACTAAGTTAAAAGAGAAGAATGCTGTAATACAGATAAAGAAATCTCTCCCTCCTTACCCCTTTTTATACCTCCAAACTCACCAAAACTTTCCCTCTTCCCTAACTGAATTAATGGTAACCTTCAATTCCCAACAACGAAAGTCAACTTGTAACCTCTCCAACTTCCATGACGTAATTGATTCGTCTGTACCTTCATTCAAACCTCCTCCCCAACGATTCCCAGTCGAACATATCTCCAACATCGAACATTCGACCATCGTAAGACTCGATCTTCACAATAGCCCATCATCAACCTTCAATCATAATTTTCTTTGAGCATATCTTTATACCTCGCGCCTAGAAGAGTAGTCGTTTGCATTCGTCTACATTATCTAACCAAATAGCTGAAATACAGACACGAGCAAAATATTTTGCCCATTTCACTTACCGAATACAGAAAAACAAATTACATTTTTTCCCTTACCACCACAAACTCAAAACAACTTCCTCCCACAAAACAAAATAGAAACTACACAAAATAATACCACAATATTCACAACATCAACCCAGCGCCCTACTTCAGGAAGAACAAGCTCCGCTCGCCGCATGTTCCTCCTTGATGATCTCCTTTGCATAGACAAGGCTCTCAGCTAATACCATCAAGAAAAGATAACGTCTCTGCTCGGTCGTAAAGCACGACCTAAATTGCTCCCAGAGATAGGCGTACAGTTTGCCATTGATGAACATCTCTGGCCTCTCGTCCATAAGATCCGGCATGTCCCAATTCAGATCATGTTGTCCTAAAAACCTCATGTGCAGTACCGCCATTTTCTACCCCACACGGCGATCACGGGCAAACCCCATCCTCTTCTGATAACGGGTATTGAGCGGGCTATCCATTCAGATATTCAGAATGAAGAAAAGAGCAAATGTTGAAGATAGAATAAGATACAGAATCCCCGCACAAGAACCAATATTTATAGCCTTCACCCCATTTATTACCTTTTACCCACCTAGACCTCTTAATTACCCCCCCCCCCACTTTATTATTTTCACAAAAACCAACGGTCAGACAAGAACAGGTTCCAAGATAATAGTTTTCTCAGCAAACGCCTCTCCACCTGGCTTCAAGGCCCTTACTGAGAGGGGGTGAATGTGGCAGCCTACTCGCAGCCTTCGACTCCTCACTCGAAGTCTACTTCGTATCCTACTCGAACATATCGAAGACTATATCGAATCAGAACCAAGCCCCTCAAGAAACTCTTGTAGTCGAAGCCTCGACATCAGATAAAACTTTGAGAACGGATCAACACATGATATCAGATAAACCTTCGAGAATGGATCAACATATAATAGCAGTTACCCTTCGACTGAACTCTCGAATAGCAGAAGTGTGATGAAACTAGCAGTCAGCACAAATGGATTGGACAGCGCATTAATTGTTCTCTCAGCTACAGGGACAGGGATATCCGTAATAAATGCCGCCACCAGAAAACCTGGACAGTAATTATGTAGCTTAGCCCACTCTTGGTGACTCAACCTCTTATGTCTCTATAAATATGAGAGAGGGGAAAATAGGAGGGGGTTAGAAAAATCCACACCAAACCCACTACTTTTACCATCGACCACTTGCAAACTGTATTTGATCTATATTATTACTCATCAGTAATAGAATCACAGTTCAAAAAACCTCATCAGAGGTCGTAGAGAGTCACATTCGGGCCTCTACGCAAGTATTTGTCTCTAATTAATCTCTTTTTAGGCCATATACTTGTACATCTTTGATGAGAGGTTGACCTCCGTGTTGTAAGAGCCATCTTCGCTTCTCAATGAAGATCAGGCCCCTGTGCCTGTGTATCCCCTTACTGATCTCTTTAAGAAAATTAGACGTTAGTGGTTGATCAACCTACTACTTAGGAATTACGAGTATCGATTTTATAGCATCACATCACACTGTATCTAGGATTAGTATGGGATTATCCTAATCATCACGTCACGTCATGCATTACATATTCTCTTATCATCGCATCTCCCTACTCTCATATTCTTGACTCTATTCTCCACCCTCTTATCAACTCTAATCTCCTTTCCTTATCAACTCTTTATCCATTGTAGTCATTTAATATATATTGCTAGACATGTGTAAACTTGTTTCTTTATTACATTCATCTCTACTTCTATTTCAAGTACAGGTTATTAGTAGGATATTTAGTTATGTTGGGTTTAGTGAGCCGTAGTTTGCTCACTCTCATTTTATAACCATTTCACAGAGGTTGAGTAGCTTGGACTGCCACGTGGTTAGCCAATTCAGAGACAAATTTTATCGCTACAGATTTCCTTTAGTTCTAGATTTCGGTAGGTGTTCTCAGCATATTTTGCTAAGTTTTATTCGAGATATTGTATTACATTTTTGACTGATGTGTATATATATATCTTTTGCTTCCACGTTAAGTTGTTGTTGTTATTTCTTTACTCTGATGATTATTGCTATATGTGAATAGCCAAGCCAAAATTTGTCTACGGCTTGGCTATTTGTGGGGTAGAATCCTTAGATTCCCCGACCTGCACTACTTAGAATCTAGTAGTTGATCAAGCTACCGATTATTGGATTTTGGGGCGTGACAGGAAATTTGCATAAAGATTGGCTCCTTAGTTTCCTCTCTAGTTTTTTCTTATATTTTTCGGTTGAAACATAAATAATGTTGCAAGTCGAATGGCTAAATATTATGCTCATTTTCGATTATTGACATTTATGTTTACCAGAGTGAATCTGGTGATTTTTTAACAAGTCTTGACCTAACTGAAAATGATTGAATGAAAGCATAATGCCAAACTGTGAGTAGAAGTCTGTTTTCTTTAGAATAACAAAACCTAAATTTCAGCCGGTTGTTTCCACTTCATTGTGGTAATTACCGGTACATATGCAAAGTAAGCTATCAACAATTTAATTTTCCCACTTAACTTCCTACAAACGGTTGGGGCAGCGGTGTTGTTAAAGTTTAAATCCTTACTAATCCAAAGCTCCAAGTGAATAAAAGGTTCCACTGCGAACGTAAAGAGCATAGTAGCACGCAAAAGTACACTCTTCAATAATATTGATGTACGATGAAAATTTAATCCAGGAGGATCTGGGTTATTTTTTTGATTTTTTAGAAAGTCTATTCGAATACACATTAGTATATTCGAACAAACTTTTATTTTTGTTCGAATAAACCACTGTTTAAGTAAATTGTTCGAACAAACTTTTAGTATGTTTGAATACACTCAATTTCTATTAGATTAGAGTATAGCTTTGTTCGAACATAGGCACAATTTAGCTTAGAGTTAGGTCGTGAAAATGGTATTTTGGTCTGTTTTGAAACTAAAAACTTGTAACCTCCATAAAAGGGCAAGGCTAGGCAAAGAGAGAGGATCCAAATTTTTATAAGAGAGACTTAGTGTTTTGAGAGGAATTCAATTAAAATTAAGAGATTGAGAAATTGAAGCTCTAAAAGAGAAATTCTCCTACCAATTCGTTGTTCTTCATATTTATTCTTTAAATTAGGTTAATCTCAATTCGATTATGGATTAAGTGGTATCAAATTTCAAGTAACAATTCTCGGGGGGATTGTGGTTTATGGTCTCTACATGTGACCGACTCAAGCAAACGAAGGAGAACCTAATGAGTCCGTTAAAGATTTATCGAAAACTTAACTCGAAGAAGAAGACAAATTCAGAGATGGGTGATTCAAAAGATTAATTCACAAAGTTGGAAACGAAAGTTTCTGACCTAACTTCTACTCTAGGGGAGTTGGTAGAGCAATTACCTCTAGCGAACCTCGCGAATGCTCTTGCTTCGATGAAATGGCGAGATCGCACGAAGAAGAAAGGGGTTGTAGAGGGGGATAGAGACAAGAGTAACGTGGAGGTAGATAGTGATTCTAGTGATGCCGAATCCGTCGAGGAGGGATTGGTTATTGGTAAGTCAATGAATCCTATGTGTAATCTTCATATTGATTTTAAAATTAAAATTCTGGTATTTGATGGTTCAATCGATGCTGAGAAGTTGGATAATTTACAAGTCAGATAATATGTTTTTCTATATTAAAATTTACAAGTCATGCACTCACATAGCAGAAATTCTAAAAGAAACACCACGAAGTAGAAAGTTTGAGTTGGAAGGACTTTAAGGTGTTAATGAGGAAATAATTTTAACCGATTAGGAATGAGCAAGAAAGATAGTTCAAATGGCATAATTTGAACCAAAAGTAGGGGCAATCCATGTAATAGTTCATTACAGAGTTTCATAACCAAGTTTTAGTCTTGGACATTGATGTGGATGAGTATGAGGTGCTCATGAAGTATACGGGCCGGGGGGTCTTTAGAAGTCTATTAGAAGGGAGTTGAAGATTTTTATTGTGTAGAATATTAAAGATGCTAATGTAAAAGCAATAACTATTGAAGGCAAGTACTTAAAGAATGACAAGGAAGACGACAAGAACAAATCAGGGTACAAGTCTAGTTGGAAGCACGAACATAAGGGAGAGTCCAAAGAAAATGGGTCTTCATCCAAGGAGAATTATTGTAGTCATTGTAAGATAAGTCAGTATATTTTAGATAAATATTAGAAACTTCACCCGGAGTTTAGGCTGAAGGAGGAGAAGAGCAAGAAAGAGAGATATGCATTAACCGCAGCGGTTGTTGACCTTTTGAATTTATATAAACTGAATTATAAGCTTTTAAATTTATATAAAAGAGCAAGAACTTTTTTATGTCAGTATTCAGTTGAAGCAGAGCTTGTAGAGGCCATTGCTGAACTGGATAGTCTGAAAAACTTTATTTCTGAGGCATTGGTGACAAAAATGGGTCTGAATACTACAGCTCATCCTAAGCCCTATGGTTTGGGCTAGATTCTGAAAGATGCGGAGTTGATGATCATGAAGCAGTGTACATTCAAATTTATGATCACTAACAGTTTTATTGATGTGGTGACGTGTAAGGTGGTTCCTTTAGATGTGTGTCAGGTCATCTTGGGTAGTACTTATCTATAGGACCGAGATACGATTTATTACCGTAGAGCTCGCAAGTATTATCCTGTGAAGGAGGGAAAGAAGTTCCATATCAATGCTTGTAAGGAGCATGTCACCATGAATAATTTAGTAATAGTATCTCAGGTGAAGAGGTTTGTTAATGCGAACGACAAGTTTGTGTTATTGGTGTGATCGGTTTAAGAGGGTACGTCGGATAAAATGTTTTTTACGAAAAAAAATTCTACGCAATAAACCGAAATGAGGAAGTTGCAAGAGGAGGTTATGGTATACTCTAAACACAAACCGTTTCAGTTTTTAGCTACACAGTCTAAGCTACAACAAGCTCGCCAGATGAAGTGAATGTCATATCTATAATAATCCCCTTGATTATCCACTATAATATGGAAGTTGACAACAAAATGGCTAACATGTTATCTCGACCCCCATTGCCAACAATTTCCGCTATGTTGGTAGCTATGCAGTTGCTTCGTTGGAGTAATATGATGATCACCAAGGGCGTAGTGTACTTTACCAAAAGTTACTACAAGGTAAGACATGTGAGTATTAATTATAGGATGGTTTGTTTTACAGGGGCACTCTTCTATGTATTCCTAAGGGTGGAGACCGTTTGTATTGGATTAGAGAGACTCATTGTTCGGTTACAGGTCATTTCAGGGTTGAGCAGGCTCTTTTAGATTTGTGACTTTATGTTAATTCCTTGGAGATGTAGGTAGTTGTTGCTCGTGTGGTTCGTTCGTGGTTACGTTCTATGTAGCACATCTCAAGTGAAGTATAAGGCTTGACACGAAAGACATCGAGTTGAGTGTACTTTTCTAAAGGGTGACCTAGTTTGGTTGCATTTGGGCAAGGAACAACTAAAGGGGGAAGGTAAAAAAACTCAAGCCTATTCGTTATGGTCCATTTATGATACTCAAGAAGAATGGTGACAATGCATTCCAATTGAACTTGCCACCTTTCGTGAAGATGTATTAGGTGATTAAGGCCGAGCATCTAAAGCTGTTTAAGCCGTCTCTTTTAGATGAAGACTCTACAATCGACACTCACCTACCGTCAGTTGATGACTTATGAATGGAAAGAGAAGATCCATTGTAGAAGGATAGTATTCTAGAGAAGAAAGTTTATGCTACAAGACGGGGTAGTATTAAGTTGTTCTGAGTTGGGAAGAATGGTTAATTACCTAGTAAGTTGAAGTGGTACAATAGATAAATGGGCACAGCCGCATTCCCACATCTCAAGTTCTAGCTTGAGAAGAAGCTCAAGGCCCTTAAAGGGGGGAGCCATGATCCAGGAGGATCTAGGTTATTTTTTTTGACTTTTTAAATAGTTTATTCGAATTGATATTTAGTATGTATGTTCGAATACACATTACTCTATTCGAACATACTTTTATGTCTGTGTAAATTATTCGAATAGAGTTTTTGTCTGTTCGAATACACTCATTTTTTGTTCAAACAGAGTATTGTTTTGTTCAAACAGAGGTACGATTTAGCTTAGAGTTAGGTCGTGAAAGACATTTTGGTCCATTTTGTAGCTAGAAACTTGTAACCTCTATAAAAGGGTAAAGCTAAGCAAAGAGAGAGGATTCATGTTTTTGTAAGAGAGACTTAGGGTTTTGAAAGGAATTCAATTGAAATCAAGAGATTGAGCAATTGAAGCTCTAAAAGGGAAATTCTCCCACCAATTGTTTGTTCTTCATATTTATTCTTCAAATTAGGTCAATCTCAATTCGATTGTGGATTAAAATCCCAACTACTCTTCTTCACAAATAGCAGGCACTACATTTGTACTTAAAAAAAAGATCAATGAAATAATTTTATTTGCCTTTAAAATTAAATAATTATTAGAAACAATATCAGAGGCGACACTAAACCATTTTCCTAATCACTATAAGGAGTTTTCCCAATTTAAGCATTCGTGTTGTGGAGGAACAAAATTCTTTTATAATTATATATCTAGTATGTGCATGTAGTGGCTATTTTTGTTCCCTAGAGAATCATTCACTTTAGCAAAATCGAACTGCTCTGGCTACAACAACATCATCTGGGGATGCCACGGGACTATGACGCCTTTGTCTTTAACGGACTTTTGGGCATCCGCAAATTCTTTAAAATCGTTCACACTGCACATCAAAAATAAAATGAAAAATGAAGAATAGTTGAAAGTTGAAACTACTATGTAGTACACAATTAAAAAGTGTAAGTCCTTACCTATAATTCAAATCTAAAACATGTAAAATGTAGAGGAAAGTACAATTAATGATAGTGATGGTTTTTGACAACAGTCGTGAAACGTTTTAGGACTGTATCATGGTCATTAGAGGAAAAAATGTCAGTTAAGCACATGTTTCTAATGACAAAGAATGTCCTAATGTGAAGAAGGCGACATATATTAAATGTTACTAGCAATGTGATACAGCTTGATTTTAAAGTAAATGTGCTTTAATAAAAGAGTTATTATCTTTACCTAGTTGATAGAATTTGTTCTCATCTTTTCTGTCTTTCTTCCTCTCTGTAACTCCCATGGCCAGTGCCACAACAAACTGAAAATAAGCAAAATAAAATTCATGTAAAGAAAGAGAGAACCACAATAACCAGAATTCTCCTTTCATCGGTAGTGAACCGAAGTTACACTAGCTAAGAGCCGACAACCATAAAATGAAGAAGAAGATAAGTTCAAAGATGAAACTGAAACTTACAATAGAATACAAGAGAATAGCTAAAGACTATTGTTTGATACCAATGAAAACTAACATGAACCTAGCATAAATAGGCTAACCTAGAGAAAATAAAGGAACATAAAATTAATGAGGTTCATGCACCAACAACACCATGCAAACCAAACGCCTAGAAAACCACTCTAACTTTAACACTCCCCCATTAAAGTGATTTTAAAGAGACCAACCCAAACTGAGATGAAGTTTCCCAAATGTCCCTTTGGAAAGTGATTTCATGAAAATATTAGTAATGTTGTCATTACTTTGTATATAGTGATGCTCAATTTCTATGTGCTTTTTCCTTGCATGACAAATTGGATTTGATGCCAAATTAATAACACTTTGGTTTTCACCATGGATAGGAGTTGGATAATAGATAGGGGAAAGCACAACCTTAACCAACCGACCTAGCCAAACACACTCTTGAGTCACAAGACTGCCTTGTACTTCACTTTCGTTGTTGAAAGAGAAACCGAATCTTATTTCTTACTACACCAAAAAACACATGAAAAACCACAAAAGAAAACATACCCCGAAGTAGATTTTCAACCATCTAAATCACCACCATAATCAGCATCGGTAAAACCATGTAAATCAAGACCAACACCATTCTTGAATATAAGCCCCATATCAATCGTCGACATAATATACTTTAAAATACTCTTTGCCACATCAAGATGGGGTTTCCTTGGAGCTCGCATAAACCGATTTACAAGTCCAACCGAAAAAAAAATTCCAGCCTTATGATAGTTTAGTAAATTAAACTACCCACTAAAGTATGATATGGTCGAGGATCCGAAAGTAACTTACCTTCATCACGACAGAGCTTTATGTTAGCATCAAGAGGAATAGAACATCGCTTACTTTAATTCATTCCATGCCTAGAGATAATCTTCTTGGCATAACTCTTTTGCGATATGAAAACCCCACCATTCACATTTTCTACCTCCAAACCAAGAAAATGACTAACCTCCCCCAAGTCCTTCATTTCAAGCCTCACGGAGAGATCCGCCCAAAGCTTTGCAATCTCACCATCATCATTAGCCATGGCGATCATATCGTCCACATACAAAAGAACAATCATATGCAACTTGCCATCTTTCATCATAAATAGGCTAGAATCGAAGTTAGAAGCAACAAAACCGCAAAATAATAAATATTTTGCAATCTTACCATACCATGCTCTAGGTGCTTGCTTCAACCCATAAAGCATTTTCTAAAGCTTGCACACAAACTTTGGATTATCACGTGAAGTAAACCCCGGCGGTTCCTCCATATAGATGTCTTTGTCGATCTTCCCATATAAGAAATCATTTTAAACATCAAGTTGCCATAATTTCCAGCCGTGAAACGCCGCCAAAGAAATCAAAACCCGAACCGTTGTCATCTATGCCACGGGACTAAATCTTTCCTCATAATCTTCTCCATACTTTTGAGAAAAACCACGAGTCACAAGTCGCGTTTTGTAATGATCAACACTATCATCCACAATTGCTTAGTCTTGTAAACCCATTTACAAGTCACCAATTTTACATCCTTTGGTTTTGATACAAGGTCCCAAGTTTCATTTTTAACAAGGGCCTTCATCTCTTCTTCCATAACATCATCCCACTCTTTTACCCCATAAGCTTCATCAAAACAAGAAGGCTCATGAACAACTGGGCCAACATGAAAACAATAGTAGAGATTAGCATATGCACCATCTCTATAACGAATGGGCTTCACAATAGTTCCCATCGATCTTATAAGAAGTGGAAGATTCTCCACTTCTCCAACAACATCATCATTCCATTGGTTACTTTGTTTCTCATGCAAGATAGTATCACTCCCCTTATCACCATCCTCAACTAATGTTGAAGAAGACATAGTAGATGATGCAGGAACATTAGGCGTCACTGAAATGCCTTCTTTCAAATCTAGCTCGATATGAGTATAGGTGTCATCATCACCCATACCATTAGCCTTGGAAATGTTCTTCTCATAATAAGAAGAAGCCTCATCAAACATAACATCCCTAGAAACCATGAACACATTGTTTTTAGGATTCATACATTTCCATCCTTTCTTCCTTTCATCATAGCCGATAAAGAGGCATTTTTTTGCCTTGACATCCAACTTGGTGGTAGGAATCAGGGTAGTTAATCCCAATCCCTCGCCCAAAGAACGATAAATGGAAATGTTAATAAGAAATTATACAAAAGTAAGAACATAATTATTTACCCAGTGGAGGGAAGTGGAAAACCCTTGCGGATAAAAAACCACTCCCTGTGAACAATCTACTAATCAAATAGGTTAAAGGTTATACACGATATTCTCCAAGCTTCTCCAAATTTAATGGAGTCTCTCAAGTTCTAGCTCTGTAGAATTAAACTCGTAGAGAAAGGATAGCTCAACAAATAAACTAAGTCCTCTTTATATACTAGAGGACTAATCACAAATAGAACGGATCTGGAGGTAAACTCAACGTCACAGACGATCTTCCAGGACAACCAACGCACATCTTGTTCGAACGAAGTCCAAGCTCGTTTGAATGACTTAGACGACTAAAGGATTCTAGCCCTAGAAACATGTAACTCGTTCGAATGGCATCCAAGCTCGTTCGAACGACTTTGACGAACCAAGTTCCAAAAGGCGAAAATAGACAATTCGTTCGAACGACATCCATAGTCATTCGAATGGCTTCGACAATATCAGAATTCTTCAAATTCGAGTTCTCACCCAATAATCTCTCACTTGAAATTGAATCCCATAACCCATCTTCAAAGTAACCACACTTATAACTGTGTCAAACCAAACTCTTTACGCCAAAAGCTATTGTACCACACAAAACCATGTATTAATGTTTTTTAAATATTTTTCTCAACAATACAATCAAGAACATCCCCTTACAAACTTTCAAAGCCGTACCGTACTTATGCCTTTGCAATCAATGATGTAATTAACCATTACATTCTCGATACCTAAGTATCTTTGATGTAATACCACAAAATAGTAGCCCTTTTGATGTCACTAACGTACTCTGCTATCACA
Source organism: Kingdonia uniflora (assembly GCA_014058105.1). Lineage (NCBI taxonomy): Eukaryota > Viridiplantae > Streptophyta > Magnoliopsida > Ranunculales > Circaeasteraceae > Kingdonia > Kingdonia uniflora. The sequence goes on along the minus strand of JACGCM010000560.1, from coordinate 2,539,040 downwards.
AGTGAACACAACCCTGCAAGCCAAACAAGAATCACTCCATAGCTATGAGCTACAGCCGAGTCTTCTTCAAATACATAATATTTATTATCAACGTCTCACAACTTCTACTTTATGAGAAAACTCTGGTCTCATGTAAACAATGACATATATTAGCAAACAAATCATCAATGAGTTAGACATACCTCGATCTAAACTCATATCGTATTCCATAGCCAAACAAATACGTGTCTCAAGCCTGAAGTAACGACAAATGGTGTACTTCCAAATAATACTCCAACCAGTCTCAATGTACTATGCCAATAACAACTTCTGCTTCACGTTCTTCCTATTGTACTATACCATATGAAAAGGATTAACCAATCCATCGGTCCAACCCTTTATTGAGATAACCGTTCCCATGACTCTTCAATCTCACCCATGCTAGAACTTGCATACGCAACTAGCATATCATCCATACTCTAAGAACGGATGATCCATGAGTTCTCAAAACTCATAACATCAACAATGGTCTCTGTGGTACTTCATAAATCTACAAATGATATAAACATATATCTAACATTGATCCCCATCGTTTCGGTGTATATCTCGAATACGCATATGAAACTCTCATGTATGAGCCTCCATAATGCAACTTCACCCAGTAACTATGTATCCATGTAGCCAACTTGCATACCCATATTCAATAGGATAAATCATGAAGAATTTTTCATTTCGTATCAAGAATCACTCAATCCGAAACACAAAGCCACCAGAATACAACTACCTTCACAACCGGTGAACTAAAACATCTTGACATAAACACCTGTTCCTTCTTGAAAGCTCTCTACCACAAATTTTACCTTGAACCGCTTGAACAAACTTGTTCTTGTTTAACTTGTAAACCAACTTGTGAAGTAAAGAACTTTACCATTGGTAATAGGATTACATCCTATACCCGATATGACGATTAAGATCCTATCTCATCATCATCCATTAACAAGCTCCCAATTGCCCATGACCTCACCTTGTATAGCTGCCTTTTAGTGATCACCAATACCGGCTAGCCACAAACAATGTCGAGAGTAATGATAATGGGCCGTAGGTCTTGAAACCTTGGTTCTTCTTTTCATTACAATCGGAGGAGTATGCGGCTATCGCTGGACCTTTTTAACCAATGGTTCCAATACTATCTCTAAAGAGATTTTTACATACTCACATGACCCTGATAAATCCACTTTTCTGGTCCACTTATCCATGTCTTCACAAAAGACATCACCATTGGATATCACATTAATAAGTTTTATAATTTTTTGATTCTTCGCATTACAAGATCGATCATCAAAATCATCACAAACATATCCAATGAACATGCACAAACTAGACATATAATCTAGTAATGATCGACTACTAGAATAGACCAAAGAAGTATAAATGATTGCCTCCTTTTTTGCCCAAGTGATCTCTTCTAATAGTCCAAGATCCAATGCATACCAAGACTCTATATCAAATGCCAAAACTATCAAATTCGCCCAAAACTGCTTTGACAACTCGATGAAATATTTCATACTTCGCGCTCTATCAGTAATCACATGGACCACACTTTCAGCCGTACCAAACTCTTGTAGTATTATTGTGATCTTCTCAAGCCTTTCAATCCCAATAAATACTTTATCTATAACAAATTTATCATAACAAAATTGATCACCATCACCGTTAAACCCAAGACACTTCAACATTAAACCCATCTCAATCTCAACCCAAGCTTTCCATCTAGCGAAGACATCAAACCAATTCGTTTCATTTTTCAAGAAATGTACACCAAGCTCTCGTGTGGAATCACGAATGAAAACAACAAAACCATGAAATCCCCCATTGAATCTAACTCTTGTCGGTTCCAATACATCATCGTATAAGTGGTTTGATTCCATATTTCATTTCCTTCTCTTTCTAGGAAACCCAACTTTCCTTTGCTTTACCAAGATAACATCTTCACAAAAGAACAAATCTTTAGATTTTAACTTGCCAAGTATTCTCCTTGAGAACAATGTTTTCATCCAAATACTCACGTGACCAAGTTTTTTTATGCCATGCTCTGTAGTTCACCATCGAAGTAATAATACCAATAATCTCATCATTAGCGTCACACATCCCTAAGAACGCATCTTGTCATTTGTCCCAAGCTAAAATTGTAGCATCCTTCATGATCTTAAAAATATTATTGCTGAAGGTAGCCAAAAGACCCCAAGTCCGATAGTTGGCTCGAAAACATATTTCTAGCCATACTATACACATTTTGTACCATATTCAAACTTAAGGAATTATTATTCGTTAACACAATCCGAATAACTCCATTATCTGCTATGTAATAACAGTCATCATAGCTAGACAATTCTTTTTTACTCGACATAATTTCCAATGCAGCAACCAAGCCTAACCTCGACGTTTTATAAACACCATAAGACAACCACCATGACTTATCTCGAGTACCATGAATCAAATTACATGGTTTATCCCAAATATCACAAGTCATATCACACAAATCATTTGAAATAAGATTTGAGGTACTATAAGAATATTTACCTTCTCAGAAGAAAGTCATCGAACGTCTCTTTAGAAATCTTCTCTTCTTCGTCGATCTACAATCTTCCTTCTTATGACCAACTTTACCGCAATTCCAACAAATATCTTGGTGATTGTAATTGCATGCATTTATACGCCTTTTATTACATTCTCAATATGTAAAACTCTCTTTCTACTAACTTTAACATCCGAGTAATTAACCGATCTTAACAACGATGCTCCAAGAAGTATTATGCGAGAATCATCACCAAAGACTTCTACTACATCGCTGAAAGTAACCTGTTGAAGAGAATTTGAAACACTTATAATACACTTCTAAGAATTTAGATCACTCAAAGCTGATTCAAACATCTTTGATAACTTGTCCATCATCTCTAATACAGTACTCACTTTAGGCAATTTAGAAGAAATAAAACTTGAGAGTGTTGAACAAACTTTACCTAGAACATCTTTATTTAGAAAATCTCACTCCAAACGATCCATATCGGCTGGCTTCGGCAAAATTTATCCTAGAAGAAAATCACAATCCTTCACATATAGAACATCCTCTACTTGCATCTTTCAAATCCCAAAGTTCAATCCATTGAATTCATCGATTTCTAATTTTTCCATATCGGCCATCGCTCTAATCACACAAACCTTAACCTTGTTCTGACACCAGTTATTAGGCATCAGGGTAGTTAATCCCAATCCCTTGCCCAAAGAACGATAAACAGAAATGTCAATAAGAAATTATACGAAAGTAAGAACACAATTATTTACCCGGAGGAGGAAAGTGGAAAACCCTTGCGGATAAAAAACCACTCCCCATGAATAATCCACTAATTAAACAGGTTAAAGGTTATACACGATATTCTCCAAGCTTCTCAAGCTTTAATGGAGTCTCTCAAATTTTAGCTCTCTAGAATTAAACTCACAGAGAATGGATAGCTTAACAAATAAACTAAGTCCTCTTTATATACTAGAGGACTAATCACAAGTACAAATGATCTCAAGGAAAATTCAACGTCATAGACGATCTTCTAGGACAACCAACACATATATCGTTCGAATGAAGTCCAAGCTCGTTCGAACAACTTTGACGACTATAGAATTCCATCCCTAGAAACATGTTACACGTTCGAACGACTCTGACGAACCAAGTTCCAAAAGGTGAAAACAAACAACTTGTTCAAACGACATCCATAGTTGTTTAAACGATTTTGACAATATCAAAATTCTTCCAATTCGAGTTCACACCCAACACTTGGTTCTCCTCGCATTCGGAACATGAACATAACAAATAGAACCAAACACCTTGAAATATTTAACATTTTGTTTTTTCATCAAACATCAACTCATAATATGGAGACATCATCACAATTAGACTAAGAGGCACCTGATTAATTATGTAAGCCGCACACACATGCTATACCCTCCGCCCATAAGGCCTTAGGTAAATTTTTGGCATATAACCAACTTTTGCAAGTTTGCACTAAGTGCCAAAATTTTCTCTTCGCCATACAATTTTGTTAAGAAGTATAAGTACAAAAAAGCTCCATTTTTATCCCATTATCCCGACAAAATTCAAATGCATTTGATGTGAACTCTCCTCCATTATCCATACGCAAGCATTTAATCCTCTTTTCACGAACACCCTCCACATTTTCCTTGAACTCCTTGAACTTTGAAAGCACTTCCGATTTTACTTTCACGAAATAAACCTAAGTAAATCTTGTAAAATCATCAAGAAATAACAACATATAACGAGACCTCGAATAAGAAGGTACAAAAAAAGGTCCCATAACGAGTTCCAATAAAGTATTGTGCCATGTAAGAAACTTGTAAAACGGAAGAAAATACATCATTTCCTATTGACACCCCTCATATATTTTATCGTGGTCAAATGAATTTGACATAAGTAACCCATTCATTAAATTTTTTAACACCATAGCATTCAACTTATTCATACTAAGGTGTCCCAACCTAGCATACCAAATAGAAGTGTTAAGGTATGAACTCGAATTATGTTCGTGGAAGTTCATCGGAGTTTGTGGGATGAGTGTGGATCAAAGACGAAAGGAAAATATGTTTTTTCAGTGTTCTGTTTGAATAGATTTTGGTATGTTGGAATAAACACAATATCAATTCGAATAGATGTCTCAGAACCCAATTTATTCAAATAGACTTTTGTCTCTATTCGAATAGACTTCTTAAACATAGTTTTTGAAGGTTGGAGTGAAGACATTGGCTTGCCTCATGATCCGTACTTTGAGTCATATAGAAGGGATACTTAAGGTATTTTTTATTATATCTTTGTGAGTTTCATTCTAGAGAGAACTAGGGTTTAAGAGACTCCATTAAAGGCTTGAGGAAGCTTGAAGAGATTGATTATGACTTATTTAATCATAGTGGATTGTTCGCGGGGAGTGGTTTTTTATCCATAAGGGCTTTCCACTTTCTTCCTCTGGGTAAATCCTTTGTCCTTGTTTGTTCTTTGTTGGATCTATTACTTGTTCAGCGATTTTCATGATTTTTTCTTGTCGTAGAAGAGAGACTAGCTACCTCAATTCTCAACAAGGACTATCCTTCATGCTCATCTTATTGACATTAGAAGTAGAAGCTGAAAGAACAAATAAATTATTTACCCGCTTACCCATATGAGCCACATCCGCCTCAATGAAAGAAAAATTTTGTAGAAACTTCGCATCTTTTAGACCAAATAGTAGTTAATTGTCATTATCCACCGCATTCACCACGGAGAAAAGGTTTTTCTTCACACCCGTTACTTGAAAGATACTTTGCAACATAATAGAATCATCTCCATTAGTTATCACACTAACAACTCTTTCTTTCTCTACTGGATGAACCGCATTGTCTGCTGTGACAATAGTTTATTTTCCTTCATATGGCTGATAACTTGAGAACTTATAAACGTTACCCGTAAGATGATGTCCATAATCTGACTCTTTCTCATAGTTAATCGAGGTTAAAGCATATCCCCGTCATGAAACAACTCTACCATGATCACCATGATCCCCCATACTTTCTGCCACATTACCATATTAAAAAAAAAGATTATTTACCTTTAAGAAGAACTTAGCAATGCTAAGATCACATTGAGTCAACGTAGCTAACTTAGCAATGCTCTGATACCATGTAAAGAAAGTGAGAACCAAACTAACCGAAATTCTCCCTTCATTGGTAGTAAATCGAAGTTACGCTAGCCAAAAACCGACTGTAAGATTTTATCCTCTTGTCCAACATAATATTTGGTTTGACCAGTTTTACAACATATACGGCATGTATCTTTAGTGACATGTTGGGTGTGTGCCCAAACATTGCACGTTATATAGGTCGGAAGGACCTGAATATTTCTCTTATTAGGTTAGAAGGGCATAATCAGAAGGTCTTTCTAACCTAGTGTTATATATATAAGGGTCTTTCACTCTAGCTGCCGCCCATTAGGTGCTTAAACATTTCAAGGGAAGACTTCTCCATCAAGGATTTTCTATTCGCTTGAACAAAGGTTAGTAGTATTAATTATATTTAGTAATTGGCTATAGTGATAAGAACTATATCCTATATAAATATCTCAACAATTGGTATTAGTAGGAAGTGATTTTTATGTTGCAGTTGATTTGGTAATTAATAATTGTCATTTAAAGCTTTGTTTTATTGATTAAACCATAAACCAGTTAGATCACACTTATTAGATCTAAGTTTTCTATTCAAGTAACAACACACATTGAAACATCACAATTAGTCCTTATATGCCATCATTTGTTCTCATCTTCTTGTGGTCCTCATATTTCAAAGTTACAATATAATATGATACATCTTGTCAAATAGTTTATCAGAGAGTTATAAATGAGTATTGACCCCATATTTATTCATAGGAAAGACATGGATGTTCGAAAACTTTAAGGACATGTCATGTGATATCATATATGGTTCTCATTATAGTATTTTGTGAAATATCTAGAGCTTGACTATATCTTATTATATTATATCTATTAAATTTAGGGCAAAGTTGAATCTACTTTATAATGATGTTGACATTGATAAATTTTAATATTATAAAGTTGTCACAAGAACATACTAGACCATAGTTTTGATTGTAAGATTTGCTTTGATAGAGATGATGCAGTAGTTCATCATATTTATTGTACCAACACTTATGCGAGCATTTATAAATTCCCTTTTGGTATACAAAGTTGTTAATCTTTATTGTACCAACACTTATATGAGCATCATATATGATCAACCCACATGGAGATACTAAATCTTGTTGTCTTCCAAATGAGGGATTTATATCAATTATAATTGATTGAAAACTAATAATATCTTATATTATTAAATTAAGTATAATTGCATAATGCAAAGACACTTAATAATGATTAAAGAGGGTTTTCTTTCATAACCCAAATAAAGGATATCTAATGGGGTTTAAGCGAGATCAAATAGTCATTAGAAAGGCAGGATACAAAGTGGGTAAATAAACCCAAAGGAGTTTTGTCCATAGAGTTGAACTATTTACTAATTTTGAGACTTTCAAGTAAAGTCTCATAAAACTATTTTGCACTAATTAAACTTGAAATAATTAGACCACCTAAAGGAGGCTAAAAAACTTTTAAATAATTAGTGGGTCAAGATAGGCTATACAGTACAGGGAGATGAGGATAACCCTCGGTCCAAAGGTTAGGAAGTGTCTCGAGTCAAATAGTAAGTGGCCAGTTTAGTCTTGAGCATGAGTGACACCAACTTGGGGCCAATGTATGTTAAATCGCCACCCAAAGGAGGAATTCAATGATACACCGCTGTACCCGTCGGATGAAAAGTTAATACATTATATACAGTCTACACTCTAACTCGACCATCTTAAGCCCATGTAGGATTGAGATAAAAGACATCAAGTTATAGATCTTTATAGATTAAGTTAAACGTGCATAAATTTATTTTGCATGCCCTAATATAAGTCTTTGGTTTATACAGCTATAGACCTTATGATCCAGAATCAACTGACTAATATTGAGACATTAACGGACTCTAACTACTCTAACTGGAAGCTCAAAATCCAGATTGCCTTATGCTACCTTGATTTTGATTTTGTTCTCATTAAAGCCAAGCCCGTGGATCTCACTAATACCTCTTCTGATGCTGTAAAAGTGGCTCATGCTAAATAGGTCAAAGCTAATAAAATGGCAAATCTCATCATTCGTTCCTCCATCAGTCTTATTATGTGGGGCGGTATCATAGAGAAATATACTGGAAAAAAGCTCACTACAAGAACTAAAGGTATTAGCCACCGAAAAATTTGCGGCAAAAACGTTTATGACATCGTTTTTACCGTGGCAAGGGTCGTGGCCGTAGATGGGGTGGCTAAAGCTTTGGCACAATTTTTACAGTGGCAAAAAGTTTCTTAATTGCCACGACTTTAACTGCGGCAAATGATAAAAAAATTCCATTAAAAAATCCGTAGCAAAAGCCTGCTTTCACCACTAGAAAATTCATGGCAAAGGCCTACTTTTACCACTACATAATCCATGGCAAAAACCTATTTTACCAATACAGAATCAGTAGCAAAAACCTGCTTTCACCACTACAAAATCCGTGGCAAAATTGTACTTTCACCACTACAAAATCCGTCACAAATAGGTTTTTTAATTAAAAAAAATTATTATTGTAAATGGTCCATTAAATAAATAAATAAAAATAATACAAAATATCTCTGTACATTTACATAATTCATTTTTCTTGGATTCTTCAACAAATGAGTTTGGAATGCACTCCTATTCAGCATATACGAGGCAAACCTTTCTATTCCCTTTCCACCACCACCCTAAGATGTATTTATCAATGCAGGGTAACCCACAATCTAACAGCTTGCAACTGCATCTTTCGTTGTGTAAACACAAGCTTAATAGTATATATTCTTAGGGATAGACTCCAAAATATTCTCAGTAGATATTTTCACCTAAAAGAGAAGATAAGGGGCCAAAAATCAAATTATCAGATACCAATTTTACTTAATAAATTGAAAAAATAAAATTTCTTAGAAACTTACATGTGAGCCAATCCATGAGCCAGAGTTCTCGAATGTATGGTTCCAACTAGGCCAAACTACATAAACATAGACATGACCCAAAGTTAAATGAGCAAACAATGTGTTGTGAAGTACCGCAAGGTATACCAAGAAGTGGATGTTTATCAAAGTAATCTAGAAAGAATAGAAAGCTCAAAAAAGAGAAGTTGTGTATTACTTTAATGGTTTTGCTGCTGATTCATAATCTTTAGCAGTTTTGTTGCATAATTAGGACTATAAATTGCATTTAAGTTATCCTCATAATAGGGAAGACTCACTATCATCACACATGGACCAAAGAGAAGCAATCTAATGACTTGAATATATAGCAAAACAAAAGTATTAATATATTAGGAAACCAGTCCAACACTAAAAAATTCATAACATCAAAGACCCCTTACAAAGAAGAATTAATCCAAGCAGATAAAATATACAACTGTGATTGATATAACATTCGCTGATCAAGCAGAATATAGAGAAAAGCAAGTAAGCAACCTTATTTCAACATGTTAATAAAGCAGAATACTGTGACTGATGAAATAGAAATTAGACAGTTATGGAGACTACTTGTATCATGAGGAGAGCTAATTGTTTAGATGGCTCTAAAGCCTGTTGGATGAAAAAATAAATGCACTTAATTTTTGACATAGTATGCAGTCGACCAATTACCAGAAATAGGTTTATGTCATTTTATTATTTCCATGCAATCTTAGAGAATGAGTAAGAATAATCAAATCCCAATATCTCAATACTCTTACAGTACTTAAAAACTATGCACTTAACATATCTGGTCACAACAAAGTCCAGTACAAATTACTGTTAACTAAAGACAATATTATCTCTAAATAGTACAAATTCTTGCCTTTAAATAGTAATATACATTTTTAAGATACAAGATAAAGGGATGATGAAAATTACCTTACATAGAAGGGAAATTCGAAAATATTCTCTGAACTTTAGATTTATGCATTATGTGCAATCTGACCAATTGATTCCTTTTTCTGGTAATGATGGGAGAGTATTGAGCATACACTGCATTGTATCAAGTAATAAATTTTAGTCAATTGACAAAAGTGCTCATCAAGTAATAAATGTTAGTTACAATTAAGCATATTCCCAAGATCCAAGAGAACCAAATTATCTGCAACACATGTCAAGGAAAATTACTAACTTCAGTACTTCACAAGAAAAGAAAAATAACTGAAGCGATTATACCGTGTTGATATAAACAACTAAGAAAGATGAAAACACCGGGCTGATACGAGAGTAAAAAGCTGACAGGTCAGATGGAAACCAGATGGCAAAGTGATGAAAACGACAACAATGTTTTCAGATGTTTTTTGTTTTTGTGAAAACTTGGTAGAAAAAAGTTTTCACTATGGTAAAGGTATTTATTCTACTAATGCATATTTATACGCTCGTTTGAACTTATCAAAATCTGATAAAATAATGCCGAGAAGCCGAACATACATAGATTGAGCTCTTGTGAGGTCCCAATTTTTTATGGTTACTGCTGAACTTGAGAAGTGGAATGAGAGCAAATGGGAGCTCAAAAGATAATATCATCTGCAAATTAATAACAAAAAAAAAAGACATAGACAAAGATATTAATTATTTGAATCAAGAAGTTGGGCAACGAACTGAAGCAACGATGGTGAGTTGTCCAGCCCCGAAAGATCCTATAATAGTGGAGATGATCAGGCTGAGGATGATAGCAATGCACTGCGTAATCAAATTTTTCACCCACATCTTCATCTTTAGATTCAAAAACCCCTAAAAATTTATTTCAAAAATAGAAAATATTTTAGATGTATTTTTTTTAATGAAGAAAATGATCTTAAAAGCTAAATCTTTTGGTTTAATTGACTACCTGCATGATACTACCCAGCGTAAGTACCCATTATAGTAGAGCTTTGCCCTGAAGCAAGAAGCGCAATAGCATATATAGTTGAGCTCGATCTTCGTAGAACATTCTGGGACAATTTACGGATATTATTTTAAAAATTATAGCAATTACACAATCTTTTGTTTTATGTATTGTACTTTAACCACACTATGTAAGGGAGCTGAAATACATACCTCGAGAAGAAAAGACGCAGAGTTCAGATTGAGATTGCTACATCGATTCTAATTTTTAGTGGTAAGGTTATCAGAAGAGCATACATCGCCCGAGACCGATATAACTGCCACGTTGATCAGAAAAGCTATTAAAAGCGCAAAACCACTTCCTATCAAGAAGTATCTGCACGCACTCTATAAAAAACAGTAACAAGCTTACTATAAGTAGAAGTTTTAGGATTAAAATGAGTATCATTAAGAACTAGGATACACACAACCCCAGATTTTGCATCTCAGGGTCGATTTGACAAAGGCAAAACATACTGTTTTCACAACAACAGACTTCAGTTATTTTTATTTATAGTTCTACTCTGTGTTAACTTACATTGATCTCACTGACAAACTGAGGTATCTTCCTTGAGAGTACTATAGCAGAATGTAAAAAGAGGTTATGCCTGTCAAGGAAAACAAGTAAATTTTTTAATGTGGGACTATTCTATATTTGTTTGAGCTCTAAAGAATTAGGGGGAAATGTGAAGGTCTAATGGCTAACTGCCAGAGATTTTTATTAAGTTCACGCAAATAATCCATTGTATATCAATTAAAGGCGTATAGCGACAAGTCAAAAGAACGGTGTGCCACTTAAATATTAGAGATGAAGAGGCAATTAAGGAATAAATGATGAGAATGATCATACGGCATGATGAGGGCACCAAAGAGGGTGATGGCAGAACCGGTAGCTCCAATAACTGTCACAATCATAAAAATAAACAAAGCTATATAAATCTTGAAAATGGAAAATAACTCTACACTATCTAAAAGACTAAAACCTCTATAAACATCATAATAACCCTTTTTACGTCCGTCACAACAAGAGAGAAGAATGTGTTCCGGGTATAGACCAAGGGTTCATAAATACAGTAGATGAAAGTATGAAACCACACAAGAAGATGGAAAAGATTTATAAGTAGACCTTCAGGGATATCTGCAACAATAACTGCAATCTCTGCCAATAACCATAGACAATAGTTCACGTATCTTGGGTACTCTAGTTTGTAGATCTCAGAAAGATACACTCAACGTATTCTGACCAATTTCACGGTTCTTTTTCATTTTACGACATGTTCTATAAAATCATCAAAATCAAAATTTTCATTACTCCTACACAACAACCAATTTCACAGGGTTTTTTTTATTATTTATTTTACCACATGGTTCAAGCTAATCCCAATATCCCCAAACCAATAAGAAGCAAATCCAATTTAGGGTTTATCAAATGTGATGATACCCACAATTAAAACTAATCAAATCATGCAAAAAAGAGTAAATACAAAAAGTTGTCATTTAGATTGAAACTTACAGTTTCCTAGATCCAAATAAGCTAAAGAAACTAGAAATCCAAAACCCAAATATGGTAAAAACGTTTTCCACAATGATCTCTTCTCCTCCTCCCCCTAAAATCATCATCAAATCACACAAACAAACAAACAAACAAACAAGTACAATAAAAATCATATTTTTTTTACTTACTGTGAGATTGAAGAATGTAAGACAACAGAGAGAAAGAGAAAGAGATTGATGTTACTTACTGTGAAGCATGATACAACAAATCCAAGGCAATGCTAATAAGTCATAGAAGTCAAAGAAAGTTAAAATCACGTCGAACAAACTACATAGATATATACAAGTTGGACCCTTATGAATATTAATTACAAGAGTTAGAGAGAGTAATGGTACCGCACGAAAATATGAAGGACATACCATGCACATCACTCACTACTACCCATAGCCATCAAGAAATCTTCTTTGTAGAAGAGTACGTCACCGTCAACATATGCCTTCTCCTCCGTTTGTGCTATACCCAAGTATTCTGAAATTTAATGTGAGTCTCTCTCATAATCAATCCCCTAAAGTCAAAAAATCAACACGTGTCAAAATCACATATACCAAATTTACGTGTTGAATAAATGAAAGCAATAAAGATTGACCTAGTACATATCAACTATGATTTGTATTTAGTGTTGCTATAGAACCATATGGACCCTAGTAACCTTATATTTCTCACATATTTTTTTTAGTACTGATGCTTGGATCTATGAACATAAATAGTAATTACAAGGAAGAGAGAAGATTGAAGGGTTTCAAGAAGAAGGTATGCAACATGGTCTTTGTTGAGGTAATCTTTGGATTCTTGATGGATCTCTTGTGTTCTTTTGTTCTCTTGTAGAGATTAGAGAATTCCATGTTCATTGGAATATCTTGAGAGCTTGTAATTGAACTTGGATACATAGTAGATTTCAAAATTAGTGGTAGGGAGTAGCCTTAAGGTGAACCCTCGGTAAATATTATGTTCTGTGTGCATGAATTATTGTTTCTAATATCTTGGTTGATTATTTGTATCCAATAAGGATAACGGATAAAACTAAATTGTGCACGGGGGATGTATTCCGCACGTTCACCCCCAATAGTTAGATTTGCTTTTTTAAAAGAACTCAAACACTGAAAGTTCTACCTAATGTAAAATCATATTTCTATTAGGATTTATATTATGGTAAGAGAGTTTAGTCTAGGGTTTAATTAGAGGTGACTTGAAAATAAAGCTTTTAGGCTTGTAAGCTGCATTGGATGTAGTAACCACTTCATCTACCTGTAAATAGTCACATTAGGTAAAACATTTCTCTTATATCTTGAGTGTAAACATTATAAAAGAAAAAATATACAGTACAACAATTATGATTAGCCTATTTGACCCCCACCACCTATTTGCTAAGGAGAACATCCTGCCACTACCTTCCCACCTTCAAGCTGTTAACCATTTTTTTCTCATACACATACCCTTTTCTAAATACATCTTATACCAAAAAAGACCATTTTTTTGTTGACAAAACCTTTTAATTTAACTAAAATAATCTATAAATATTTCCCTCCTTGTGCCATAGGAAGTTGAAGATTAGTCTTTCCAATTGTTGGTGCAGGTATAGCAAACAGAAACATGAAGTATATTGGAATATTTGATAAGGTACTCTTTATCCTTGACAAGCATGAAATCTGAAGATGTCACAAAGACTTGGTCTATAACCAAATAATCCGGATGTCACGAAAACTTGGTTGTCCTTCTCTCAAACCCATAAATCTACCCCTTTTTCTTCTTCCCATAAATCTACCTCTTTTTCTTCTTCCTCTTTTCCTTTCATTTACCGCATCTTCTTCCTTGTTTCTTCCACTATTTAGTGTCACCAATACCGATTATGTCAACTCATGTCTCTCCCCACGGGTAACAATAATAATAGTAGTTGAGTTTCTCCAACTAACTCAAAATGAGTATTGTAGTTTCATCATATACAGTCTAAATAAAAGGGGTAATGTTTAATTCAACTATTAAGGCAAATTCTCTTGTTTTTTTTATCAAAAAGTCACAATTCAAACAAAACAGATACTGGATAATGGTTTGATTGCATCAGACTTCATTTCAAGCACAAGATATCATCATAACATTTCAATTTTACTAGTTTTAGCATAAACCAAAGCTTGAATAACACACCATTCTACGCTCCACGAGATACCATACCATCTCTCGAACACCCGACGAGATGAGATTTGAAGTAAATCCTAAAAATACTTTGCACCTCACAGACTTTCTAAAACCCAACAACCTCTCCTCCTCACTACAATCTTCCATCACAACTTCATGCGATAATCTCCAATCTAACTTCTACCCAATAAAAAAAATCAAACAAAATATAAAAATCCATACTTTACATCAAATTACGACTTTATGAGATGAAACAAAGATAGGGTTTTGAAATTGTACTATTTGATTGACGACTTGCGTCACCGAGATTGGATGCTTGAAACCCAGTTGAAACCATGGATTTAGAAAATTGATGAAGGAGAGAAGAGGTGAAGGGGGTTACCTTTTGTTTTATAAAATTGGCGAAGGAAGAAGGAACCAGTAGAGGGAGGAGAAAAAAATTAAATTTCTATAATTTGATTAGCGGGAAGCAGAGGTGGGAGTAAAAATATTTGCCATTTTAGTTTTCCCAACACTTTTGGCCACTACTAAGGATTATTAGCCATGATAAAAGTTGTGGCTTGTCTATCACTGAAAAAACAATGACAAAAACTAAAAGCCATCAGTAGTAACTGCCCATTTTTCTTGTAGTGGCTGTTAGATGTCATTAAGAAATAGTTTAAGGATTTCGTCAAGGGAAGGCAATACAATAACTTATCTCAGCTTCTTTCCCTGAAGTATGATGGTAATGGAAATGTACACTCGTGTATTCTTAAGATCTCTAAGTTAGTTCTTACTCTAAAAGAACTCGGTCTCACCATTAATGATATGCTGATGGTTCACTTAGCAGTTTGGTATCTTCCAAAAAGTTTTAAGATGTTCCCAGTTCACGACTAGAATCGGGATAAGACCTGGGAAATAAATGAGTTGATTGCAGCATTGGTCTCTGAGGAAGAATGACGAAAGAAAGTTAAAGCAAAATTGGCTCATCTGACCACGTCCATGAAGACTTTGTCCATTAAGTTTTAGGGAAAGAAGAAGTTTAAGAATCAAGGTTCTACAAAGAAGAAAGGTTGCAAGTCTGATCCAGGGAAGAGTTCTCATTCAGGGAATGGGAACGGGAAGCAGAATGCGACCTCGTCAGTGACTACTTCATCAATTATAGAGTATTTCTTTTGTAAGAAGAAATATCATATAATGCAGGACTGTCATTCTTATAAAAAATGATTGACTAAGAAAGAAGATATTTATTCTGTTTATGCTTGCTTTGAATTTAATTTGGTTGATGTTCCTACCAATTCTTGGTGGTTAGATTCTGAGGCAACTGCACACATTTCAAATTCTCCACAAGGGTTCATTAGCAGGCGACCGACATGCCATGAGGAGTAGGTTTTCTTGGGAGATGCTAGACACCTTCCTATTGAGTTTGTTGGTATATTTTGCTTAGTTTTAGACATGGGTGCTACTTTAGATTTGACATGCACCTTTTGTGTTCCATCAATGTTACGATCTCTAGTTTTAGTTTCTCGGTTGCACTTTTTTAGCTATTTTTTTTATTTTAGACATGGTGGTTTTAATATTGTTCATCACGATTCTATTATTGGTTCTGGTTTTCTAGTAGATGGGTTATATCATCTATCTTTTAATTATTCATTTGAGGCATCACTATTATGTTTATTAACTGAGGCTAGTACATTTTCTACTTCTAAATGCTCTAGAGTTTTTAAGCAATCTTCGATGTTCTAGGACATATTTTTAGGAAGAGGTTTGAGATTATAGTTTGAGATGGGGTTCTCAGGGATTTAGACTTATCTAATTTTCAGACTTGCATCGATTACATTTGTGGAAAATTGACCAAGATTAGGAAATTTGATACTACTCATATCACAGACCTTTTTCAGCTAATTCATACAGATATATGTGGACCTTTTCATACTTCGTGCCGCAGTGGTAATTGGTATTTTATCAACTCCATTGATGATTTCTCTTGTTATACCTACATTTTTCTTATCCATAAAAAGTTTGAATTACTTGTTTTATTCAAGACTTTCTTGTTAGAGGTTGAGAAACAGTTAGATTGAAAGATCAAGGTTGTCCAGCTAAATCGAGAAGGTGAGTATTATGGTAAAATTGATCAAGACGGTTAACATTTAAGGCCATGTTATTAGTATTTAAATGATCAGGGTATTGTAGCTCAGTACACTACTCCTAAATTACAAGAGCATAATGGTGCCCGTGAAAGCCATAATCGAATTTATTAGAATATGGTTTATAACATGTTATGTCATACCAATTTACCTATAAATTTATAGGGAGAGTGTCTACGTTATTCAGTCTATATTCATAATCGAGTTCCTTCTTGTTCCGTTGCAGTTAATCAATATCATCTATGGATTGGGAGAAATTCTAGTCTTAATCACTTGCGTATTTGGGGATATCTTACATATGCAAAAATGTTTTATCCGAATATTAAAATGTTAGATTCGAGGACTGTTAGTTATTTCTTCTTTGATTTCCCAAAGAGATCAAAACGTTTCAGGTTTTATTATCCTTCTCGACCTATAGGGATCGTTGAGCGTGCATAGGCTCATTTCATAGAGAAAGGAGATCACTTTACTAGTACTATTTATAGAAATATTATCTTTGAGGAAGGTATTGAGTCTCATAGTCCAACTGTTATTCTGATTAGTGTTGTTATGTTTCTACATCTGATATTGGCATTGTAACAAGTACGGTTCCAAGCCCAACTATTGTTCCTGATCCAAATTCGAACCCTGTCGTAGCACCAGTGCTCCCACATACTTTTTCTCCACCCGCTCCTGTTTATCTTCTTGCTGTTCCACCTCCAGTCTAGCCTCTTGCTCCTACTCAGAGATCCTCTATAGATAGGCATTCAAATATTTCTTCAGATTACCATCTTTATTCAGCTGAAAGGGATTTATTTGATTTTGAGGATCCAATGACTTTTAATGCGACTATGGGTGGTATATTTGCAGATCAGTAGCGTAATGCCATGACGGATGAGATAAATTTTATGTCTCGCAATTCTGTGTGGGAGTTGACACCTTTACCTGAAGGGTCTAAGGCAGTTTAATGCAAATAGATTTTTAAGCCAAACATAATTCTGGAGGGAAGGTTAGATATTTCAAAGCGAGACTTGTTGTGAAGGGCTTCAAACAACGTCCAAGAATTAACGCTGACGAGACTTTCTCACCAGCTTTAAAGAAGGATTCATTACAGATTATTTTGGCTCTTACAATGCATTTTGACTTGGAGCTTCATTAGATGGACGTAAATACAACTTTTCTTAATGGACATCTCAACGAGGAGATTTAGATGCACCAACCCGAAGGTTTTGAGACCGAAGGGAAGGTGTCACTATTTTGTAAACTTAATCGTTCTATCTATGGCCTTAAGCAGGCGTCAAGGAAGTGGAACTTACAGTTTCATGTGGTGATTTCGAACCATGGTTTTGTCGAGGACAAAATGGATCGCTGTATATATGTCAAATAGAGTGGGAGACGTTTTATATTTATGGTTTTGTACGTTGAGAATATTTTACTTGCTTGTAGTGACGTCTAGCTTCTATAGGAGACAAAAGGCTTCATATCTTAGCATTTTGATATAAAGGATATGGAAGATGCTAGTTATGTACTTGGCATCAAGATTGAGCAAGACAGGACCAGAGAGATGCTTGGCATATCTCAGAGTGCATATATTGATAAAGTTTTGAAGAGGTAGGGCATGTAGGATTGCAAAAGCAGGTGAAGTCTTTGTTATCTAGGGAGAATCTTCAAGAAGACGATGTCGCACGAGATAGTTTCTTCAGATATCACTAAGGTGTATGCTTTATGGTAGCCTCATGTATGACCTGATATGCATGAGAGCCGACATTAGCTTTGTTGTGGGGATGTTAGGAAGGTACCAACATAACCCTTCTATTGCTCACTGGTAGGTAGCCTAGAAGGTTGTTCGTTATTTGAAGAGGACTAAAGATTACTAATTGGCTTATAGGAGATCGAATGAGCTCATGGTTTTACGATATTCTAACTTAGATTTTACGGGGGACAAATATGATAAGAAGTCTACTTCTAGTTATGTGTTTATACTTGCTTATGGCGTTGTCTCGTGAAGAAGTGTCAAACAGTTTGTCGTAGCTTCCTCGACTATGGAAGCTGAGTATGTAACTTGTTATGAGGCTTCTCGACAAGCTATATGGCTCAAGGAGTTTATGTATGAGTTGAAACATGTTATGATAACACGACTATGGATAACAGGTACATTGGCATTAAGTGTCACATTGTCATTGATAAAGTACAAAAATAGATTATTGATATTCCTTATTTCTCGACATTAGAGATGATTGCTGATCCGCTTACTAAGGGACTTATGATATCAGCCTTCAGGGTTCAGGGGACATGTTATGCGTATGGGATTGCTGGAGTCTCTCTAAGGATTGGCCATTTATGTGAGAGTAGTTATTAATTTATTTTATTTACTGCTATTGCATTAGAATTCTTAATCCCTTTGGGAGTTGTTCCCGATTGTTATTTTTGTCGACATTTAGTTATGATTTTAATTATTTATCTACTATTACAATTGGATTCGTTACTATATGTGCACATATTCCGTTATTATTGCAGTTATACAATTGAAATAAAGTTTTAGATATAAGTGATTTTATCACATGGTTGTTGTCTAAGTATTATGTGCCTAAAGATAATACTGAATAATTTCTCAAGTTTGCTTGGCCTGGATATGGGTAGGCTTAACATCCTAAGGCCTTTGTTTCAATATGAGCAACGGTCTTTGTATGACGGTTTGTTCTTTGTATGACGGTTTGTCTAAGTATTGAAATTACATGTCTGGTAAATACATGTTGCAGGACACTCATGGAAATGTATTAGCCCACAATTAAGGTATACATTTGCCATTCACACACTAAATTCTACCAGTAAAGAAATTTTACTTGAAAGCTATTGGGGCATCTAGGCTGACGCCCACGCTATAAATTAGGTATGTGCTCAATGCCTGACCAAAATTCATCTGTGAACTGTATTAGTTGACCTATTATTCGTAGAGTAATAGTTTTAAGTGCAACAACGTAAATAATAAATACCTTGTGTGGTTTTCAAAAAAAACCCAAAGGATGGCCATCCGATTTCCTACAAAAAATTGTGAACTGGGAGAAAATGTTTTTCTAAAAAAATGATATAGTGTCGGGTGGGAGATTGTAAGATTTTATCCTCTTGTCCAATACAATATCTAGTTTAACTTGTTTCATAACACGTACGGTATGTATCATTAGTGGTATGTTAGGTGTGTGCCCAAGCGTTACACATTATACAGGTTGGTGGGGCCTGGGTTTTACCTTTGTTACGTTAGAAGGGCATAATGGGTAGGTCTCCCTAACCTAGTGTTATATATATAAGGGGGTGTCCCTCTTGGTCTTCACATCAGTTGCTACTGATTAGGTGCTTGAAGAATCCAAGGGAAGACTTCTCCATCTAGGATTTGCAATTCGCTGGAACAAAGGTTAGTATTATTAATTTCATTTAATAATTGGCTATAGTGATAAGAACTTGATCCTATCAAAGGATTTCAACACTGACAACCACAAAATGAAGAAGAAGAGAAGTTTAAAGATGAAACTAAAGCTTACAAGAGTATACAAGAGAATAGCTAAAGACTATTGTTTGATACCAATAAAAACTAACATGAACCTAGCATAAATAGGCTAACCTAGAGAAAAACAAAGGAACATAAAATTAATGAAGTTCATCCACCAGCAAAACCATGCAAGCTAACACCTAGAAAACTACTTTAAGAATTCATTGGCATACTTTCAAACCAAATAATGCAGCCAAATATATATATACGAGTAGGGCAAAAACATGGTTTCATTTAATGAAGTCAAATCATACCTACTATAACCCTTGGTAGTAAGAAGATGTTACCCGTAAGATGATGTCCACAACCCGAATCAACTATCCACTCTTTCTCATAGTTAATTGAGGCTAAAGCATTTACGGTAGTAGTCCCATCATGAAAAACCTTCCCCAATTTTTAAGACCTTTGTGATCATCATGATCACCCGTACTTTCTGTTACATTGCCACATTTCAACTTCATGCAACATTCATTTCTTATGTGCCCCAGTTTACTACAACGATTACACTTAATATCTCGATGACTCTGTTCAAATTTCCTGAAAGGTTCTTTACCATCATCATGCTTCGAAGAACCTTCACAAGAATTGCTTTTTGGGAATGACATTTCTTTTTCTCAAACTTCTTATTACCCAAAATTAAAGCACTCCCTTCACCTTCAGGCACCAAGCACTCCGCCATTTGCTTTGCCAACGACTTTTGAGAGGCAAGAAGATTCTCAAACTCAACTTAGGATGGTTGGCTAGCCCACACTTGAATTGAAGTAACTAATGGATTATACTCGCTCTTTAATCCACGAATGATGTATCGTTTCATTTGTACCTCCGAAATCGGTTTCTCCTTATCAATAGCTGAAATTTTAAAACAAAGATTCTTCATCTTTAAGAAAAACTTAGCAATGTTAAGATCACCTTGAGTTAACGCAGT
Source organism: Kingdonia uniflora (assembly GCA_014058105.1). NCBI lineage: Eukaryota > Viridiplantae > Streptophyta > Magnoliopsida > Ranunculales > Circaeasteraceae > Kingdonia > Kingdonia uniflora. The sequence goes on along the minus strand of JACGCM010000560.1, from coordinate 2,518,253 downwards.
GAACTTAGCAATGCTCTGATACCATGCAAAGAATGCGAGAACCACAATAACCGGAATTCTCCTTTCATCGGTAGTGAACCGAAGTTACACCAGCTAAGAACCGACAACCACAAAATGAAGAAGAAGGGAAGTTTAAAGATGAAACTAAAACTTACAAGTGAATACAGGAGAATAGCTAAAGACTATTGTTTGATACCAATAGAAACTATCATAAACCTAGCATAAATAGGGTAACTAGAGAAAAACAAATGAACATAAAATTAATGAGGTTCATGTACCAACCACACCATGCAAACCAAGACCTAGAAAACCACTTTAACTTTATCAATTCATTGGCATAATTTCAAACGAAATAATACAGCCAAAGATATATACTAGTAATACAGAAGCATAGTTTCATTTATTGAAATCATATTGTACCTACTATAACTCTTGGCATCAGGAAGCTGGTTGGAATCCCATTTACAATGGTCCCAATAAGCAATTTTGTAAGAGTATCCTTGTCCATTTCCAACTCTCATAGAAAATTAGGAGTTCTGTCGTATACCAAGTGTCTTTAACAGGTTCAGATCATGATAAGATAGGTATGAGAACACTCCTACAGTTAAAGAATCCAATCATAAATTAGACCTCCATATGTTAGAGTGAAAAGTTGGAGAACTACATATACTTTCACATAAACATATATATTCACGTCATCTGAAGTATGTTGTAGTATTGGGATTATATGATCATGGGCAGGATTAAGGTCTGGAATATCGGCACCGGGTAAAGGTAAAACCGAAGGCTAATCGGTATCATGTGGGCGGTCAACCAACAACCAACAACCAACGGGAAAATATCCTCATGGAATATAACATCCGTACCAGTAAAAGTAACATGAGAATCAAGATCATAGAGATGATAGGAATTTTGACTAAAAGAATAGCCAATCAAAATGCAACGACGTGACTGACTATCAACTTGTACTTGTGGTGAATGTTGTAAGCATAAACTAAACATCCAAAGACATTCAAGTGATTATAAGATGACTTCATGTGGTGATTTATTATTCAAGACTTTTGTCGGTAAACGATTAATCAGGTATGCAGCGTAAGAAGACAGTCTTCCCAAAAACTTAAGGGTAAGTTTGCTTGGAAGCGTAAAACACATCCTACTTCGAGTAGGTGGCGAAGCCTACCCTCAGCTACTCCATTTTGTTGGGGACTGTTGACACAAGAATGTTGATGTATCGTACCATTAATAGCAAGTAAAAAAGCCTTAAAACCGTTTGAAAAGAACTCGGCTCCATTGTCGGATCGAAAACATTTTATAGAACGTCGAAATTGAACACAAAGGACAAAAAACGATTTTAAGTGATGACTACTTTCAGATTTGTGACGGATTAAGAATATCCAAGTGCAACGGGAATAATCGTCAACTACTGTTAAGAAATAATGTGTGCCACACAGTGAAGAAGTTTTGTAAACCACCCCAGGTTCGGGTCCATAAGCAGTGGCAATTGTCCTATGAAGATTCGCTTTCGCTTCAGCTCCGATGGGTTCCCTTAACCAAGCCACTACCTATGAGTCGCCAGCTCATTCTTCAACAGGCACTCGGTTAGAGCCCTGGCTCCTTCTACTGCTTGGGAGCTTACGGTTTTATGTTATATTTAGCTCCCCGATGGGGTTTCTTTTTACCCTCCCCCCAAATGTCACAATGGACAAGGTCGAAGGGGGCTTTAGTAGTCTGGTTTGTTTTGCTCTATAACAAGTATCACAAATACAAGTACTAGAAGATGAGTTTGAAGTACTACTTGAAATAATTATTTCTTGTCTGGCTTTAGAAGTGTGGCCTAGATGGTGGTGTCATAAACTTGTGGTAGGAGTTAGGTGAATGCAGTTGAAGGCAAATGAGGCATCCAAAACTTGCAGGAGGTATAATCTACCATATATTTTACCCACTCCAACTGTCCTCCACGTTTGTCAATTCTAGAAAATACAATGATCTGGAAAAAATGTGAACATCGTAATGAACAAGTAAGCCCGGATACAGAGAGAAGGTTGAAACCAAAATATAGTACACATAGTGTGACGCCCTACTGAACGCCGGGCAAATCTACCCGAGTGTTTTAAGTTCTGACCTTGGATATATGTTCTCTATAACTTAATTTAGCTGCACGCCAAGTTTCATTGAAATCGGAATTGGTTAAGAGGACGAGAAGTGTCAGTACGCTTCGTCTCAAGTTTTAATATTTCCTTTTGAAAACTAGCTATTTCCTTAGTACCTATATTAAAGAGGAACTTTGGTCCAAACCTCCTAATGACAAAGTAAGCTTTATAGCTTGGTCATCTTGGACCCCAGCTCATAGGCTATCTACAAGGGATAGTCATGAGTTCTTCATGGCCTAGGGAAGGCCAGGAGACATTGCCACACAATGCGGGTTGCTTTTCAAGATAGGGCTTGTATATGGCGCCGCTATACTGTCGTTATGACCCGCGATCCAATCGAGACCCAACGCCCCTATAAATGGACTATGTAACCAGTCCAGGCTCGATATACATCATATATCTGAAACCCCGCATATTGAGTTATTTTGATCCGCTACAGGACAGGTATGCTATCCGTACCTCGTGCCCGAGTCACGAGAGATTATGTTGTAGGGATTATTAAGGGAACATTCAGCATTGCCGCCTATACCGAATACATATTCGACGACCCCTCACGAGTATCCAGGATTATCCAGATGTCGCTCTAGCATCCGTGGATCTATTCCACTGGTGTCGTCATGCTAGTGAAGAAGGCTGGTACATGTCGGCCGCACGTGCATGTACGCCACACGATCTCATATTCTGCTATACTCTGGGCACTGTAGAGGCAGACCCGGGGCGGGCTGTGACACATAGGGCATTATTTAAGACCAAATCCTTAAAGAATAATATAGTACCTATATGGGAGATTGGGGTAGTTGTGTCATTAGGTAGTTTAATAGGTGGAGATTATCAAATGTAATTAATGTGCGACACATAAATATGATATTGGTAATATGATCAGTTGCACCACTGTCAATTATTCAATTCGTGGTACAAGAAGAAAGAGGTGTAAAACAAAGATGTTTACCTGCAAGATGAGCATAGGTTGTGTTACCTAGACTAAAAATAGCAAGCTGTTGGTGATGTTGGCCTGGCGTAAACTATAGTGGGGATGAACCAGCAAGGGAGTTTGTGTTGCCCGCTGAGGTAGACCCTGGTCGAGAGGCTCCTTTGGGGTATCCAACTATCCGGTAACATTGCACACGTCTGTGTCCCATTTTCTTGCAATTATCACATTGCACGCTCTTTTGCTATTGATTGTATACCCTTTCAAAACTCATAGTAGACCTGTGTCCAGGTGGATATGTACATTTTTTTTTGTCCTAATGACATCAAAAAAATTTGGCCCAATTGGTAAAGTGAAGAGCTTCAAATCCAAAAGTTCAATTCTTGATGCTATCAAATAAGAACCTTATTTTGATCATTTTTTCACCTTAAGCTGATCATGTCATTGTCGTAAAAAACTTTAATTTTTATGACGAGAGGAGAAGTAAATTCGTATAATTTGCCAGTCAAATATAATGTTATATTTGATTAATTTTTTAAGCTTAAATACCGTTAAAATTTGGGCGCTCCACCCCACCACACACACACACACACCCGATACCCTAATATAATTCATACTATCTTCGCCCCCCAAAATATGAAATCTTGGCTCCACCCCTGCTTGTGTAGCTGTACAGCTAGAACATTGATGTCGCTAGTAACATGCGAAATGTGTAGCTCTTGTTGCTTCTCTTCTTGTGAAACTAGGGAGTAAGCTTTAACCACTGTAGGAAGAGGGTCACAAAGGAGTATTTGACTGCAAACAGGATCGTACAAGGCATTGAGGCCCATTAAAAATTGCATTAAATACTTAATTTGTTGGTGAGTGGTTAGGAATTTCGATGATTCGCAAGAGCATTTGGTGATGGGTATATGAGATAGGGGTTCATCCCAATATTGTTTCAGTTTTGTATAATACGTGGAAACAAATTGTTGCTCTTGATTTGAGTCGTTTGGGTTGAAAAATGTGTGGAGCGTTGATTTGAGAGAACCGGTCACGGAGGTCATTCCAAACCTCTTGGGCCGTGTTAGCCTTAACGACGCTATCAGATATCTCCCATCATAGAGTTTCTTAGCCATGAAAGAACCATGCTATTACATCTTTCCCGTAAGTGAAATGTTGAAGAACAGTCCTCTGGTTGTGGGATGCTCCCATCAACAAAGCCAAACTTATTTTTGCCAATTAAGGTTGTGCACATAGCACAACACCAAGTAGGGTAATTATCCCCGTTAAGGGAATGGGTAACAAGGATGGTTCCTGGGTTGTCAGAGTGATGAAGGTAGAGGGGATTATTGAGGGAGCTTTCATTCTCCAAGTTAGTCTTATCGGTGGTAGCAGTTTCAGCCGCAACTTCGGGAGGTGCCATTGATAACACAATTTATTCTCTTTAAAGAGGAGTGAAGTACAATAAGGAAGGAGGTGAAAAGTGAGAAAGGTGTCAGGAACGGTTATGCTCTGATTTGTGACTACTTGTTATAGAGCAAAACAAGCCAGACTTCATTTTTCAATTAGATTCATTTCTACTCAAGCTCGAAAGGGGGACGATATTGCACTTGGATATTCTTAATGTGTTATCACTTAAAACATTTGTTTTTTGTCCTTTGTGTTCAATTTCGACGTTCCATAAAATGTCTTCGATCCGACAAAGGAACCGAGTTTTTTTGAAATGATTTTAAGGCTTTTCTACTTGCTAATGGTATGATACATCAACATTCTTGTGTCAACACTTCCCAACAAAATGGAGTAGTTGAGCGTAAACATCGCTACCTACTCAAAGTAGGATGTGCTTTACGCTTCCAAGCAAACTTAACCTTAAGTTTTTGAGGAAACTGTTTCTTATAGCTGAATACCTGATTAATCGTTTACCGACAAAAGTCTTGAATGATAAATCACTACATGAAGTTATCTTATAATCACTTGAAAGTCTTTGGACGTTTAGCTTATGCTCACAACATTCACCATAAGCACACGTTTTGATAGTCTTTGGACGTTTAGCTTATGCTCACAACATTCACCAAAAGTCACGTCGTTGCGTTTTCATTGGCTATCCGTTTTGGTCAAAAGTCCTATCATCTCTATGATCTTGATTCCCATGTTACTTTCACTAGTAGGGATGCTATATTCCATGAGGACATTTTCCCATTTTTTGACCGCCCACATAATACTGACTCGTCTTCGGTTTTACCTTTACCTGCTGCCGATATTTCCGACCTTAATCCAACCCTTGATCAGATAATTCCAATGCCACAACATACTTCAGAACCACAAAATAGCCCAGATCCTACAGTCCCTAATGAAGAACCTAATCAAGCACCACCAACTGATGAAATTGCGCCTACATCCCCGACTATTTCACGAGTGCAACAACCATCTCCCCACCCAACTTGTACAACTTGTGCACCCACATACATACCTACATGATTATCATTGTCCCACCATAATATCTGGCACCACTACTCCAACGTCCTCTACAAATGCGGCTCCTACTGGTACGTCTTACCCATTGTGCAATTACATTTCTTATGAAAAACTTTTACTCTCCTATTGGTCATTTGTTGCAGCCATCTCTAATATTTATGAACCTAAGACTTTTAAGCAAGTAATGGCAAACCCAAAGTGGCAAGATGCTATGTCTAGCGAAATTGTTGCTCTCTAACTTAACAATATGTGGACTTTAACCGACTTACCGCATGGGAAACATCCTGTTGGTTGTCTATGGGTTTACAAAGTGAAGTACAATTCAGACTGGCTCCATTGAACGCTACAAAGCCACGCTTGTCGCCAAGGGCTTTACTCAGCGGTAAGGACTCGACTATCACGAGACATTTGTGCCTATTGCTAAAATTGGCACTGTACATTGTTTCCTCGCAGTGGTCGCAAGGAAAGGATGGCCATTGAACCAACTTGATGTTAATAACGGCTTCTTACATGGCGATCTGCACAAAGAGGTATACATGCGCATTCTACCTAGATTCTCATCACAAGGAGATAAACGTGTTTGTCGACTGAATAAATCCCTTTACGGACTCAAACAAGCAAATCAAAACAGATATTCAAAGCTCTCTTCCTTATTATTGGTCGCTGGATTCAAACAATCTCGAGCTGATTTTTTCCTCTTTACCCTCATCAAGGGATCATCTCATACCTTCATCCTCATTTATGTTGATTATATAATCATCTCGGGTAATAATTCGTCATCTATTATCTCACTAAAACAGCTACTTCGCTCCAAATTCAACATCAAGGATTTAGGGACTCTCAAATACTTCTTGGGTATTGAAGTCGCTAGGTCTTCGCAAGATATCTTCATCTCTCAATGGAAGTACACCTCGAAAATTCTACAAGACATGGGCATGATAGAACTCACACAGCAAGCTTTTCTATGGAACAAAATCTGAAGCTTAATGACACCGACGGATCCTTACTCAAAGACCCTACATCTTATCGACGTTTGGTAGGCAGACTAATTTAATTGACCATAACACGACCATATATTGTGCACCCCATTCATATATTAAGCCAATTTGTGAACAATCTTCGGTCACCGCATCTTGATGCCACACATTGTGTCGTTCGTAAGGCAGCCCTGGTCAAGGAATGTTGCTTTCCTCTATGAGCTCCCTCTATTTGTCTACTTATTGTGATGCCAACTATGCAAGATGCCCTATGACTCGATGCTCCATTACAAGTTATTTTACGTTTCTTGGTGAAAGCCCTATATCGTGGAAAATTAAGACACAAACCACTGTTTCTAGATTCTCGACAGAATTGTGAACTTAAATGGCTCCATTACCTCTTACATGATTTTGGCATTCGTCATCCGACACCAATGAACCTATACTGCTGCGAAAATCAAGCTGCACTATATATTGCTGCGAATCCAGTGTTCCGTGAACGTGCCAAACACATAGAGGTGGACTGTCATTTTATACGGGAGCGCATCCAAAATGGTTCACTACAAACATTTCATGTCCGCACTAACCATCAGCGAGCTGGTATCTTCGCCAAGGCTTTACGATAAGATCACTTCTTGTTCTTATCAACCAAGTTGGGCATTCACAATATTCATGCTCTAACCACTTCTTGTTCTTATCAACTAAAGTTGGGCATTCACAAATATTCATGCTCTGACTTGAGGGGAGTATTGATATATATGACTAATACACTAGGATGGGATATATACCAAATATAGCTCTCGAGGTCATCTACTAACTATTGAGCTCAATGAGATAGCCTTGTACAGTCTGTGCTATCTCTAGAATTAAGGGATATGATACAATCTCTTCTTGTATGTAACTTCTATAAATAGTTAGTTGAATTAATGGGATATACAGAGATTTCCTCTTTATATTCATCCTCTCTTCTAGATTTACATGGCATCAGTAGACTCGTACGCGGTCCCGCAACCATGTACTGGCAATGTGTTTTGAAATAACATATGCACATCCATTTAATATGTTAGCACCTTTCCCAACATAGTTAACCTGTAAGAGAAATAATATGATGAGAATTAAATCGGAAAAACATTAAAGTACAAGTTTGACTCAAAGTGGCTTCATTCACAGGAGACAACCTTGCATTCCAAGAATTGGTTTTATTGAGTGGGGAGGAAGGAAGAAGATCAAGGAACTTGCTTACAAACTTCTCTGAATTTGAATGATTTTTTCCATCGACAGTCATATTTATCAAGCAATCATTCTTTGATAACACGAACTTGAGTATTTCCTCGAGAGAAGATGAGATACCAACCCTGAAAATAAAAATCCCTTCAGATAACATAAGTAATGTAGTGCAAACGCGGAAGCCAAATAATCACGAAGAACACTAGTACATTCAATTGGGAGAAGAAATTAGGTTCTTGAGGAACCCCAATTTTACTTTATTAAAACTTTTCTTAAACAAAACTAACTATTGGAAAAGCTAGAGAGATCCCCTCTTTATAGAACTAAAGTGGGAAATGACCCATCTAGGGATGTCCTACATCAAGCCCTTCCTCTGCGGAATAATTCGACCATGAATTCAACCAGTCGGTGTACTCGGAAAATAGAACTGGAACCCTCTGCTGAAAATATGCTTCTGATATCCACGAATTCTCTTAATCTGGTTTACCCAAACAATGCACCTTATACATATGATAGACACCTCTCTTTGGCGTCTTATTTGTACTCTGCTCTAAGACAGTGTCAATACGATTAAACTCGTATTGCTGTGGAAGAGGAATCGCTAAGTAAAAGGCGGCACATGATCTCTAACAAAAGGGGACAGAATACTCACATTAACAACGTGAGAGCGTCGCATATGCCATGGGAGGTCAAGTTTGTAAGCATTCTCCCCAATGCGTTGGACAATACAAAAAGGACCTGTTCGTCAAAGGGATAATTTGGAACCCACGCCTGATCGATGCTCCTTCTTAATATACAGCATAACCAAATCTCCCTGCTAAAAATTGACCTATCGATGTCGTGTATCCGCTCGTGCTTTATAGGAAGCATAAGTCTTTGCTAAACATGTGCATATGCTTACATGGATATGCTGTATCGAAATAGCAAATTCTGCAGCAGAGGATGAAATGGGGACCGTCGGAGATATAGGTGCTAAATCTAGAACTGTATCTAACGATCGCCCTTGGATAATCATAAATAGAAACCATCCCATTGATCTGTTGACAAAATTGTTAAACACAAACTCAACTTGAGTAAGGGCGAACACCCAATTCTCGGGACTATCCCCAATCGTGGCTCGTAATAGGTTACCTAAGCTTTTGTTAACTACCTCCGTCTGCCCATTTGTTTGATAATGAAATGATATGGAAAAATGTAACTTGTAGTGGAGATAGCCCCATAATGATTACCTGAAATAACCCATGAATCAGACGTCCCTGTCTGACGTGATTGACTAGGAATACCATATAAACGAACAATCCCCCGAAAGTACAGGTATGCAATGCGAGATGCGTCATTTATCTGAGAATAGGGAATGTAATGTGCCATCTTGGAGAACCTATCGACGACAACAAAAACTGAATCAAGGCCATCTACTGTCATTGGTAATCCTGTCATAAAATCCATAAAAACGTCTCGCCATAAGGCCTCAAGAATGGGTAAGGGTGTGTATAGGCTGATGTTTTGCTGAGTTCCCTTAGTTGTCTGACAAGTATAACACCGCCCAATAAACTAGTTGACATCACACCGCATACTAGACCAAAAAAATTTTCTCTCTCATAGACGACATTATTTTGGCCACCCCAAAATGACCACCAAGTCCCCTGCTATCTATCCCAGCTATGAAAAAATCTAAAACTAACAACGAAGGGATGCATAAAGTTGACTCACGGAACAAATACCCATCCTATATAGAGTTTTCCCCACTTCACACTCCCTCTTGTGCGAGATGATCGCCAAAAATAGGACCGAAGAACTTATCTGTAGCATATAGATCACGTAATGTCTCAAACCCAAATACCGAAGCTCGGAGAGTAACCAAAAGCTCCTTGCATCTACTTAAAATCATCGGCGACCGTGTTCTCCTTCCCCTTGACATGCTGAATGGTGAACGTATAGTCTTAGAGAAAGTTGAACCACTTTGCATGTCTGTCAGAAATGACCCGCTACTGACTCTGCATATGGTGTAACGCATCATGATCTATGTGGAGGATAAACTCCATATGTACCAAATAGTGCCTCCAATGAGTTAGTGAGCAGACAACTGCTAGAAGCTCAATGTCATAAGTGGAATAACGCAACTGTGGACCCGAAAGCTTTTGAGTAAAATACGCAACTAGCTTCCTCTCCTGAGAAAGAACTGCCCCAATACAAGTCTTGCATGCATCTGTATATACATGGAATAATTGTGTAAAGTCTGGTAGCTCAAGAATGGGCGCTGACATTAACATATCCTTGATCGTCGCAAAAGTTGCAGCTGCCTCTGGCCTCCAGATGAATGGTACATCTCTCATCAAATCAGTCAATGGTGTCATAATCGCACAAAAACCCTGAATAAACTTCCTCTAAAATGTAGCTAACCCGTGGAAACTCTAAATTTGTGAAGTCGATGTAGGAATCAGCCAATCCCTGATAGCCTAAACTTTACTTTCGTCAACCCATACGTATACCGTTAGCTGATACCACAAATTCCAAAAATTGTACTGAGTCAACCATAAAGGAACACTTCTTCAGCTGAAAATATAGCTTGTTGTCCCGGAGGACTCCAAGAATAATGGTAATGTGCTCTAAGTGTTATTCATCTGTCTTACTATTGATCAGAATATCATTGAAGTATACAACAACAAACTTGTTGATGTACTTGGGCAATGCCTTTGTCATCAACCTCATAAACATCAACAGGGTATTAGACAGCCCGAAAGGCATAATCATCCACTCGAATAGACCATCCTTTGTTTTGAATGCTGTCTTCCTCTCATCACCGGGCCTCATACGAATCTGGTGATACCAGCCCACTGCGAAGGTTAAGTTTAGAGAACACTCAGACTCTATGCAAGTTATCAATCATATCCTCTAACTGTAGGATTGGAAAATGGTACTTAACTATTATCTTGCTGATAGATCTACTATCAACGCACATCCTCCAGCTGCCATCCTTTTTAGGTGTCAGGAGAGTTGGTACTGTACATGGTGACATACTCTCTATAATTAGACCCTTGTTACATAACTCAGAGACCTGTTTCTATGACTCTGCATGCTCTACATGTACCATTCGGTAGTAAGGTAAATTCGGTGGTGGGGACCCCCCGAAGAAAAATCAATAACATGTTATAAATTACGCAGATGAGGTAATCCATTATCACTACACCAATTTTACTAAATTACCACAGACCTAATATGTGGTAATAGTCATTTTGCCACAGATAAAGTCTGTAGTGGAGGCCTGTAGCAAAAGGTGCGTGGCAATATTTTTGCTATAGAGTTTATCTGTGGTTATCTAATTTATATTGTTACGGAGTAAATCCGTGGCAATTTTTTTGCCACGGAGTTTGTCTGCGGTTATCTAATTTATATTGATATGGAATAAATCCGTGAATTTTTTTTTACCACGGATAATATCTATAGTATAATTAGGATATTTAACACTGCTTTAGTCCGTGGTAATTTAATTTTTCTTTATTTTTTAAAAAAATAAAAAAAATAGCCAAAACCTACACAATTCAGGAAAACAAATTGCACCTGTTGTATTCACAAATATAAACAAAAACACGCAATTCAATAACTTGTTTCATTTATAAATATTGGCCCAAAAATTATAGGTACACTGGTTACAAGCTATATACATGTTCCCTATAATAAATCCAAAAAACCATGGATTGAGAAACAAAAAAAGGAAGCGCAGTAACTTTAAAAGCAAATGATTAATATAGCAGTGTTCAAACTATAACCTCAAAAGTAGTAACGGATCCAAGAATAGGGAGCACCATCAATCCATTATAAAAGCCTTCAAAAAGATGGGAAGTACCTTGCAAGAAAATTAACATAACAAATAAATTATAAATGTCAAACCCTTTGAACTTTTAGTTGTTAAATGGATAACAAGAGAAAATTCAAAAAATGTACAAGAGTTTATAAGAACATTTACTTAATAAGATTATAACATACACAAAATTTCTTAGTTTGGTGTGATGCAGCTTCTGGTCATGTTGCATAGCAATTCAGATTTCAAGTTACCTGTTTATAACTAAGAATACATGACTAAGTTAGCTCATAAAAACTTAATGTATTCGAGTACCAAGAATCCAATTCTGAGTACAGTTAAGGAATTCTCGAATAGTAGAAGGGCTCAAATAACAACTGTAGACAACAACTAACTCTAAACAAAGAGTACAGAGAATATGGGGTCTTTATGACTATCGAACGGAATAACTTACAGTTAAGGTTCCCTTAGAGGGATTGTAATTGCACTAACACCACGATCAAAAGGTCAATGAAAGCAATTGAAGATTCAAACATGCATTAGCTAAGTTAACTTAAAATTGATTTATTGCAAGGAATAAGAATACTGGACAAGTTCTTAAAGGACTAGATACTATACCTTTTTCTGGATTGCCCTGTCAGTTGTATCGACGTCAACATTATCAATAAACAAATAACCTAAAGTGAAGTAAGAGATACCAGCCCCAGACCAACTGAAGTAAGATATACCAGCTCCAAATAACCTGAAGTGAAAGATGTACACTGGTTTTGCAAGAAGGAAATAAAAAGAACATTATACAAATGAGGCAACAAGTATACCTCTCCTAAATTAATTAATTCCCTCAAATGGAACAACCATTTCTACTTCTTGTCCCTCAAGACTCAACTCGTTTTGCAAGAACACTAGATCCTGGTCCAATGGCTCAGAAAGTTGTAGAGTCATCTATAACATATTTGAGCTGTTTATGAAGAACATATCAGATAACTTGACGACTATAAGAAAAACTAAAAGACACATTAAGTATTTTACCACATCGTATACATGTTAACAATTTGAGAAAACAAATATTAGCGATTTAAGTACCTTCATTTCACAACTAGTTATGTAGTCGTGCTTCAAATTATTTGAGGCCCATTCATAGAGATTAAATCTAACAACTCCAGTATTCTCATGTAGAACCATATTAAATGTGGTGTCCCATCTAGGAAAAAAAAGGCTAAAACTATATAATAGTCAGACAATGGCTAAAACTAAAAGGAAAATAAAAAACGTGTAACAGAGAAGCATTGGCGAAGGGGCACTGAAGCTATGCTTTCTCCTTAACACAAAAGAAGAGCAGAGGATTTAGTCCTACTTAGGGCCTCTTCACAAATGGTTCGGGTCTGAAACCAAGGAATTGTTCAGCATTTTAAATTTAACTAAACACTCACCTACTCATACGTCATCTTGCTGAAACCAAATTTATCTGTCCATATCGATCCCACCTCATCAGCAGCTGGAAGCATTATGTTTCTCACATTCAAGAACCCCAAGAATATCTCCATGCAAGCGAACAAGGCCTGAAAGTAACCCTGTAAATAGAAACAAGTGTCATCAAAATCCTATAACATACGATATTATGAAGACATTTTTGAAATAGGAAAAACGAGTTATATGCAGAGTATAAAAAGAAAATGAAAATTATATATTCAGTTCATAAACTTCCCTCAAATCTAGGTTACCAAAAATAAAGTAAATTATAGTGTATAATAGACGGCGGTAGTTGGAAAAAACTATGGCATAATTATATAAACAAAAGGCAGACTACAGCCAAGTCGTTTCGATTTGTATAATACTTTTTTACAAGAAGAGTGACTCAAGGGATTTTAAGTTGGGAATAAGGAACAAACTAAATATCCCTAAAGACTTATAATTTCCATCTCCAATAAGTAAATAAATTTACTCTTTTTCATGAAAGAGCACTAAACCCAGGAAAATCAGGGTCCTGACTTGGCACCTGACGCATCAGCCGAGTCCCCTTCAAACAAATAAAGATGGTCAGTAACGCGTAGACTCGAGCTCTGACTTGGGTGCCTGACTGACTTTTTTATAGTTTTGGGTTTCGTGTATTCTTGGTTAAATTGTTTCTCCACAATACAAATAAAATAAATCTAGTATTTTCCATCCAATAACACCCCTAATAACTACAAAGATTAAATTAGGACTTTAATTAGGGAGTTAACATTTGAAAGAAGAATTCTTAGGATTGTTATGTTCTCAAGAGAAAGAACCCTAGTTTTGATTTGCTAGTATCATCGAGTTTGTCCTTCGGTCTTAGTGATTATTTAGAGTTACTTTGATTAAATTGTGTCATTCGCATAAAAGTGACATCTACTTACCCTCCAGGTTTAGTATGCATAGAAGATACAGAGGAATTTATATGGATTCACATAATAAAAAGAGAAATATGAAGAGAACCCATATCGCTTCCCGATATGTATTTCTAGAGTTATTCTCTACACCTTATACTTCCCAATTTTAAGCAACAGAAACCATCAATTCCTAATATTTGTCCCTTGAGGCTCTAAATACTTAAATAATTAATACCTTTCTCTTCCTTATGCACTCCACCTCAAACCAACAAACTTACCTTACAACTTACAAGATCAAATCAAGAAGGTACTAAAAAGCGTCTAGACTCTAGAAGAACTCAGGTATTTTGTTTGATAACTAGAAACTAAAATATTTTTGTAAGCTGAACTAAAATAATTATATATTTATATTTCACTAGACTATATTCGACAATCCTCCTCTGATCTTATATTATCCTAACAAAACGCCGCCGATCTCCATACTATGAATTAACTGTTATCGCATCAGCAGTGACTAAGCGATATTACAATGTCCTGCTGTCCGTACCTTCTTTCGAATTTCAACACTTCAATCTTCGATATTTCACTTAAAATATATTCCAAATACTTTTCGATTTTCTAACCTACTTATTACTCCCATCACAATTTTTTCTTAATAGTTTTCAAGGTAGACGAAGTTTTTTACAACAACTCATTAAAAAAGTACAGTTAGTGTTGAATGTTTGTGGAGGTTGCTTGAATCAGCGCCCAACAACTACGATGGTGGCGATAGCATGGTTGCGGAATGGATGCCCCCACACTTTAAATGAGGTGAGGGTGAATCGGGAGAATCCTCCCATCTCGATTATTGGAGGTCAATTTAGGAGGTAGAGTGGCAATATCCCTCCCATCTCCTAATCCTATAGACACCTGCTAATATGGAGTATTTCACTTATCCGTAAAATGTTTTAGTCTCTGCGCCCGCAGCGAAACTACCAACCAAGCACGAAAAGAGCTGAATGTAATATGCTGTATCAGTAAACAATTTTCATGGAGAGGCAGGTCAATACATACAAAATTCCACTTGTTTCTATAAACGCTAATTTCACATATTCTACTCACGAGCTTATGACATAAACAACAATCCTTGACAAATAAAAAGGTGAATGCCAGAAACACAAGAAAAAAAAACTACAAATTCTAAGATCTTAAACCAACTAAACATTATCACATTTCCTTGGCAATCACTACTCGTTGCAACTATATGAATTTCTGTGACCTCTACTCCAAAAATTCGTATGATCTCAGCCAATACCACACATGAGCTGCAAGAGATAGAGTCTGATAAGATGACGCACAGTTAAGCTGATAAAATAACATGCTTCTAAGAAATAGTTCGTACTTGACTGTCAATATTGCACAATACATCCCTCCAAATTCTTGGTCCTTTGAGTTTATTCTGCAATATAATTATAGAAGAAAAGAATTAAAAATCAAATTCTACTGCAAGATATAAAAGAACAATAAGCAGACGAACGGCAATAGAAATAGGAAAAAAATCTTTATTCACCCATAAACCATGGAGGGAATGAGGTCACGGCTTGTTTTTGAATCAACTATTGGGTCAAAGCGGTCATGAGAAATATGAATTTTAGAGAGAGATAATTAACAGCTGTGATGACATAATATAAGAATGCAGCGAAGTACAAAAAAATGCTAAATACAAGAGACAATGTGATGTGACGCATCATTTTCTTATTAAGCATCTAATTTTGCCTCTCCTATTTTCCAGTTCTTCCTTTTTTCAATCCTTAAGTAATTATTTCCTTTAGAATTTAAGAAATTTCTTTATTTCGTAAAAAAAATTAGCAGGCATGAAATTACAAAATGAGAAAGATTATCAACCATTGGTTATGAAAAAACAAAAGAGAATCATGAATTGGAAATACAGATCTCTCCTTTTTGGTGGTAGGCTTGAGTTACTAAAAACTGTTCTTCAATCTTTGTTTATGTATAGGGTGGGGTGCTTTGGGCTTCCCAAAAGTGCAATTACAAAATGAAAATTAAGAATCTTCAAAGACTTCTTACGGTCTGGTTCTATTGATACTAAGGTTGTCTTTAGTGTTGCCTGAAAGGAGGAATGTACCTCATATAGAGGGAGGACTTGGGATTAAGAGTTTAAAGGATTTTGCAATTTAATTATATCTAGAACTGTTTGGAATCTAGTGACAAAAGTAATCTCTCTGGGATCCCCGGAATAATGAAAAATACTTGACAAACTGTATTTTACGGACCATGATCCCTCAAGATGACTGCTCCTGGGGTTTCAGATCTATTCCGAAAAAAAGTTTTGTATTGAATGATTGAAAATATATACTGGGGAATGGGAGAGTTTTTCCCTTGTAGCATGACCCTTGGTTTCCAAATGGGATCCTCATACAGAGACTCCACCGGTCCCGTACTCTCAAGTATTAAAAATGGAGATACAATTAGCAATGGTGCAGATGAAGACAGACGGAGAAGGTTTACTAGCAGAGTGAGATTATAAAAACTATCTCAGATATTGAATTAAATTCAAAAATGCTGACGCACCCTCAAAAAAATGATTATATGCTCATGTGTACACCTCCAACAAATGGGAAATTTGCCACAAGCTTAGCTTGGGATAAGCTGAGGTATAATAAAAGATGAAGTGGGCTGGTAAAAAACTGCTTGTAATAAAATTTATATCCCTAGGCAGACATTTATAGCATGATTGGCTACTATAAACAGAATGAAAATAAGGGGCTTCCTTGTTTAAATTGAAGTCCTTAATGCCTCCTATTGCTCATTGTGTGATGCAGGTAAATAAAATAGATCTTTTTTTTTAATCTCCCTTTACAAATTTGATAGGTTAACTCAGTTGGCTGGTTAGTGAAGCTTCTCCTGGCCCTGCTCTAAAAAATACTCAAAGCTTCTTTTGCTGCCTCAATTTACTTCATTTTAGAAGAACGGAGCACAAGGCATTTTATACATCTATCTGGACCACAAGGGAGCATAAAAATGTACTAGTGCAACCAGTTTCAAGTATGCCCAAGTAACCCAAACTCATTCTTACAACAAGTTCCTATACCACCAGCTTATAGCTATAACTTATAATGTTAGATTTGGCCGTAAAGTTTGCCTGACTATATATGTTCCACCATGGATAAGTGAACAGTGAACTGCTAATAAGAGGGTGTTGTTGGCATTCATGTTATGTTAAGTCTATAAGGTGAGTCAAGTGATTTAGATCTACGTACTAATTGTTAGGTCCAATATACTTGCGATTTCATATTTTTATT
Organism: Kingdonia uniflora; assembly: GCA_014058105.1. Taxonomy (NCBI): domain Eukaryota; kingdom Viridiplantae; phylum Streptophyta; class Magnoliopsida; order Ranunculales; family Circaeasteraceae; genus Kingdonia; species Kingdonia uniflora. Next base: position 2,501,062 of record JACGCM010000560.1, on the reverse strand, counting down.
GGGATTATTACTTCAAATTGTGGCTTTGGTCAGGAAAACTTTTAGAATTTGAAGTATTTTGTTAAGGGCATTCGGCAAGGTAAAGTCGGTCCATACTGCTTAGTGGTATACCAGTATGCTCCTCCAAATAACAATTGGTCATCTAATTGGAGGGAAATGAAGTCATTGGGAAAATGGGCTAAAAGAGCAACCAATTGCCGAAGATTACCTTTAGAAACATATACAAGAATTAAAGAAACCCTTACAAGACTGTTAGTTTCACACTACTTATTTATTGTATTTTCCTTTTTTATTTTTCTTTAAAGTTAGCTAGTCATTGTATAGCTGATTCACTTGAGGTATCCCTTTAGATTGTAACTCTTTTCATATGAATTGAAAATCCTGGTGGGCTCTGCCTAACTCTGGTTTCCTTCTAAAAAAAATAGATTTTTTTTTGTCTGAGTACAGTTACGTCTCGAGAATTTTGTTAACAGATTGTTAGAGCTTGTAACAGGGTTAATGATACATGTTTTAAAGAAATTGACTATGGGATATAACAGGGCAGCTATATATGATTCAAAGGTACCTTGCTCGCCATATGAAGGCACCCAAAGCCTCTAAGATAGTGAAATTCTTCGAAGTTGTGCCTTGTATCGCTCCATTGACTCATCTTTCACATCAAAACACTCACAAACAACATGACGAAGCATAACATCACAAAGGTTGACAAACATGCCCGAACATGCACAAGTTATAAGATCAATCTGCATATGAGCCCTAGACGAATTTTTCATGATCACTTCTGCAAGAAAATGAAGAACGTTATTCGTTAGCTTCAGTGTTTGTAAGGAGAGATAAAAGAACTTCCTTTAGGCCATCGTTTAAATTACTCCTGACAGTCTTAATAGTTGCAAAAGAAGAATGCAAGTTAGTTTGGCTACGAGTCGACGTTTCTACAAAAAAAACTCCTGACCAATATCCAACTTGCTTATAAAATCAGTATGATCAGGAATAGGGCTGATATGAAAAAACGCACCCAAGATGCTTGTCATCTCCATTACACACCCATTCACATACACCCTTTTTGGTACCCACCATTGATGATTTACCAATGCTTTCGCACAATTTGGAAAACTAACCAACATCAACAACGCTCTCAACGACGGTTGAAAATTCCCAATTGCAGATATGCTAAGCACGCTTCCCCTCAAGTCCTCACAGCCTTTTCAGAATAGGTTCCAAACTTTCGAAATCAGAGTCTAGGAAAAATTCCTCTATAAATCCAGGAGGAGAAACAACCCCACTGCCACTCCCAGTACTACCCCCAAACACATCCATTGAACTCGAAACCTCAAAAAAAACCATTGGTAACAATGGTGAAACATTCCCATTAAGTTTTCCCTTTCCGCAACTACAAAACATATCAGGATTACTCAGATGAATATGTCAATACGAAACTGACAAACTCTTCGTCTACCGAACTAAAGTTTTTAACTCAGACTTGATTATCTTCTCCTCATTGAACCCATCTTCTTCCCTTCTTCATAAGCTCGGTGATAACCCGAAACCAAATAAAGAAGAGGAGGTTCCTCACTCGCTGCAAAGAAAATAGCAACCAGTGTTAGATTTTAAGCTTTTAGTGAAAACAAACTATTCATAAGGCCTACTCCTAAATTATCCATAGAATCAATCTCTAAACCCCAACTCCATTACAACAATATTTCTTTTAAATATATACCGTTACTAAAGAAGCAATAGATTTCAGTAAACGGTGATAAAAAAAATCAAGAAACAAAACAAAACTCATATCAGGAGATTGAAAGGGTGTTTTGCAAAGCATTTTTTTTTTCCCGTGAAATACCTAACATATTTTTTGTCAGTAATATGTATAAGGATTGTTCAGGACAACTTGTTGGTTATATAGATAATCAATATATCTAAAGTTACAAAATCTTAGCAAACTGACGTGATAGATGATCAACCAGAACCCACTCCATTAAATCCCGAGAAAGCCAAAGGGGTTTCCCCGTACTGAGAATCTTAGCTGCTGCCTGCTCCAAATACACAACTCGTACATCATTCGAATCAACCAAAGAGACTAAAAATATTTTTCGAATAACAATATCTTCGTATTCTGCTAGAAATTTTTGCGGTTTCTGGATCGTTACCATATTACAAAACAACAATTGAGATCAATCAAAATGAAGAGGCAACTCAAACGGAAAACTAAGTCCAACAATATATTGTTTGCTCCAAACTTTGTTTACATCATAATCCTTCAAAACCCATATGTCAATATAGCCTTTACTGGACTTACAATTTGTGAATGATAGACATCCTCCTAAAACTCTAAACTTGCAAAAATCATCCCAAGAGCCTACGCCGGGCAAGACCACATCGATTAAAGGACTCATTATCTCTCCAAATTCTTCAGAATCCAAATCAAACAACAAAATGTACATTATAGGTGCATTTACATCATAAATAACATTTCGGTTGGCATTTGCCACCCAATGAACCAATCCACTGACACATACAGAATGACCATACAGGTCCTTGTAAGAGATAATTCCCATCGTCTTTCGCCTACAAGCTCATACCACAAGCTCAACTTACTATTTTGGCATCGGTTGGGACTGTGGTAACGGTGGCACCGATGACGGCGGTGTGACAGCTTGTGATACGGAGAGATCCAGGCTTGGTGATGGAGAGCGGCCCTGTTTGTTTTGATGGGAAGCATCTGGGCCATGATGTATATTGTTGGGGGTATCAGGCGGCCTCTTAGACTTGAAAACTTTGATTTTTGTTTTTTGGAGTTGGAATAGTGGGTTGGGTTTGGGCCCGAGTTTGGGAGTGGGTTTGATGAAATGATGTTGTGGGCTTGGGCCCAGGAGATTGATCCTGGACTTGGTTCTTGCGATCTGGTTTCGAACCTGACCCATGCAGGTCAATGGGAATCCATTCACAGTTGGTCTATCTCAAATACTATCTCGTGGGCATGTGCAAACTGGCTTTGAGGTTTCTACCTCCACTTCGGCAGCCAGGACCACGTCCTCTCCAATAGCCGATTTGTGCTTCGTGGGGGGGGGGGGGGGGGGTCGATCAAACCGTATAACGCCGGTAATTTTTTCGGAACCACTGTAGCTGTAACTTGCTCACACAGTGCGCATCGATCTGTAACGTTAGGGACGCCAGAGAACTCCTTGACGGCGTGGGGTAAACCGTACCAATCTTCATCTCCGCAAGTTCATATGATTGTTTGGAGCAACTCGGATTGAGCACTCATGAGTTCTAAAAGAAACTCGTATCTCGTATTCATCTCGTCCATTCGAAGGATTAAAAGGTCGCTCTGATACTACTTTAGTGTAAACTAATTACGCGGATGCCAGATAATCACGAATAATGCTAGTACATTCAATTGGGGGAAGAAATTAGGTTGTGGAACCCTAAATTTACTTTATTAAAACTTTTATTAAATCAAAACTAAGGTAGTTTTTGTTTTGCTTCTTTGAAGTGCAAAAAAAAATTTTAGCAAAAAAATTCAGCAGTTGAAGTAAGCTAAATAAAAATTCAGCAAAAAAATTCAACAGTTGGGAGATTAGGTGGTGTTTGTTTTTCAAGTGCTGAATGCTGAAAAAAAATTCAAGTGCTGAATACAAAATGTTTTGAAGTGTTGAATGCTAAATGTTGAATTGTTGAATAAGTTACGGTGTTTCTTTTCTAGGTAGTGCTGAAAACTGGTAAATGTCCTAAATACCCTTGTTATAAAAGAACACAACTTGAAGCATATTCGAATAAACAAAAGTTTGGTCTATATCTGCCCCTCTCTGTTCGAACAAAAGGACAAAATGGACAAAATGTGCATACAAAAGGCATCATTGCACAAAATGGACAAAATTGATATACAAAATGGCCATGCTAAATGAACATACAACAAACATTATTACACAAAATAGACAAAAAAGAATGGACAAAATGAATATACAAAATACATCCTTGCACAAAATGGTTTATACAGATCATAAGCATTAAAAATAGTCTGAAGTACGAATCTTAAGATAACACAACCCAATATAGTCTAAAATAGCAAATAGTCGAACATCAACATAGTTTATAAATCCGAAAAACATGATAATCCAAAATAGCAATGCATAAAAAACTAAACTCCGAGAAACTGCATCAGGTAGAGTTTCTTTTATTCTAGCGTAGCCAAGCCCACAAACATGTCAACATTTCTAAATGTTCAGGACCAGCATATTCAAATCGGCGGCGACATCTGAAGTAGTCGTATCAATGAAATCATCCCTAGCAGGACCAGTTGCATATCTACCAGTAGCCACTATGTTTGCAAAAATAGCTTCCATCAAGTCTTCATGAAGTAACCCACCTTTCCTAAATGTACTGATACTCTCATTTATCTGATGTGCATCAAGAAAACAAACATTCAGAAATTTATAATATGACTATACATATGAACATAATAAACAAAAGATTACTTTACATTAATCAAGGCATCCCACTCTTCGGGTGGAAGATGAAACGTGCGGGTTTCTGCATTAAAACCATTCCCAGTCTTTCTCAAAAGCCATGTCCAAGCATTGTACTTCGCCTTTTGGTAAAACCAGACATTACTAAAATATTTCAGTCCACGAGTTAGGTTAAATTTTGCATTGTACTCCTCCCTAATCTTGGCCCAAGAGGCTTTCGAAAGTCCAGACCCCGCATCTTTACTTGTGTCAAGTTCACATTATCTTCAATCTTCTTCAGGTATTTAAGTATTCCCTCATGCCACTCACTATAAGGGGGAATATTACTGGAGCCTCTTCTTGTTATTTGAACAGATGAAAAATTAGTTTCTCTTCATATTGCATCATATCTTGCTGTCTGAATACTCTTCTTGGACAAAATGCTAACAGAAGAAATGCTAACACCAAAATGCTAACACCAATATGGAATATGGAATATAATAAACTGCGGACTGAAAGCTTATGAAAATCAATTTAAGAGTTGTTGGCGATGGACAGACAAACAATAAGCTCTTAACTCCACTACTGCTTCAGTTGGTGTCCTTTGGTGGTGTAGTATCATATTCCCCAGATTTGATAAAGCCAACACTCTGCAATCGAAGACAGCTCAGCTCTATGAAGTCAAAGTTAGCTCAGCACTCTGTAGTCAAAGACAACTCAACATTCTAGAAAATTCTAGGAGTCCTCGACTTACCAAAAGTAACCGTTGTAGCCCGGTCAAGAACGAACTGTTAGAGATCCACAAAGTTCGCCCACTACCTCTAGAATAGGAAATTCTTTCTTTAAGCAAAACTGCCTGCATATGCTATAAATACAGGCAGATAATAGGTTCTAAGGGACCGAAATTTAGGACGTCTCTCTATCCTAAAGTTACGCAACACTCAGAAACTTATAATAACTAACATCTACTAGATTTTACACAAAATCCTCCTCGAGGTCGTGGTTTTTCTCGGTTTCTGCTGAGTTTTCCATGTTAAATCTTAGTTGATTTTTCTTTATTGCACAGTCCTTACGAACAAGTATTGGCAAAGGTTTTCCTCCCGGAAAACACGCCATTGCAATTTGCGCTGTCTGTGGGAATATCCACACTTTTTTCTACCATTTCCAACCTGAGCACCGACCAATGACCAACATGAACTTAAGAAGCCATTCTAGTACCGTAAGGGATCAGGACATTCCAGAAGTTCTTGATCTACGCGGTGCGGTTCTTGAACTTCAAAAATAGATGGCTTCAGAGAAAAATCAGATACTGGAAGATCAACGTGTTCACACTCAAGCTCTACAAACGGAGAGAGGCGAACACAGAAAAAGCCCTAGACCAACAGATTTAATCCCATCAAAAGGAAATGGAAAGATTGCAAAGAACCCAAGATCGAATAACAACTTGCCAAGCATCGCCACCACTGGCTCGGAGTGAACATCGATCAAGAGTAGCTCAACGTGATGAACAACCCAGGGAAGGCGACCAACGAATGTATCGATCAAGATTTGGAAATCCTTACAGAGCCTCTCGACATTTTGGTCTGACTTCTTCAGCCTTGACAACCCAAGGATGTCGGCGCACACGTCACCAGACCCCACTGCCATAAAGGAGACCCATCAGAGATCAATTGGGACCAGAGGGATAGGGCAACTTCGCTCCTCAGGTTACAACCTTACCTCTTCCCCCGTAGAAATTTGTCACTCTGGATGACCTTAACAGCATAATTTAAGCTATCAACTATGATATCCCTGGCCGACGATCTGCGCTCGACAGGATAAAAAAAAACTCTATCTCTCAATATCTTGAAAATATGCCTATTCCAGACAACTTTCACATGCCCAAATTCATCTAGTATGCAGGCCTCACCTATCCACTTACATATGTTTGACATTTCAAAGCCGCCGTTGGGTTATACTCCAAACTCGACCACACGCTTTATCGACTGTTTAACATGAGCTTAAAGGAGGAACCACTCCAGTGGTTCCATACTATACAAGAAGCTTCCATTACCTCCTTCATCCAATTACAAAATTTGTTCGAATCCAACTATGCTCATGCTAGGGAGCGCGAAATCACAGTGAACTCTTAATTTTACTTCGACCAAGGGGCGAAAGAAACCTTGGCAAATTTTTATAAACGTTTCCTGCAGGAAACATTAAATATTGGAAATTCAAATCCCAAAATAGTGATTCAAGCATTTAGTTCCGCCCTGTACATCGACTCCAAAGTTCGTGAAGAACTTACTCTACATAAACCACATACGATCACTAAAATGATTGACGTGGTAAACAATTACATCAAGCTGGAACGCTCAAAGAAAGATAAAATGAAAAGCTCCTCTGTCATACATTCTCGAGAAATATCTTCGACCCCTTCTCAAAGAAAAGTTACCACAACAGCACCGAAAACTCTTGCCAAAAATACTGATAACCTTCAAAGAAGAGAGGGCAAAATGGATAGGCCTGTCCCAATTCTGCCACCCATGATAACAACTCTCTTTCCTATCTTACCAGTGATAGAGGGAGATGAGTATTATCGTGCACCACAGGGTATTGTAGATCTTCCAAACAGACCCTTATGTCAATATCATAATGTGCACAGTCATGAGACTGATAGCTGCTAGTCCCTCATTCATATCTTTTACCGTATCCTCTTGGCCGGAAGACTCCATAATTATTTTGTCGACATTCAGAAATTTCTCGATGAAGAAGAAAAAACTATTGAAGTCAAACAAAATCATATCCAGGGCCCAACTCGACATTTATACATGATCGAGATCGTGAAAGGGAAGAAAATAAAACAAGACGATCGTATTACGTCTTGCTACAAAATGAATTCCTCAGATAAATCAGCAGAACTTCTTCCCAGCACCAGCAAATCCAAACGTCCTTACTAGATAACATTCGAGGACTGTGACACCAACCATATACAATACCCACATGATGACCCACTTATTATTATGCTTAAAGTAGGGTAGGATTACTTACATACCCTCCTCATTGATACCGGCAGTGCCACAGATCTCTTATTTCGAAGAGTAATCGAAATGTTAGGACTTATAGATTCTATCAAAGCTTCGACAACAATAATCACAGGCTTCAATGGTTCTAAAGAATCAGCCACAAGAGAAATCACTCTCCCCGTTCAAGCAGGCTCCGAAACCACCTTCGTCAAATTTCTTATAATTGATATAAAATCCAAGTATTTGGGCATTCTGGGACGCAACTAGTTACATTCGATCAAAGCGATACCATCGACCTACCATTTAGCACTACGTTTTCCTACGGATCACAAAATCTATAAAATCAAGGGTAGCCAAGCAGTCGCACGCATATGCAAAAATACCACCATCAACCCTCATACATCAAAACTCCTCAAGGCATAGCAACTACAGTCTACCACACCACCCATATTTGAACAACATGATGTTGAAGTGGTAGATACTGTTGAACTAGATGGTCCCGGCCGCAGAACTTTTATTGGATCTAAGTTGTCACTCGACGAAAAAGAAGCCATGATAAGCCCCTAAAGAAGAACATTGACGTCTTTGCCTGGACTTTTCAAGAAATGCTCGGAATCGATCCTTCTATCGCTTGCCACCACCTCAACCTCCTTCCAGACGACAGCAAGGCAGTCATACCAAAACAATGAAACCTAGCTCCCAGACTTCGATAAGCAGTAAACGATGAAATTGATAAGCTCCTTCGTGTCGGCTTTATTCGAGAAGCTAAATATCCGAAGTGGGTTTCCAATATCGTCCTCGTGCCAAAGAAAAATGGTAAAATACGAGTTTGTGTTGATTTCACTGAACCTAACAAATTCACACCGAAAGACAGTTTTTTGCTACCTTTAATTCCACAACTTCTCGATTCGGTCGCAGGACACGAACTTCTTTCTATGATGGATATAATCTCAGGGTACAACCAAGTTCCATTTGCTGAAGAAGATCAGGAAAAAACCACTTTCATAACTGAAAGAGAATTTTACTGTTTCACAGTGATGCCTTTTGGGTTAAAAAATGCTGGTGCCACTTACCAATGATTGGTCACTCAAATGTTCAAAGAACAGCTTGGCCACATCAAGGAAGTATATATCGATGATATGATTTTCAAAAGCCTGAAAAGAGCAGATCATCTTCAACACCTCCAAACTATCTTTGATATCCTTCGACAATACCAAATGAAGCTCAACCCAGAGAAATATCAATTCGGTATCGCATCCGGAAAATTCCTGGGCCATCTAGTCAGTAAATGAGGAATTGAAATTGATCCAGCTCAAATTAAAGCACTCATGGCAATGCCATCTTCTCGAACAAAATCAGATATTCAAAAATTCGCAGGCAAAATAATCGCTCTTCATAAATTCATCTCCAAGTCATCTGATCGATGCAAGCTTCTTTACCTTCTTCTTCGTGGCAACCCCACTACTCTTTCAAATAAATAACATAAAGAAGTTTTGTGGACTCCTGATTGTGAACTGGCATTTCAAGATCTTAAACGATACTTAGGGCGTCCTCCTATAATGAGTATTCCCATTGATGGGGAATTACTCACCATGTATTTATCCATAAGTGATGATTCCATCAGCTCCGTTCTTATTCGAGAAGATGCAGGCATCGAGAAACCTATTTACTTTATCAGTAAAACTCTTATACCTGCTAAAAAATGATACACTACCACAGAAAAACAATTACTTGCCTTGGTTTATAGCTCTCAAAAACTTCATCCATACTTCCAAGCTTACCCTATCAAAGTCATTACAAAATACTCTCTCAAACTCGTACTCTCCAAAAAAGAAAAATCTCGACGAGTTCAACAGTGGTTTATTTTACTTGGTGAATATGACATCTCTTTTGAACCTCAAATATCAATCAAAAGGCAAGTAGTGACCAACTTTTTGGCAAAATTTTCAGCTAAAGACCCTGACTGGGAAGAACTCGATGAAATCTTTGCTGACGACTCAATTGCCGAGCCAGATACATGGTCTAAAAGTTCTGGTTGGCGACTTTTTACAGACGGATCAGCAGGGCCACAAGGTTCCAGAATTGGCATCGTACTCATTACACCTTCCAACCATCGCATAAAAAAAACTCTTAAACTCAAATTATATACAACCAATAATAAAACGAAGTATGAGGGCATCTTGCACGACCTTGATCTTGCACTTACTCTTGGTGTTGAAGAATTTGCAGTTTATGTCGACTCCTTACTTGTCGCCAATCACTGCAACAAAACTTTCAAAGCAACAGGCAAGATGGTTTATTATGCTGCCCTAGTCAAAAACAAAATGATGAAATTAAAGCATGCCACCATTTCATATTTACCTCGGCAAGATAATTGACATGCCGATGCCTTAGCTTACATTACTACCAGGCTGGGAGACAATGAAAACAGATCTTTGGATATCGAGATCTTCAAACACTCTAGCCTCGATATCTTCTCTACACTCCACTTGACCGTTACTGAAGATGACGACCATGAAGACTGGAGAAAACCATTTTCTGCATATCTCAACTCTAACATCCTTCCCAGTAATAAAGAAGAAGCTCAATCCCTATTAGCCAAGTGCCGATGATTCACAGTTTAGAATGGTATCTTATATCGACTCACTGGAGGAGGGCCACTTATCGAATTTATATCACAGAAACAGGCTCAGATCAAGATTCGAGAACTTCACGAAGGACTTTATTGCGCATACATTTCGGGTAGATCACTAGCTCAACGTGCATTCACACAGGGACTCTATTGGCCTAAAATGAGACAAGACTGTGAAGATTCAAATACTACAAATGCCAAATTCATGCTCAAGACATCATAATCCCTTCCCTCGACTTACACGTTAGTAATGTCCTTTGGCCATTTAAACGATGAGGAATCGATCTCATTGGCCCTTTCCATCCAGCTTCGGGAAACAAAAGATTCATCTTAGCTGCCACCGATTACTTTGCCAAGTGGGTCAGAGTAGTTCCCTTATGCCATACGGATGAGAATGAGGTTATCAAATTTCTTTAGGAGCACATCATTACCCGGTTTGGTTTTCCGCAAATGATACGTTCTGATAATGGCAAACAAGTCATCCGCGCAAAAGTTCTTGCTTTCCTTCATAAATACAAGATTCAGCTCCCAATTTCCATACTATATTACCCTCAAGGTAACGGACAAGCTGAAGCCATTAACAAGAGTATCAAGTCTAGTTTACGCAAGTGCCTCGACGACAAAAAAGACAGATGGGTCACCGAACTCCTCAGTGTCTTATGGGCATACCGTACCACTCCTTGAGTATCCACAGGGTGTACACCTTTCATAATAGCTTTCGGAATTTAAGTAGTAATACCATCGGATCTCGATCTCCCCAGTGCTCGATGAAAAATTACTTATGAAGATAATGAGCTCGGACTCCTGTGTAACCTAAATTGGATTGAAGAAACCAGAGACAAGGCCATAGACAATTTAGGGCGTTACCATGATATATTGAAAAAATCTTACAACAAGAGAGTTTGAGAATGTAAATTTAGTATTGGAGACCTTGTCTTGAGAAGGATACAAGACCATACCAGACCTAAAAATTCAGGAAACTTATTAGAAAATTGGGAAGGACCATACATTGTGTGCAATAAAATAGATAGTGGAACTTATTAGCTTATGACTGAAGACAAAGTTCAACTTGAGTACCCATGGAATACTGCTTAGCTTAAAATTTTTTATAGATGATCCACTGTAATCGTTTACTTCGAATCAAATAAACATTTTGTTATACACAAACTCTTTACTACTTCGACTTGCTTTCGATATATACTTTACAAGTATTTTTCTGACAAAGTCTCTTTAGTACTTCGACTTGCCTTCCATATATACTTTACAAGTATTTATCTGACAAAATCTCTTTACAACTTTGACTTGTCTTCCATATATACTTTACAAGTATTTATCTGACAAAGTGTCTTTACTACTTCGACTTGTATTCCATATATACTTAACAAGTATTTATCTAACAAAGTCTCTTTACTACTTCGACTTGTCTTCCATATATACTTTACAAGTATTTATCTGACAAAGTCTCTTTACTACTTTGACTTGTCTTTCATATATACTTTACAACTATTTATATGACAAAGTCTCTTTACTACTTAGACTTGTCTTCCATATATACTTTACAAGTATTTATCTGACAAAGTCTCTTTACTAATTCGACTTATCTTCGATATATACTTTCCAAGTATTTATCTGACAAAGTCTTTTTACTACTTCGAGTTGTCCCAAATATATACTTTACAAGAATTTATCTGATACTAGAGCTCTTTACTTCTATCACATCTACTACAACTTTTTTTTTTTTAAAACAACATAAATAGTCATTACTAGGTTAAAATAAACAAACACATCATTCACACACAGAATTCAAACTGTTTTCGGTGCCACTGACCATTTGTTACAAACTTTCTCAAAATAATGATCATTACTCTAAAATTAACATCTCCGAAGGAGATTTTTCTTCATTCACAGGACCTTCGAGAATCGGCACATCTGCTACATCCCCCACAAATTTTCCCTTCGACCCCATCATCTTTACTTCATCGACAACTTCAAATCCACCATGCGCATCCGGAGTTGGTGGTACTTCGTCATCAGAACTGCCATCACATGGCAGCCCTCCCACCTTCACGACTCCTTTGTAATATTTCTTTTTCTCTTCAAACTCATCAAACTGCTCCTTAAAGTGAATCCTCACTTTGTGGCATCTTTGCAACTTTTCTTCATTAATTCGAGTTTTCAATTCAATGAACATTTTCTCCGGCTCCAACTCCATTGTTTTTTGAGCATCGTCAAACTTTTTCTCGAACACCTTTCTCTACGAAGCCAATGTTTCCTTCTTTTCCTTCTCCAGCACTTTCTTTTCCTCCGCCAAAGCTGCCTCCTTCGGTTTATTCGCTTCAAGTTTATACCTGTTTAATGTCGCATTTAACTTTGTGTCCTCAACAGTTAATTCTTTCTCGATGTTTTTGTACGCAACCAACTGATCAACCAGATCACCACTACCCTCCACACGTCCCATTGCTTGACTCATCACCGTCTTAATCTGCATGAAAGTCATATAATGATTATTTATTTGATTTACCAAACTTTTCATTCGAGCATAAGCTTTAAAATTTCTTACCTTCGGCAAGTTACCCTGAGCTTCGCCTAGAAATGTATCCAAGCTGTCAATACCCACCATACAGTCTGCCATCCTTTTCTTCAATTCCTCCGACCCCCAAGAAAATTTTTCCATCATCTCTGCCATCTCCTTTTTAAACTCCTCCCCTAACCCCCTCTTCGCAGTCCCTGTAGTCTTCTTCGGAATGGCACTGCTTGAACTTTGTGAAGGTAACCCATTCCCCACAGCAGGTTTGTCTGAAACTTCGGCACCTTCAGATGATGATTGTCGAGTAGTTCTCTTCGAATTTAGCAACGAAGATTTGTCAACATTTATCTTCCTTTTCCTCTTATTTTTTCCTAGAGACTCCTCCTGCATTGCATCAATCTCAGTATCTGTGTTATAACCTGTTAACAACGGATTATTCAACGGCAAACTTGCATCTGTAACTCTTTTATTTTTTATTGACATCTTTCCTTCGATAATTGACACTTCAACACCTATGGTTCTCGACCTTTTTAATCTTGCTTCTTGAAAAATCTCACTAAACTGATCTTGATTCGTTGCTAAATTATTAATTATGCCAAAAAAGCCTTCCCTTCTCTTGTACAACTTCTCGTTTACAACTGTTGTCATCCCGATCTCCTTCACTGCTGCAAACACAAAATAGACAAAAAATTTATTTATCTTCAAATCCATATCATATGACAATTCATAAACTTAAACATTTAAGTTACCTAACCATAGACCTAGATGAAACGCTTTTCTTTTAAGTGGCTCCCTTGGATCTTTAGGATCAAATTCATAATTTCCAGATACTAGCAATCGGTCTTCGGTATATCGACCTCCAGCGGATACCATATCGTAAAACATCAATCTCTTCAAAAACCTCGCCCAGTAACAATACCCTTTTAACTTTAGGTTCGTTTTTATCGTATAGTATACAAATAAATCATCTACCGTTATTACCACCTCCCATCTAGCTTTCAGTCTACCATTTATCGTACCACATACCCTAAATAAATCATATACATTCGGATTGAATTGACCTGGGGCTACATCAAAAAAATTCATTAACTTTTTCTGATCCGCCCTGAGGGGTAACTTTAATCCTATCTTTATCTGTTCTCGATGAACAAGAATACCATCTAGAGGTATTTCCTGGTCGATCATTTAGTATTGATACTTCTCTAATCTAACATCATCAGGGATACCACATTTCTTTTTAAAGCTTATAATTTCCTTCGTCTCTAAACCCTCTCCATAACAGGCTTCTTTATCCTCTTCAACATCTTTTTCCCCATTCCCACTCCCTTCTCAATCACTCGCTTGAGGCTCATGATCTACACCAGTATCACTCACATCTTTCTCAGGTACTTCATGCACACTAGGGACTCCCTAAACTCTTCCCTACCCCTTGTATCTGCACTACTCAAACCTACCCTGTATCTCCCTCCTAACTGTTGCACACACATTCTCACGTTGATCATCAAAGGCACTACATCTTCGAGACTCTCAAGTTGATCATCAAAGGAACTACATCTTCGAGACTCTCAAATATATCTTTATCATCATTTAAATTGGGTTAAGCCATTTAAGAACCTATACATCAGATTCCATATTTTTAACGTAGTTAGAATTTTACATATGTGATACATATATACATATTCTTACGTATACATATTCATAATAGATTTCGTTGTTGAGGTTACTCTTCAACTCATCATTTACTTTACCATCTGTTACAATCATTAACACTTATACTTTTACATAGTTTTCGATCAAATCTACATCAGATTATTATACTTAGAATTTTTATCGTTTATACACAATTTAATAAGTTCTCGATGTTTCATCTCATTTAATTCAATAAACTCGATAAACTCGTTAATTATTATCTTCTTATCAAATTTATAGGAAGTCGAATAGCTTCTCGAGGACGTTATCACTTTTCCTGCCGGAACTAGTTATTTCCATTTATACAAATTCTCATTCTCTGGCGTGAAATTCGGCGACCAAACCACACAATCCCAGACCTTTTCGCGTATCTCGCTCCCTCATAATCATCTCCTCTCACAGAGCCATACTTACAACACCCCATTTACTTCTCTCCCCTCCCATTTCACGCAAGTCAAAATCACCGCTACAAAAAAATCCAAATTACACTCCCAAAAACACCTCCGTCGTTATTTATCCCCTCTCTTTCATTTACTTCTCTCCCCTCTCTTTTATTTCTACTTCGTTAGACGTTATTAATCACTTTTCATACAATTCATCTACTCATGAAGCAAATTGTACACAAACAAAACTAAGAAAACAAAAACAAATTACTAACCTTGTTCCCATGCAGCTTTAGTATCCCTCTCCTTCGCTCGCTTCGCCCTTTCAATCAGCATGCCAATTTCCTCCTTTGCGATCGTATCTAACAACTGCAGCAACGAGCAATAACAGTTCTCTCCCTCAAAATTTTCTTCAATTTGCGATTGATCTGAACAGTCGCCTACCTCTGACATATTTATAGCCCTCATGTGATTGCTCGTCACACCACGTGACGACATTCTAGTTCGTCGAGTACTGCGTTTCATATGTTTCTTCTCGACATCTTTCACTCTTAATCTTATACCCTTTAATAAATTTTTACATTCACCCTTCAGACCTTCCAACTCTCGAAGAATATCTACAGCCACATTCATCTCTGTCAGTGAACATTCCATCTTTTCCAATAACCAATATACATCATTTTCTTTATACTTCATACCATCACCTAATGGAAAACATCTCGCCATATTCATTTTGTATTAACGTTCCCTTATAATATCATATTTTCAAAAATACCTATATTTAAGGGATCATTTTCGACATCAGTTGATTTTATGTTTACTCACACGTCGTTTAAACACATTTTTATTTACCTACATTCGATAGTTCAATACACATTTGACTTTGCATACCTGCCACTATTCGATCAAGTTCTATCATACATTGTAACTATATTCAATACTCGACAAACAAAAACACAAAATAATAGATTAAACACACATTAATTTATTTGCAACTCATTTCTTACATTCGATATCTCTCACATTCGATTACAATCATTTCTCACATTTGATATCAATCTCTTTCGAGTTTATTCACTTCTACTAAGTATTATTGTCTTATATTGCAATTTCACTTTTCTTGCTAATTTCCTCGACATGTCAATATTTACCTTGTCTATATTTTACCTGAATCAGACATAAAAGACTCTTTCCGGTCCTCAAAGATCAATGACTCTCAAGTTACTGAACTTCTAACGAGATGCTTCAACAGGAAAAGGCAACAAAAAATTACAAACAAACCACATGTTCTGCAAGATCCCTGGACGCCCATCCCATATTCGTATCTTTATCGCCAGTAAATACAAATACCTCTGCACCTCCAAACTGACTCCAAACATTACCTTCACATACGCATGATGCTCCCATCATCTCCAACAAAAACATCTCATTCATGTTTGCTCTTTGTTTCCACTTCGCTGCTCTACTCCGATCACAAAACCCATTTTCATCTTTCCTCCTACGCCACTTTTACCCGACAAATCACCGTCTTCAACCCCAACCTTCATTAATAACCATACTTGGGGTGACCTCATCCCTCAAACACCATTATCTACCTTCAATAAAACCCCTATTTATACCTAGCATCCTTCAATTACATTCAATGCGCACATTAATTCTACCTCGAAATTAACATGACTAGATACAGCTCACCTTGACCTCGATAATGACATCTCCTGACTTCTGCACAGCTCGGCCACCTCTTCATATTCCAGTTTTTCTTCTCAACACAACTACAAGTACTTTTGTCGAGAATTGGGAAATTATAGTATCATATTCCCCAGATTCGATAAAGCCAATACTCTGTAGTCGAAGATAGCTCAGCCCTATGAAGTCGAAGTTAGCTCAGCACTCTGTAGTCGAAGACAGCTCAGCATTCTAGAAGATTCCAGGAGTCCTCGACTTATTAAAAGCAACCATTATAGCTCGGTCAAGAATGAACTGTTAGAGATCCGCAAAGTTCGCCCATTACCTCTGGAATAGGAGATTTTCTTTTTGTAAAATTGCCTATATATGCTATAAATATAGGCAGAGAATAGGTTCTATGGGACAAAAATTTAGGACGCCACTCTATCCTAAACTTACGCAATACTCAGAAACTTGTAATAACTAGCATCTACTAGATTTTACACAAAATCTTCCTCGAGGTCGTGGTCTTTCTCAGTTTCTGTTGAGTTTTCCACGTAAAACCTTAGTTAATTCTTATTTATTGCACAGTCCTTGCGAACGAGTATTGAAGAAAGTTTTCCTCCTGGAAAATACGCCATTACAGGTAGGAAACCCTGCAAATTATCCTAGACTGCTTTATGTTGGAAAACTCTAAACATGCAATGCTCCATTTCTAGATACCCCCACAATTTAAATCAAAACACACAAATGAATCAATCACTCAACATAGCAATAAAACAAAAACACCCCCTAAGTTCCATGGCCATTGAGCTCTAGATAATGAAGCAAACAAATAACTGGTCATGGGCAACTATATGAAGCAAAGAAATAACAGATCAAACATGAAGCAAACATACTGGAAACAAATAACATATCAAATATGCAGCAAAGAAATAACAGATTACTTAAATTTGATTCATTAATACTAGACATGGATTAGGTATATTCTAAGCAGTGCCTATATCTCAATCCTAGTCAATGGAGGTACTACTAGTTTTTCAAAGCTACAAGAGGCTTAAGGGCAAATAGATATGTGGGGAAGTTCTTATCTTTGCAAGGAAGACTAATGCTTGTTACATCTGTCTTTAAAAACATCCCTATTTACAACATGGTTGTCTATAAATTGCCTATTTCTATAATCAAAGAATGTAAAGTAGTTATTATAAATTTCGTTTGGACAGGTAACCACTCAAAGCATATAGGAATACAGCAATGCAGCAAGGCATCAACAATGTAAAGATGCATTGATGATTGAATTTTGGAATTTGGGGATCTTTTTGTTGTGATTAATAATGATTAATAATGAAATCTAGTCAAACCCCATTTCATATTATACCTATATCATTCCCTTGGTAATTCTAGCTTCAATTGTACTTCTTTTTTGGTTAAATTAAAGAATAATTAATCCAACTAAAGAAAAAGAATAGCAAAACAGAATGAGAGGAAAAGAAGTAACATATGCACATACAAATTCTTCCTAAAATATATTTGCTCTACAACAGCAACAACAACAGATCATCTGATCATGAGGTTGGAAGGAAAAACATTGCAACAACAACAACAACAAATAAACCTAACAATAAATACAACAACAACATTTGCTCTACAACAACAACAACAACAAATCACTACCCCATAGCTCTAAATCACTACCCCATCACAAGCTAACCACAATAAACCAATAAAAATATCTAAATCGCAGAGAGAGAGAGAGAGAAAATGTTAACCTTGACGAATTGAAGCTCCCTGCCCTAAATTTGGAGAGAGAGATGAGAGATTCACGTCTTTCCTTGCCCTAAATTTGGTTCTTCAGGTGGTGAGGCGCGTTGAAGACAAGGGCAATTGAGGCATAAATTTTTTTTCAAAGCGCTAAATTTTTTTAAGCATGTATTCCTGGTTGAATTTGGTTTTTTGAAAAAAATTCAGCAGTGAAAGAAACACAAAACCCACTGCTGAATTTTTTTTCAGCTGTTAAAAGAAAATTCAGCAGAAAGAAACACCACCTTAAAAACAAACACCACCTAGCTGCTGGAAAAGCTAAAGGGAGCCCCTCTTTATAGAACTAAAGATAAAGATGCCAACTACTGTGGGAAATGACCCATTAGGGATGTGCTACATCATAATCAGTTTATGTTGGAAAAAAAACCTTGTGGTTTTATCCTTAGTTTGAATGGTTTATATCTTAGTGGTTTATTTTGTACCACATTGGGTATGTAGGTTACACAACTCTAAATTATAAGTAAGAGTTTACTTATGAGTTGTAATGTGCGTGATTTGAGTTGTCTCCAACAGACACATCATGAGGTGTGCCTTAAGGTGTGACCCTTGGTGAAGACTCGTGCCTTAAGGTGTGACCCTTGGTAAAGAGTCGTAACTTGAGGTGTGACCTTTGGTGAAGAGGCATTAACTTGAGGTGTGACCCTTGGTGAATAAGCACTAACTTGAGGTGTGACCTTTTGGTGAAGAGACACTAACTTGAGGTGTGACCCTTGGTGAAGAGTCACTTATACTCTATATAACCTAACTTCGTTTTCATTTTTTAATAATCAGTTTTTCAGAGTTTCTTGAGTAATTTTCAAGAGATAAAATAGACGCAATCAAGATTCATTTGGCAGAGAGATAGAAGTGTTTTCTTCTTTCTGCGACTGATCGCTGTATCCTGGGAGACAGGGGCCGATTATATCCTGCAAAGTACTGTCGCAGGGGTGAATCTGTCTTAAGGAGATAGTATGCATGCACTAGACTCGATCATATCCCGATAAGTGTTTTGATCTCTTTCTAATCTCCTTAACTTGTTTTTGATTATGCCAATTTTTGAACACAGGCTAACAACAGTTTATACACACAGGTTAGTTGGCGTGAAAGCAGCTCTTAACCGAGATTTCAGTAAACTTTACTAACGGAGACCAACAACAATAAATAAGTACATCTTCATTAATTACTTATTTACTAAATTAAGCATCTTCTTGAATGATCATGCATTTCGTATGTAAAGTTCCCATTAGTACAAAGGGTAGGAAAATTTTGGGGAATCTATCTAAAACTGGTTAGGCCAAGATACAAGATTAAGGACAAAGGGTAGGAATTGGAGATGGAATGAAGTGGATAATGGATGTATTGTTTTGGACACTAAGGGAATAAAATCGGCCAGACCAATATCTATGCAAGTGTGAAGATTTGATCTCAAGTTTCTTGTCCAAACCAGATCCAAATGCATGCTTACTCTTCCAACCATTCCTAGACACAAGTCCATTTATAGACCAAACAAAATAGTAGATTTTAAAGTTATATTGATCATGGAGTTCGGAAGGCCTGTAAAGCTTGACCTTGATACCTTATATCCAGGTGCATCTAGTGATGAATCAAGATCTACTCCAATTTAGAGATTGAGAATCACTAAAAATGCAGTAAAAATCTGGTTGGGAATTGGTCAAATGCAAATCATAGGATGATATCTGTAACCAAGCATCTGCAAATCCCATTAATCCAAGCGAAAAGACTTAATATAAGCTTGTTTAAAATCCCTACTGCAATGATAATTTAACGTATCCAGCAGTAATTCACTAAATAACTAATTAGGAATAGAAACAAGATTACGAGTCAATTTACTCTGAAACAGTAGAAATAAGTTAAGACCGCCAATTTGTTCCGCAATCCATCCAGCAATATTTAACTCTGCATCGATCCTTTCAGCAGCAATACCATGACTGCTGCCTCTTAAACGGCTCTATAGACAAACATCAATTTTATAAAAGAAATACCTAGAGTAAGAAGTTAAGATCCTAAACACCTCTAATTTGCATGGATTTCGATAGGTTCCTCCATTCTTGCTTTGCTTTGCTTTGGGAAACAAATTGCTTAAAGCGCTGTTGGTCCGTGAATTTAACATCTTATAGGATGCAGTTAACCTAGCGAAGAAATTCTAAATATTAATATCAAACCATAGCTTAGGGGCATAAACAAACTATGGCTAAATGTCACACCCACATTTAATAATAAAATGTAAGAGATGTTCTCCCACGCCAAATAGCAAAGAATAGAGTCTATTCAAAATATAAAATAAAAGGAAAAATAACAAGCTAAAAACACAGACTAAATATAATGTAAACTGATTACGCGGAAGCCAATAATTAAGAAAACACCAGTTTTAACTAAAGGAATTAGGTTCGTGAGGAACCCTAATTTTATTAATTACCTTGTTCTAAACAAGACAACTTTAACTGAATTAACTAACTAAGAAACTAATAACCTAGACAACCCTTTTATAGAACACAAGGGGGTTAGAATTAAGAACCCTAATTCTAATTGAAAATAGAATTCTACTTAAATTAGGAAATTGCTAATAAGCTCCGTTGGACCTCTCCAACAGAGCTTAAGCTAAAGAAAAATATAAAACATATGCCACACGGTGGGTAGACGACCCTATGTGGGGTGTGTGACATCAAACCCTCCGTCTGCAGAAGAATCCGACCATGAATTCAACCGGTCGGTGTAATCGGAAAATAGGATCGGGTCTCTCTGTCAAAAATATGCGTCTGAAATCCATGAGTCCTCTGAATCGGGCTTTCCCACCCAATGCACCTTGTACATATGATAAACACCCCTCTTTGGTATCTCATTTGTACTCCGCTCTAGGACGGTGTCAATGCGGTCAAACTCGTATTGCTGCGGAAGATGAATCGGTAATGAAATGGGTGGTACATGATTATCAATAATAGGAGACAAGAGACTCACATTAACAACGTGAGAACGTCGCATATGCCTTGAGAGGTCAAGCTCGTAAGCATTCTCCCTAATGCGCTGGATAATATGGAAAGGACACGTTCGCAGAAGGGCTAATTTTGATCGTACCTCAGAACGACGTTCCTTCTCAATATACAGCATAACCAAATCACCGGGTTAAAAACTGACCTGCCGACGATATGAATCAGCCTGTGCCTTATAGGAGGCATAGGTCTCTGCTAAACATGTTCGTACGCTCTCATGGATATGCTATATTGAACTGGCAAACTCTACAACCGAGGACAAAACTGGAACCGTCGGGGGTATAGGTGTCAAATCTAAGACTGTATCCGGCGAACGTCCCTGGACAATCATGAAAGGAGACAATCCCGTAGACCTGTTGACAGAGTTGTTAAAAGTGAATTCTGCCTGAGTAAAAGAAAATACCCAATCCTCTGGACTATCCCCAATTGTCGCTCGTAATAGGTTACCCAAACTTTTATTAACAACCTTTGTCTGCCTATCTGTCTGAAGATAAAATGTTGTAGAGGACTGTAATTTGCAATGTAAATAGCCCCATAATGACCGCCAAAGTGCCTTATGAACCTGACGTCTCTATCTGATGTGATGGATCGTGGGATACCATGTAGACGAACAATCTCTCAAAAATATAAAGAAGCAACATGAGAAGCGTCGTTTGTTCGAGAACATGGAATAAAATGTGCCATCTCAGAGAACCTGTCGGCGATAACAAAAACTGAATCTAAACCTTTTGCTATCACTGGTAACCCTGTCACAAAATCCATAGAGACATCTCGTCATGGTACCTCAGGAATGGGTAAGGGTATGTAGAGGCCAGTGTTTTGCTGGGTCCCCTTAGCTGTCTGACAAGTGTAGCACCGTTGAATGAACTGGTTAACATCATGCCACATGCTATGCCAAAAATATCTTTCTCGCAAAGACGACATCGTCTTGGCCACCCCAAAATAACCACCAAATCCCGTACTATGTGTCTCAGCTATAACACTGTCACGAATGGATAATATAGGGATCCATAATGTAGTCTCACGGAATAAATAACCGTCATGTATAGAGTACTTACCACTCCTCACACCTCCCTGTGCAAGACAATCGCCAAAAACAGGGCCGAAGAACTCATTTGTAGCATAAAGATCACGTAATGTCTCGAACCCAAATACTGAAGCGGGAAGAGTAACACAAACCTCTTTATGTCTACTCAGATCATCTGCGACCATGTTCTCCTTTCCTTTGACGTGTTGAGTGTTGAATGTATAATCTTGGAAAAAGTTAAACCACTTCGCTTGTCTATCAGAAGTAACCCGCTGCTGACTGTGCATATGTCGTAAAGCATCGTGATCAGTGTGAAGAATAAACTCTCTGTATACCAAATAGTGCCTCCAATGAGTTAGTGAATGGACTACTGCTAGTAGCTCAATATTATAAGTGGAATATCGTAATTGTGGACACAAAAGCTTCTGAGCGAAATATACAGCTGGCTTCCCCCCTTGAGAAAGAGCTACCTCAATACCGGTTTTGCACGCATCTGTATGTACATGGAACAACTGTGCAAAGTCAAGTAGTACTAGAACAGGAGCTAACATAAACCAATCCTTAATTATTGTAAGAGCCGCCACTACCTCTAGTCCCCAAACAAATGGAACGTCATGCATCAGGTCAGTCAGTGGTGCCATGATCGTGCTGAAGCCTTAAATAAACCTCCTATAAAATGTGGCCAACCCATGAAAAATCCAAACCTGTGAAGTCGAAGTAGGAACTGGTCAATCCCTGATAGCCTGAACCTTATCGTCCTCAACTCGTATGCCATCAGCGGACACCACAAATCCTAAAATCTGTACAGAATCAACCATGAAAGAACACTTCTTTAGCTGAAGAAATAGTTTGTTATCCTAGAGGACTCTAAAAATAGTGGTGATATGCTATAAGTGTTCTTCCTTGGTCTTACTATAGATTAGAATATCATCGAAGTATACGACAACAAACTTGTTGATATACTTGTGTAATGCCTTCGTCGTCAACCTCATAAATGTTGACGGTGCATTAGAAAGGCTGAAAGGCATGACCATCCACTCGAATAGTCTATCTTTTGTCTTGAATGCCGTCTTCCATTCATTACCTGGTCGCATACGAATCTGGTGGTACCCACTGCGAAGATCAAGTTTGGAAAACACCTTGGGGTCGTGCAAGCTGTCAATCATATCCTCCAATCGTGGAATTGGGTAACGGTACTTAACCATAATTTTGTTGATAACTCTACTATCAACAAATATCTACCAACTACCATCTTTCTTAGGGATCAGAAGGGCGGGTACTGCACCTGGTGACATACTCCCTCTAACCAGGCCCTTGGTACATAACTCAGAGACTTGTCGTTGCAGCTCTGCGTGCTCTGCCGGCGCCATTCGATAATGAGGTAAATTCGGGAATGGGGACCCCGGAACAAAATCAATAGCATGGTGGATATCACGTAATGAAGGTAAAACACTATCTGTGTTTTCATCATAAATATCACTGAACTCTGTAATAATGGACTGTAAACAAGAAGGGACAGGTGTAGGAGATGAGGAATATGTACTGACAAGGGCGTATGCCCTAACGTGAGATCGAGCATCTGAGATGAAGCTGATACGTTCCCGCCGGACGGCTGCGATAAGTATCGGTGGAGGCATCGGTTCTAGGACGACTTTTCCATTCCCTCATAGGAAGCTAAACGTATTTGCCTCCCCATCATAATGGATCTTCCTGTAAAACATTCAAGGCCTCCCAAGTAGAATATGGAAAATATCCATATCGACTATTGAGGCGTGGATGGTATCTTCATAGGTGTCACCCATCGTGAATGTCAATATGCTCTCGTCTTCTAAACGCTTTCCTTCCCCTGGAGAGAGCCATGTAAGGTCAAATTTTTCAGTACTTAGGAACATTTTTAACTTGAGTCTTTCAACTAGCTCCTTAGCTACTCGATTTTCCGTCGACCCACAATCAAGAATAACTTCACAGAGCCTCCCATTTGAAATGTACCGTGTGCGGAAGATGTTGATAGAGAGCCACAAATTTGGGTTACTTGGGTTGAACGTTAATGTTCTATTTACTGAGGCACATAAAGGCAGTGTGTGGATGTTGTTGTGCAGATCGGTCTCTCTTTGGGTAGCGCTATCGAGCTTGTCTTGCTATGGTACCGTTGGTATGACTGGCTGCGTTGGCGGGGCAGTTTTCCGAAGTCCCATAATTCGTGTTTCGGCAAGAGGTTGGCTCGGTGGAGGCTCTCCTCTTGTGTCAGGAACTCTGGAACTCGATGCCTCCATTTTTTTTATGGGTTTATTTCTATAAGATTTGGGCCCGCAGTCTTGTTAATAATAGTTGGGTTCTTTTGGTGCATGCAATTGTTTAGGGCGTGGGCCTGTTGATTTAGTCCAACAGTTGTTGTTTGGACCGGTTTGGAATCAGCAGCTTGAGTTTGGGCCTGACACGATTGGGTTGGGCTTGCATCTTCTGTAGCAATTGTCTCTCTCTGCTGGGCGTTATTATTTTGGACGTTGGTCCGATGGAGAGTTAGGGTTTGATTAGGTCCAGCAGCTCGAGTTTGGGCCTGGCGCAAACGAGTTGGGTTGGGGGCCACCTCATGTGGGTTGAAGGGAATCCATGGGTAGCCATTCTCTTTCCTAAACAGACCTACATTGGGGACAATTTTTTTCGGGCTTTTGGTTTCCTCTTCGATAGTCAGAATCGTACCTGTCTCAGTACTCGATTCAGACTTTATGAGGGTATTAACTAAACCATATAACGGCGGTAACCTTCTTGGATTTTGAGCCATCGTGGCTGTAATGTGCTCACGTGATTCGCGTTAATCCATAACGCTAGGGATGTCAGGGAACTCTTTGACGGCGTGGTTTGACTTGGTCTGAACGTGCTTATCTCCATCTTCATAAACATGTATGATTGATTGTAACAACTCGGATTGAGCTCTCACAAGTTCTAAAAAAACTCATGTGTTGCATTCATCTAGTCGAATCGAAGGATTATAACCTCGCTCAGATGCCACTTTGATGTAAACTAATTACGCGAAAGCCAATAATCAAGAAAAACACTAGTTTTAACTAAAGGAATTAGGTTCGTGAGGAACCCTAATTTTATTAATTAACCTTATTCTGAACAAGACAACTTTGACTGAATTAACTAACTAAGAAACTAATAACCTAGACCACCCTTTTATAGAACACAAGGGAGTTAGAATTAGGAACCCTAATTCTAATTGAAAATAAAATTCTACTTAAATTGGGAAATTTCTAATGACTTCCATTGGACCTCTCCAACAGAGCTTAAGCTAAAGCAAAATATAAAGCATAGGTCACATGGTGGGTAGACGACCCTATGTGGGATGTGCCACATCAAAATATGTATGTTGTTGTTTACAAGTTTTACAGGAGGATATATTTTATATCAATTAAAATAAAGTAGCACTAACTAGAAACTTGTGACAAAATGAAAATGTTACACATCACAGAAATTGGAAAGAAAATGACGGCGTGTACATGGACACAGTTTCTCGTCATAATCAAAGCCATTCCATTGTCCAATCTTCTTTTAGAAATTAAGAAGTACTGCTGTAAGCATACAATGACATTTCTTCCTAAGAAGAATGATATGCTCTTTAGGTAAATTGTTTAGTAGCAGTTTGTCATGTCTATGGGCAAATAAAGCAGCTACATAAATAATTTATTGATCGATTGTCAGCTAGGGTTAAAATGGAATTGGTTACAAAATTATAAGTAAGATGATAGACTTCATTTGCTGAAATGTCATTGTTTCACAAAATGATGTCTGTTAGGAGTTGGGTCCAAGCCCAAGCTAGGAACCCAACAGAGTTGGGGTATCTTATATGGACTCCTAGCAAGCCCATAGGCCCGATAGGGTTATGGGGAAAGTTTGAGTAGATTAGGTAACTTATGCTAGGGTTATCTATATATAACTTTGTATTAGGTACAGAGAACACAATTATGATGAATCAATAAATTTCTCTTTCTCTCTCTCATTTTTTTCATAAGCTAAAGTATTACATTTCTCTAGATTTATCATCTTTCAACATGTTATCAGTATGCAAGCTCTAGGAACGAGGAGAACATAAATTATCTTATATAAGAGTTTTCACGGAAATCAAGCGATCAGAAGAAGAGGTATTTTACAATTTTTTTGAATACATATTTCAGATCTATATTATATGATAGTAATGATGATTCAAAAACATATTTTTCCCTATTTTTTTTGGATTAAAAAATTAGGGTTTTTGGTGATTTTTACCCATGATAAAGGGCTGTATTCAAACTTATTTATTTTCCTCTGTAAACATTGGATAGATGTAAGACAACTTTGGCTGGATAGCCTACTCCGAGAGCTTTCCAACAGTATATGGCACATCTCTAGAAGATGTACCAATCACCGGAAATAGCACATTAAAACTAGGTAGTTTCACGAGCAAAAACGGCGTTTTTTGGTCGATGACGTCAACAAGATATTAATTTTTTTTTTATTATCTATAATTATCCTATATGACATCATCATTATCCACTATGACATCAGCAGTGACACGTGTCATGGACACACGGCATGCTGACGTGGTATGACGCGTAAGTGACACGTATGACATGCCTATCACGTGGTAGTCGCCGCCGGTCACCGGAGACCGGCTGGACGTCAGAAATTTGCCAAAATATTGGCTGGAATATTCCCTGGACGGTCACCAGAAAATTCTCCGGATGTCACCAGAGCAGTGACATGGCAAACATGCTCGTGGCACCGGAGTAATGACATGGCGGACACGCGGGTGGCACGTGTGTAGTCCGTGTGTGGGACACGTATGTATGGCATGTGTATATCTCGTGCATGTGGCACGTGCGATCGTGCGTGCGTGGCATGTGCAGACCGGTTTAGACCAGTCAACCCGGTCCAACCCTTGACCCAGACCGGTCCAGACACTAAAATGGCTATAAATAGCCCAATTTTTGGTGAAATGGAGCCCAATTTTTTTTGAAAAATTTATATTGACTGGACCTACCCTGTGGGGGGACCTATTTTGGGTTTTTTATGCAAAATATTTTTAATTTTTTTTAGGAATTGGTGCCTCGTATATGATCATTGGCTCACTTCTATGTGATATAAGTAAATTGTATAATACTTATTTAAGTATGTTACGATAGCTAATATGATATTACTGGTATTCCCCTAGGATACTAATTATAATGATCAGGGATCAGAAATAATACGAAACCAAAACTAATTTAGCATACGATTGTGAGTCATATCTAAATCACAGTAGTTAATTATCGCGGACAAATAACTAGAGCTTAATTGGGAATTGACTTAGTATTATTTCTAAAACTTGGTGTCTGAGGAGTCAATTTTTCATATCTAGGTGCAATTAGATGTAACAAGATAGCATTTAGAGGCATATATGCATTAATAGCAACCTATAGTACCCTAGAATGTTAGTTTAAAGGCAGGCATAATCAACCTATCTTGTGAACCCAGCAGACTTCAGGATGAGACCACTTGTCAACTAAACACCTAATACTCCTCAGATTCATAGTAAATAAGGTCATTTGGCTAGAATATACTGACCTTTATAGAACTATAAGGCTTAGAACACCATAGTTCTCAAAATAAGGATAATATACATCTAGTGGTTTTGAATAGCAATTTTGGCTAAGATTTTATTAAAAAACATACCTAAGATTAAGATCGTCATTTTTACAAGGTAAAATTTGGGATTTAATTATTTAAAATGAATTTCATGAGCTTTAGAATATGAATAGAGTTCAACAATAACATGATTAGGAATCAGTTATTTATCTTTATTCTAAGTACTATGATATGTCTTTAATGCAATTGATATGTTTATCAAGTACTCCTACTGGTATTGATCTACATGCATAATAGATGTTGGTAACACTCAGAAAATTATGTACTTCCCATATTGCAATTTCTATTTTAGGTGCCAATAAACTTGACCTGTATGGATACTGAAATTCATCAGCTATTGCAGAATATGGAAAAAACTATTGTTGAGAACAATGAGTCTCTAACTAACAAAGTAGAAGCTTTGTTTGGCACCCTCGCCTCCATATTCAGGAGGCCTGATAATGAATTAACTTATACTATGATAGTATTATGCGACTGCGGCAAAAATTTTATTCGGCAGTGTAACTCTACTATAATCTCACATGGAGAAATAGATGAGATAAATAGAGATATTGGGAATATTCTATTACACTTTCTACACTTCAAATATTGTACTTCCGAGGCAATATTTAATAGATCACTGTGCATGCGGACCTAATTCACGTTTTCCTCATTTATGGGTAAAATAATGAGCTACTAGTTACGAACCTCAAGTTTATGCCTACTAAAAGTAAGCATGTGACAAGGTCACACAATGTTGGGTCTAGTGACAGGGGAAGTTACAAACAGGGTCGCAACCATGGATTAACGAGAGGTGGTAACAACGGTAGGATTTAATTCCAGTCATCAGTAACCTGAGGCAAGGGGAACAAGAAGTTTACCAATTGACCAAAATGGAATAGGAAAAATTCTAAAATGGATAGGAGATATACGAGATTGCAAGGCACCCTGGATGATCCATAGAGATCAGCCCTAGACTTATCACTTGATCGCAGCTAGCACAAACTATGCTACGGCAGAGTCTACAACTTTTGATTCCTCCCATGATACCAATGCAACATTGGATCATGTTCTAAGAATGAATAGTAGTAAATTCTCAATAGATGAATGATTTCACCTAGAGAGCATTGCCAAGTAGTAACTTTAGTTGTAGAAGTAGTAGTTTTGCTTTATTAGTTCTATCATTGATTGAGTTAGGAACTCTTCAGTGTTTAGTTTAATAAAATGTTTGTGACATGCACTGGTTTGGTATCCCATCTATCTGAGATTGTTCTTTGATTTTATTTTGTGAATTTATTGCTTGGGAAGTAGTTAAATTCCATGTATAATAGTTGATCTACTAAATGCAACCCGTCTATGGATTTATCTACTCATTGAGCATGACCAAAAATTGGAAGAGTGGCAACACATGTCTGAGATACATTAGTACCACGCACTTGATCCTTTTGAGATATGCATATATTTCTTGTCTAACCTTGTGCATTAGGGATGGCACGAATATCATTGGCATGGCCAACATAATAAAATACACTAAGTGGGTCATGCTATTACTCTTTCATGGTACGATATAGGATATCTAGTCCACTTTATATACTAGTAAATCCAGCGAGATTTTATAGAGTTTAGGGATATACATGATAATACTTATCGCGTAATGACTATTAGAGAAAATGAGAGAAAGGGTTCTGTGCATTCACTTCATGTCTAAAGGTTAGAACATGCTATTAAAACGGTTTCCAATACACTCCCAGGGCTCGAATAGTAACGAGAATTATCGAAATTACATCTCAACTTTCCTTAAAAGAAAAGAAGATCCAGAGAGTATACGTGTAACGATTACTTTCAAGGAAAGTCTAGTATATCTTCCTAGTATGACCAAGGTAGAGTGAGATCTTCATCCTTTGCTCTAAGCGCATCCATGGAGACACATGTGAACCTTTCCATCAACATAGTGGCCCACTTGAATATTTATGGTCATAAAAAGGAGCATTTAGGAGATAGTATTGCGTTTGCCTACTCATCAAATCTAGGAATACAATGCTAGCACAACTTTTTACTTAGATCATTCAATCGCAGGCCCAGTTCCTGGATTAACCGATTACAGTCGATCGATGCGAGTTGACGGGGGCTTGAAAGTTGGACTTTGAGGATTTTGATGATTATTTTATCGCTAAATGGGATAGATGATTGAGCATCATGAGTACCCCATACCATACCCATCTCGGGATTGGTGCAGATCCTAATAAAGTAATTTAGGATAATTGCTAGGCCACTATTATTACTATCACAGCATCCGGCTAGTGTGAGAGATATGTTTTCTTGCTCCCACACACTGATTAGGGTTCATCCCTTAGCAAATTATCACATTATTTTTTCCCAAAAGTGACTTGTAACTGGGTCAGAGCCCGGTGTTGCCCATCGATGAACATTTGGATGTTCTGTTCAAGTGCCAATCGCACTATATTGTACGAAGATGGGACCCTCAACATCGGCCTGGTATTATGTGGGTTATGATTCGCATTTATTACTGGATATTTTGACCCACTGGAGACGTATATACTGTAGGGCAGATAATTATCACTTTGATAAGACGATATTCCCAGCATTGGGGGGAGATATGACAGTCAATGCTGAGGATGTTTCCAAGAGGTCCTGGAAAACACCATTAGTTTCTGATCTAGATCCCTATACATAAGTTAGGTGATAATAAGGTTCAATAGATTAGAAACCTCCAATAGGTTGCAAATGATTTGTTAGACGCATTCATAGGCACTATTACAGTACCGTAAGTGTATGTACCTTCAAGTAATACACCTACACAGTAGAACATTCTGGGGTAACTAGTATCGTAACATAACAATCCAGGGGATTTTGTACCGCAAACAAATTTGAGGCGCGCGCTTAGCGTAGAGTACCATTGGAAGAAAGTATTATTAGTTGGGGAGCTGCAGAATAAAGGAAAAACATGACTAATGGTGTAGTCGGTTCATCGAGGATCGAACCACCAATCGAGGAGGCACTAGTAGCTATGCGACCAGTTGATGCATTACGAGACTAGCCCGGCGTGGCACATACATGCATGATAATAATAAGATCTCGATCTATTAAAAGTCTGTAATAAGCACATCATAGGATCGTTTAGGATTCAAATTAGGCATGAAGCGGAGCTAGCTATAAATAAAGCCATTGAAGATGTGCATTTGGGTAAGGTGATGGCAATGGACACAACTAACCTACTGCCGGTACAAAGACGTTGGATGAAGAAGCAAATTAAACTTTATTCCAAGAAGTTAAAGGTGTAGTGTCCAAGTGATGACGACGTTTCTAGTGATGAAGATTGATGTAATTCTTAGCGTTAATAGTAGTTCTTAAGTTCTATGTCATTTCATTATTTGAATAAATTATTATCAATCATAAGTATTCCACAAAACATACTTCATTCAAGTAGAGAAAATACATTACAACTTCCACATAAAACTACAAACTTCGAAACAAAATACATTACTTTGCCCTTTCTTTATTCCATAAATGCACGACAAGTTTCTTTCGTAATTGGAAATGAGTACCTTCATTTCTAATTTCATAAATCTTCTCAATTTACTGTGTCATAGTATTGATCGCGCGTCTTGGATTTAATGTCTCCTTCTAAGTATCCACAGTTTTTTTAAACTCGGGATCAATATCCACTTGTCGGATGTAAGTATGGTGTTCATCTTCGACAATCATGTTATGGATAATTATACATGCATACATAAGATTTGTAAGATCACTAGGTTTCCAAAATCGCGTTTCGTGTACTAATATTTCGAACCAAGCTTGTAATACCCCGAAAGCATGCTCTACGTCTTTCCATCAAACTTCTTGCATCTTTGCAAAATATGTTTCAGTATCGTTGGACAGATTACTTATGGTTTGAAGAATTATTTACCATTTTGGATAGACTTCATCTGCTAAATAATACCCCAAAGTGTGCGAGACCGTGCCTATATTGTAATTGCATGGCAGTGTAACTCTATTGGACAAGTTGTTAAAAAGCCACCCTTGATACAAGACGTTCATATCATTGTTAGAATCGGGCACCCCAAACAATGCTTCTTTCAACTCTGCATCTCAATACCACTCCATAGCAACAACAAACCAAAACCCCTAAATCTCCTCTAATTTTTTAACGAAGATTTTTACAATCTCCACATTTATATGTAGCATATAGGCATCATAAAGGGAACCTCGCACCATAAAATCATGTTTCACCTTCATTCCCTTGATCAAATGTAAGACCAGCTCAATCTAGAAGATCAATAATGTAACTATAGTGCTGAACTCATGAACCACTTTTCAAATTTCTTTTGTAAAATACTCCAAGAGTCTTTTTGGCATGTCAATGCATGCCATACCAGCTACCATTGCAGTCCATGACTAATGTTGTTTTTACTTATGTTGTCAAAAGACCTTTCTGTGGGACTATTCTTATGTTCGATCGAATGGGCTTTATAGACTCAACATCATTCGAACGAGACTGATAGACGTTCGAATGTCAATTAATTTTTTTCTTAAAAACAGATCCATCGTGCTAAGTTGCTTGATGGCATTTGAACGAGACTCATAGTCGCTCAAACGGCAATGTAAATGTTAGTTTGGTAAGATTTTTTTGAAGCCTCTTGTTTGCCTCGAGATCCGAGTGATTGTATTTGGCTCTCCAAGTATATAAGGGAGAGTTAGGTCCTTTAGATGCCACAATTAGGGAGATCTTTATGTAGTAACATATTCCCCAGATTCGACAGATGTAAGCCAACAAAGTGTAGTCGAAGATAGCCACACATGATCGAAGGCCATCATTCGAGAAGTTACTAAAAGTCCTTGACTTGCCAAAAGTAGCCGTTGAAGCCTCGCAAAAAAAGAAATGCCAGAGATCTGCAAAGTTCGCCCACTCCCCCAGAATAAGAGACTATTTTTTTTCTTTTGTAAAACTGCCTGTATGATTATAAATATAGGCAGAGAATAAATTCTTCAGGACTGCAATCTCTTACTATTCTTACTTAGATAACCCAACATCATTCCAAAACGTGTAATAACTAACATCTTATTGAATTTTACATTAAAATCTTCCTCGAGGTTATGGTTTTTCTCTGCCTTTACTAAGTTTTCCATGTGAAATCTTGTTTTATCTTGCTTTATTGTATTCTCTTTATGAATAAGTATTGGCAAAGATTCTCCTTTCAGAAAATAAGCATCTACAATTGGCACCGTCTGTGGGAAATACCACACTTATTATACCATCACTGATCTTAATACCGCCTGATGACAAACATGAACCTGAGAAGCAATTCTAGTACTGTCACAGATCAGGAAATACCAGGAACTATTGATCTCCACGGTGCTGTACTAGAGCTTTAGCAACAAATGGCCGCAGAAAAAGCCCAAAGAATGGATGATCAGCGTGTCCACGCTCAAGCTCTTCAAATGGAGAGAGACGAACTGCAAAAAGCCTTAGATTAATAGAGTTAAACACATCAGAAAGAAATGGAACGAATGAGGGCAACGCATGATCGACTTACCGATCATCAAAATGCCCCCTCCACTCGCTCGAAGCGAGTATAGATCAAGAGGAATTCAACGTGGTGATCCACCAAGGGAAGATGAGCTCCATGTTTCTCGATACAGATCTGGAAACCTAAACAAAGCCTCTCAACATTTTGGCTGCATCGACAACTCAAGGAAGTTGACGCACTCGATTTCAAATTTTCCCGCCCAGGGGAAGACCGATCAGGGATCGGTTAGAACCAGAAGGACAGGGAGATTTTGTTCCTCAAGTTGTAGCCTTACCATTCCCACCGCAATAATTTGTCACCATGGAAGACCTCAACAACAGGATCCAAGCCATAAATTCTGACATTCGGGGCCGAAGATCCGCACTTGATAGAATCGTGATAAACCCCATCTCCCCTCATCTCAAAGTTATGCCCATTTCGGACAATTTCTATATGCTCAAATTTATTCAGTATGCAGGCCTGACTGACCCACTTACACATGTTCGTCACTTCAAAGTCGTAGTCGGGTTATATTCCAAACTCGACCATATGTTATGTAGACTCTTCAACATGAGCCTAAAAGAAGAACTGCTCCGTTAGTTCCATACTATTTAAGAGGCCTCTTCCATCAATGCGTTCAGCCAGTTACAGCATCTTTTCAAATCCAATTACGCTCATGCCAAAGAGCGAGAGATCGCTGTCAACTCCTTATTTTACTTCGAGCAAGGCACGAAAGGGACCCTGGCAAACTTTTATAAACTCTTCCTGCAGAAAACAAGGAAAATAAGGAACTTAGAACCTAAGATCGTCGATCCAGCATTCACCTCCGCTCTGCACAATGACTCAAAAGTTTGAGAATAACTTACTACACAAGACGCGCACGGTCACTGAAATAATTGATGTGGTTAATAACTACATCGAACTGGAGCAATCAAAGATAGTTAAGATGAAAAGCTCATCTGTAATCCAATCTCGAGAAACAACTTTGGCCCCATCTCAGCGAACATTTACTCCTGAAGCGCCCAAACAATGCGACAGAAACATCAAAAATAATAGAAGAAGGGACGGCAGACCAGACAGACCTGTCCCAGTTTTTCTGCCAATGACAAGATCTCTCTCTGATATCATGTTAATGATAAAAGGAGATGAGTGTTATCGCGTACCACAGACAATTCTTGATCTTCCCAACCAACCACTATGTCAGTATCACAATGTGCATAACCATGAGACTGACACCTATTACTCCCTCATACGAATCTTCCATCGTATCCTATTAGCAGGAAGAATCTACAATTATGTCATCGACATAAAAAAATTCCTAGAGAATGAAGCAAAAAATAAAGAAGTGGAGCAAAATCAGGCCCAAGGACAAGCTCTCCACCTGTATTGAGATTGAAAAAGGGAAAAAAAGAAAGCAAGACGATCAGATTACGTCTTGCTGTAAAATGACCTCCTCGGACAAATCAGTAAAACTGCTCCCCAGAATAAACAAATTGATACGTCCTTACCAAATCACCTTCGAAGACTGCGATACAAGCCACGCCAAATACCCTCACGATGACCCCCTCGTCATTGTGCTCAATGTCGGACAAGACTATTTTCATACACTTCTCATCGATACTGGAAGCGCTACAGATGTATTGTTTAGAAGAGCAATTGAATTCCTAGGCCTTGCAGATTCGGTAAAAGCTTCGACAACAACAATCACGGGCTTCAATGGTTTGAAAGAATCGGCTACAAGAGAAATCTCTCTACCAGTTCAGGCAGGTTCCGAAACTACGTTTGTCAAGTTTCCTGTCATCGAAGCAAAGTCTAAATATTTGGGGAATTTAGGATGAAGTTGGTTACAATCAATCAAAGCAGTGCCTTCTACTTATCATTTAGCGATGCATTTTCCAACAGATCATGGAATTTACAAAATCAAAGGCAGCCAAGTAGTTGCACGAATGTGCAAAAATACTACAACCAACCCTCATACACCCAAACTTCTCAAAGCATAGCAACTACAACAAGAAGAGTCAACAACATTTGAATAACATGACACCGAGATAATCGAATCTGTTAAACTCGATGGCCCAGGGCGCACAATCTTCATTGGCTTCAAGTTATCAATAGACAAAAAAGTGGCCATGATACAGCTACTTAAGAAGAACATCAACATTTTTGCCTGGACTTTTCATGAAATGCTGGCATCAATCCTTCAATCGCTTGTCATTGACTCAACCTCCTTCCAGATAGCAAAGCTATCATTCAAAAATGATAGAATCTATCCCCCCGACTCTACGATACAGTAAACGAAGAAATTGATAAGCTCCTTCGGGTAAGATTTATTCGGAAAGCAAAATATCCAAAGTGGGTTTCTAATATCGCAGCGGTTCCAAAGAAAAATGGCAAAATCTGGGTTTGTGTTGACTTCACAG
Organism: Kingdonia uniflora; assembly: GCA_014058105.1. Lineage (NCBI taxonomy): Eukaryota > Viridiplantae > Streptophyta > Magnoliopsida > Ranunculales > Circaeasteraceae > Kingdonia > Kingdonia uniflora. The sequence continues at coordinate 2,465,290 of JACGCM010000560.1, read as the reverse complement.
AACCTAACAAGTTCACACCTAAAGACAACTTTCCGCTAATACTAATTCTGCAACTTTTTAACTCAGTCGTAGGACATGAACTTCATTCTATGATGGATGCAGCCATTGGTTATAACTAGGCTTTACTAGCCGAAGAAGATCAGGAAAAAACAACCTTCGCCACCAGCAAAGGTCTCTATTATTACATGGTAATGCCTTTCGGTTTAAAAAATGTAGGCGCTACTTACCAAAGACTTGCGCCTCAAATGTTCAAAGATCATCTCGGCACAATTATGGAAGTATACATCGATGATATGATTTGTTAAAGCCAGAAACAAGATAACCACTCCAGCAACCTCCAAACCATTTTTGATATCCTTCGCAAGTACCAAATGAAACTTAACCCAGAGAAATGTCAATTCAGAGTCGTATTTGGTAAATTCCTGGGAGATCTTGTCAGCAAAAGAGTGATAGAAATTGATCCTACAAAAATCAAACCACTTATGGCAATGCCATCCCCTCGAACAAAAAATGATGTTAAAAAATTTACAGGCAAAATCGTTGTTCTTCATAGATTCATCTCAAAGTCATCTGATCGATACAAACTCTTTTATCCCCTTCTTCATGGCAACCTCACTCCTCTTTCAACAAACAACAAAATAAAGTCATTTGAACTCCTGACTGTGAGATGGCTTTCCAAGATCTTAAACGATACTTGGGGTGTCCTCCTTTAATGAGTACTCCAATTGATGGCGAATCTCTTACAATGTACTTATCCACAACCGAAGATTCAATCAGTTCCGTCCTTATTCGAGAAGATGGCAGAGTAGAAAAACCAATCTATTTCAACAGCAAGACACTTACGCCTGCTAAAAAATGGTACACGACATTGGAAAAGCAGCTACTCATTCTGGTCTATAATTTTCAAAAACTTCATCCCTACTTTCGAACTCATTCCGTCAAAGTCATCACCAAATACCCCCTCAATCTAGTACTCTCCAAAATAGAAAAATCTTGAAGAATCTAATAATGGTCTATTTTCCTTGGAGAATGCGACATTTCCTTTAAACACTAAATATCAGTCAAGGGACAAGCAGTGGCTGACTTTTTGGCAAACTTTCCCATCGAAGGCCCCGATTGGGAATAACTCGATGAAATCTTCACAAATGACTTAATAGCAGTTTTGGTTGGCAACTTTTTACAGACGGATCAACAGGACCACATGGATCGGGGATTTACAACGTCCCCGTCACACCTTCCAATCATCGAATCGAAAAGGCTATCAAACTAAACTTCTATGCCACTAACGATGAGACCGAATATGAAGGAATTTTCCACGGTCTCGAACTCGCACTCACTCTCAGAGCAGAAGATTTAGCAGTCTACGTCGACTCTTTGCTCGTGGTAAATCATTACAACAAAACTTTCAAAACAACGAGAAAAATAGTTGATTATGTAACTCTGGTTGAAGAAAAGATGCAGAGATTCAAACATGCAACAATTTCTTACTTGCCCCGACAGGAAAATTGATATGGCGGTACTTTAGCTTACATCGCTGCAATGCTGGGAGGCAGAGAAAAAAGATCTTTAGAAATTGAAATCATCAAGCATTCCAGCCTCGATATACTCTCAGCACTCCAGATTACCATTGCTGAAGACGATGATACTGAAGATTGGAGAAGAACATTTTATACATACCTCACTCCAACATCCTCCCAAGTAACAAAGATGAAGATCGATCACTTCTGGCCAAAGGCCTCAGATTTACTGTCCAAGATCACATCTTATATCAACTCATTAGAGGGGGACCACTTATTGAATGCATATCTCAGAAACAAGCTCAGGTCCGAGGGTTGACAAACTACTCAGTTTTCTCTGAGCCTACTGGACCACACCTCGAGTTTCGACAGGCTACACTCCATTCATGATGGCTTTTGGCATTAAAGCAGTCATACCCTTGGACCTCGATTTACCCAGTACTCAACAAAAAATTCCAGACGAAGAAAATGAACTCGGTCTCCTTTGCAACCTCAATTGGATAGATGAAACTAGAGACAAGGCCATTGCAAATTTAGGACGATACCATAATACCTTAAAAAAAGCATACAACAAAAAAGTTTGAGAACGGAAATTTGGTATTGGAGACCTTGTCTTACGACGGATCCAGGATAGTGCTCGGCCTAAAAATTCTAGAAAATTGTCAGAAAATTGTGAAGGGCCATACATTGTCAGCAACAAAACATATAACGGGACTTATTGGCTGATGACTGAAGATGAAATACAGCTTGAATATCCATGGAACACGGCTCAACTGAAACTGTTTTACAGATGTGACACTATAACAGTTTTGATCGATTTAAATAAACATATTTTGTTATCAATTTGGTCCTTACTATTTGATTTGATCTCGATCTATACTTATCAAGTATACAACAGACAAATAATATCTTTACTATTTGATTTGATCTCGATCTATGCTTGTCAAGTATATATCAAACAAATAATATCTTTAATATTTGATTTGCTCTCAATCTATACTTGTCAAGTATACGTCAGACAAACAATATCCCTGCTATTTGATTTGATCTTGATCTATACTTGTCAAGTATACATCAAACAAACAATATATTTTCTATTTGATTTGATCTCGATCTATACTTGCCAAGTATACATCAGACAAACAATATCTTTACTATTTGATTTGCTCTCGCTCTATACTTGTCAAGTATACGTCAGACAAACATCATTCTTACTATTTTCTTTGATCTCGACCCATACTTAATAAGCATACATCAGACAAACAAAATGCTTATTATCTTGATTTGTTTTTGTCACTACTTAACAAGTATACCTAAAGCCTATCATTCAAATTTTATACGAACAATATCCAATTATAAGATATTCTACTTTGCGCTCTTTACTTATTGAACAACCTCTAAGAGGGCTCTTGTTCTTCTCAATTCTAAATCTAGATACCCATCTAAAGATATACATCTAGTACTCATTCTCATTACTTGCCATTTTATGGCCATCTTTCACATATCACGGAAGCAAGTGTTCCTCACTTATCTGCTCGATCTATAGTCACATTCAATCAAAATTATTTTATCCAATCTGCTACTTAGAACTATTTACAAAACAAGTGCACATAATTATTTCACGAGTAAAAAAGTTTTGTAGCAGCACCAAATTGTTTAACCACAATACTGCGAATTAAATTGTTTCGGTCCCACTGACCATTTTTATATCCTTCCTCAAATAAACACAGTCTACACGAGGTTTAACATTTCAGAGGAAGATTTTTCTTCATTCAAATTTGGGGTACCTTCGGGAATCTGTACATCTGCTACCTCACCAGGATGAGCACCGTCAGCCTCCACCATCACATTATTTTTGATAATATTAATTGCCCCAAGAACATCAAGAGTCTAGGGTACTTCGCCGTCCGAGCTATCAGCAAAAATAGCATCACAAGCTTTTTCAAGTCCCTTGCATAATTTTTTCCTCTCATCCAAATCGTCATATTGTTCTAAAAAATGCGTCCTCGCTTCCATGCATTTTGCTAGTTTCTCCTCATTCATCTTCGCCCTCACTTCATCGAGCAGCTTGTCCTGCTCTTGCTCCATTGCTTTATGAGCATCGGTAACTTAATCCCTTGCATCTTTTTCATAGGTGGCCATTTGCAATGCCAACGCCTCCTTTTTCTCTTTCTCTGCCACTTTCTTCGCTTCACCTAGCGCAACTTCCTTCGTCTTCTTGGCATTGCGCTAATACCTATTCAATGTTGCATTCAATTCCGCCTTCTCCGCGATCAAGTCCTTCTCTATGTTTTTGTAGGAAATAATCTGATTTGCCAGCTCTCCACTGCCCACAACGCGACCCATAGCTTCAGTTACCAACTTCTTAATCTGCATCAAAGTGATATAATAAATATTCGAGGGACCTACCAATTTTTTCATTTGTAAAAATACATTAAAATTTCTCACCTTTGTCAAATTCCTCTGACCCTCGCTGAAAAATGTATTCAAACTATCAATCCCCACCAAATAATCTTCCAGCTCCGTCTTCAGCTCCTCCGTCCCAGACGTATAGGCATTCATAGTCTTCTGGACTTCCATCTCAAATTCTTTAAAATATTTTTTCTTTGACGCCTCGCCACTAGTCTTCTTTGGGACCATACTCACAGAACCCCGTAGAGGACGTATATCCACAGTAACTCCTGAGCTAATAGTACCAGCCACCTCCTCTGTTGTCGATTATGGAGGAACATCAGAACTCGCCACCCTTTTCTTTTTATTCCTTCCCAGAGAATCTCTTAGCATAGCATCAATCTCTATGTTAGTGATGTACCCAACTAAGGAGCGATTTTCAAGTGGTAAGCTAACATCTGCGACTCTCTTATTCCTCACCGACATTTTTCTGTCGATAACAGGCACTTCTGACCCTTTTACCCTCGATCTCTTTTAACCAGCTTCTTGGAATAGAGTGCTCATAAGATCTTGATCGATAACCAGGTTATCGATCTTACTAAAGAAATCTCTCCTCACCTTATACAACTCTTCCTTTAGTTCTGACTTCTTCTTGACTTCTTTTAACATTGCAAACAACATAAACAAGTTAGAAACACTTACATATCATTCACACAATTCAAACATCGAGAATTACAATTACCTAACCACAGTTGACACCATATCATAAAATAATGGTCTTTTCAGTAACCTAACTTCTGCGAGTTCATCTTGAGTGTATAGTACATACATAAATCATCAATAGTTATCTATTGCCCCACAAACCCTGAACAGATTATACACATTCGGATTGAACTGCCCCGGTGCCACATCGAGAAGTTTATTAATTTCTTTTGGTCCGCTTTAAGGGGAAGCTTCAATCCCTTCTTTATTTGTTCTCATACACCAGATACCATTCAAAGGTATTTCCTGGTTGATCATTTCATACTGGTATTCCTCTAACCTTATATCCCCAGGAATACCATACTTTTTCTTGAAGCTTAATATTTCTTTGGTGTCTGGACCCTCTCCATAACATGCCTCCTCGCCTTCCTCCATATCTTCTTCCCCATCCCCACTACCTTCTCGATCACTCGCTTGAGGGTCGTGATCTACATCCATTTCTATATCCTTCTCCTCAACATTTTTAATAACATTAGGTGTCACCCTAAACTATTCCACGCTACCTAAATCTGTACTACTCGACCCTACCCTATATCTCCCTCCCAATTGTTGTGCACAAGTCCTCACATTAATCATCAGAGGCGTTACGTCTTTCAGACTCCCGTATATGTCCTTTTCATCATTTTGAATTGGTTATGCCATTTTAAATCGAACTTGTACAATTGATTCCATAATATTTACATAGCTAGAATTTATAATATGTGATACATATATATGTTCATAAGTTAATATATTCATAAAGATATCGTTGTCGATCTTACTCTCTTACACATCATTCGCTTTATTATCTGCTACTATCATTTTACCTTTATACTTATTACCACAGTTCTCGATATAATTCATATCATTTTATTCATATTCCTATCTTTCATTAAAGTGACACATCTACTCAGTTTTCGATGCCTTTATATTTTTTAACATCGATAACTTGTTAATCTGGTTTACTTTTTGTCAAATTATACGAAACTCGATAGCTTCTCGAACACACTTCACCTGTTTCTCCCAAAAATACCATTATTTAAAAATTGCTAATTCCCCTTCTCCGGCACAAAATTCGGCCAAATCCCAACACAAAAATAATATCCCCGACAATCTTTCTTGTATCAAAATGACATTTCCACTCATCTCTACAATCACACCGTAACCCCAGCGCCACTAACCAATCACCCTCTCCGCTTATCTCTACCCATTTTTCATACCAGAAACCATCCATAAAACCCCTGCGACTCCATTTCTTCCACCTTGACATCCAACAAATCACACCCAAAACAAAATTTACTAAAACTCCTCTGTCAAACCCTAATACAGTTATCTTACAAATCATTCACTTTCAATTCAATTCAACATACAACAGCAATCATTTTACTTAATTATATTCGTTTATAACTTAATCAATCACAGTAATAAAACATAAAAGCCCGAATCACTAACCTTGTTTACGCGCTACTTCTGTATCCCTCTCCTTTGCTCGCTTAGCTCTTTCAATCAGAATGCTAATCTCCTCCTTCGCAATCGTAGACAACCAATCCAACGACGAACACAAGTAATTCGCACTAAATATTTTTTTTTTGTGTTTGCAAAGTGCAAAATGTCGCCCACTTCAGAGGTATTTATAGACCCCACGTGACTGTTCATCGTACCACTTCGCGACTGTTTAACTCCTCAAATGTAATGCCTTATACTTCTTTTCCTAGCTACTTTGATAGTTAATCTTCTCAGAGCCAATAAACGCTTACACTCCCACTCTAATACTTTAATATCTCGACGAACTTCTTCAGCTATATTCATGTACAACAAAGCACAACCAATATTGTCACATAGACGATTAACATCATCTTCCTTATATTTCACACTTTCACCTAAAGGAACACATCTGGCCATAATCATTATTCTTGATAGTTCCCCCACTTCTATTTTACCTGCACAATCCTATATTTTTGGGTCCACATGCGACCGTATCTATAATATCATTATATTCGACATTCTACCATAAACTTGCTTAAAGCTATTTTCCAATACCAAATTTCAACAAGTACATTATCCATTCGACAAAATAACAACAAATTACTTCCATCGTCAAAACATTTTACGCGATTATTTTCATTACATTTCATTGACCATAACCAATCCTTACAATGACCTACTCCTACTAAACATTACAATTTCATAAACCCCTAACTGCAGCTTCATCTTCCCTCATCACCAACAATGCTGCTCGAGTCCACATACCAGCACATCGTTCAGGAGGAGTCCAAAACTATAAATTGACAAGAAACTCAAAGTCCTCATCCACCTCCTTTGCAGAAGCCTTGCTCATCCCTTCGTAATTAGGCTCCTCTAAATCTTCCATATGCATATCACAGTTCTGAGATCCAAAGTACAACACCTAGTACATCGCTTGAACACGTCTGAATACACCATCGCGGGCCAGACCTCGCATCTTCACCATCTTGCATGAATGCCTCGCATCTGAAGCAACAAGACTTATATATACCCCCTCCAGTCCTGGTTCAACTCACCTACATTTACTCTGCCTTGGAACTCTACAATTTCAAAGTCAAATCAATCAACCTTAAAATCTATTCTGGGACCCACTCAGTCAAATACATTCGAGATGTTATAATAACCCATCAACATTTTATGTGCACTCACATTCGACATTTTACCTTCGATTATTAAAAACTACAATTGATAATTAAAATACACATGAATAGAATATCGACGATATTAACTTTATTTATTATTATGAATAAGTTATAATTCATATTCGACAAACTTTATCTCTTAGATTTTGCTGCATATAACATTCGTGACTACTTCCTTCGATTATATTGCATCAAGCTACATCTATTTTTATATTTGACTTACAGGACTGATTACTCTGTATTTTCTTTTTACCAGAATCGGACATTAAAGCCTCTTTCCAGTGCAAAGAACCTTAATGAATCTCAAGACACTGAACTTCTAAAGGCTACTTCCCCAGATGAAGGATGCAAAAAATTGTAAGAAACCTCCTACGTTCGGCAAGATCCCTGGACGCCCATCTAAACTTCAAATCTTCATCATCAGTACAAACAGTTACCCTTTTTACCCCAAACTGATGCACTTCATTACCTTCAACACCGCATGATGATACAATTATTTCTAGCAGATGCGCATCTTCTCTCTCTTGACCTCTCTTCCAGCCCAACATCGTGACACGATCACATAACGAAGTGTCACCAATCAGTTTGTGCATGATTTTTCTCTCAGGCTGTTCACCGTCTTCTGCCTCAAACAACTTATTAGACCACACTTGGGGCGGCATCTTTCTAAAACCACCACCATTCCACCCTCAATAACCTCCTATTTATACCCAATGTAACTCCGCCAGATTTACTGTACCGCATTAATTACACCTCGAGAATGACTTCACCAAATACAGTTACTTTGACCTCGGAAATAACACAGATGACTCATCTTCTCATTCAGCAACCTCTTTAGCTTCCAACTTCATTTCGACATAGCTACATGTGCTTCTGTCGAGAATGGGGCAATTGTAGTAGCATATTCCCCAGATTCGACAAGAGTAAGCCAGCATAGTGTAGTCGAAGACAGCCATACATGATCGAAGTCCATCTTTCGAGAAGTTACTATAAGTCCTCAACTTGCCAAAAGTAGCCGTTGAAGCTTGGTCAAGAAAGAACTGTTAGAGATCCACAAAGTTTGCCCACTCTCCCAGAATAGGAGACTATTTCTTTATTTTTGTAAAATTGCATGTATGACTATAAATACAGGCAGATAATAGATTCTACAGGACTGCAATCTCTTGCTATTCTTACTTCTATAACCCAACATCACTCTAAAATGTGTAATAACTAGCATCTTACTGGATTTTACCTAAAAATTCTCTTAAAGGACATGGTTTTTCTCAGCCTTTACTGAGTTTTTCACATAAAATCATGTTTTATCTAGCTATATTACATTCTCTTTACGAATAAGTATTGGTGAAGATTTTCCTTCCAGAAAATACGCCACTACACTTTAGTGGGAGGAATTCTTTAAAGAGCAACTTTAATCGTTTGTAAAAATTGTAACCTTAGTCTTGGAATAAACTCTCTCTATTTTGTGTGGATGTAGGCAATTGCTGAATAACCTTTAAACCTTATTGTTGGTTGTTGATTATCTATTCCTATTTGCCTGTTTGTACCTTAATCTTATCGATAAAAGTTTGGCTTTCACGGCAAGGCTCAACCATTGGTATCAGAGCGAGGTTGTTTCCTCGGTGGTGCTCAAAATTGTGGTAACGTCAACTTATCTTGAATTTATTCGGATTTTTGATTTTGGTTAATGTATAAAAATTAGGGGAACCATGGTAGAAGGTGATGAACGTAGTTCCTCGGTGCCTAAATGAAATATAATGGTGATATTTAACAATGTAAATATAAAAGTTGAGAAATTCAACGACACCAACAACTTTGGCATGTGGCGATACGAGGTTATTAATTTGCTAAGTTAACAAGACTTAGATGAGGTACTGGAAGACAAACCGGATGATCAGGCAGATGAGAGTGCTTGAAAGAAGATCAGCAAGAGGGTTTGTGGTCAAATTTGCTTATGTCTTGCTCGAGATATAAAATACCTTATAATGAATGAAACCTCAACAAATTTTTTTGGAGAATTCTTGAGGAGAAGTATTTGGTGAAAAACATCCAAAATTGACTCGATTTGAAGAGGAAGTTTTATCGCTTCACGACAAGACAAGGGATTTTTATGTCAGACTACTTAAATAATTTTACCAAGTGATTAGCCGACTTGGCGAATCTAGAGAAAATTGTTGGCGATGAAGAAAAAGTACTTTTGTTCTTAAAATTGCTTCCCGAAGAGTTCGAACATTTCATTAGAATGATAACGTTCGGGAAGAGTTCATTGTAATACTTAGATGTGACTACGACGGTGGTGAACAATGGGTACTGGAGGATGAAAAAATGTAAGTCTTAGGAGTCAATATTTGAGATATTGATGACTAGAGGGAGGTCTTCGGACAAAGGGAAGTATAGTGGTAATAACTTTTAATTGAATTCAAAAAAATCGTGGTGTAAATAGTAACAACTTGGGAAAAGACTAATATGCATTTTGTAGAGAGACGGGTCATTAGAAAAATGAATGTCTCGTGTTTCTTAAGAAGAAGAAATGTAAGGAATCAAGCACTTTGGTAAATGTTGCTCAAGACATGACAAGTGGAGGTAATGATTTTGAGTATTCTTTAACTATATTATCGAGTGCATGTGTTGTTGACTCAAAAGTGGGATAGGTACTATCATCTAAAGTAACACAATGGGCAGGCTAAAGATGTAGGGACCTATCCCTTGATCTCACCTAAAGACAAGTTGTCGCCAGTTCAAATCACCTCCATCTCGGACTCACGCATTTTTAACATAACTTCCATAGTCAACATTCTAACCTACCCCACAAACTGGTTAAGAACGTGGGTTGAACATAAACTGAAAAGCTTTATCCAATCAAAGATACCTATCTCTCATAAACTCGTCAGTTACTCAGTCAACCGCCACTAACCGCATTATTTAGAAAATGTGTTCCAGTACGATGAAGAGCTGATGCCCGCTTGATGGCTCAAAATTCTTAACAAGTCATCTTTTTTCTTCATCAGAATTTCCTTCACCCTGATTTCCCCTTCCAAGACCTTCACCCTGACAAGAGCAACATCCAACTTGTGCTGGCATTCCCTTAAGTTTATGTTCCCTTTTGGCAACTTCCCCTGTATTCGAACTACGTCACCTTCCAAATCTCTAATTTGACTTAACAGGCTAACTACATCCCCTTGGACTATAGGAACTTTAACATTATTTATACTCCCTCTCGAGCACTCTCTATCCTCAGCTTTCTTGATACGCGCGTTGGCTTATGCCAATTCAATCTTCAATCATGCCACTCTCTCATTTAACTCGTCACACCTCCGTTGCATCGCCTGAAATTCCATATCCTTGGCGGGTAGAGTTATTTGCAAATGTTTGGTTGCGGCTTCCGAGGCCGATAGATTTTCTTGAGCCACCTTCAGCTCATTATCTTTTTCAATAATTTTTTATTTTAGTCGTTCCAGTTCACTTCTATAATTCTGAAGATCAGCTTGAGATTGTCCCTCTAATCTTTCTAGTGATTGAATATGGTATTGAGCCATTTCAGCTTGCATACCTTAGCCATCAACATGTCAATCTGACTTTGAATCTTCGCGGTGTGTTCTTTTATCTCTGGAAGCTCTTTTAGTCCCTTTCCAATTTTGGCATCCTTCTCCTCGATCTTTCGAGTGAGGTTGACAACACTCTGGAATGCCTCAACAAATTTAAAATATACCTTTACATGATGGTCTTCTCTGTTCTTATTCGCCTCCCTCACCTTATCCAACTCCTCCACAAATTCTCGGTTACATTGGAGCGCCACATCTTCGCGTGAGCGAACTGAATCCAATTTAACCTACACAATAATAGATACATTATATACAGCTTGATTCAGAACACCCATCAACATGATATATATCTCATTTCTAAAAAGATATTTGATTTCTAGCATCTACTGTGCGCAACTACTTTTAAACTTAAGGTCAAGGCACAATCTCAGATAGGTGCTCCATGACATTTATTTTGAAGTCTAAGGTGCATGTTTTCTATATGCTACTTTATCTACATCCTTTGAATTTTTCTATGCACTATATTAGTATTATTTTCCTAAAACTGATAGCAAGTTTTTGGTCTACCTCTACACTTTATGTTATCTTATTTACTTGATAGCTTTATTCCAATATAACATACAAGTCAGAAGACCTATTCCAATCAAACCAACAGCTCGGCTTCTGAAGACAGCAAGGCTGTGAAGATCTCTCTCTCCCCGGCAAGCTCGGTCTCTAGATATTTTATTCTGAAACTCATTTCTCTAAGTGCTTATAAGAGGGTTACAAAAAAAGGGCTCAACCTATATAAGTCTATTCAATACGCACAAATCTATCAATTTACAGGTCAGTTTCAAAATACTCATACAAGTCATTTCTCTATCCTACCTTCTCATTCTCGCCCTCCGGGAGTTCGTTATCATCCCCTTGATTGTCTAGCACCGTCTGACAGGAGACACCGCCAAGCCCATCAACAACTCCCACCGCCTCCTCTTCCACATCTTCATCCTCACCCTCCTCAACATAAGTGTCTGCCTTAATGGCCTCTACCTCATCCTCAGAATATCCTTTCAATATCAGGTGGTGCCCAAGCCTTTCGCGCTCTGCCTCTACCTCCTCCAGATTTACCCTCTCCTCCACTTGTAGATGGCCAATTACCACTGCATGGGAAGCCTTCGGGGTCTCGAACTTCTTTGCTTCCATGAGGGCATCAGCTTTCGCTCGAGCTACCTTCTTTTCAAGCTCGACCTTCACCTTCATCAGCTCAGATTTTTCTTCTTCCACTCCGAGCCAAATCCCATTCACCAAACGAGCAACCTGCATAAAACAAATCAACCTCAGCGTGAGTTTGAAGCATAATAAGTAAATATTTTACATGATCAAACATAAATACATACCATCTTGCTCATGTCCTCCTCTCCATGAAGAGCTGCCAGCCTGGTCCTTTCCTCCACTACTTTAAGATCGTCCTCAGCTGCAGGTCTCTCTTCAACGACCTTTTCTCCTGACCTCCCCGAAGGTTCTATCCTTCTCCTTTTGTCTTTTCCGTTGATCTCACCACTTCCAGTAGTACCAGAGGCCGACGGATACTTTAACATCTATTTTTTTGGAAACATCCGAGCAAATTTTCTCGACGTAATAGACTCTGGATGAACCGAACTGTCAATTATAGGGGTCTTGGCCACATTAGTTTGACCTTCCCCACCAGTTTCTCTCTTCTTCCCATCATCAACACCCGCCATCAGCCTGGTCGATTGAAATTTTTGAACCTTTTTCGACTTGCTCCCAACCCTCTTCTTTCTGCTAAGGCCAAGTCTTTCCAACATAAATTCAAACTCAACCTCTTTCTCCACAATTTCATCCAACAATGAATCTTTCCTCTCCACTCGGGACTTCGGGCCTGCAATGCACAGTATTTGCATTATCAACAAAAATTCATCAGTTCGAACATATTAATATTATAATCTATGCATTATTATACATACTTTATTTTCCAGCTCAAAGCAGAAGATCCAAAGGTTCTTCATCTTCTCTCTGAAGATAATTACCCCTCAGATATATTACGTTGTCATTCCAGGCTCGACCTGCTAAATTCATATCTAAAAAGTGATGCCGATTTGCACTCGCATAGAAATATGCCCCACCACTGGCGTAATAATTCTTCACCCCATAAAATTGTAATACGTCCTCAGGGGATAACCTCCTCACTTTCCCCTTATTCTCCCATTTTTTATTCAGTTACCTCCCCCATGTTCCTGTTCAATTAAGCAGGATATACCCCAATCGTATTCATAATCCCCTTAGCCAAATTGGTGAGGGGAAGACTCAACCTATACTCTAATTGAGATAGGTAACACAAGAAACCCTCTAAAAGGTCACTCCGAACACTCTTATCAAAATATTCTAATGAGATCGATTCATTTAAACCCTTACCTCAATTTTCCTCTTCCAAGCTGGCCAACAAATAAAAATACTCCTCCTCATCACTACAATATACCCCCTAAACAGCCTACGAGCGTATTCTACACAGTTACCCCATTTCCCTCCTATGGCAGCCTTGGTTTTACAAAACTCTTTAAATACATCTGAATAAGAGGGATAGGCAACCAATTTGCCAGGAAAACCTAGAAATTGTTCCAATCGTACTTCAACCTCACTATCAGACTCTACCGTCTGACCAGAGTTGAAAAATTGTTCCAATCGTAATTTTTTTGCACTTCTCTCTCTGTACTCTCCAAATTTTCAGAAGTAGAAAAATGTTTGAATGATAAAGATAAAGCACTATTTATTATTTTTCTCTCTAACAGTTGGTAGTTATTGTGCCTCGTACGACCCGTTCTCAGTTTTGGAACTGAGGCGTCCTTTCCACTATCCATGTCAGACGTTTTGTACATTCTTAATAAAACCGTCATTCTATTATTACCCCTCCCCTCATATTTTAATCTATTTTATCTTCTGTTACCATATCTTTATCTGACCTTCCCACACTCATGATGACTCACACTCCACGATATTAGATTTTAACAGCTTAACTTAAAAAACAAAACTAGAAGCTCCTGCATTTTTTTTGTTCTTGTTCCTTATACTTATAGTACTAGTAAAGTCATTTTCAAAGCTAATAATTTTTTAAAGTTATTCAAAATTTGTTTGTCAAAACAGTCTCAAACGACATTTGCAACTATAGAGGATCAAATTGACTTCTAACTTTTCTGTTAAATTCAACAACCTTACATTTATTTATAATAGCACTTTACATATAATTATATCTAAAACAACCTTGATGACCTGGGCGACCACATCCAAACAGGTCTCCTTCATCGATCATCCTATCTTCAAATTTGATCTCCACCTTAGCAACCAATCCAATCACTTCTTCTCAATCTGTAGAACCCCTCACCAATTCATGAAAGTATACCTCATAGAAATATTGGGCATACTCAACTTCCCTTCCCCTTATATCCAGTCCGTCGAGCTGGCACTCCCTTACTGGTAACTCAGCATCATAACCAAACAATCTAAAAATCCTCTCCCGCACTACAACGATCTTTATGGCCAATTGCCCTTCAGCGGCATGACGAATTCTCCGAGATCGAGTCCGCACCATCATAATCTCATCTCCATATTCAAAAATAAATTCTAACTTTATTTATACATTTGTACAACACATTCCCTTCAAAACATGATTTTGACCTTTTATCTCGTTACAAAAACCTAAAAAATCTTGAGATAGACTATTTGAAGTTATCTCTTCCCTCGAACGCATACGTTACATTATTTTTCAAGTCGATCTTGTTTTTTCAAGATTTATTATTCTATCGACCTCTATTAGCTCAATTTTTTGCATTACAGATTTCCTACAATTTTTATCTACCACATTTCTAATATGCAGACTTATCATACTTTCAACAACACATAAATTTTTTCAACTTATCTCACCAAAAGATGAGCTGTCATCAGTTCAAATCACCTCCATCTCAGACTCCCATATTTTTAACATAACTTCCCCTGTCAACATTCCAACCTACCCCGTAAACTTGTTAAGAACGTGGGCCGAACTTAAACTGAAAAACCTTATCCATTCAAAGACACCTGTCTCTCACGAACTCGTAAGTTACTTAGTCAACCGCCACAAACCACATTATTTGGAAAACATGCTCCAGCACGATAAAGAGCTACAGAGAAGGCCTATATAAAGGAAAAGTTCTAAAAGAGACATGGAACATAAAATTACACAAGAGATCATCAAGAAACTACTTATTCTAGATTCTCAGTACCATTCAAACTTCTTAGTTACATGGTTAAAACATTTCTATATCTAGAGATCACTTGTAATAAGATATATGCCAAAAACAATAAAGATACTTTTATTAAAATCCTATACTCAAGGTCGTGGTTTTTTATCTATTCAGAGGTTTTCCATGCTAAAATTACCTGTGTCATTTCTTACTTTCCATTAGAATATTATTACAGGCTCATTGGTGTAATAGCAAATTTCAAGCCATTATAAGCTTACAGAATTTGGCCATTACAAAAGAGATTGAGGAAGTTTGGTATATCCTGACGATGAAGAAGAATACTATCTCAACAAGTTTACTTGAGGTGAAAGGCTATAAGGTTGTGTCTGAGAATGGGGTGAAGATGGTTCTTAAGGGAGTCATGGTTGTGCTAAACGGCCAAAGAAGAAGTAATAACTTGTACTATTTGGATGGTACCGCTATTCTTGGTAATATTGCTACCGCGGGAAATGGGGAGATCACTTCAAGAGATACCACTCGGCTATGGCATATGCATTTCGTGCATACGGAGGAAAGTTCTTGAGAGTTCTCCCGAACCAAGATATATTGAAAGGTGTTAAGGTGCGCAAATTAAACTTCTGTGAACATTGTGTTCTGGGCAAGCAGATAAGGGTAAAGTTTGGCACTGCTATCCACCGTACTCGTAAAACCCATAATTATGTTAACTCAGATGTTTGGGGACCTTTAAGGAATGTATCACTTGGGGGTAACATTACTTTGTATCTTTTGTGGATGACTTTTCTAGGCGTGTATGGGTATATACCATGAGGATGAAGAATGAAATCCTATAAATTTTCATAAGGTGGAAGAAGTTGATAGAGGCTCAAGCTGGCAGAAAGATCAAGTTGTACCGTTTGGATAATGGTGGGTAGTATACTGGTGATTCATTCTTGTAAGTATGTCGGGATGAGAGGATCTCAAGATGATGTTACCCTTTAAAGAAAGTCCAGTGGTAAAATAATCCTCCATTCGTATCCTTTTGGCATTGGTAGTGAATTTGAATTGGAGTTGTAACAACTCAATGTTAAGATGGCGTTCTTACATAGGAAGTTGAAGGAAGAGATCTATATGACTCAGCCGAGTAGGTTTAAAGTTGCTAGAAAGGAAGACTATATGTGTCAATTTATAAATTGATCGTTATAAGGTTTGAATAAGTCTACCAGATAATGGTACAAATGGAATCCTGGTAGGGAGATTAATATAGATAGTGAGAAGGGAACGATGCATCTTTATCCTTTGGATTGATTTGGCCCCTCACATGGATTCTGGGAACTATGGGAAACTTGATCCACGGTACATAGGCAACCATTGATTTGGTATAGTCAATTTAGTCCTTTGAGATGTTGTTTGGTCTGGGTCCTTTGGGATGTTTGTTTGGATTTGGTCTTTTGGACGCTTTGTTCGATTTGGTCATTTGGGATATTTGGTCGATTTTGGTCCCTTGGGACGCTTATTTATTTGTGTTCTTTAGGACGTTTGTTTGGTTGAGTCCTTGGGAACATTTGGTGAAAGAGGGTTTCATTTTGGGTTTGATTTGGTTGGTGGCAAAATTTGGCTCAGATTTGGGCAAGTCATCAGCGAGGTAGAGAATTATGAGACTGTTATTATGTTTGATCAAATGGGCTTCATAGCCTTTCGAACGAGCCTCGAATTTTGGCTCAAATCTTCCTCATCATATTTGAAGACTCAAATTCATTCGAACGAGGCAGATAGTCCTTCAAACGAAAATCATTTTTGCCTAAAAACAGATCCAGCGTGTTGAGCTGCTTGATGTCATTCAAACAAGACTCATAGTCATACGAATAACAATGTGGAGGTTAGTTTTAAGAGATTTTTTTAAAGCTACATGTTTGCCTCGTAATCCGAGTGATTGTATTTGGCTATCCCAAGTATATAAGGGGGAGTTAGGTTTTTTAGAAGCCACCTTTGGGAAGATCATTTGTGGGAGGAATTCTTGTGAGAGAAACCTCAATTGTTTGTAAAGATTGTAACCTTGCTCATGGAATAAACTCTTTCTCTAATTATGTGTGGATGTTGGTAATTGCCGAACCACCTTAAATCCTTGTTGTTGGTAGCTAATTATGTATTCCTATTTGTTTATTTGTGCCCTAATCAAATCAATCAGAGTTCGGTATCCGCGGCGCGGCCTAACATTTCCTTGCCATTTCCACTTTACCATATTTACAGTACATGTCAATAATCTGCGTACCCATAATTTTATTATCCTCGGGACCATTGATAACCTAAGAGACATAACTATTTTTCTTGAAACTTAGCTTAATTTAACATAAAGGGTTAGGCGTACTATTCGATGTGCATGATCACGCATACATCATCCTAACAGCAAAGCTCCTGAGTGTGTACATTCCAAGAACACAGTCGAGAGCATAAAATCATTATTATAACTAACATCTTTATACATCAGCATTCGATTGAAAATCTCTTACTCCTCCATCGACAATCCTTGCGCTCATAAAGTTCCAAGTAATTACATCTCTCATAGTTACTCATCAAATAGTTTCCTTGAAACTAAAAACATTCAAATCGCCACATTTTGCATAAGCATCTAACAAAGTATTCTCAATACCCAAATCTCTCTCAAATCCTCATTTTATATTAAAATTCCATGAATTACTTTTGTAATCCCTTTATTAGACACCCGAGAACGCGTGTAATCCCTTTATTAGACACCCGAGAACGCGTTGACCAAACTGAAGCCATCACAACGGAATAAACATCACTCAAAAACTTCTTAAATATCATCTACTCTTCATGGGGATCACCATTATCAACATACTCAGTAATCATAGATATCCAAAACACAACATTTATATCATAAACAAACAAACCAAAAAAAAACAACTAAACCTCAATTGACTCAGATCCTTCTTTGACAAAAGACTACATTCTAAAAGGAAATCATTTTTCCTCCATAAATAAAGTTACTTATTTATAATAAGAAAAAAAAACTTAACCAGCGTGTTGAGTTTCTTGATGTCATTCAAACAAGACTCATAGTCGTTCGAACGACAATGCGGAGGTTAATTTTGTGAGATTTATTTGAAGCTTCCTGTTTGCCTCGATATCCCAGAGATTGTATTTGGCTCTCCCAAGTATATAAGGGAAAGTTAGGTTTTTTAGAAGCCACCTTTGGGAAGGTCTTTTGTGGGAGGAATTCTTGTGAGAGAAACTTCAATTGTTTATAAAGATTATAACCTTGGTCATGGAATAAACTCAATCTTTATTTTGTGTAGATATAGGCAATTGCCGAACCATCTTAAATCCTTGTTGTTGGTTGTTGGTTGTTGGTTGTATATTCCTATTTGCTTATTTGAGCCTTAATCGAATCGATCAGAGTTTGGCTTCCACGGCGCGGCCTAACATTTCCTTACCATTTCCCCTATACCATATTTATAGTACATGTCAATTATCTATGTACACATAATTTTATTATCCTTGAGACCATTGATCACCTAAGAAACATAACAATTTTACTGGAAACTTAGCACAATTTAACTTAAAGGGTTAGGCATACTATTCGATGTGGGGTATTTGAGAACATGATTACGTATACATCTTCCTAACAACAAAGCTCTTGAGTGTGTACATTCCATGAATACAGTCGAGAGCGTAGTCATTATTACAACTAACATCTTTATAGATCAGCATTTGATTGAAAATCTCTTACTCCTCTGTCGACAATCCTTGCACTCATAAAGTTTTAAGTAATTACATTTCTCATAGTCACTCATCAAACAATTTCTTTAAAACTAAAAATATCCAAATTGCCACATTTTGCATAAGCATCTAATAAAGTATTCCCAACACCCAAATCTCCCTTAAATCCTCTTTTTATATTAGAAACCCATGAATTCCTTATGTAATCCCTTTATTAGAATCTCGAGAACACGCTGACCAAACTAAAGCCATCGCAATGGAATAAATAACCCATTCTTCATCACTCAAAAATTTCTTAAATATCATCAACCCTTCATGGGGATCACCATTATGAATATGCTCAGTAATCATAAACATCCAAAACACACCATTTATATCATAAACAAACAAACCAAAAAAAAAACTCAACCCCAATTCACTCGAATCCTTCTTTGAAACCAAAGCAACCAACAACAAACCCCTGAATCTCCTTTGAAGCATCCATATTTGAAGTTTGTCACATTTTGTGTCTAGAATAGGTGTCAGTACTACTTTATGGATATTCGTCGCTAAAGAGTGTACGTGGAATGACTACAGCTGGACAGACACTGAACAGGCATGTGGGTTTGTACCTCTTTACTCTAAAAACTTAAGTCATTAGTTTACAAAAGGTCAAAAAAATTAATCATGTTTTTTTTTGAAGAAAATAGGTTTCTGTTTAAGCAGACTTTTCCTCTGTTTGAATATTTTACTCATACCACTGTTTCTTCAAATAAGATCTTTGGTTCTGTTCGAATAGAACCTTGTCTGTTAAAACAAACTATTTCTCTATTCGACTTGAGTTTGGGTTTTTATTTTTTTCTATAAAAGACATCCTTTATTTTTTTTGTTTTTACCTCATCTAATTTATTTTCTAAGGCTTGATATTTTGAGACAAGAGAGATTTTAATGAGCGATTCAATGCGATGTAAAACTCAAGTTAAATCAATCTGAGATTTAGAAATCCTAATCTTGATTTGAAAAGGTTGTGAGTTTCAAGCTTGGATGCTTTGCGAGAGATCGAAGCGAAGCGTTACGAGAATGAATGGTGTTGTGAGAATGAATAATTGATTGCAAAGAGTTTAATTAGAAGAAAGGTAACCACAAGATGTATTTATCGAGTCTATAAGTAATTAAATTCTTGTAATTTTGTTTCAATAGTGAATTTTTAGTTGTCGGGCAATTCAACAGCGATCTGTATATTATTCTCCCGAGAAAGGTTTTCTACAGGATTAAAATTGTTTATTATTATACTTTTGATTCCTTAATGATTATGATATGACTTGAGCTAGGTAAGAACTGGACAATTAGTTTTAAGAATTATCGCCCATTTCAATTTTGACCTAAATTACTCGAAATTGGTTAATCTCAATTAGTTATAAATTTAAATTGGTATCAAAGCAGTTGTGCTCCAGGGCTTAACAACATGAGCGTGGATCCTAACTTGATTATTTGAGATTAATAGATTTTGAAAGATTTGAGGTTCCATAAATCGTCGGTCCCTCTTCAATGGAAAAAACTATCCTTATTAGAAAGTCTGAGTGGTTGCATTATTATAATTATTTGAAGAAGATGTCTGGATTGCGATCGAGGATAGATGGATGCACCCTACTATGATGAATGAAATGGGTGATTAAGCTGAAGAGGTCCTTAAGTCTAGGAATTAATGGTCTAAGGATAAAAAGGATGTTGCTTGCTACAATAATAAGGGTCGCAATGTTATTATGGCTGTAAGCCCAAGTGAGTTTTAACACATATCTGCTTATACCACTTTGAAAGAAGCTTGGGACATATTAATTCAAACTTACAAAGGCGATGATACAGTTAAGGAAAGCAAATTGTAAATGCTCACCTCACAATTTGAGAATATTTAAATGGATGAGAATGAACCCTTTGATGAGTTCTATGCGAGACTAAGTGGCATTCACTACAAAAAAAGTTATTATTAGAGACCAATTAATATGGACTGACTAAAATTTGTCTCTAATAATAAAACATTTGGGATGGCTAGGATTCAGTCCCTTATGGCTGTAAGCCCAAGTGAGTTTTAACACATATCTGCTTATACCACTTTGAAAGAAGCTTGGGACATATTAATTCAAACTTACAAAGGCGATGATACAGTTAAGGAAAGCAAATTGTAAATTCTCACCTCACAATTTGAGAATATTTAAATGGATGAGAATGAACCCTTTGATGAGTTCTATGCGAGACTAAGTGGCATTCACTACAAAAAAAGTTATTATTAGGGACCAATTAATATGGACTGACTAAAATTTGTCTCTAATAATAAAACATTTGGGATGGCTTGGATTCAGTCCCTTATATTTATGTTTTAGGAGCAAAAATAATCACCCAACCCTTAATTGTAAAGTTTTAGGGACTTATTGGACATTGTCGTCCCTAATTGTATTTAGGACTGCTGGACCGCCAAACATAAAACGCCATCTCTTTTCTCATCTCTTCAATACCATCCTTAATATAATAATAAGGCCCTCAATTCTCTGTGGAACTAAACCTTCTCTTTCTCTCTAAGTTGTGGTAGAATCCAGCTCATCCTTCAGTATTAAGGTAAGGTTTTGATTGATGTTTCTAACTATGGAACTGAAACCCTCTTTCATTTTTTGTTCTCTCTCTAAGTTTTCATAAATTTAAATTTCTTGGGTTGGGTTTTGATCGATAATTCTATCTGTGATGAATTTTTAGATCACCTACATGGTTAGAGAAACTGATAGCATTGTTTCACGGTGAGGTATGGTTTCTACAATATCTCTAAAGTTTTTTCTTAGGTTTTGATACATTTGAGTGAAACTATTAGGTTTGATTGAAGATATTTAGCTTTGAAATTATCACTGGTTGGGCCATAATTATATGAAAAATATAACAATTTTGAGGATTGTGGTATAAAATTTGGAGAAAATGGCACCATCACTTTAAGTGGAATTCGGTTTGAGTAGATGAAATTATCACTATTTGGGTCATGAGTGAATCTATAAAGTTTAATTGTAGGGGTTATTTGGAATGTTTAAATGGTGAGTTCAAAAATATCTATTGTGTTTTTAGTTATTTTTTATATTCTTTGATGAAACAACGAAATTCCAGAGTAAGAAGTTCCCAAATTTCATCTCAAATTATTTGGTGTTAGCAGCTGTGGGATTACATAACTTCAATAACAGCTTATAGAACATAACCTAAATTTATTAACGTTGTTTCACTTTTCATATATTCTAAATGTGGCTTTATTTATTGTACAACAGTACCCTGGGTTAGTGGAATTTACAAAGAACATTGGACAACCATCGCTCTGTATGTGTTATCTAGAAGGCCTCAAGTGTTTAAAAGTGGAAGCCATCTGACCATTTGACAACAATATATCTACTCCAGTTTGTTTCTCTACCTTGCCACTTTAAATTATTAGACGGTGAGCATTTTGATTGGATAAACACTGTTTGATTAGTTTCCTATTCATAGTGAGAGATTATATTATTAACCTAGCAGCTTGCCAGAGTACACAAAAATTACAAGGCACTCTATTTTCTTTATTAAATACAATAAAACTTTTCTCAAGTGAATATTTTAGAATTAAGAATTATCTTAATTCAAAGGTCGAGATTCGGAGTTGAAACCTTAACCAAAGCAAGGAAATGCACTCATAATAAGTACATAGTAGATGGGTGAGTTAGGGACTAAAAGTAGTAACATGAAGGTATACATGTGAAGACATTGTTTTTAATTGCCTTTAAGTTGTTAAGTAACCAATAGAAGAACATGAGTTTGCATATATGTCAATAGACAAAGCTGACAAACATTTATCAGAGTAAATTAGGTTAGTATGTAATCTAGAGGACTTTTTCCCCTACTAGTTTATTATGATACCTCGAGCGGGTGTACTGGAAAGCTGCCTAATATTGTGGTTGCAGAGGTGATGGTTAAGCAGAGATTAGTCTCACATCAACTAGGCTCTCGTCCAAACTTCAGAGTGAGATTCATATTATGGGTTTATACTCTACTTGACATTAATGTCTTTTGAGGTAAAGCCCACATCACCTCTTTGGGGGTGGTTATAGTGGAGATAATAAGCTAGTTAAATACGATCAAGTTCTGTACAACATTATTGAACCCCAAAGTTAGGATTTGAGTTTCAGTCTACATTCATTGAGGTTGAGGTCGTAATAATTTGATTTTTTTTGTTTTATTATCTTTTGGTTTGTAATTATTTTTATATGTTGTAGTTGAGGTTGTAATAATTTGATTTTTTTTGTTTTAGGTAATTTCTTCGCAATTATGGGAGCGATATAAGCAAGTAGTTATTATAGGTAGAGATATTGTTCGTATGTTGATGGGTTCATGTTTAGTGCGTATGAGGTTGGATAATTAATTTGAATGCTCAAGTTGTATTTAGTAATTGAACAATAATTTTTAATGTTCTAATTAGATTGAGACCTTATTTATTTATATGAAATTAGTGTTTGTGGAACCTTGTAAATAAATCTTTCTCTATTTTAAATAAACTTGTGGCTGATGAATGATTTGTACAATCTAACAGGGGTGTAATTTAAATTGCAAAAATACTACATTTAGCATTACCTTCTTTAGGAACGATTTATTCTGTCTCCATTAATATTGGTGCCATACTTTTTGAGACAAATAAATTTTTCTAAAATATTGTGTATTAGAGACAGAATAATCTGCCCCCAATAATATTGGTGCTGGCGGGAAAATTTGGTGCCATACTTTTAGAGACAAACAAATCCATCTTAAATATTATGTATTAGAGGCAGAATAATCCGTCCCCAATAATATTGGCACTGGCGGGAAAATTTGGCACCATACATTTAAAGACAAATAAATTTGTCTTTAATATTATGTATTAGGGACGGTTGTACTCCGTCCCCAAAGGAATTGAAAAATAAAGACCTTTAGAGATGAATTTTTGGTGTCTCAAAAGCCGTCCTAAATAGTATTAGAAACAAATATGTCCATCCCTACTATATTTGGGATGCCACCCTAAAGGGGCAACACTTAACCATCCCTAAAGATGTCCCTAATAGCTGTAGAGACGGATTAGTAGCCTTTTGGGATACTTTTTTGCCATCCCTAAAGATGTCCCTAATATTGTTCACAAAGTTTTGAGGTATCTTCCCAAGAGTATTAAATCTTGGCGTGATGTTATAGATGAAACTGAAGATCTTATAAAAATGAAATTACACACACTTGCTGGAAAATTATGAACATTTGAACATGAGATGCATATAAAAACCTTTAGAAGAATAAGAGTGTTGCTTTTAAGTCTTCTTCTGCCTCTTCGTCTGGTACCAAAGAAACTGACAACTCATGTGATTCAGATGATAATGATGGGTTCGATATGAATTCACAGATTGCCTCTATAAGCAACCAGCTTAAAAACCTTGTGAAAAAATATCAATTTCAAAAACAAGGGCAATCAGTAAATTATATGTCACGAACCCATGATCACACTAAATCAAGTAATCAATAGACCAACCTTGACACTGACCTAAGTCAAGTTGAATGTTATAAGTATCATAAGTTTGGTCACTATGCACATAGTTGCCCCATTAAAAAATTTGGTTGTAATAATAAGTCTATGAATATTACTGCTACTTGGGATGATAATAATGACCATTCCTAAGAAAATAAAAATAACAACTATTGTGTGTATCCTGCTAGAATAAACTCTATGAATGATCATTTTGACCCATTTGAGCTAGAAAACCATGTTGAAAGTCAGAGTAATCATAAAAATAGAAAGTTCGAGGACCCCAATCTTAAAGATTAATATGCTCGGATATTTGTGAAGTTTGTTAAACTTGGGAAAATAAACAAGGTATTGAAAAATCAAGTTAACACACTGAAGCCTGAACTTAAGGAAAAGGTCGATAATACAAGTCATGGGATAAAATAGCTTAAATTTGAGAAAAAAGGTCTCCATAAGACATTTATCATTATAGAAAATGAAATTCATGATGCTAGGGAGAAAATAAAATCAAATTTGGACGAACTTGATAAGTCCAAGCTTGATTTAGTTTGCTCTCAGCAGAAACTTAATTTTTTTTTCTCATCGGGCCAAAAATATTTATAAGATGTTATGTATGAAGAAAACCGATAGTGATCGAGGAAGATCTAGGGACGTTTTGAGGGAACTCGTATGTTAAGAATGGAATTATCGTAAAGTCATTCGAATGAGGTTTAGAGTTATTCGAACGATCCTTTTCCAACTCCCTGGAATTTGGCATAGGAACCGAAGTCGTTCGAACGACTCTTTATTTTCGTTCGAACGACGAATGTTCAATTTCCTGGAATTTTGGCCCATAGACAAATTTCGTTTGAACGAGCTTGGATGCCATTCGAATGAGTTGTCATGTTTCTAGGGTTCAAGACCAATTAGCGTGACGTCGTTCGAACGGGTTTGTATGTCGTTCGAACGAGCTTAGCGTAGGTTATTATTCTAAGATGTGGGTTTGCCTCGAGATCCGATCTACTGGTTTTTTTAGTTCCCTAGTATATAAAGGGGAGTTAGGTTTTTTTTGTTAGCTTATGTTAGTTCAATTAATGTTATGAGGGAGAAGCTTAGGGTTTAGAGTAATTCTATTGTAATTAACTTCGTTTAAGCAATTGAAGCTCTTAAAGGATTTTTTTCAAACCGATTTGGTGTTCTTCATACTTTTTTGCTAACTAGGGTTTCTCTATTCGTATTGTAGATTAAGTGGAATAAGTTTTCCAGTTACTATTCTCAGGGGTTGATTGTGGTTTATGGTCTCTACACGTGACCGTTTCATGCAAACGAAGGAGAAGCTAGTGAGTCCGTTAAAGATTCATCGAAAACCTAATTCAAAGAAAAATGACAATTTGGAGATGAACGATTCCAACGATCGACTAACGACTTTAGAAATGATAGTTTCTAACCTAACTTCTACTGAAGGGGAGTTAGAAGAACAACTGTGTCTCACGAACCTCGCGAAGGCTTCTGCTTCGGTGATACGGCGAGGCCACTAGAAGATGAAAGGGATTCTAGAAGTGGATAGAGACGTGGATAATGCAGAGATCGATAGTGATTCTAGTGATGCCGAATCTGTCAAACAGCGCTCGGGTTTTGGTAAGTCAATGAATTCTATGCGTAATCTTCGTATTGACTTTAAAATTAAATTTTTGGTATTCAATGGTTTAGTCGATGCCAAGAAGTAGGATAATTGGTTAGATAGGTTAGAGACCTATTTTTCCATTTATAAATATTTTAACGCTCAAAAAATTTGTTTCTTTACGTTAAAATTTGTAAGTTATTCACTAACGTGGTGGAAATCCTATCAGAAATGCCACGATATAGGAAGTTTGAGTTGGAAAGAATTTAAGGTTTTGGTAAGGAAGTAATTCTATCCAATTGGGTATGAACAGGAGCGATGGTACAAATGGTACAATTTGTGCCAAAGGATTGGGCAAACCGTTCAACGGTTCACTACGGAGTTTTATAACAAAGCGTTGGCTTTGGATATTGATGTAGATGAGTACGAGGTGTTCATGAAATATGCGTGAGGTTTTTCGGAGTCCATTAGAAGAGAATTAAAGCTCTTTAATGTGGAAAATATCAAGGCTACTACCGTTAAAAGCAATTTCTATTGAAGGCAAGTACTTGAAGGGGTACATGAAAACGACAAGAGCAAGTCGGGGTACAAGTCTACTTAGAAGTATGATTAGAAAGGGGAGTCCAAAGGAGAGGGATCTTCATGCAAGGGGAATATCTATAATTCTTGTAAGGCTAATGGGTACATTTCAGATAAATGCTGGAAACTTCATCCGGAGCTACGGCCGAAGGAGGAGAGGGGCAAGAAAGAGAAACGTGCATTAGCCGCAACAATTGTGAATCTTCCGGATTTAGATAAACCAAATCCTAAGCTTTCTCTAATGTTCAAGCAACCTACTACTATCGACGAAGCGAGTTGTGAAGAACTTTTTTATGTCAGCATTCAAGTAAAGCAGAGCGTAGTCAAGGCCATCATTGATTCGGGTAGTCAGAAGAATTTATTTTCTGAGGCAGTAGAGAAGAAGATAGGTTTGGCTACTGTGGCTCACCTTAAGCCATCCGGTTTGGGTTAGATTTAAAAAGATACAGAGTTGAAGATCACTAAGCAATGTACGTTCAAGTTTGTGATTACTAAGAAGTTTATTGACAAAGTGACATGTGAGGCGGTTTCGTTGGACGTGTATCAAGTCATCTTGGGTAGCCCTTATCTTTGGGAGTGAGATGTAATCCTTTACCGTAGAGCTTGCAAGTATCACCTTGTGAAGGATGGGATGGAGTATCATATCAATGCATGCAAGGAACATATCTCTACAAATAATTTAGTAACAGTGACTTAGGCGAAGAGGTTGAGTGTTGTGATTGATTGATTGTTGCGATTGATTGTTGTGGCGGGCTTTTTCTATCTTTTATTGGGATTTTTGTGGTTGTTGTGATTGATTGTTGGGTTTGTTTATTGCACTGGGTTTTATTGTTTGAGAATTGAGGTATTCGTGTTTAGTTTGTTATTTGGAGGTTGAGTGTTTTCTCTCTACTGTCTGTTTCTCCTTTTATCTACTATTATATATTATTTACCCTTTGTTCATATGTGACAAAAAGGGGGAGAGATGATCCTAACAAGTAAGCCAGGTAAAGATGATTTTAACAGGTAAGCCAGGTAAGTAATATTTTTTTTACTGGATCCCTTCTTTTTGAACGGTTACGTGATGCATCTTGTTTAGTGCGCAGGGATTCTAGTATATTTGCAATAAGACGAAAGAGTAGCTTTAAGTGCGGTTGTTCAGTGATTAAGTCAGTCCATCGAGTTATTTTGTTTATTTCTTATAGTTGTAGTTTTGTCACGAATTGAACTACAGGGGGAGATTGAAACATCCATATTTGAAATTTGCGTCATTTCGTGTCTAGAATAGGTGTCAGCACTACCTTGTGGTTCTTCGCCGTCATAAAGTGTGTGTAGAATGACTACAACTGGACTGACAATGAACAGGTGCATGGGTTTGTACCTCTTCACTATAAAAGTACAAGCCATTAGTATTATACAACAGGTTAAAAAAAGGAATCATGTTTTATTTTTAAGGAAATAGGCTTATGTTCGAACAAACTTTTTCTTTCTGTTCAAAAATTTCACTCAAACCACTGTTTCTTTGAATTAGATCTTTGGTTCTGTTCGAATAGAACCTTGTTTGTTCGAACGGATTATATATCAGTTCGAACAATGTTTGGGTTTATAGTTTTTTGATAAAAGACATCCTTTCTTATTTTATTTTTTTTACCTCTTCTAAAAGAAACTTTTCAAGGGCATAATATCTTAGAGAGAAGAGATTTTAGCGAGCGATTTGATGCGAAGTTAAACTAAAATTGAATCAATCAAAGATTTAGGAAACCTAATCTTGATTTAAAAAGCTTGTGAGTTTCAAGTTTGCATGCTTTGACGGGGAATCGAAGCGAGGCATTGCGAAAATGATGGGCATTACAAAAATGGGGAATTGATTGTGAGGAGTTCAATTAGAAGATAGGTAACCACGGGATGTGCTTATCGAGTTTGTAAGTAATTGAATTATTGTAATTTTGTTTTAATAGTGAATTATTAGTTGTCGGGCGATTCAAAAGTGACCTGTGGGTTTTTTTTCTTGAGAAGTGTTTCCCAAAGGGTTAAAATTGCTTATTATTATGTTTTTGAGTCCTTATTGCTTATCATATCGACTTGAGCTTGGTTAAAACTAAATAATTAGTTTCAAGGAGTATCGCACCTTTCAACTTTGACCTCAATTTTTCAAAATTGGTTAATCTAAATTAGTTCAAAATTTCATCCTCCACCCATCAAATCTCTTCCCCTGACCCGATTCGAAAACCTAAAATCATCCTCCATCGCCAATGATATTATTGAGAATCAAAGAGAATGAGAATCATATAGAGAGCAATGACAAATTATCTTCGAAGTAGTGAAAGGAGAGAACGTAAGACTGGAGAGATCGAGAGAGAGAGAGGAAATGTCACACCCCAAAATCTAATAATAGGTAACAAGACCAATTACTATCATTCAGAATGTGCAGGTCAGAGAATCCAACCGATTTACCCCCACAAACAACCAAGCCATAGACAAGTTCAGGCCCGGTCATTGACTATAGAAATATACTCAGAGTAAAAGGAAAAGAAGCCGAAGCAAAAGATATATATACATCACCAAAATGTAAATACAATAACTCGAATACAGAACAACGTCCAAAGTTAGGAACCTACAAGAATACTCTCCAACACCGCTCAGCAGTAACCAAAATCGTCAGCAGCACAGCTAAAAACCCTCAGCAAGAACCAGCTACTACCCTGCCTCTGAAAGGGGGGAAAATACGAGAGTGAGCAAAACCACGGCTCACTAATAACCCAACAGTGTTAAACAACATACTAATAAAACTAGTGCAGAGAAAGAAGAAGAGGTGCATGAGATAAGGAATGTAAAATGCACTGCGATAAATATAAGTTAAAGAATAGAGTAGAAGGACCTACAGGGGAAGAGGAAAAGGAATCGAGATATGCTGATGTGATGTGATATGATGCGATGAAATATGATATAATTCTAAAATGGTCCTAAAGTGAATGTTTATGCTATCATGAAGTCAAGAACTAGGCCCTAAAATTCAGAGTATGGGATGATCAGCCACTAATGTAATATAACCTTAAAGAGACCTCAGATGGATACAATGGGTTTGATTTGTTTCAAGCTCGACCCGACTAGGATATTACCACGTGATCAGAGTGAATAGGGGTTTCAACCCGAGGAGCCATCGCCCTCATACTATTCGAATTCCAAGGTATTTCAACCTCTCAGGATAGTGTTGGCACCAGAGGGGAACTATCACATACCATTCCAAACTCCAGGATGGTATTCAGGTATGATAGTATCTCAGCCAGAACTCATCATACTATTTCAGCCCAAGCTAGGAATCCTTCTAACCTATCGGGGCCGGCCGATTTGGAGTGATTTTATGAATCCGATCCCGTTAAGTTAAAAGAATATAAAACTCACACCGTAAACAGATCCCAAGGATCATAACACAAGGCCGCCGACGCGGCCAGCACACTTAGGATTACACCTGCCTGAGAAAGGGTACACAATCCTAACGCACAACCCTAACTATGACCAGCACACACATAGGAAAACCATCTGCCTCAGAGGATGGTTAACAATCTTGCCACAGATCAACAGTGACCCCCAGTCACAACATCCAAACCCATCAGTCTCTCAGGGCTGAAACACAGCAGCCCAACCCATCGGCCTCTAAAGGCAAAAATACCGAACTCATGAACAAGGCTACAAAGATACCCCACTAATGAATGACTTCCTAAAAGACACCCGAGAGGCACAACTCTAATGCCTAATAATAGGAATCGATGCAAAAGAAAACAAATACAGCAACCACGACAAAATGAACAATTATAAGTTAACTAAATCATAAACACCTCAGTGCCAAAGCACAATTCTAACTAACTCAGGTTAACTAGTATAGGAATTTAATAGTGAAGGGACACTACCCTGATATAAAGCTCGAATCCTGGCAAAAATCACGATTCGCACTCCAAAACCTAGTTCCACCCCTCGGCAACAGAAACCCAGAAACTACTTAATCAGACAATCACAACAATAATCAATCAATGTTATCCTAACAACAACTCAACCAAACCAATCGAAACCAAGCCACCAATTAAGAGAATCAGGAATACTAAGGTTAAGGGAAAAGGGGAAACATACCAAAATCGGAAATGCTGACGAAGGAAGGAGATGAAGGTGAAATCCTATCTCTAGACTCTCTCTCCAACAACTCTCACCAACACTCTCTCTCAAAGCTCTCTCTAACACTCTTTCTCAAAAGAACTAACCCAAAATGAAAGGAGATGAAAGATAAAAGCAAACAAGGAATACGATTGTCGTTCGAACGAATACCAAGTCTTTCGAACGACTAACGGAAAAAAGGCAACTATTCGAATGGTCGTTAGAACGTAAGCATTTCCTTGGGCCAACACTCCAGGGGATTTCTCACTTTGTTTGAATGGTCATTCGAATAAAAAAGAGGTCGTGCGAATGGATACAGTCGTTTGAATGGACACAGAAGTCGCTCGAATGACTTGGAGATCTTGGGCCAAATTTCAGAAGATAAGTCGACTCGTTCGAACAAATATGTATGTCGTTCGAACGACTACTGACAAGCAACTACTAAAAAATTCCCTAATTTTCTCAGGTCCACACGATCGCCCTCAAGCCAAAACAACTCAACGCGCACTAGCCAAAAACAACAACAACAATACCTAGCCAACAACAGACTCCCCAAAATAGAACACAACCACCACCAGGCAACCAACCCAGAAACCACAAAACCACCCAAACCACAGAAAGAAGAATACTAATACCTGATACTAGAAAATGAGAATGGGGTGCCAATGATATGGATGCATAATGTATGGATGCAGATAAATGAAAATGAAGGAATAGAAATGAATAAATAACAGAAATTCACGGGACACTACATTCTGCCCTCCTTAAAGAAAATTTTTCCCTAAAATTTCTTCACATACCTCAGCTCGAGAATAAATGAGGATAGTGGCCACTCACATCCACCCCTAATTCCCAAGATGCCTCATTTGGATCATGGTGAGTCCACTGAACCTTCACAAAAGGATTAACCTTACTGCAAAAAATCTTCTCCTCACGGTCCAAAATATACACCGGATGTTCTATGTACGAGGCATCTTCCTAAACCTCTAGGTGCTCCCAATCAATCACATGAGTAGGATCCCGTCCATACTTCCTAAGCATCAATACATAAAATACATTGTGACCTCGACTCAGTTGTGCCGGCAATGCCAAACGGTAAGCCAACTCTCCAACACTGGCAAGAATCTCAAAAGGTCCAATAAACCTCGGAGCCAACTTTCCTTTCTTACTGAAACGCATCACGCCCTTCATCGGAGAAACCTTCAGCAAAACATGATCACCGATTTCAAACTCTAGAGA
The DNA here is from genome assembly GCA_014058105.1 of Kingdonia uniflora. Taxonomy (NCBI): domain Eukaryota; kingdom Viridiplantae; phylum Streptophyta; class Magnoliopsida; order Ranunculales; family Circaeasteraceae; genus Kingdonia; species Kingdonia uniflora. Next base: position 2,433,426 of record JACGCM010000560.1, on the reverse strand, counting down.
TCTCCTGCGGATGTCGACATAACTCTTCTGTCGTCTTTGAGTTGTACGTAATCGATCTCTGATAATAGTAACTGCCTCAGTAGTCTCACGAACCAAGTCTGGCCCCAGTAAATTCTGCTCGCCAACCTCTGCCAAACTCAGCAGTGATCTGCATGGTCTACCATATAAAGCCTCATAAGGTGCCATACCGATGCTCGACTGAAAGCTGTTGTTGCATGTAAATTTTGCCCAAGGTAAGTACTCGTCCCAGCTACCCTTGAAGTCCAAAACACAATCCCTAAGCATATCCTCAAGAATATGGTTCACTCTCTTTGTCTGACCGTCGGTCTGGGGGTAAAATGTTGTGCTGAAATCTAATCTGATATCCAAAGCTCGTTGGAAGCTCTTCCAAAAGTTACCGGTAAATCTGACATCTTGATCTAACATTTTAGACACCGGAGCCCCGTATAGACGTACTATATCTTTCACATATAATCTCCTAAGCTCGTCAACCACCAGAGTCTTACGAATCGGAATGAAATGTGCTGATTTAGTCAATCGGTCTACAATCACCCAAATAGAATCATGGTTCTTCTTCGTCTACGGCAATCCCGAAATGAAATCCATCATCACATGCACCCACTTCCACTCTGGAATCTGCAAAGGTTTAAGCTTCCCCGCCAGTTTCTGGTGTTCGGCTTTCACCTGTTGACATGTAAGACACCTAGAAACAAACTTGGCTATCTCTCGCTTTATGTTGTCCCACCAGTAATGTATCTTCCAAGTCCTGATACATCTTAGTACAGCCTGGATGATTAGTGTACCTCGAACCATGAGCCTCGCTAAAAATCTTACGCTTCATCACCTCTGAGTCTGGCATGCATAATCTGCCCCTGAATCTGATGCTGCAATTTGAGCTAACTGTTTAATCTGGTCTGCTATTATCTGATGCCCAAGACTGCAACCTAGCATCCTGTTGTTGTGCTTCTATAATCCGAGAGATCAATAAAGGCTGAACTCCCAAATTAGCAATAAAACTACCCGTACCCCGTGAACACAAACTCAACCCAAAATCTACCACATCACGAAGCATCAACCACTCATGAATCATCAGACGTACAAGAATTTTCCTAGGCAAACGGCTCAAAGCGTCAGCCACCACATTCACCTTCCCTGGGTGATACTGTAAATCAACATCATAATCCTTCAAGAATTCCATCCACCGGCGTTGTCTCATGTTTAGCTCTTTCTGTGAGAAAAGGTATTTTAAACTCTTATGATCCGAAAAGAGCTCGAACCTCTCCCCCTAAAGATAATGACGCCAAATCTTCAAAGTAAATACCACAGCTGCCAACTCGAGGTCATGAGTAGGATAGTTCCTCTCGTGCACCTTAAGTTATCTTGAAGCATAAGCCACTACCTTTCCCTCCTGCATCAGAACACAACCCAGCCCATTGAGCAAAGCCTCGTTGTAAACCATGTACTTCTGCCCACTGGATGGAACAATAAGAACAGGTGTTGTAGTCAATCTCTTCTTTAACTCTACGAAAGCTGAATCGCATCTGCCATCCCAAATTAATCGAACATAATTCTACGTCAAGCGAGTCAAAGGAGCTGCAATCCGTGAAAAGCCCTTGATGAATCTGCGATAATAGCCGGCCTATCCCAAAAAGCTACGAATCTCTGTAACGTTCGTCGGCTGAACCCAATCTTTAATGGCCTCAACCTTAGATGGATCTACTACAATTCTATCCTTGGACACAACATGCCCTATGAATTTCACCTCTTTGTGCCAAAAGTCGCACTTCTCAAATTTTGCAAATAATGTATTCTCCCTCAAAGTCTGTAATGCAATCTTCAAGTGTTCCTCGTGTTCAGCCTCGGTCATTGAATAGATCAAAATGTCGTCCGCGAATACAATAACGAATCGGTTGAGATAAGGTCAGAAAACTCAGTTCATCAAATCCATAAAAGCTGCGGGCGCGTTTGTCAAACCAAACGACATAACCTTAAAATCATAGTGTCCGTAACGAGTCCGAAATGATGTCTTCAAAACATCCTCCTTCTTGATCCTCAACTAATGGTAATCTAATCTAAGATCAATCTTCGAAAAGAATTGTGCTCCCCGAAGCTGGTCAAACAAGTCCTCGATCCTAGGTAAGGGATACTTATTCTTAATTGTGACTTTGTTTAACTCGCGGTAATCAATACATAGGTGCATAGACCCGTCCTTCTTCTTCGCAAATAATACTGAAGCTCCGCACGGTGAAGTACTTGGCCGGATGAATTTCAGCTCCATCAACTCATAAATCTGATCATATAACTCTTTCAGTTTGACAGGTGCCATGCGATACGGAGCCTTCGAAATCAGAGCTGTACCAGGTAAAAGGTCTATACTAAAATCAATCTTTCTAGTCGGCGGCAAACTAGGTATCTGCTGGAAAACATCTGAAAAATCACACACCATCGGGATAGTATTGACAATGAACACAAACTGCTTCTCACCAAGAATACTGAAAGTAGCTGTCTTCTCAAAACAATCCAAGGTAACTCGATGCGTCGACAACTAATCCATACCCAAGATAATGTCAAACTCATGCATCGGTAGTACCAACAAGTCTGCTGAAAGAACGCAACTACACATAACTATCGGGCAATCTCTACAAATATGGGAAATAAAAATCAAAGAATCGAGAGGAGTACCCACAGAAATCTCATCATGCAATAAGGAAGACTCAAAACCAATAGTGCAGAGGAATGCATATGATATGAATGAATGCGATGCACTAGAATCGAAAAGAACACGAGCAGGCGAAAAAGAAATGTGAATCGTACCTTCTATTACAGGTGGAACAGCGCGAGCATCTCGCCTCCTAGCTGCGTACATCCTACTCTGTCCATGGCCCTGCTGCTGACTAGGATACAACGGCCTCTGTCCATTCGGAAGACCTGGAATAATCTGCCTCTGACCGCCCTAAGGACACAAAAGAATCTGCCTATTCTGCGGACCCTGAAACTATCTCTGCTAAAACTGTTGAAGCTACTGTGGTCGTGGCTGGTGACTAACTGGGCCCTAAAACTGTCTCAATGGTTGTGGACCTCTGACAAGTTTAGGATAAAACCTCTTAGCATGTCCCTTCTCCCCGTTGTTCTAGCACTGACCGGAACTAAGCAGTGGTCTATCTGATTGTTGCCCAGCAGTAACTCTAGCTGACACATTCTCTATAGTACCAAACCTCTGCCTCTTGGGACCCCAGTTCTGAAACAGCGCCTCAACTATCTTACCTTTATCAGGCCTCTGATCATGCCTCCCCTGGTTCCTCACGTCTCTAGATTTGCGATCCTCAATGTCGTTCTGCTATATAGCCAAGGCTTTAGACAAAACCTCTCTGTAAGAACTAGCACCTAAAGCAAACAAGAAGTTCCTAAAGTACGGACGAAGACCCTTCAAAAATTCCATCTTACGCTATCCCTCATCCTAAACAATAAACGAAACATAACGGGAGAGCTTGCTAAATCACTGGTCGTAATGAGAGATACTCATATCACCCTGCTCAAGCATATAGAACTCAAAGTTGTAGGAGTCTCTATAACTCTGCGGAAAATATTGCTCGAAGAATCGGTCCTGAAAGAATGCCCAAAGTATTTGAGTCTCCGCAATCGTCCTCTTGGCGGTATCCCACCAATGATCTGCCTCACCCTGCAATAGATAGGTGGCAAGTGTCACCCTCTGATCCTATGGACACTTCATAGAATTCAAAGTCTTCTCTATGGACTTGAACCAAGTCTCTGCCTCAGATGGAACTGTTGTGTCAGAAAATGTCGGATGCTTGTATTTCTGGACCAGCCCGAGGTAACTATATTCTCTAGCCGCTGGGCACCTGGCCTGCTGAAAATGAGCCGTGAAGCTTTCCATAAACTGCCTCATCTATGCTGAAATACTAGGAATAGCTGGGGTAGGAAAAACGACAGGCTGCTCTGGAACTACTGGAGCTGAAGGAACACCTTGATCAATCGGGACTGACCCCAAACTCTCCTAACTAAGCATAGGCTTGTCGGTAAGTACACCACTGCAAAAACCTCTGTGGCCATGGCCAACTGTATGGCCTCTGCCTCTGCCACATCTGTCACCTCTACCTCTGTCACCGCTAGCCATCTACACAACAGATGTGCACCTTAGGAAAGATGAAAAGATGATAAAATACGTAAAACCGAAAGTAATCGATCCTAACTCCATCTAGAAAGAATTACTCGCCATATGATTGCTAGACCAGAGATAGGGATTAACCTACGGCTCTGATACCAAGTCTGTCACATGCCAAAATCTAATAATCGGTAGGTAGACCAATAACTATCATTCGGAATGTGCAGGTCGGGGAACCCAACTGATTCACCCCTACAAATAGGCAAGCCATAAAAAAGTTCAGGCTCAGTCATTGATTATAGCAATATCATCAGAGAAAAAGGAAAAGAAGCGGAAGCAAAAGATATATATACATCACCAAAATGTAAATACCATAACTCGAATACAAAACAGCGTCCAAGGCTGAGAACCTACAAGAATACTCTCCAACACAGCTGAAAACCCTTAGCAAGAACCAGATACTACCCTGCCTCTGAAAGGGGGGAAAATACGAGAGTGAGCAAAACCACGGCTCACTAATAACCCAACAGTGTTAAACAACATACTAATAGAACTAGTACAGAGAAAGAAGAAGAGGTGCATGAGATCAGAAATGTAAAAGGCACTGCGATATATATAAGTTAAAGAATATAGTGGGAGGACCTACAGGGGAAGAGGAAAAGGAATCGAGATATGATGATGTAATTTGATATGATGCGATGAAATATGATATGATTCTAAAGTGGTCCTAAAGTGAATGTTTATACTATCATGAAGTCAAGAACTAGGCTCTAAAAATAAGAGTATTGGACAGATCAACCACTAATTCAATATAACCTTAAAGAGACCTCAGATGGATACAATGGGTTTGATTTGTTTCAAGCTCGACCCGGCTAGGATATTACCACTTGATCAGAGTGAATACAGGTTTCAACTCGAGGAACCATCGCCCTCATATTATTCGAATTCTAAGGTATTTCAACTTCTCAGGATAGTGCCGGTACAAGAGGAGAACTATCTCATACCATTCCATACTCTAGGATGGTATTCAGGTATGATAGTATCTTAGCCAGAACTCACTATACTATTTCAGTCCGAGCTAGGAATCCTCCTAACCTTTCCGGGGCCGGCCGATTTGGAGTGACTTTATGTATCCGATCCCGTTAAGTTAATAGAATATAAAAATCACGCCGCAAGCAGATCCCAAGGATTAAAACACAAAGGCCGCCGACACGGCCAACACACTTAGGATAACCCCTGCCTGAGAAAGGGTACACAATCCCAACGCATAGCCCCAACTATGGCCAGCACACACATAGGAAAACCATCTGCCTAAAAGGATGGTAAACAATCCTACCACAAATGAACAGTGACCTCCAGTCAAAATATCCAAACCCATCAGTGTCTCAGGACTGAAATAAGGTAACCCAACCCATCAGCCTCTAAAGGTTGAAACACCAAACTCATGAACACGGCTACATGAATACCCCACTAATGCATGACTTCCTAAAAGATACCCGAGAGGCACAACTCTAGCGCCTAATATTAGGAATCGATGCAATAGAAACCAAATACAACAACCACGACAAAATAAACAATTTTACGTTAACTAAATCACAAACACCTCAGTGCCAAAGCACAATTCTAATTAACACAGGTTAACTACTATAGGAATTTAATAGTGAAGGACCACTCGCCTGATATAAAGCTCGAATCCTGGCAACCGGAACCCAGAAAACTACTGAATAAGATAATCACAATAACAATCAATCAATGCTATCCTAGCAACAACACAACCAAACCAATAGAAACCAAGCCACCAATAAAGAGAATCAGGAAAACTAGGGTTAAGGGAAAAGGGAAAACTTACCAAAATCGGAAATGCTGATGAAGGAAGGAGATGAAGGTGAAATTCTTTCTCTAGACTGTCTCTCCAACAACTCTCACCAATACTCTATCTCTAAGCTCTCTCCAATACTATCTCTCAAAAGAACTAACCAAAAATAAAAGGAGAGGAAAGATAAAAGCAAACAAGGAATACGATTGTCGTTCGAACGACTAACAGCAAAAAAGCAACTATTCGAATGGTCATTCGAGCGAAAACATTTCCTTGGCCCAACACTCCTGGGGTTATGTCACTTCGTTCAAAAGGTCGCTCGAATGAAAAAGAGGTTGTGCGAATTGACACAGTCGTCCGAATGGACACAAAAGTCGTTCGAACGACTTGGAGATCTTGAGCCAAATTCCAGGAGTCAAGTCGACTCGTTCGAACGAATATCTATGTCGTCCGAACGAATATGTATGTCGTCCGAACGACTACTGGAATATTCCTAAATCTGCTCAGATCCACACAATCACCCTCAAGCCAAAATAACTCAACACGCACAAGCCAAAAACAACAACAGCAATACCTAGCTAACCATAAGCTCCCCAAAATAGAACACAACCACCACCAGGCAATAAACCCAGAAACCACAAAACCACCCAAGCCACAGAAAGAAGAATACTAAGTCCTAATACAAGAAAATGAGATGAGGGTGCCAATGATATGGATGCATAATGTATGGATGCAGATGAATGAAAATGAAAGAATATAAATGAATATATAACGGAAATTCATGGGACACTACAGGAAATAAAAAATCACAAATTTTCCTTTTGCAAAAAACTTTTAAACTTTAAAGTAAAAGGTTATTTTTGTCGATTAAAAATTTGGGCAGACGTAGCTAACATCAGCAATGTAATTTTACCTCCTTTCGTCGATCTTGACGAATATATTAACTTTTAAACATTAAAGTAGAAGGGTATTTTTGTTAATTTAAAATTTTGACAGATGTAACTGACGTTAGCAAAGTCTTTTCGCCTCTTGCGGTCGGTCTTGATGTATTGAGTAAAATACACAAAATATACTTTCAAATTTTATGTAAGTTTTCGCGAAGGAAAAAGAATTGTGTTGGATAATACACTATTCTACTAGATAATCATAACACAGATATGAGAGAATAGTAAATATATTATTGATTGATTTGTATCTCTATGGTTACAAAGACTAAACCCTTTATTTGGTTATATACTTTCACTCATACTTTCCCCATAAATTCTAATAGTATATGGGCTTGTTAGGAGTCCAGTAGAACACCCCTGCCCAGTTGGGTACCCTACCTTAGACCAGACCTAACTCCTAATACTCCCCCTTGGGGTGTTCCATACTAGGACGACTTGCCTCATCAAAATCTCTGCCTAGAAAAACCCCTTTAGACAAAAAGTTGTACAAGGGAAAAGTACTAACCTATTTCTCGTATGGGTTGTGGACGCGTATAGGTTGCCTCATCAAAACCTCTAGTTAGTAAAACCTCTTAAGATATAAATTGTACTATCATGAAAATAAGTACCAATTGAAGGACGTCAATCTTATTCGTCTTTTGCAACTCGTGTACGTGAAAGAATTTGGGTAAAATATACTTTGTTATGTTACCTTTAATAAATCTCCCTTTGACTTGAATGATGCAAGATGCGTTGTCTTCATCCAGAGTGGTTAGTTTATCTTGGATAGAGCTTAGACTGTAACTTCCGTTGTTGTGATTGATCATTGACCGCAACTAAAAACATTATCTATAAGCTTCATGAAGTACAATAATCTCTACGTGGTTAAAGGATATAATAACCATCGTCTACTTTACCGATCTCCATGAAATCATTGTATCTCCATACAATAACTCATAACCCGATTATGATCGGCCTTTATGCAGATTTGATAAATACTCTGCATCGGTGTATCCTATAATTTTTTGTTTGCCATTTTTTGGATAAAACAGACCCCATTCTTTTGTGTTAATGTGATATCTCATAATGTTCTTGATATTATTCCAAGTATCGAATAATAAATGGCGAATTGTAACCCAAATAGATACCGAGCTGACGTTGGGGTCCCATCTTTGCACGTTGTAGTAGTACAATTGGCACATGTACGGAACATCCAAATGTTCGTAGATGGGCAACATCGAGATCTGACCCAATTACTAGGTATAATGAGGACTATTAATTATTTGTTGTTGGATGAATTATAATTAGGATGGCAACATACAGAATTGTATGTCCTCAAGCAGTGACTGGAAGTTAAGATCGTAGTAGCAGTGGCCTAGCAATAAGCTATAATCGCTTGATTAGATTATCTGTCATCCTATATTAATTATGGACATGGGGACAAGATGTTCGACATCTATCCCATTAGCCATACAATAATCAACAAAATCCTTTGAGGTAAACTCGTCAGCGCTATCAAATTTTATAGATTTGATTGGGTAATTTGGGCAAACAACCGTGGAAATGTTATATTCTTAGATGATTATAGGTAAATTACTAACCATCTGATAGATGCATCAATTAAGATCATATAGTAATTGAACGGACCACTATGTGGATGGATAGATCCACATATGTCTCAATGGATACGTTAGAGAAAGGCAAGATTCTCCAACTCCTCCTTGGTCTTACAAGGTTGGACTATAAGCTTTCCCTGAGGGTAGGTGTTACACTGGGTAATCTTACAAAATTTAGATCTTCTCTCTCGTGAGTGAATGTTCAGAGGTACTATTGATAATTTTCCTCATTATTCGTTATCTAGGATGTCCAAAATGGTCATACCAAATCTTAAATTCATGCCTAAAGGTAGTGGAATAAAACCCTGAGGAATACATTAGATAGTGCTCCAATATAAGTTCTTGGCCGTCAGGCGAATAGGTGATGCATAGAATTTGAATCCCATCATTTCCTATCATTTTGACTTGATAACTATTATCGTGTATGTCCCTAAAACTTAATAAATTCTTAGGAGATTTACTAGCAAAAAATGCGGTCTTGATATTCAGTATTGTATCGTTATAGAGTAATAATGTAGCACTCTCCGAGCCCTTTATGATACTGGCTGACTCAGTAACAGTTTGAATGTCCATAACATACGCAGTCAAGTCCGAGAAATACCTTTTATCTTGAAGGATCGAATGTGCGATACTACTGTTAACAAGACATGTGTCGTGACTCGTCCTATTATCAATTAGTGCTCTATGGGCAAAAAGACCCATGGGCTACCTTTATATATAGTATATTAAGAATTATATATATAACAAATTAACTACTATTCTAAGTAATAATTTGTATAATCACAATTTTGAACAAAAAGAAAATCTCACAAATTAATACTGAATGTGTGTCATGAGTACTTTATTGAAACATAAGTGATATGTTCTTAACATAATCAAAAAGAATGTTAACAAAGAGTAAATTAAGTCTTCGCAAGAAAAGAAACTACTAGTGTTCTCTACTGTGGCATCACACATCTACTGAGATATCACTACTGATTACTCCATATATTGATCCATGTCGGATTAGTATCGTCGAAAAAATCTGACGCTGCAAACTTTATAGCCATTGAAGTTATGTCAATGGTGATGTGGTTAGCTTGGACTTTGCTAACTTTAGGAACCCTGCAGTCTCGTACCTACTGTCCAGTTGCTCCACATCTCAAGCAAGGAAATTCGTAATTTGGCTTCTTGATCATCATTGATTTTTGTAGTTTACCAACCTTTTTAAGCCTGTTACAATTCTAAGGGCCCAGGAGTACCCGATTCCTGCTTTCAGTCACATTTCCACTTCCAGAATACTATTCTTAGTTGTCTTATTCATTAGGTAAGGTTTTTCGTGCAACAGGTGTCTTCCTCCTAGGGGGATGTTTCTTATTTTTCTTAACAATTTTTTTTTCCTCCTTTTTTGTAGTAAGCAAGAGTTGGATCAGACTTGCTTGACTACTAAATTTTAATTTTGCATATTCATTCCTGAGAATAGCCTATGATGAATATGGAAATATGGAGAGAGTCTAATGCAATATCTTAATCATTATTGAGCCTCATCATCGATACAATTTTTTGTAGTACTGAATTATAGTCTGCTGCAGTCTTGAAGTCACATAACCTCATGTTGTTCCAGCGGTTGCGGTTCGTAGACTTGCTTAGGATCTACTAGAGACCAAAGCATTGCTTTAAGCTTCTCTGTAACTCATATGGATCTCCATAATATAGATGCTCAAATTTTAACTTCAGCTGAAGGTGAGTGCAAAAAACAATCATGGCCAGTGCTTTGAGTGGTTCAGAGATGGTGTTATCAGCAACAGTCAACTTTGAGACGTTTATTGTTTTCAGATGGAGTTTTATGTCCATACACCAAGAAAGGAAGTTGGAACCATCAAGCCGCAATGGTTCGTAATCAACATAACGTGGTTTCGCAGACATCTATTATACAAAAATAAATATTTCAAATGCATTATTGACAGATCATAGTACTTAGAATAACATAAAATAAATCATTCCTAATCATTTTATAGTCTGAACTGGTCTGGCTTGGTCTGGGTTAAGGCCTGGACTTAGTTGACTGGTCTGGACCAGTTCGACTCGGTTTGACACGTGCCAGGCAACAGTACTGACACGTGTCACTGCATAGTACTACCATGTGTCATCACACTATGGTAACACGTGTTACTGCTACTGTAATAGCCTAATTTTGTATTTCGAACTTAGCCTTTACACCAAAGATAATCAGAGCGATTATGAACAAAAAGTAACTACTAGTACAAAGTTTAGCATGGAAAACCATTAAATAGGTTAAAAATCATGACCTATCTTGAGGATTTAGAAAGAAAGACATTATTGATAGTTGTTAGTTATTACAAAGAATGCTCTGAGTATTTTGTAGAGACTTTCTCGATAGGAAAGGTCTGTCCTTTCTTTGTAGTTCTATGGACCTATTTATAGGTCTTATAATATGATAGCTATCTGTTTTAATGATGAACGTTATAGTATATGGTTTTGATGAGTCTTGATAATGATTATGTAACGGCTTGAGTAACTCCTACTCCATAATGTATCTTCCACAAATATGCCACGTGTATGTTGACGAGGTCGAGTGGTCGTATGATGGTCGAAGATGGAGCTTGAGTCCGAGATGCGGAATAAGCTCCTTATATTATATGGCTCTCAGCTAATAGCACGAGAAGCATCATGGCCGAGTGGTGTTGGATGAGAAATTCATTCTAAATTCGTTACCTGACGTTGTTATCTTAATTTTGATACAGTTTATTAACGATGTTGTTAATGCTTTCTTTCGGGAATTTGAGGCTTTGTGGTCCTTCTGAGTACGATTTAAGTCGATTGACTTGTAATTTATTTGGCCAATTTGAATGAACCTATTGTTGACATGAAAATGTGTTATAATATAGTAGATGCGTTGGTCGCATTGGATGAACCAATTGTGGACCTGAAATATGAAATATGTTTGGTTAAATTAGATGAACCAATTATCGACCTGTAATGTATTAGATGGATTAGTCGAATTGGGCGAACCAATAACTGACCTATAATATGTAATCTGCTTGGTCGAATTAGACGAACCAATAACCGACCTATAATGTACTAGATGAGTTGGTCGAATTGAGATGAACCAATAAGCGACCTGTAATGTATTAGATGGGTGGTCGAATTGGGATGATCCAATAAGTAACCTGTAGTATCTAATCTATTTGGTCAAATTGGACGAACCAATAACCGACCTGTAATATATTAGATGGGTAGGTCGAATTGGGATTAACCAATAAGTGACCTATAATATGCAATCTGTTTGGTTGAATTGGACGAACCAATAACCGACCTGTAATGTATTAGATGGGTGGTCGAATTGGGATGAACCAATAAGTGACCTATAATATGTAATCTGTTTGGTCAAATTGGACAAACCAATAACTGATCTGTAATAGATTATGTAATTTGTTGGTCAAATTGGACAAACCAATAACCGACCTGTAATATACTGGTCAAGCTCACCCCCAAGTTCTCTGTTACCAAATATTTAAAATAGATGCTTGTACTATATCCTCAGCCATGCTGCCTTCAATGTCCATCTGATCGTTACTTAGGATGGTCGAACCGAAAGGTTTCATTGTTGTTCCAAACAAAGAACCAGCTTGAGAGAAAAGAGGCCAAAGACGGCGTCGCAGATGCTAAATTTAAATAAAAAACATGGACCTTGATGAAGAACCTATAATCACAAGAATAGATGAATCGAGTCCAAAACCAAGTATAGATGATGTAGGGGATGGAGAATTGAAAATAAATAAGCTAGTAATAGCACTAGGGCCAGAGGTGAATAAACTTGTATTCGTAGAGAATGTCATTGAAGAACTCGATCAGAACACCGAGCCTAAATCATAATTTACAGCAGATACTAAAGCCTCAGATAGATCAGTACCAGTAGAGCTAAGACGGCGAAGAAATCAAATGAAAATTATTCGACTTTGTTGCCACAAGACTTATTTGAGATGTTCATGATTATTTTGAAGATAATTAGACTTTGTAGAGGTTCCTAAAGATTACAAAGAAAATCTTGGAGGTCTATGGAAGCTCATTAACATTGAAATTCTGAGGGAGGCAATGGCCGTCAATCTCCACGGAATCCTGTAGGTACGAATCTTACGAGGTTATCTCTGAGGTCTACATTTCTGAGAAGCCAATGACAGAATATCGTAGTCGGGCATAATGTAACATAGAGAGGAGCTCGAAAGGGCATAGCTTAATGTCACTCTGGACAGAAGCATCCCTATATCTCCTTCCAATCAATCTTTTAACATCAAAGACAGTGTTGATGGAATTTATTGCGACCTGATTTTAAGCAATATTATCAAGCTCCAGTGCCGTAACAGAAACAGAAGCTGGTATTTTTGGAACCAACAGAATCCTTGTGCACCTTTGGATCCACTTCAATAACACCCCTTGTATTAGGCATATATTTACATATTTGATGAAATTCACCAATCACCATTGTACGAAAGAAACTACGAGAAACATGGATCTTGACCTAAGGTTCATGCATCCAATATCAGAATTGGCATTGCCAAATATTCAAGCATCATCATCTTGTAGAAATGGGGGTAAAACATAGAGGTTGGCAGATCTTTAATTTTGACTTGAGTGAATTAAAGTAATCAAAACCAGTTAAGTATCTAGAACCCCATGCACCTGTCATTGTTGAGATCGAGCAAAACTCAAACTCAATTCAAAGACATTTTTTGAATTATGGGTATGAAAATGTGGTACTCAACTTTGAGGATTGTAGTTTCAGGAGCATAGTGACCTACTATTGTGAAGGTCGACCAAAGACCTGCCATTGATGAGGTCGAATGAAGACCGAGCTCGATTCAGAGAGAGAGAGACCTGTCATTCATCGACCATTATTCGTTGGAGCTCGAGTAAGCAATTATTCAGAGTTCGATCAAACTCGTTTACGAGAATCCAAAGCTCCAAAGCTCGATTTAAATCAGATGAATGAACTCTCTGTGCTGAAGCTCGAGTGAACAATTACTAAGAGTTCGATCGAGCGACGACATTTTCATCGACCAACCAAGAATCTCCATTAATGTTACTACAACCATCATTCCCATCTGTCGACCAAGAATCTTTTTACTCTTCCAGAAACTCCATGGGCACATTTTTTTGGTTATTTTCACCTTTAGAAATCAAAGGAAAATCCTTCACTTTCATGATGATATCCTTGAGAAGATCACCTTGTCAGCCACCACAATTCGCAACAACACTATCACAAGTTCGCGACAGAAGATCAAAAGAGAGCAATTCGGATTGCAATTGAAGAACACCAGATATTTGTAATTTCTAATATGTAATATGTTTATACTATGATAGAGTTGAGATGAGATTGAGAAATGTGGAGAGGTGTTGTTTGATGGATCGAGATTGAAAATGGAGATCGAACACGTTAGGGCTTTGAATGAATTGAACGAAAACAGGGAGAGTTGCAGAGAGAGAGAATGTATAAAGAGAAGAAGAGGGTGAGGGTTTGGGAGATGAACCCGAATGTGATCTTGATTTTTATTCAGACTTCGAGGGTTTTGTAATTTTGATTTTTTGGTTTAGAGAAGAGAGAGGGGGAGAGGTTTGTCTGCAATTCCAATCTTGAGAGGAGGAGTTTGAAGTACATTTGTGGCTCTCTTTCACGTTCTCAAATTATAATAGTGAAAGCAAGAGATAATCAGTTATTTTCTAAGATAATGAGTTTGAGAACTTCGTTCCCACAGACGGTGCCAAATGTAATAGCCAAATTTTGTATTTTAAACTTAACATTTACACTAAAGATAATCAGAGCGATTATGAACAAAAAGTAACTACTAGCTCAAAGTTTAGTGTGGAAAGCCTTTGAATAGGTTAAAAACCACGACTTCTCTTGAGGATATAGAAAGAGGGATATTATTGATAGTTGCTAGTTATTACAAAGAATGCTCTGAGCATTTTGTAGAGACTTTCTTGATTGGAAAAGTCTATCCTTTCTCTATAGTTTTATGGGCCTATATATAGGTTTTATAATATGGCCGTTATCTATTTTAATGATGAACGTTACAGTATATGGTTTTGATGAGTCTTCATAATAATTGTGTAACGGCTTGAGTAACTACTGCTCCATAATGTATCTTCCATAAATGTGTCACGTGTATGTTGACGAGATCGAGTGGTCGTTTGATGGTCGAAGATAAAGCTTGAGCCCAAGATGCTGAATAAGATCCTTACATTAGTAACCGGTGTGATCTGATCTGGAAGTGCCATCCTGAGAAATGATAATCAGCAGTTACTAAGACAATGAGCTTGAGAACTTTGTTCCCACAGACGGCGCCAAATGCAATAGCCTAATTCTGAGATTTGGACTTAGCCTTTACACCATATGTGTTTAGAATGCACAAGAACAGTAAGTAGTAGCTAACAAGATGATTTAGCATAGAAAACGAAGTTCATGATACTACTCTATCACTTATGTTTTACCTTACACAGCTATTTCAAGATAATTTAAAGTGATGATTTAGCAAACAAGATGATGTGACAGTAATTTCCCAAAACACCATGCGAGGATAAACCAACAGTGTAAGGTAAAACATAAGTTTCTTAACCAACACCACTCGCTCATGATACTACTCGCGTTCTTGGTAGAGATTCGTCTTGTAATAAGCTTATTTCGCATCTCGGACTCATACCTCATCTTCGAACTCATTAGGATAAATGAAGTATTACTTAAGATATATTTAGTATCCCTGAGTTCGAGTTATAGCTATTCGACCTCTACATCAACAGTTTGAGTCAACAAACACAGCATCATCAATAAAGCCATTACAAGAACAAGCAGAGTCAACCCGTTATAAAATCTGGCCAAAGAATATCAAGCTTATATTTTGTAACGTCTATCATTAAGAATATTAATGGCCATCAAACGGTCATATTATAAGACCTATAAATAGGACCAGAGAATTCGAGATAGATGACAGAGGATTTTTTACTCTAACATTCTATATACTAACAACACTCATTGTAATATGCTTGTAATCTCAATAAAATCATATCTATTTCTCGAAATCCTCAAAAGAGGTTATGATTTTTAACCTATTCCAAAGTTTTCTACGCTAAATCATCTTGTTAGCTACTACTTACCGTTCTTGAGCAATCTGAACACATCTAGCGTAATGGCTAACTCCAAATCCCGGAATTAGACTATTACAGCTACAGTGTATGTGCAGTCCCCACTACTTCGTGTCCTTGACACATCAACACGTGTAGGTCTCATTAGTATGTGTTATGCCATGTTAGAACATATGGGTTCCACTACCAAGTGTCATTGACACTTGTCACTGTAAGCCCAGTACATGTCACGTCAGTATACCACATCATGTCTGATTCATAGACTAGGTCTTATCCAGGTCTAGTTTCCATGAAATAGATCTGGATTAGATGATGTCATTAGGATGTTATAATTATTTAAAAAATATATATATAAATAAACAAACCCTAGCTGACGTCAGCATGACTTAATATGCCGCTTAAAATTAGTTATTAGTCGTAAACTTCCCAGTTTCTATGCCATTTGACCGACAATAGGTACATCTCCTGGAGACGTGTAATATATGGACGTAATCACTTTAAAGCAAGCTATACAACTAAATTAATAGTTCGTAAATCCGATAAGCACAATGATCTTCATTTTAGTTTGAAAATAACCTTTTTACAAGGGTAAAAAATACTAAAATAACTCTAATAATTTTGAAAAAATATATATTAATTCGCAAACACAGATCTTCATATCCTATATGATTGATCATGTAAATAATATATAAAAAACAAAATTAGGTAAAATTTACTTCTTCACAGCGCTAAAAAATCCCAAAAAATACTTGTTGGAGAGCATTTTTTATCCCTTCTGATCCACTAGCTCTTCGCAGTGCAGGTAATGTGTTGGATAATACTCTATTCCACGAGATAATCATAACACAGACATAAGAGAAGAGTAAAGATATTATTTATTGATTTGTTTCTCTAAGGTTGCAAAGACTTAACCCTTTATTAGGTTATATACTTTCACTCAAATTCTCCTCATAAACCCTAATGGCATATGGGCTTATTAAGAGTCTAGTAGGATACCCAACCCAGTTTGGTTCCCTACCTTGGGCCGTACCCAACTTCTAACAAATTGAACAATGACAAATTCTAACAAAAATCAGTTTTGGGGATATCTCCACGAAATACAATCTCAATTTGAAAAAAAAATAGACTTAATGGTTAGAGATGAATACGCGTTCACCTGAAAAGGGTTTACACACTCGCAGCAACAAGTAGCTATAAAAAAAATCGAGAAAGTGAATTAAAATTTAGACCTTCCGACGCCTTTCATGAATGTTTGGATATAAGTATTAATGATTTCATCTCTAGTGGGCTCCCCTTGAGGTTTCTCTATTGTAATATGCCAATGCATATAATCACACCCATAGATCAGCATCTCCTTCATATGTACACGAATAACATCCAAGCTCAGCAAAGGATCAGTCAGTGTAGTTGAAAGAGATAAAAAGCCTCTTTGACCAATTCAAGAAATAGTAAATCTAGACAACTTGGTGAGAGGTTAAAGACGAAAGAGATGCAAAAAATGTATAACTCGAGAGAGAAAGAGAGAGAGGGAGAGAGAAAGAGTGAGAAAAAGAGAGAAAGAATTGGTGGACAAAGATCGTGAGATGAAAGAAGTTAAGAATGGTTTTGTAAAAAGGGTTCGACCGATGAACGAAATCGCTATGATATCAAAGGATTAGAGATATCTATTTGCCTCTTCTCTTGTTGGGGGTAGGATAATATAATGTGGTTTTTATACTTAGTAATCTGGTGATCGAAGGGAAAACAACTGACAAAAACCCAGATTATAGATATTTTGAACGAGGGAAGATATTGTTTTTCTTTGAAATTCAACTTCATCCCTAACCCAAAATAGGGCATCCTCAATACTCACAATTTCCCAAGATACCTAAAAGAGAGAGAGAGAGAGAAAGTATTAACCAATAAACTATGAGAGAGAACTTGAATAACTTGTGACAATTTGATATTTTTCAGTTTGAAAGAGAGAAGGAGATGAGAGAGGGTTGAGTTTTCGGAGAAGTGGGGAGAAGTTTTGGTATATAGACAAAAAACGTATTATGGACAAAATTGAAGTATAGTGCAAAAACACTCCCTTCAGTCATTTGACTAGGGTACAGGAACAAATACAGTCAAACATAGAAATTTCCCCCCAATGCGTGCGATATCAAAATGGAAATTTCGTAATTAACTCCAAAAATCATTATGGAACATTCATAAACTAGTGTAGCCATACGCGGTGTTGCACGTGCGACTCCCCTGTTCATGCATCTTACTCTTTATATGGGGATACTATAGCCTACAGTAACCAACTCTTTAGCTTTAACTGGACCTCTACATAGCTAAAATTAGCCATATACATTTCACACGACATTTTTACCCCCTTATTTATAATAGTTTTGACGAAATTACCCCTACACTTCATAAAACCAAAGATTATGCCACTAAGAAAAAAAAATTGCTCCTCACTTCCCTTCTCTCTCCTATAATCTTTAATCACCCCCTAATATTTTCACTGTGAAAGAGATCAACTTAGAGGCTCTTTTTTTCTTATTGTTGAATCTAACGTCTAAATCTTAAAGCTGAAATGTGAAAAAATGTTTATTTTTTTGCTAAATCTAAGTGATTTGAAATGTCTGAAAACTATCAAATTGTCAAAATTACTCTATTTTCTATTTTTTGCACAACATGCTTTTCCATAATCGCATTTAAATTGAAGTAAATTTCTTCCAATATCAATTAATTTAAATAACAACCATTACAATAATCTTCAAACAAAAATTTCTAGCATTCTTTCCAATTTCAAAAAACTCAAATTTGTGTATGAATAATCTCATCTGCAATGTCCTTCCGTAAGGTCCACATGATTCATCTCTATAAATTTATATGCCTATATAGTTTTTTTTTACCTTAAGTCTCGATCTTAGATGGTAGTAATAATTTTCTTTAACATGGATCTCAATTTCGTGTGATGATGACGATGCGATGGTATGCCAATTTCTATTAATTGTTGGTTGCCTTTAATCTCAATAGAAAGGCTCCTTTCTCATGAAACCATCAATCCCCATGCTTTATAGTTAGGGCTTGATAACGATGAATACTAAAAGATATGACATGGGCTTGTGTTAAAAGTTAGGGGTCTTTTGGGGTTTAAGATTATTATTCATTGGCATTTTCAAGTACCATCAAGTTAAGGAGAAGAAAGTATTAAAAAGCTAAAAAATCCTTACTTATCTTAATTGGTGAAAATGGGGATGTTATTGCTTAAACTAGGGGTGCCAAACAAAATAAGGTGCTTTTAAAATAAAAAAACAACACAATTTATTTCCTCATTTAACTTAAGTAACCCCAATTAAGTAGAATAAGTTGGAAAAATAAACAAACAAATAGCCTCTTAGTGATATATATATGTTAATGATCTCAGATCCCCTTATTTTCAATTCATGGGTAACTTTTGGATAGAGGGGCTTTAGGGCACATTGATTGTTATTTTCGAAGAAGTTAAGAGATTAATAAGGACTTTGAATGAACTTTTCATTGTTGGGTGAGAATTGATTAAGTTGATTAAGAAAGAAATAAGTATTTTTATAGTAGTAATTAGTGTAAAGAGTTTTAAAACCTAGATTGTGTTATAACCCAATGTAACTCAGTGGAGGGAAGGAGAAAAAAGATGGCAGGAGACTAACAAGAGTTTCTATTGAATGGAAACGTAAGGACCAAATGGAGTCCTTATTACATATTTATAGCCCCCAAGGGGTGCCTATCCATAACCAATTAACTACCCTAAATAATAACAAACTAGTCTCTTGGGTTTCCATATGCGGGCTTCTGAACCCTTCTAACTTGGGCTTAAACCCGGGTTATAACACTCCCTCTTTTGGGTGTCCACATATTCTTAAAGTAGCTTGTGATACAAATCTTTATGCTCAAACGAATAACTAAAGATCAAGTTTTTGTCTAGCACGCTTTCCTTAAGATAGACTCGCCCCTACCACAATAATTTGAAGTGATTGGACGTCTATCTCCGAGAATACAACGATCTGACGTAGGTTGAAGGAAGCACACCAATTAACCCACCAAGCGAACCTTGATTGCAACTTTTATTTCTGATAAATGACTCAAAGAAAATCTTAAAACATATCAAGAGAATGACATATGAGAGGGCTTTCAATAGGATATTGGTGACTCCTTACCAAGAGTCGTGTCTTAAGTTACACCGCTTCATGAATGGGCGTACCTATTATCTTGTCTCTTAGTGCCATCACTCATACCTTATGGCACACCACTTCACGAAGGGTTTCACGAAGGGTCACGACTCCTCACCAAGAGCCGTGTCTTAAGGTGCAACTCATTATACACCTTAAGTTGTATTTCTTGGAGTACAACCAACTTGCAACCCAAAAACTAAGTATTATTTAGGAATCTTCATGAGCCCAAGGCCGAATCATAGACCTATGAAATTTATAAGAGTTCCTATATCTGGTAGCCCATGTACCAAGCAAGCAAGCCCATGGGCCGTCACGCGCGCACGTGTGTGACCTAAAAACTCTAACACACTTCAATGATGTAATATACATGGTTAATAATATATTAGAGTTTTATCTTTCTCACACCCAATGTGGGACTAAATACTTCTTCATTCAAACTAAGGAAAAATCCAACTTAGTTTTCCAGCAATCCCCCACATTTAAATGGTAACCCAAGAAAATACAAACAAAAAATAGAGAAAATAAGGGAATGGTCCTGCATCGAGATAGATGTCTTGCGGACTTGAACCATCCCTAGTTAAAGAACTATCAGGCTCATACTGATTAGTAAACATATGTCTTAAATTGTCAAATATAATGTAAAACAAGACAATAGTCTTCCCATAGTACTTCTCCAAATACAATCGGTTCTCACAGGTGTATTCAATTTTACAGTTGTATTCAATTCAGCCCTGAACAAATTCGGGATTCATGAGTACTATTAGATAATTTAGCCCTATAAAATTCTCACTGAAGTGCCCTTACTTCTTACTCATATAGGTGGCATTCTATTAAGAGTATCCTGCAATACCTCACTTGTAAAAATAGGTCATATAATCCATTAAAAGCTTGCATAATTTACCCTAAAAATTACTACAGGTTATACTGATTACATCATAGAATAAGCGGGAGTATAATTTCCTCAGTATTCATGTTGAGTAACTCACAACCCGTTTACCTATTAAACCTAGATCTTGTAATTTCTTGTCAACTAGTATAGGTTTCTGTTAAGGTTAACTCATAGTTATTGTCTTTAAGCCCATTCCCTTCGATGTATAAATTACTTGCCCTTTCACCAAACCTTTTGTAAATGGGTTCGCAAGGTTATCACTTGACTTCATAAAGTCAATGGATATTATTCCACTAGCAAGTAATTTCTTCACTATATTATATCTACGATGTATGTGTCATGACTTACCGTTATAGATATTATTCTTAGCCCTTGCAATAGCTACTTGATTATCACAATGGGTACATAAGGAAGGTCTAGGACACAGTTCTACCACTAAGTGTAAACACATACCTACTAGTTGAATATGACTTATTATAGTCTGAAATCCAATTTGCATCGTTGCAAGATTCAAGTACAGGTGGATGCCTTGGGTAGTGAAGCCCATAGTTTATAGTATGCTTTAAATATATTAAAACCCTATGCAATCCTTCCCATTGATCAGGTCCAGGGTTTATAGTATATCAACTCAGTTTCCTAACAATATAAGCAACATCTGGTCTCGTACAATTCATAATATGCATTAGACTGCCTATTATTCTTGTATACTCTACTTGAGAAATAGGTTCACCATCATGTTTAATTAATTGATGGCCATTGTCATATGGTGCTAGAATACGACGACAGTTGAATTTATTAAACTTTGTAAGAATAGTCTCTATATAATGTGCTTGAGATAACACAAGTCCCGGTGGTGTTCTGTTAATCTTTATACCGAGAATAACATCAGCAACACCTGAGTCCTTCATATCAAAGTTCCTGGATGACATTTTCTCGTGGACATAATATTATTGATATTAGTCCCTATGATAAGCATGTCATCTACATACAGACACACAATTACATGTTCATTATTAATTCTTTTAAAATCGACACATCTATCGCATTTATTTATTTTGAAGCCATTCTTCATTCTTACTCCATATAGGGAGCATGATGCAAGCATTGTCTGATTCCTCTATCAAGTTGGTTGTACTAGCGATAATATCGATATTACAGCCTTCTAAGATCATCCTTATAAAATATTCCTTATTGTGGAATATTGAATAGGTATAACATATTCCTTCTTGTGGAATATTGAATGAGTAGTGCCACTGTCTACAAGACATGGTTCCCCAAAATTGTTAATAGTATCATGAAAAACATATAGATCCATCTATGGTCTATATAGGATTACTACTTAAGCCAAAATACTGGATAATGGATAATGGATAAAGTGTATTTTATTCATAATAATATGGTTTTACAGGAACTTGCCTTCAATATCTTACAATACAACTATTAAGCAGAAATACTAATACAATGTGCTAAAACAAGATTACCCGCAGGTTGACAGTCCGGGTACGTTATGGTCTTCAAAGAAGTTAGGAACTTCCATTGAAGTATCGTTGTTGTCCACATATGCCATATGTGCTTTAAGGCATTTATTCATGAAGTATTGGTAGCGTTCAATTGTTGCCTTTGAAGATTGACAGTTGCACGCCCAGTGACTAACTCGTCCACACTTATTGTACTCCATTCTTTGTGTTATACTTTTCTTTGTGGATGGTTAGGCCAGTTTTCCTTATCTCATCTCTGCCATTCTTTCAATGGTGTCCCTTGACTACTTATTCCATTGTTTCCCTCTGTGGGTATCTCTTAGAAAGATTGCCCTTTCCTATTTTAAAACAAGTTGCAACTGCTTAATTTTCTTCTGGCAGTGGTACACTCCAAGTAGGGTATACCTTTCATGGTTGTGCAGAGGAAAATCATTATTTTGCCCAGCAATGAGAAAAACAGTGATAAGGTTTGCATAACGCTCATACTATTGTGCTTGATACCGTTGTTGTAGTATAACATTGGAGGCATAGAATGTGGTGAGAGTCTTTTCAATCTTGTCACTGTCTGTGGCATTTTTACCATATAATTTTATTTTGGTTGTGATCCTGTAAACTTTGGAGTTGTAGTCAAAAATTAACTTGAAGTCTTGGAGTCGCAAGTTGAGCCATTGGAATTTAGTCTTGGGTAGCAGAATAGCTTTCTTAGTGTCTAACCTATCTTTGATAGCGTTCTAGATATCATATGGATCATTAAGTGAGACATATTCAACTTTAAAGCTGTCACATATGTGATGTCGAAGATAAATCATGGCTTTGGCCTTGATTGGTGTCTGCTAATGCTCTTTATTCGCAACATTTTCTTTGGCTGCATTAATCTCATCCTTCATGGCGTCCTCAGGAAGAAGTTTCATAGGTTTGGGTTTCTCGATGGCTAACTACATGGAGTCAATAGTAAGAATCATATGTGCATCAATAACCGAAGTGAGATAATTATCCCCTAACAGGCTTAATGGGGTGAACATCACGTTCGGTATACGAGCCATCTGTTGATGTATATGGAACTTATTTTAGCAGTATGTGAAACAATAACTAGATTTGAATAACTAAATATTAATCACCATACCATTTTTTATATAGTTTTCCAAAACTTGAATGGCATTCTTATAATATATTAAGCAATTTTTAGATTATTGGTCTGTGTTATGTCTAGTATCGGTATTATCTAGCTGGGGTTTATATTTTAGAAAAGGGGTTGGTGATACATAACATGCTCGTATAGTATATAACTAATACTATATAACATACAACAACGTATTTAATTTTTGAAACCAAATCAGGTAATTTTTAAAATATGCATAAACTAAGCATCATTAATTTTTTGAAAATAGGGTTCACGTTTATGATATAAAATAAGGCTCCACGATTTTTCAATGATTTAACATTATTTTCTAAAAAATTTCTATGAGTTTTTGCTGAAATGAATCAAATGTGAATCGGTAGTGGGACTAAAGGCTTGTTCCAGATTCACTTGAACCGGTCTGGGTTGGTCTAAAGTCAAAGTCAAAGTCATCTCTGGGTCAGGTTGACCATGGTTGACTTTTATTTTTGGTCGTGCCAAAAATAATTGATCGTATGCTATATTTTTGTCACATATGACATTTATTTAGTGTACATGGGCATGAGGCATTGTACCTGTGTCCACTCACCCATGTGTACATCATTGTACATGACCCTTTTATCCTCGCATGGGTCCTCTCATACATCTAGCATTATGCTAATGTCATGGGGCACATGTATGCCCTTGTGATATCATTTTCATGCCATATATTCTTTTATATTGAAAAAAAAAAAAAAAAAAAAAAAAAAAAGGGTCAAACTGTTATGGCATTGTTTTTGTTTTTTTATCTTTCAAAAATTTAAATAATTTTTTTTCCTTTTCTAATAACCTGACACGTGTTGTAACTGACAGTAAAAGGTGTCGGTGTCTAAAATATTATTATTTTTTGAATCGGTGTAGTTAAGGATATGGGGTGTGATCTTATGCAGTGCGGTGCGAAGCACTGGATCACACCCAAAGTTTATATTTCGAAACAGTATGAAGAAAACCAATCAAAATCGGCGTCGATTGACGCTATTTTTGGCGTCAGTACGAATAAAAACTTTGGGGTTTTACAAATTTTTCTTGCCGGTGGAATTCAATTTTTGTCGACATTTTTCAACGGCGGGGAGACGACATCGACACCATCGATTTTTGCATCGGTGGGGTGTCCAATGTATCCCCTCAATCCGATTTTGTGGTTTACTCTAGGCTGGGGATTTTGGTGTTATCAAACGCTAAAATATTGGTTGTTGAAGCCGTGGTTTTAACGCCGCGACTCCAGTTTTGGTTTTATTAATGAGAAACTCACCAATCTGGTTTCTAAAAATCACAAGGAATAAAAAAAGTGGTATAAAAAATGATTTCCCTAGAAAAATGTGAGTCAATATGTGGAGACCACATTTTTATGTGATTTGGTCTAAAAATCAAAGAAAGTAGAGATTTGTATTCATAGTAGGATAGGGGATGAAGATCCCTTGAAGATTCCATATAATATATGCCCTTCAATCAAGATCAATCTCCTCCTAGTGCATCCCTTGGTGTAATCCGAGTACCGATAATGTGTTGTAATCCAATATAACTCAGTGGAGAGAGAGAAAAAAAAGATGAGAAAAGAAGAACGAGAGTTTCTATTGAATGAAAACATTAGGACCAAATGGAGTCCTTATTACATATTTGTGGCCCCCAAGGGGTGCTTCTCTATAACCAATTAACTACCATAATTAATAACTAAATAGTCTCTAGAGCTTCAATATACGGGCTTCCAAACCCTTCTAACTTGGGCTAGGACCCAGGTTATAACAGATTGGGATTATATTTTGAAGGTTTGGTTTGATTTTGCAAAATTTAACCCTCACACAAAACTACAGCAAAAGCATGCAAAAAGGCAACACTGGTCTTTAATGCTATTAAACTTTTTATAAACAATAACCTATACGATTTCGATCCATTACCATACACCACCAATCTCTCAACTGTTAAAAACTATCAAGTCCAAATCTAGCTTTGTTTTATGTTATCAGGCCCACCCAACCATTTACACAAAGCCCACCCAACCATTAAAAAAAACCCACCCACTACAAATCCATATCACATCTAGTGGGTCCATTAACAAAGATAGAGGGTTAAAATTTTGTTCTTGTAGAGTAGTCTTGAATGGCATAAAAGAGCAAATCTAGAAGAAATATTGTGGATGAATCTTAACTTAGGTGAGCCGACATTGTTGGCTTACCCTAGCCTCCTTTAAAGTAGTAAGATAACGGCAGCTCAGTATAAATACATTGTGGTTTGGAAATAATTAAATGTATAAGGGTATAACAGTCATTTTGTAGCAGCTGTATTTCTTGACTTTTGGCACCCGATGATGTTAGCCTTAAGTCAACGCATTGTACCTGCTCACATGGCATAATCTACTACGTTAGTCTCGAATGATGAAGGGTTCTCATTATACGGCTCTGAGAGCCTGTTCTGAGCAAACTATTTCTAAGAAGTTATGGCTCGGGAGCCGACACTGTAGACTCACCGAGCTACATTAGTAATAGTAGATGTCCTCAAAGCAAATTCAATTAGGAATTTAACCCGCCCCGCCTCTAATGAGGCCCGTTTGGTAGTAGTATGTGAGGCAAGTTCGGTAAAATTAAAAGAAATTTGTTTATAATTGGAGAGGGCATGATATTTGTATTTTGTAAACGAGTCCTGATACGTCATGTTTATAATTTTCTTCCTTTTAATACCCTTCAACTTAATTGAATTGGGAATGTATTATATATTATACATATTAATGGGGCGGGTTTGAGAATCCCATAAAGTTTAAATGGGCTAATGGGACAAGTATTGATAAGCATGCTTTTGCGCAAAATTTTAGCCATTTTCATTGGTGTATTTTTACTGTTCTGAGACCTATTTTATCTAATTATTACCTATTTCCTCATTTTCAAGTTCTCCACTCTAGTGAAGTCAATTTAGCAAGAAAATGGCCAAATCATATATAAAATGGCATAAGAACCACACCGACGTAGTTAAATGAAGCAAATCTCTGAAAAATGGGCAACTCCGGCCATTACCCACTGACGATCGTCGCCAGTACAAGGAAAATCACTAGTGATCGTCTGTTGATAGTAGTCAAAAGTGGTAAAATATCGGCACATATAACGAGGTGATCTAAGAAGAGAAAAACTTTATTATATGCGTATTTAACATTGTTGGAAAAGACTAAGGTAGTTAAGACACTTCAAACCTCATAGTTTTTCTATTTAAGGATCAATTTTCCCTCTCCAAACTTACTTTTCATTTTTGCAGGGCTTTGAAGAGCTTGCAAATTGAGTTTGTATCTCTTACTTCTAATCTTAAGTTTAATGAAAGTTATTTCAATTTTCTTTATTACTTTTGCATATTAAGATGCTGCAGTGTTAATGCACTTATATTTAAAATCCCTATAAATAAAGACTTAAAAATCCTAGAAATGAAAAGAAATGTTATATTAATTGCATGATTTAAGTTATAGGATATGTAGATATGAGTTTAAGGATTAATACCAATTTTTTCATAATTTTTAGACCTAATTTTAGTATTTTATTTCACCCTTGTGAAGGGTTGTTTTCAAACAAAAATAGAAATCATTCTATTAATCAGATTAAGGCTCTTATAATTTTTTATGTAGCCTAGTCTATGATGATCGTGTCCATATATTACACTCCCTCAGGAGATGTCTCTATCGCCGGGAAAATAGCATTGAAATTGCAAAGTTCACGGCCAAAATCTCAATTTTTAGTGGCAGATTAGGTCAGGGTGACGTCACCAAGCATTTAGGGTTTATTTTTCAAAAAAAATAAAGAAATAAAACTATAATGATGACGTCATCGAGGTTAAAACTTGATCCTAATTTAGAAAAATTGGACCTGGATCAGACCTAATCCACCAAAATCATACTAAACAAGGTTTACTGATGTGGAAGGCAACCAGGCCCACAGTAACACATATTAGGGACACGTGGCAGAGTGGCCATGCTTACGTGGCAGCTGACGTGGTAGATGGGGCCCACTCATACTGATGTGAGAGACATGTGGCTTGTGGAACCCAACGTGCACTGTAGCAGTGAGATGTTTTAGACAGTTTTAACCCGGTCAACCCAGTCCAGGTCTTGACCCAGACCATGTCACACCAGTCTAGACACTAAAAGTGTCTTTAAAAGTACAATTTTTAGTCAAATTTAATAATAATAATAAAAATTATATTGATTGGACCTACTCCCGGGGAAACCTATTTTTAATTATTTTTTTTATGAAAAAGTTTTTTAATTTTTTTAAGGAACGAGTACCTTATATAGGAAAACTGACTAACTTATATGAGATATAAAAACATAGATTAATGCCTATTTATGTATCTTACGATAGCTTATAGAATATCAATGGTATTCCCCTAGAATTCTAATTATCCTGACTAGGAATCAAAAGTAATACAAAAGCCAAGACTAATTTAGATTACGGCTAGGAGTCATCTAAATCACGGTTAAATATCAAGAACAATAATTAGAGATCAATTGGGAATTGACTTAGTCCTATTTTCTAAAAACTTGGTGTCTGAGGAACTAATTTTACGTATCTAGGTTCAATTAGATGTTACTTGATAATATTTAGAGGTATATAAGCACTAATAACAACTTATAATACCCTAGAATGCTAGTCTAAATATAAGATTAATCTACTTATAATGTGTGCTCAGTAAACTTTGAGGTGGGACCACTTGTTAGCTAAACATCTAATACCCCTCATATTCGTAGCAAATATGGTTATTTGGTTAGAATATATAAACCTTAAAGATCTTTAGGGATTATAACACCCTAGTTGTCAAAATAAGGACCGCACACATATAGTGGTTTTAAATAGTAATTTTGGTTAAGATTCTATTAAAACGTACATCTAATAATAAGGTCATCTTTTTACGGGGTAAAGTTGGGATTTAATCATTAGAAGAAAAAAAATCATGAGTATTAGAATATGAACAAAGTTCAACTATAACATGATTATGAATCATTTATTTCATATTATTCTAAGTACTATAATATGTTTGTATGCATTTAAAATGTTTATCAAGAATTGTTATTAATCGCAATCTACATTTTTGCATAACAAATGTCTGAGAAACTCAAGAACATTAAATTCCCTCTATTGCTGCTAATTGGGGCCAATTATGTAACATTGTACAATGACGCTGACTATTACTTGAAGTCTCTAGGTCTTCAAAAGTCCATCGTCATTGCCAATACTAAAGATATTGTATATAAAGCAAAGGCTTTGTTCATCCTCCGTTATCATATTCTGGATGACTTGTGTCACGCCCCAAAATCCAATAACCGGTAGCTAGACCAATTATAGAGATTCGAAGGCATGCAGGTTGGGGAATCTAATCGATTCGCCCCCACAAACGACCAAGCCATAGATAAGTTCAGGCACAATTATTTACTATAGCAATATATTCAAAGTAAAAAGAATAAAGCAGAAGCAAAAGATATATATATATATAACAACTAAAAATGTAAATACAATATATCGAAATACTATACAACATTAAAAGCTAAGATCATACAAGAATACTAATACAAGAAGAAACTACCGCAGCAAAACTGCTCTAACCTAGTTGAAGCTCTCAGCCAAACCAGCAACTACTCAGCCTCTGAAAGGGGGAAAAAATGAGAGTGAGCAAAAACCACGGCTCACTGATAACCCAACAATGTTAAATAGCTTACTAATCAAACGGTGCAGAAAAATAGGAAGAGGTGAATGAGATAAATATATTAAAAGATACAGTAACATATATATCTGCGAAGAATAGAGGAATAGAGAATAGGAATAGGAATGGAGATATGAGGAAAAGATGCGATCATAAGATGATATGATGAACTAGGATAATCCCATAATTATCCCAAATGTTGGAAGATATGAAATGATCTACTATAATCCTAATGTTGAATGATTTGATGTTATCAAAGAACTAGACCTTATAGTTAAAAATGTTGGGCTGATCAACCGCTAATGCATAATAATCTTAACGAGAATCTTAGTTGGATACAATGGGTATGATTAGTAGCAAGCTCGACCACCCTTGAGATTTATCACTTAATCAGAGTGTTCTGGCCTTTGCAACCTACGGAGCCAACGTCTGAACTTTATTTTACTTATTCCAGGGAATTTCAACCTCACAGAGGAGAAAGACGAGGACCAAAGGAACATGTCTCATACCATCCCACACTCCCGGATGGGTAATAGATATGATAGCGTCCAGCCCGAACCTCACCCACTTATTTCAGCCCAATGTAGGAATCTCAAATCCTATCGAGGTTCAGCCGATGTAGAGCTTTGTTATGTATCCTAGCCTCGTTAAGTAAAAAGAATACAAAAGCCCATACTGCAAATAGATCCCAAGAATTAAAACACAACAGCCGCCGACACGGCCAACGCACATAGGATAACCCCCTGTCTCAGAAAGGGTCAGCAATCCTAACACAACAGCCCCAACACGGCCAGTACACACATTGGATAACCACCTGCCTTAGAGGATGGTAAAGAATCCTAACACAGATACAAATACTGACTAACCCGTCAAAACATCCAAACAACATCAGTCTCAACAAGACTGAAACACAGTATCTAGAACGAAGCCACGATTGTACCACACCAATGCACAACCTCCTAATAGATAATGACAACAGTCCTGCATGCCTAACAAAGGGAACCAATACTGAATAAACCGATATAGACTATAACTAAATCATATAATACCTTAATGCTAAATGCATGATCACTCTAACTAACACTGATAAAATTAGTAAAGGAATTTAGCACGGGAGGGATACTCGCCTGATAAAAGACAAACCGCAAACCAGCAATTAACAGGGTAACCCAACCTCAACAATAATGGCAATAACCACACCAACACCAACAACCCAACACCTACAACAAACGCAACTCTGCAATCTCAACAATTGCCCCAATCAAAACCCCTAAATCACAAGGGTTCCAACCAAAGTCAAGGTCGACTCAACAATAAGGAGAGGAAATAAAGGAATTACTCACCAAAGAAAGTGTGACTGAGCTCAGAAAGGAATCGCGATGAATCGATGAGAATTGAAAGAGAAGATTCAATTTGGGAGAGAGAGTGATGAGTGAGAGAGAGAATGGGAAAGAAATGGGTAATAAAACCCCAGATGAACAACCCACATCTCGAGCAAGATCAACGACCAAAAATTACAAGAAGAAGACCCAACTGGTCGTCAAAACTTGCCTCTGTTCGAATAGAATATATTTCTATTCGAACAAAACGAAATAGGTAGAAGCATGTTCGAACAAAATAAAAGTTGTTCGAACAAAATGAAACAAGATGAAACATATACGAACAAAATAGAGCTTTTTCGAATAAAATGAAATAGAATGAAACATAATCGAACTGAGCATGGTTTGTTCGAATAAAATGAAGCAGGAAGAAACTTATTCAAACAGAAACAAGTCTGTCCGAATTGAACTGGACAGAAACAATCTAGAACTCCAAAAATAAAAGATTCCCTCCAACGAAAACTGGGGAAACCCAAAGGAGAAAACCTACCACAGATCCGCCCTGGATCACACAACAACAATAACAAGCCAACCACAGGCTCCCAAAACCTCAACCCAATCTACTCCTCCCAATAACCACTGAAACACAGAAAATGAAGGAAGAAGAATTCAAAGCCTTGATAAATACAATAATATGTGGATGCAAAATGTGTGGATGCAATAATGTATGAATGTATAATGAATAATAAAAAAAATATAATTGAAAAATCTGGGATACTACATTCTACCCTCTTAGAAAGAAATTTTCGCCCCGAAATTCCACACATACCTCAACCCGATAATAAATGTGGATAACTGCCTTTCACATTCGCCTTTAATTCCCAAGAAACTTCACTAGAATCATGGTGACTCCACTGAACCTTCACAAAAGGAATAACCTTGCTGTGCAGAACCTTATCCTCTCTGTCCAAAATAGACCCCAGATGCTCTATATACGAGGTATCTCCCTGAACCTCTAGGTGCTCCCAATCAATCACATGAGTAGGATCCCGCTCATACTTCCTCAACATAGAAACATGAAATACGTTATGAATTTGGTCCAACTGCGGCGACAATGCTAAACGATAAGCTAACTCTCCAACTCTGGGAAGTATCTCAAAAGGTCCAATGAATCTCAGAGCCAACTTTCCTTTCTTACTAAAATACATCACGTCCTTCATCACAGAAACCTTCAGTAAAACGTGATCACCAATCTCAAACTCTAACGGTTTCCTATGAATATCTGCATAACTCTTATGTCGACTCTGTATTGTACGTAACCGATCTCTAATAACGGAAATAGCCTTTGCCATCTCACAAACCAAATTTGGCCCCAGTAAACTCTGCTCACCAACCTCAACCCAACTCAGTGGTGATCTACACGAGCTACCATACAAAGCCTTATAAGGTGCCATCCCAATGCTCGACTGGAAGCTGTTATTATATGCAAACTGCACCCACAGTAAGTGCTCATCCCAACTGTCCTTGAAGCCCAACATACAAGCCCGAAGCATATCCTCAAGAATCTAGTTAACTTTCTCGGTCTGACCATAGGTTTGAGGGTGAAACGCTGTACTGAAATCCAATCTAGTTTCCATAGCTCGCTAAAAGCTCTTCCAAAAATTGCCGGTAAACCTAGCATCTCGATCTAACACTCTAGATACTAAAACTCCATGTAACTGCACAATCTCCTTCACGTACAATCTGCTCAACTCCTCAAGGGTCAAAGTTCTGCGAACCGGAATAAAATGCGCTGATTTGGTCAATCGATCCACAATTAACCAAATCGAATCATGGTGTATCTTCATCCTCGGTAATCCCCAAATGAAATCCATAGTCACATGTTCCCACTTCCACTCTGGAATCTGTAAAGGTTTAAGCTGCCCCACTAGTTTCTGGTGCTCGGCTTTTACCTACTGACATGTAAGACACCTGAAAACAAACTCAGCTATCTCCCGCTTCATGTTGTCCCATCAATAATGCCTCTTCAAGTCCTGGTACATCTTTGTACTGCCTGGATGAATAGTATACCTAGGGCCATGAGCCTCTCTCAAAATCTCACGCTTCAATATCTCTGAATCTGATACTGCCATCTGAACTAACTGTCCAATCTGGTCTACTAATATTTGAAGCCCAAGACTATAACTTAGTATCTTGCTGCTAAGCTTCTATAATCCAGGAAATCAAGGATGGTTGAACTCTCAGGTTAGCAATAAAACCACCCGTGCCCTGTGAATATAAACTCAGCCTAGAATTTGCTATGTCACGAAGTAACAACCACTCGCGAATCATCAGACGAGCAAGAAATCCCCTAGGCAAATGGCTCAAAGCATCAACCACAATGCTTACCTTCCCTGGGTGATACTGCAAGTCAACGTCATAACCTTTCAAAAACTCCATCCATCTGCGCTGCCTCATATTCAGCTCTTTCTGAGAGGAAAGGTACCTCAAACTTTTATGATCCGAAAAGAGCTCAAGCCTTTCCTCGTAAAGATAATGTCGCCAAATCTTTAAAGCAAACACCATAGCCACCAAATCAAGGTCATGAGTAGGATAGTTCCTCTCATGCACCTTGAGTTGTCTAGAAGCATAAGAAACAGCCTTTCCTTCATGCATCAATACACAACCAAGTCCGCTGAGTGACGCATCGCTGTAAACCATATATTTCTGCCCACTTGAAGGAGCAATAAGAACTGGAGTTCTAGTCAATCTC
This sequence comes from Kingdonia uniflora, assembly GCA_014058105.1. Lineage (NCBI taxonomy): Eukaryota > Viridiplantae > Streptophyta > Magnoliopsida > Ranunculales > Circaeasteraceae > Kingdonia > Kingdonia uniflora. The sequence goes on along the minus strand of JACGCM010000560.1, from coordinate 2,400,360 downwards.
TTCTTCAACTTTGCAAACGCTGAATCGTACTTGTCATCCCAAATGATTCGAACGTCCTTTTATGTCAAACGAGTCAACGGAGCTGTAATCCGAGAAAATCCATTGATAAATCTGTGATAATAACCGGCTAAATCCAAAAAATTGTGTATCTCTGAAACATTAGTCAGCTGAACCCAATTCATAACGGCCTCAACCTTAGAAGGATCCACTACAATTATATCCTTAGATATAACGTTCCCTAAGAATTTCACCTCTTTCTGCCAAAAATCACATTTCTCAAATTTTGTAAGCAACTTGTTCTCCCTCAAAGTCTGCAATGCAATCTTCAAGTGCTCCTCATGCTCGGCCTCAGTTTTGAAT